>JAWDJE010000012.1:16703826-17914451 GCA_035047345.1 Bradypodion ventrale
GAACCCATGACTTTGGGAGGTGGTGAGCTCTCCAACACTGGAAGCATCCCAGAGAGAATAGGAAAGCAACCATCTCTCAGATCTGCTTTGATTCGGATTCCTGCACTGAGCAAGGTTGGACTCGATGGCCTAAAAGGTCTCTTCCAAGTCCAACTCAAGTACAGTATTCTACAAAAGATGAGGATAAATATATATATATATATATATTTAAAAATTATTTAACAGATAACAGGAACCCCACGTTCTATTGAATTGTGACGAAGGCAAATCTCATCAGCATCTCTGAAATGTGACAAGAATGAAGTGACACACACACACACCCCTCCAAACAGGCATCTTGACCCACAGAGTATGACTCCACATTCTTTAGGCCCACCAGGCAGCTGTAAATATTCTCTTGCGCCGCTTTCCTTTCTCATCACAACATCGAGTCTCCAGTGTTTGGCCTAGGCTCCCAAAGGCAAACTGCTCTGTTTGCGTGATGTGATCCAGCAATGGCGCATGGACTCTAACGGAGAGGGGGCAGTTTCCTTAAGCGGTTGCTTTTCTGGATGGCCTTGCTCAGGGCATCGGCGCGGCGTTCCTGCTGTAACCAGTAGAGCATTTCCACCATGTCCCGGTCCATCTTCTCCAGGTAGGGCCGCCCCTTGAAAGTGACCGTGTCCCCATATGTCTCTTTGATGTGGGTCAGGATGAGATAGAGGTCCGAGTTGCAGTCGGCCAGTTCCGAATGGAAGCGCTTCCTGACCCTGGCCTCCCGCCTTCGCTTTGCGCAAGCCTCGAGGTCCAAGCTGAAGAACCGGTTGGGGTCCGAGGCCGCCCACTCGAACTTCTCCAGTTCGGCCAGCAGAACCTCCCGCTCTTGGATAAACCATGCTGCCTCTTCCCACGCCTGGATCATATCTGGGAGCAAGAGGTAATGAGGGTGGGAACTGTACTTCATGGCCATATCCAACCTTTGTGGCTCAGAGAAATGAAGAACCACCCAGAGTCTTTCCAGACGTCTTTGCAGGAATTTAAGATCCTCGGGCTTGTACTCGGAAGCACCCAAGCTTTCCACTCCTACTTGCCAGACCTTGACATGGTCAGATTCCTGGTCCCCAACGTCCAGTGTTGCCTCCTCTTCTTCTTCCAGAAGGCTCTTGGGTTGCCCTGGTGCACATCCGTCCTTCTTACCTGGGATCCCTGCCGCTTGCTTCTTTGCCACGCTCGTCGCCTCCTCCACTTTCTTCATTTCAACCTGGATCAAAGCTGGCCGCTGCAACTTCTCTTTCACTTCCTCCTCCTCTTCCCCAATGTCATACAAATGAAAAATCACAGCCAGATAGTCCGATTCCGTGGCGCTGAGGTATGTCAGGTAATCATCTGTGTTGAATGTTTCCTTCCACCATTTGAGCCAAGAGGCAAATTGCTTTTTAGTCCCTTTCTTGCAGGGTAGATTTGGGGTCTGCAGCGTATCTATCACCTCTTCAGGACAGTATGGTCCAGCGGGCAAAATGTTGCTCAGCTCTTGGTTAATAATCTGCTCGCCTTTCCTTCGGGTTAGCATTGAGGAGGCAAAGCAGACGGAAGGGTCTACGTGAATGTCAGGAGGGAATTCAATCAAGGGCCCCGCTTCAAGCTTCAGGTAGTCTTCCGAGATAGTCGTCGCCAGTTCTTTGTAGATCTCTCTGGCCTCCACCCCGGTGGAAATAGTGGCATCCAGCAACTCGACGGTCGCATTGTCGATTTCTCCCAGGAGGTGATTGTAAATGGGCGGGTGCCTCTCTAGAGACACCTCTTCCAAGAAGACCCTCTCCGACACTTGTACATCGGCCACTTTCACAACCATCCGGTCATTAACTTTGAAATCAATGGTTGTGGCCTGAGGGTAGGCAGCTGGGGCGGCAATGATGGTGTCTCTCCGTTTCCGTTCAGCGGACTCTTCCTCTTGGAGAGCATGAAACATTCTCTGGAGCTGCTCCTGGTGGAGCTCGTTGGCTTTGCACCTCGTTAAGACGTTAATGAGAGGCGGCAGCTCCAAATCATAACTCGGCTCTCCTTGCCAAGGGCCGCGTTTCACAACGCGGCCTTGCACCAATCTTTGGAGATCCGCAGCCAAGCGACGGAACCTTCCATGTTCGTCTTCACTGGTTTCGGCATAGTGACAAGGCAGGTCTGGACTGAGAGGGCGACGTGGTATACGGATTCCAAGTTGGTCCGCTAAGAGCTGCCCGACTCTCATATTGGGCAGGGACTGGCTCAGCTTCACCATGGCGGAAGCCGCCTTTCCTAACCCTTGCGGCAAAGACTTTTTCGAGCAAGGAAAGCAAGGCATTCTAGCTGTGTCATGGAGCATTTTCGTTCTTAAGGCAATCTCCTGTGGAGTCGGCAAATGCAACTGCCTAATTTTGTCCATGTCCAAGGAAGGCAGGCTCTGGAGCTCTTTCATATCCTCAGCCACCTTGTTCCTCTCTGCCGGCAGGCGAGGCCTGGTGAGCCTGATGAAGTAGCCGATGCAGAAGCCCAGGCGGCAGGCCAGCCTCTCCTTGGACAGGTGGGCCAGCGAGGGAAGCGTCTTGCAAGGGGTTTCCGGCCAGAGGCTCGGCATGGTCTTCATCTCCATCGCCAGGCGGTGCTGAACGGCCACCATGTCGAGGAAGGTGGTGCAGTCCAGGGTGAGCTGGGCTGAGAAGCGGGTGAAGTTGGCGTGGTGGGTGAAAACCTTGAGGAGCCCCCGCTGCTCCAGGAGGCACGAGTAGTGCAGGAAGAGATACTGGCACACCACTGCGATGTAGGCCACCAGGTTCTGGTAGAGGTGCCGGTTCTTCTGGGCGCTGAAGGCCGGGTGGCGGAGTGACCCCTGGAGGTCCTTGAAGATGTGCCGGACCTCCCTCAAGATGATGTCCCGGAAGGCCGCCAGTAGTTCAGGTGGGACGTGGGCCCACTCCGGCCCCAGCTCTAGCCGCTTCTGGACCAACTGCAGCAAGGTAGCCTGGGAGATGGGCACCGGCACCGTCCCCTCCACAAACCACATGGCGGGCGGGGTCGAATCTTTCCCCCTCGAGGCAGGTCTCAGCGGGTGGTAGGACTCCGGGGGGAGGTTCAGGGAGGCCGGGAGGTGCTGGGGAGGCTTCCTCCACACCACCGACCCCTGGGGCCTCTCCGTCTCCTCCGAGGTGCACGGGCCAAAATGCCTGGGAAGCGAGGAGGCCATGGCGCCAAAAGGAAGGAAGCCCCCGGGCTCTTCTGGCAGCTGTCCTGCAGCAGTCATCGTAGTGGCCGCCTCGCTTCTTAGCTTCCGGGTGGAACCCTCGAGGCGGAACTTTAGATTCAAGCACCATAAGAACATAAGAACATATACATCTGTTATGTAATAATTGATTTTGTTGATAAAATCTCTTCTTTCCTTCAAAACTTCTTTAGCTGTTTTATTGCTAGATTAAAGCAGTGATGGCGAAGCTTTTAGAGACTGAGTGCCCAAACTGCAACACTTACTTATTGCAAAGTGCCAACTCAGCAAGAGGGGAGGAAGGAAACGCTCCTGTTGGGCTGCTGTCTAGTCATGCCTGCCACGTGACCACAGAAACGTCTGCAGAAGCAGACCGCGATGGCTCTTTGGCTTTGAAACAGAGACGAGCACTGAACCCTAGAGTTGGATAGGACTGGCTTTCAAGCAGGGGAAACCTTTACCTTTAAAGAGATTTAATTAGATCCTGAAGTCAGTTTAAGTTATTATTATTATTATATTTAAATTTCTATACCGCTTTACTTGTCCGCAGACAACTCAACTCAAGTTAGAACCTGAAGAGAATTAGTACTTGGAGAGAATTAATTAGACCCTAAAGATAATTAATTAGAACCTGAAGAGTTTGAGTTAGAACCTGAAGAGAGTTAGTACTTGAAGAGAATTAATTAGACCCTAAAGATAATTAATTAGAACCTGAAGTCAGTTTAAGTTAGAACCTGAAGAGAGTTAGTACTTGAAGAAAATTAATTAGAACCTGAAGTCAGTTTAAATTAAAACCTGAAGTTCGTCACCGATGTGCTTGAAAGACAAACTAACGTGGTTGCCATAATAAAATAATCTATGACACTAAAAGTTCTTTGAACCCACCGGCAGAAGGCAGCACCTTCTCATCGATCCATCCATGCTTCTAGTTTGTAAAAGTCCAGGATACATGGCAGCATTTAGCCTGGTTTAGCCATGCAATCTCCTTAATATCTTCAGGGATATTTTCTTTTGGGAGGGGAGGAACAGAACTCTTGCAAACACATCTTCATCAAAAGCAAGAGAAAATATTCCACGATCCGGTTTTTAATCCTTGCAATTTCTCATTCTCATCTGGTAAGACTAAGACAAAGGAAGATGCACATTCTTTTAGTTTGTGCACCACAAATGTCCACTCAGCCACCCACCCACCTCTGAGCGGTGTCCAATATCAGCTTCCCAATTAAGTCTCTTAAACAAACAGCCAGACTATGCTGCTATAGTAATAAGAGTAGACCCTACTGCCTATTGTCAGGCAGCGGTTAACTAACCTGGCATCTCTGAGGATTAACAGCCTTGGGTGGCGAAGTCCACAGGGAAGGGTGAGGGTCCCCAAGTGGATTAAATCCCATTGGAATCTATCTTGATGGAGGGCGGCAGCTTCATCAACACTGCCCTGGGGCTGATGATGAGGACTTTGCGTGCCAAAAGGGCCCAGGTGGGCATCAGCAGGTTTGCCCCAGTTCTCCAGAACCGGTAGCAGAAATTCTGTCCAAGTTTTGAAATAAAGTAGTCCTAATTCGGGTGCAACGCAGGGCTTCCCCCCTGGCCCACGTCCACCATACCACGCCCACAGAGTGGATAGTAAAACTTTTTGGAGCCCATCACTCCCAGGGACTCACAGAACTGGATCAGTGGTACTATGGGTGTGACACCGCAGATGGAAAGCCATTGCATTATATTCTCAGGATAACCAGTCACCATCTTCATCATCTTTATCTTAAGTGCTGTACCCAATTCCGAATACTGTATTGGCTCTCCTCGTGGCAATCAGCCGTGAAGATGGTCCTGGGAGCCATATAATGCAGTGGCCTTTCACCTGTGTGACACCCATACAGTTCCACGAGTTATTTTATGGTCCTGAGTAATTTTGGCATACAAAATCCTCTTCAGATCCAGGCCAGGATGGATGAAGCTGCTGCCCTCCATCAAGAGGGGTTTAATCCACTTGGGGACCGTCACCCTTCCCTGTGGACTTCGCCACCCAAGTCCTCAGGGTTGTTGGGTTAGTTAACCACCGCCTGACACTTGGCCTTGAGTCGCTGGCAGTAGGGTCAACTTTATGACCATAGCAGGGTACCCTGGGCAGACTTCAGGGCACCTATTAATAAAGGGTTAACCCCAAATAGTCATAAGCATCCACAGATGTCCGTCATGGTGCAAAACCCCTGAAGGTTAACTTTTGACTTTAAAACTTTTTTGATTGTACTTTTTAACCCAGTAACCTCAACATTTGCTTCCTCGGCAAACAAAAACAGCATATGAAACGGATCAACCTGGGAGGGGCAGGCTTTCCCAGACAACCGAGGAGTCCTCCAGCCAGAGACAGAACATGGAGACGTAACTGGGTTGGATGATGATTCCTGGAATGTGCGGCCTGTGGTCGCAAGGAGAGGATTGCGTCTCCCCATGGCTAGCTTTATTCTCGAGTCATTTGGAATCACAGGGTCACGGCTGACAAGCCATCCATCTTTGTGCGGTGTGGGACAAATTCATAGCTTTCCCACCCATGGGGGTGTAGCTACATTTCAATTATGGTATGTGTGTGCTCATCTTGACATTCCCTTACGAGGCCCGTGAGAAATGTCGCAAATTGCAGCTCATATCAAAGTGGTTCTAATAGTTTCCCTCTCCATCAGGAAACAGGCCTTTTGTAGAGCTAATGACCTTGAGTTGCATTGCAATCTATGCGTATCATGTGTCGGAGTGTTTTATGTCAGTGCTGTTTTCTGCACTGTAAACCGGCCGGAGTCACCTTGGCGAGGGGGCGGTTAATTAAGCCAAAATAAATGAATGAATGAATAATAAAATTCTGGATTGGAGGGTAGGGGATCAGCATCAGAAATATTGTAATGTTTATTTTTTTATATTCAATAAAAAATTTTTTAAAAAAAGAAATATTTGTTTAGGACAAGAGTTCTCAACCTTTTAAAGCTGGGGGCCATTGGGTCACGATCCCTCAGACAGCTTCGGGGGCTGGACAGCCATTTTGCCCTTCATCCACCCCATGGCACTTCCTGGTGTGGTGGAGGCAGTGGTGCCTCCACCACATGGAATGGTGCCACGGGTTGCATCTGGCCCGTGGGCTGCAGGTTGAGAATCCCTGGTTTAGGAAGTTGTCCAGAGAAATCCATACTGTCAACCTCACCCTTTCATGCTCATATAAATAATATTTTGCAGTCGTTGCGCAAGGCTGGCCTGTCCTATGACCACATGAGGAAACTTTCTCCCTTTGTCTCCATTTTGCTCCCAGCATTTAGGGCAGGAGTTCTCAACCTTTTTAAGCCGGGGGCCGGGTCATGCTCCCTCAGACAACTTTGGGAGCTGGATGGCCATGTTGCCCTTCCTCCACCACATGGAACTTCCGGGTGTGGTGGAGGCAATGGGAGCCCCACATGAAATGGCACCACAGGCCACATCTGGCCTGTGGGCCGCAGGTTGAGAATCCCTGATTTCGGGTATAAAATGCTGCTGACCTGACAAAATCATAATTGGTAATAAAACGATAACAGAAGTAATGTCCCTCGTGGGAAGACCATTTCTTATGGATGTGCTTATTACAAATAATAGCTTCCAACGTCTTTTAGGAAATTTTAAAAGCGGATTTTTAAACCATTTCAAGTCATTCTCTTTTATATCTTTGGTGGTTTTTTATTTATTTAAATAAAGACATCTCGAGTAATGTCATCAACAAGTTAGCCATCAAAATTGCTTTTAAAATGTAGCTTTATCCTGTTTCATTTTAATTAGTTTCTGCAAGTCTTCACAGACTTCAGTTGTTTGCAGAATGGATTTCCATCTAAATATTTAGCAATTGTATGGCAATTCTTTTGTGTCCAGCCTTTGTAAATGGCTTTTGGAGAGAACGCAGAAATTTTTAAGAAGGCATGTTAAGAAGGCTTTGGCTTCAAAGAAATTAATAGTTTGCTTCTGTGTCCAAAGAGATCCCGACTTTGTCCCAGCTCCTGCCAACCTAGCAGTTCGAAAGCAAGAAATTGCAAGTAGATAAATAGGGACCACTTCGGTGGGAAAGGTAAACACCGTTCCGTGCACTTTGGTGTCTAGTCATGCCTGCCACATGACCACGGAAACGACTTCAGCTGCAGACAGCGCTTTTGAAACAGAGATGAGCACTGCATCCTAGAGTCAGATACGACTGGCTTTCGAGCAAGGGAAACCTTTACCTTTACCTTTTCTGTGTCCAAACAAATGTAACGAGATTTTTCTTTCTGTTGACAGAAGAATATCAGTCCAAAGAAATATATATATATATATTTGAGTCCTGACAATGACATGCTTTTTCTTCTTCCCAGCCTATGGAGGAAATTTCTAGGTAATTTTTCTGCCAATTTTCCAAAGAGGGTCATCAACATGAGATATTAATTTACTGCATGCCTGTAACGTTTGGCTTGCTTCAAGTGTGCTTTGCGTTGGTGTTCCACTTTTGTTCTGGGATTTTGTGTCAAATGCTTCGCTTTTAACCTTTCCCCAGTTGCGATCTGCTATTTCTTTTAAATGGGCCATTCCTTAAACGTATCAGGCACTTTTATTGGGGTGGAGGCTCAGTTAACCTTCAGTTTTTGTTTCAGCATTGCGTGGATATTTTATGAAGACTAATTATTGCCCTTTTTAATGCTACAGCTCAAGTGGCTAAGACACTGACTGGAAGGCAGTTCGATTCCCGGGTACTGCATGACGGAGCGAGCACCCATCTCTGTCCCAGCTCCTGCCAACCTAGCCGTTTGAAAGCAAGAAATTGCAAGGAGATAAATAGGGACCACTTCGGTGGGAAAGGTCAACAGCCTTCCATTCTAGGCATGTATGGCTGTGAGAGCTGGACCTTTGGTGTATGCAAACCAAGACACAGGACACAGCCTCGGGCTGGGTTAACTCGGGTTTATTGCATCGTGGACAGAGGGAACATGAGGTAATGGCGGATCGATAGCTCTTTATATACAGTAGTAATACATTTGAACGTGGTGCCATAGTAGCCCATTGGCTACTGCCTGCGTGACGTCATTGCTAGTCACGCCCTTCTTGTCCAGGTGTAGGTGGTGGCGGGAAAGCTTCCCGCGCTGTTGCCTTTGATGATTCTGACCAAGAGAGCTTGGACGCTCGCTGCTGCCAGCTGGTGGTCATCAGCTCGCGTCCTCATGCAGGGTTCATATGATACAGCTGAAGGTTACATTGTTGCTATAGGCAAGGTTACATTGGTTCAGATACATTGTAATCCATGTGGAAGGTAAAACCCTTAGAACACAACATCCCTCCCCCCTAGGACGAGACAATGTCTCGAGCCCATGCTTCTAGACACTCCCCCCCTAGGAGACAAAATCTTTCAGCCAAGATGGCTTGTTTCGAACACGCTGGGGTCTCGATGCGGGCTGCCTCTCCCCGGGTTTGCTACCTTCTCTTTGTCCCCTGGTTTCCTGTCCTGTAATTTGAGAGGGAGACTCGTTAGTGATCTGCCGCGGCTCCGCGGCGTTGTTGGGAGGTGTGCTCTTACTTAGGGAGGAACCGGGGGCACTGGGGACTAACGAAAAACCCCTCTTCTCGCTTGGATGGGTGGGGGAACACTCCTGAAAACCCCCCCGGTTTGCTAAATCAAAACCAAAATTCCATTCGGGGGCAGCGGTCGCGAACTCCTCTCCCCCTTCCCCGGCCTCTGACGGAACTGGCTTATCAAAAGGGTATGAGTCGGGGCCGCTGCTTCTTCCTTCCCCCCTTGCTTGGGACTGTTGTCCGCTGCTGTCTCCCCCTTGGGTTACGCGGGTGGGGGAGAACCCTAACGCTGAATCTTGTAGGAGACCCTCACCGACTGGCCCACTGACTCGGTGCCTCAGTTGGTCTGCGTGCCTCCTCCAGAGGAGACCGGTGTGGGTTTCGACCCGGTACGACACTGGCCCCGTCTGTTCTACAACCGTCCCCGGCACCCAGGCTGGCCCCGCGCTGGCATAGTTCCTGCAATGAACAGGGTCGCCGGCGGCGAAACCTTTCGAGACTGCCAGCCCCACGTTTTTTCCCTTGTCCTCAATTCTTGTGGGGTCCAGCCTGGACAGGAGCGTAGTCAGTTTCCGCCGCATCAACAGTTCTGCCGGCGAGTAACCTGACGCTAAGGGGGTCACCCTATACGCCAATAGGAACTGACATACTTGATGGTTCAGGTCCCCGGGGCCCATGCGCCGAAGCGCCTCCTTTGTTGTACGCACCAACCGTTCCACTTGGCCATTCGTGGCCGGGTGAAACGGCGCGGACGTGACATGCCGAATGGCATTCGCCTCCATGAATGCCCCGAACTCTGAGGAGGTGAAGCAACTCGCGTTATCGCTGACTAAAGTGTCGGGTAAACCGAACGTTGAAAAGACTCTCCGTAGTTGGTTAATTGTAGTGGTGGAGGATGTGCTCTTTACCGGAATGACCTCCAGCCACTTTGAGAATGCATCCACCACCAGGAGAAACATGGTTCCTCGGAAAGGGCCAGCGAAATCTACGTGCACTCTGGACCATGGCCCCCTCGCTGTGTCCCATTCCCTATGCGGGAGGCGGGCCGCCTCTGGTCGGGACCCCTGGCACGCCTCACAAGTGCCGACCATGTGCTCAATGTCCTCGTCAAGCTGTGGCCACCAAAAGTAACTGCGGGCCAGCGCTTTTGAGCGAACGATGCCCGGGTGGCTGACGTGCAGCAGTTTGAGAACCCTCGGCCGCATGGGAGTCGGGACCACCACCCGTTGGCCCCACAACAGGCACCCCCTTTCTATGGACAACTCTAGCTTCTTCCGAAAGAATGGGTCGAATTCCTTGCCTGGGGACGATGTTGGCCACCCTTTCTGCACCCATGAGCTGACTTTCTCCAGCGTCCTGTCCTTGCTTGTCGCCCTAGCTATATCAGCCGGTACTATTGGGGGTTCGTCTAAAACCTCGATTAGCAACACCTGGCGGTCTCTTCCTATTCTGGCTTTTTGGTCGTCCGACAAAGGCAAAGGAGATCTCGAAAGCGCATCAGCATGGCTGATCTCCTTTCCGGGCCGGTACTCCAACTCGTGTTGGTATGCGTTAAGAAAAATGGCCCATCGCAACATTCTCGGGGATAGTATCTGCGGCGTGGGCTTGCCTGCCGTGAAAATCCCTAACAGGGGCTTGTGATCCATCACGATTTTGAATGGGCGGCCATACAGAAAATCGTGAAACTTTTTGGTCCCCGCTACTATTGCCAATGCCTCCCTGTCGGTTTGTGCGTAATTTCGCTCTGCTTGGGACAGGGACCTTGAGTAAAACGCCACTGGGGCCTCCCGACCATCATCCAACACGTGGCAAAGCACTGCCCCCACCCCCACCGGTGATGCATCACAGACTAAGACCACCGGCCGTTTGGGGTCGAAGTGCGTAAGGATTGCGTCCGATGTTAAAAGCTGCTTTAGTTCGTTGAACGCCTTCTCGTGCTCGTCACCCCACATCCATGTCTCCTCTTTTTTAAGTAACCGATGGAGCGGTTCGGCCACGGAGGCTTTCCGCGGAAGGAATGTATGGTAAAAATTGAGGAGCCCCAGGAATGACTGTAGTTCGGTTTTGGATGTGGGGCGAGGGGCCTTCTTAATGGCTTCCACTTTGGATCTGGACGGCTTAATACCCTCAGGTGTGATCCGAAACCCTAAAAACTCGACCTCGGTTTCGAAAAAAACACATTTGTCCTTCCTCAGTCTCAGCCCCGCTTTCTCGAACACAGTTAGCACTTTATCCAATCTCTTTGCCAGTTCGGCCTCACTCCCCCCTGTTATCAATACGTCATCAAAATAAGGTAACACCCCCTCCAGCCCCTTCAGGAGGCGTTCCACAAGCGACTGAAAAAGGCCGGGTGCCGAGTTCACGCCGAACTGTAAACGCGACACCTGGAACGCTCCCTTATGTGTGACTATCGTTTGTGCCGCGGCCGTGGCGGGAGTTACGGGGAGTTGTTGATAGGCTTGTGCCAGGTCGAGCTTAGCGAAACACTTTCCCCCATTTAACCTGGCCAAAAGGTGGCTGACCACTGGCACCGGGTATGCATTAGGGCGAATCGCCTTGTTGATTGTACACTTATAATCAGCGCAAATGCGCACCTCCCCGTTAGCCTTCAGGGCTGTTACGATTGGAGTTTCCCACTCCGCGGAATCAACAGGAATAAGAATCCCCTGGCCCACCAATTTGTCCAGTTCCGCCTCTATTTTGTCCTTTAGTGCGAAAGGCACCCTGCGCGGTTTGAGTCTTATCGGGCGGACCTCCGGGTCTAGGTCGAAGGCTACAGGGGGTCCCTTGAATTTTCCAAGTCCTTTTTCAAAAACGGCGGGGTGCGCGTCACACACCGCTTGTATCGGATCCGCGCCCACGGCATGCACCCCCCCTATGAACAAACCCAAGGGCTGAAACCACTGCGTCCCTAGGAGGCTGCAATTCCCCCCTTTGAGAACGACTAAAGGGAGTTCTGCGGAATGTCTTTTATAACGAACCTGAAATTTTCCGATCCCCAGCACTGGAATGCTGTTCCCTTGTACGTCCCGTAGCGTGGACCTCAGAGTCTTAAGTTTGGGCCGCGCTTGGGGGTCGATCTTCAAGAACTCTTTCTGGGGAATTATGGAATAATAGGACCCCGAGTCAATCTCCATCCTAACAGGGGCCCCTTGTACTATTACCTCAATGAAGTAATGGTTTTGTCCCGCGGACACGCTGAACACGGGGGCGTCGTCCTCGCTGCCGTCCGAGACGCGACCCACGCCGTCCTGCTTCCTCGTGGTTCGGGCGCCATCTTGGGGTCTCGCTGGACGGTCCGGTCTGGCCGAACGGTCTTTCGACTGCCTCCGGCCCTCTCTCCGATTTCTGCATGCCCTGGCGATGTGCCCGCGCCGGCCACAGCTGTAACATTCGGCTTTCCTGAAAGGGCACTTCGCACGCTCGTGGGCCGCCCCACAACCATCGCAGCGGCGCCCCCCTTTTCGGACCTTCTGTACCTCTTCGCCGTCGCTGCCATCTGTAGAGGATCTCGAGGTTCGTCGGGTCGCGTGCACCGGCTGTCCTGACTTGCCGCGCACCGAGCTTTCCGCTTTGCTGGCCCTAGGACGCCACTCACGCCACTCGTGTATTTCGTCCACTCCCGCATTCGTGGACTCCGCGGATTCCGCGGTCTCTACGACCTCGGCCAGCGTGGGTGGCGGCTCCCTGTTCATCAGGCGGCGCTGCACTTCCTTGTCCTTCAGGCCACACAGCACGACGTCCCTCATGATCATCTCCAGGTTGTCCCACTTGCAGGGAACGGCGGCTACCCTCAGGGCCTCCACGAAAGCCTCTACCGACTCATCCGGCGCTTGGACTCGCCTCCAAAACGCACTCCTAGCGGGAAACATTGCCTTCGAGGGTTGGAAACGCTCACGCAGCAACTTCAGTATGTCGTCGGTTTTGAAGTCGTCCAACGTCTTCGGTTCGATCATGCCCACCAGCGTCCGCTTGGTCTCTACACCCAGCATTCGGGTGAGGATGGCCCTCTTCCTTTCCTCGTCGTCTTTGACTTTGAGTTCCACCAAGGCCGCCTTGAAATCCATGTTAAAGATGGTCCAGTCTTGCGGCTTGGTAATATTGAACCCGCTCTGTGTCCTGGCGCTTTGGGAATCCATGATCCCACCTTCGTCGCCAATTTGGTGTATGCAAACCAAGACACAGGACACAGCCTCGGGCTGGGTTAACTCGGGTTTATTGCATCGTGGACAGAGGGAACATGAGGTAATGGCGGATCGATAGCTCTTTATATACAGTAGTAATACATTTGAACGTGGTGCCATAGTAGCCCATTGGCTACTGCCTGCGTGACGTCATTGCTAGTCACGCCCTTCTTGTCCAGGTGTAGGTGGTGGCGGGAAAGCTTCCCGCGCTGTTGCCTTTGATGATTCTGACCAAGAGAGCTTGGACGCTCGCTGCTGCCAGCTGGTGGTCATCAGCTCGCGTCCTCATGCAGGGTTCATATGATACAGCTGAAGGTTACATTGTTGCTATAGGCAAGGTTACATTGGTTCAGATACATTGTAATCCATGTGGAAGGTAAAACCCTTAGAACACAACAGGACCCTAAGGAAGGATGAGCGCAGAAGAATAGATGCCTTTGAACTCTGCGATGCTTGAGAGTCCCCTGGACAGCAAAGTGATCGATTAAGTCGATCATGGAGGAAATCAACCCTGACTGCTCCTTGGAAGGGCAAATCCTGAAGCTCATGTCCTTCTGCCATCAAATGAGAAGAGAGGACTCACTGGAGAAGGCCTTGATGCTGGGAAAGATTGAAGGCAAAAGGAGAAGGGGGCAGCAGAGGATGAGATGGTTAGATGGCATCATTGACGCAGAGGCCATAGATCAGTGATGGGCAGTCTTGGCCCTCCAGCTGTTCTTGAACTTCAATTCCCAGAAACCCTGACCAGCTGGTGTGTTGACTTGGGCCCAAAAACGAGTGAAGCAAGTGAGGCTTCGAACGCGGTTGAATTGGAAAACAATTAGTAAATGAGATACTAAGTAATTTCTGAAGAAGAGATGCAGTATGTTTGGAAAAAGTACTTAATCCGGAAGACTTTCATGCTACAGTTACTTTTACAAGTTTGAGACAGTCTAAGCTACAGTTACTTCACACGTTTGAGACAATCCAAGCTACAGTTACTTCATAAATTTGAGACAATCCAAGCTACAGTTACTTTACTAGTTTGAGACAATCTATAAGTTCAAGTTGTTGAAAATCTGAAACTATTAAAGATTCACGTTGCATGGACTCAGTCATAGCCATGAATGGTTTTTGTTGCTTTTTTAGATTCATGTGCTGCAGCATGGAAGATCAGGAGAACAATCCTGGCAGGACCTTCAACCAAATAATATACTTGCGCCACAGCATCGGCTAGTAATAACTGTAATACTAGTGGGCCTATGTACTAATTTTACTCCTCCTTAACACTGAGCAGTGTTACGGACTGCAGTGGCTCAACAGACTGCAGTGGCTCAAGTGGCTAAGACGCTGACTGGGAGGCGGAAGGTCAGCCGTTCGATTCCCGAGTACTGCAGGACAGAATGAGCTCCCGTCTCTATCCCAGCTCCTGCCAACCTAGCAGTTCGAAAGCAAGAAATTGCAAGTAGATAAATAAGGACCACTTCGGTGGGAAGGTAAACAGCGTTCCATGCACTCCGGTGTCTAGTCATGCCTGCCACATGACTACGGAAACGTCTGCAGAAGCAGACAGCGCTGCCTCTTCGGCTTTGAAACAGAGATGAGCACTGAACCCTACAGTCGGATACGACTGGCTTTCGAGCAAGGGAAAACCTTTGCCTTTACTAACACTGAGCAGAAATGCTCCTTTTTAAGCCCCCTCATTTTGTCTCTGGATATATTTTAGTTCCCCCCTATTTTGACATCTATTCCTTTTGCTGTTCTGTGCTGGCCTTGGACCATAATAAAGATCTGATCTGATCTGAATTGAATTAAAAATGCAGATTTTTGGGCATGTGCGTCCTTCATTCTCTTTCTGGGGATGCTCAAGTTCTTGCTAAGGGAGCGGATGGGGATTGGAGTTGACACATGCTCCCTCATGCTCCTTCTCCCATGGGGTCCCGCTGCGCCCCATCTCTATTTCCGCTGCATCCCGTCACCAACCTGCCCTTGTGCAGCTGCTAAGGGGGCCAGATCCCGAGGGAGCCAGGATCCGGCCTCGCCTGCCCTCTCTGTTCTGGCCTTCAGGACATTGTGTCCCTGGGAGAACAGGAAATTAAACCAGGAGGAAAAAGACGCCGGGAATGAGAGGGAAATTCCTACAGATTGATCGCCGTCCATTCCCGATTCTGGGAGAAAACGAAGCTCTCAGTTGAGAGGAGAGAGACCAGCGCTTCTGCCAGTGATGTTGGATCCCAGTTCCCATCAGCCCTAGATGACAAGCAGGGATAATAGGGCTAGTAGTCCCTGGAAGATGACAGATTCCAGGTCGCCCTTGCTCGAAAGCCTGCCAGCACTTAAACATCTGGTTGGGTTTCCAGACATCACAAGACACCTTTCTCTTTGCAGTTAACCTGCCCAGGAAAAGTAAAGGTTGTCCTTGCACGGAAACCACTCATACCCAACTCTAGGGTACGGTGTAAAATGTGCATTTTATATTTTGCTTCCGCGAGCAGCAAGGGTGACATGGGCCGGATGAGTTTGCATTGTGGGCAGGCCGTAGTATGGCCACTGTTGCATTGACACGCAACAGACACACAAAGGGTGCCAAGGAGCTTTGTTTAAGGGTTCTTCCGGGGATGGCAAGCCATGGCCTAGTGGTCACAGTCCATGTCAGAGCAAGGCTTTGGAGAGGTGGAGAGGTCAATGAGAGCGTATAACCTTCTCCCAGTCCTCCACGTAGCCTAGGCCACTTCCCTGAGAGAAAGTCCAGCTGTTGTGGTGGGGTCAGTTTGGCCCCGAGGCGGGACCGAAGAAGAACAGATGAACTCATGAGATGCTTCCAGGGCTGACTCACCTCCCGTGGGGTGGGGTGGGGTGGGATGGAGGGAGGCTGGTCTTGAGCCCGGCCCTCTTTCACCCACATCCACCTGGCTCTAATCACAGATCCACACATTGTTTTCCCACACCCGGGCCGGGGGGGGCGAGCGGCAGCCTTTCGGCACCAACAAATTCTGAAACCCCCCCCAAACCAATCTCTTCTATTGCCTTGAGAGTCATCGTTGGCTGTGCGTGTGTGTGTGTGAGCTAGAAACCACCATCCAGAATAGAGTAAACTTCCCAGCTCTGAGCCTGGGAAAATAGATGGATCCCTTCCATCTCCAGTCCACCGAAAGATGGAGACAAGGGCCTCCCTACTCTGCCACCCTGCATAGTCAACTACCCCCCCCCCCCCGGAAATCTTTTAAAAGGAGCTGACGACAATAACAAATTCCCCCTTTTGTGCCCAGGTTTTGGTATTTAGTGGTAGACTGCCCTGGCAGATGGAGGCTCCACTATTAATTCACCTGGCTGGAAAAACCTAGAATAGCAAATAGATGGATGGATAGATAGGTGGGTGGGTGGGTGGGTGGATAGATAGATAGATAGGTGAGTGGGTGGGTGGATAGATAGATAGATAGATAGATAGATAGATAGATAGATAGATAGATAGAGGGAGGGAGAGGGAGGGAGGGAGGGAGGGAGGAGACAGACAGATGGATAGATAGATAGATGGACAAAGGGAGGTAGGGGGTTTGACAGACAGACAGACAGATAGATGAACAGATGGACAGAGGGAGGGAGAGAGGGAGGACAATGGATGGATGGATGGATAGATAGATAGATAAATGGAGGGAGGGAGGGTGATGGTCAGATGAACGGATGGATAGATAGACAGACAGAGGGAGGGAGGGGTATAGATAGATAGATGGACAGACGGATAGACGGAGGGCGGAAGGGTGGGAGATGGACAGACAGACAGACAGACAGACAGACAGACAGACAGACAGACAGATAGATAGATAGATAGATAGATAGATAGATTGTGCAAGCTACTAGGATACACTGAATTCACTGACTGGAAGGTCGGAGTTCGATTCCAGGGTACTGCACGACGGAGTGAGCTCCCGTCTTTGTCGCAGCTCCTGCAGACCTAGCAGTTTGAAAGCAAGAAATTGCAAGGAGATAAACAGGGACCACTTCATTGGGAAGGTAAACAGCGTTCCATGCACTCAGGTGTTGAGGCATGCCTTCCAAATGTCCATGGACATGGCGCAACACTTCTACATCTGGCGCAGCACTTCTACATCAGTCACATGGTCAACCCATGATATCCTTAGCAGCCGTCAGCAGATCAACGTTTCAAAAGCTTCGGTTTTGTTCCCAGATGTTTTAGTCGACATCCAAGCTTTTGCTCCATGAAGCAACACTGAGGATATGTAACATCTCACAATTGGGATCTTCATAGTGAGAGTTAGATCTCTACTGCATAACAAGTGTCACATTTTTTTATGACGGTAGATCTTGCTTTTACTATTCGTATTTTAATCTCACACAGAATCCCAATTTTCATTTAACATACTCCCCAAATAGACAATTTATCAACTCCTTATATAAATATATATTAGTCTTAAATGTCCCCTCGTGTCTGTCTAATCAATCACTTTTCCCAAGCCATTCTGAACCCCATTTCTGGCTGCAGAAAGTCGAGTCCGGAATGAGAAACATGCATGTTCAAGATCCTGCCTTTGAGCCATTTTCTCTGCAAAGCGTGAGAAACCAGTCCAAAACATCAAAAAGCCCCATTTTTTAAACAAAATAAATAAAAACATCCTTCCACCCCCTCCTGCCGGTTGAACTCTGGCCAAGTCATTAAAGTGTCGCTGTAAGATATAAATCCTAAAATATTAGGTTGGTTTGTTATTTAAACATCTGTTGAAAAAGAGTTCTTTCATCTTAAGAAATTAAGAGAGTGGGGGAAGGATGAAAAAGGGGGCTTTTAAGCCCAACGACTAGGGACTATGGTGGCTTAGTGGTTAAGATGCTGAATTGGATGACTGGAAGGTCATCAGTTCGAAACCCGAGTGCTGCAGGACAGAGTGAGCTCCTGCCAACCTAGCAGTTGGAAAGCAAGACATTGCAAGTAGATAAATAGTTTCCACTTTGATGGGGACGTAAACAGTGTTCCGTACACTCCATCATGCTGACCATATGTCCACGGAAATTCTGCAAACACATACAGTGCTGGCTCTTTGGCTATAAACAGAGATGAGGACTGCACCCTACAGTCGGATACGACGGACTTTCGAGCAAGAGTGACCTTAACCTTTACCTAAACCCATTTGACTACCTGACTGTCACATCCTCTTTGATGAAAACATTCTCTCCTGGCACAGAAAAGTAGGAGCTATGAGAAAAACACTATGCACGTGGCTCAGGAACACCTCCAATCTGTTTGTTAGCACCCGGTGTCCTGGGGCCTGAAACAAACCGGTTCAGGAGCCAGATGTGACTTCATTTTCCGTTTCAAATTTGCTCTCTAATGCAGGAGTTCTCGACCTTTTTAATGCCAGGGGCCATTGGGTCACTCTCCCTCGGACAGCCATTTTGCCCTTCCTCCACCCCATGGCACTTTTGGGTATGTTGGAGGCAGTGGTGGGGCCACATAAAATGGTGCCACGGGTTGCATCTGGCCCATGGGCTGCAGGTGGAGAATCCCTGCTCTAACATTTTAGCACCTCCAGTTGCTGAAGTGCTTAAATTTGGAAATGCAAAAATTAATATATATGTATGTGTGTGTGTATCTATATCTATATCTATATCTATATCTATATCTATATCTATATCTATATCTATATAGATATAGATATAGATATAGATATAGATATAGATATAGATATAGATATAGATATAGATATAGATATAGATATAGATATAGATATAGATATATCCTGATGTTTTGGTGAGCTGTGGGAACCTGGGACTCTTCTTCATGGACCCAGATTTTTTTATTTATTTATATGAAACCGATCCTTTCTGCGCATGCCCAGAGGCCTTTCCACTGGTGGCAATCACTTCCTTCCCGGCCTTGAGAAGCATCTTCTTAGTCTGAGTCCTACCAGGCCCATGCGGGCCATTCGCCCCACAGACAAGTCCCGGTGCATCCCAGTGACTGGCAGCCTCCAGAGGTAGCCAGAAGTATGTCACCTGGCGGCTACAACCCATGACGTCATGCAGTACCCACACCATAGGCGCCGCCCAGCACCCTTTGAGCATAGCCAGCACACCCCTGAGTCCTACCAAAGTCCTACCAAAGTCTGAAACTCAAAGCACAGCCTTTTTGGCACCGGACTCCCCCCTTTTCTCCACTTGCGGAAAGGACACAACTTGAACTGTCTATGCAAAAACGTTTGTTTTGTTTTTCCCGGACAATGCCAGCTCTGCTCCCCAGATGTTTTTCGGCCTCAGCTGTTCCAGTCATCTGCTCCTGAAACCAGGCTCAGCCTGCTGAGTTGTCATAATTTTTTCCACTGTGGACGGGATCTGAAAGACAGCCCGTGGGCTTCTCTTCCAAGGATCACGGCGGATCCATGCCGCCCCCTGAGAGATCCATTTCTTAGCTGGCGGCAAAGCGGTGCGCATTTTCTCGGGCAATGCTGGGGAGACTTCAAACATTGGTTTCTTGGGCTCCTAGCACTCGACAACCACTGCGACCGCTACTAAGCTCTCTAGGGCCTAGGCAGTACCGCGCTAAACCCATAAGAAGAAATAAAATACCCGGTCTTTTCCTTCCACGTCGCTTCTTTAGCGCTGCTGAGTTTTCATGTTCCTTCTTAGCTCCTATCTGGTGAGATCATCCCGTCCACATCCAATTCCACATTGCGTGCATTTGAAACGGTGCCACTGATTGCAAAAGGTCCGGGTGGCCGAGTGCCACGTTCCCCCCTATTCCCTTTGGAGGCTGACAAAATGAAGCATGCGCATGGTCCAGATTTTCATATTCTCTGATATTCCCTATGTTACGTTTCCTGACTGGGCGGCATACAAATGAGAAAATTAAAATTAAAATTAATACGGCTACTATTCCAAACCCCACACCCTGAGTGAGACATTGAATAGTGGGGTGTTTTATCGCAGCATCACTGCAAGAGGGAAAGAAGGAGGATAAAACCAGAATTAAGATGCATTTAAAGTTGTCTTTTCAACTCAGTTATTATTCTACGATTCTAAAGTCAAGGTGAAACTCTCGGCTTTACTTGCTGCCATGGCTCACGTAGTACTGTCTAATCCAGGTCTACCTCTGCAGACGTTTCCGTGGTCAGGCAGGTATGACTAAACATGAAACGCTGTTACCTTTCCAACCTATTTATCTCCTTACAATCCCTTGCTTTCGAACTCCTAGGTTGGCAGGAGGTAAGGCAAAGACAGGAGCTCATTCCGTCATGCAGCACTCGGGTCTGACCTGCCGGCCTTCCAGGCGTCAAACTCAGCGTCTTAACCACTAAACCACTGCAGTCCCTATTTTTAATTCCAAAAAAAAAATCTTCATTGCATGTCGCGGCATCAAGTGTGCAAGTTTTCACTGTGCGAATGCCAGAGATTTCAAGGATATGTTGTATCTGGCATAGTGTGCATCCAGTGTGCTTTACTGGACCACAAAAACATGCAAGTGGAATTTAGCCGCCGATTCTATCAAACCCAGCTGGAAACATACACAGTAACAGACCCATGTCTGGAAATGCCTCCACGGGAAGAAATTAAAAGCACCTGAATTTTTATACATGGGGTTGACTTTCTACTTAACAAGGAAGTTTCAATTTCAGTTCCGAGCCACATACATAAGATATTTGAATCAGGGGTTCCCAAACTAAGGCCCATGGGCCATATCTGGCCTACAGCACCATTTAATGTGGCGTTTTACTTCCACTTCCAGCGGGAGGCACCGCGTGACCGGCCCGCTGAACCACATGACCGCCCGCAGCCCAAAAAGTTTGGGCACCCTGGCCTGAACCTTATTTTATTCCCAGTGGGATGTGGACACCCCACAGGCAAAATTAGGGGAGATTAGGGTTGTGCATTTTGCAAGTACTGTATTTGCCACGAGGCTGCCAGAACTTTTTATGGGGTCCCCTTTGGATTCAACTGTTTGGATCCAATGAGGGAAACCCAGGAAACCAAATGAGGGAAACCCAGGAAACCAAATATTGATCTTTTCCTAACAACAGAGATATCGGGGGGGGGGGGTGTGTGTATGTGTGGGTATGTGTTTTGCTCACAGGTCTGATGGTCTTTCCCCTCCGTTGATAACCTCCTTTCCGAGCTTGATCAACCCCCTTCCCTCCCTGCTCAACTTTCCCAGCTTTTGGCTTGGGCGCAACCAGTGATGTTGCAAACAATGCATTAGCAATCCCACCCTTCGGGGCGTCCCACAGCTGATGTTTAAAAGGGTGGGAGCTTTTCTCTGTCCTCTCCCCCCTACACACACACACCCTCCTTTCTTGGGCTGGATGTTTTTGAGAAGGATCCAAGCTGGTTTGGTGGACAGGGATGTTCCTGGCAGGCGATCCATGCAAGGCCCAGAAAAGCGAGGAGGGACTGGGAGGGATTCATAGATGGCAAAAATTGCCTCTGCACATTTTGCATCTGGAATGGATTAAAGCACGTTGTGACGTGCCACCGAGCTACCAATGACTTAGGTGGGTCCTGTGAGTGAGCAGCCTCAAAAATGTCCCACCACCACCAGCCCTGCTCAGCTGTTGCAAACACAAAATCGTAGCTTCTTTTATCGAGTCAATCCATCTTGTATTGGGGTCTTCCTCTTTCCCTGCTGCCTTTGACTTTTCCTAGTGTCTTTCTTGTCTTCTCATGATGTTGCCTAAAATACAACAATTCTCCTTTTGCCACTGTCATGCTGCTCTAACATTTAAGATGTTCCCCCTAATATTCAGCCTATATCTGGCTTCCTGTAGTTTCATCTGGTTATCATGCGTCCTGGACTCTGGGGTGATGGAGAACAGATCTTGCCCTTCCTCTTTATGATGATCTTTCAGGTATTTGAATCCAGCTCATTTGCTGGTCTGCCGATGGCCGCCAGAAACATGCACCGATGCCCAGAGTCTTTGTGAGTTGGGCGGCTATATAAATATGAATATAAATAAATAAATAAATAAATAAATAAAATAAAGACTTGCGTTTGGCCAACGACCAAGCCAAGAAAATGGCTTCATTTTGGCAGTCCAGGGTTTGATTGGGACTAGAAAGAAAAATAAGGTATTTGAAGAGTAAGTCAAAGTCAAGGTCTCTCTTGCTCGAAAGCCAGTCGTATCCAACTCTAGGGTTCAGTGCTCTTCTCTGTTTATAGCCAAAGAGCCAGTGCTGTCTGCGTTTGCAGACGTTTCCGTGGACATGTGGCAGGCATGGCTAGACACCGAAGTGCACGGAATGCTGTTTAACTTCCCACCGAAGTGGTCCCTGTTTATCTACTTGCAATGTCTTGCTTCCGAACTGCTAGGTTGGCAGGAGGTGGAACAGACGACGGGAGCTCACTCCATCATGCAGTACCCGGGAACCGAACTCCGACCTTCCAGGCTTCAAGTTCAGCATCTTAACCACTTGAACCTCCTATGTATTTATCCTCTTGCAATTTCTTGCTTTTGATCTGGAAGGTGGAACAGATGACGGGAGCTCATCCCGCCATGCAGTACTCGGGTATCAAACTGCTGACCTGCCACCTTCCGGTCAGCTTCTTAACCACTTGATGTGCTATCATCCTGTTCCCTCTCAGTCTCCTATTCTCGAGGCCAACATGCCCAGGTCCTTCTGTCTTTCCTCCTAGGGTTTGGTTTCCATCCTATGACCATCCTTCTTGCCCTTCTCTGGAACTGCTCTAATTTATTTGCATCTTTCGTAAAGTGCGATGTGCTCAGATTTGGACAGAGGACACATGATGGGGGTCTCACGAGTGCTGGGAGCTTTGGCTGAGGAAGAGGAGGAGAAGGCATTTTAGGGAGGGGGAGAAGGATGAGACAGAAACCAGACCCACGGCGTTCACAACAACAGCAACACACGTCCGTCTGCAACTGCAAGCGAGGGACTCGGCGTTCCTCTTGACCTCACAGCAACCCGGACCGGAGAGAACAGCCACCGCTAGCCAAACGAGTGAGCAAGGACAGGGCCTCCGCCCTGCTTGGAGACGCAGAAGGATCCGAAAGGGAGGCCCGGTTCGGCCCTCAATACGCCACCACCCTCAGCCTCGAGGCGCTCCTCTGCTGCTTGGAGGCAGAGGAACACCCGCCAGCTCAAACATTGGCCTCTCTCGCCAGCCTATGGCTCGGGGGGCTGGATGCGGCCTGTGACACCATTTCATGTGCCCCCCACCTCACTGCCAAAAGTGGTATGTGTGTCAGGCTTGAAAAGGATGAGGACCCCTGCTCTGGGCAGATCACAAGTTAAATAGCATTTTGCCCCCAACATGCTGGGGACTCATTTTACCGACCTTGATCCCTTGTTGGGATCGAACTCACAACCTTTGGGTTGCAGTACAGCAGTTTAACCACAGGCAGGGATTTTGACACAGGCCAGGCGAGCTGCAATCGCAAAGCTTCCTCTGTTTTATAAGCCCTGTAGAACATGTCCTTTGGCCATAAAGTTGTACACAAAGTTTCTCTGTTCTATTCCTTTATAGTACAGCTATAAAGTGGGGGGGGGGGCCTCAGACCCCCCCCCCCCCCCAATATGTCTGCTTCCCCAATCACGGTTGTACTCTGCTGTCTTCTTGTACTCTGGTTTGGGGAGGGTGGGGTGAGGAGCAAGGAGCTTCACCTGTTGAATTTCTGCCACTTTCAAAGCCCTTACAATACTGGGACTTGGCTAAACAGGGAATGAGAAAGGCACTTGCTCAAAAGCCAGTCGTATCTGACTCTAGGGTACAGTGCTCATCTCTATGTATGGGCAAACAGCAAGCGTTGTCTGTGTCTGCATGCCTGCAGAAGTTTCCATGGACATATGGCAGGAATGCCTAGACTTAGAACGCCGTTACCTTTACCACCCAAGCGGTACGTATTTAACTACTTGCAATGTCTTGCTTTCGAACTGGCAGGAGCTGGTGCAGAGATGGCGGGAGCTCACTCCTCCGTGCAGCACTCAGGTCTCGAACTGCTGGCCTGCCAAATTTCCAGTCGTCAAGTTCAGCATCTTAACCACTAAGCCACTGCAGTTCCTGAAAGGCACTAAACCCACCTCGATGATGATGATGATGATGATAATGATAATGATGATCCCCCTTCAATGCCCCCTTTCGACATGCAATTGCTTCTGATCTAACCACTAGCCTGATTGCCCCGCCTCGGCCGCCCACCCTCTCCCCTTCAGCGAGCCTCGCTGTGTGTGGGCCGGACAGATGGAGTGTTTCCCACCCAAGCGCCATGGCCAAGAAAAGTGTGTTCAAGGAGCATCATCTCCGGTTTCAGGGCCGATGGGAGGGGGTGTTCCTGTGGCTGCTGGGCTCAGAAGTGGAGCAGGGGGCTCACCAGGAGGAGATGGCCCCGATCCACGTTCATTTGCCTGCAGCTGCAAAAACCGAGCGTTCCTCCAGGCCGGGCTCCCTCGACAGTGACCAGAGGGCAAAAGAGGACACAGTATTTTCGGCATGCTCTTTACATGTGTCAGTTTAAAGCAAAGCAATCGCACTGCTTTGTCCATTCTCTGTGTGGTTCACAAGTTAATTAGCATTTTGCCTCCCAACACACTCATTCCAGCGACCTGGGAAGGACGGAAGGCTGAGTCAACCTTGATCTCTGGTCAGGATCGAACTCACATCCTTTGGCTTGCAGTACTGGAGTTTAACCCCTGCGCCACCAGGGCTCCTCGTTTCTGTGGACATGTGGCAGGCATGACTAGACACCGGAGCGCACGGAATGCTGTTTGCCTTCCCACCGAAGTGGTCTCTATTTATCTACTTGCAACTTTCTTGCTTTCGAACTGCTTGGTTGGCAGGCGCATGGTTGGTTCCCCCACTCTATTCAGCACTAGTTAGACCACATTTAATGTCCTGTGTCCAATTCTGCGCATGTTAAGGAAGATGCAAAAATAAAATAATAGACCAGGTCCAGAGAAGAACAACAGGGATGATCAGGGGACTAGAAACCAAAATCCTAGGGAGGGAATGACTGAAGGCACTGCGCATGTTTAGCCTTGAGTAAAGGAAATTGAGAGAGGACATGAACCAACTTAGCAGCTTGAAAGCAAGAAAGTGCAAGTAGATAAATAGGGACCACTTCGGTGGGAAGGGAAACAGCGTTCCGTGCGCTCCGGTGTTTGGTCATGCATGCCACATGTCCACAGAAACGTCTGCAGAAGCAGATAGCGCTGGCTCTTGGGCTTTGAAACAGAGGTGAGCACTGGACCCTAGAGTCGGATACGACTGGCTTTCGAGCAAGGGAAAACCTTTACCTTTACTATGCTTCCAACAAGCATGTTCTTCTAACTCTGAAATACGTCATCGTTAGTATTATGGGATTGTAACGTATGTGCATCATCCTCCCTTGGAAATCCAACCATCAGTTGTATTTGAGGTTAACCTTCTCGGCCACATGTTCTGCATGAAAGCCCTCCTCCTGGCAGCAGTAAGCAAAACACACACACACACAAGGCACAGCCTGTTGCCACCCTGCCAAGGCGCAATAATAGGAGGAAGCTCTACCTGTTGGGTTTCTGTCTGTTAGGGCAACCACCCCAATCAGAACAGTGCGCAGAACAAAGAAGGCCAGTTCTGGCCCTGTTACTGCTGAGCTTGAAGGAGGATCGGAGGGGGGGGCATGGGGGTCCTGAAGAGGGTTGGGGGGCTTGACAGGGAAAAGGGGGTGGTCCAACCCACCCAGGCGTCCGAGCCTCATCTGTTTCTGATTAAAAACTGCCAGGGAAAGAGGGGAAAAAACACACATAGAGAGAGAGAGAGATTCCAGAGGTTGGGATTAACCTTTTCGGTGCCGCTTTCTGGGGGATGGCGCGGCCTTGGAGGAAGATGGCAGAAGGCAAGGTTCTCTTTCCAGGCCCCACCACAAGGAAACCCAAAACAAGACTCACTTCCAGTTTTGAATCCCTCTGGAAATGGGGGCAGGAGGGAGGGTGGGGTGAGCAAAAGTTGATGCAGAGATTGGGTTGGGAAGCAAACATGTGCACGGAAAGAGCATGACCATTCCGTGTCAGAAATTATTCTGGGTGGAAAGGGTTTTTGCTAGAGAAACTCCGCTCAGGGGACGAGGTCCGAATGAGGCTCCTTTCATGTCCCCCCATGATCTTTTCCCACTGAAGTGACACCCATTTAGGGTCAAGGTCGCACTTGCTCAAAAGTCAGTCGTATCCGACTCTAGGGTTCAGTGCTCATCTCTGTCACATAGCCAAAGAGCCAGCGCTGTGTGCCTCTGCAGACGTTTCCACGGTCACATGTGGCAGGCATGACTAGACACGGGAGCGCACGGAATGCCGTTTACCTTCCCACCGAAGTGGTCCCTATTTATCGACTTGCAATTTTTCGAGCAAGGGTGCGCATCACCTATAATTTCTTGCTTTCGATCTGCTAGGTTGGCAGGAACTGGGACTGAGATGGGAGCTCACCCTGCCGCGCAGTGCTCGGGAATCGAACTCCGACCTTCCAGGCTTCAAGTTCAGCATCTTAACCGCTTGAACCACCTGTCTTATCCTCTTGCAATTTCTTGCTTTCGATCAGCTAGGTTGGCAGGAGCTGGGACAGAGACAAGCGCTCAAGCCGTCGTGCAGTACCCGGGTCTCGAACTGCCGACTTGCCGACCTTCCAGCTAACAAGGCGAGCTTCTTAACCACCGAGCCACTGCTGTCCCTGTGCAATCTTGCACTGGACACTGGAAGGTTAATGCTGCTACTCTTTCTCTTGTGAAAATGTACCCCTCCACACCCCAAATTTCCCTTAAAGCCACAAACTGCCTCTTCCAAAGCTCTGATCTCTTCTCCTTTCTGTCCAGCAAAGGGTTAACATTTTGGGAGCCGACCACCATGCCCCAGGACACGAAGCGAGCCAGGACCAAGTGGAAGGGTTGTGGAGAAATCCCACCCCACCCCAAACCTCTGTGCATGAAGTGGGCATATCAAACCCACAAGAGGCTCATGTTTGCAAGTGTGGTGGCCAGAGCCTGACTCCCATTCAATGCTCGACCCCTGAGCGGTCTGGGGTATGTGTGGGCTGAGTCCCAAAAGGCTGGGCTTAGCTCTGGAGCGATGCACACGTAAAATAAAAGAGGGTGTTCCTAGGCATGGGCAGAGTGCATCTTCTTCACCTTGAGACTGTTCTATTTTAATGGTAGCTTTCATGGATCAAGTCCAAGCTAACATTAAAATACAATGTTAGTCTCAAAGTGCCACAGTGTTTTCACTTTGTTTATTCTCTGATATCCTTGAAATGATACAATAAAACCCCAACTTACATATGCCTCGAGTTACATAAAATTCGACCCACATAATGATTTTTGCACTAAAACCATGTCCCGATTGACATAAATGTCCCGATTTACATAACACAATTTCCTATGGGTTTGCTTTGAGTAACGTAAAAAAATTGTTTTTCTCATGCGCTTGCTTCGAGTTACAGAAAGTAGAAAATTCATTTTTTCTATGGGGTTGCTTTGATTTACATAAATATCATTTTCCTATGGGTTTGCTTCGAGTTATGTAAGAATTCACTTTTTCCTATGGGTTTGCTTCGAGTTAAGTAAAAAAATCATTTTTCCTATGGGTTTGCTTTGAGTTAAGTAAAAAAAATCATTTTTCCTATGGGTTTGCTTCGGTTATGTTAAAAATTCATTTTTCCTATGGGTTTGCTTCGTCAAGTAAAAAACTAATTTACATAAAAACCTACGGAACAGACTTTTTACGTAAATAGGGGTTTTACTGTAATAATAACAGGGGCTGTGGTTGTTCAGTGGTTAAGAAGCTCACCTTGTTAGCTGGAAGGCCAGCAAGCCGGCAGTTCGAGACCTGGGTACTGCATGACGGATTGAGCGCCCGTCTCTGTCCCAGCTCTTGGGGACATGAAAGGAGCCTCATTTGGGCGTTCCCTGAGTTGAGTTTCTTCTGCAAAAACCCTTTCAACCCAGAATAATTTCATACACGAAATTATTATATTATCCTTGAGACAAAGACTAACATGGCTACGATTCCCCCCAAAAAAATCTTCTTCATCTATAAGCGTAAAGGAGGATATGGCTGAGTAACTCAACCTCCCCAACGTCACTTGGAGGACCCTGAACAGGCTGAGGGTTGGAGTCCCTAAATGTAAGTCCAACATGCTCAAGTGGGGGCTGCCGGCGCACAACACCACTGTGTGAATGTGGAGAGATGCAGAATCCGGCTCATTCCTTGGTCTGCCAATGACTGCCAGAAACTTGCACCAATGAGGACAAAATGAAGTGGCTTCATTTTGGCAGTGCAAAGTTTGATCGGGACAGAGGAATCAGCCTTCTTCTATCTCAGGGATTCTCAACCTGCGGCCCACGGGCCAGATGTGGCCTGTGGCACCATTTCATGTGGGCCCCCACCGCCTCCACCACACCCATGTGGTGGAGGAAGGGCAAAATGGCTATCCGGTCCCCAAAGTTGTCTGAAGGAGCATGACCCGGCCCCTGGCTTTAAAAGGTTGAGAACTATCCTGTCTGATCTTGGAGTCTGGAGGCGAGAAAGTCTGAGCCCCAGATTTCCTACCAAGCGGAGATCCTGGACGCCAGAACAGGGAAAGAAAGTTTGGTATACCTGCGTGGAACCCAGTTCTGTAATTATCTCCAAATATATGGACCGGCAGAGAATAGCAAACTTTTCTCCCTCTTGGGGGTTTGTACCAAAGCCTTTCTCATCACCACCAAGCACAGTTCAACAGACTCCCAGACCCCTTTATCAAGGCATCAAATGACTTTTCCCCTCTCAACCGGCTGAGACCCCACGTCTTCCGGTTCCCAAGGCTCCAGGAATCGGCTTCCCCACCCCATAAAAGGCCACTTCCTTCCCAGGATGGAGATCAAAGACTAAGTCTTCCTCCGATTCACCACCCGGCTAGTCCTCATCGAGGTCCAATGGCGAGCAAAGAGATGGAAGGCTGGTGACCCGCCACTCCTAAGGGGTTTAAGGAGGAGGGATGAAAATCCCAGAAAACCCCCTCAGCAGGGGAGCAGAGCCTCAGGCCCCAAATTTTAGGTGGCAGGACCAGAGTGCCAAAAACAGTTAATTGTTTAACCCGTGTCGCTGCAGCTTTTTAATTCTTACAGCCAGGAATGGAGAAAAGGGTTTGGGGATCTTTCTCTCTCTCCTTCAATGGGGCGGGTTTGAATTGCTCGGCCTCAGGCAGTAAACAGTTTTGGGTCAGCCGTAAGGCCAGATCACTTTGCGCCAGGGTTCCCAACTTAAGACCTGTGGGCCAGATTCGGCCTGCGGTGCCATTTCATGTGCCCTCCCTCCAAGGCGATATACCTCCCGCTGCAACCTGACTTTTTCCTCTCCTAGGCTTCACCTCTATTGTGCTGACCAGATGAGAGGTACGCAGAAAGAGCCTCCTCGAAGATTGTGGTATTTCTGACCCACAATCGGGCGTCACACCCTCCCTGGTAAAAGGCCACCTTGTGTCGCCGGCTAATCTTTCCCACACTGGGTCAGGCGAAAGGAACTGCAGAATGCGCTCACCTAAAAAGTGCTTTCATTTTGACAGTTTCACATCTGGCCTAGACACTGAAGAAGAAGAAGAAAACCAGATGTTTTCATTCCAACCAGGTGGAAGCACCAGTCCCTTTTATTGGGCATATGGGGGGTGGGGGTGGGTTAAAACACATGTACAAAAAGGGGAATTGATCCCCTCCCTCCCCATAAAGTAAAATACATCAGCAGTCATGGTCAATGCAGGGCCCACCACCACCACCACACCTAGTTTCCTCTGCAGGCTGGATCTCTAGGCTTCCCTCTCCTCTGGCTGCCATATACCCCCCTCTCCCCCAGTATCTGGAAGATGGAGAGAAGCAAAGGGATTGTACCTTTAGGATTTATGGCACAGATCGGGGCCCCATCCCAGCCAGGGCCTTAACCCCCTCTCCCATTCCCCCCCCCCCTCCACCCCAGGCTTGTACACATTGCCCACCACCAAAAATGGGCAAATGCACAGCTCAGAGGGGGTCTCGGAAACAGCCGATGGGCAGGGGTCTCTGAGGTGTTGCTGTCTCTCCATCTTCCAGGGTGTGAGTGTTTGGGATGGACTGGACCAGGAAGGGAGGGTGCAGAGCCACTCCATCCAGCTGTGCTCTTCTGCAGAGCTCTGGTGCCAGCTGACATCTGCCCACCTGGCCGTTGGGCAACCTGTGTCCCTCTGTCCAGGAGGAGCCGCGAAAACCTGCGAGTCAGATCTCCAGCTGGAATTCTGTGCCCCCCACCCTCTCATCCATGGGTGTGGAGAAAAGCCCACAGCACGTCCACTCTAAAAGTCAAATGTCCAAGTGTCCACTGCTGGAGTCTTGGGGGGGGGCATTTGTTGGCTTCTGTCCAGAGACCCCACTGCCAATTTGCATGGACAAAAGCAAACAATGGGGTCCCACAGTCCGACCTGGTATAAGGCCATGCTCCTTCCCCCCCCCCCCCCACTGAAGTCCACTCTTCATAAGGACTGGAAACTTACTTTCTTTGTTTGGAAGGAAGAGCCACAGCTCAGCCTCTCAGGCTCAGCTTTGCACAGAACAAGAAAAGTCCCAGGGGCTAGATAAGATAAGATAAGATAAGATAAGATAAGATAAGATAAGGTAAGGTAAGATAAGATAAGATAAGATAAGATAAGATAAGATAAGATAAGATAAGATAAGATAAGATAAGATAAGATAAGATAAGATAAGATGAGATGAGATGAGATGAGATGAGATGAGATAAGATAAGGTAAGATAAGATAAGATAAGGTAAGATAAGATAAGATAAGATAAGATAAGATAAGATAAGATAAGATAAGATAAGATAAGATAGAATAGAATAGAATAGACAGATAGATAAGATAGATGAATAGATACTGTAGATAGAATAGAATAGAACAGAATAGACAGACAGAGAGTAAGAGAGACACTCCTGGTTCACAGAAGGCATCGCGAACTGGAGCGATTCAATGATGATGCAGGTTTTTAGAGAAAGGGAAACGAAACCGGCGTCCTTTTGCCAGGTGTCTCCGGCCTGGCTTGGGAGCCCCTCATGCAGAAGCCCCAAAGGAAGGTCTTTTGCACCCCCAAAACAGCTGCCGTCCTGTTTCTGGATCCTGTTTCCCTGTGGTCGAGGAGTTCTGTGTTTCCCCAGAAGTCTCCAAAGAGCCCAGTGGAAGGCAGTGTTTTTCACACACACCCAGAAAGAGTCTGGCAAAGTTCGCATGTCCTGCCAAGTCCCAGCAGCTGTGTCTTCGGACGCCATGGCCAGACCCAGCCGGGCGCTGCCAACTCAGACGCTGGTTCGGCACATGGCCGGCTGGCACGGCCTGGAGGGCGGGGCGGCTCCCTTGCCGGCCGAGCCGACCACCCAACGGTAACACCGGGTGATGCTCCTCGTCTTGGTGTAGGCCCCACAGCGGGTGCAGTAGACAATGCCCAAGGCCAGCATGATGACCACAAAGACACAGATGGGCACCAGCAAGGCCACCAACGGCCAGCGGTCATCTCTCTTCTGCCTGCTATGACCTTCCCCGGGGGTCGGGCTTAGGCCGGCCAAAGTGGGAAGCAGTGCCTGTACGCCACCGACCACAGGGCCAACACTGGGGTCAGGGAAATTGGTCAGAGCCCGCAGAGGTGGGAGCAGGGTGGTCAAGGGGTCAGAAGGGGGGTCTGGAGATTTGGGGTTTCTTGGGTCGGTGGGAGGCTCAGGGAGGTCTTGGGGAACATTAACAGGGGAAGATGGGGAGAAGATCTCAGTGGGGGGAAGGTGGGTGCCAGGGGCATCAGAAGTGGTGTGGTCAGGAGTCAGGCCAAAATCTAAGGGGTAAGGATTATGCTGCACCAAGATGGAGAATGATTCCTGGGAGTTTGTGCCCACATCAGAATCGGGAACCATGCGGGGAAAGACCCTAGAGTCTGGGAGGAACAAGGACGGAGATTCGAATTCAGGGGCTCCCAGCCGGATATCCTGGAAGACCGGGTAGTGGTCGGAAAAGGCTGTCCCATCACCCAAGTGACGCCGGTGGGGAGGGTCTGGATCCTGCGGCCACCCATGACCTCCCTCAAAGGGCCGTCGGAGGGGGCCATCGGGGGTAGCCGGTGGTGCCAGCTGTGCCATCAGGACGCAACTGATGCTGTCGGCGTCCAGCTCGTAGCCCTCGGCGCAGTAGCACTCGAACCCGCCCACGTAGTTGACGCACATCTGTTGGCACACGCCGGTGAACTGGCACTCGTCGGTGTCCACGCACTGGCCGGGCTCTTCCTCAGAGGGCCGGAAGCCCAGGCGGCACCTGCAGAGGTAGGAACCCTCGGTGTTCTCGCACTCGTGGTCGCAGAGGGCCCCAGAGGCGCACTCGTCCAGGTCCTGGCACTCCTGGCCGTCGGGGCCCGGCTCGTAGCCCGGCGGGCACTGGCACTCCGGGTAGCTGCCCTCCCCGTCCAGGCAGGCCCGGGTAGCCGGGGCGCAGGAGTGGCCGTCGGGCAGGAGGTAATAGCCGGCGTGGCACTCGCAGGCGTAGCCCGAGCCCTCGTCCAGGCAGAGCTGCTGGCACCCGCCGTTGTCGCCCTCGCACCAGCTGGGCACCGGCGGCGCCGGGTTGCAGATTGGCGGCCCTTTGGACCAGGCCGCGCCGCCGCCCTCCGCTTGCTGGCACAGCACCGAGACGGCGCCCCCGTGGCAGCCCACCGACGCCACCGTGCCCAGCGGGGCGAAGCGCAGGTGGCCCTCGGCCGGCCCGAAGGGGGTGGCATAGCGCACGGCGGCTTCTTCCCCGACGGCCAGGCCCGGGCACATCCCGCGGAAGGCGAAGCGGCACAGGTAGCCGTCGACGGGGACGGTGCAGGAGCCTTCCAGCCAGCGCAGCCCGCGGTCCTCCAGCACGGCGCAGCGCGGCGCCGCCGCCGACGAGCAGCCGCCCCCGATGGCCGGCACGGGACGGTCCCAGTTGGTGTAAGCCGTCTCCTGGTCGCCGGTGGTCCAGGTGAAGCCCCGCAGCGGGCGCTGGGGGAAGCAGTGGCGGGGCTGGCGCTGGAGCCCGATCCACAGCAGCCGTCGAGGGGGCTGCGCAGCGGCGGCGCGATCCTCCTCCGCCTCCGCCGCCGCCGCCCCTCGCTCCTCCGGCGGCTCCCCGTCGTGGCTCCGGAGCAGCCGCCGCACCTGGGCCGCCTCCTCGGGGCGCCGGAGGGTGGCCAGGTTGCCCCCCAGCTCCCGGCACCCGCGCCAGGCCTCCAGGAAGCTGCGGCGCTGGAAGAAGGCGGCGTAGCAGCCCTCGGGATCGCAGGCGGACGGCGTGGGAGACTCCGGGGGGGCGGCCCCGAGGAGAGCCGCCAGGAGGACCAGGAGCAGCAGCAGCAGCAGCGGCAGCCCCGCCATCATCCTCCTCCTCCACGTCCCTCGCCTGGCCGTCTGGCAGGCCAAGTCAGGGGCCCCGTCCCTTTCCCTCCCTCGCCTGGACGGGGTGGGATGAAGACAAGAGGAGGAGGAGCGACTCCGGTTCCACCACCCCCAGCCCCTTCTAAGGCTCCGAATTGAGCCCGCGCCCACCAGGGCAGGGCAGGACGGCAGGGAGGCTGCAATGCAATCTGTAATTCTCTTTCACTAGTCATCATCCTCTCCCAAAGGGAAGCGTCGGGGGTGGAAAAGCGCAGAGAGAATCCCATTAATCCAACCCCCAAGCTGTCTGAACCTGGGATTCTCAACCTACGGCCGGATGTGGCCCACACCACCATTTCATGTACCACCCACCCACCCACCGCTTCCACCACACCAGGATGTGCCATGTGGTGGAGGAAGGGCGGAATGGCCATCCGGCCCCCAAAGCTGTCAAGTTTCGGGAAATTTCTGTCAAACCCACGTATTTTCCACTCTTAGACTGGAATTAGACTGGAGGCCAGCACGGGATAAGCATAGCTGTCCAGTTTCCCATTTTGGCCGGGAAATTTCCCTTATTTGACAGAAATTTCCCGAAACTTGACAGGTATGTCCCTGGCCTAAAAAGGTTGAGAACTCGTGGTCTGAACACTAAAAGTGGGGGGATCAATCCACACACACCCCTTTTTTTGAATCAGAAAAAAATGAAACTGAGGCTCTCAGAAGAACGCAAGACTCGCTGGAAAAGGACACTGTTGATGGAGAAGAATGGAAGGCAGCGGGATAAGAGGAAGGCCAAAGGTGAGATGGATTGACTAAAGAAGGGGATCGCGACTTTTTAAAGCAGTGGGCCGGACCACGCTCCCTCAGACAGCAGAGTGGGCCGGACTGGTGGTTCTCCCGCCGTAAACACTGCCATAAAATGCGTCCAACTCCACTTCCGGTGCTGATGGTGCCGCCGCGGGACGCATGAAATGGTGCTGTGGGCCGGGTCCAATGCAAGCCATAGGTTGAGAGCCCCTGGACTAAAGGAACCCACAGGATTGAAATGTTTGAAGTGGCAGCTGTGTTTCGATCGTATCAGAGAGGAAAAAAAACAAAAAAGACAGGAAACGTTATGGCACCTTAAAGACTAACTCCTGTACTGTATTTCAATGTGAGCTTGCGTGGATCGAGTCCACTTCGCCAAACATAAGAGTAAGTCTTCACAGTGTTATTTTAGACATATCAGGGACAGAGATACCAGTCTGGGCAGGTGATCCTGCTACTGTCACAGAGTAGACCCTATCTACCACCAGCCACGCGATGCCCATTAGGCGGTGGTTAACTATCTGAGGATTAACAGCCTTGGGTGAGGGTCCCCCAAGTGGATTAAACTCCACTTGTGTCCATCCTGATGAAGGGCAGCCACTTCTTCCATCCTGGCCTGGGGCTGAGGAGGACGTTGCGTGCCAAAAGGGCTCAGGACCAGAAAGTGACTCATGGATCAGTGGTATATATGGGTGTCATGCTGCGATGCGGAAGGCCCATGAAAGGCCACCGCATTATATGCTTTCCAGGACAATCTTCATGGCTGATCGCCATGAGGATATAGCCAATATTTGGAATTGGATACAGCGCTAGAAGAGGAAGAAGAAGAAGAAGAAGAAGAAGAAGAAGGAGTTATGGGGGCTACAGGCTGCCCTAGATACATACAGGGATTGGGGAGGAAGGGCTGTAAACTATTGGTTTGCTTGGGCCATCTGGATTTCCTCTTGATCTGATGCCAGTGTGGGGCGGGAGGAAGGGAGATGTGGAGAAGCTGATGGGGGGTCGCCGTCCCCCCCCAAAAAAGGAAAATAAAAGGAATTTTTTGTGCGTGGGAAAGAACAATTCAAGCAAGCCTTGAAGCAATCAATGCCAGGCCTGCCGAGGCGTAGGGGCTTCCTGGCAGTGCCCCCCTCCTTTGTGATCGTACCTTCCCCCCCCCCCCCACAACCCTTTCTGCCAAGCTCCTTAAACCAGGGGTGCCCAAACATTCTGGGATGCGGGCCAGTCACGTGGTTCAATGGGCCGGCCGCATAGTTCCTCCCACCGGAAGCGGGAGTTAAACACGCCTTGCAATCCGTTTTTGCAACAGGATGAGATAGGTTTTGAGGTTGCCGTTTTCTCTGCTTAACCCAGGGGTGCCAAAACTACGGCCCACAGGCCAGATCCGTCCCCTGACACCAATTCATCTGGTCCATGCCCCCCCTTGCCGCTCGCGGAAGTAAAAAAGCGCCTCTATGGCGGCATGGGCCAGATGAATTGGTGCCAGGGGCCGGATATGGCCCGTGGGCCATAGTTCGGGCACCCCTGCCTTAAACTATTGTATTGAGGCAGGCTCGGCTCTGGGAAACGTATTTACACAACCTGCCCAGACCTCTCCCAGTCACTCCAGCTGTGCTTGGTTTACTGGAGAGGGCGATTTCCTCTCCCCTCTTTGCAAAATTCAACATTTTGGTGCCTCTTTTGGACTGAGCTCATGCGCATTGATTCCCCAACTTAGGGGCTCGGTGTCTTCAGGAACCCCTTGAAATCCAACCTCAAAGCAATCACACTTAAAACAATCACACCTCTATACCACCCCATAGCGCCGGAGTCCTCAACCGTTTTAAGCCGGGGGCCGGGTCATGCTCCCTCAGATAGCTTCAGGGGCTGGAATGCCATTTTGCCCTTCCTCCACCACATGGCACTTCCTGGTGTGGCGGAGGCTGTAGGAGGCCACATGAAATGGTGCTGTGGATGGGCCGCAGGTAATTCCCTTCTCCTGGCAGATTTCATATTTATTATATCATCTTTAAGCTATTATTAGCCCTGGTGGCGCAGTGGTTAAGCTGCTGTGCTGCAACCAAAAGGTTGTGAGTTCGATCCAGACCAGGGCTTAAGGTTTATTCAGCCTCTTCCATCCTTCCAAAATGAGTTCCCAGCAGGTTAGGGTGGAAAATGCTCATTAACTTGTGAACCGTCCAGTGCAGGGGTTCCCATCCTCTGGGCCCCGGGGCCATTTCATGTGGCCCCATCCCCACCTCTCCAAGGGCACTCAAGAAACAAAATGGCCATCCCCTTTGAAGCTGTTAGGACAAAATGGCAGGGCAAAATGGCAGCCCGGCCTTCGAAGCGGACTGAGAGAGTGTGACCCCAGCTTGAAAAGGTTGGGAACCCATGGTCCAGAGAGAGAGGGCACCAAGCGCTGAGGGGCGGTAGAGAAGTGTAATTGGTATTGCTATAGCCTTGTTAATTATAACGATGTTCTAATGATGGGCTATCTACGATGTCTATTTCTGCCCCTACGCTCTTATCAAGTTCTTCTTTGTGGTCTCTGTGAATCCACACGAATGGGTTTACTGCGCTTTCATGAGGAAGGAGACAGTGGTGCCTTTTAAAACAATAATGCAGGGATTCTCAACCTCCAGCCCATGAGCCGGATGTGGCCCACAGCACCATTTCATGTGGGCCCCCTACTGCCTCCACCACACCATGAAGTGCCATGTGGTGGAGGAAGGGCAAAATGGCCATCCGGCCCCCCAAAGCTGTCTGAGAGAGCGTGACCCCGGGTTTAAAAGGCTGAGAACTCCTGCAATAATGTGTAGATGGGAATGTTGCCTGAGGAACTGTGCGCATTGAACATCTCCTGAGTACATTGAAATGCATTGTGTGCTTATTTCATGACCCTCCATGAGGAGGCGATCTTGCCCTATTGCTTTGCTTTGTTCAGTTACCCTCTCTCCCATACTGCTAAACCAGGGGTGCCCAAACATGGTTCACTATGGCCCGGGGGTCGGATCCGGCCCTGACGCCGAAGCCCTCATCACTCACGGAAGGGGAAGTAAAACGCACCCGTATGGGTGCGTTTTACTTCCGCTTCCGGGAGCAACTGGTGAATTGGTGTTGGGGGCCAGATCCGGGCCCCGGGCCATAGTTTGAGCACCCCTGTGCTAAACTAAGAAACCAACAGACTGGGGAAGTTCAACATCTGGATAATTTTAAAAAGAACCTTACTCTCCTTATTGAGAATCCCCGCACATCAGGAGATAATATCCCTCGGCTTTTGCACATCTTTGAAGCATCACCAAAGCTATAGCCCAAAACGCCTTTCATGAAGAGAGGAAAATACCTTCTTAAACCTTTCAGCCAGGGTGGGATTGCAGCTGTTGGCTAGGCTTCAGTTGCACTCCTTTTGAACATGCTTTATCTCGACATGCCACACACCCTTTAATTCTTGGTGTATTCTGGAATGTTTTTCAGATAAGGAAACTATTTTCCTCCTTTCACCACTTTTTAATACCATCTACACTGGAAGATGAGGGACTGCTCAAGAAATTGTAAGTAGATAAATAGGGACCACTTCGGTGGGAAGGTAAACAGCGTTCCATGCGCTCTGGTGTCTAGTCATGCCTGCCACATGACCACGGAAAGGTGGTCAGTCATATCCGACTAGGGTTCAGTGCTCATTTCTGTTTCAAAGCCGAAGAGCCAATGCTGTCTGCTTCTGCAGACGTTTCCGTGGTCATGTGGCAGGCATGACTAGACACCGGAGCGCACGGAATGCTCTTTACCTTTCCCACCGAAGTGGGCCCTAATTATCTACTTGCAATTTCTTGCTTTCGAACTGCTAGGTTGGCACTTTTTTAAATATCTGCCTGGAACCCTGATGTCATGAATGTTATGCTGAAAAGAATATACTGTAAATCCGAAAAGAAAGGAAGGAAACAACAAGAAAAAGGAAAAGAGAAATGAAACAAAGAAAGTATGCACAGTGATAAAAAGCATGGATGAATAAGCGCATAAGCATGACCAAAGTCCCTTTGTGGAAGGTTGGAGGGATGAGGTTATAGATCAGGAGTTCTCAACCTTTTAAAGCCGGGACCAAGTCATGCTCCCTCAGACAGCTTTGATGGCCAGGTGGCCATTTTGCCCTTCCTCCACCACATGAAATGGTGCCGTGGGCCGCATCTGGCCCACAGGCCACAGATTGAGAATCCCTGTTATAAATTTGTAGAAAAATCTCCAGGAATTCAAGAGCAAATGGTTTTCATCTCACCCCGCCGCCCCCCTTCAATTTTTCACGATGCTTCAAAAGTTCTGGTGGAAATTGTTATGCGCTTCTTTGGTGGAAGTGACGACCTCTCGGCCTCCATTTTATTGCTCTTATTTCCATCAGAGTCTCTGGAGATGTATATTTTAAGCCTTAACAACTATCTTGTTGGGTGGTTGTTTGGTGTGTAGATTAGGACTGGATTCCTACCCTTCTACCCCCGCAGAAGAAAATGATAAAAACAAGACTTTTTCTTCTACTTGCATTTTCTTATCAAAAGGCAGTTTCAGGGCAGAAAAGGTAAAGATAAAGGTTTCCCTTGCTTGAAAGCCAGCTGTATCCAACTCTAGGGTTCAGTGCTCATCTGTTTCCAAGCCGAAGAGCCAGCGCTGTCTGCTTCTGCAGACGTTTCCGTGGTCACGCGGCAGGCATGACTAGACACCGGAGCGCACGGGACGCTGTTACCTTCCCACCGAAGCGGTCCCTTTTTATCTACTTGCAATGTCTTGCTTTCGAACGGCTAGGTTGGCAGGAGCTGGGACAAAGACGGGAGCTCATTCCGTCCTGCTGTACTCGGGAATCGAACTGCTGACCTTCCGCTTCCCTGTCTTAGCTACTTGAGCCACTGCAGTCCCTGCAGGGCAGAAAATCCAGACGATAATCCTCCTTCCAGCCATGGGGAACGATCGGACAGGAAGATTCCCTTGTGAAAAACAAACAGAAACCGAGTCCCTGCTTTGCTGCTGTCATCATCCTCATCTTCATCCTCTACATTCCTCCTCCTACTCTTCACCACCAAGCATTGCTCAAAAGCCATTTACAATCATGAAAACAACCATAAAAGGGAGTCCAAACAGCTCCAAATGTGGATTGATCAAAATCAAATAAATCGGCAACAATTGTCATTATGATGCGCAGTCAAATCTTTTGGCTTCCAGGTATCGCATGATCAATGGTGGCACTCCATCCCCTCTTTCTAGTGTGTTGCTCTGCAGGCTACCCAAGGTCACATAGGTGCCAAGGGACGTAATTTGACAGCTTGTGGACTCTCTGGGTGATCTTGGCTAGACCTTTCCCAGAACACACATTGATGTACATTAGATATTCAGTCGTTGTGTCTTTCCCCTTCCATTTGGCTTTGCTTTCCAGAAGACATCTTCTCTTAGACTTTCTTGCGCCTCCTTTTCTTCAAGCCATAACCGAGCAGGCCATCTTACAAACAGAGGAAAACTTGGGAAGAAGTGGCGCTCCAGATGTTTTTGAACCCCAACCCAAATCACCCATCACCTGTGCGGCCAGGTGATCCTGCTATGGTAACAGAGTAGGACCCTACTGCCAGTGACTCAATGCCGATAATCCAGCGGCGGCTAACTAACCTGGCCACCCTGAGGACTCGCAGCATGGGTGGCGAACGCCACAGGGAAGGGTGATGGTCCCCACATGGATGAAATCCCACTAGAGTCCATCTTGATGGAGGGCAGCAGCTTTATCCATCCTGGCCTGGAGATGATGATGAGGACTTTGCAAACCCAAAAGGGCTCAGGGCCAGAAAGTGACTTGTGGAACTGGATCAGTGGTATTATGGGTGTCACGCTGCGATGCGGAAGGCCACTGCATTATATTCTCAGGACAATTTTCATGGCTGACCGCCACGAGGATCGCCAGAATCGGATACAGCACAAGAAGAAGACATCATCCACTACCATTTCTAGGTAACGCTGATGAGAGGCCAACAAAATCGGACGGGCTCTGCCTTCCCTAGCCTAAAATAAACATGAGTTTAACTTTAACTTAAAGTGAGAGAAATAAACTAACTAAATAAACAAACTTCTTCCTTATGCCAAGTCAGCTCTGACTCTCGGGGTGACCCTTTCCAGATTTCCTAGGTACACAAAACTAAGAATTAATTTCCCCACTTTGTATCTCTTTTGGGACTGCGCAGCTTGCCGAAAATTACACAGGTTGGCTCTTCTTCCGGGAGGCACAGTGCGCAGGAATCGAATTCACAACCTCTGGCTCCACAGCCAGATACCCACATCACGGAGCCAGCCAGCTAGGAAAAATTGACACACACAAAGAAATGCAGCCGTTCCCACAGTCTTTTGTATTTTATTTTATTTTTCTGCACTGAAACTTAAGCCACGGAGGTGTTCATTTTCCACAGCATGTTTCAGAAAAAGCCACTCTTTGTCTGAGATCTCTTGTCTCTCTGTGTGTGTGTGTGTGTTGAAGGAGAAGGCAGGAATCTTAATGGGTTTGCAATTGTTTTGGTTAGGGGTGGTCTGGGAGGGGGCGAAATGGGGGATGTGGGACATGGAAGGCCCGGCTGCGCATGCGGGTACCCGAGGTGGTCTTTTGGAGATCAGGCCAGGAGAGCAACGGCCCAACTCCCGCTGTTCTTAGGAAAGAGGCAGAGCTGAGTTTGCAGAATTATTTGGCAAATAAACTTGAGTTGAGATGGTTGTTCAGCTCGCTTGCAGTTCCGTGCTTACAGCAGAAGTTCTCAACCTACGGCCCAGGGGCCGGAAGTGGCCCAAGACACCATTTCATGTGGCCCCCACCGCCTCCGCCACACCCGGAAGTGCCATGTGTGGCAGGCAGGGCAAAATGGCCATCTGCCCCCCGAAGCTGTCTGAGGGAACATGACCCGACCCTCAGCTTGAAAAGGTTGAGAACCCTGGGCTTACAGTGTTCTTTTTCTACCTACCGTATATCTATCTATTGAATTATCTGCCTACTTAATCCTATCTATCTATCTGCCTACTTAATCCTATCTACCTCCCTACCTATCCATCTATCTATCTATTGAATTATCTGCCTACTTAATGTTATCCTATCTATCTATCTATCTATCTATCTATCTATCTATCTATTGAATTATCTGCCTACTTAATCCTATCTATCTATCTAACTATCTATCTGCCTACTTAATCCTACCTACTTATCTACCTACCTATCCAACCATCCATCCTTCCATCTATCTATCTATCTATCGAATTATCTGCCTACTTAATGTTATCGTATCTATCTATCTATCGAATTATGTGCCTACTTAATCCTATCTATCTATCTATCTATCTATCTATCTGCCTACTTAATCCTATCTACCTCCCTACCTATCCATCTATCTATCTATTGAATTATCTGCCTACTTAATGTTATCCTATCTATCTATCTATCTATCTATCTATTGAATTATCTGCCTACTTAATCCTATCTATCTATCTATCTATCTATCTATCTATCTATCTATCTATCTATCTATCTGCCTACTTAATCCTACCTACTTATCTACCTACCTATCCATCCATCCATCCTTCCATCTATCTATCGAATTATCTGCCTACTTAATGTTATTGTATCTATCTATCTATCGAATTATGTGCCTACTTAATCCTATCTATCTATCTATCTGCCTACTTAATCCTACCTACCTACCTACCTACCTATCCATCCATCCATTCTTCCATCCATCCATCCATCTATCTATCTATCGAATTATCTACCTACTTAATGTTATCATATCTATCTATCAAATTATGTGCCTACTTAATGTTATTCTATCCTATCCTATCTATCCATCCATCCAAGCATCCATCCAGGCCACTTGTCTGTTTGTCTGTCCTATCCATCCCTCCCTCCTTCCTACAATCTAAAATGCCAACCTGGCACCTACTTGGCGGAGGGGAAAGATAACACTGCGTTTCAAAGAGAGCATTTTTATGCACCAAAATAGAGCCCTCCCTGTATATGGAAATATTACGTGGTGTGTTATGCAGCGCATGAAACTATATATGCCTGCGGGATTAAAAAAAGGATAGACTTGTACTTCCGGCTGGAAAGAGGGGAAGAAGAGAAAGAGACAGGAGACGTTTGGAGGGCACAGAAACTCCTGCGGGTGGAATCCATCAGAGAACCACGAGAATATTATCCCAAAAAATGGGCTGCCTGCAATACTTTTCCATAAGTAAAATCTCATTTTTCTTTCTGAAGGTCTTTCCATGGAACATTTCAGGAGCCTTTGGACAAGGGCGCCACCTTGGGGTCAAGAGGGCAAGGTACAGTTCGTGCTTCTCTCGGGTCAGATTCTTTGTCCATCTAAAACGGGGGCCGGATGCGGCCCCCGGTGCCAATTCATCCGACCCGCGAAGCCCTTGTTGCTCCTGGAAGCGGACGTAAAACGCGCCAGTATGGGCGCGTTTTACGTCCGCTTCCAGGAGCAACGAGGGCTTCGCGGGTCGGATGAATTGGCACCGGGGGCCGCATCCGGCCCGCAGGCCATAGTTTGGGCACCCCTGATCTAAAGCAGTGTAACTGGCACTGACCGGCAGCTTCTGGCTCCACGGTTTCAATCAGAGAAGTGTCTTTCTTCTTGCCAGCTACTTGATGGGACTGTGGTGGCTTAGTGGATAAAACGCTGGACTTGACGACTGGAAGGTCGGCAGATCGAGACCCGAGTGCTGCATGACAGAGTGAGCTTCTGTCGTCTGTCCCATCTCCTGCCAGCCTAGCAGTTCAAAAGCAAGAAATTGCAAGTAGATATATGAGTGGCAAAGGGACAGCCTTCCGTGCACTTTGGCGTCATCTAGTCAGGCCTGCCACATGTCCACGGACACATCTGCAGGTGCATACAGCGCTGCCTCTTTGGCTATAAACAGAGATGAGCACTGAACCCTAGAGTCAGATACGGCTGGCTTTTGAGCAAAGGAGAGTTTTACTTTACTACTTGATATTGACACTTAGGCTTTCCGCCTCTAAGGAGGGTCCTCTGCCTATTGAGCTGTTAGACCAGGGGTGGCCAACCCTGGCCCATGCCACCATTTCACACGGCCCACCACCGCCCTTGTCGTTCCCAGACGTGGAAGCCGTAAAATGTGTCTGTGTGCGTGCAAACTTGCCGTAAGTGCATTTACAACAGCCGCGGGAGCATTTACAGAGGGAGGAACCATGTGACCAGCCCATGGTGTGAAAAGTTTGGGAACCCCTGTGTTAGACACTTGAAGCTGTTTTGGATCACGTCCAGATTAGAGCAAAAAAGCAAAGCATTTACACACATCTATGCTGCCCCATAGTGGTTTGTGCGCTCTCACAAGTCAGTTAGCATTTTGGCCTCGGTCCTTTGCCCCAGCTCCTGCCAACCTAGCAGTTGGAAAGCAAGAAATTGCAAGTAGATAAATAGGGACCACTTCGGTGGGAAGGTCAACAGCGTTCCGTGCGCTCCGGTGTCACTCTTGTGGATTTAGAAATCTGGCCCACCAATCCTCCTGTTAACTGCTAGCCTGTGGCCGGCAGAGGCCAGCAAAACTCCACTTTAGACAATCCCGATCTCAGCCTTTCTCTCTAGTCTAGGTTGCTCTGGTTTTGTGACCGCTGTGAGGACGACATGGGCAGTTTAAATTAGAGCAGGGGTGCCCAAACAACGGCCTGTGGGCCAGATCTGCCCCCCTGATGCCAATTCATTTGGCCCGCGAAGCCCTCGTTGCTCCTGGAAGCGGAAGTCATATGCGCCCGTACACGTTTTAATTCTGCTTCCAGGAGCAACGAGAGCATTGTAGGCCGTATGAATCGGCGCCAGGGCCCAGATCTGGCCCAGTGACCGACCCCCTGAACCATGTGACTGGCCCACGGCACAAAAAGTTTGGAATTTAGAGTATGTGCATGGGGGGGGGAAGATATCTAGCCCCACTTTCGTACAAAATAAATAAACAAGCACTAAACCCATGGTTCACAATGAGGGGCACGTGCCCCACCAGGGGACATACAGATTTTTAAGGAGGGGGGGGGGCAATTTGAGAATATTTAGAGACCAAGTTAATGGATAGACACAAGAGCACATAAATAAATAAATAAATAAATTTAGTGTCAGAAATTATTCTGGGCTGAAAGGATTTTCGGTGGAGAAACTGCTCAGGGGATGACCGAACGAGGCTCCTTTCATGTCCCCAAGACCCCTCGTGCAGCACTCGGGTATCAAAACCCGACCTTCCAGTCTCCAAGCTTGGCATCTTAACTACTAAGCCACCATGCTGTTGCTGCTGCTACCGAAGCACATGGAACGGTGTTACCTTTCCCACAAGTGTGTTACCTATTGATCTGCTTGCAATGTCTTGCTTTCGAACGGCTAGGTTGACAGGCGCTGGGACAGGCGGCAGACGCTCACTCCGTCATGCAGGACTCAGGTCTCGAACTGATGACCTGCCAACCTCCCAGTCATCAAGTTCAGTGTCCTAACCACTAAGCCACCTCAGTCCCTCTAAGCTGGCTAAAAGGCAAAGGTCACCTTTTGCTCGAAAGCCAGTCGCATCCGACTCTAGGGTTCAGTGCTCACCTGTTTCAAAGCCGAAGAGGAGCCAGCGCTGTCTGCCTCTGCAGACGCTTCCGTGGTCATGTGGCAGGCATGACTAGACACCAGAGCGCACGGAGTGCTGTTTACCTTCCCACCAAAGTGGTCCCTATTTATCTACTTGCAATTTCTTACTTTTGGACGGCTAGGTTGATTCCTTGTCGATTTGGACGTTATTTCTTGTCCGGATCAAACCCTGGAGTGCCACTTTCTTGGCTTTCCTTGTTTGGAGGTCATCTGGTTTGAGTCTTCTTGGGGGCGACGGCCTCATTCTGGCCAACAGGGACGTAATCCGGCGGCAGCACAAAAACTCTGCAGATGCTCAGGGGGCGCCTTTTTGAAACGCAACCACCCACCTCCAACCCTCCTGTGAAACAAAGCCAAGGCCCAACACAGGCCGTGACTCAGTCGATAAAGCGGGTGCTGACTCCCTGCCCTGGGCAACCGAGAACAAAGAAACGGATGCGTCAGCAGTGGCAACCGGCAAAAAGCTGCAATTCCTTAACCACAACATGTTCACTGCAGAGTGAAACGGTGCACGGTGTGGTGCGCGCGTGAGTGAGAGAACGAGCCGATTGAGGAAATGAAAGTCTTTCTAAACACCCCTCAGGAAGCTAGTCCTGTTTGAGAAGCACAGAAACAAAAAAATTACGTAGATCTGACTGTCCTGAATTTCTATGAAGTGAGCCAGAGCGACTCTGAGAACGTACAGATTGTCCCTTTCCTACCCACTGTTTTTTTTTTTTTAAGATGAAACCAACAGTGATTGCATTAAATTCATGTGAAGTTCATTTATTTATTTAATAGGTCTATATACCGCCCTAATCCGGTGGACTCTGAAGTTGTTTTCAGTTTGTATTTAAAGGGGCTCCGGTGGCTCAGTGGTCAAGAAGCTCGCCTTGTTAGCTGGAAGGCTGGGCAAGTCGGCAGTTCGAGACCTGGGTGCTGCATGACGGATTGAGTGCTCGTATCTGTCCCAGCTCTTGGGGACATGAAAGGAGCCTCATTCGTGTGTCCCGTCTGGTTCTGCAGATGTTTCCGTGGTCATGGGGCAGGCATGACCAGAAACCGGAGTGCACGGAACGCTGTTACCTTCCCTCTGAAGTGGTCCCTATTTATCTACTTGCAATTTCTTGCTTTCGAACTTCATTTTGGCAATTTTCCATCTGCCCTAGACACAGGACATGAACTAGCAAAATTATTTCTTCCTCTTCTCTTCTCTTCACCTTCTTCTTCTCCTTCAACACCTTCTCCTCCTCCTCCTCCTTCCATACCTTCTCCTCCTCCTTCTTCTCCTTTGACACCTTTTTTCTCCTCCTCCTCCTCCATCTCCTTCTTCTTGTGCTGTATCCGTTCTGGATATTGGCTATCCTCATGGCAATAGTCTTCCGAGGACCTTCCACACCAGTCTTCTCCCAGGTTCTTCTGCCACGAAGTCCGTCCACGTCCAGGGCTTCCTCTCTTCCCAGGGATCTCTCCTTGCAGAGCGAGTTGGAGGATTCTGTATTTTAAGATGTTCCTCATGCTATCTATGGCCAAGGGATTGGAGCTTCCTTTGTTTAATGGTCTTAAAAGAGTTCTTGTTCTTGCTAATTCTTGCTGCAGAAATTGACCGAGAGTGCCAGCATCCCCCCCAGCTATGAAACTCATGAAGTGACTCTGGATTGTCTTTCTCTTTCCTACGGATCTACCTTTCAGGGTCCTTCTGAAGATAATGCAGGGAGATGACATGGCTCTCACTGGGGAAATGTGTTAGGTTTGCATCCTGTGGGCAGGCGTTGGGCCCTGCCAGGAGAGCAGAGCCTTGGGCATTTCCAGCCGCCACACTTCACCGCCAGACACCTTAGCAGTGTCAGGGTGACTCAGCTCAGAGGGACTGATGACTTCAATCCCAGACTGGGAACCCCACCCTGGACTTTGGTCTCTTGCCCAGGTAACCATCCGTCCACACCCAAGGTGTGATCGAGCTGCCATGAATCTACAAAGTGGCACCCAAGTTCCTACCCTTGACAGCCAGGTCCTATGGCCGTGATGGCCAACCTCAGCACTCCAGGTGTTCTTGGGCTTCAATTCCCAGATGCTGAAGAACACCTGGAGTGCCGGTAAACCCATCCGTGTGGATTCATAGAGACTTGTGCTTCTGGGAATTGAAGTCCAAGAACACCTGGAGTGCCAGTAAACCCATCCGTGTGGATTCACAGTCTTGGGCTTCTGGGAATTGAAGTCCAAGAACACCTGAAGTGCCGGTAAACCCATTCGTGTGGATTCACAGACTTGGGCTTCTGGGAATTGAAGTCCAAGAACACCTGGCGTGCCGGTAAACCCATCCGTGTGGATTCATAGAGACTTGTGCTTCTGGGAATTGAAGTCCAAGAACACCTGGAGTGCCAGTAAACCCATCCGTGTGGATTCATAAAGACTTGGGCTTCTGGGAATTGAAGTCCAAGAACACCTGGAGTGCCGGTAAACCCATTCGTGTGGATTCACAGATACTTGGGCTTCTGGGAACTGAAGCCCAAGAACACCTAGCTCGTGGAGTCTGCATGCCACAGACACCCTGGTGCGTGCTGACCAAAGTCCAAGCGCCAGCCTTATTTCAAAAGCACTGCCCGCACCCCGACTCCAAAGCCTTAACAAATAAGGAAGCGGCTGGTTTCGAGCCATCCTTGGTGGCAGAGGACATGGCTGAAAAATTCCATCATCAGGCAAAACCTTCAGTGAAACCTGAAAGCTCACGCGCCATTAGGTGACAAGCAAGCAAGTCTAGCCAACTGTTACGGAAATTTTTCCACCCCGATGACGCCTGTTAAGCATTAACTCCATTTAGCAGGAAGGCAAGTTGCATTGGGCAAATTCTGATCCTTAATGTTCTCCTGTTAAACCTTAAAGTCAATCCATCAGTGACTGCTTTGGGGCAAATCCCACGCACCCACAACCCCCCAGCTCTGCCCCATATGCAGATCTCTCCCAGGAGTTTTAAGTCTACTGGGTCCTTCCTAATGCAGTAATGCAGTCCTGCCTGCCACATGTTCAAGGAAACATCTGCAAATGCAAACAGCAGTAGCTCTTTGGCTATAAACAGATATGAGCACAGCACCCCAGTTGGATATGACTGGCTTTCGAGCAAGGGTTGTATTTTTGTTTAGGTTTTGTTGGGTCGATAAGTGGATTTTCAATCTTGTTGTTCTGTGCAGGACCAATGACAATAAAGATTCATCTATCTATCTAAACTTTGCCTAATACACACCTTGCTTCTTCTTCTTGTGCCGTATCTGACTCTGAATATTGGCAATCATCATGGCGATCAGCCATGAAGACTATCCTGCGAATATAAAACAAAACACACCATGCAAATCAGGTAAAAAAGACTGACACGTAGGAATAGCATTAATATTTTTTTTATTGAAGGTAATTGGTGTTGCTTCCATTATTTTGTTAATTTCACCCTCAACATTGAGATGGGTGCAACTTTCTCATTTATACACAGTACTACAGACAAGCACAAAGCCACTATGGCAGTAGGGGAGGGAAAGAGGTCTGGGCGGGAGGGGGAGGTTGTCAGGGAACGCAGCTGCCATTCCACATTATTATTATTTTTCCAAAACACATGTAAGGAAAGAGACTAATAAAAAAAATTTACACACTGGGAATGCTGGGGCTGTGATTCTGGAATGAGGTGCCCTGCCTAAATTACACTCTCCCCAACTTCCTAAGTCATGGCCAGGAGTAAAGCCTTGCTCAAGGGTGGTCCCATAACTGGAATGGAGGAATTGATGGTCCTATCTTGGGGTGGGGGGTAGTAAAGGAGGCATCCAAGGATGCCCCCCCCCCTCCCACTGGGAATGTCACCTCAACCACTGGGCAATGGCAAAAGGGAAGGAATGAAGAGTTGTCGCTGGTTTGGCAAGTTTCAACAGCAGCCGCAAAGGGGGGGGGGGCTGGGGGGTAGGGAGGGAATATGCTCTCCTACTCTTCAACAAGAGGGAGGACTGGAAAAAAAGGGGGGCAGGGTCGTCTAAAGATGAGAAGGCAGAAAACCGGAACTAAGAAGGAGAACCTACCCAAATTGCCCACCAACCAAACCCCCAAAGGGTAGCACAGGGCCATTAACATGGAAGCTCCGGAGACGCTGGCACAACAGGGGAGGGGCAGGAGGAGGAGGAGGGAGGGGGAGAAAGGGGGCTCACAAGGGCTTGCCCTCCAAGCTGATGACGCAACTGCCGCCTAATTTCTCCGCCAGGGTGCAACGGTCCTTCACTTCCTCGTAGCAGTTTGCTTGTACCTCATGCTTGATCCCTGGAAAGGCAAGAAAAAGGGGTTGGGGAGGGACAAGGGCAACTGATCAGCTCAGGGCTTCCCAACCTTTAGAAGCCGTGGGCCATGAAATGGTGCCGGGGGGCCGGATCTGGCCCGCAGGCCTTAGGTTGGGAACCCCTGGGTTAGCGGGTCCAGCAAGCCCATTCCCACACCCAACACAACCCCAACCCCTCCCCAAAGGAGCCTAGAAGCAGTGATGGAAAACCTTGGCCCTCCAGCTGGTTCTTGGACTTCAATTCCCAGAAGCTGAAGAATACCTGAAGTGCCAGGGAACCCATCCGTGTGGATTCACAGAGACTTGGGCTTCTGGGAATTGAAGTCCGAGAACACCTGGAGTGCCAGTAAACCCATCCGTGTGGATTCACAGAGTCTTGGGCTTTTGGGAACTGAAGTCTGAGGACAGCTGGAGTGCCAGAAAACCCATCCATGTGGATTCACAGACTTGGGCTTCTGGGAATTGAAGTCCAAGAACACCAGGAGGGCCTCACAGGCCTAGACACAGTGATGACAAACCTTGGCACTCTAGGTGTTCTTGGACTACAATGCCCAGAAGCCCAAGTCCACACTCCTGCTGAATATTATGAAAATATTAACTGTTAGAGTGATAAAGGTAAAGGTTCCCCTTGCTTGAAAGCCAGTTGTATCCGACTCTAGGGTTCAGTGCTCATCTGTTTCAAAGCCGAAGAGCCAGCGCTCTCTGCTTCTGCAGACATTTCCGTGGTCATGTGCCAGGCATGACTAGACAACAGAGCCCACGGAGCGCTGTTTACCGTCCCACCGAAGTGGTCCCTATTTATCTACTTGCAATTTTCTTGCTTTCGAACTGCTAGGTTGGCAGGAGCAGGGACAGAAGACGGGAGCTCATTCCGTCCTGCAGGACGCGGGAATCGAACTGCCGACGTCCCGTGCTGGGGAGGTGGCAAGTGCTCCAACACTGGAGGTATTCAAGAGGAAATTGGAAAGCAACCATCTCCCTGACCAACTTTGACTTGGATTCCTGCATTAATAATAATTTCGTGCCAGAGATTACTATTGAGTTGAAAGGATTTTTAGGGGATGTGCGAACGAGGCCCCTTTCATGTCCCCAAATGCAGTTCTTGGGTAGCAAAACCCAACCTTCCAGTTTCCAGCTCAGCGCCTTAACCCCCAAGTCACTGGGATTGCTGCAATTCCTGCACTGAGCAGAGAGTTGAACTCAATGGTCTCGCAGGCTTCTTCCAACTCAGTTGTTCTATGATTCTCTAGAGAACCCCTTTTTGGGGAGTAGAGGGGGAGATCAATGTGGCTGGGAGGAAACCAGCTCTCTGAAGCATTTGGGATCGATTACTTCCTTTTATTTCAGTTTCTACAATTTGGAGATTATGGCAGTTCTATTCGAGTAGCGGACCAAAGGAAGCATTTTGCAAGAAATCTGCAAAACAAGGGGTTAAAAATAGCGCAACACAGAGTGTTCGTTCCGCACTGCCGATGAAGCCAAGGACTAATTCTAACAAGGCGCTGGAAATCTAGCCTGCTAAACTCAGGTATGCGAAGAGGGTTTGGTTCGTCAGCATCCTAGCTCCCCACACACTTCTGGGCTGAGCATCGCAGCCTCAGGGGGTAAAGCATGATATAGAAATGTGAACAAGTCCTAGCATTTATTCTGCTCCCCTCCCAGCCCTGGAGAGAGAGGGAGAGGCAGAGATCTCTATAAGGGCTGGGAGGAGAGAAGAATAAAAAGCCATTAGACTTCTATCCTGCCCCAGTGTTTAGTGTATTCTCTGGGCAGTTCACAAGCTAATTAGCATTTTTGCCCCCAAGTAGCTGGGGACTCATTTGAGTGACCTTGGATGGACAGAAGGCCGAGTCAACCTTGAGCCCTGGTCGGAATCGAACTTAAGTTTTGCCTGCAATACAGAATTGTTTAATCCATGCACAAGGGCTCTATAATGTCAGGTTGCTTACCTGTAACTTTTCTTCTTTTTCATGATCCCCTGTGAATCCACACTAATGGGCATCCACGCAGTAAACCCATCCGTGTGGATTCAGAGACCATGAAGAACTGGATAGAGTGTAGGGCAGTGATGGCGAACCTTGGGCCCTCCAGGTGTTCTTGAACTTCAATTCCCAGAAAGGTCAACAGGAGTGCTGACTTGGGCTTCTGGGAATTGAAGCCCAAGAACAACTGGAGTGCCCAAGGTTCGTCATCACTGGTGCAGGGGGAGAAGTACCGTAAATACTCGAGAACAAGCCAAGTTTTTTAGACCCAAAAATGAGCCCATAAAAATGGGACATGGCTTATACTCGTTGTCAATAACCACGAGGGTCCCAAGACTGCGCCAGACTGAAACACGCCAACAATTTAATTAATTTTACCATATTTTCATGTAGAAGTGATTATTGAATCTCACTAGCAGCAGCTGCATTTCCCACCCTCGGCTTATACTCAGGTCAATCTATTTTTTCTGGATTTCCAGGTCGCAATTAGGTAACTTATATTTGGGTTGGCTTATAGTCGAGTATATACAGTAGACATCCCATAATTAGAACATTGTTATGTTTAACAAGGATATAGCAATAATAATGACATTTCTATACCACACCATAGCGCTTAGTGCACTCTCTGGGCAGTTCACAAGTTAATTAGAATTTTGCCCCCAACATGCTGGGTAACTAAAAGAGGTACACTGGGGTTAGCTCTCACCTGGCATTTTCTTCTTTATGGCATCCTTAGTACTGGCATAAATCATCTTGCTCTTGAGGGAGGCAATCTCAGGCGCCCTGGGGTTGGGGAAGAAAGAGAGAAGAGGGACCTCGGGACCAATCCATCAATCAACACATTCCTCAGCAGCCTCCGTGAAGTGAACTAGGAAGGCAACGCTCAAAGAGCAATGATGATAAATAAAAACCACACACAGTAGTGGTGGTGAAAATCGAAGTTGGGGACTGCCATGACAGGCCAACCACCAGTTGTTCCCAATGCAGGAATTGCTTCAAAGGAGTTACAATATGTGCAGCTGGTGGCCAGCTAGAATGGGGACCTCTACCTTGAGGCTGGGAAATAAAACAAAAAACTGGGATGGAATACCCAAGTCCACCAACAGGCACTGCCGGTGAGCTTTTAAAATTAGGATCCCCCCCCCAAAAAAAAAAAAAATCATGAACCAGCCTAGACTTCATTCCCCTACACCTGTTATGATGAACTTTGGCACTCGAGGTGTTCTTGGACTTCAATCCCCAGAAGCCCAAGTTTCTGTGAATCCACACAAATGGGTTTACTGCGTGTGTTCTTGACTTGGGCTTCTGGGAATTGAAGTTCAAGAACACCTGGAGTGCCAAGGTTCACCTTCACTGCCCTGCACAAAGAACCAAGCACCTGCGACTCCTTGCTTGTCCATACTCCACAATGACCAAAGCTATACAACTTTTGCGAATTACTGTGTTCTCACGGCAGCAGGGCCATTGTGCAAAAGCAGCTAGCAACAGATTTCTACTGCCCACACCCCAGATCCTGAGAGATAAGGAGGGCACACATTTGAAAAGTGTTCATTCAGCAGCCCTGAAAGTACCATAAGCTAAAGGAATGGGAAAGTTCTTATTCTAGTACACATTGTGCCTGATATTAAGAAATGCTTGAGGCAGTAGCGTAAGATTTGATTCCTTGATTGACCAGATTATCAAGGGATGGGTTCCTGCTCGCTTTCCATTCCATAATATACCTGAGTTTATTTATTCCAGAGAAGCAATCACTTTAAGCCCACTTATTAGAGAATGAAGGTGGCAGAATTTCTAGTATTGGTTCTGTCTCCATCAAAAGCCCAGAATCTTCTCCCTCAGGCCTGGTTGAGTTACCTGCCATTATGCTAGAAGCAGTGGTGCGCATCAAAAAAAAATCTTACCACACTGTGGGAGCGGCCAAGTGACTGGGTGGGCATGGACTGTTGGCTGTGTAACTGCTCTTCACTATAGAGCTATGAAAATAGAAGCCATTTTTACTACCGGTATGCGCGCACTGGTGTGAACCTGCTGATGCCCAGCACTGGCTAGAAGAAAAAGGGCTGAAGCTATGGACAGCTCTCCAGGTGACATAGGCATCGGTCCACTAGTAAGGAAGACTAGGATTGTTGGGCGCTAAAACTCACACATTTGGAGGGTCGGATATCCCCCCACCCCATATTTCCACAGGGGTACACAGAAAGAGCCTCCTCAAAGACTGTGGTGTTTTTTAACCAAATGGGGCGTACTCTGGTAATGGCAACCCTGTGTTGCTGGCTCATCTTTCTCACACTAAGTCAGGTGAAAGGAACTGCAGAATGGACTCAGCCAAAGGTGCCTTCGTTTTGGCAGTTTCGTGTCCGGCCTAGACATGGAAGAAAAATATTTCCACAGCCTTCCTGAAGAAGGAACAGCCTTTTAAGTCGCAATTAAAAGTCGACATTCTCAGCACTCACAAAGGGCACTTTAAACTAAATGGCCGAAAGGCTGCACAATGAGGTGCCTCATGAGCTCGGGAAGCATGCTGGGCAGGCATCCGCTGGGACTGGTTCAAGTTGGGAAAACTGGGACAGATGGCCCAGTGGCCCTACTTCTTTGCCCAGAAACGACATCAAGGAGAGAGGGTACCATGTAAGGTTTCTCTGTTTATAGCCAAAGAGCCCGTGCTGTCTGCGTCTGCAGACATTTCCGTGGACATGTGGCAGGCATGCCTCAACACTGGAGTGCAAGGAACGCTGTTTACCTTCCTCTATTTATCTACTTGCAATGTCTTGCTTTCAAACTGCTAGGTTGGCAGGACTTGGGACAGAGACGGGAGCTCACTCCGCCATGCAGTATTCAAGAATTGAACTCCGACCTTCCAGTCAGCGAGTTCAGCGTCTTAACCACTAGAGCCACCGCAGTCCTCTGATACAGCTACCCATATACAGTTACTCTTATACAGCTTTGGGGCCGAGTTGATTGGTTCTTCCAGGATAGCTTAAAAAAAAAGGGGGGGGGATTGCCCTCACCAAAAGATGAAGACAAGGTCTTCCTTTTTGCAATCCTTGGTCTCGTAGGTGGCATCGTAGAGGGCATAGCGACAGTCGCGGTCGGGCAACAGCTTGACAAAATGCTGGTAAGGGTCCTCAATGGTGTCGCCGATGTCGCCCACCAGAATCTCCTTCCCTTCCTCCAAGATGATGTGCTTCTTATCTTCACTGAGGCAGAAAAGCACAGCCTTCTTGCGTTTCTTCACCTCCTCTGGGGTGGAAGCTTTGCGCACCTTCATCTCATTGAAAACCTTGATAACTTCGTCAGAAATTGCGACACCGGATGCCTGCCCAGGGGAGGAGAAAAAGGGGGTCAGCCACAGTCACTCTCCCAAGCAAAGAAAACAGGGCAAGCAGGCATGGGAGAAAGTGGGCAATGCAGAAATAAATGTCTCTCTCTTTCACTGTATTAGAACTCAAGCTCAACTAATCTAATCAAATGCCCAGACATTCTGGACAACCCAAAGCAGGGACCTGGTGAGTTCTTTAAGCCACATGCTGCTACAGACAGAGGTGACAAGCTTAGGTTTAAGTGGCTTTGAAAAAGGGGATTCCATAAATTACACAGCCAATGAGATATAGCGGTGAGAGTGTTTTAGAGAAGAACCCGAGAGCGGCCACCTTGAAATTTGCTGGATGACATTGCCTCTCTCCCTCTCTCAACCTCATCTATCTCACAGATCTGCTGAAAGGGGGGAAAGGGAAGGCTAGGTATAACCTACGCAGCCTTAAACTGACTGAAAAAAAGGTGTGGTATGAACACAACTACTAGCAAAGGATAAGTCTATCGGCCATAACTGCAGCTGCCATGTTTACAAAGCCAATGCTATGGTCACTTGCTAAGAAGCAAGAAGGGGTCACTGGATGCGCAGAGGAATCTGGCTGGTCACTGCAGGAAGCCAGAACAGATGGTTCAACTGAAGTGACCTTCAACCTGACAGAGCCCAGCCCTGCCCAAACTTTTCAGGCTGGCCATGTGGTTCAGTGGGCCGGCCATGTGGTTCCTGCCACCAGAAGTGAAGTAAAACGCGCCTTGCAATCTGTTTTGAAACAGGATGAGATAGATTATAAGATGCCATTTTCTTTGCTTACACCAGGGGTGCCCAAACTACGGTCCACAGGCCAGATCCGGCACCCAATGCCAATTCATCTGGACCACGACGACCTCGGCGCTCCCGGAAGCAGAAGTAAAACACGCCCTGGGAGTGACGAGGGTGTCGGGAACCGGATACTGGGGGCCGTATCTGGCCTGTGGGCCATAGCTCAGGCACCCCTGCCTTAAGTTATTCCAAGCAAACCAGCCAGAGCTCAGGTGCAGAAATCCACAGGTCTACTCAATAGAGCAGGCAAGAATAAGCCTAGCTAGCTCTCCATACAGAACTGCTTCACATGCAACGACGAAGACAGTCTCCCTTCTTATCCCTAGGGAGAAATTAACCAATAATTCTGTATTATATGATCAGGTTTCGTCAAAAAGCTCTATGTAATAATACAGGCAGTACATGTTGTGAAGAGGGCCACAAAGCTGCCTCTTCTGAAAGCAGCCAAGAACGGGACAATAGTGCTTAAGACAGGGTGCCTCTTCCCAACCCACCCTGCGCTGTCTCCGATGGCACTGACTCATCACCCACAGAAGCTCTGATAAAACTTTTTACAAGGGCTGCTTCAAAAGGCCAATGTTTCCCAATCTTTGGGTTTTTGGACTTCCAATTCCCAGAAGCCTCAGTAAGTTTCCCCCAAAGCACTGATCAGACCAATGGACTGACTGAGGCTTCTGGGAATTGAAGTCCACCAGGGTTCCGCCAAACATAGTTTGGGAAATGCTGCGTGGACTGACTGTATGCAACTGGGTTTTTAAAAAACCATAGAACAATGATGGCGAACCTTGGGCACTCCAGGTGTGCTTGGACTTCAATTCCCAGAAGCCCAAGTCAGCACTCCCGATGACCAGGGCTTCTGGGGATTAAAGTTCAAGAACACCTGGGGTGCCCAAGGTTCGCCATCATTGCCATAGGACCCCCCCCCCCCAATAATAATGATAATAATTAAACACCAAAACAGAGGCCCCATTTGCACAAGGAGAAGTCAGGACGTGAAGACGTGCCTCTCTCAACTGATTTAGAAGTGGCATGCGCAGGGGTGTGTGTGTGAGATTTAGAAGTGGCACGCGCAAGTGTGTGTGTGATTTAGAAGTGGCACACGCAGGGGTATGTGTGTTGGACAGAGCTGGTTCAGTTCTTCTCAACCTTTGGTTTTTGGACTCCCAATTCCCAGAAGCCTAAGCCAGTACTCAGGCTGATCAGTGTTTTGGGGAATTGACTTAGGCTTCTGGGAATTGAAGTCCAAAAACCAAAGGCTGAGAAGAACTGTGGTAGATAAAGCAAGGAGGAAGTGTCTAAGAAAATCTAGTCACCTGAATTCTATGCACGAGCAAAAACAACGCATGGAATCTAACACTGGTTTTCTGGCATGGGAAGGGGGTGGGTGGGGAATGTCCCAACCAGAATGAGCAGAAGCAGGTGCCCCCCAACACCGCCTGCTAAGGAGGCGGCGCTTGGGCGATTGCCGCCAACTCCAGAAAAGGAAGTGGAGCTGAGCTTCTGCTGCATGGGCGGGGATGAGAGATGGGGAAAGGGGGGCAGAGAGAGAGAGAGGAGAACAGACCTATTGTCAGCAGAAAGGGGGGGTGGGTGTTGAGGTTCACATGGAAGGAGGGGGGGGGGTGTTGCACTAGACACACCAGCTGTGCCATGGCTCAAGAAAAGCAGCCTTATCCGGTCACACGTTACTGTGAAAAGGAGGGAAAGAGAGGCATGCCAGGGTGGGTGGGGGGAATGGGAAAGAGAGAAATAATCATAATAAAAAATGACAGAAAAGCCAGGAACGAATGGCTCAGAGTGCCATGATGGCCAGCAGATGGTTTGCAGGACGGCTGCCTCACTGGAAGGATGCAAACAAAACAGAACAGCAGGGGGGAAAAGACCAAAATAAAAATGTATTGTGGCACCTTAAACCCTTGTATTTAAGGTGCCACATTTTTTTTGGTCTTCTCTTTCATGCTGTTTTGTTTTAATTTCTGTGCTTGCGCAGACTATGGCTACCACTTCAGACCTTTCAACTGTGCAAGGGTGCAAAGAAGCACCTTTCTAAAAGAAAAAGGATCTGGTCCTCAGGATTGGGGTCGTGGGGGGGGGGGGGAGAAAACAAGTTTAAAGGAAGCTAAAAAGGCTCCCAACCTAAGCTCTGGGCAAGCAGCAAAGCATCCTTGTGCCCATGCTTGCAGGAGAGGGAGGGGGGGGGGGCAGAGAGAGATAAAGGGGCTTCCCAATCCTGGACCAAATGGCACCCCACCCATCCTGAACTGGACACAATGGGATCCTAAGCATCCCCTTCCCCTGCCACAGAAGGAGACAGAGAAGTCCAGGGAGGGGAGGTAAAGAAAGAAAGGCACTCTTGGGGTCCCTCTTCCATCGGAGGGACCCCATCATGAGGCAGTGATGGCCAACCTTGGCACTCCAGGTGTCCAGTGCAAATCCCACACACAAGGACTCCTAGCTAGCAAACCCGCACTAATCACTATCACTGGCCTCTCTTGCTCGGAAGCCAGCCGTATCCGACTCTAGGGCTCAGTGCTCCTCCTGCTTCTAGCCAGAGCTTGTCGGGTGTCTCTGCAAAAGGTCGGGGAGGGCAGGAGGAAACCGACGCCTAAAGACGAAGCGAACCCCGTTTCTCTCCGCCCCCCCCGTAACACCCCGTGGGGGCCCCAGGACCCCTCCACAAAATGGCCGCCAGGAGACAAGATGGCGGCCAGAGCAGCGGGGAGAGGGGGAGGGAGGGAGGGGGCCGGGCGCTGGCCGGGCTTTACCATGGTGCTGTCGGTGATGGGGGGGGGGCGAGCCTCGGGCTGCTTTCTGCGCTCGGGAAGACGGGGACGACGGCTGGCGGTTCCTCTCCTTCCTCCTCTTCCTCAGCAGCGGCACCACCACCTCAGTCTGCGCGACGCGTCAAGCAAGGGCCCAAAAGGAACTGACTGCACACTGCTCCCCCGCCCCGCTTCCGCTTTAAGGCGCCACCCGGGGAGGAGCCGCTTCCGGCCCGGCAGCGCGGGGCATCACGGGAAAGCGAGGCTCTTTCCCCTCCCCCGAAAAAAAACCCCCACCAAAACCCGCCCGCCAGAACGAGACAGGGATGAAAGGGCCGTTTTGGCGCCACCTATAGAGACTGTGACTGCAGTGGCTAAGATGCTGACTGGAAGGCTGGCAGGTCAAGCAGTTCGATTCCCGAGTGCTGCAGGGCGGAATGAGCGCCCGTCTCTGTCCCAGCTTATGCCAACCCTATGGACCATTGCCCTCCAGGCACCTCTGTTGTCCTCCACCATCCTCCTCAGCCCGCCCAGCTCTGTGCGTCCACAATACCATCTCATATTTGGCCGTCCCCTTCTTTTTTTGCCCTCTGCCTTTCCCAGCATCAAGGCTTTCTCAAGTGAATCCTCTCTTCTCATTTGATGTCCAAAGTACTTCAGCTTCATCTTTACTATTTGACCTTCCAGTGAGCAGTCAGGGTTTATTTCTTCTAAGATCGACCTATTTGTTCTCCTCGCTGTCCAGGGGCCTCTCAAAACTCTCCTCCAACACCACATCTCAAAGGCGTCTCTTCTTCTGCGCTCAGCTTTCCTTATGGTCCAGCTCTCACAACCGTACCTTGATATTTCTTATTGAAACTTTTAGTTGGGGATCTACTGCGCTTTTGGAATATATATTGAGATTATACAAGCTTACATGAGACTTTAATATTTTTACATCGAAACTTCCAGTTGGAGATCTACTGGATCTATATTGTTTGAGACTTTATAAGCCTTCATGTTATGGAATTATATAGTTAGGATTTTTTTCCACTGTGACCATTTAATAGTGTACTCAAGTATTGAAGAAAGACATTTCATTTTGTGAACTTTTATTTTAAGAAAGACGTTAAACATACTGGGGAATTTTCACTCGGTTGGATTATATTTTCTTGCCTCAAAACGGTTTTGGGATGTTCGCTTCGTTATAACCGTTTGGCCTTTTTGATGACCCTGCAAGCATATCCGACAGAACATCCGGGAACGTATTGCCCCCAGCTCAAAATACGCCAGCTCTTCCCCAGATGATTTCTAGGTCATTTGCAACGTACTGTATGTGTTCACGCCTATGATTCAACAGAAGAAGATGCACAAAGCCTTCCACTAAAGAAGCACCAGTTGCGCTATGCGCTCCCTTTACAAACAACATTGACATCTCAAGACCTGGTAGGAAAAGCAGACAAAGGAAGGGGAGGGAGTTGGGATTTTAGGGCAATGTTGACCTTACAGATGGCGAGCCAGTCATCAAGGCAAGAGGAATGGTTGGCTCTGACTGACTATGAGTGAGACAGATGAGGCATTTATAAATTATATGCCCATTTAAGGGTAAAAAAAAATGAATCCATGCTGCCAGCAGGAAAACAGTCCGGTTTAAGGGGTGGGTGGGAGCCACAACGGCCGATGGGCAAAGCTTTGGCGTGTCCAGCTGTTTCAGCTCAGCTCTCTCTGGACACAGTACCCAGTATCAATTAACTGAATAGTCATCTGACTATAGCAGGTTAAAATGTGATAAAATACATTAGATAAAACCTGAGACCCGAGTGCTGCACGACGGAGTGAATTTCCGTCTCTGTCCCAGCTCCTCCCAACCTAGCAGTTCGAAAGCAAGAAATTGCAAGTAGATAAACAGGAGACACTTCGGTGTCTTTCAGGTGCCACAAAGACAAAAGGGGAGATCCAGAGGTGGTTCTTAAGGAGCCATAAAACCCCTGGCAACCCCTGAGCATGGTGCTTTCCCACAAGATTAGGGCGAGGATCAAACAAGAAGAATTTTATACAGTTCTTGCCTTGAGGCATATTTTAATGCAATGTGATATATATAGGCAGGATATCAATAGGATTAACTGGCTATCATAACTTTGAGGTTTCAGGTGTTTACCTTGAAGTGACTGGTTTTTTTGGAACACGTGAGTCAAGGAATGTCACACGCGCAGACAATTGTGGTGTTTTACTGCACCTGAGTTCCTTAGGGAAAAATCTGAATGCATGTATAAATAATATTAATAAAATTTTCATTAGCATACATGAAATGTACATTAATTGGACCCCACCCCAATTGCCTGCCAATGGGCGCATGGGCAGTGATCTTTTTTGCGCTACAAGGCATAATGCAATGCAGCTACACCTTTCCTGTGGGGGAAGGAATTAATTGTAAGAGTTAAGTAGCTAAGAAGCTGACTGGAAGGCGGCCGGGAGGTCAGCAGTTCGATTCCTGAGTACTGCAGGACGGAATGAGCTCCCGTCTCTGCCCCAGCTCCTGCCAACCTAGCAAGAAATTGCAAGTAGATAAGCTCACATTTAAATACAGGAGTTAGCCCTTAAGGTGCCACAATATTTTATTTTATGCTGTTCTTTTGTTTACTTTCTGATAGGGTGTTTTATAGGGAGTTTTACATAGGGTTGCTTGAGAGCAAGAGAAGGGAGGGAAGGGGAGAAAAAGCACTTTATTCACTCCTCAGAACACACACGCGTGTTGCAAAGATGCGTGTGAAAGGGGGGGGGGAGAAAGACACAAGGAGGTTGTTGGGGCAGGCAAAGCGTGGAGAGAGAAAGAAAGGGAGAAGGCCCCAGTCCTGACTCGGGTGTCTCCCTTTCTCTCTGACTCCTGCAAAGATGCGTGAAAAGACGCCTTCCCACGCCCTCAAGTGGAATGGAAAGACACGCAACAAGGGACAACAATGGCATTTTTGTGAGGCGAAGGGGCAGGGCAGGTGTGCGCATGCGCGCAGCTCCACTCCCCCTTCGTCTTCCGCCTCTTGCTCTGCGGCGCACGCGCAAACCCACGCTCTCTTCTTCTCCCCTCCTCCCTCCCTTCAACGGCTAATCGGCCGCTTCCAAATAAGGCGTCGCGCGAGCCGAACCCGGCGGCCCCGCCCCCTCGCAACCTGATTTGCCCTTATATGGGCATGTGGAGCCGATTCGAGCGCGAGGAGAAAAGAAGTCGGCGACGCCTGGCATAGGAGCGCCCTCGCGCTGCCACGCCGGGGTACTGCAAGGCCTTCCCGCTGTCCGTCCTCGGCCTCTCGGCGAGTCCCGCCCGCATGATGGTGCCGAAGAAGAAGTCGCCTCTGGCCTGCCCGAACCCCTTCTTCACGCGGTGGCTGGAGGAGTGGCGCGACCAAGCGGCCCAGAACGGGCGGCTCCGAAGCCAACGGGCCTACGAGAGGGTAAGCCACGCCTTCCTCGCGGAGGGGGCCACGCCCGCCGCCCCAGGCCACGCCCCCTCCGCGTGTGCCTAGTCGCAGTGTTTCTCAACCTTTGGCGTTTGGACTTCAATTCCCAGAAGCCTCAGTCAATTTCCCCAAGGCACTGATCAGCCAATGGACTGACTTAGGCTTCTGGGAGTTGAAGTCCAAATACCAAAGGTTGAGAAAACAATGAAACTTTGACATATAGCAGCAGCTGACAAAAGTGGATTCGATCCACGAAAGCTCACTATTAAATAGAGAAGGCTAATCCGATTAAACTCTCATCATGCTGAATAAATCACTCTATTCCAAAGGGGTGCCCAAACTATGCCCGGGGGCTGGATGCGGCCCCTGATGCCGTTTCATCCGGCCCACAAAGCCCTCGTCGCTCCCAGGAGTGGAAGCAAAACAAACCCATGCAGTGACCCCCTGAACCACATGATATTTTCCCATTCTGAGCGGTGTTTATGTTTATTGGATTTATACCCCGCCCTACTCAGCGCAGGCCGACTCAGGGCGGCATTACAACATAATTAAATACAAATACAGTGTAACCATTACACAAATACAATAGGGGGGATACAATATCAGAATACAATATCACAAATGCAACAAAACGTACAACTATGGTTACAGTAACCCATTTCCAAATCAAAGAAGGAAAAAAAATACAATGATCCAAAAAAAGGACTTAAACGACCTTAAACGAACCTTAACTAGGGCCAGGCTCAACGACCGTGTCGTGTACGATAGTTAAAACCAGAAATATATATAGAATAACAGTTGATGGTATCCAAGAGTGGCAGAGTCAAATTATACACCAGGGATTCTTAACCTGCACCCTGTGGTCTGAATGCGGCCCACAGTGCCATTTCATATGGCCCACCACCACACTCAGAAGTGCCATGTGCTGGAGGAAGGGCAAAATGGTCGTCCAGCTCTGGCCCCCAAAGCTGTCTGAGGGAGCGTGACCCGGCCCCAGGCTTTAAAAGGTTGAGAACTCATGTTATACACTTATGCAGTGGCTACAGGTAGCCTGAGGCTGTGGATGAAAATTTGGTGAGTTCATTCTGCAGTTCCTTTCAAATATCTTGAGTTGGTCACAATCCGTCTCCTGCTTCATTACAGGCGCTGAGTTCCCTCCGTAAATACCCTCTCCCTTTGCGCAGTGGGCGCGAGGCTCGGATCCTTCAGTACTTTGGAGAGCACATCTGCCGCCAGCTGGATGAGCGGCTAGAGAGGCACCTCAGCGGACAAGACGGCACGGCGGTGACAGGTGTGTAGTGAGAGAGCCTGGTAGAGTTTCAACTTGTTCCTGGAATAGGGTGTGTTTCTTAAAGGTACCAGATAGGATCAGTGAAGAACCCAACTTCATTAACTTGTGGCTGGCCTCAGAATGAGACTCCATCTGTCCTCAGCAAGCCTGGCTTTCTCAAAATCAAATAGCTGGCTGGCTTTCTCAAAAGTCATAAAATAACACTGCACAACAACGATTTTGCTATTGGGAATAATTCATGTGATTTACATGATATCGAGTGTGCTGATTCCAAATCTGAACTCAGAATTTGCCTATCACGTACTGATTTTAAGGCTTGCTATAGCTGTTCAAATTGTCGGTAATTGGGTAATGTATTTTTACATGGGAACATTATAACAGTTGCAGCTGCCACTATTGCCTGGTGTTGCATCTAAGTGTAATTGCTATGCTAAGTGTGCTGGGGCATTTGGGGGGAGATAGTTCAAAATCTGAATTCTGCCTGAAATCAATAACCCTGACTGAGGTTGTTTGTATTGTGAATTCCAGATCTTGAGGCCCCAGGTTCGTCTACAAAGGATCAAGAAGAAGACTGCCTTCTGTCCAGCTGTGGAAGCGCATGTTTCAGTGATGTTCTTGTGGTACAACCTCCGACAGAGCCAGCCCAAAGCTCAGGCGAACACATGAAAGTGAGAACGAAATAGACATTATGAAGCCCTTAGTTATTTTTAAAATTATTTTTATTAAACATTAAATAAAACGTAAAACGTACAAATAAATCTTATAAACTACACTTATGGTGGGGATGTAAAGAGGTGGATAAAATGTGGATAAAAGTTTTTGAGGAAATGAATAAGATATTGTCACTTAGATTACCAATGTGCCCTAGGACTGCCTTAGTAATGGAACTGGGAAGTTTAAACTTGGAAAAACATAAGAAAGATCTTATTATTAACTAGCTGATTACCCGGCTTCGCTCGGGTTTTTCTTTAACGTAGGCCAGCCTTTCCCTCTTGGAAACCTTGTGGGGTGTATGCGAGTCACTCCGTCGATGGTCACTTACCGCCCTTATCCTTCCCCTACATGTGTCTGGCCACATGTGTCTGGCCTATACAGGCGGTGGCCCACTGTGGCCGCCGCCTCCGCCACCTCTGCCGATCTCGCATGCCCATTTGCCTTCCACCTACTGTGAAAACTACAGCTGAGCTAGTCAGATGATGTCACAGTCTCAACCTACCTGAGACTATGACATCAGCTCAATTACATCACTGGAAAGCACACACATTGTATAGATCAATTGTGTCCCAATTTGGGGGGCATACGCCCCCCATGGGGCTTGTGACCCCCACAATGCTGATCTCGCCAGCCCAACGTATGTATTTGCCAAATTTCAGCGGGATTGGTCCAGTGGTGTGGTAGCCTTTCGAGCACATACAAGCAAACTCTTCTGTTTTATATAGAGAGTTATAATAATACTAACTGCGGGATTGTTAACAGATAGGAATTGGAAAATGTGTAGGAATTTTGGTTTGGAGGAATGGTACAAAGGATTGTGGGATATGGCTATAAATGATAAACTGACATGTTACTTACAATTGGTAAAAGGTCTTACAAACCTTGAGTAGAAGAAACTGGCTACAGATCGAAAAATTGTGCAAGACTTTTGTCAGATGATGTGCTTGGCACTGGACAGAGAGAGAGAAAGAAAGAGAATTGGATGCAAATACATTATTTGTTTTTTTCTGCCTCCGTTCTATTTTTCCTTTTGTCTTGTGTCTTTGAGACTGTAAAGTTGAGATCAGGGACTGGGGGTGGGTTCCCCAACTAAAGTATATATTATCCTTTGTCTTCCTTCCAGGAGAAACCACCTGTGTCACACAAACGGGGCCGGGGATACCTTCCTGCTTACCGATCTGCAGCCTATGCCATCTTGCTTGCTCTCTACCGGGACAGAACGGTAAATGAACAGCGCATAGGTGTTCCTCCCAAAGATGGCATCTGCCGCAACACTGTGCGGAAGGCAGTGGGGAAGAACCAGTGGTAACTGTACCACTTAAGCCCTAGACATAGGAGAATTGAAAAAAAATCTGTATTTTCTTCCCCCCCCCCTCTTTTCCATTCCTTTCCCAAAGGAGGAAAAAGTATAGTCCCAAGTCGAAGAAACAGGTGCTGAGAAGGAACGTTTAATTTTCATCTCTCTTTTCGATCTTTAATTTTCTCAGACTCCTGAATCCCGGGGTTATCTGACAAAACCAGAATTACAGAGAGCTGCTCAGCCATGGTGTGATAAATCTTTCTATCTGGTGAGTTGCTTTTAAGAATCTGTAGGTCAAGGTTAAAAGTTGCTTGAAAGCTAGTTATATCCAACTCTAGGATGCAGTACTCATCTCTGATTACAGCCAAAGAGCCAGCGCTGTCTGCGTTTATAGATATTTCTGTGGTCATGTGGCAGGCACGACTAGATGCCAGAGCGCATGGAGCGCTGTTACCTCCCATCAAAGTGGTACCTATTTATCTACTTGCAATTTCTTCAAACTGCTAGGTTGGCAGGAACTGGGACAGAGACTCTGTCGTGCAGCACTCGGGTCTCAAACTGCTAACCTGTCATCAAATTCAGGTCTTAACCACTAATCTACCTCTGTAATTAATGTTTGTCATTGATTCTATCTTGCCTGGTTTTGTTCTGTTTTATATTATTGTTTTGTGGGTTGTCTATTGTTGTAAGCCGCCCCCTGAGTGGTGCTTGCACCAACTGGGGTGGGATATAAAATACATGAATAATTAAAATGAATGAAAGAGAGAGAGAAAGAAAGAAAGAAAGGACATTAGGCAGATGAACATGTTTGCTGTGGTTAAGGCTCACATTATTTCACCACACTTTTCCCTTGGTGGTTAAATTCCTGCTGGTTCTTACAGGTTGCTCCTGGGAGTAAGAACACTGCCTGGTCCACAGTCAGCACCCTGATTCGCAAGGAGCTAGTCCTCAAGACTAATATCCCAGCCAGGTGAGCAGACAACACCAGTGAGAGGGATATGTAGAGACATGATCTTGTCTGTATGGAAGACAGGTTGTGTTTGCTTCTAGTGCTTGTGTGTTCAAGGCTTTGGCCTTGAAATATTTTATTTTTTGCATTGAGTGGGTGGGGTGCGGTGGAGGTTGGACCCAATGGCCTAAAAGGCTCCTGCCAACTCAGTTATTCCATGATTCTATAAAGCAGCGTTTCCCAAACTGTGTTCCGTGGAGACGAGAAAGCTCAGCAAGTGATGGAGTGCTGACTCACCTATTCTGCCTTGCCAGGTATTCCCTGACAGAGACGGGGCTCTCCTTGGCACAGAGGCTGGAAGCTTTGGAAGAGGCAAAGGGCAGAACGCAGGCATCGTCCTCACCTACAGCCGCTGGAACTAGAGAGCCCCCACTGCTTTTGGAGGGAGATGATGATGGGGGACAGGGTGCTTCCACTGAGTGAGTAGCCTCCCTCTCCCCTGAGCTGCTGATTTGATTCTCCTTGGAGATCCCAATGAATGGCAGAGTTAGTGGCACGCAAAGTCCTCCTCGGCCCCAGGCCAGGATGGATGAAGCTGCCGCCCTCCATCGAGAGGGATTCAAGTGGGATTTAATCCACTTGGGGACCATTACCCTTCCCTGTGGACTTCGACACCCAAAGCCGTCAATTCTTAGGGTGGTCAGGTTAATTAACTGTTGCCTGACGATCGGCATTGAGTTGCTGGCAGTAGGGTCTACTCTCATTACCATAGCAGGGTTACCTGGCCAGACTACAGGTGAAACTCTAAAAATTAGAATATCGTGCAAATGTCCATTCATTTCACTTTAAAGGTGAAACAAATATATGAGATAGACTCACTACATGCAAAGCGAGAGATGTCATGCCTTAATTCGTTATAATTGTGATGATCATGGCGTACAGCGTACATGAGGTTATGTGATGATTATGGGGTACATGAGATTATTGGGGGGGTTGGCCATAAGCATCAATATTATAACAAAGCAAGGCTTGAACTATCTCGCTTTGCATGCAATGAGTCTGTCTCATATATTTGTTTCACCTTTTAAGTTGCATTACTGAACTGAATGAACATTTGCGCGATATTCTAATTTTCCGAGTTTCACCTGTAGAATCTATGACTTATAGATTTATTACAGATACAATTCTATAGACTCCCTGATAGATGGTGTTTGAGGTGTGTGTATGTGTATATGCACACTTCATATTCATGTTACCCTTTCTAGATCACGTCAAGGGGAGCCTCAGGCCCGTCGGTCTCACCCCCAGTTTATCCTTCAACCCGGAGAATTTGAAATTATCCTTTGTGTGGATTTTGCTGAGACCACAGGGTAAGTGGCAGCTGAGCTCAGCATGAGGGTCTTAAGACCCACAACTGGGCCACAGGTTGAGAATCCATGCTCTAAATATCTGCCCTCCCCCATCCTCCTCCTCCTCCCCTTTGTCCCCCTCAGTGGCCCCATGTCCCGGAAGCAGGATTTGATCCGTGAGCTCCAGCGCCACAACGTGCCCTTCCACATCCGGAAACTTCACGTGGGAGACTTCCTGTGGGTCGCCAGAGAAAGAGCCGCTCCAGTTGCAGGTGGGGAGGGCTCATTGGGGCAGGTGGAGGTGGGTGGAGTGGGCAGGTACAGGGTGGCCCGTAAGTCCCTACCCGTCCCTGTGTTATTATGTGTATATTCAATTATGCATGTATTATAAAACCTTTTCTCTTCCCCCCAAGAGAAATATGGCCAATTTAAGTTATGTTGAGGGTAATGTCTCACAGAACATGGTGTCAAATAACATTATGCAGCAAGAATGAGGGACAGCACAGTTACACTGGGTACATAAGATATACGGATGAGTAGGGACTGCAGTGGCTCAAGTAGCTAAGACGCTGACTGGGAAGCGGAAGGTTGGCAGTTCGATTCCCGAGTACTGCAGGACGGAATGGGCTCCCGTCTTCGTCCCAGCTCCTGACAACCTAGCAGTTCGAAAGCAAGAAATTGCAATTCGATAAATAGGGACCACTTTGGTGGGAAGGTAAACAGCGTTCCGTGCACTCCGGTGTCTAGTCATGCCTGCCACATGACCACGGAAACGTCTGCAGAAGCAGAAAGCACTGGCTCTTCAGCTTGGAAACAGAGATGAGCACTGCACCCTAGAGTCAGATACGACTGGCTTTTGAGCAAGGGAAACCTTAGGGACTTATGGGCCACCCTGTATAACGGGTAAAAAGCAAGCCTCAATTTTAAAATGTTTGCGGGACTGTTGGTGTGGGGTGTTACCTGATTGGTTAAGTCCTGGAGGCGGGAAAGTGACCCATGTGAGGTGTTACTTGATTGGTTAACTCTAAGAGGCGGGAAAGTGACCCATGTGAGGTGTTACCTGATTGGTTAACTCCACGAGGCGGGAAAGTGACCCACGTGAGGTGTTACCTGATTGGTTAACTCTAAGAGGCGGGAAAGTGACCCATGTGAGGTGGTTCTTATCTAACTGGAAAATGTTAATATAGGAGAGAAGGAGTGAAAAGGATAGTCAGTCAGTTTAAGTTAGAACCTGAAGAGACATAGAAAAGGATTAATTAGAACCTAAACAGAATTAATTAGAAAAAGGGTGCCCAAATTACGGCCTGCAGGCCAGATTCGGCCCATGGCACCTAATAATCTGGCCCTCGCCCTCGACGCTCCTGGAAGTGGAAGTTAAACACGCATGTGCGAAACACTGCCATAAAGCACTCGCAGCTGTCGTAAACGCATTTATGACAGCCGCCGGTGCATTTATGACATGTGTGGGCGCACTTTACTTCCGCTTCCTGTGGGAGGAGCCATGTGACCGGCCTGTGGCCTGAAAAGTTTGGGCAGCCCTGAATTAGAACCTGAAGTCAGTTTGAGTTAGAACCTGAAGAGAGTTAGTACTTGAAGAGAATTAATTAGTACCTGAAGGCAATTAATTAGAACCCAAAGTAAGTTTAAATTACATTAAAAATTTGTAAACCAGGACGGCATTTCCATAGGGTTTGCCATTGTAAACCGCAGCAAACGTAAACCGAGGCGGTTGTAACCTGGGGTTTTACTGTATGTTAACCCGAAATGCGGTTTCCCATAGGGATGTATTGAAAACCAATTAATCCGTTCCGAAAAATATTCCGTAAAGTGAGCCACTATTTTCTATGGATTCCCTTCAGTTATGCAATTTTTGTATTAACCGAGCCGTTTGTTAAGCAAGGTTCCGCTGTAATTAGAATCGGAGGAGAATTAGATGGGATATGAAGAGAATAAGTGAGAATTTGTTTTTATTTGATGTTTATGTTTATTCGATTTATACCCCACCCTATTCAGCACAGGCTGACTCAGGGCGGCTAACAACATATAATAACCCTAAGGGATTTACACACAGGATAAGATCCAAAATGATTTACATACAAGATATAAAATACAGAATATAAAATACAAAAAGACAAATAAATATACAGAATATACAATAATACAATACAGGCCAACATAGCTGCTACCACTCCCCCCAGCCGTGGGAAGGAGCTCTGTGTCTCGGCTGGAGGTGAGACTAAATGCAAAATTCAAAATACAAAATATCCAAATGCAGTTCATTACAAAGTTATGCCAAAATACAAGATACAATATCAAATTCAAAGTGGCAAACAAAATACAAAATACACCATATAGCAGAAACAAAATACAATATAACAAAGAGCAAGGTCAAAAATGCAATAGCAGACAGTAACAATAACAACCAATACAATAACAACCCAATATTGTAATGGCAATAACAACTCAATGCAACACACGACTCACTCCAGTCCCAGGTCAAAAAGTGAAGTCTCGCTGCCTCAATGGCCTTTTGAGTCCTGGCTGGAGGCAGCTGGAGGCAGGACCCAGGGACGCTGATGATGGTCTTCGGCATCCGGCGCTGCAGGGGTCTCTCCACCCCGCCAGGCGGGCCGGAGGCAGTGGCAAAGTCTCGCTGCCTCAACGGGATATCCCATTCTTTTCCTCTCTTTCATTTCAGAAGAGCTACCACGGGCTGCTTCTCAGGAGCTGGTGCTAGATTATGTGGTGGAACGGAAAAGGATGCCCGACTTGTGTAGCAGCATCATCGACGGGCGCTTTCGCGAACAGAAGGTGCCAGGCTGAAGCAGCAGCGAGAGGGAGGGAGCCATGTCAGGGTTAAGCAGGGGCTAACATTTCTGGACTGTGATGGATTAGTGGTTAAGACGCTGAACTTGATGACTGGAAGGTCAGCAGTTCGAGACCTGGGTGCCACATGATGGAGTGAGTTCCTGTCTCTGTACCAGCTCCTGCCAACCTAGCAGTGAGAAATTGCAAGTAGATAAATAGATACCACTTTGGTGGAAAGGTAGCAGCGTTGCACGCACTCTGGTGTCTAAGTCGTGCCTGCCGTCTCTGTTTATAGCCAAAGAGCCAGCGCTGTCTGCATCTGCAGACGTGTCCGTGGTCACGTAGCAGGCATGACTAGACACCAGAGTGCATGGAACACTGTTTACCTTCCCACCGAAGTGGTACCTCTGCCTACTTGCACTGCCTTGCTCCATACCCCACAATTCCTAGCTGTTAACAATCTTGCAGCTGTTGTCGTATTAATAATAAGATCGTTCTTTTGTTTTTCCAAATTTATACTTCCCTGTTCCACGAGTAAGGCAATCCTAGGGCACATTGGTAATCTAAGTGACAATATCTTATTCATTTCCTCACAAACTTTTTATCCATATTTTATCCACCCCCTTTCAGGGACTGCAGAGGCTGAGTGGTTAAGATGCTGAACTTGGTGACTGGAAGGTCAGCAGGTCAGCAGTTCGAGACCCAAGTGCTGCACGACGGAGTGAGCTCCCAGCTCCTGCCAACCAAGCAGTTCGAAAGCAAGAGATTGCAAGTAGATAAATAGGTACCGCTTCAGCGGGAAAGGTAACAGCGTGCCTGCCAAATGGCCAGGGAAATGCCTGCAGAAGCAGACAGCGCTGGCTCTTTGGCTATGAAACAGAGATGAGCACTGAACCTTAGAGTCGGATATGACTGGCTTTCAAGCTATGCAATTCAGCCCAAATCACACCTGAACCCCTTGATCCGGTGTGCAATGGCCTTCTCTTGTACTCTTCTCTTCTGCTCCAGTTCCGCCTGAGGCAGTGTGGCGTCTCTCACCCCATCTACCTGGTGGAAGACTCTGGCTCCGGGCAGCACCTAAGCTTGCCGGAAAAGACCTTGCAACAAGCCGTGGTCAACACCCAGGTATGGACTCACCTGGATAGTCTGAACTTGCCCCGGTAGTGGTGGTGGCGGAGATGTGCTGCCAGGTAGTGTGAGTTCTGAACTTGCCCCGGTAGTGGTGGTGGCGGAGATGTGCTGCCAGGTGGTGTGTGACTCATAGTGACTCTACTGTGGTTCTCCGGGGCTGCGGTGGCTTAGTGGTTAAGACGCTGAACTTGACAGCTGGAAGGTCGGCAGGTCAGCCGCTTGAGATCTGAGCGCTGCATGACAGAGTGAGCTCCCGTCTTTGTCCCCAGCTCCTGCCAACCTAGCAGTTCGAAAAGCAAGACATTGCAAGGAGATAAATAGGGACCACTTTGGTGGGAAGGTAAACAGCGTTCTGGTGTCTAGTCATGCCTACCACATGACCACGGAAACGTTTGCAGAAGCAGACAGTGCTGGCTCTTCGGCTTTGAAACAGAGATGAGCACTGGACCCTAGCGTCGGATACGACTGGCTTTCGAGCAAGGGAAAACATTTACTGTTACTACCTTTTCCATTGGGTTTCCATGACCGAACAGGGATTTGAACCCTGTCCTACCAATCACTCTTAACCACTATGCCATACTGGTTGCCCTTCACCTTTAAGGCAAGGGACATTTGTTTACGCTATGCCTGCTGTCCTGATAACCACTGGGTCCCCCCAGGTGGTCGATGGCTTCTTTGTCAAACATACGGCCGACCTCCGGGAATCTGCTGCTTACCTGACCATCATGACACGTCACCTGGCTAGGCTCTACGAGGTAAGTTCGGAGCAAACAAGGGGGGTCAGGGTGTATTTGGGCGCCTGTTTCTCTACAGGATCAGTGGTACTATGGGTGTCACGCTGCGATGCGGAAGGCCAAAGGAAAAGCCACTGCATTATATTCTCAGGACAGTCTTCATGGCTGATCACCATGAGGATCGCCAATATTTGGAATTGGATACGGCAGAAGAAGAAGGAGATGCCAAGTAGTCAATAACTCCCCCCCTCTTCTCCCCCCCAGGGAAAGACCCTCCTGAGCTGTACCAAGGAGGAGATGGAGTCTGAGCGCCCCCTGCAGCTGAGCGACGGTTCCTGCCATCTTCTGACCTTTGCCGAGTTTAACGAAGGAGCTGTAAAGAACAAGGTGGTTTGTTTGTTTGTTTATCAATTTATCAGATTTGTATTGCTGCCCACTTGACAAGCGACTCTAGGCAGTGCACAACACTTACATCCTAAATCACCTACTTTACAACTTTAAAAGACCCTAAAAACGCTAAAAAAACACCTACCCCTGCCCTCACTAATTAAAATCCTAATTAAAAGCGTGAGCGTCCCTCCTTATATAAGCTATCAGGGGGCAGTGGTTGAATGGAGGTGCGGATGATGCTTCTCAAGTGGGGGTAAACGGTAGCAATTAAAGAAAAGAGTATCGGTAGTTGCAAGTGGTGGGAATGGGTCTTTCTCTGCTACAGAGCCTGGTGGCAAGGGGGTTAAGCTGCTGTCCTGCAACCCAAAGGTTGTGAGTTTGATCCTGACCAGGGCCCAAGGTTGACTCAGCCTTCCATCTTGCCAAGGTCGGTAAAATGAGTCGCCAGCATGCTAAAATGCTAATTAACTTGGAGACTGCTCTAAGCACTGGCATTTGTATATAAATGTGATTGCTTTGCTTCTTTCTTTCTTATCTATCTATCTATCTATCTATCTACTTATCTATCTATCTATCTATCTATCTATCTATTTGTATTGCCACCTCCCTCGCCAAAGCAACTCCAGGCGGCTCACAACAGTGTCAAAAAATTCGAAATACAAAACGTCCCCATCATACAGAACTGAACAATTAAAACTTTTTAAAAAACCATTAAAATCAGATTAAAACACCCTATAAAAACTGAAATCTTGCTTTGCTTGTGTGTTCAACTTGAACTGGGACAGCTGGAATCGTCCAGTTGGAAGGGGTCTTGGAGATCATCATCTCTTACCCACCCACCCCTGTGAAAAGCAGGATGGGCAACCCAGTGCTGTTCAGTCCCTTCTGGGCTGATGCTGATTTTTGGAGGAATTTGAAGTCTCAACGATTCCACTGGATTCAGTCACTGATCTTCTCTTTTGCCGGTTTGCTGGTGGAGGAGAAGTTTTCTGTCAAAACGAGGAAGTTTTGTGTTTCTTGATCTTTCGTGAAACAAAGTCAGCCGTGTGAGCCATGTATAAAACATATCCAGAAGTCGAAGGCGATACCTTTTCTGGATCACTAAATTAAAAAAAAACCATTGCGATCTTTCGTGATTCACGATCACTTCTTCAGGCATCCAGCCTGGCAGACCACATGCCACGAACTTTTGAATGCATGCCGGAAAAAGTGATCGCGAATCACGAAAGATCACAATGATTTTTTTTTCCATTTAATGATCCAAAAAAAGGTATCGCCTTCTACTTTTCTGGATATTGATCTTTTACATCTCTCTTCCAGGCCCAGACGGTGCGTGAAGTCTTTGCCCGCCAGCTCATGCAGGTCAGCGGCATCAGCGGAGAGAAAGCCGTTGCTCTGCTGGAGAGATACAAGACCCCGGCCAGGTAAAGGGGAGGATGTGTGAGTGGGAGAGAGAAACCGTGCATTGACCCAGGGGTGGGGAAGGTTGCTTTTGTGGACTCCCCATCCCAGACACATACACACACACATCCAGTTCTGGTCTGATTTCAGGGCAGGCAGGTTTTCAAGATCTCTCCTCTGTGGGTGTGTTTGTGGGCTGGAGGGGCTTCCCATTAACCCTTGACAGGCCTTTCTCTCCTTCCCCAGCCTGCTGGCTGCCTACGCCGCCTGCCCGTCTCCCCGGGACCAGGAGCACCTCCTGAGCAATATTAAATGCGGCAAAATGGAGAGGTGAGTTGCTGACCTGCATCCTCCCCCCGACCCCCATTTGAAAGGTGATGGGCTCAAGCGCACAAGGGGAGGCTTGGCGGCAGGGAGTGTTTTCTGCGGACTTCTTTGAATGGCAAAGCATGGGTTTCTTCAGCTCCAGACAACCAATGAAGAGGAGGAAAGATCTGGCCCAGAGCACGGGTGGGGAGAGGCCCCGATCCTTTCTGTCTTAGCCTCATGACGGGGCCATGGGCCAAGCCTTGGGGGTCGGGGGGGGGGGGACAGCTGCTTTGTTGTTCTGCTATGCCTGATTTTGCTTTGTGGAGAACAGAGAATTAAAACTCCTTTCCGCTTAAAAAAAGGACAGTGTCTCCCTTGCTCAAAAGCCAGTCGTGTCCGACTCTAGGGTGCGGTGCTCATTTTTGTTTAAAGCAGGAGTTCTCAACCTTTATAAAACAGGTGTTTTGCACTACAGTTCCCACGATCCTTTACCACTGGCCATGGAGTTGCTGTCCAAAACAGCTGGAAGGAGAAGATTAGTCTCTCCTGCGCAAAAAGACTTGATCTAGACCCGGAGTTCTCGACCTTTTAAAGCCGGGGGGCCATTGGGTCACACTCCCTCAGACAGCTTTGGGAGTCGGATGGCTATTTTGCCCTTCCTCCTCCACATGGCACTTCCGGGTGTGGTGGCAGCAATGAGGGGGTGGGCACACGAAATGGCACCACAGGCCGCATGTCGAGAATCCCTGGTTTAAGCCAAAGAGCCCGCATCTGTAGACATTTCCGTGGTCATGTGGTAGACACGGCTAGACACTGGAGTACACAGAATGCTGTTTACCTTTACTGCCGAAGTGGTACCTGTTTATCTACCGTACTTGCAATTTCTGGCTTTTGAACTGCTAAGTTGGCAGGAGCTGGGAACAGACGACGGGAGCAAATTCTGTTGTGCAGTCCTCGGGTCTCAAACTGCTGACCTGACAACCTCCCAGTCTTCAAGTTCAGTGTCTTAACCACGATGCCTCCAACATGCCTTCTCTCTGTATTGTCCCCCTTCCCTTCTTTCTCCTTCTGCAGAAACCTCGGTCCTGTCTTGAGCAAGACTTTGGCTCAGCTGTACTGCACTCCCGGCCCCCTGCCTTGAATCCAAATGGAAAGCCGAGATGGAGAGATTGCATGTGAGCGAGGGAGATCATACTACTCTGATGTGCTTTCTTGCCATAACCTTTCCAGGGTGGGGTGGGGTGTCATCATTTCCCTGTATTCCCCCTTCCAAAGAAAACTGCCCTGTTAGACTCCATGTGCCCTAAATCAGGGGACAGGAGGGGCATGGGTACCAGCCGCTAGGTCTTTCCACAGCCACCAGCTTGCACTTAGATCAGGGGTTCCCAACCTAAGGCTCATGGGTCAGATCCGGCCCATGGCACCATTTTGTATCCGAAATGCATCTGAAAAGTTCTTATTCTCTTTATTTCTTCTTCTGTGTGTCTCGGCCAGACGTGAAACCTGTCAAAAATGAAGGCACCTTTTTGGTGATTTCCTTCCTATGCCTCCAAGGGCATTTGAGAAACAAAATGGCAACCCCTTTTGAAGCTGATGGGATGAAATGGCCACCCACCATCGTGCAGGCAGGGCAAAATGGCCGTCCAGCCCTCGAAGCTGACAGAGAGCGTGACCTGGGCCCCGGCTTGAAAAGGTTGGGAACCCCTGAATTAGATCTTTCTGAATTGTGTCCCCGTTTTCTCCTTTTAAAAAAAAAATCAATGTCTTTTGCGCTGTGAATGTTCTAATAAAATGGTTAAGATGTGATTTGAGCAGTGATTTGAGTTCTAGTGGTGCGCAGGCGACGTGGCCGTGGCACCTTGTGTGTCATCAGCAAGGTACAAACGTTCCTGAGTGTTCTTAAGAGCAAAACTAAATTAGAAGATGGAGACAAGGAACAATGTTAAAGGAGGAGATGGCTGAGGAACCCAACCTCCCCAACGTCACTTGGAGGACCCTTGGTTGTGGTCCCTAAATGCAAGACTAACATGCTCAAAGGTGGGGGGGCTGATGATGGACAACAACACATGGTGTGACTGTGGAGAGATACAGAATCCGGCTCATCCATTAGTCTGTCCATTGCTGCCAGAGACACGCAACAATGAGGACTTGGGTTTGGGCAACAACAACAGTAGAGCCGGCCCAGGCAGGTTTGTGAAGTGGGTGGATGTTCTAGGCTGGCCAGTGATGGCAAACCCTTTAGAGGCCAAGTGCCCATCATCATCATCGTCGTCACCATGTTTAATTTGTATGCCGCCCTCCCGACAGCGTGACTCTCCTTCGCCACAGACTAGACAGGCTGCCGTCGGTGCTGCACCCAGACATGGGAGGAAGGAAGGGGGCCCATTGGGCTGCTGGGCAGAGGGGCCGGGTGAACTCTGTGCTGGGGGGAGGGAGGAAGCGCTCCCATTGGGCTGCTGGGCAGAGGGGCGGGGCAAACTGCTGGGGGTGGTTGATGAAGCGCCCATGCTGGGCAGATTGGCGAGGCACGTACCCACAGAGGGCATGTGTGCCATAGGTTCTGCCACCACTGTTCTAGGCACAGAGTCTTTGGAAGGGGTTTCCCATTCCCTTCTTCGACTGCGTGCCACTTGCCCAAGGCTACGTAGGTTGGCTCTCCTCCCCGGAAGGCACAGTGGGGACTTGAACGCCCAACCTCTAGTTCTGCAGCCAGATATCTAAGCCACTGAACTTTAAGACAGTGAACTTGTCGACTGGAAGGTCGGTCCGGTCAGCTGTTTGAAACCCAAGTGCTGCATGAACGGAGTGAGCTCCCGTCTCTTCCTCAGCTCCTGCCAACCTAGCAGTTTGAAAGCAAGACATTGCAGGTAGATAAATAGGTACCACTTCGGGGAGAAGGTAAACAGTGTTTCGTGCACTCGACGTCTGGTCATGCAAGCCAGATTTTCCACAGTAACATCTGCAGACACAGATAGCGCTGTAAACAGATGAGCATAGGCCTGTGCTGGTGTGCCCCAATGACTGGCACCCCCCAGAGGTGGGCAGAAGTATATCACAATTCATGATGTCATATATTACCCCCCCAATAGGTGCCACACCCTTCCTCCCTGTCCAGCGTCCTTTTAGCGTAGCCAGTGCGCCCCTGGATGAGCACTGAACCTTAGAATCGGGTACGACTGGCTTTTGAGTAAAGGAAAAGTGACAGGTCGGAATGGTTCCTCTTACTAATACTGCAAAACGGGGAGGAAAACAGAAAATATTAGGGGGGCGCAGCCTGCCGTATTTTCCCCCTCCCGCGTGATCATTGGAAGAATTTGCAGCATGTAAAGGCAAATATTATCGTTTCCTCTCTTTCCAAAGCTTGACGTCTCAAGCCGTTCTTTTTATAGGCCTCCTTTCTAATTCAGCACACGGCTTGGGGTGGGAACACACAGAGTCTGTTTCTTCTTTGAGCCTTTGGGTGAAACCCCTGATGGTGCTCAGTAGTTAATTTGGCCTCTCAGTTAAAAAGGCCAATATAAGCTGTAAACCAGGGGTTCCCAAGCTTTTCAAGCCGGGGGGGCCGGGTCACACTCTCAGTCAGCTTCGAGGGCCAGATGGCCCTTTTGCCCTGCCTGGACGATGTGGGCAGTCATTTTGTTCCAACACCTTCAAAGGGACAGCCATTTTGTTTCTCAAATGCTCTTGGAGGGGTGGGGAGCCACATGAAATGGTGCCGCACACCAAATCCGTCCCACAGGCCTAAGATTGGGAACCCCTGCCATAAAACCTTATTTCTGACTTCTAAGGGCAGCCTTGAAATGATATAAATGGCTAAGAATAATTTTAAAAATTCCCCTTTTCTAGCGAGAGACTACGGTAGCTGAGTGGTCAAGACACTGAACTTGACGACGGGAAGGTCTGCAGGTCAGCAGTTTGAAACCTGAGTGCTGCACAGCAGAGTGAGCACCCATCCCTGTCCCAGCTCCTGCCAACCTAGCAGTTCGAAAGCAAGAAATTGCAAGTGAATAAACAGGTACCATTTTGATGCTAATTAACTTGTGAATTGCCCAGAGTGTGCACTAAAGTGCTATGCGGTGGTATATAAGTGTGATTGCTTTGGGAAAAGTAACAGCATTCCGTGCACTCTGCGGTCTAGTCCTGCCTGCCCCATGTCCACGGGAACATCTGCAGATGAAGAGTCGGACACGACTGGCTTTCGAGCAAGGGCTACTTTGACCTTTCTAGCAACGGGAATGGGATGCAAACCTCATAAAGTGAAATGGAAGTACTCTCTGGGGTAACGCAAGACACACACAATGGCCTCTTTTGAAAGTTTCCTTTTTAAAAGAAAATGTTTTACTGGTTTTTCATCGGCCCTGCTCTCTTTGAACCGGACGGACAGAATAATCGGCATCTTGCTTCCAGTTCAAATGTCCCCTCCGATGTACTCTGGAGACACAGGCTTTCAACCCCAGGCAGGTTTGCAGCTCAAACTGGAGAGGCTGGTTGGTGGTCAGTAGTGGCCGTGGCTGGTGTTGGTGTTTGGGGGGAATCATGGACTCATGCGAGACCCCGTCACTCTTTCTCCAGCTGTTGGGTGTGCTGTGGTTCCTTGTCTCTTGATTTCTTCAGCCCATCCCCGGCAGATGTTTTCTGTAATGGAGAGAGAAATAAGGGTTTTGTTGTTTTTTTAGCCAGAGAAGAGAAGGAAGAAAGGGAAGAAAATAAGTCTTCTTCTTTCGTCTCCTGATCAAACCCTGGACTGCAAAAATGAAGCCACTTTCTTGGCTTTGTCATTGGCTGAACTTAAGTCCTTGTCAGCGCATGTTTCCGGCATAAACCGGCAGACCAGGAAATGAGCCAATGGATTCTGTCTGTATCTCTCCACATTCACACAACATGTTGTTGTCCACCAACAGCCCCCACTTGAACTTGTTGGTCTGGCATTTAGGGACGCCAACCCTCAGCCTATCCAGGGTCCTCCAAGTGATGTAGGGGACAAGGGTGTGCTGAGCACTTTGGGAGGGCAGTGGACAGGAAGTGATGAGAGTGTATGGGAAATCCCATACATTCCCATTACCTCTGCCTGCCTCTGGGGGGCGTCAGTCACTGGGGCGCACTGGGATGAGTCCCTGTATCCCTGTGGACCAGCACACCACTGGTAGGGGAGGTTGAGTTCCTCAGCCATCTCCTCTTTTAATGTTATCTCTTGTCTAGTGAATTCCTTATTCTATTAATGAAAATTGATGGATGTGCTCTGTAAAATTTGGATTCAGTCCAAAGTCCGCACTTCAGGACCTAGAAGGCCACACGTGGCTTTAAGGCCACAGGTTCCCCACCCTTGTCCTGGGAGGAAGATGACTCCCACGGCCAGACTTACGAGGCTTCCTCCTTCGGCCAGGTACAGGAGGGCTCCAACCCTTGCCCAGTTAGAACGGATGGGCCCCGACAAAGACGGTCAGCCGGAGGACCGAGCTGGAACGGTAACTCATCACTGTGTTCATGGTGACCATCTCCAAGTCCAGGACAAACTCGCGGGGTCCCGTGACGGGCCGGGCTAAGACCAGCATGGCGCTCACGTTGTTGATTTGCTGCAAGGAGAGGAAAAGGAGTTGGGGGTACATGAGCCTGGGGTTACACTGACGGCCGAAACCTACGTGTGGCTCAGCTGGCTCAAGAGCCAGGGGGACACAGGGTTTGAATCTGTTGCACTGCAGCCCAAAACATGAGTTCAATCCTGACAGGGCTCAAGTCAAGGACGACTCACCTTCCATCCTTCTGAGGTCAGTAAAGCAGTTTGAAAGCAAGAAATTGCAATCAGATAAATAGGTACTGATTCATTTAGAAGGTAGCAAAGGACTGAGCTGGCATAGTGGTTAAGATGCTGGACGTGACGGCTGGAAAGTCGGCAGGTCAGCGGTTAGAGACCCAAGTGCTGCACGACGGAGTGAGCTTCCGTCTCCACCCTAGCAGTTCGAAAGCAAGAAATTGCAAGTAGCTCATCCCGTCATGCAGCACTCAGGTCTCGACCTGCCAACCTTCCGCTCGTCAAGTTTAGCATTTTAACCGCTTGAGCCACCAAAGCGGCTCAAACTTACCCGGATGTAGAATTCACCCTTCTCGTTGCCCGAGCGGATCTGGAAGGTGTTGTAGGCACCCGGGTAGATGCTAGTGGCCTGGATCTGGAAGATGTCGGAGGGCACCGTCCGGTCGGCAGTGATGCTCATGTAGCGGTGGACGATGGAGGATGGCTTGTCTCGGCAAAGCGGGTTGGTGGCTGGGCAAAGGCAGCGGCTGCATGGGGAGAAATGGTGTATAGCCAGGGGTTCTCAACCTTTTCATTGGGTCACGCTCCCTCAGACAGCTTTGGGGGCTGGGTGGCCATTTTGTCATTCTTCCACCCCATGGCACTTCCATGTTTCACGACAGTGTTTTACGGCAGGAGGAACCACATGACCGTCCTGCTCAGCTGCCCAGGGGACATGGTCCAGCCCATGGCACAAAAAGCTTGGCAGCCCCTGCCCTAGGGCTTGGTTTCCACTTTTCTGATCATCGTTGTCGTCCTCCTCTGTCCCTGACCTAAAAGGTTGGGAGTTCGATCCTGAATGGGCTGAAGGTTGACTCAGATCTTCTGTCCTTCCAAGGCCGGTAAAATAAGTCCCCAGCATGCTGGGGGCAAAATGCTCATTAACTTGTGAACCACCCAGAGAGTGCATTAAGTGTGATGGCTTTGCTTTGTGTCTAACTGCATGGCATGAGATCCATCCCAAAGTCCTGCCTCTTTGACTCTACAAGCCTCCCCTCTCTGCTGCCCCACAGATTGTAGAGACACCCCATACATGAGTCCAGCCCTTGTTCTAGTTCAGGGGTTCAAACTAAAGGCCCATGGACTGGATCTGGCCTGCAGGGCCATTTCATATGGCCCCTCACCCCTCCAAGGGCATTCGAGAAACAAAATGGCCATCCTTTGAAGCTTTGGCTCCCTAGCATCTCTGGGCTGTCCTTACTTCTCAGACATTTGCACATAGGGTTCCTGGCAGCGGTTCTTCTCGACGCAGCGGTACTCGCCGTGGAAGTTGATGCAGTTCTGGGTCTCAGTGCACTGGTGGCTTCCGGACTCACATTCATTAATGTCTGGAATGGGGAAGAAGGCGTTTGGAGGTTGGGGGAGATCAGACGGAGAAATAGCTTGAAATCTGGACTGTGTATGGTAGAGGTTGGACAAAGCTATTTCCCAGCGACCACTGCCCTCGTTGCTCCCGGAAGCGGAAGTAAAACACGTCCGGACGGAGGAAGGGTTAACCCAGAAGAGTCTTAACCATCGGGGTATGTTTTACTTCCGCTTCCAGGAGCAACGAGGGCAGTGCAGGCTGGATGAATCACAGTAAACCCATTCGTCTGGATTCACAGGGTGCTTGAACTTCTGGGAATTTAAGTCCAATAACATCTGGAGTGCCAAGGTTCGCCATCACAGGCATAGGCCTTGTGGTGATAAAGCGTGTGGGTTGAGCTCATTGGAAGAAAGAGGTGATCCAAACCAGGCACGGAACAAGAAACGCTGAAATAAATCCCCAGCTAACGAAGCAGGTCCTGTAATTACCTTGGCAGAGGCGGGTGCTCAGCAGTTGGTAGCCCTGGGGGCAGGCGCAAGAGAAGTGCCCAGGCTCATTCACACACTGGTGCTGGCACAAGTAGGTTGAATAGCTGCACTCATCAATATCTGGAGAGAAAAGAGATTGCGTGGGTGGGCTGAGAGGTTATTATTTGTATGTGCACCGCCCAAAGTGGGAAATATCCCAGGTGGGCAGTATAAAAATACAACCAAGTAATCAACCCAACCCAACCCGACCACCCAACCACCACCCAACCAACCAATAAAAGCATAGTGTTAATAGCAAGAAATGGCGGTAAAAAATGGAGAGGCTTGGGGGACAGGTGGGGGTTGGCTAACCTGGAAGCAAGGAAGTGCCTCTTACCTTTGCAGGTAAAGCCATCCTGGTCCAGCTCATATCCCTGGTTGCAGCGGCAGATGAAGGTGCCGTAGGTGTTGAAGCAGCGTTGCTCACAAGGGGCCCCCATATCACACTCGTTCACATCTGGGGGAGGTTGAAAAGGGGTGTGTGGTTTAAGCAAGACCATGGGCAGTCTTCGTGGGGCAGGACAGGCAGATGAAAGATCTCTAACCACTGGGTGAAATGCATGTTTGCCACATGGGGGTTTCAAGTCCCCAGAATTTCCCCCTTTTGGGTTGCTGTCCAAAAACACACATCTGTACACCTGCACTTTCCCCCTTTTGTCCCTGTTAAGGTGGGGTGCGTCACGTGAAATGGTGCCATGGGCTGGATCTGGGCCTTAGGTTGGGAACCCCTGTCCTAGGTGTTCTAAGTGACCATAATTCCCATCAGCCACACTCTATGGTGAGGAATGCTGGGAGATGATATCTGACAGCCCCCCAACCTCGGAGGGTTACTTTTCACCCACCCAAATATTGCTGGATTAAAATAATGGGGTGGGGGTGCTCCAGGATCTTTGCACCTGGAGTTGGTAGGGGTTAGACCTGGACGTGCATGCAGAGCATGGACTCCAGTATCAAAAGATGCAGATGGAAAGTGTAAGGATCAGAAAATGGACCCGTAGGATCCGGGGGGCAGGGGGGATAAGAGCCAGGCCAGTCGGTCCTTCTCACCCACGCATGAGCGGTTGTTGCTGGCCAGCTGGAAGCCGGGTTCACACTGGCAGGAGAAAGACCCAGGTGAGTTGACACACCTGTGCTGGCAGTAACGATAGCGGCATTCGTCGATGTCTGGAAGAAAGAACGGAGAAGCAGCAGCTGCCTTACCTGCTGAGATGAGTTTCTGCACAAGTCCCTGAGAAACTCATAGCCTTCCCTCCCCACCCAATGAAAGAAGGACCTCCCAGTTAAAGTATCTCCCTTAAAGTAGCCCTACGCAAATCATTCTAGACGGGTCCCACAAAAGATGAGTCCTGTCCCTGGACCAGAAGGCTCCAAATCCGCCTCAGAACAAGTTTATCTAAGTGGTTAAGATGCTGAACTTGTTGACCAGAAGGTCAGCCGTTTGAGACCCAAGTGCTGCCCGACGAGGTGAGCTCCCGCCCTTGTCTCTCCCAGCTCCTGCCAACCTAACAGGTCGAAAGCAGGAAATTGCAAGCAGATAAAGAGGTACTGCTTCGGTGGGAAAGGTAACAGCATTCTGTGTGCTCCAGCATCGGATACAAGCCGTGGAGGGATTCAATTTTTTTTACTACTTACTCTGTTGGCATGGCATGGTGGGAGTGGCCATGGGACTGGGTGGGCCTGGCATGGTGGCCATGGGACTGGGTGGGTGTGGCCATGTGACTGGGTGGCTGTGGCCAATTCAACATTAGATGTAGGGAGGCCGTACCACTCAGGCGGGAGGCATGCGCAGGCCTACGACCCAAGGGTCCGGCAACCAGATGGGGGAAGCCCAGGGAGTCTGCACCACTGGTACAGGAGGCAGGCACAGGCCTTCAACCCAAGGCTCCGGCAACCGGATGGCCGGGGCTAGCCAGAATTTCTCCTACCGGTACGGGCGTACCGGGGCATACCGGCTGAATGCTATCACTGGATACAAGTGGCTTTCGAGCAAGGGGTGACCTTTACCGCCCCATAGTGCTTCGTGCACAAGTTAATTAGCATTTTACCCCCAAGCTTGGAAGAATGGAAGATCTGAGTCAACCTTGAGCCCTGGTCAGGCTCGAACACACAACCTTTTGGTTGCAGCACAGGAGTTTAACCCCTGTGTCACCAGGGCTAGTTCCCCAAGGAAGAGTGGAGAGAAATCATCCTATTTAGTCAGGAGAAGGGAAGGTGTGAGACCACCACAACCCAGACCCTCACTCACCCACACATTCGGTGCCTATCTTCCGATATCCATCTGGGCACTGGCAGTGGAACCCGCCGGCGGTGTTGATGCATTCCTGGCTGGGCTGGCAGTCATGCAGGTCGTACTCGCATTCATCCACATCTGTGCGGAGTCAAGACACACAAGACGAATTATTTTTAAAAAAGGAATATTCCAGGTGCTGGCCTTGCCTTGCTTGTCTGATGTATTTGAACCCATGTACCACAAAGTGGAGAACGTAGTGGTTAAGAGGCGAGGGCGGTGGGCCACATGAAATGGCATCATGGAGTGGATCCGGCCCACAGGCCATAGGTTGAGAACCTGTTTTACCTTAGTACAAACCGAAATGATTTCTCCTGGATGAAGAAAGCCCTCTGCCCGGCTCAGAGCATGGCCTCCCTCCACCCGAGCACCCACTCACCCAGGCAGGACCCGTGGCCGTCCGGCTCGTAGCCCTGGGGGCAGGTGTTCTGCAGGGGGATGGCGTGGGCGGGCAGCCGTGGCCTCGGTCGTGGAGGTCCGGGAGGAGCGTGCCTTTCGGAGTTGACGTCGTTGATGACGGAGGCCGAGCGGGGCAGGCAGAGGTAGCCTCCGTAATGGTTGATGCATTTCATCTCCCCTTTGCAGGCGTTGGGAATGGTCTCGCACTCGTTCACATCTGGGGAGAAGGCAGGAAATGGGTTTATTTATTTCCGTGATCCTCGCTGTGCAAATAAACCGGCCAACGAGTGCAGGGAACGTGTGGCGGTCGGCCACATGCGGCCTGCAGCCCAGCCTCTTGACCCAACTCTTGATCAAGCCAGGCAGTGAGCCAAATTCCCAGGATGCCCAAGCCTAGTCTGCCGGCTTTGTGCGCATGATGTGTTTCAGACACAGCAACAACATCCAGGAAGTCAGGACCATGCTGGCCATTTGGGACACGGGGACAAGTCCCAGTGACGAACCAAACTCTCCCTTCTCCGCCGGCCCTGGCTCCGAGGAGATCTTTACCTTTGCAATGTTGGCTCTCCGCGTCCCACTGGTAGCCATCGGTGCATTCCTACAAGAAGGAGACAAAACACAACCCTAATCCATGATCCATCCATTTCTCCTGACATTTTGGCCAGCCTGTAGGGAGCTGGTACTCAGGTTTAAAATCAAATCAAACTGCTTGCTTTTGTTGCCGAAAATGGGCAAATTGTAGCTTGTATGGCTGTGGGTACTAAAAGGAATACATGCACCAAAAGTATGAAAGAGAGAAAGGCTTTATTGAACGTATGCGTACAGGCTGCCCGCCTTGCAGCAAAGTACATTCTGTACATGCTCAGAGAGGCTGATTTCAGCATACCCTGTGATGCCCGTTCTAGCCATTGCTAGACAGCTTATGTGGAGCCCGGATGTTTACCGTGTACGTGTCAGGATCCTCGGCTTCTTGTGACACGGCGGCTCTCAGAAGCGTCGCCAGGAGGAGGCACGAAACGGGCTTCATGGTTCTGCTCCGAGGGAAAAGTAAACCTGTCAAGCACACAGAACAACAATTGATGGTCTCTGTTTGACCCAGAGCAAGCCAAAGGCAAAGCAGGTGGAGGGCCTCGGTGTACCCCACAAGCAGTAACACTTCTGGACCAGAACGATAATGCAGAAACCTCTGAGCACGTGCAGAATGCACTGCGCTGAGAAATGGCCATGCTTTAAACCAAAATCTGTTCCATAGGCTTTTATGTAAATCGTTTTTTTAAACCTAACTCGAAGCAAACCTATCGGAAAAAATGAAATTTTACATAACTCGAAGCAAACCCGTAGGAAATTGTGTTATGTAAATTGGGACATGGTTTTAGTGCGAAAAACATTATGTAAGTCGAATTTTATGTAACTTGAGGCATATGTAAATTGGGGTTTTACTCTACCTACCTACCTACCTACCTAACCTACTTAGGAACAGCAGAACCTCGCTTAACAAACGGCTCGGTTAACACAAAACTAAAAGGAAATCCATTGAAAAACAGTGACTCGGCTAACAATTTTTCCCCAGAACGGATTAATTGGTTTTCAGTGCATTCCTATGGGAAACCGCGCTTCGGTTAACAAATTCTGTTTTCCCCCAATGCATTCCTATGGGAAATTCACTTTAATTTTTTTTCGTGGTGCAAAAGGTCCCGGGGAATGCATTAGATTTGTTAAGTGAGGTTCCACTCTATCTATCCACCCACCCACCTACTACCTACCTACTCACATCTGCCCCTATGCTCTTGTAATGTAATATATTCCTATGGTTATAGAAAGTTTCTCCTGTCTAATGTCCGCAGGTTGAGAATCCTGGGTCTAAACTAAGGTTTGGTGACCTGAGCTGCCCTGTGACACTACTAGCTACAGCCCTGAGTTTGGCCTTCCAGAAGAGAGGTAATGAGCATGACATGTCTTAACTCTAAGCCTGGTCTTTCTTTAGCTGTCATTAAGGATAAAGTCCCCCTTAGGTTGCAAGGGTGCCGGATGAGTCTCCAACTTTGATTGCAAGAGTCGATGATCTCTCGCGCCAGTCTTTCTTCAAAGGAGATGTTATATCCAGCCAGTTCTAAACATAGCCCTCGTTGGAAGCGAGGGATATATATTTCGCACAGACACCCAAGCCCCAGAGTTTATCCTAGCGTTCTCCTTAACCCCGGTGTTAAATCTGTCTTAAGCCCAAGCTGCTGTCATCAGCCAAACGGAGCTTATGGGGAGTCAGAAAGGGGGGGAATTGATTGGCTTGAACATTTCGAAACAAACGGAGATGAAAATTTCTGCCCCATCTGTATTTTGCAAATTCTACAGATCTATCGGAAAAAAGGGTGGCATTGTGGTTCCCTGGGAGCAGAGTGCGTGGGATGAGGGCACTCGTGAAAATCGAGATACGGTACACTGAATAAGAATTAAAAAATGGGGGACAGTCCATAGATCAGGGGTCCTGTAGGCAGAATCTTCCAATTCCCAAGTGCTCCTGCATCCGTAAAGTAAAGTAGAGTAGAGTAGAGTAAAGTAAAGAGTAAAGTAAAGTAATAATTTTGTGTCAGAAATTATTCTGGGTTGAAAGGATTTTTGCAGAAGAAACTCTGCTCAGGGAACGCCCAAATGAGGCTCCTTTCATGTCCCCAAGAGCTGGGACAGCGACGGGTGCTCAATCCGTCATTCAGTACCCGGGTCTCGAAGTGCCGATTTGCCGGCCTTCCAGCTAACAAGGTGAGCTTCTTAACCACTGAACAACCACAGACCCTGTTATTTTTGCGGAAGAAATTCTGCTCAGGGAACGCCCAAATGAGGCTCCTTTCATGTCCCCAAGAGCTGGGACAGAGACGGGCGCTCAGTCTGTCATGCAGCACCCGGGTCTCAAACTGCTGATTGCCACAGGTTGAGAATCCCTGCTTTAGAGTGCCACATATTTTTATTTTTGGTTTCATTTTGTTTACCCTCAAATAAAAGGCAGGCGTTCCGCAATAAGACACGGAGCCCAACAAGAAACATCCTAAGATATTTAACATTTTTATCCCTTGAGTTTTGTGAGGCAGTTTGGTTTTTTCTTACCCTAACACAGAGTCTTTCTTTCCAAAACTCAGGAAACCTGGACAGGCCGGAGGATTCCTGTGAGTGACCACTCACTCCTGGCTGAGGAAGACCGTGGGGAGAAGTAGGTGAGGCCCCCCCCCCAAGACTTTGGGTACCTGGAACTCATAGCAAAGCTTAAAGCACTTCTGCTTAGGAAGGCATTTGAGTAGGGGTCGTCACCCCACTGTGAATTAGGTTTGATATTTGTATTTCATTATGTGATTTTTTTTATTATGTGTTTTTAATGTGCTGCTGTTAGGCCCCAAGAGTAGGGGTGACCCCAGATGGGTGGGATATAAATTGAATTTTTATTATTATTATTGCTTCTATGCCTGTGGTGGTGAACCTTGGCACTCCAGCTGTTCTTCGACTTCAGTTCCCAGGAGCCCAAGTCCCGGTGAATCCACACGAGTGCACAAATGGGGACCCATTCGTGTGGATTCACAGGGACTTGGGCTTCTGGGAGTTGAAGTCAAAGAGAAGGTGGAGTGCCGAGGTTCGCCATCACGGTATCTATACCAACCCCATTGCGCTTGGTGCCCTCTATGGATGGTTCACAAGTTAAGTAGCATTTCTCTCTTCCCCCCTTCCAAATCAAACATGCTGGGGACTCATTTGGCGGACCTTGGAAGGATGGAAGGCTGAGTCAACCTTGAACCCTGGTCAGGATCGAACTCACCAACCTTTTGGTTTTAACCTCTGCTTAACCCAAGAGCTGCATACCCCCCCCCCGCCTGCCCGCCAGATGTGGAGAGGCAGAGATCCTGTTTCACCCTCTTTTCCTTCTCGTCCTTCATCTTCCTCCCTCCCTCCTCAAAAAGCCCACAAAAGACACCCACCCACCCCACTCCCCCATCACTCACCCCTGGGGACAGCAGCCTGGCAGGGACTGCCCTCGTCTTCCCTTCTGGCTGGCAGTGGGCTCAAAACATCATCCTCTCGCCCTGGGACCCCCCCACCAATTCCGGCCGGGTGCAGAGCGAGCAGTAGCAGCCTCCTTCCCTCCCTCCCTCCCTCCCTGGGAGAGCCTCCCCCCAGCACCCCCCCCCCAGCCCAAATTCCTGGGCCCCGGCCAAGCAGCCAAAGGATTCCACCCAACATCTGGTTCCATTTAGCTCCCTGCGAGGAAACACCCTTTCGTGGCCAGATGTTCCCACTCCTCCACCCACACCCTGACATCAGTTACAGGCAGAGCGTTCGGCTTCTTCTTCTTCCACCTTCTTCACCTTTGACATTTCTTCTTCTTTACCTCCTCATCTTTCTTCACCTTCCTCACCTTTCACACTTCTTCTTCACCTCCTCCTCCTCCTTCACCTTTTTTCACCTTCACCTTTGACACTTCTTATTCACCTTCTTTTTCTCCTTTAACACCTTCACCACTTTCTTCTTCTTTTTCACCTTCTTCTTCACCTTTACTTCTTCTTCTTTACCTCCTCTTTCTTCACCTTCTTCTTTCACCTTCACCTTTGACACTTCTCCTTCTTCACCTCCTCCTCCTTCACCTTTTTTCACCTTTGACACTTCTTATTCTTCACCACCTTCTTCTTTTTCACCTTCTTTTTCTCCTTTAACACTTCTTGACCTTCTTCACCACTTTCTTCTTCTTTTTTCACCTTCTTTTCTCCTTTCATTTCTTCACCTTCTTCTTCACTTTTGACCTTCTTCACCACTTTCTTCTTCTTTTTCTCCTTTAACACTTCTTCACCTTCTTCTTCACTTTTGATCTTCTTCACAACCTTCTTTTTCACCTTCTTCTTTAACACTTGTTCTTCACCTTCTCCTTCACTTTTGACCTTCTTCTTCACCACTTTCTTCTTCTTTTTCACCTTCTTCACCTTTGACACTTCTTCTTCTTCTTCTCAGATTCCGAATATTGGCAATCTTCATGACAATAAGCCATGGTGACTGTCCTGAGAATATAACACAGTGGCCGTCCACATCACAGCGTGACACCCATAGTACCCATAGATCCAGTTCTCATAGATCCAGTTCCGTGAGTCACTTTTTGGTCCTGAGCCCTTTAGGCATGCAAAGCCCTCATCATCATCATCATCCCCAGGCCAGGATGGATGAAGCTGCTGCCCTCCCTCAAGAGGGACCCAAGTGGGATTTAATCCACTTGGGGACCATCACCCTTCCCTGTGGTCTTTACGCAAATTAGTCTCTAAGCAAGGCGTTCTTTATGCGAGGTTTTATTGTGTGTATGTGTATATACATATATGCATATAAATAATTGTCCAGTCTTAGTCTCTAATGAAACAGGGGAAGGGGAAGGGGGGGGAGAACCAAGATTTGGACACTGCACAAATGTACATGAAGAGAAACTGGCAGGAATGAGTGGTAAAGCCCGTCCATCCTTTTCTTCTCTTGAACGCCTCTCAAGACGAATTCAAATTTTACATACATTAAAACAAAATCCTGTATTGCAAGGATCAATCATGGTACATCTTTAGAAGGCAAGCTTTGAGGGTCCCCATGTATCTCTCCCACAGAGTCTGGTGCCTACATGACAAAAAGAGGAAGAAAAGGAAATTACACATTTTAAAACCCTTCTGGAACTGAAAACTGGGACCAGAGCATGAGATAGTTATGAACTGGCCATATTTTCCAGTGCCCGACATGCGACAGTGCTCACTCTGTGTGAGCTTGGCCAGTGAGCAAGAAGCATGGGAACTGTAGTCCAATTGTCCTGGGAAGCGAGCAAGTTGAGAAAGCCTGACTTACAGGAATGTCCCAAGTAGCAGCTGTAAGAATCACAGATCGACAGAGCTGGAAAAGGGACCTCATGGGGGTCATCTAGTCCAACCTCTTGCCAAAGCAGGAAAACAACATTCTGACCGGCGGGCCATCTAACCCCTGTAATGTCCAAAGGAAGCTCCACACCCCGTGCGGAAGTCTGTTTCACTGTTGAACAGTACTTGCGGCCAGTAAGCTCTTCTAACTCATGTTTAGTCAAAATCTCCTTTCTTTAAGAGAGAATGAAGACAACCCTCTATCAAATATGCTTTGATTCAGATTCCTGCATTGAGCAGGGCGGGTTGGTCTAGATGGCCTTAAAGCAGGGGTGCCCAAACTTTTTGGGACATGGGTCGGTCACGTGGTTCAGCGGGCCAGTCACGTGGTACCTCCCACCGGAAGCAAAGTAAAATGTACCTTGCAATGTTTTGCAACAGGATGAGATAGATTTTAAGCTGCTGTTTTCTCTGCTTAAACCAGGGATGGCCAAGCTATGGCCCGTGGCCCGTGGTATGGGCACCCATTCCTTAAAGGCTCCTCTTCCAACTCAAATTATTCGATGATTCTTTGATTCTATGATTTCATTTCATAATACAGGTTTCGAAATTTGGCTTTGGAGAGCAAAGCTATGGCTGATGTGGTAGCAACCTGGAGTCTGGAACTGGGTGAAAGCTCAGCAGGACACCAGAGATGAAAATGTACAACACACACACACACATGTCCCATCCCCCCCCCCCCCACACACACACACACACCTGAATGCGTCCAGTGAATGAGCACAAGCCGTGTATTGGGTCAAAAACAGACGGACGTCATTTGAGGTCCACTTATCCGCACGGAAGGGTTCCACAAACTGTAGGAGAGAAAGGGAAGAATTAGCGTGGAGGTGGGAAGAAGAACAACCTGAGCCATAAAGGGATTATCAACACAATCTCCGTGACATCCTAATCCCAAAGGTATCGCCCCCCAAAAAATCCCTGCCCCATCCATTGATTTTATTAGGTGGTCACTTTGGCTTCTGAAAAACAGTTTTGACAGTCTGAAAGAGGCCAGGGGTCTAAGGTGAAGGTCTCTCCCTTGCTCAAAAGCCAGTCGTATCTGACTCTAGGGTTCGGTACTCATCTGTTTACAGACGTTTCCATCAACATGTGGCAGGCATGACTAGACCCCCTCGGAGTGCACAGAATTAACTAGATTTCCTAGTTAACAAAACAATAGTAACAAAAAAAATGTGGTACCTTAAAGACTAACTCCTGTATTTAAATGTGAGCTTTCGTGGATCAAGTCCACTTTGTCAGACCTAAGAGTGAGACTTCATGGTATCAATGTATACACATCAGGTATGCCAGAGAGTTAAAAAAAAAGACAAAAATGTTCTGGCACCTTAAAGACTAACTCCTATATTTAAACGTGAGCTTTCGTGGATCAAGTCCACTTGGTCAGACATCTGACATCTCCTGCCAAACTAGCAGATTGAAAGCAAGAAAATTGCAAGTAGATAAATCAGGGACCACTTCGGTGGGGGAAAAGGTCTTGGGGATGTGAAAGGAGCCTCATTCGGGCGTCCCCTGAGCGGAGATCCTCCGGCAAAAATCTTTTCAACCTAGAATAATTTCTGACACGGAATTATTATCAATGTAATAAATCATCATCGCCACTCCATCATCAGAATCTCTGCTCTACTGGAAGCCTGATCCCCATCTGTAGAAATGGCCCGGCGTGTCTCACCTTCTCCACCAGGTCAACGAAGAAGTCCCGGACATCTTTGCTGTGGGTTAGCTTTGAGGCGATGTTGATCAGAGCCCTGGATAGGTTCTGCAGAAAAGGAGGAAGATTGGGGTGGGTGGGTGGTGGGTGTCACCCCAAGATATTGGCCAGCAGTTCTGCAAGAGGGTCCCAGAGATCCTCTCCTCCGTCTGTCTACCCATCCGCAGTAGACCTAAGCCCAACTTGGGACCGGATGTCAAAATCAGTTCATAGAGTAGAGCCGTGACGGCGAACCTTGGCACTCTGTGTTCTTGGACTTCAATTACCAGAAACCCAAGTCTGCACTCCTGCTGATCAGGGCTTCTGGAAATTGAAGTTCAAGAACACCTGGAGTGCCAAAGGTTCGCCATCACTGCACTAGCGTTTCCTAACCTTTGGTTTCTTTGGACTTCAATTCCCAGAAGCCTCAGTCAATTCCCCAAAGCACTGATCAGCGAATGGGACTGACGTAGGCTGATGGAAATCGAAATCCTCCTGAAAGCGGAAAACGCGCATGCGCAAAACCCTGCCATAAATGCACCCACAACTGCCAGAAAAAAGCTGCCGCAGGTGCATTTACAGCAGTGTTTTGTGCACTTTCAGGAGCAGCGAGGGCTGGACAATTCATTGGTGTGGGCCGGATGCAGCCCACGGGCTGTAGTTTGGCTATCCATGCTGTGGAAGGATGGAGATTATCGGAAGAACAATCCCACCCTCTGGTGGCCAATGCAGGACTCGCAGGCTTCAGAGATGCTTCCAGCAGGGAACAGGAAGGCCACCCACTGCCAGCAGCTGCCTGAAGTCCCAAAGGAGGGGGGGAGTTGTGAGAGAGGATGTGGGAGGGAGGCCCAGTCTTCATAGATTTAATCTTAAAACAGCCAAAACTGCTGATGTTGTTAGTTCGATACTGACCAGACTCAAGGTCGACTCAGCCTCTTCCATCCTTTCAAGCTCAGTAAAATAAGTCCCCAGCGCGTTTGGGGGCAAAAAAAAATGCTAATTGACTTGTGAACCACCCAGAAAGTAAACAGTTATTAGAGATTTCTGTTTCCACGGCGCACCTTAAAATTAGTTTCCATCTCATTGTATACAGAGAGCTTCCCTCGCAAGGACGTACACACCAGGCTGCAGCGGGGAGAGAGAAAGAGAATTCCTTAGCCGAGTTCTGAAACCATCTCCAACCTAGTGAAAGAGGCCAAGGGGCCAGGCCCGAGAACGTAAAGCAGAGATTCTCAACCTGTGGCCTGTGGGCGGGATGTGGCCCACAGGTTGAGAATCCCTGGTGTTGGATTCACAGGGACTTGGGCTCCTGGGAATTGAAGTCCAAAAACAGCTGGAGTGCCATTACAGACCTAGACCTTGCTTGGCTCCCCAAGGGGAATCCCTGGAATCCCCACCATGGCTTGAAGCTTCCCAGGTGGTCCCGGGCCTTTCAGAGGTACCTCTTGTGCAGGTCGAGAAGGTCTTTGTCTGTCACCAGGATTTTTAACTCTTTGAGGCCCTGCAAGAACTCTTTGTCAAGGTCAACGTCCATGTCGTCAACATTGGTATCTGCCAAGGCAAGAGAGATGGGAGAGTTGAGGCAGAAGACCTTCTTCTTAAGCAGCTATCCCTGCAGCCCAAAGGTTTTGAGTTTGATCCTGACCAGGACTCAAGGTTGATGACTGAGCCTTCCAAGGTTCGTAAAAGGAGATCAGATGTCCCCAGCATGTTGGGGGCAAAATGCCAATTAACTTGTGAACCACCCAAAGAGCACACTGAGTACCATGGGGGCGGCGGTATAAAAGTGTGATTGCTTTTGGCTTTAACGAGTACCAAGACCAAATTACCTCTGTAACTTTTCCAAACTCCGGACTGGACTTACCCACTGCCCCCAACGTCCAGTTCTGAATCATCTGCTCAGCGCAGAAGGCAAAATCTTCGAACGTCAGGTAGAGCAGCTTCTTTTTGCCCGTCTCAAAGCGGCTGTTGGCGAAAAACACGATGGCCGCGTAGTCCCTGGAGAGATGGTGGAAGAGAGGAGAGACTTAAAAACACCCAGTTATATCTTTATTTTAAAAAGGAGCTGCTTTTCCAAAAGCACAGCATTCAGAAGTGACAGACAGAGACAGATGACAGCCACACGAAGACGCTGATGATATCTTGGCTAGCTCTTTGGTTTCCTGCTTGACTCCCAAGCCATGTTAGCAACCAGCCAAACCTTTGGCTGCATTTCTCTTCCTCACTTCTTGTCACCATAAATCAGAATATAGCATCATCATCATAGGTAAACAGCATTCCATGCATTACAGTGTCTAGTCATGCCTGCCACATGTCCATGGAAAGGTCTGCAAACACAGACAGCACTGTCTCTTTGGCTATAAGCAGAGATGAGCACTGAACCCTAGAGTCGGATAGGGCTGGCTTTCGAGCAAAGGCTGCTTTTCCCTTTACCAATCCAGGTCTCATTTCTGTTCCGTTCCAGTTCGACAATTTCAAGCAATAATAATAATAATAATAATAATAATAATAATAATAATAATAATAATAATAATAATAATAATAATAATAATAATAATAATAATAATAATAATAATAAAGAGTTACTAAGTGTACATGGTTATCTAAATTTGTGTGTGTTTTTCTTCTTCTTGGGTTCCAACACAGGCCAGAATTCCGTAAACCACCACCTGAACCACCATAAAGTGCAAACCCAGATAGTCGTGGGGCAAGAGAGGCCACGATACCCTCGTTTCCACCCTCTTCTTCCTGGGTTCACACCTGGCTAGCCAGTCCGAGAGCAGGAAGTGCTGTTGGATGTTTTCCACGAGGGACCCACGGAGCTCTTCGACAGCCTTGAAGACCCGCTTGAAATTGTCGAACTGGAACGGAACAGAAATGAGACCTGGATTAGCAAAGGTAAAGCTCACCCATGCTCGAAAGCCAGTCGTATCCGACTCTAGGGTTCAGTGTTCATCTCTGCTTATAGCCAAAGAGCCAATGCTGTCTGTGTTTGCAAACCTTTCCGTGGACATGTGGCAGGCATGACTAGACACTGGGATGCATGGAATGCTGTTTACTTTCCCACCAAAGTACTACCTATTTATCTACTTGCAATTTCTTGTTTTTGAACTGCTAGGCTGACAAGAGATGGGAACAGAGATGGGCGCTCACTCCATCATGAAGCACTTGTGTCGTGAACTGCTGACCTTCCAGTCATCAAGTTCAGCGTCTTAACCACTAAACCACTGCATTCCCCTGTATTGACCACGGGCCAAAAAATTTAATTTAATAACCAGTCACTCTGTTTCCCAGGGAAATCAAGGTTCAGTGAGAGGTAAAGTTAAGAGTCCCCCCCAAAAGTCCCACAATATCTGTTTAAAATAGCATAAAACTAATTGGAATCCGTTATCTTATCAATTTTGGGATGACTCCCTTCCCCAAGAGAGACAGAGAGAGAGAGAAAATAATAAAACGACACAAACACAAAATGCAGAGACATTATTTCAGTGAGTAAACAAAACAACAACAAAAATGGCAAACATCTGACGAAGTGGACTTGATCCACAAAAGCTCACATTTAAATACCGGAGTTAGTCTTTAATGTGCCACAATGTTTGTCTTTTTTGTTTTATTTTCTCCCTGACATTCTTGAAACACAGACTTAACACATTACAGTACCGTATTTCAAAATTTTGGCTATGTAGTTTCCTTGGAGTAAGCTCTGAGAGCCAGAAACATTCTCTCCAGTTAGCTTTTGCGTCATGGTTAGTTGGAAATTAGGACTTAATTTGATTTTTGCTATTTTCTTTAAGACATGGGAAATATCTTATTTTCAATCCTTTGTTTTGGATCGCTACTTCGGTACCACAACTGTCTTTTTGAGATGTTCTGGAACTTTGTACTTTTTTACTCTTTTAAATACATTTTTAAATACTTACGTGAAAAGTCTGTTCCATAGGCTTAACTCAAAGCAAACCCATAGGGAAAATGATTTTTTTACTTAACTCGAAGCAAACCCATAGAAAATTTATGTAAATAGGGACATGGTTTTAGTGTAGAAATCATTATGTAAGTTGAATTTTATGTAACTCGAGGCATATGTAAGTTAAGGTTTTACTGTATTTTACCAAGGTGATATTTTTGAAGTAATAAGGGTTGCTGCGTCTAAAGAAGGTGCCTTGACTAAAAGGCCTGACGCTACGCTATATTTACTAGCTTGGACTAACTGCTCCCTGGACTACTTAGTCTGGTTGTTGTGAAATATCAACCAGGAAAGGATTTTGTCTCTAGCTTCAAGAGACAGGAGAAAACTAGAGATATTCCTAGTTCTAAATTTCCATGCATTTTGGGTTTGTTACACCACAAAAGCTCCTCATACGTTGGAAGGAATGAGCAGGCAGGTGTTCAGGAAAGCCCAGAGGCGAGCGGGAAACGGAACTGATTACCTGCCGACGGCAACTTTTGAGGGTCACCCCAGTCTTGACACTGATGTCGTCCAGATCTTTCTTGGTGCCCTTCGAAAGTTTCTTACCCAGCACCTCCCGCACAAAAGCTTCGTCAAAGGCGTAATACCTGGGAAAAGCAACAATACACAGGTTTGAGAAGCAGGGTAGTGTCATGCCGCAGGTAGTGGACTGGGACTTGGGAGAGCAAGGCGCTAGACCTCAGTGAGGTGTGAAATTCATGGGAGACCCTTGAGCTAATCGTGTTCTCTCTTTCCGGCTGATCTTCATCAGGTTCTAAAGATAAAGTACTGTAAGGAGAAAAGCCACATATGCCTCTTTCCTCGAGAACAAGAGTTCCCAACTTTTTCAATCCGGGGGCCAGGTCACACTCTCTCAGTCACCTTTCAGGGCCGGATGGCTATTTTGCCCTGCCTCCACGATGGGAGGTGGCTATTTTGTCCCAACAGCTCCAAACGGATGGCCATTTTGTTTCTCGAATGCCCTTGGAGGGGTGGGGCCCCACATGAAATGGTCCCACGGACCGGATCTGGTCCACAGAGCCTTAGGTTGGGAAACCTTGCTCGAGAGAAAGGCCACCTTAAAACATAACTAACAACCGTATGGAATTAATAAGCAGTGCATAAGCTGGCTTGGTATTTACTTATTTACTCAGAAGAGCAACACAATGTTTCAGGCAAAGGCTTTTACTTATTTACTCAGAAGAGCAACACAATGTTTCAGGCAAAGGCTTTTACTTATTTACTCAGAAGAGCAACACAATGTTTCAGGCAAAGGCTTTTGCTTCCCAATCTCTGGTTTTTGGACTTCAATTCCCAGAAGCCTAAGTCATTTCCCCAAAGAATAGATCAGCCAATGTACTGACTTAGCCTCCTGGGAATTGACGCCCCCCTTGTGGGGCGTGAGCTTTTTTGGCCAAGGATACCAGAGGAGGAGAGGAAAACCAAAATAGAGTGACCTACCGCTCAATCAGCATGGTCTGGCGGTATGGCGGGATTTGGAAAAGCAACTGGTTCAGTAGCTTGGGAGGCGAGTGAAGGAGCCGTTCCAGCATGTAGAAGGTACGGTAGTGGTCCATGGTATCGCTCTGGAGGACATCCACCGTGGCCCCCGTCTGCTCCAAGATCCCGTTACGCAGGCGAAGGGCCACTGCGTCGTTCACTAGGAGACAGAAAACAGCTAAAGAGACCAGCCTCTCTCAAAGGCCATGACAGGTGCCGCCGATGAACTTTCCATCTAAGGCAGGGGTCCCCAACCTTTTTAAGCCACGCTTAAAGGGTCACACTCTCTCAATGAATTTTTATGTAACCCATAGGAAATCGTATTACGTAAATTTATGTAAATCGAGACATTTATGTAAATCGGGACATGGTTTTAGCACAAAATCCTTATGTAAGTAAAATTTTATGTAACTTGTGGCATTTGTAAGTTGGAGTTTTACTGTATTCTTCTTTTGCTATATCCGAATCCAAATATTGCCCATCCTCGTGGGGATCAGCCATGAAGACTGTCCTGAGAATATAATGCCGTGGCCTTTCATCTGCCTTCCGCATCGCAGCGTGACACCCATAGTACCATGGATCCAGTTCTGGGAGTCACTTTCTGGTCCCGAGCCCTTTTGGCACGCAAAGTCCTCCTCAGTCACAGGCCAGGATGGATGAAGCTGCTGCCCTCCATCAAGATGGATCCAAGTGGGATTTAATCCACTTGGGGACCGTCACCCTTCCCTGTGGACTTTGGCACCCAAGGCTGTTAGTCTTCAGTGTGGCCAGGTTAGTTAACCGCCGCTTGACACTTGGCGTTGAGCTGCTGGCAGTAAATGATTTTGTGCTAAAACCATGTCCCGATTTACACGATTTCCTATGGGTTTGCTTCGAGTTACATAAAGGTTCTTTTTCCTATGGGTTTGCTTCGAGTTGCATAAAAACATAATTTTTCCTATGGGTTTGCTTCGGTTTACAGTACGTTAAAAAAACCGATGTAAGCAAAAGCTTACAACAACAACAACCCTCACCACCATCACCCAGCAAAACCATGGTTTGGGAAAGATGCATTATGCCCCACGCACCGTCCCAAAGGGCTTGTCCCAAGGGATGGAATCCATTCTGACCTGAGTACCCATCTAGCCAGAGCTGATAGACTTCTTCATCAATCAGGGTCGTGTTCCCCACAAAGATATCCAAGTTGGTGGTCATGGTTCCTCCGAGCCAGATCCTTCCTGCTCAGGATCTGTCACCAGCTTCGAGCTTCACTGAAAAACTTCAGGGGCAGCTGCAAGGGCAATAATAAACAGAGTCTCATTTTAAATAAGTAAATAATAAGTCACTTTAAAAATTCCAAACTTTGCAAGCTTTCATAACTCATGGTTACTTCTTCATCATGGCATGGAGTCCCAGCTAGGGTTATTCTTCGATGTTACATGGGAAATTCTGGCTGGCCAGACATCCCGCTACGGTAATGGAGTAGACCATACAGCCAGCAACTCAATGCGGAGTGAACGGGATGCTGTTACTTTCCCAATGAAGCAGTACCTATTTATCTACTTGCTTTCGAACTGCTAGGTTGGCAGGAGCTGGGGAGAAAGACGGAAGCTCATTCCGTCCTCGGGAATCGAACTGCTGACCTGCTGCCTACCAGTCAGCATCTTAGCCACTTGAATCCCTTAAATGGGAGGTATAGGTAAAGGTTTCCCTTGCTTGAAAGCCAGTCGTATCCGACTCTAGGCTTCAGTGCTCATCTCTGTTTCAAAACCGAAGAGCCAGCGCTGTCTGCTTCTGCAGACATTTCCGTGGTCATGTGGCAGGCATGACTAGAAAATGGGAGGTATAGAAATATAATACATAAAAATAAATATATTCCCACAACTCTGAACCAGGAAAGCCCATAGATTATCTCCCCCTCACCACCAAGGAGGATGCTCAAAGCAACTGGCACTCTGTACATGCCCAGAGACCCAGAAACCAAGATCATCTATCTAGGAAAGGAGAAAGAGCAGAGCCCTCACTTTAAGAAAAAGTCCTGGTTTCCCTGTAACCTCCACCTTCACACACGGGGAACCATTAGTCCGGCCTTCTTCACCCCCTTACCTGACCCGCATCCCCTCGTCTCGTCTGTAGATAAACACCCGCCTCTCGCCAGCAGCCGCTAGCCCAAGGCTTTGAATACAGCCTTTTCACACGGGGAGGGCCACTTCCGGGTTTCACCCGGGCTAGACCGGATGTCCTTGTGTCTAGTTCGCTCCTGTGACCGTAAAGGGCTGACGCTTTGGGCGCCATCTTTAGGACGGGCACAGAAACCGCCGGGGGGGCTCTTCTTTGCCGGTGGCTGGAACGGGGTCACCATGGAAACGGAGGCGGGGAGGAGGAGGAGGAGGACACGCATGGATTATCTATTGCATTATCTATCTATCTATCTCCATGTGGCACTCGGAACATTAGAATATAGTGCAAATGTCCATTCAGTTCAGGAAATGCAACTTAAAAGGTGAAACGAATATATGAGATCAGACTCATTACATGCCAAGCCAGATGGGGGCAAGCCTGACTTTCTTATAATAGTGATGCTTATGGCTGACAGTTTATGGGAAACCCCACCCCCACCCCCCAATAATCTCATGTACCCCATAATCATCACATCTCGTGTACGTCACAGTTATAACGGATTAAGGCATGACATCTCTCGCTTTGCATGGAGGGACTCTATAGCTCATAGGTTTGTTTCGCCTTTTCAGTGAAATGGATGGACATGTGCACGATAGTCTAAATTTTCCAAGTTTCACCTGGAGATAGATAGATAGATAGATATACTGCAGATAGAATAGAATAGATACTAGATGGATAGATAGATAGATAGATATTGTAGCTAGATAGATAGAGATACTGCAGAAAGAATAGAATAGATACTAGATGGATAGATAGATAGATAGATAGATATTGTAGCTAGATAGATAGAGATACTGCAGAAAGAATAGAATAGATACTAGATGGATAGATAGATAGATAGATATTGTAGCTAGATAGATAGAGATACTGCAGAAAGAATAGAATAGATACTAGATGGATAGATAGATAGATAGATATTGTAGCTAGATAGATAGAGATACTGCAGAAAGAATAGAATAGATACTAGATGGATAGATAGATAGATAGATAGATATTGTAGCTAGATAGATAGAGATACTGCAGAAAGAATAGAATAGATACTAGATGGATAGATAGATATTGTAGCTAGATAGATAGAGATACTGCAGAAAGAATAGAATAGATACTAGATGGATAGATAGATAGATAGATAGATAGATATTGTAGCTAGATAGATAGAGATACTGCAGAAAGAATAGAATAGATACTAGATGGATAGATAGATATTGTAGCTAGATAGATAGAGATACTGCAGAAAGAATAGAATAGATACTAGATGGATAGATAGATATTGTAGCTAGATAGATAGAGATACTGCAGAAAGAATAGAATAGATACTAGATGGATAGATAGATAGATAGATAGATAGATATTGTAGCTAGATAGATGGATACTGCAGAAAGAATAGATACTGTAGATGGATGGATAGATAGAGATAGATACTGTAGATAGATAGATAAATTGGCAAGCAAGCAAGATAGATAGATAAATAGATATACTGCAGATAGAATAGATACTGTAGATGGATGGATAGAGATAGATACTGAAGATAGATACTGTAGAATAGAATAGATAATCCAAGCGTGTTTTAGGGAAACCTCAGGCCTCCTCCCTAATTGTGTCAGAGTAAAAAGGACTCGCTGTTGCTGTTGCCCCCACCCCCACCACCCCCACCAGCAGCGCGCGCAAAACCTCCTCCGCAGGGAAGGAAGAAGAGAGAGAGAGGGAGAGGTTGCTGCGGGCGCGATTCGAACTCGCGGCTCGGAGGGGAGGGGAGGGGAGGGGAGTGAGTGGCGGGGGGGGGGCGGGGAGGAGAGTTAGACCCCTCCCCATCTCTCTCTCCCCCTGCCCCGTCCCCTCCCCGCTCCTTCAGCGCAGGCGCGCCGGGCGCTCGCCAAGCACCTGCTGCTGCTGCTGCTGCCTGTGCGCCCTTGGAGAGCGAGCGGGTGCGTTTGGCGAGGGGCGCACGGGGCGCGCTCCGGACCGACCGACCGACCGACGGGCGGGCGGGCGGACGGAGGAATCCCCCGTGCCGTTCCACCGGGGAAGGAAGGGAAGGCCAAGCCAAGGCCGGCGCCTGGGTGGGCGAGCCCGGCATGTCCCCCCGGGGCGGGGGCAGGGCCGGCGGCGGCGAGGGCGGCCTCCCTTGAGGGTGGGCGCACAGCAGCAGCAGCAGCAGCAGCCGCCGGAGGAGGAGGAGGAGGAGGAGGACGGCGAAGGGCTTGGAGGCGAGGCGAGCCCCGGCTGGCCATGATGTTCCCTGCCCGGGAGGCGCCCTCCTTGGAGACGACGGCGGCGGCGTCGGGGGAGCCCCTGCCCGGGCCTGCTGCCGCCGCCGCCGCCACCCCGTCCCCGCCGGAGCCGGAGCAGCTGAGCGAGTCGGAGCTGTGGGGCTGGAGCAAGGAGGCGCTGGTGCGTCGCCTGCGGCGGGAGGAGGCGGAGAAGCTGGCGGCGCTGGTGCAGCGCGGGCGCCTGATGCAGGGCGTGAACCGGCAGCTGCAGGAGCACCTGCGCGAGGTGCGCGAGCTCAAGGCGGCCAACGGGCGGCTGCAGGCCGAGAACCGGGAGCTGCGCGACCTCTGCTGCTTCCTGGACGAGGACCGGCTCAAGGCCAAGCGCCTGGGGCGCCACTGGCAGCTCTTCGGGCAGCACGCGGCGCAGGTGCTCCGGGACCAGGTGGCCGCCTGCCTGCGCAAGCTGGCCGGCCTGGAGGACTTGCAGGGCCGCCTGGCCCTCGACAACCTGGCCCTCAAGGAGCTCTGCCTGGCCCTGGAGGAGGAGGCGGCGGCGGCGGCCGGGGGCATCATCGGGGGCACCCCCGGGGCCGCCAGCAACAACAACAACACCATCAGCACCATCAGCATCCCCGGCCCTCCCGTGGGCGCTGGCATCGTCGTGGCCCCTGGCTCGGAGCTCAGCCTGCCCTGCGGGCCACGCGACCTGGGCGACGGCAGCTCCAGCACCGGGAGCCTCGGGAGCCCCGACCAGATCCACCCAGCTTGCTCGCCCGATGACGACGACGACGACTAACACCCAAGGGCACCGAGCACCAGGCTTCTACCACCTTCCCGGCGCCATTGTTGGTCAAGCCATACAGCAAGGGTGCCCAAACTACAGCATATTTTACTTCTGCTTCCGGGAGTGACGAGGGCTACGCAGGCTAGATGAATTGACATCTGATCTGGCCCCCATAGTGACCAGGAGGCCCTGAACTACGTGACCGGCCCACAGCCTGAAAAGTTTAGGCACCCTTGTCGTACAGGATGGATCTCTCCCCGACACCCTGTAGGGTCGTCGTAGCCACCCTCTGGAACAGGCTTCTCCCCTAAAAGATGCCAGGGATGGGGCATATGCAGAAGTACAAGGTAATGCCTTTTTTTGGATACTTCTGCATATGTTTGATACGTGGATCACAGGGCTCACTTGGCTTAAAGAATGGGGCAGGATCCTTCTGCACCACCCCCACCGGTGTAGGCTAGGAATCGTCCATCACGGTTTTTAAATGGTGTTAAATTCTTCTGCCATTTCTGATTCCCAATATTGGCTACGGTTAGCCATGAAGATTGTCCTGAGAATATAATGCCGTGGTCTTCCTTTTGCCTTCCACATTGCAGCGTGACACCCGTAGTACCATGGATCCAGTTCCGCGAGTCACTTTCTGGTCCTGAGCCCTTTGGGCACCCAAAGTCCTCATCACCATCCCCAGGACAGGATGGATGAAGCTGCTGCCCTTCCATCAAGTGGGATTTAATCCACTCGGGGACCATCATCCTTCCCTATGGATTTTGCCATCCAACCAAGGCCGTTAGTCCTCAGGGTGGTCAGGTTAGTTAACCACCGCCTGACCCTTAGCTTTGAGTCGTTGGCAGTAAGGTCTACTCTGTAACCATAGCAGGATAACCTGGCCAGACTGGTTTTGTTAAATTAAAACAAGCAAATCAGTCTTATTAATTACAGAAGATAATAATAATTTTGTGTCAGAAATTACAGAAGATACACCTAAACTTTCCTTAAACAGGACCTTTGAAGTTTCCTCCCTACATTTCCATCATGATGGTAATCTTGAGTAATCTGAGCGAGGCATCTGTATGCTACACATCTTTCCTCCTCTTCAAATCCTTGTTTCCTTTCCTTTTTGTGAAGGTAGCAAGGTTTGGGATGGCGCTCTTCCATATACTCCTTGTAGTGCTTTTAGTCTGTAAAACTGGGAGACAAAACTAGCAGACCTGGCGGGGAAGGTCCTTCCAGAACTGGAGGAACTGCTTGGAAGAGACAACAAAATAATAATCCAAACATGTACTTTGGAGTTTCGGAGCTTGGCACGTTTTGTACTGTAAAAGTACGGATTTCCGGGAATTGTGTTACCGAAACGGCACTCCACACATGTAGCCTGTGCTGTTTGCAAATCATACATTTGACCTGTGTGTCTTGGAAGAAGCTGGGGACAGAGACAGGAGCTCATGTGGAGTCACGGATTCCAGAAAAGGATTTTTGCCTGCTCCCTTTTCTTATCTACGAATAAACAGAATGGCGGAGTTAGTTCCCTACTGGGCGACACCTCCTGTTTTTGTCCGTTCTTCTGATTAGCAATAGTTCTGGGGATTTGGTTTGAACCAGGAACCTAGATTGTTAAAAGACCAGCAGTCCTTGGGACTCCCTGCCACTTGAACAAAGAGGCAACTGTCTGCATATATGCTGGAACTGCCTTTTGCCTCTGTAGTGAACCCACTGAGGAAGGCGACTTGGGTGGGGAGTTGCTATCGTGCCTTTTGATGTACTGTCAGCAAAAGTAGCAAGCTTCTGCCATCCACAGGATGTTTGGTTTGCCGTAAGAGAGACATACAGCAAGCAGAGTCCATGTGCCGCTCTTCTTTTGGGGTTTTAAGCATATGGTCCTTGAACTGCAGGATGTTGCGGCCCGGAACCGACCCTCACCGAAGGACCCCGAGTGAAGGCTGCTTGGCTTCGTGTCCTTTGCTGGATGGATATAAACTGCTCAATGGAAAGGGCATCGTTTGCCAGGAAAGCAATATGGGGGTGGGCTGTGCGGGTATAGCTGGTAAAATACAAAAATTGGGAAGCAGATGTTTCCCCAAAGCTGTGAAGCTGTGAACAGTATTCTCTATCCCACCCACCCCCATCTCCACGTTTTCCTTTCTGTTCCTCTTCCTTCTCAGGATGTTAATAAATGTTTTAAAAGGGTTGCTTTTAGAAAGGAGTTCCCTTCTTGCCTCCTGGTTGTCTGAATGCACCGAATATTCTGGGCCCACGGGGATTGGAGAGGGGTTGCTTTGGTCAGACTCTGGTTAAAAATAAATAAATCAAAATGCATGCGTCTCTTCATACGTGGTGGAGAGAAATGTAAGATTATAAAACTGAAGTTCAAGAGAACGCAAACCCTTTGTTGAAGCAGAGGGTTTGGCGTGTGTGACTGTTCAGATCTCCTGTTTGGGCGCCTGTATTCCACATATTAGGGCTGTGTTAGAGTTGCCAACTCTTTTGCCCCCCAAGAGGCTTCTCATCTTTAACGTTAGCACTTCGAGACCCGAGTGCGGCATGACAGAATGAGCTCCTGGCAACCTAGCAGTTCGAAAGCAAGAAATAATTTTCAGGTCAGAAATTATTCTGGTTTGAAAGGATTTCTGCTGGAGAAACTCCAGCCTTTGGAGAGCTGTGCAGTGTGGCTTGGAAAACACTTTGTGCATGCTCAGGGGCAGTGCATGGTTCATTCTGAAGCTTTCACTGAGGATTGGGCTGCACTTCCTGTTGATCCAGGCTTCCAGATGTTGTGCGATAGAAGTTCAGCAAACACTGGATGGCCAAATCCAACATACACGCGTGCAAACACATACATACATACAGGGAGTTTGTGGGGAAAACAGTTGTGTAGTTGAAAGAAGGGGGGAAATTAACATTTGGTGTGCATTAGAAGCAGGGTATCCTTACAAATAGGGTCTGTGGTGCCTTGGTGCAGGAGTTCTCAAACTTTTTGTGCCGGCGGCCAGGTTAGCTTTGGGGGCCGGATGGCCATTTTGCCCTTCCTCCACCACATGGCACTTCCTGGTGCGGTGGAGGTGGGCCACATGAAATGGTGCCCTGGGCCACATCTGCCCCACAGGCCTCAGGTTGAGAATCCCCGGCTTAGTGGTTAAGATGCTGAACTTGATGACCGGCAGGTCGGCAGTTCAAAAACCGAGTGCTGCATGACGGAGTGAGCTCCCGTCTTTGTCCCCAGCTCCTGCCAAGCTAGCAGTTCGAAAGCAAGAAATTGCAAGTTGATAAATCGATGCCACTTCGGCAGGGAAGGTAAACAGCGTTCCGTGCACTCTGGTGTCTAGTCATGCCTGCCACATGTCCATGGAAACGTGCGGACAGCACTGGCTCTTCGGTTGTAAACAATCATGAGCACTGAACCGTAGCATCGGATACGACTGGCTTTCCAAGCAAGGCTGACGGCCTTTACAATATCCTTACGAATATGTGTGAAGGTGTGCAACTTGTCTTGCTGGGTAACTTCTCTACCTAGAAACCCCATGGCACATAGAAAAAGCCTTGCAGAAACTCGAAACGCATAATGCTTGGAAGGCCACCGTTTTAGGCAACAAAGATTTGATGAGGCAGCAGAAAGAAATGGATCACTTTGTTTCTTAACTCAAGGCAGATGCACAAAGGAATCGCCTCTCCGGGGAGATAAGAAAAATCTGTGAGAGGAAGCAAAGATTCCCCCCTTTTTTGCCCAAGATAACAAAGAGCTTCCTGTTACCTTTTAAACAAGCATTTCTTTGCGCACCAGCCTTTGCTGATTTTGGTCTGCTTGCAAAAACTGGTGGCAAAAATAAATTTGATGGCCTTAAAGATGGCAGTGGCTCAAGTGGCTAAGACGCTGACTGGAAGGCGGGAGGTCAGCAGTCTGAGTACTGCAGGACGGAATGAGCTCCCGTCTCTGTCCCCAGCTCCTGCCAGCCTAACAGTTCAAAAGCAAGAAATTGCAAGGAGATAAATAGGGGGAAAGGTAAACAGTGTTCTGTGCGCTCTGATGTCTGGACTCATGCCTGCCACATGACTACAGAAACGTGAGACGCCGCTGGCTCTTTGGCTGTAAACAAGAGATGAGCACTGAACCCTAGAGTTGGATACAGCTGGCTTTTGAGCAAAGGGAACCTTTACCTTTACTTAAAGATGGCGCAGGCTTCTCTTAGGGCAGACAGGACAGGATACGGAACAATTGATTGGTTTAGAATAGGAAAAGGCGCACGACAAGACTATATATTGTCACCCTGCTTATTTAACTTACTAGCCGATTGCTGTCCAGGGTGTATTTGCAGCTGGAAAAAGATGTTGTTGTTTTTTTAAGGGGGTGGGTGGTTTTTTTTAAAAAAAATTAGCTGCTTTCACAGGCTTGAATCTAGAGGAGAAAATATGTTTTTAAAACAGAGTATGGCAGGGAGGGATAAATTCCATTGCTGAGGTCAAGTAAGTGTGGAAGTCTGCGCACTCTTATGTTCTTCCCAGGTGGCTGGTCAGGGCGAGAGAAGGGGAAACGCAAAACCGGGATCCACTTACTAAGGTCAAAAGGCAGCCGGCCAGAGGGAGGAATTGTCTAGGGAGATTTTTTCCCTCCTCCTGAACATGGGGTTCCCATGGGATGCATTCCGGGCGGGTACCTGGCCGCAAAACCCTTTGAGCGGATCAGCCTCGTAAAGCCGCTTACAAAGCCAAAGCCTGACACTGAATCTGGAGCTTCCCGCAGTGTCCGGCCAACCGTGGGTAGGGCTTAGGACGCCGGCCAGGGGGCTGGCGTTGAAATCCCCACTGACCTCACAAAGTATTTAAGGAATGGACTCTTGTCTTCTGTTTTGAGGTGTGGCCCAACCTTGCTTCCCAGCTTATCCCTAAGTTCAGTGTCTTAACCACTAAGCCACTGTGGCCCTTCTCTAGTTAAACCCACCCCCCAAACCTTAGAAGGGAACCTGTCCCAGGTCCGATGGGTTTGCTGCCTCGTGAATCAGGTGTACCTTGAGCTAGGGCAGAGATGGCGAACCTTTGCACTTGGACTGTTCTTGGACTTCAATTCCCAGAAGCCCAACTCCCTGTGAATCCACACGTATGGGTTTACTGGCACGCCAGCTGTTCTTGGACTTCAATTCCCAGAAGCCCAACTCCCTGTGAATCCACACAAATGGGCTTACTGTCAGTCCAGGCGTTCTTGGAGTTGCTTTATGTGGGGGAGAGGGCCTCTATTGCTGCTTAGTCTCAGGCAGTGAAATACCTGGGGCTGCCCCACAGACCTGGCAAGGGCATGAGCTTGGGTTTCCATGTCTGCTCCTTCCATTTCTGCTCCGAGGGTAAAGCGGGAACACCATTTCCGGGAGCCAGGAGGCCTCCGGGACTCTTCCTGCCGGGCCTACTTGGAGACAAAAGGTCTGCAGGGCAGGAAGCAGGTGTCCCGATCCCAGATCCCTGATAACAGCCCGCCAACATCAACAATCGCCGGATGAGCTCCATGCCCCTGTCTTGCTGGAAACTGTCTTTCTCTCTCCCGGGGCTCAGAGGGAGGGTCCCAGCAGCTGGCCTTTGGAGTGGTTCGCTTGGATGGGGGCAAGAGATGTGGGAGGAAAAACTAGGATGAGCATAACGGACTTGTGCATTAGTTTGGGGGTTCTTCAGCCATCACTGGGAAGGGTAACCATGTTTTCTGGTGGACTTGAAACAAGGAAAAGCTCCAGTGAGGTGAACCAGGAGCCTCAGTAGATAAAAACATTGATGTTGTTGTTGTTGAGCCGCACAGTCGATTCCGACCTTTTGTGACCCCCATGGACCATTGCCCGCCAGGCCCCTCTGTCCTCCACCATCTTTCTCAACCTGCCCAACTCTGTGCCCATTGCGTCTACAATACCATCTAGCCATCTCATTCTCTGCCGACCTCCTTCTTCTTTTGCCCTCCACCTTTCCCAGCATCAAGGCTTTCTCAAGTGAATCCTCTCTTCTCATTTGATGTCCAAAGTACTTCATCTTCATCTTTACTATTTGTCCTTCTAAGGAGCAGTCGGGGTTGATCTCTTCTAATATTGACCTATTTGTTCTCCTTGCTGTCCAGGGGACTCTCAAAACTCTCCTCCAACATGACCACATCTCAAAGGCATCTATTCTACTGCGCTCAGCTTTCCTTATGGTCCAGCTCTCACACCCATACATTACCACTGGGGATACCATTGCTTTGACTATACGAATGTTTGTTTGCAAGGTGATGTCCCTACTTTTCACTATGTTCCCCAGGTTTCTCATAGCTTGTCTCCCCAGAATCAGACGTCTTTTAATTTCACAGCTGCAATCGCCATCTGCAGTGATCTTAGATCCTAAGAAAGCAAAATCTGTCACTGCTTCTCCTTCTTCCCCATCTATTTTCCAGGGACTGATATGGCCTGTTGCCATTATCTTGGTTTTCTTGATGTTGAGTCTCAAGCCAGCTTTTGCACTCTCTTCCTTCAACCTAAGCAAGAGCTTCTTTAGGTCTTCCTCACTTTCTGCCATTAGGGTGGTATCGTCTGCATATCTCAAGTTATTGATGTTTCTCCCAGCAATTTTGATCCCATATTGTGATTCCTCCATCCCTGCACTGCGCATGATGTGCTCTGTATACAGTATAAGTTACCTATAATACCCAAACTAAACCATAGAATAACTGAGTTGGAAGGGACCTTTAAGGCCATACAGTCCAACCCGCTGCTCAATGCAGGGATCCAAATCAAAGCAGATCTGACAGGTGGTTGCTTGCCCTTGTTTAGTTCAATGTTTTGGGACATCTTAAATTTTTAAGAGGAAAGAGCAACCTCACCGCAAGACCTCCCTTCCTGTCTCTTTGTGTAGACGATTCTGAGCTGACTCACTATACGGAAACATAAAGTTGAGCATGCGGCTTTCCTTAGTCACAGGTACAAATGTTATAAAAGGTGTGTGTGTGTGTGCGCGTGCGTGCCCATGTTCGGTTGAGTCGAGTGAACTTGTACTCACAGAAGAAAAGTAAATTACAGTATTTCTTTCTGGCAAGCAGACTGCCAGAGTAGGGGGAAGGAAAAAAAATCAATTCTTGATAAGCCCATTTATTTTAAAAGGCAATTAAATGAGTGGGGTTTTTTTTATAAAAAAATTATTTGGAGAGTTTGTCTTCTGTTGGAGCCAGATTGGTGGCAAGGAAGGAAGGAAGGAGGAGAGATGGAGAAGGAAGGAAGGAAGGAGAGATAAAGGAAGGAAGGAAATCTCATCACATACTTCTTTCAAGGCCTAAATATTATAAACAGGATTCAAAGCAGGAGATCACCACTCCTAGGAAAATGATGGATTTCATTTTATTATTATTGTATATAAAATATATATTATCCCACATTCAAATACTGTTTCCCAAATGCACAGATCAGTTAAAAAATAACAATGAGAGGGCTGAAAACACATTGGGGGACTGGGGCTAGAGGAGAAGGAAGGAAGGAGAAATATCAGGAAAAACTATGCAGGGTGACTAGGGAGGAAACGCTCCCATTGGGCTGCTGGGCAGAAGGGCGGGACGGACTCTGTGTTGAGGTGACGGCGCGAATGCCCATAGAGAGGGCTCTGGGTGCCCCCTCTGGCACGCGTGCCATAGGTCTGCCACCACTGCCTTATGGTCTACACACCTTCATCTGCATTTTCTGGGCAACACAGAAAGAGCCTCCTCGAAGATTGTGGTATTTTCGGACCTCGATCAGGCACATCCTGGTAATGGGCAACCTTGTGTTGCCGGCTAATCTTTCTCACACTAGGTAAAGGCAGAAGGAACTGCAGAACGAACTCATCTGAAGGTGGCTTCGTTTGGCCCTTTCACATCTGGCCTAGACATGGAGGAAGAAGAATCTGCACGGAGGAAGAAGCATATGATTTCTAGTCAATTTAGCTGAGAAGTAAGACATGGAAGGAAGGTGTGTGTGTGTGTGTGTGTGTGTGTGTGTGTGTGTGTGAATACATTCAGAATAAATCTTTCTCTACATTCAACCAGCTTCTCCTCCAGTAGAAAAATAAAATAAAATAAAAGATAGTCCCCTCTTCCAGGAAGCTGTGGGTTGTTCTAAACGTAGTTACTAGTCCCAGAGAAGGTAGGGAAGACTATGTTATTGGTGGTTTGCAGTAGTATAGCAGCAAATTATGAATTGTAGGCAGTCGTCATGGTAGTTCCTGTATTCCCCAAGGAGAGTACCCAAAAAATGCAATTTCTCCCCACAAATAAGCAGTTTTGGGAGCTTTCTTCTCCATCAAGGGCAGGAGTTTTGTAAAGCTAACGGGTCTTAGTTGCCTGTTGCATCCCAAGCGGCTGCAAAATACTTGGCACTTTACAACAGAAGTAATTCACAACTAAGTTTTGTTAACTGGTGGTGTGGGTGGATCTATAGTCCTCGGGGATGCAGAAGATAGACTGCGTCTGCTAGTTGCTCGAAAGCCAGTTGTATCCGACTTTAGGGTTCAGTGCTCATCTCTTTCATAGCCAAAAAGCCAGCGCTGTATGCTTCGGCAGACATTTCCATGGTCATGTGGCATGCATGACTAGACACCGGAGTGCACAGGACACTGTTTACCTTCCCGGCCAAAGTGGTCCCTGTTTGTCTACTTGCAATTTCTTGCTTTCGAACTGCTAGCTTGGCAGGAGCTGGGACAGACAATGGGAGCTCATTCTGTTGTGCAGTACCCGGGTCTCGAACTGCTGACCTGCCGCCTTCCAGCCAGAATCTTAACCCCTTGAGCCCTACTGCAATCCCGAAAAAGATGAGGCACAACTTTTTTTTTTAAAAGGACATGCCAAATGGTCAGGAATTATCTGCTCTTTGTCAAAACGGGAGGGGAAAACATTGGCTGGTCGCTCTTGAGGACTAGCAACTTGACTCCAGGGAGAGAGGTCAGCCTGTACTACAACCACTGAACAGACCCGCCATGGATGGAAAGGGCTCCCTGCTCCAAAGCAAAGAGCAATGCAGCCCAATGGAGCTTAGCAAAAAAGCCATTCCAACGCTGGAGGGGGGGAGGAGGCTGCCAACCTGAGCCCAGCGTCCCCAAGAAGACCATTTGCAGGCCAGGGACCCACCAGTCTCGCTCTTGGGCCTCAGAGCGCCAGCAAGGTGGGGGAGTTGAGCGAATCGGAGGAGTGGTCGCCACTGCTGCTGCGTCGGTGGGCAGAGGAGCAGGGCTCGTGGAGGAAGCCTGAGGGCCCGTCAGGGTCTCCGGGGGCCGGGTAAGTGAAGACCAGGCTGGGAGTAAAGGGGGTGAGAGAAGGGGTCGCCATCAAGGTGGGTGTGTGCAAAGCCTCTGGCTCTAGGACGCTGTTGGGGGCCAAAGTGATATTGGCAGGCACCGGCACGGCACGGCGGGAGACCCTGCTGGGTCTCGGAGGGGATCTCTCCGTGTCCGGAGGCTTGGTGTGGGCGGCCTGCTTGTCGTGGCCTTCCTCTTTCGCCCCCGAAGCCAGCGCATCCTCCGGGATCTTGCAGGCCAAGCGATGGGTTTCCAGGACAAGCTCCAGGCGGTCTTTCTGCTTCTGCAGCTCAGCGATTTCTTTCCGAAGCCCGGACTGCTCGGTCTCCAGCTGGTCTGTTTCCTGGCGGGGAGATGGGTGAGAAATCCAGGTTGGAAAAAAGAAGAAGGAAAGGGGAACAGAAAGTGGAATTTCTGCTACCGGTTCTGGCGAACTGGTGCGAACCTGCTGATGCGCCCACCACTGGAAAGCTTGCATCGGATGGAGAGGCTTGTGAAGTCTATCACAGGTCCATAGGTACCCAGAGGTGACGGCAAGGGGTGTGTGGGCTTCACCAAGGGGTACAAGGTGCCTGAGACCGCCACCACCATTACACACCTCCCTCTGGCTAATAGTCAGGCTGGCCCTTGTCATGCTCAATGTTGACTTCGCACGCAAGGATAGCCCTGATGGTGGCCAGAGACTCAGCTACGCGGTAGGCGACAGGCATTTCATGTGCCTCCATGGGTGTCAAGGTTGCCATCCGGCTTCTCTCCCAAGCAACATGTCTGTTCAGAGGAGGTGGATGATTCAGCCGTGGCTGGGAAAGAAGAATTAACTCTTTCCCCCCACTTGATCCTGAGCTGCTGGATCGGACTGGTGCCTCCAAAACAATATGGGAAGGGCAAAGATCTACGTCAGCCTGCAGTGGCAAAGCGAATTGATTCTCTGGCACCCTCAAAGGTTTCACTGCAATGCAGAAAAGTATGCGCCAAATAAAAGTTTGCTTATCTTTCCTGCGCTAACAACCGAATGGCATAGGAAATGTATTTGGCACCTTTGAAAATGTTACTGTCTAAAATAAAATAAATTTCATGGCAGAAATTACTCTGGGTGGAAAGGAGTTTTGCTGGAGAAACTCCACTCGGAACGCCCGAATGAAACTCCTTTCATGACCCCAAGATCCACCATGCAGTACTCGGGTATCGAACCCCGACCTTCCAGTCTTGAAGCTCAGCATCTTAACCACTCAGCCACCGCAGTGCTGCTAATTTTGCTGTCTAAAGTCCATTCAACAGAAGATTTATTCCAAAATGACATAGCAATTTCATGAGCTATACTTTGTAGTTCTAATTGTAATTATTGATATTGTGCTGATACTTTGTATTACTGTGGAATTTATTGTAAGTGTTTTGACTATTTATTTTGTTTCATTGATTATTTGTATCATTATATTGTCATATTGCACCTATATTAATTTGTTGTAGCCACTCTGAGTCGGCCTGTGCCAAGTAGAGTGGGGTATAAATCCAATAATAATAATAATAATAATAATAATAATAATAATAATAATAATAATAATAATAATAATAATAATAATAATAATAATAATAATGAGCAATCACAATTGTTTAGTGCACTCTCTGGGCGGTTCACAATTTAATTAGCATTCCCACCCACCCCCATTCCCCAACATGCTGGGGACTAATTTTACCGACCTCGGAAGGATGAAAGACTGAGTCAACCTCTGGTCCTGGCCAGGATCGAACTCACAATGTTCTGGCTTCCAGACAGCAGTTTAACCACTGTGCCACCAGAGCACCAAAATGCACGTAAAAGACATGTACGCATGCATTGTGCGCCTCTGTGCCTGATGTGTATAAATTGATGCCATGAAGTCTCACTCTTGCATCTGACAAAAGTGGACTTGACCCATGAAAGCTCACATTTAAATGCAGCAGTTAGCCTTTAAAGTGCCACAATGTTTTTTGGGGTTTTTTTGGTCCTTTTGTTTTGTTTACTCTCTGATATATAAAAGACTAGATGTCTGGCCGGACATTCTGCTATGGTAACGGAGTAGACTGTACAACCAGCAACTCAATGCAGAGTGTTGGGCAGTGGTAAATAACTTGACCCCCCAAAGGGGCCAATGGCTAAGGGCAGATGAGCCCCTTTACGTGGGGTGATGGCCCCCTCAGTGGAGGAAATGCCACTGGAAACCATCATATTGGACCCAATGACAAAATGAGCAGAGGAGCAACTCTGATTCCCAGTGGTCATGGAGGTGGAAGATGCCATTCCAGATGGACTGGCTGTGAAGGCGCACCTTGTCCACATCCTCAAGGCTGCGGCAGTCCATTGCAGTCCCGGAGTCAAATCCTGCACATCTCACTTCATATGTGCCACAGGAGATGGCTCCGTGATCATAGTGTGTGGGTCACTCCATGGCAAGCTGGGATCCACCTTAAACAAATTCACACCAATGGCATTTCCCCCTGTTTGCTGTGAGCATGATTTCCAAGGGAAATGTATACTCGAATACGAGTAGCAGCCGACGACACTATAAAAGACTGCACATGTAAATTAGCCCTGAGACTGAATATGGGCTCTAGGCTTGCCAGGGGATTAAACCGATTTAATCTTGACCCAACAGGAGATTGGAATCCATTGGAATTCTCACTGGGGATGGAAAATAGCAACTCGTGGATTTAGAGCATTTTCCCCCCCTCACATCCAGGAGGATGAAGGTTGTAAAAACAGAACTTGGAAATAACTCACAGCATTAACGTGCAAGTGGCCCCATTGCTTCTGTGCTGTACAAGATGACAAGCAAAGCATCTGATCTTCTAAAAATAACATTTTGAGGACAATGTTTTTGCTACAGCTTAGCCCCCAATCTGTTACCAAAAAGACAGGGATAAAAATGGGGCGAAATGATCAAAGAGTAACACAGTGTGTGTGTGTGTGTGTGTGTGTGTGTGTGTGTAGGGCTTTGATAGGAAAGGTAACAGCGTTCCATGCACTCCAGTGTCTAATCATGCCTGCCACGTGACCATGGATGAGGACTGAACCCTGGAGACATATATGACTGGCTTTTGAGTAAGGGGGAACTTTACCTTTTATTTTATGATACAGTACTGTATTTAAATTTTCAGAGGGCAGTAAAGCTCCAGTACAGATCGAGTACCAGGAGGCAACTTTTAGACTGTCAGTTGACGCTGGACCGCAATTCCCACCATCTCCTGGCCATGGGGAAGGGATGATGGGAAATGTAATCCAACACGATCTCCATGGCCGTAGATTGGCCAGCCGTTTCAGCTCAGATTCTGCCTTCTTGCCGTCTCCAGAATCAGCCTAGCCGGAAGAGTAATTTCTGGATACCAACTCACCGCCTGCAAAGTGTCCGTCAGTTCTTTTCGGCGATTCCGGCATTTGGCAGCCGCCAATTTATTTCTCTCCCGACGTAGCCGACGTCGCTCTTCTTCTTCGGCCGTCAGCTGTAGAGGGACAAGATTGTGAGTAAGCGTCATTCTCAGCTAATATTAATTACATTTCTACCATGACTTTCCACCAACACGTGCAAAAACATTTCCCCGTTTTATTTATCACCATAACACCTTTTGCGTGAGCCTGCTCAGGGGTACCCAGTGAGTTTCAAGGCTCGGTTGGGACTAGAACCCAGATCTCCCATATAGTCCGGCAGCTGCATCGAGATGGGCTCTCAGGCGTCTCCAGAGGAGAGTTTCTCCAGCAAAAACCCTTTCCACACAGAGCAATTTCTGAGATGAAACTCATTTATTTAGCAGCAAATTCCCAGTTGTCCAGAACTGGAGGCTGCCTGTGTTCCCCGGGGGGGCCACAAGAGGGGGCAAGAGTCAAGTGCGGGATATAAATTCAAATTTATTATTATTATTATCATTATTATCAAACCCTGGACTGCCAAAACTCTGCTTTGCTGTCGCCCAGCTCCTGCCAAATTAAGACTTGGAAAGCAAGAAATTGCAAGTAGATAAATAGGTGCCACACATGTAGGGTTCAAGAGCCAAGCAAACCGTGAGAGGCAAAAATGGGTGTAAGTTTTTTTAATGTTAGAACCGTAGGTTACTATATCTTGTATTTACAATAAATGTTCCATCAAAATAAAAATCTCAGTAATAAGTAAGTAAAGTCTCTTGTTACTCTTGTTGCATTCACAAAGAGATTCACATAGTAAGATTGTCTCATAAATTGTTAAATAAATGTCACTTATTTCTCTTGTTGCACTTTTTGAATTACTTTGTCAATCTCTCTGTGAATGCAACAAGAGAAACAAGAGACTTTACTTAAAACATTTATTTAACAATTTATAAGATAATCTTACTCTTTGTGAATGCAACAAGAGTAACAAGAGACTTTACTTACTTATTACGGAGATTTTTATTTTGATGGAACATATATTGTAAATACAAGATATAGTAACCTACGGTTCTAACATTAAAAAACGTACACCCATTTTTGCCTCTCGCGGATTGCTTGCACCTTGAACACACGTAGGGTTGCCATACATACCGGAAAACCGGGATTGTCCCATGTTCAAGGTTGGAAAAATTGTTCTGGCCAGTTCAATTAAAAAAATCATGTTTAAGGACCTGGATTTTTAAAACTTACTGATTGTGTATTATAACACACCAATAAAATAAATTCGAACTCTCGCCATCAAACGAGCGATTTCCTGCCACATTGGAGTTGGCGTATACCTGGAGACAAACCTTAACGTCCTCGCCTCGCACCACCACCCCATAAGTGTGACCAGTGTGTTTCCTGGAACTGAGGACGTGAAGAGTTGACCGTGACTCGACTTCTCAGAAGTACAACAGATCATCTTACAGTAAGAATTAACTTGTAAGTAAATCCACATGAATGGGTTTGCTGCGTGTACACAGCTGTTCTTGGACTTCAGTTCCCAGAAGCCCAAGTCCCTGTGAATCCACACAAATGGGTTGCATGCACGTGTGAATTCACAGAGACTTGGGCTCCTGGGAATTGAAGTCCAAGAACATCTGAAGTGCTAAGGTTCACAATCACAGTGATAAAGATGTTTCGCCTTTTGGGTACCACAGGTCTCATCTTTGCTTTTGAAAACACAAGCGTGTTTTCCAAGGCTGTTCCACTTTCTCTGAGGGTCCATCGCCCTCATCTCGCTGCCCTGGCAATTACACTCACATGCTCCGAATGTCGCCTCCGTGGCACTAAGGTGGCCGGGCCAGCTGTACGGATGACGCGGGGCCGCATCCCAGGACTGTAATGTGGGCAGTGATAGGGACGGGGGTAGCGGGGGATCCCTGGAGAGGCACCCATAATAGTTGGCTGGACCATCCACTGAAGGTTGTTGCTGGTGGTGATTGTGTTGAGATTGGGGACGAAGCCGCTGGTACTGAGGCCACCGCTGCTCCCGGCCCCGGGATCAGGCTGGTATTTCTGGAAGGAAGAAAGAAAGAGCTTTATAACCAGAAAACTGAACCCGTGCATTGTTCACCTGTGGAACTCACTGCCACAGTAGTCATTATGACTATCAACATGCACAGAGTTACCATACATACTTGAGTATAAGCCGACCCGAATATAAGCCGAGGTACCTAATTTTGACCTGAAAACCCAGGAAAATAGATTGACCCGATGGTAGAAAATGCAGCAGCTGCTAGTGAGTTTCAATAATCAAAATACTGTACATGAAAATATGGTAAATTTAATTAAATTGTCGGCACGTCTCAATCCGGCCGTCTGGGGACCCTCGTGGTTATCCAGGCCATCGGATCAGAAGTCACCACCTTTGCCCTGAATGCCACGCACTCGGTGCCCCTTTTCACACCACCTGGCCTACTTTGCCCACGGTCTCTGCCCTGCCCCCGGGCACCCTGGCACGCCCTGGCAGAGTCACGCCCGGGCCATTTACGTGGGGTGCTGGCGTCACTGTACCCGACTCGCTGGGGCGAGGCCATCCCTGCAGCCTGGAGTCACCCCTCCCAGCTTGCTGACACATCCTACTACCTGCAGCCAGGTGAGGGAGGGGCCTGGCCAAGGCCCTAGGAGATGCCCACAGGTGGAAGCTGAGCTATTGGGTTCACTGCTAGGGTGGAGGGTAGGCATAAAAGGGCCGACCAGATAACAAAAATCCTTTCAACCCAGAGTAATCTCTGACACAAAAACGAACGGAACGGTTTTAATAACCCTTGTCTTCTGAGAACAATTAGGCAGATGTTTTGGTTTCTCCAGATGTGAACAAAGCTATTGCCTTCTCAGTGCTCAGGAAAACATAGTGGGAAAGCACCTCAAAGTCAACCAAAACAAAAGGACAAAAATTTTGCGGTACTTTAAAGACTCACTGCTGTATTTAAATGTGAGCTTTCGTGGATCAAGTCCACTGTGTGAGACATGGGAGTGAGTCTTCATGGCATCAATTTATACCCATGGGCCTTAATTTGGGAACCCCTGATTTATACCCATCAGGTGCAGGGGCTCAGAATGGTTAGCATAACAGATAGGTGCGGGGTTTTTTTTACAACTAGTAATACCTGCCCTGATGGGTAAACTCATTAGCAAATGTGTAAGGCGGGGTGCCCAAACTATGGCACGTGGGCCGGATCCAGCCCCCGACACCAATTCATTCGACCCACTTCACCCTCATCACTCCCAGAAGTGGAAGTAAAATGCGCTTCTGGGAGCGTTGAGGGTGGTGTGGGCCAGGTGAATTGGTGTCGGGAGCCAGATCCGGCCCACGGACTGTAGTTTGGGCACCCTTGGATTAAGCAGAGAAAATGGCAGGCTAAAATCTATCTCATCCTGTTGCAAAAACAGATTGCGAGGCGTGTTTTACTTCCGCTTCCGGTGGGAGGAACCATGTAATCGGCCCACTGAACCACACTGAACCATGTGACTGGCCCATGTCCTGAAATGTTTGGGCACCCCTGGTGTAAGGGTTGTCGTGCATCCATTTGCAATTCGCAACAGGAGGAAGCGCCACTAGGTAAAGGTAAAGGTTGCCCTTCAAAAGCCAGTCGTATCCGACTCTGGGGTCCAGTGCTCATCTCTGTTTCAAAACCGAAGAGCCAGCGCTGTCTGCTTCTGCAGATGTTTCCGTGGTCATGTAGCAGGCATGACTAGACACTGGAGTGCACTGAACCCTGTTACCTTCCCACCGAAGTGGTCCCTATTTATCTACTTGCAATGTCTTGCTTTCGAACTGCTAGGTTGGCAGGAGCTGGGGACAAAGACGGGAGCTCATTCCATCCTGCAGTACTCGGGCATCAAACTGCCTTCCAGTCAGCATCTTAGCCACTTGAGCCGCTGCAGTGGCGTCACTACTAATCTCAATAACATGAGGCCCGCCTTGGCGGGCTGTTAGGAGTCCGGAGGAGCAGAGGTCAAACCCCAGAGGTCAGCCAATGTCCCATCGTCCTTGGTTCAGGAGCCCCACCATCTTTTCCCAGGGTAGATTTCACAAGGAGCCAGAATGGGAGGTGGGTGAGAAAGATGCGCCTCCCGGGTCTCTGGTGTGCGAAAGTGGATCAGAGGAAGTGCAGGGAGGGGACGGAGAACTAAGGGTGACTTGATCTGACAGACTGTTTCTCGGTGAGTCATTTTGGGATGACACAGCAAAGGATGACGCAGCATTGAAACAGCCCAGCCTCTCCCATCCTGCCCAGGGCAAAAAGGATCCACGTTGGGGGGTGGGTGGGTAGGTGGGTGGGGATGCAAACCCACCCCCCTCTGGCATACCCATCCTAAAGACCCCTTGCATGGTTAGGATACCCAGAAAACATCAACATTTCCCCCAATCCTTCTCTTCACCCCACCAAACCCAATAGGAAAAGTTATTGCCTGGGATCATGACTCAGCTGGCTTGGGGAACCTGGGATATGTAGTCCGAGAGCCTAAACTTTCCTGCCTCTGGATCTTTGGGGTTTCACTTGACACCCCTGCAGATCTTTCCCACGAGGTTGCGGAAAAGCCACAGGTTTCGATTTGAAGCCCATTCACTTCATGCAAGATGCCGACTGGGAGGCGGAAGGTCGGCAGTTCGATTCCTGAGTACTGCAGGACGGAGTGAGCTCCTGTCTTTGCACCCCCAGCTCCTGCCAACCTAGCAGTTCAAAAGCAAGAAATTGCAAGGAGATAAATAGGGACCACTTCGGTGGGAAGGTAAACAGTGTTCCGTACGCTCTCTGGTGTCTAGTCATACCTGCCACATGACCACGGAAACGTCTGCAGAAGCAGACAGTGCTGGCTCTTCGGCTTTGAAACAGAGATGAGCACCGGACCCTAGAGTCGGATACGACTGGCTTTTGAGCAAGGGAAACCTGTAAAGGTAAAGGTTGCCCTTGCTCGAAAGCCAGTCGTATCTGACTCTAGGGTTCGGTGCTCATCTCTGTTTGTAGCCAAAGAGCTAGTGCTGTCTGCATCTGCAGATGTTTTTGCGGCCACCTGGCAGGCATGCCAAGACACCGAAGTGCAAAGTAAAACACACTTCAAAGTAAAACATGCTTCTGGGAGCGATGAGCGTGGTGTGGGCCAGATGAATTGGTGTCGGGAGCCAGATCCGGCCCACAGACCATAGTTTGGGCACCCTAGGATTAACTGGCTCAGAGTCAAGAACAATCTGGGTTTCTGCTTTCAAACAGATGAAATTCAAAGTGCCACAACGTGGTTTTTTTTCTCTTTTGTTTTCTCTCTGTTATATTTATTTATTTGTATTTATTTTGTTTTATTTTTCCAATTTGTGTTTGTGATGCTCGAAAGGCAGACGAACACGGCTACCATTCCAAAAATGCCATCCATTCTGTGGCATCCTGCCATGGCCCTGTTTCAAAAGGCAGAAAGCCCCTAAGATCCTGAAGGATACAAAGGTGGATGTCGCGGGATGAGTCTTAGAGCTCCCGACTCATCTCGCCGTGACTCACATCACCAAAACAAGCTTGTTCTTGACTCCGACCCAAAACCAACATATGGGATTCATTGCCACAAGAAGATCTAGTCTCCGCGAGGTTAGTCAGCTTGAATCAGGGAACAAGGACAAATTCATAGACACAGAACAGTTCTACCATTCACTGCGGGGATTCAACTGAACCTCCATTTTTAGGGGCAGTGTATCTCTAATCAGTCAACCTTGGGCACTCCAGCTGTTCTTGGACTTCAATTCCCAGGCACCCTGATCAGCAGAAGTGGTGACTTGGGCTTCTGGGAATTGGAGTCCAAGAACACCTGGATTGCCAAGGTTCGCCATCACTGATTCCAGATCCTTGATGGTGAACCTTGGGCACTCCAGCTGTTCTTGGACTTCAATTCCCAGAAGCCCAAGTCACCACTCCAGCTGATCAGAGCCTTCTGGGAATTGAAGTCCAAGAACAGCTGGAGTGCTCAAGGTTCGCCATCAGTGATTCTAGATCTTCTCAAGATAGCCTCCCTTAGCCCAATCCCAGGCTAAACGGAACGCTGTTTACCTTCACACCAAAGTGGTCCCTATGTATCTACTTGCAATTTTTTTTCCTTTTGATCTGTTAGGTTGGCAGGAGCTGGGACAGATGATGGGCGCTCAAATCATCATGCAGTACCCGGGTCTCAAACTACCAATGTGCCAGCCTTCCAGCTAACAAGAAGAGCTTCTTAAGCGCTGAGCCCCCGCAAGCCCGTTATGTTGCCTAATGTGCTGGCCAAGTTCTCTGGACCAAAGACCCCCAATCGTTAGATGGGCGCAGGTTTGTGATTTGAGACTACAACTCCCAGCAGGCAGGGAATGCTGGGAACTGTAGTCCAAAGATACACAACAGTTGTGAACACCACGATTCCCCCGAACCATCCTGCTTTTCTAGCGGAACTTGGACATTTTACTTTTTTGACACACACACACACACACACACACACACACACACACACACACACACACACACACACACACACACACACACACACACACACACACACACACACAAAGATGGCTTGGAAACCCCTTACTCAACCTACCAGGAGATATTTTTTGTTTAGAAAAACTTATTCCAAGTTCTAAGTGTTTAGCAATTTTGCATTTCCAAACTTCGCACCTGGACCTCACATATGGAAGATGGAAGGACTGAACCCTACAAAACAGGATTCAAGGCTATATGGCTCAGCAGCTGTTGTTAGATGACAACGTTGGGGGCAAAATGCTAACTAACTTGTGAACCGCCCAGAGAGTGCGCTAAGCTCTATGGGGTGTTATAGAAGTGTGATTGCTTTACTATAGCTCTCAATAACTGAAGGCTACGAGCAGGACCCCAAACTACAGCCCCAAGAATCCTATAGGACAGGCAGTTGAAGGGAGACCAAACCACCGCCACTGCAGATATTTCTGTGGTCATGCGGCAGGCACGGAACACTGTTACCTTCCCACTGGATTTTTTGCTGGAGAAACTCTGCTCAGGGGATGCCCGAATGAGGCTCCTTTCATGTCCCCAAGACCTCCCCCCCCCCCACCGAAGTGGTCCCCAGGCATTGGGCTGGGCCACCGGGACAGGGAAGGGGGATTCATCCCGGTGCGCCCTCACCTCTGGGGTGCAAATAATAATTTTATTATTATTTTATCTGCCCTGTGTGCTACACTTTAGATTAAGCCATTGCTCCAAGCTCCCTCCTTCAGCTTGGAGCAATGGTTTATTCTAATGTGCAGCGTGCCAGGTGGAGCAAGCAGGACCACCATCAGGGCAGTACTACCAGTGGCCCTGCGACCGCTAGGTATGTATGTGGGGCCCCCAAAGGGATTGCTCAGTGTGGGGCCCAGAAATTTCTGATGGCGGCCCTGGGGGCAAGTGAGGGGTGGCAACCAAGTGGTTCCTGTCCAGCACCCTCCCATGGTGCCCAGCACACTTCTGGTGGTCCCTGTTTAGACACCGGAGTGCATAGAGCGCTGTTACCTTCCCACCGAAGTGGACCCTATTTATCTACTTGCAATGTCTTGCTTTCCAACTGCTAGGTTGGCAGGAGCTGGGACAGGACAGGGCCTCACTCCGTCATGCAGCACTTGGGTCTCGGCCTGCTGACCTTCCAGTCGTTAAGTGCAGCGTCTTAGTCACTAAGCTACTGGAGTCCCTTTTAGGAGGGTACCTACCTCCCCCTAAAATATTTGGGTGAGGAGATCCAAATCCTGATCCCCCACACGATAGACTGAGCATTGCTCCCCGTCATTTGAATCAGGACCTCCTAGGAATCAGAGACGTCCGCTAAGCTGCTTTCAACTCAGAAAGCCAAAACTGTTGCCAGAGTCTGCATTTATCCTCAACCCTTCGCATCCACTCTTCCTTTTGTGACCTTTCACTTTAGCTTCCAAGTCAAATTTTATTTTAAAATACCTGTTTTAAACAGCCTTAGGATCTATTTCTGGGAGTGAGGAAAAAAAAAAAGAGAAAACGAATGAACCACACAGTGGGGAAAACCCCAAACTTTTAATTACACCCTCGTGGTGAACCTCTAATCTAATCTAATGCCACCTAATTATCTCCTGCCAACCTAGCAGTCCGAAAGCAAGAAATTGCAAGTAGATAAATAGGGTCCACTTTGGTGGGAAGGTAACAGCGCTCCGTGGGCTCCGGTGTCTAGCCATGCCTGCCACATGATCACGGAAACGTCTGCAGAAGCAGACAGCTTTGAAACAGAGATGAGCACTGCACCCTAGAGTCGGATACGACTGGCTTTCGAGCAAGGGAAACCTTTACCTCTACTAATTGTCATAGCCACCTCTCTATCCTAGACCAAAGCAAAGGCTCACTGAGGCTGAAGGGAGGCAGGTTTCGAACCCAGAACCAGTACAAGAAGATCGACTTGGGTTCTAACCGCTTCTGCCTATGGCTCAGTGGTTAAGGAGGCTGGAAGAAGACTGGAAAGTTGGCGGTTCGAGACCCGGGTACTGCGTGACGGTTTGAGCGCCCGTCTCTGTCCCAGCTCCTCCCAGCCTAGCAGTTTGAAAGCAAGACACTGCGAGTAGATAGATAGGGACCCCTTCGGTGGGGAAAAGGTTAGGGGACATGAAGGGGGGTGGGGTGGGGTGTCCCCTGAGTGGAGTTTCTCCAGCAAAAATCCCGGGGCCAAAAAGAGTCGGCCAAGCATGTGCAGAGTGCGGGAGAGAGACACCCGGAGCCAGCCTTACCTGCAAGCGGGGCCGAGGAGGAGCTCCGGGAGCGTCTGCTCTCCCCCCACCGAAGTCCTTGAACATCATCTCGACTCGGGCTCAGCAGCCCCGTGGATGGATGGATGGATGGATGGATGACTCTCTCCTCCTCTCGCCCGACAGCTGTGAATGAAGGCTTTCCAGCGGGCTCGGTTTAAAAAAAAATTATGAATGGGAACTCCCGGCTCACGTTAGTTGGACTGTGTTGCTCAAGGGCCGGGAGGGGGGGGGGGTCTGAACGCCTTCCCTCCTTTGAGGAGGACAAGCAGCCCCTCCCCATAAACCACAAGCACAGGAGAGGGGGGGGAGGGGTGACAGATTAAATACACGGGATGGGAAAAAACCCCTCTCGTCGAACCGGAGGTCGCGTGGAAAGAGCCAAGCAGGCGCTGCCTCCCCTCGACAGAACCCCACTTGGTATCTTCCAAGGCGTGAGTCACAGGGCTGTGACGTAGATGCCCTTAAATGGACTGGTTTCCTCCTCCTGCGGCTCACCCGGTTTCAGAAAGGATTCCCTTTGACGGCTCTTTTTAATTATTGAAAATAATTTCTAGCCCTAAAGAGGGCAGGCAGGCAGGCAGGCAGGCAGGAAGACTTACTTTCTTTCTTTCTTTCTTTCTTCCATTCTTTCTTTATTTTCTTCCTTTCTTTCCTTTCCTTCCTTCCTTCCCTTCTTTCTTTCTTTCCTTCCTTCCTTTTTCCTTCCTTCTTTCCTTCCTTCCTTCCTTCCCTTCTTTCTTTCTTTTATCTAGGACGGTTTTAATTAACATTTTCCATCCCCTATATGCACTCTTTGTGGCTGGGTTGTTGTTGTCTTTTAATTGGAGGGTTTAAAATTTTGTTGTTGTTGTTGTTGTTCTTGTGGGTACTTACTACTAATAATAATAATTTCATGTCAGAAATTATTCTGGGTTGAAAGGGTTTTTCAGAAGAAACTCCCCAAACGAGGCTCCTTTCATGTCCCCAAGAGCTGGGACAGACTGAGATGGGTGTTCAATCCGTCATGCAGTACCTGGGTCTCGAATTGCTGACTTGCCCACCTTCCAGGTAACAAGGCGAGCTTCTTAATCACTTATTCAATTTGTTTGATTTTATTGGAAATATCCCCTCCTCCCCCCCAATATGTTCTAAGCCACCCAGAATGGACAGGGATATAAATGTAATAAATTCATCAATTAACTAGATTATCAGGGGATGAGTTCCTGCTGGTCACCATTCACTTTCAATTCCTTTCACTGCAATGCTCTTCTTGTCTAAACCAGGGGTGTCCAAACTTTTTGAGCCGTGGGCTGGTTCCGTGGGCCAGTCATGTGGTTCAGTGGGCCAGTTGCGTGGTTCCACCCACTGGAAGCAGAAGTAAAACGTGCCTTGAAGTCTGTTTTGCAACATGATAAAACAGATTTTCTCTGCTTAAACCAGGGGTGCCTAAACTACGGCCCGTGAGCCAGATCTGCCCCCCTGATGCCAATTTATCTGGCCTGCGCTGCCCTCATGGCTCCCAGAAGCGGAAGTAAAGCACACCAGTATGGGCGCATTTTACTTCTGCTTCCTGGAGCGAGGGCGGCGTGGGCCGTATGAATTGGTGTGGGGGGACCAGATCTGGCCCACAGGCCATAGTTTGGGCCTTCCTGCTCTAAACAAACCAACCATCTGCCTCGTAAGGCTGCTGTTTGTCTCAGGTGTTAATCCCCTGGGGTGCCCTCTGTACATGCTCAAAGGCACTACTTTCTCAGTAGTTGTTGGGCTAAATCTGGACCTGGGGGTGGGTGGGGAGGATTCGTCTCCCAAGATTTCATCCGAGGAGGGCCGTTGCAGGGAGGAGGGCACCCCCCTGGCAGAGGGGAAAGCAGGGGCCAAGCACTTCTTCACAGGAGGAGAGGAAACGCGTGACACCTTCACTTTGCACGTGCTTCTGGCCCTGCTGGTCTGATCTTGACGGCGTTGGTGGCGGGGGTGATTCACCCTCCCGTGGGCAGAGATACCGCCGGGAAAGCCCCAGATTTTCCCCTTCCTGGGAAAGCAGCCAGGCTGTAAACCTAGATAGTGCATCTTTCTTATGCAGAGAGGGAGGAGAACTCAGCGCCCCACTTTCTCCCCAGAGCTGGAAATGTGGGACGCACATGCAAGCACACTGGGTTGCTCAACGACGAGGTGTTTAAGACGAAGGCTCAGGATTCACTCCCTCCCGATCTGGCCCACAACGGCTCTGCTCCACACAAAACCCGGAGAGGTCACGGAGTCAAGAGTGCCATTTTTTTTGGGGGGGGGTTTTAGAGCCCAAATGACATGGCCACAGAACCTGCTGAACACCCAGACCCCCAAGTCAGTACCACCGGGGCCAACCCTAGGTATCCTGCTGCCTGAGGCAAGGGCCAAGACACCAGGCCCACAAATCCATGGGGCTGGCAGGTGATTTCTTTTTCTTTTTTTTTAATTTCACTGCTAGGGTTGGGGCCTCCACCCACCCCCAAAAGACAGTGGCCTAGTTTGTGGGGTGTAAGGTCCATCTGTGGTCCTGAAGAGGAGAAAGAGGGGATGAAGAGGGGAGTGGCTTGCCAGTCTGAGCATTGGCTGACCTACTCAGGCAGGGATTCTCAACCTGCAGCACTTCTCCTGGACCAGAACATTAATGCAGAATCCTCTGAGCATGCACAGAATGCACAGCTCTGAGAACTGGCCTGGCTTTAAATCAGGGATTCTCAACCTGTGGCCCACGGGCCGGAGCGCTATTTCCTTTCCACCTAGCAGTTCGAAAGCAAGAAATTGCAAGTAGATAAATAGGGACCACTTCAGTGGGAAGGTAACAGCATTCTGTGCGCTCCGGTGTCTAGCCACATGACCACAGAAACGTCTGCAGAAGCAGACAGCACTGGCTCTTCGGCTTTGAAACAGAGGTGAGCACTGAACCCTAGAGTCAGATACGACTGGCTTTCGAGCAAGGGAAACCTTTACCTTTACATCTGGTGAGCCCAGGACTATAGCTCTTGCACTGCCCAAACTATGGCCTACAGGCCAGATCTGGCCTGCACCACCAAATCATCTGGCCCTGGAAGTGGAAGTAAAACACACCTGCGTATGGGCAAAACGCTGCTGTAAATGCCCCCCCGCCACTGTTGTAAACATATTTACGGCAGCTGTGGATGCATTTATGGCAGCGGGTGCGTTTTACTTCCGTTTCTGGTCAGAGGCGCCACGTGACTGGCCGACTGAACTACATGACTGGCCCGTGGCCTGAAAAGTTTGGGCACCCCGGTCTAAATAAATGAAGTTTCTAAACATTTCCAGGGACTCCGGTGGCTGAACTTGATGCCTGGAAGGTCGACAGTTCGAGACCCAAGTGTTGCATGACGGAGCGAGCTCCTGTCGTCTGTCCCAGCTCCTGCCAACCTAGCAGTTGGAAAGCAAGACATTGCAAGTAGATCAATAAGTACCCCTTTGAATGTTTCCGAGACAAATGAAAACCTAGCTTTTGACTCTCCAAAGGGTTAATGCTAGCAACTGGAATGGGGAAAAAACCCTTTTCTTTTCAAATCCGGACAGGATGTGAGACACCAAGCAAGAACCTTTGTGACTCACCTTGGAGGAAAAGGGAAGGGGAGTCGACATTCCCACCCTTCTGGGCTCAACCCCAAATGCTGACATTGAACCAAGTGCACACAAGGCCGGCTGTGGGTTCAAGGCTTACCTGGAGCCGTGTGCGGAGCACAGCCCGGAAGGTGTGCCAGAAGAGAAGCCACACATCTAGAGGCAGAAGGAAGAGAAAGAAGAACTGGCCATTCATAGGCCACCGTATAGCGTGACAAATATTAATATTTATTAATATAATTAATTAGGGAGCCCTGGTGGCGCATTGGCTAAACCGCTGTACTGCGACCAAAAGGTCGTGAGTTCGATCCTGACCAGGGCACAAGGTTGACTCAGCCTTCCATCCTTCCAAGGTCAGTAAAATGAGTACCCGGCATGTTGGGGGGCAAAATGCTAACTAGCTTGTGAACCGCCCAGAAGGTGCATTAAGCACTATGGAGTGGTATAGAAGTGTGATTGCTTTGCTAATGTTTAGGTGGCTTGGTCAACTATAGCAGGGGTTCCCAACCTTTTCAAGCCGGGGGCCGCGTCACGCTCTCTTAGTCAGCTTCGAGGGCCGGATGGCTATTTTGATACGGGGAGGTGGTCATTTTGTCCCAACTGCTTCAAAGGGGTGGCCATTTTGTTTTTTGAATGCACTTGGAGGGGTGGGAGCCCCCACATGAAATGGCACTGGGGGCCAGATAGGTTGAGAACCCTGTGACCTAGAGCTTAACGCAGGGATTCACAACCTGCGGCCCCTGGGCCAGATGTGGCCCATGGCACCATTTCATGTGCCCTCACCACCACTGCCTCCACCACACCTGGAGTGCCATGTGGTGGAGGAAGGGCGAAATGGCAGACCTTTGGCTCTGTGGCTATAAACAGAGATGTCACAATGAAAAAGGCCAAACGGTAGAAATATCCAAGGTGCAAAAAAACCCGTTCGAGGCAAACATGGTGAAAAAATAATGATATAATCTTGTAACTAAATAATGTAACTTTTCTTCAGTTCCAAAAGATAATGTATGGTAAAGTTTTTATCTCAAGCTTTCTTGTGTCAATCTTTCAAACATTTTGATATAATATAACAAAAGTTCTTTTCTTCAAAAAAAGTAACTTTTTCTTCAGTTCCAAAAGGTGATGTTCAATAAAGTTATTATATCCAACTTCAAAACCTGTTCTGGTTTATGGTTTTTTTGTCATTATAAAGCCCTGGTGGCACAGTAGTTATAACTGCTGCACTGAAGTCAAAACATTGTGAGTTTGATTCTGACAGGGCTCAAGGTTTACTCAGCCTCTTCTTCCATCCTTCCAAGGTCAGAAAAACGAGTCCCCAGCATGCAGACAGAGGGGCAAGGCAGAAGGGCTGGCTGGCACATGGAGTCCAGACAGGGACAGCAGCAGAGGGGAGCCAAGCCATGCGCAGGGCTGGCACGCCGTGCAACATTCCTCTTATACTTTTCAGGTGAGTCATGCTTCCTCTTCCGACGCACTCACGTTTCAAGGATGTCGCTTGGATCGTGGCCCAGCCCTCCCCGGCTGCAAAAAGGGATCTCTTTCTCATTCGACACTCAGAGGAAGCAGTAGGAGCCCCAGAGAAACAGGATTTGGGGCGAGGGGGTCAGAGAAAGCGCATAGAAAATAGGGAAGGACACCTTCAAAAGTCTGGGGACAGAGAAATCTGGTTTCTTTCACCTGTTGGATTTCTGTCCCATGGACTGCTCTCAGGCTGAATGGCAGCTGTGCCAGATGAAAAATATGTGCCGCCAATATGAACCAATGTGCACCGTCTCAGCTACCAGGCTTGTGACTCAGCATGTGGTTCATCACTCAATTGGCACTGGTTCCAGGTCCATGAATCACCCACATTTGGGTGTCAGGACGGCTGCCTGCTCATTCCCTTCCTCCCTCTGACAACCCCCCTCCCCAGCCCACCCACTACTAGGACCTGGGAGAAATTGGGTATGCGTGTGTGTGTGTGTGTGTGTGTGTGAACAGCTGTGTCATTGTGACACAGGCACCTCAGTTAACGTCCCCCTCCTTTCCCCTTAAATTTATCTCCACCACCTTTTCAAACCAGACCTTATCCTCTACAAACACCCCTCTCCCCCCCCCACATGTGTGTGTTGGGAAGGGGGTCTAAGTCCTTGGGATGCCTTCCATGCCCCAGGCATTCCTGATTTATTTATTTATTTTGATTTCTATCACGACACTGATAGTGGGGAAAGTGCTCAGTCCATGCTCAGAGCCACCTTTGTACAGTATCTTGAAAATAAATACAGAAGGGGTTTAGAACAGGGGTGCCCAAACTATCGCCCGTGGGCTCGATCTGAGCTGTATTGCCGCTCCCAGAAGCAGAGGTAAAATGTGCGTGTGTGGGATGTGTTACGCACTTGTGTGTGCGCAGAACACTGCCATAAATGACCCGCGGCTGTCGTAAACACATTTATGGCAGCAGAGGGTCATTTACGGCAGCGTTCTGTGCATGCGTGAGTGCATAACGCATCCCACGCATGCATGCTATACTTCCATTCCCAGTTTGGAGGAATCACATGACTGGCCCGATCAGTGGTCTGAGGGAGCATGGTCAGGCCCGTGGCCTTGAAGAGGTTGAGTTTAGAACCTCCCGCTGAAATAAACCCAGGAGACAACATATTCTTTCCAGAAGGCTAAGGCAGACAGGTCCAATACTGAGGAAGATGGGGCTTGTAGTCCAAACTATTAGGCAGGCAAAGAAAAACCCCTCCCCAAGATCTCACTCTTTTCTATCCAGGAGTCATACTCGCACACGTAGAGCACACATGCTCACATGCAAGGATAAAACAGACATATGGTTTTTGGAGTACAGCCCCCAGCTGCCTAGGGGATTCTTGTGTCTGTAGTCCCCCAACTGTTGTGGAAGGGCTCTTGGTGTACTATTCCAAAAAAATTTTTTTTAAACAAAACAAAAAAAGGTTGTACCTTAAAGACTAAATCCTGTATTTAAATGTGAGCTTTCGTGAATCAAGTTAATAAGGGCACATCATCTCCACACTCCTGTTGTGTGCAAAGAGATGAATTGTGGGTGACTTTTCTCCTCTGGAACCCAGCATGTAAAGATCCCTCCCGCTGAAGCACCAGATCATACTAAAATAGTTAATAAGTTTTTATTGCTTTCTTGCTAGATTTCCAGAGACTACGTGGTTCTTAAACTCTTAGGGCAAATGGAAAGATTGGCGAACTCTTTGTAGATTTCACCTCCTAATATCTCAGATTTTAAGGTTACAAAGTAGAAGAAATCCATCTTGGAACTGGAGGAGCGCAGGAGTGGGGGAACCTGTGAATCTTTCTGTATCGTTCAACTCCGGTTCCCATCTGCCCCGGGCAACTTTGATTGGCGTTGCCTGGTTGACAAAACACTTGGAAATTTCTTTATTTTACCGTGGCGGGGGAAATTAATACATCATGTTGTTGGGGAACTCTGTGGCGGTGTTGGACTCTGTTTCCCATTAGCCCCAGTGACCACACCTGAGATGGGATTGGTGGCCAAACTATGGTTTAGCCTTGAGAAAAGGAAACAAAGGGAATGTGATAGTACAGTAGAGTAAAACCCTTACTTAAGAAAAAAAGTGTGTTCCGTAGGCGTTTGCTTAAATCGAATTTTTATGTAACTCAAAGCAAACCCATAGGAAAAATAATCTTTATGTAACTCGAAGCAAAACCATAGGAAAAATAATCTTTATGTAACTCGAAGCAAACACATAGGAAAAATAATCTTTATGTAACTCGAAGCAAACCCATAGGAAAAATGATTTTTTTACTTAACTCAAAGCAAACCCATAGGGAAATGATATTTATGTAAATCGAAGCAACCCTATAGGAAAAACATAACTCAAAGCAAACCCATGGGAAATTACTACTACTACATGCTTTATTACGGAAATTGTGTTACCGTATATACTCAATTATAAGTCATCCCAAATATAAGTCAAGGTACCTAATTGGACCCCTAAAACTAGGAAAATAGATTGACCTGAGTATAAGCCAGGGGTAGAAAACGCAGCAGCTGCTAGTGAGTTTCAATAATTAAAATACATGAAAATACAGTAAAATTAATTAATTTAGACATTTGTGTGGGTATGTTTTTGAGTGTTTACATTGACCCAAGTATAAGTCGAGTCCCATTTTTGGACCTCATTTTGGAGGCTAAAAAAACCGACTTATACTCGAATATATATGGTATGTAAATTGGGACACTTATGTAAATCAGGACATGGTTTTAGTGCAAAAATAATTATGTAAGTCACATTTAATGTAACTCGAGACATATGTAAGTTGTGGTTTTACTGTATTTGGATTCCTGCATTGAGCAGAGGGTTGGACTGGATAGCTTCACAGACCCCTTTCCAACTCAGTTTAATAATAATTTTGTGTCAGAAATTATTCTGGGTTGAAAGGATTTTTGCGGAAGAAACTCCACTCAGGGAACGCCCAAATGAGGCTCCTTTCATGTCCCCCAAGAGCTGGGACAGAGACGGGTGCTCAATCCGTCATGCATTAACCCGGGTCTCGAACTGCCGACTCAATGGTTCTATGATTCTATTCAGACAGCCGTGGATTCCCCACCTGCATGCTAAGGCTTGCAAACAAAGGCCACCCAGGTTCCTTTCCTTATATTGTTTGGGAAGCTCCAGTCAGCTAAACCAGTTTTGATCTGATTAAACACATATTGTGGATGTGCGCCTTTTGTGTGTGTGTGTGTGTGTGTGTGTGCATGTGCGTGTGCATGTGTGTTTGGGGTTGAATCCTGTCCTGCAACAAGCAGGTTGGAGGTGAGAGAAAGAGCTCACACTTCCCTCCATAAATGTCCCTTCGGAACCATTTTGGATGTCCATCTCCAGCAGGCTCCATCAATGCCAGGCGGGGCCAGAGGGTCAGTGGCCAGAGAGCCTCATGGCTGGCAGTTGCAGTGGCGAACCAGGCGGAGTGGCCGAAGGACCAACGAGCCGTCCTCTTTGACGAATGCAAAGGCCAGCGGAGTCCGGCGTGGCCTGCAGCAACGTCTCTCCTGGGAGGAAAGACGAGGCCGTGAGGTTCAGAGCATGGGATCGGGACCCCGGGGAAGAGTTGCCATAATTCTCCCCCACAAAACCGGGACAGAGGTATACTTGCCAAAAAAAATGGGCGGGTTATCTCCAAAATAGACTTTAAACATAATATGTAATGACAGCTATAAAACACTTTCACATTAAATATATCGATACATAAATGAATTTATTTACAACAGTGTGAGTTGAGGATGGTTAGATCTGTCTCCAGGTATACCACAAATCCAATGTGGTGGGAAATCGCTCGTTTGATGGCGAGAGTTCGAATTTATTTTAATGGTGTGTTATGATACACAATCAACAAGTTTTAAAAAATCCAGGACTTTAACATGATTTTATTGAACTGGCCGGGACAATTTTTCTGACCTTGAACCCGGGACAATCCTGTTTTTCCGGGACGTATGGCAACCCTATTCATTGGCGGTTAACTAACCTGACAACCCTAGGACTAGAGGCCTTGGCGAAGTCCACAGGGAAGGGTGATGGACCCCCAAGTGGATTAAATCCCACTTGTGTCCATCCTGATGAAGGGCAGCCACTTCTTCCATCCTGGCCTGGGGCTGAGGAGGACTTTGTGTGCCAAAAGGGCTCAGGACCAGAAAGTGACGCGTGGAACTGGATCAGTGGTACTTTGGGTGTCACGCTGCGATGCAGAAGGCAGATGAAAGGCCACAGCATTATATTCACAGGACAATCTTCATGGCTGATCGCCATGAGGATATAGCCAATATTGGGAGTCCAATATGGCACAAGAAGAAGAATTGCTATTGCTCGGTACATGTAATGCTAGCCCACCTAATGAGCCAGGGGGTTTCCCATGCCTCCCTAAAGCGCCAAAGCCACCTGACAAAGTGGGGATTGTGAGGAACACCTTCTCTCTCATACCTGTTGTGTGTCCAGATGTGCCTGAGTTCCAGGGTCCCTGGGATGGCACTCTTTAATCCAAAGAGGGGGTCCCCCGTCCTTTTGGTGACAGTGGCAGCCCAAGCATTCGGTGAAAACGAAGGCCTTGGGATGGAGCACCCAGCTTTGCCAGCCAAGATCTGGGCAGGGGAAAAAAGAAGGAGAAATGTTAAGGAAGAGCCAGGGTAGAAGGTGGCTCCGTCCTGTCATGGGCCCCAGGGCTCCCAAGGTTACAACTTTCTAAAACTCACCTTTTACAAGTAAGCTATTCCCCCCACCCCACTAGCTGGAAAGCTTAGTGGTTTTTGTAGAGATTGGGAATTCCCCAATATACTTCCCAGGGAGAAGAGATCTTACCTTCTAGTGTGATGTGGTGAGAGATCTGGATGCAACTTCCGCTTTGGCTCAGCCGGGTCTGATTGAAGGAGATATCTGGTGGGACGGAGCAGGAGGAATCCATTAACAAAGTTTAAATGCTGTAATGAATAGGACGCAGGTCTCGAACTGCTGACCTGCCGACCTTCCAGTTGTCAAGTTCAGCGTCTTAACCATTTGAGCCACCACAGCCCTGAATTTCACAACCAGCAGTGCCCCAAAGGCAGAACACCACCTCTACCTCGGACTGACCTTTGGTCATCTAACAGATGGAGTTGGTGTAAAGAGAGAAGAGTTTAAGTAATGCTTTCTGACTCCTGAAAGTAACAGATGGGACAGCGGTCACTTAATAAGGGAAAACACTCTGCATATGCTCAGTAGCGCTACCAGCACGCTACACTCTCTATGTTTCGGGTGCAGACCAGAAGCCTCAAGGAAGGGGCTATTGTGTGTCTGGCTTTGTACCACTTCAGTAAACAGTGTTCCGTGCGCTCTGGTGTCTAGTCATGCCTGCCACATGACCACGGAAACGTCTGCAGAAGCAGACATTGCTGGCTCTTTGGCTATGAAACAGAGATGAGTACTGAACCCTAGAGTTGGATACGACTGGCTTTCGAGCAAGGGTGACCTTTACCTTTACCTTAGGGTCCAAGCCTAGAGCAGGTTGGGGGCAAAGGAGGAGAAGCATATACAGTATAGAGACACTCACTGGGGTGCTGCCCCCTAAAGGACAAAGATGGGAGCACTGCCACTTCTTTGGCCCAGGATTCCTGCACCTGGCTTGTAGCGTCCGCTGTGAACCTGGGCGGGCGATCCAACCTGAGCAGGCGAAGGATGATGGCACTAACATGCTGGAGTACCTGATTCCTGCAGCTATCAAAGAGAGTGAGCGAGCAAGAGAGAGAGAGAGAGAAGTCACCCATTATTTCTAAATTTGACATTATAATGCAAGTGCCATATCCGATTCTGAATATTGGCCATCCTCATGGCGATTAGCCGTGAAGATTGTCCTGGGAACAATATAATGCAGTGGCCTTCCGCATCGCAGCGTGACACCCGTACCACTAGGGACTGTGGTGGCTTAGTGGTTGAGACGCTCGCCTCGTTAGCTGGAAGGCCGGCAAGTTGGCAGTTCGAGACCTGGGTACTGCATGACAGAATGAGTTCATCTGTCCCAGCTCCTGCCAATTTAGCAGGTTGAAAGCAAGACATTGCAAGTAGATAACTAAGGACCACTTTGGTGGGAAAAATATCTTGGGGACATGAAAGGAGCCTCATTCGGGCGTCCCCTGAGCAGAGTTTCTCCAGCAAAAATCCTTTCAACCCAGAAAACACTTTTGTGTGCTTCTGACACGATTTAAAAAAAAAACCACATGCCACTGATCCAGTTCTGTGAGTCCCTTTCTGGTCCTGAGCCCTTTTGGCACACATAGTCCTCCTCATCTCTTTAAGGTTCGTTTAGGATTGATTGGTTGCATTAGCATTGCCGTCTTTTCTCAGATTAGCTCAAGATGGGGTTCGAGGAATTCCTCTGTCTGATATATTCTTACAAACAACTTTGAAAAGTTTCAGTGCCAAAATGATGCACATTCCTGTGTCTTTCCCAACACAAGTGCTATTTATCTGGAAACTATGTACAATACTCAAGTAAGATACTGGCCAGGATATCCTGCTATGGTAATAGAGTAGATTCTACTGCCAGTAACTCAACACCAAGTGTCAGGAGGTGGGTAACTAACCTGACCACACTGAGGACTATGGGCTTTAGGTGCCAAAGTCCACAGGGAAGGGTGAGGGTCCCCAAATGGATTAAATCCTGGCCTGGAGATGATGATGACTTTGTGTGCCAAAAGAGCTCAGGACCAGAAAGTGACTCACGGAACTGGATCTGTGATCCTATGGCTGTCACGTTGCGATGCAGAAGGTAGATGAAAGGCCACAGCATTATATTCTCAGGACAGTTTTCATGGCTGATCGCCATGAGGATCGCCAATATTTGGATTTGGATATGGCAGAGGAAGAAAAAACAGGATGTGTTCAATGTGCCTTTAGTTGACACCAAGCTGAAGAGGGAAGCAAAAATCGTTGTACGAAACAATTGCTATGCAATACATCCCTTATGGGATGCATCGTACAACGATTATTATTATTTTTTTGCTAAGTGGTTTTTCCCATTGAAAAATTGCTGTACAATTTTTTCCCATAGGGAAAATTGTTATGCGGGACACCGTTATGCGATTTTGTAGCTATACGGGGCAATTGGTGTATGAGGTTCCACTGTATATCATTTTAAAAAATAATAATCAAGATTTAAATAAAATTTCGGCTGTTAAAGTTTTAAAAAATCTCCCCAAACTGCTTTGTACTTCCCCTGCAAAATGCAAAAGGATAACAACAACGTAGTGTAATGCGCTATCTTCTTTCCCACGGGTTTCTCCCCCCTGCTGAATTTAGGCAGAAGAACTGTTTTTAAATCTGCAAACCAACACAACAGGCAGAGACACAGCAAGAAATGTTTCCTTGAGGGTTTGTTGCTATTTCCCCCCCACCTAGCTGGACACCTGGGCCATTGATAGTGGCCTGATGCTCAGGCTTTCAAAGCCAAGGAAAAATAAGAGAGAGAAAGAAGGAAAGAGGAAAAAAAACATGAAGAAATATAATCTTAAAATTATGGGTCTGTGCAACCAGGCTAGTTAACCGCACTGACCGACCATTTCAAAACCATTCATACAGGTGAAACTTGGAAAATTAGAATATCGTGCAACTATCCATTCATTTCACTTAAAAGGTGAAACAACTATATGAGATAGACTCACTCCATGCAAAGCGAGAGATGTCATGCCTTAATTCATTATAATTGTGATCATCATGATGTTACCAGCATACATGAAATTATGCGATGATTATGGGGTACATGAGATTGGGGTTTTCATAAACTGTAAGCCATAAGCATCAATATTATAACAAAGTAAGGCTTGAACTCTCTCGCTTTGCGTGCAATGAGTCTGTCTCATATATTTGTTTCACCTTTTAAGTTGCATTTACTGAACTGAATGAACATTTGCACGATATTCTAATTTTTCAAGTTTCACCTGTAGATGAATTTTTTGGAATAGTAGCCGTGTTAGTCTGAGAATAAACCAAACCAAACCGTGAACTTGATCCGCGAAAGCTCACATTAAAATATAACAGTAAGTCTTCCATGTGCTACAGCGTTTCTGTTTTGTTTATTCTGATATGATTCCAAAACCACTATGCTATGATGCTATTTTGATCAATATGACCAAAACAGACTCCAAACCAAAGTCATTTTTTTGGGGGGAGAGGATGTCTTAGTGAGGATAAACTGTAAATGCAAGAAACCTTGTTGATTTTTATGAATTTGCAGCTGAAACGCTGAAAATCCCACTTTGGAAATTTTGTTTTGTTTTGTTTTAGACCAGGGATTCTCAACCTGTGGCCCATGGGCCAGATGCGGCCCATGGCACCATTTCACGTAGTTGTTAAAGAGAATCAGAAAAGGCACCCCTGGAGATCTTTAGAAGTGGGTAACGATTTCACTGACAATCGTCTTAATTCAGATTTATCAAATTTATGGGAAAGAGGTTGCCCTTCAGTTCATGTGGGAGAAATCCAAACATGCCATGTCGAGCATGTCAGGATTGTCATTTGGCTTCCAAGAGAAACTACAAAAAGTACTTTACTCTCTGTGCAAAGCTGCTAAGGCAGGCCCCTGGGGCCTCGGGTTGCCACTGCATTTTAACCAGATGATCATAATAATTTTGTGTCAGAGATTACTTTGGGTCCAAGGGATTTTTAGGGAGTGCCTGAATTATTATTACAGCTGTTTGGGGGGGGAAACAATACCAGTTGCTTGTTCAGATTCCACCTGTACCTGCCTTAAAGGAAACCCAAGTTAAGATTTCCCTTCCTTCCAAAAGCCAGCATTAGTATTTGGAGACTTTGAACAAATGACCCTAAGGCCGTGATGGCGAACCTTGGCACTCCAAACTTCAATTCCCAGAACACCAAGCCCCCATGAATCCACACGAATGGGTTTACTGCAATTCATCTGGCCTGTGCTGCCCTCATCGCTCCTGGAAGTGGAAGTAAAACGCGCCCGGATGGAGGAAGGGTTAACCTGGAAGAGCTTTAACTGTACGGGCGCGTTTAACTTCCGCTTCCGGGAGCGACGAGGGCAGCATGGGCCAGATAAATCGCAGTAAACCCATTCATGCAGATTCATGGGGGCTTGGGCTTCTAGGAATTGAAGTCCAAGAACGTCTGGAGTGCCAAGGTTCACCATCACGGCCCTAAGGGGCCACCAAATCCAGCCCCTGTGATGGAGAATCAAACTCCCCACCTTACTAGAAACACTGAAAAGGCAGCCCACTTTACTCCTTCTTTACTTCATTTCTCTTACTCCAAGGAGCAAAATAATAATAATGCAAAGCATTGTTCCACTTGCAACCGCACGCCCACCCATTTTTATCTCCACAAGAACCATGCAGGTTGGTTGAGAGGAAGGAATCTCAGGGAGCAGACCCAAAGTCATTTGTTGAGCTCTGGGGTGGTGGAATCTTCTTCAAGTGCCGTATCTGATTTCAAATAGGGTGCTCAGCCATGAAGATTGTCCTGGGAACCATATAATGCATCGGCCTTCCACATCGCAGTGTGTGACACCCATAGTACCACCGATCCAGTTCCACAAGTCCCTTTCTGGTCCCTGAGCCCTTTTGGCACACAAATTCATCATCATCATCCCCAGGCCAGGATGGATGGAGCTGCCGCCCTCCATCAAGATGGATCCGGGTGAGACTTAATCCACTTGGGGACCCTCACCCTTCCCTGTGGACTTTGGCACCCAAGACCATTAGTCCTCAGGGTGTTCAGGTTAGTTAACCACTGCCTGACAATCGGTTTTGAGTTACTAGCAGTAGAGTCTATTCCAGTGATGGCTAACCTTTGGCACTCCAGGTGTTCTTGGACTTCAATTACCAGAAACCCAAGTCGGAAGCTGATCAGGGCTTCTGGAAATTGAAGTTAACGAATACTTGGAGTGCTGAGGTTGGCCATCAGAGATCTCCTCTATGACCATAGCAGGATCACTGGGCCAGACGGGTGGTGGAGTCGGCAATTAGTGGTTTGAGTCCAAACCACAGAGCGGCGGATTACGCCACCCACTCACCTGTCTGCTCCCCACCTCTCCAACCTGCGCACCACACCTGGGTGGTCTCTGGGCATCTCCTTACCTTTCGTTGAGGGTAACCGCCATCCATGGCAAAGCTGGTTCCTCTCGTGTGCTGGCCTCCTGGGATGCACCCCATGGGGAGAGCCCGGCCAGCAAACCGCTCGCGAGCAGGATTAGCAGCATGGCACTTGACCTGATGGATTTCAGGCTGAGGAGGAGGAGGAGGAATGGTGGCTTTGTGGCTGAATGGGCAGGGAAGGCAGTTGAAACTGGCGTTGGAGGGATGGCCTGGCTGGAGATGGAGGAGAGTATAGTGTGGGAACCCACTTTTATCTGCCTCTCCCCCAGCGTTGCAGTGACCTTGGCATATTTCACAGGCTGGCCTTTTCGTCTTCCCCGACAAAAGGGGACTGGAAGCGGGCTTATCCAATGCCGGGCATCACCGGGCAGACCTCCTCCCACCTGCCTGCCACCCACCACTTGAAAAAGATCAGGATTAAAATCTGAGCCAGGACCAGGAACGCGCTTCAAGAAAGCCCCTCCATGATTCTCAGGGTTGGACTAGTTTAGATATCCTAGGATCATGGAGAATACATTCGGCCCCTTCCTCTTTATGATTATCTTTCAGGTATTTGGAACATAGGTTGGCTCTTCTCCAAGGAGGCACAAGAGGAGAATTGAACTCCCAAACTCTGGCTCTGCTGCAGCCATATACCTAAACCAATGGCAGAAATTGTGAAGGTCAAGGTCTCGCTTGTTCGAAAGCCAGTCGTGCCCACGTCTCCGTTTACAGCTGAAGAGCCAGATGCATATGTGCTCATGTGGCAGGCATGACTAGATCTTGGTGTGCATTAAACTTACCTTTCTTGCCAAAGCGGTACCTACTTATCTACTTGCAATGTCTTGCTTTCAAACTGCTGGATCGACAGGAGCTGGGAGCTCTCTCCGCAGGGCCGTAGCCAGAGGTGGGCCCGGGCTGGACCCCTGAGTTAGCAGTTTGCCCACCCTGCTAAGGCATGGTTTCCCATAGGTATGCATTGAAAAGAGTCTTTGTTGCCCACCCTGAAAAATATCCGCCCACCCACATCTAGAATCCTGTTACTCTGTTGTGCCACAAATTTGCAAAGGAATCCTTTAACCAAGGCATTTTGACACTCCTGGTGGAAATATGTGTAACACCAAAAGTGCGCCAGATTTGTTTGCCACTTAAGGGAAAAAGCCTCACAAAAGGCAGAAAAACAACAAAAGGAAACAATTCTCCATTTAACAACCTTTTTTTTTACTTGATCCAAAATCAGCTTCGAGGGCTTTGCTCAAGCCACAAGTCCTAAGCACCAAAATTTTGCTTGGGTATTTCCATTTTGAGTTTTTGTTTGTGTGTGGATGAAATCCCTTTCTTACGCTACATGCCATGTTTTGCTCATAGAAAACAAGGAAACCATTCGTGGCTAGTCCAAAAATATGTGTTCTTTATTATCAGTGATTTAACGTATGTCTTCTATAGTCTTTAATAAAGAATCTTCAAAGAAAAAAAATCTTCAATAAAAGAAATACTTCATCCGAACTTGTAGTACTGCTGATTCTTTTCGCAACTTAAGGTAGATAAACTTCACTTTAAATTAACAAAAAGTAAATGTATAAGTAAGTCTCTCAGAGTTTGCAACCCACAAAAATAGCAAAAGAAGTAAGTTTGTAATCCACAAAATAGCAAAAGTAGTCACAATTTAAGGTAGATAAACTTCTCTTTAAAAGTAACAAAAAGTAAATGTATAAGTAAGTTTCTCAGAGTTTGTAATCCACAAAATAGCAAAAGTAGTTAAATTCACCGGTTAAATGAATTTTTTGGAACAAGGTCCTTCATCATTTTCTTGCAGTTGTATCCTGATATTGTATCGTGATATTGTTTTTTCTATTGTATTTTGTTTGTGTTTAATTTGTATTTAATTACCTTTATTTGTATTTAATTATGTTGTAATGCCGCCCTGAGTTGGCCTTGCGCTGAGTAGGGCGGGGTAGAAATCCAATAAATAAATAACAAATAAATCAGAGCTATATTTGAGCTATCTGTAGAGACAAAATATAATATTACAAATGTACAAATCACACTCTTAATATACAACTACTTAAAAATAGTTTTCGATATCACATAACATATATATACACTTTATCTAACGTTATTCAATACATATTAGATACCTTACATTTAAGCTTTAGAGTTCTTATGATGAAGGATCTTGTTCCGAAACATTTAACCGGTAAACTTAACTACTTTTGCTATTTTGTGGATTACAAACTCTGAAAGACTTACTTATACATTTATTTTTTGTTACCTTTAAAGAGAAGTTATCTACCTTAAGTTGTGAAAAGAATCAGCAATACTACAAGTTTGGGTGAAATATTTCTTTTATTGAAGATTTTTTTTCTTGGAAGATTCTTTATTAAAGACTATAGAAAACATACGTTAAATTACTGATAATAAAGAACACATATTTTTGGACTAGCCACGAACGGTTCCCTTATTTTCTTGTGCCTTGCACCGTTTTGCATGTTTTGCTCATAGCTTGTGGTACTGAAAGGATAGACTGCTTCTGAGAAAGGCGACTCTACTTATTGCAGCTGATCTTTCTCTTCTTGTGCCGTATCCGGTTTTGAATATTGGCTATCATTATGGTGCTCAGCCATGAAGATTGTCCTGGGAACCATATAATGCATCGGCCTTCCGCATGGCAGTGTGGCACCCATAGGTACCACTGATCCAGTTCTACGAGTCACTTTCTGGTCCTGAGACCTTTTGGCATGCCAAGTCCTCCTCCTCAGCCCCAGGTTAGGATGGATGAAGATGCTGCCCTCCCTGAGTGGTGTACCCACCAGGAGGGTGGGATATAAATGTGCAGAAATAAATAAATAAATAAATAATCAGGAGTTCTCAACCTTTTAGAGCCCAGGGTTCGGGTCGCGCTCCCTGAGACAGCTTCAGGAGCCGGATGACCATTTTGCCCTTCCTCCATCACATGGCGCTTCCTGGTGTGGTGGGGGACATGAAATGGTGCCGTTGGCCACATTCGGACCCACATGCCACAGGTTGAGAATCCCTGTTCATGGTGAATTCAAGTGGGATTTAATCCACTTGGGGACCCTCACCCTTCCCTGCGGACTTCGGCACCCAAAGCCCATAGTCCTCAGGCTTGCCAGGTTAGTTAACCCGCCGCCGCCTGACACCCGGCGTTACATCGCTGGTAGGAGGGTCTACTCTATTACCATAGCAGGATAACCTGGCCAGACTCTTTCCAGAAATGATACTTGATGCCATGGATGCTCAACCTGCAGCCGGTGGGCCAAACTTTCTCCTTGTTTCCTTCCTTCGGCCAGACATTCTTTAAGAACAGAGGACTCTTGTCTCTAAGCTATGAATAGCCCTGCAGATTATTTAGGATTGGGGTGGAGGAGTGGGACCACACGGGCATCTTCTAAGAAGAGATTAGCTATGGAAACACATATCTCCGCACCTGTTCCCAAGGTCTTCAGATCAAAAGGAGGACCCAAGAGTGGAAGGGAGGCTTGCTGGAGCCAAACGTCGGGCCATCGGGGCCATCGGTGTACGCTTGGCCCCTTGGAAGAGCAACCCAAACCCCTCCCTGGAATTGCTCCTGAACCAATGTTTTGATCCAGTCAGGACAATTAATTAATTGAAATAATTGCAAGTTTAAGACTAGGAAAGAGGAAGAAATTTTTGCAATTGGGGGGGGGAGAGTCTCTCACCGCAGCCGCAGCTCTCTGCCATGCATGCCCGGCCAAACACGGCTCAAGGTCAACCCCAAACTGAGGAATGCAGGCCAGGTGTTGCATGGCTCCAGCAAGGAGTGTGGACGCCTCCTGGGCCCAAGGGCTGAGAAGCCCACGGCAAACTGGGGGGGCTAAAGGGGTTTGGCTGTGGGGAGACCATGGAGAAAGGTTTGCACGAAACCTTCGTATAGGTCAAGCCTAGGGTTGAGTCCTCACCTCCGTTTATAGCCAAAGAGCATTGTCTGCGCCTGCGGGACGCTTCCGTAGACATGTGGCACGCGTGGCTAGACAGCGGAGTGCACGGAATGCAGTTACCTTCCCCGCCAAAGTGGTCCCTGTTTATCTACTTGCAATGTATCTTGCTTCTGAACTGCTAGGTTGGCAGGAGCCGGGACAGCTCCCTCGGTCACTCTGGTCTCAAACGGCTGACCTGCCAACCTTCCAGATGTCATGTTCAGCGTCTTAACCACTAAGCCATCGCAGCCGGCCTTAAAAAAAAAATCCAGAGCTTGAGAAAGTAACTTTTTTGGGACTGTAGAGTTCCATAGTTAGTATGCAAAGGGGGGTGGGTGGGAGAGAGAGGCTTCCTGTAGTTTCACCCTATGCTTCCTGCCCTCTGGGATGATGGAGAACAGATCTTGCCTTCCTCTTTATGATGATCTTTCAGGCATTTGAAGAGTGCTATCATCATCCTATCCCAGGAGGTCTTGACCTTTTTAAGCCGGGGCCGGGGGGGGTCACGTTCCCTTAGGCAGCTTCGTGGGCCAAATGGCCATTTTGCTCTTCCTCCACCATGTGGCACTTCCTGATGTGGAGGAGGAGGTGGTGGGCCATATGAAATGGTGTCATGGGCCGCATCTGGCCCGCAGGCCGCAGGTTGAGAATCACTAGAGCCGCCGCAGTCCCCATGGAAAGATTTTTTTTCCCAATTGCTAAGCGTCTTGTTCCAGCATGCACTCTGCATGTACTCAGAGGTGCCCTTTCTGGGCTTTTAGAGGGTGACACACACCTGCACCAGCGTGGGCCACCCCTGGCCCACCCCCACCGCGCAGATCTCCAATCCGGATTAATGGACAACGCCAGATTCTACTCCTCCTCCCTCCCTCCTGATTGGTCCCTTCGCTGGGGAGGGACACCACCCCCGGGAGGTGATTGGCTGCGGCTGGATGGGCAGAGAGTGAGTGGGGCTTCCGTGGGAATAAGGAGGCATACCTGAGCACTGAGCATCCCTGCATCCCACCAGACAGGTGAGTCTTCCCGGGGTGGCCAAGCAGGGGCTCTAACAGGGCGAGGAAGGAGGGGGGGGGTCCTCTCTGGTTCAGGTACTGGGAGTGGGCCAGAGGTGGGAATCTAGGGCTCCTTTGGGTTGCCAAAGGTGCAATGCAATGGGACAGAGGGAGGGGCCCCTTGGAAGACACCCCCCCAAAAAAAAATCCTGGAGGGGGAGAGCATAAAAGGGGATATTTATAAATATTTAATGTTCATACCAATCTATAAGAACAGCCTTGCTGGCCTTCACCTGCCATAGGTTCGCCACCACTGTCTTAGTGTGTGAGTCACTTCATGGCAAGCTGGGATCCACCCTAATGGCACCAATGGCATTTTTCCTGCTTGGGTGGGTGTGGGTGTGGGTGTGTGTGCATTCTCGGATACGAGTTGCAGCCAAGAAAGATATGTTGTATATGTTTCTTCCCTTTTTTTGGTAATTTTGTTGTTACCATTTTTTTAAAACCCAAGAACAGTTACAAAAATACAATTTAAAAAAATAAACAGACTAGTTGTGATTGTCATTTCGTGCAGTTTAGTCTCTTCCACTTGTTATGGACTTGTGAATTAAGTAGCTGGCTGGGGATCCGTCTGCAGAGTCAGAAGTTTGATTCCCAGCAGCGGCTTCCAAGGAGAAAGAACGGACCGGGTTATTGCCTGGATGTTTTCGAGTTCATTTTTATGGGGTTTCACTGCTCTAATTATGTAGATTTTTTTAAAAAAATGCTTGTAAAGAAATAGCCAAGGGCCACTTAGAGGTTAAGATGCTGAACTTGACAACCGGAAGGTCGGCAGCAGTTCGAGACCCGAGCGCTGCGCGACGGAGTGAACGGCCGTCGTCTGTCCCAGCTACTGCCAGCCTAGCAGTTCGAAAGCAAGAAATTGCAAGTAGATAAACAGGTACCACTTCAGCGGGAAAGTGTTGAGTCCGAGACAAGACATATTCTAACCAGCAATGCTGGGTTAAACACAATGATTCTCTATTCAGCTCAGAATCTGGACTGGGGACTATGTACAGGGATGGCCTCTCTATATACAGTGATTTGACCATTACAAGATACATTTAGGTGGGCTTCCGGAGGGACAAAGTTTGACTTCAACATTTTGCGCACTGACATGTATTTGAATTTCACGCCTTTTAGAAGGGCGCGCTTTTAGCTCTTTATGTTTGGCGCGGTTTGACTTTTGAAAGGGAATTAACCTTTGGACACAACAGAAAGGTAACAGCATTCCGTGTGCATCAGCATCTAGTCATGCCTGCCACGTGGCCACAGAAATGTCTGCAAACACAGCCGGCGGTGGATCTTTGGCCGTAAAGGGAGCTGAGCACTGGACCCTACTAACCAAACCAGCCGTCCCAAGCCTAAGGCCGCCTGAAGTAAAGCGGCCAAATATCCCCCGCCCTCCTGCCCCAAATCATGAGCGCTCCTAAATTTAGCTGTGTTATTTTGGAACATGAGTCGGCCCTGGCAAATGGCAGGTGCAATTTAGAGTGGCAACCGCGCCGGTAAAAATGCACATTGGAAAATGCAACTTTTATGCCAGTTACCTTTGGAGAGAGAAAACGTTTCGGTCACGAATTGGCTGTTTAGATTGAGAATACGGGCCGTGACTATGTTTGTTAAATGCTAACCCTCCCTGTTTGCATGTTAACATGTAAAAACAAACATGTGCGCTCAACACTTTGTAAGTCGGGTTCGCCTGATTGGGCGGCATATAAATTTGAATTATAAATAAATAAGGAATAAAACAGAACGGAGGAAAGTAATGTATGTCTTCTTGATCTCTTTTGAGGAAGGCTGGGAATAAATGTGAAAAGCACATAAATAAATACTGGGCTTCCGTGGTTCAGTGGTTAAGAACCTCGCCTTCTTATCTGGAAGACCGGCAAGTCGGCAGTTCAAGACCCGGCTAGGTTGGCAGGAGCTGGGACAGAGACAGGTGCTCAGACCGTCAGGCCATCTCTTTTTGAAGCATTGTCATTTGCCAGTAATCCCACATACCCACACACCCGAGTGTCAAATGTTTAGCCTGACAAACTGGCTTTGGATAACTCTCATAGACTCACATTCGCATGCTCTCATTGTGATTCATTTCTAAATAAAGGACCGTCACACAAAAGACACAGACGGAGACAATCTGGACTCCATGCACGGTTTGTTCGAAGAAGGGGAGGTGGAGGGGGCTTCACAAGGGGATTCTTTAATTGGCTTAAAACCATGCGCACGTAATGAGGTGCAGAATGGTGTTTTGCTGGTCTTGAAGGAGAAGAGAGGAGAGAAAGAGGATGTGACCCATGTGTCTTTCTTTATTTCCCCCCAGATCCTGGAGTTTGGCTGCTGAACACTCCCTGTTGGGTTGCAATACCATAACCGCCAGACGTTCCAGTTCTGACGTCTCCGGAGGAAAGCCATGGATCGGTTCAAGGTCCCGCGCACCAAAGAGCTGGAATTTGGGGGTGTCCCAGGTGAGTTGCTGTGACTGATTTTGGAAGCAAGTTGTTCTTTCTTCGCCCTGTCTTTAAAAAAATAACCTATTTTATTAATTTAATGGAAACACACTGTGAATAAGAATAAAAGAATAAGAATGCATACGTACATATATATTGAACTATTACATCAGGGGTTCTTAACCGACAGCCCGTGGGCTGGATACGGCCCATGGCGCCATTTCATATGGCCCACCACCCTCATGCCTGCCGCCGCCAAAAGCAGCGGAAGTGGCGAAAACAGCCATAAACATGCCCGCAACTGTTGGAAACATGTTTGTCTTGGTTAGCATTGAACTCACAACATTATGACTAGTACAGCAATTTAACCACTGTGCCACTGTATATTAATATAACTTAATTTACCATATTTGTTCCCTCTTTCCAGAAAGTTATATATTCTTCTCCTGGTCTTATTTGTTTTAATTTGCTTAGGAAATGCTCGACAAATTCACCCCATATTTCTTTAGAATAATCCCTTTTTATCAATTTCACTTTAATTTGCATGTCAATTTGTCATTTATTGCTATTTTCCATAATTCTTTGTACCAATCGTCCAAGTACAATTCACAATTTATTCTCCATTTTTAGACAGTAATTAGTCTCCCGGCTGTTACCATTATCACAGTCATTTCTTTCTTATTTCTTTCTAACTGATTGTTTCCAAAATCCATTAACAAAGCAATTGTGGGACTCATCTTTAATTTTATTGACACTATTTGGTTAATAAGGAACTACGGTGGCTCAGTGGTTAAGAAGCTCGCCTTTGTTAGCTGGAAGGCCGGCAAGTTGGTAGTTCAAGACCCGAGTATCACATGACGGAATGAGCGTCCGTCTCTTTCCCAGCTCCTGCCAACCTAGCAGTTCGAAAGCAAGAAATTGCAAGTAGATAAATAGGGACCCCTTCGGTGGGGAATGATCTTGGGGACATTAACAGAGCCTCATTCGGGCGTCCTCTGAGTGGAGTTTCTCCAGCAAAAATCCTTTCAACCCAGAACTTTGTGTGCGTCTGACTAAATTTAAAAAAAAAAAAGGTTAATTTCTTCATAGATTTTCTTGCACACTTCTTTAATAAATTTGCACTCCCACCATAAATGGAAATAATGTCTCAGACTCTTTTCTGCATCTCCAATATTTCTTCCCTTTGTCTTTTACTGGGAATGGCGAAGTGTGGGACTGTGGTGGCTTTGGTGGCTAAGACACTGAACTTGATGACCGGAAGGTCGGCAGGTCAGCGGTTCGAGACCCGGCTTCTGCACGACAGAGTGAGAACCCCAACCTAGTGGTTCGAAACTGACTTACCTGTTGAATTTCTGCCTGCTTTTTGTAAAGAGAAACTAAAGAAGAAGAATGGGTAGGATTCTTGTGTGCCATCTGGTGTGTGGAATAGTGGGGGGTGAGAAAAGATTTATGAGTTCTCTTGAAAGGGAAAGGTTTCCCTTGCTCGAAAGCCAGTCGTATCCGACTCTAGGGTTCAGTGCTCATCTCTGTTTCTAAGCCGAAGAGCCAGCGCTGTCTGCTTCTGCAGACGTTTCTGTGCTCATGTGGCAGGCATGGCTAGACACCGGAGCGCACGGAGCGCTGTTACCTTCCCACCGAAGTAGTCCCTATTTATCTACTTGCAATTTCTTGCTTTCGAACTGCTAGGTTAGGTCAAGGGTTCTCTCATCTTCCAAACCACCCGTTCTTATTTTTTACCCACAGGGGCAGCCTTCCTGATCGTATTACTCCCTGCCACTGTCTTCTACCTCCTGCTGGTCTGCCAGACTGAACAAGCCAGCCTTCTGATCCTCCCATGGCCATTACCCACCCTGCGGTCCTTGTTGGACCACCGCGATTTCGCCCTAGTCTTGGCCTGGCTAGGCTTCCAAGCTGTGCTTTATATGCTACCGATGGGGAAGGTAAGGTGTCAACACCGAGGCTTCGGTGCACTTTGTCTTGGCTTTGGCCATCGATTCGGTCGTGTGGACCACGGCAAGGCAGGATGGCCTTGTTGTGCAAGTGGGTTCATGGGGAATGCATCAAAATTCAGGCTTTCGTTTGCCTAGAGCAGGGGTGGCCAATGTCGGCTCTCCAGGTGTTCTTGGACTTCAATTCCCAGAAGCCCAAGTCAGCACACCTGCTGATCAGGAAGTTGTTTCATATTGTTTTTCCCCCTAAGTAACCAATTGGAAAGCTTCCCGTCTTCCTGCCTTCTAGGGGTCCTGTGGCCTATTTGCATGTATTAAGGCTTTGCATGTTCAGACTTTCTTTTGCTTTTTGCCTTTCAAAGAAGAAAGATGTCTATTTGAGCTGCTCCATTTTGCATGCCTAGAAGACTTTACTTTAACTTTCCCATGTCTTGGTGGCGCAGGGGTTAAACTGTTGTACTGTAACCAAAAGGTTGTGAGTTTGATCCTGACCAGGGATCAAGGTTGACTCAGCCCCCCAGCCTTCTGATGTCGGTAAAATGAGTACCCAGCATGCTAATTAACTTGTGAGCCACCCAGAGAGCTCACTAAGCATTATGGGGTAAAAACAATTTTGCCAAGAATCCCAAGCACATGTATCTTTCTCTGACCTCATTGTGAGTAAACAATATTTTGTTATTTTCTCTAAGCATTTATTGCAAGTGTATTCATTGGTTGGGCTAAACAGGGAGAATTTGTATTCAAACTAAGATTTGCCTAAAACCAGCCTCGCTTTACTGCGTTGCTGTTACGTATAACTTAAATAATTTGCGCAATTTCCACACAACAGATCCCTGTGGCTCTATAAAGGTAAAACTCTCCCTTGCTCGAAAGCCAGTCGTATCTAACTCTAGGGTTCAGTGCTCATCTCTGCTTATAACCAAAGAGCCAGCACTGTCTGCGTCTTTAGATGCTTCTGTGGACAGGTGGCAGGCACGACTAAGACACTAGGAGTGCACGGAACGCTGTTCCCCTTCCCACCCAAGTGGTCCCTATTTATCTACTTGCAGTTTCTTGCTTTCGAACTGCTAAGTTGGCAGCAGCTGGGACAGACGACGGGAGCTCACTCCGTCATGCATCACTTGGGTCTCAAACTCTGACCTTCCAGTCAGTGAATTTCAGCGTCTTAACCACTCGAGCCACTGCAGTCCCTTGGATGGTGCCATAAAACACCTGTAGCAACATTTTCTTTGCTCTTTCTCCTCTTTTTACAATTTTTTTGTCTTTTTAAACAAAATACAGGTCACAGAAGGAATTGCTCTTCGCGACAAAAGCCGACTCCAGTACCGGATAAATGGTAAATTCTCCGGAAAAACCAGGCGCTTTGGACACAAGTTACCTTGACTTGAGGCGGGGGGTGTTTAGTGTTGACAGAAGAGGTTTTGAACGGCTACAGCTCCAGGAGTGACGTTGCTTATTTTAAGGGTCACGTTTGGTAAAGGTAAAAGTCACCCTTGCTCAAAAGCCAGTCGTATCTGACTCTAGGGTTCAGTGCTCATCTTGGGTCTTGACCTGTTGACCTGCCGACCTTCCAGTGGTGTCGTGGGCTGTATCCGGCCTGCGGGCTGCAGGTTGAGAATCCCCGGTCTAAACTAAGATTGCTATCAAATTGATTCTGATGTATGGTGACCCTTTTTTGGGTAGAAAATACACAGAATGGGTCCCCCATTTCCTTCATCTGGGGGCGACTCTTGGGACTACTATGAAATTCGCTCAAGGCTACATAGGTTGGCTGTTCTCCCAGGAGGCAGAGTAGGGAATCGAACTCCCAACTGTACTGTATTTCCTCCTGGTTTACAATGATCAATTCAGGACCATTTTTTAATTTCTCAATGCATCCCTATGGATGTTTCGGTTTGCAATTTTTCAGGTTACAATGGAGGCTATTGGAACGGACCTCCATCGTAACCCGGGTTTTACTGTATTTTTTTTCAATTTTAAAAAAAATCATAGATGCCAGCAGGAGGCAGTGTTCAGTAATTAAAGATTTCGTCCATCTGACCCGTCGCTTGTCCAAATTTTGTGTAATCTGTTTCATGGCATGGAAGCCTTGGGAACTGCAGGTCAGGAGGGAGGAAGTCTTAAACCTGTTGGAAGACAGGCGGGAGAGCAATGCGACTAATAAATGGAGAGAATAAATGAGTTTACATTCCCCACCTTTCCCCACTTTCTCCTTGGCAGGGTCCCACGCCATGCTCATCACAGCTCTGGTCTTGGCGGCTGGTGCAGGGGCAGGCCTGTCCCTCAGCTACATCTATGACCATTTTCTGAAACTCGCCTTCTCCACAACCTTGGTCTCTTTCGGACTCAGCATCCTCCTCTACTTCAAGTCCATGGTGGCCCCTGAAGCATCACTGGCTCCAGGTGGGAATTCAGGTGAGGTCTCTCTCAAAAGGTAAAGTAAATAGCAGTGATGGTGAACCTTTTAGAGACCGAGTGCCCAAACTCACCTTCACCACAGACTCAACAGCTTCACACTCTGCACATCCCAGCACCACCACAATCAGCGAGTATCTTTGACCCTCCTTTCCCTTCCCCCACAGGAAATCCTATTTATGACTTCTTTATGGGACACGAGTTGAACCCGCGCATCGGTTCCTTTGATCTTAAGTTCTTCTGCGAGCTGCGCCCAGGTCTCCTTGGATGGGTAAGCGATGCCGTGTTGGTGGTGGGCAGGATGAAAGATTACAATTGTTGATTCATTGGCATGGAAGCCTTGGGAACTGCAGGTCAGGAAGGAGGAAGTCTTAAACCTATGAATTTAGTTTGAGGAAATATGTGCCAGATGTACAGTTGGGGAAGCTTTTGGATCTTCCAGTTGGATCAACAGCTCCACCTACCAGGGATCGTGGCAGACAGTGAGCGGTCCCTGAACATGGAATCAAAGTTATAGAATCAAAGTTCTTTTTGTTCTACAAAAGGCTGTGGCCTCCCCGCAATACAGTACAAGTCTGCACACACACACACCCATATCCACATGTTCAATATCCACAGATTCAGGTATATGCAGGTCTAAAAACATTCAATAAAAAAATTCCTGAAATGCATGCTGTATAGCCGTGACAGCGAACCTTGGCACTCCAAATGTTCTTGGACTTCAATTCCCAGAAGCCCAAGCCCCCATGAATCCACACGAATGGGTTTGCTGCGATTCATCCGGCCCACTCCGCCCCTGTCGTTCCCGGAAGCTGTAGTAAAATGTGCCCAGATGGAGGAAGGGTTAACCCAGAAGAGTCTTAACCATACGGGCACGTTACATAAGGGAGGGGAACCATTTACTTAAGTTTGTGGTAGGAGCATTTTGGTGCATAAATCAATAAATTTCGTATCTGAATTTATGCAGGGTTTGAAAGGATTTTTGCTGGAGAAACTCTGCTCATGGGACGCCTGAATGAGGCTCAATTCATGTCCCCAAGATCCCCATGCAGCACTCATGTATCGAACACTGACCTGCCAGTCTCCAAGCACAGCGTCTTAACCATTAAGCCCCTACAGTGCTGCTGGTGCATAAATAACTCTATGGGGGAGACCATTGAAGGAACTGGAAAAGAGAAGGGAGGCATCCGTCTGTATGTGTAGACCTGTTTATGATGTTCTGTATGTCCCCCTCCCCGCCATCTCATAGGCTGTGATCAACATGGGCATGCTCATGAAGGAGACGGAGCTGAGAGGCAGTCCTTCTTTGGCCATGATCCTCGTGAATGGCTTCCAACTCCTTTACGTGGTGGATGCCTTGTGGCATGAGGTAAGAGCAACATGGAGTAGAGCAGTGTTTTTCCCAGTATGGGGCCCAAGCCCCACTGGGAGACTTCAATTCCTATAAGCTTTTTTTGTCATTGTTGTTGTTTCTTTCCGAAGGAGGCCGTCCTCACAACCATGGATATTGTGCATGATGGTTTCGGTTTCATGTTGGCTTTCGGGGACTTGACATGGGTCCCGTTCTTGTACAGTCTCCAGAGCTACTTCCTGGTCACCCACCCGCAGAAACTCAGCCTTCCTCTGGCTGGGGGCATCATCCTCCTGAATGGTGAGTTCGAAGCGTGTGGGTGGTGGGCTAAAGAAACATGTACAGAAAACTTTCGCCAAGTCCACAGTGCTTCTTTCTCTCCAATTTTGTTTAACGCCATCCCTGGAAGTGCTCAAAGAGTGCTGCATACAATTGTAACTCGCCCTGGCTTTCTAGCATTGGTAGGTAAAGTTAATGGTTCCCCTTGCTCGAAAGCCAGTCGTATCCGACTCTAGGCTTCAGTACTCATCTCTGTTTCAAAGCCGAAGAAGCTCATTTCCGTGGTCATGTGGCAGGCATGACTAGACACCGGAGCGCATGGAGCACTGTTTACCTATTTATCTACTTGCAATTTCTTGCTTTCAAACTGCTAGGTTGGCAGGCATTGGTAGGAAATTGAAAATTCACAAATTGCTAGTAAACAGTGAGGACTAGAAACTTTATTTAAAAAAAACCAGTACTGTATTCCTGCATGTTGTGAATTTCTCCGATAACTTTGTTTCTTTGGCCAGTCTCTGTGTGGCTAAACTTCATGTCCAGCCGCTTTCTTCATCCAAGCGGTTCTTTCGTCTTGTCTCCTTCTTCCAGGTCTGGGTTATTACATCTTCCGTGGTGCCAACTCCCAGAAAAACGCCTTCCGTCGGAATCCCGCCGACCCCAAAGTGGCTGGTTGGTAACTTTCATAATAACAATTGTGTGTTATTGTTGTCAAGTCAGTTCCAACTTGATGGCATTCTGAGAATGTTTTAGACCAAGGGTTCCCAATCTAAGGCCTGGCCCGCAGCACCATTTCATGTGGCCCCCCAAGGGCATTCGAGAAACAAAATAGCCACTGCCACTTTGAAGCTGTTGGGACAAAACAGCTGCCCCCATCGTGCAGGCAGGGCAAAATGGTCATCCGGCCCTCGAAGCTGACAGAGAGTGTGATCCGGCCCCCGGCTTGAAAAGGTTGGGAACCCCTGGTATACGCGCATAAAAAGGATATGTATACATCAGCTAGGAGGGAACTATAGGCATGTCTGTCTGTCCTCCTTTTCAGGACTTAGAACCATCCCGACGGCCACTGGACGCCGCTTGCTGGTATCGGGCTGGTGGGGTTTCGTGCGGCACCCAAACTATTTAGGGGACCTTATCATGGCTTTCGCGTGGTCCTTACCCTGTGGTAAGTAGGGGCTCATTTCTCCCCAATTTACTAGAGAGGCCCAGCAAAATTAAAAGGAGGGTAGATTGAGCAATAAGTAATCTCTTGTCCAAAGGCACCCCCATGGGTGTTTAAAAATACTTAGTTATAATTTATATTATTATTTATTTCAAGTATTAATGCCAATAATCTTCTTCTGTGTCTAGGGCCTAGTACCGTGATGGTGAACCTTGGCACTCCAGGTGCTCTTGTACTTCAATTCCCAGAAGCCCAAGTCTCTGTGAATCCACACAAATGAGTTTACCGCGCGGACATGCAGTGAACCCATGTGTGTGGATTCACAGAGACTTGGGCTTCTGGGAATGGACGTCCAAGAGCACCAGGAGTGCCAAGGTTCGCCATCATGTATGGGACAGACTAGCTGGCAACACACCTGATTGTGGCTCAGAAATACCACCTTCTTCAAGAAGGCTCTTTCTGTGTAGCCCAATAGTATTATTTATTTATATTTAATGATACAGTAATACTTCGGATAGCGCCCAAACTTGGTTCCACAGGTCTTAGCGTTATCCGATGCATGCATCGGATGTCGTTAATAAAAAAGCCGGCTGCCTCTGCATTCAAGGTTTTGCTGTATATTATTATAGAATTAAATACATTTGTCATGTGTTGCAACGGATGTACTACTGGTAAATGTGTCCGTCTGGCTGATGATCTTAACTAGGGATTATTATTATTATTATTATTATTATTATTATTATTATTATTATTATTATTATTATTATTATTATTATTATTATTATTATTATTATTATTATTATTATTATTATTATTATTATTATTATTATTATTATTATTATTATTATTATTATTATTATGGGAGTAGGGCTTATATTAGGAGCATCCTGAAAGGATATAAATACAGTGATATATTTTAACTACATTCTAAGCATTTAAATTTTAAAATAAATACCTGTAGCTGGTTGTACACTGCAAGACTTTCGCCTCAGCCGCCGGCGCCGCCGGGGAACATTGAGCCGGGCACCAATGGAGATGCTGGGCTCCGTTGGGTGGTATTGATGTACTGTTTATATTGTGACATGTGCTTTTGCTGGATATTATTGTATGAGATGTTGCTGTATTTTATGATGTTCTTGTGTTACTGTATTTCTGAGATGTTACTGTACCCTATTGTGTTTTTGCTGATTGTATCTTTGTTTTTGTATATTCTCTATTGTAAGCCGCCCTTGAGTCACATTTTTTGTTGTTGAGTAGGGTGGGATATAAATCTAATAAAATTACAAAGCGATTGATTGATTGAGCATCCTGAAAAATCATGCTAGGGCTTATTTTCGGGGACATAGGGTAGGGAGATTTAGGGTTATTTAGCTCTCCCCTTTGTCGTTTCCATCCAGGTCTGACCCACATCCTGCCTTATTTCTATATCATCTACTTCACTTTCCTTCTGGTGCACCGCGAAGCCAGAGACGAGCGCCACTGCATGAGGAAATACGGCTTAGCGTGGCAGGAATATTGCCGTCGCGTCCCTTACCGGATCTTTCCGTACCTTTACTGAATCCCCGCCATTGCACAGATACAAAATCCAGTTTTCATCCCTTTGGGTCGAGTCCAAGGAAATGCCGGCGTGGCACGGAGAGACCCAAGATGGCAACGAAGGCTGGTCAAAAGGGCAGAAATCTCAGCTATGGGTGCGCAACCCCACCTGGTCAATGGGCTCCGTTCTCCCACGAAAGAGACAAGATTCTCGCTTTCGGTTCTGTATCTCTTCGGAGACTTTTAACTTGGGAATCACCTTAGACTCAATTTGTACCTATCTGGGCCATGCAGAATCTTATGCACAGGATTTGGCACATGTTGATATAACACATCTTTATCCTAGGCATCTCTCCCACCACATATTATGCGACTGGAATTGTTATCGTGCTGTACCGCAGATTTTAAGGACACTGCGGCGGCTTAATGGTTAAGACACTGAACTCACTGACTGGAAGGTGGGTGTCCAACTCCCGGGTACTGCATGATGGAGTGAGCTCCCGTCTCTTGTCTCAGCTCCTGCCAACCTAGCAGTTCGAAAGCAAGAAATTGCAAGTAGATAAATAGGGACCAGGTAACAGCGTTCTATGTACTCCAGTGTCTAGTCGTGCCTGCCACGAGGCCCCGGAAATGTCTGTAGACACAGAGAGCGCTGGCTCTTTGGCTTTGAAACGGAGGTGAGCACAGAACCGTAGAGTTGGACACGACTGGATTTTGAGCAATGGGAGACGTTCATCTAATGCAGATTTTATGTTCATTCTGCCTTCTGAAATTATAAAGTAAACACGCTTTTGTCAGCAGCAACCGAAAGACTTTGGCTCTTGGAAATGCTTCTTCAACCGTTTTCTGCCTTCAGAGGTTTGATCCTGTGTCCATCTGGCCCAACATAAGATATAGTGTGTGTGTGTGTGTGTGTGTGTGTGTGTGTGCGCGCGTGCGCGCGCACGCGCATACACACACAGAAAACAAATTTTAAAAGTGGAGGGGGAGGGAATTTGGATGGGGAGGGGAACAGCAATCCACAGATATGCATTCCCGGGGTGGGTAATGGGTTTAAAATCAGGGAAAGGGGGCCCTGAGATGAGGGTGGGAGGGGGGGGGGTTCCCCTAATACTAAACCCCCCAAAAAAGTAAACTTTGACATGCAAAGGCTTCAAAATGTTTATTGCTCCAATGTTTACTGGGGGTGGGTGGGTGGGGGGGTGGGAGAGACAATTGATTGCTCTATCCTTCTCCAACACATCCCATCATCCCCCCAGCGGCCAGGGTAGCCTTGGAGAGTCGGGGGAAGAGTCTATACTCCAAACGAGTTCTCCTCCTCATCATCATCATCCCACAACTGGGGGAACCTACTCTCCCCCCCCCCCTTCCATCTGTCCCAGCTCCTGCCAACCTAGCAGTTCGAAAGCAAGAAATTGCAAGTGGATAAGTAGGGACCACTTCAGTAGGAACGGTAACAGCGTTCTGGTGTCTAGTCCTGCCTGATCACGGAAATGTCTGCAGAAGCTGACAGTGCTGGCTCTTTGGCTATGGAACAGAGATGAGCACTGGACCCTAGAGTCGGATACGACTGGCTTTCGAGCAAGGGGAAACCTTTACCTCTATGGGTTGTAGAAGTAAAAACTACAATTCTAGGTCTTGCTTTATTTTCTCTTGCTATCCAACAGTATCTATATTGTATACACTTAAAAATAAATAAAATAAAATCCTGTGCTCAGTTGGATCACCGCCCAGAATGGGGGAAAATCTCCTAGATGGGCCGGGTATAAATGCAATTAATAAATTAATTAATTGACCCTTTTTCCCAGGGGAGGGGGGGGGCTGCCCAGAAGAAGAAGAAGAAGAACAACCTGGGATTCTTAACGTGGTCTGTCTGGATGCTTTTTCTTTCCCCCATAGAATAATAATAATAATGATGATGATGATGATGATGATGATGATAAATAAATAATAATAATGATGATGATGATCTGGCGTGTCATGGCTTGCAATGCCTCCTCCCAGGGAAAAGGGGCAGAGTCCCAACCTGGCCATGCTCTGTCTGCACCGCCTGGGGCGCATTTCCGCCCCTGCGAGGATGATGCGGAGGATGATGCCTCTCTCAGTGGTTGCCTCTACGAAGGCTAAGCCTGGCCTTGCTTCTGCCCGGAAAGGCGCCCGGGGGAGTGGGGGGGGGGGGGGGGGGGGCGGCATTGCAAGAAGCGGCCCGAAGCTTGTGGGTGGGCCACATCTGGCCTACTGGGGGGAGAGAGAGAGAGAAAGAGAAAGAAGGAGGCCAGGAAACGCCCCGCCGAGCCGAGCCGAGCCGAGCCGAGCCGAGGAGAGCGACGGAGGCCCGGCCAGCCAGCCTAGAGGTAAGAGCCTGCCTGGCGTCTTTCTTGCTAATTAGCAGATGGAAATTAGGAACTTGCGCCTCCGAAGCCAGTCGTATCCGACTCTAGGCTTCAGTGCTCGTCTCTGGGTCTACAGCCCAAGAGCCAGAGCGCTGCCTGCGTCGTCTTCTGCACAGACGGTTCCCGTGGCTGGGACACCTGGCAGGCACGACTAGACCCCGCAGCGCCCGGAGAAAACCCTGCCTGCCTGCCTGCCTGCCTAATTGCTCATTAAGAGCCCCCTAATTAGAAAAGCCTCCGCTGACACAGGCAGGGGCCCCCCGCCCCCCCCCCCCCCCGCCATGGCTAGTTGTGGCATCAAATTGCGTGTGTTCATTGCTGGTTGTTGTTGTTGTGGTTGTTGTTGTTGTTTATTTGATGGCATGATTAGGAGGCTCAACCTTTGGGGCCACTCAGTGGAGGTGTGGAATTGAGCAGAGGCCAAGGTGTCGCCCTGGCTTGAAAGCCAGCCGTATCTGACTCCCTCGGCCAGTGCTCATCTCTGGTTACAGCCCAAAGAGCCAGTGCTGTCTGTCTGCAGATGTTTTCATGGTCGTCATGTGGCAGGCATGACCCCTTCTGTGGGAAAAGATCTTGGGACATGAAAGGAGCCTCCTTTGAGCGTCCCCTGAGCGGAGTTTCTCCAGCAAAAATCCTTTCAACCCAGAATAATTTCTGACATCATAATAATATTATTATTATTCCTTTTTGTATGCAGAGTTCTAGTGACTTAGTCGCATTGGTGTCATAGACCACCATTTGGCAGCCACTTTCTTTGGTGCTAAGAGACATAGATTTCATGTGTAGATTTCTGAGGCGCATAGTCGAGTGGGCAGCATACAAATCCAATCAATTCAATCCAATCTTCCTGTGTTTCCATATTTCATCCCATTCTCCTTTCTTTAGCCTTAAATCTGTTTCCCAGACTCTTCTCATTCATGCTTTCTTTATGCGCCGCCTCATTCTCCATGAAGACTTTGTAGATCTTGCTGACTAAACCCTTTGTTGTTATCCCTTTATGGTGTAACTCAGGGCTTGTCCACCTACGGCCCGCAGGGTGCCCCACGGCACCATTTTCATGTGGCCTGTGTTGCTGCCGCCATCGGAAGCGGACGCATTTAAGACAACCACAAATGCACCTGTGGCTGCCATAAACACATTTACAACAGCCACAGATTTGTTTTAGGGCAATGTTTATGGTGTAGAAATCCACCAGTCCGGCCCACCTGCTCAGCTGTCCAGGGTGTGATCCGGCCCGTGGCATAAAAGATTGGGAAACCTCTGGCCTAACTGGACTGTCCATGCCTCAAACTCATGTACTGTATCTGAGTCTGGATATTGGCGATCATCATGGTGATTGGCCATGAGCTTCCCTGAGGATATAATGTAATGTCCTTCCCGCGTTATTTATTATTATTATTATTACTTGGCCCAGGCTTACAACAGGTGAATCAAATACAGTATAACAATGAAATAGAATATAACAATATAAACCACACACAAAATACAATAAAACATACAATTGCAAATTACAGGTTACAAAATTACACATCAATACAAGATAAATACATGTCATAGTACCACATACCCAAACGGAGCAAAGCTCAACATACTTAGTATCAGCAACGTTTGAACTTAATCACATTCTATCTTTCAGCAGCAAAATATAACAGCATAGCTGAATTATGTGCTTCAGACAATGCAACAGAGCAAGACAGACGACAGGGCCACAAGTCCTGATCATGTTGCATTTCCCATCAGCCAAGTCAGATTTGACATTTCAGGAGCAAGGGAGGATTTCTGGAAGACGAGTGTTATTTACACCTCAGTTCCACCATGCATTTTGCATTTTTCTATAGTTATGAAACGAGTCGCTTTGATTTTCTATGACTGCTTCTTTCACACATTTAGTCTCCCCCAAACATGAATAGTTATTTGCATAGGAAAAGTGACTGTTGGCTCTTGCAAACTTAGATGCACTTTCTTTGAGCCCCTTTCTGGTGGTCCTGAGAGCCCTTTTGGATCATCCTCCTCCTCCTCCCCAGGCCAGTGTTGATGAAGCTGCTGCCCTCCCTCCATAGGGAGACCGATGGGGCCACATGTAATCCCACTTGGGGACCATGATCTCCCTTCCTTCCTGTGGACTTTGCCACCCAAGCCACTAGTCCTCTGGGGGGTCGGGTGAGTTTGACACATGCGGCGTTGAGTCTCTGGCCGCGTAGGGTCTACTCGAGGACCACCGCAGGACCCCCTGGCCAGGCATTGATCACCCCATAGAGAAAGTTTATTTATTTATTTTATAACCTCTTCATGGCAATCCTTTTATATTTCTCAATTAATTAATTAAACTCTCACACTCTTCTTTCAACTTGCCAAAGTTTAATATTTTCCGAATCTTGTATAGCGTTTGATACACATACAGTATATTCCTAAATATTTAAAATAGGGTTTCACACGTTGGTAAAGGTCCAAAGTTGCCCTTGCTTGAAAGCCAGTTGTATCTGACTCTAGGGTTCAGTGCTCATCTCTGTCTGCAGCCAAAGAAGCCGGCGGGCGTCATTCCCAATGTCCCCCTTCTGACTAGGGTTCAAGGACGGGCGGAAATCTATCTATCTATATCTATATAAATTTACTTGTCAGTTCTGGGAAATGGGGATAAGAACAATTACGGAGCACACAATCCGTTTTTAAAAACCACAGCAGCAAACCCCAAACAATTGCCCACCCCACAGTATAATAATATAAATAATCAATAATACAAAAAATACAAGATATGGATCCAAAAATACAATATAATCATAACAAATCAAATATAGACACAATATAACAGCATGAAAATACAATAGGAAAACAATAATACAATACAGTAAATTACACAATGAATTATACAATAAACATTTAATTACCCAGTCCCACGGCTACTGATGTCCCCAATCTATGAGGGAGCTTCTGTATAGAGTTTAAGTTTTTAAGTTTTAGTTCAAGTATTCAGAGTTTTCGTTTTTAGAGTTTGAGTTTTTAGTTTTAGGTTTTAGAGTGAGTTTTAGTTTTAGAGTTTTAGTTTTTAAGTTTTAGTTTTCAAGTATTCAGAGTTTGAGTTTTTAGTTTTAGGTTTTAGAGTTTTAGAGTGAGTTTTAGTTTTAGAGTTTGAGTTTTTAAGTTTTAGTTCAAGTATTCAGAGTTTTAGTTTTTAGAGTTTGAGTTAAGTTTTTAGTTTTAGGTTTTAGAGTTTTAGTTTTAGAGCTTTTTAGGGGTTAAATGTGTATATGTGGGGTGGGAGTAAGTTGATATTTTTGTATAGTTGTATTTTGTTTAGGTTTTGTTGTGTTGATAAATTCCCCCCCCCCCCCCCCCCAAAAAAAAAATCTTGTTGTTCTGTGCAGGACAATGACAATAAAGATCTATCTATCTATCTATCTAAAAATGTGTCAAACAACCCTGATTTTAGGAGACAAATGCCAACATGTCCCATCATGCAGCACAATGATTAATGCTAATCATTCAAACAACAGCAAACCCCAAACAATTGCTCACCCTACCAAACAGTGCTCCCCCAAAGAAGACCAACATAAGAACAATTACGGAGCACACAATCCGTTTTTAAAAACCACAGCAGCAAACCCCTAACAATTGCCCACACCACCAAACAGTGCTCCTCCAAAGACCAACATAAGAACAATTACGGAGCACACAATCCGTTTTTAACAACCACAGCAGCAAACCCCAAACAATTGCCCACACCACCAAACAGTGCTCCCCCAAAGAAGACCAACATAAGAACAATTACGGAGCGCACAATCCGGTTTTAAAAACCACAGCAGCAAACCCCAAACAATTGCCCACCCCACCAAACAGTGCTCCTCCAAAGAAGACCAACATAAGAACAATTACGGAGCGCACAATCCGGTTTTAAAAACCACAGCAGCAAACCCCTAACAATTGCCCACCCCACAGTATAATAATATAAATAATCAATAATACAAAAAATACAAGATATGGATCCAAAAATACAATATAATCATAACAAATCAAATATAGACACAATATAACAGCATGAAAATACAATAGGAAAACAATAATACAATATAGTAAATTATTTTATTATTATTATTATTATTAAGTTTAATTTCTATCCCGCTTTTCTCACACAAGTGCAACTCAAAGCAGCTTACAACATATACAAACTAGCAAGGGTTGCCCGGCGTTGCCGGGCTTCAAACCCCCCCCCCCCATGTGTTTTAATAAAAAATGAAACAATTTTTTTTTGCAATAGTTTTACATTGTGTTGGAAGGTTAAATTGTGTTAATTTTTTTAAAAAATTGCTTATTCTGTAATTTTAATTTTTTAAATGTTTATTTATGTAAAAAATTTTTGGCTTTGCTGTTATTAACTGTGATCTGGTTTTTGGGGTTTTTTTGAGGATTAATAAAAGAAGAAAGTATGATATTATTTTTTCAATTTGTTTTATGTAAGCGAGTGGGAATGGTCGTTGGGGTTAGGAAGGGTGAGTAGGTGGTGCGGAGGGGGGAATGGTCGTTGGGTTTAGGAAGGGTGGGGTAGGTGGTGCGGGGAGGGAAATGGTCTTTGGGGTTAGGAAGGGTGAGGTAGGTGGTGCGGGGGGGGAATGGTCTTTGGGGTTAGGAAGGGTGAGGTAGGTGGTGCGGGGAGGGAAATGGTCTTTGGGGTTAGGAAGGGTGAGGTAGGTGGTGCGGGGGGAATGGTCTTTGGGGTTAGGAAGGGTGAGGTAGGTGGTGCAGGGGGGGAATGGTCTTTGGGTTTAGGAAGGGTGAGGTAGGTGGTGCGGGGGGGAAATGGTCTTTGGGGTTAGGAAGGGTGAGGTAGGTGGTGCGGGGGGGAAATGGTCTTTGGGGTTAGGAAGGGTGAGGTAGGTGGTGCGGGGGAGGGAAATGGTCTTTGGGGTTAGGAAGGGTGAGGTAGGTGGTGCGGGGGGGAAATGGTCTTTGGGGTTAGGAAGGGTGAGGTAGGTGGTGCGGGGGGGGGGAAATGGTCTTTGGGTTTAGGAAGGGTGAGGTAGGTGGTGCGGGGGGGGGGAAATGGTCTTTGGGTTTAGGAAGGGTGAGGTAGGTGGTGCGGGGGGGGAAATGGTCTTTGGGGTTAGGAAGGGTGAGGTAGGTGGTGCGGGGGGGGAAATGTTCTTTGGGGGTTAGGAAGGGTGAGGTAGGTGGTGCGGGGGGGGGGAAATGGTCTTTGGGGTTAGGAAGGGTGATTTAGGTGGTGCGGGGGGGGAAATGTTCTTTGGGGGTTAGGAAGGGTGATTTAGGTGGTGCGGGGGTGGGATAATGGTCTTTGGGTTTAGGAAGGGTGAGGTAGGTGGTGCGGGGGGGGAAATGGTCTTTGGGGTTAGGAAGGGTGATTTAGGTGGTGCGGGGGTGGGAAAATGGTCTTTGGGGTTAGGAAGGGTGAGGCAGGTGGTGCGGGGGGGGAAATGGTCTTTGGGGTTAGGAAGGGTGAGGTAGGTGGTGCGGGGGGGGAATGGTCTTTGGGTTTAGGAAGGGTGAGGTAGGTGGTGCGGGGGGGGGAGGAAATATTATCATGTTTTTTTATTTCTATGGTTTATTTGCAAAAATCGGCAACGACTAAGCTACCTAACAGTATGCTAAAGTAAAATAACGTATTTAAGTTGGTTTGCCTGGCAATTGACCTTTTTTTTCCGTTGTGCATTCAGTCACTGATGACGCGTACATTCTGAGGCATTTCATTGGCTGTAGCACAACTCCTTATATGGTGTTACAGTGAAAAGGACGCTGGGATATGTATTTGTGTAGAGATTTTTTTGCCCGTCGCTCGGCAAGTTTTTGATACGCAAGTTTGGATTGGTTGCGGCTCGTAACGGAAAGACTGAGACCGTTGTTTCTTTCCTCGTGATTGGCTAACAGTTGGAGAAGCACGGCGAAACGCAATGCTTTTCGGGTAATGAAGTTGTTTCCCTTTCTTGCAAATGGTGGGGCTGATGCCCCAATCTCGATTTTTTAAAGCCTTCGTTGACCTGCGTAGCCACTTCGCCCGTCCTATCAAAGGGAGGGTGCGGGTCAGTAGGGCGACGTATAGGAACCTATAGCCCATTCCAACGGTGAACACTTGGTTTTATAGGTTAAGATATAATAAACAGAGCAAGGTATACAATAAACTACAGAAGGCAATACACAATTAATACAATCAAAACATCAGAATATGCAAAATACAATACAAAATATAAATAATTAAGCAATATCACAATGAGAATTACACAAAGAATCAACCTCATAAGATACAAATTTACACAATAATACAATAACAACTTGAGCACAATTCCATAGTACATTTCATACATACACAATTAAGTGGATGTGGACGACTTCCAAGCCTCCAGCCCAACTAGGGCGGAGGAACACAACAGCCTTAACAGCTGTGCCTCTCTCCTCACCAGCTGGTGAAAAAAGTCATGGGTGGGGGGGAGATGGCAAAGTCCATGGCCAAACCAAACCTGCCAGAGGAGGATTACACAATGAAACATACAATAAACATTTAATTACCCAGTCCCTCGGCTACTGATGTCCCCAATCTAGGAGGGAGCTTCTGTATAGAGTTTTAGTTTAAGGTTTTAGTTTTAGCTTTTAAGTTTGAGTTTTAGTTTTTAAGTATTCAGAGTTTTAGTTTTTAAGTTTTTAGTTTTAGGTTTTAGAGTTTTAGTTTTTAAGTTTTAGTTTTCAAGTATTCAGAGTTTGAGTTTTTAGTTTTAGGTTTTGAGTTTTAGTTTTTAAGTTTTAGTTCTCAGAGTTTGAGTTTAGAGTTTGAGTTTTTAAGTTTTTAGTTTTAGGTTTTAGAGTTTTAGGTTTTAGTTTTCAAGTATTCAGAGTTTTAGTTTTTAAGTTTTTAGTTTTAGGTTTTTAAGTTTTAGCTTTCAGAGTTTGAGTTTAGAGTTTGAGTTCTTAAGTTTTTAGTTTTAAGTTTTTAGAGTTTTAGTCTTTAGAGTTTTAGAGCTTTTTAGGGGTTAAATGTGTATGTGTGGGGTGGGAGTAAGTTGATAATTTTGTATAGTTGTATTTTGTTTAGGTTTTGTTGTGTTGATAAATCCCCCATCTTGTTGTTCTGTGCAGGACAATGACAATAAAGATCTATCTATCTAAAAATGTGTCAAACAACCCTGATTTTAGGAGACAAATGCCAACATGTCCCATCATGCAGCACAGCATTAATCATCCAAACAGCAGCAAACCCCAAACAATTGCCCACCCCACCAAACAGTGCTCCTCCAAAGACCAACATAAGAACAATTACGGAGCACACAACCTATTTTTAAAAACCACAGCAGCAAACCCCAAACAATTGCCCACCCCACCAAACAGTGCTCCTCCAAAGACCAACATAAGAACAATTACGGAGCACACAATCCGTTTTTAAAAACCACAGCAGCAAACGCCAAACAATTGCCCACCCCACCAAACAGTGCTCCTCCAAAGAAGACCAACATAAGAACAATTACGGAGCGCACAATCCGGTTTTAAAAACCACAGCAGCAAACCCCTAACAATTGCCCACCCCACAGTATAATAATATAAATAATCAATAATACAAAAAATACAAGATATGGATCCAAAAATACAATATAATCATAACAAATCAAATATAGACACAATATAACAGCATGAAAATGCAATAGGAAAACAATAATACAATACAGTAAATTACACAATGAATTATACAATAAACATTTAATTACCCAGTCCCACGGCTACTGATGTCCCCAATCTATGAGGGAGCTTCTATATAGAGTTTAAGTTTTTAGTTTTAGGTTTTAGAGTGAGTTTTAGTTTTTAGAGTTTGAGTTTTTAAGTTTTAGTTTAAGTATTCAGAGTTTTAGTTTGTAGAGTTTGAGTTTTTAAGTTTTAGGTTTTAGAGTTTGAGTTTTTAAGTTTTAGTTTTCAAGTATTCAGAGTTTGAGTTTTTAAGTTTTAAGTTTTAAGTTTTAGAGTGAGTTTTTAGTTTTAGAGTTTGAGTTTTTAAGTTTTAGTTTTCAAGTATTCAGAGTTTCAGTTTTTAGAGTTTGAGTTCTTAAGTTTTTAGTTTTAGGTTTTAGAGTTTTAGTTTTAGAGCTTTTTAGGGGTTAAATGTGTATATGTGGGGTGGGAGTAAGTTGATATTTTTGTATAGTTGTATTTTGTTTAGGTTTTGTTGTGTTGATAAATCCCCCCCCCCCCCCAATCTTGTTGTTCTGTGCAGGACAATGACAATAAAGATCTATCTATCTATCTATCTAAAAATGTGTCAAACAACCCTGATTTTAGGAGACAAATGCCAACATGTCCCATCATGCAGCACAATGATTAATGCTAATCATTCAAACAGCAGCAAACCCCAAACAATTGCTCACCCTACCAAACAGTGCTCCCCCAAAGAAGACCAACATAAGAACAATTACGGAGCACACAATCCGTTTTTAACAACCACAGCAGCAAACCCCAAACAATTGCTCACTCCACCAAACAGTGCTCCCCCAAAGGAGACCAACATAAGAACAATTACGGAGCACACAATCCGTTTTTAACAACCACAGCAGCAAACCCCAAACAATTGCCCACACCACCAAACAGTGCTCCTCCAAAGACCAACATAAGAACAATTACGGAGCACACAATCCATTTTTAACAACCACAGCAGCAAACCCCAAACAATTGCCCACACCACCAAACAGTGCTCCCCCAAAGGAGAACAACATAAGAACAATTACGGAGCGCACAATCCGGTTTTAAAAACCACAGCAGCAAACCCCTAACAATTGCCCACCCCACAGTATAATAATATAAATAATCAATGATACAAAAAATACAAGATATGGATCCAAAAATACAATATAATCATAATAAATCAAATATAGACACAATATAACAGCATGAAAATGCAATAGGAAAACAATAATACAATACAGTAAATTACACAATGAATTATACAATAAACATTTAATTACCCAGTCCCACGGCTACTGATGTCCCCAATCTATGAGGGAGCTTCTGTATAGAGTTTAAGTTTTTAAGTTTTAGTTCAAGTATTCAGAGTTTTAGTTTTTAGAGTTTGAGTTTAAGTTTTTAGTTTTAGGTTTTAGAGTGAGTTTTAGTTTTTAAGTTTTAGTTCAAGAATTCAGAGTTTTCGTTTTTAGAGTTTGAGTTTTTAAGTTTTTAGTTTTAGGTTTTAGAGTGAGTTTTAGTTTTAGAGTTTTAGTTTTTAAATTTTAGTTTAAGTATTCAGAGTTTTAGTTTTCAAGTATTCAGAGTTTGAGTTTTTAAGTTTTTAGTTTTAGGTTTTAGAGTGAGTTTTAGTTTTAGAGTTTGAATACTTGAACTAAAACTTAAAAACTCAGAGTTTTAGTTTTTAGAGTTTGAGTTTTTAAGGTTTTAGTTTTAGGTTTTAGAGTGAGTTTTTAGTTTTAGAGTTTGAGTTTTTAAGTTTTAGTTTTCAAGTATTCAGAGTTTCAGTTTTTAGAGTTTGAGTTCTTAAGTTTTTAGTTTTAGGTTTTAGAGTTTTAGATTTAGAGCTTTTTAGGGGTTAAATGTGTATATGTGGGGTGGGAGTAAGTTGATATTTTTGTATAGTTGTATTTTGTTTAGGTTTTGTTGTGTTGATAAATCCCCCCCCCCCCAAAATCTTGTTGTTCTGTGCAGGACAATGACAATAAAGATCTATCTATCTATCTATCTAAAAATGTGTCAAACAACCCTGATTTTAGGAGACAAATGCCAACATGTCCCATCATGCAGCACAATGATTAATGCTAATCATTCAAACAGCAGCAAACCCCAAACAATTTCTCACCCTACCAAACAGTGCTCGCCCAAAGAAGACCAACATAAGAACAATTACGGAGCACACAATCCGTTTTTAACAACCACAGCAGCAAACCCCAAACAATTGCCCACCCCACCAAACAGTGCTCCCCCAAAGGAGACCAACATAAGAACAATTACGGAGCACACAATCCGTTTTTAACAACCACAGCAGCAAACCCCAAACAATTGCTCACTCCACCAAACAGTGCTCCTCCAAAGACCAACATAAGAACAATTACGGAGCACACAATCCGTTTTTAACAACCACAGCAGCAAACCCCAAACAATTGCCCACACCACCAAACAGTGCTCCTCCAAAGACCAACATAAGAACAATTACGGAGCACACAATCCGTTTTTAACAACCACAGCAGCAAACCCCAAACAATTGCCCACACCACAGTATAATAATATAAATAATCAATGATACAAAAAATACAAGATATGGATCCAAAAATACAATATAATCATAATAAATCAAATATAGACACAATATAACAGCATGAAAATGCAATAGGAAAACAATAATACAATACAGTAAATTACACAATGAATTATACAATAAACATTTAATTACCCAGTCCCACGGCTACTGATGTCCCCAATCTATGAGGGAGCTTCTGTATAGAGTTTAAGTTTTTAAGTTTTAGTTCAAGTATTCAGAGTTTTAGTTTTTAGAGTTTGAGTTTAAGTTTTTAGTTTTAGGTTTTAGAGTGAGTTTTAGTTTTAGAGTTTTAGTTTTTAAGTTTTAGTTCAAGTATTCAGAGTTTTCGTTTTTAGAGTTTGAGTTTTTAAGTTTTTAGTTTTAGGTTTTAGAGTGAGTTTTAGTTTTAGAGTTTTAGTTTTTAAATTTTAGTTTAAGTATTCAGAGTTTTAGTTTTTAAGTTTTAGTTTTCAAGTATTCAGAGTTTGAGTTTTTAAGTTTTTAGTTTTAGGTTTTAGAGTGAGTTTTAGTTTTAGAGTTTGAATACTTGAACTAAAACTTAAAAACTCAGAGTTTTAGTTTTTAGAGTTTGAGTTTTTAAGTTTTTAGTTTTAGGTTTTAGAGTGAGTTTTTAGTTTTAGAGTTTGAGTTTTTAAGTTTTAGTTTTCAAGTATTCAGAGTTTCAGTTTTTAGAGTTTGAGTTCTTAAGTTTTTAGTTTTAGGTTTTAGAGTTTTAGTTTTAGAGCTTTTTAGGGGTTAAATGTGTATATGTGGGGTGGGAGTAAGTTGATATTTTTGTATAGTTGTATTTTGTTTAGGTTTTGTTGTGTTGATAAATCCCCCCCCCCCCCCCCCAAATCTTGTTGTTCTGTGCAGGACAATGACAATAAAGATCTATCTATCTATCTATCTAAAAATGTGTCAAACAACCCTGATTTTAGGAGACAAATGCCAACATGTCCCATCATGCAGCACAATGATTAATGCTAATCATTCAAACAGCAGCAAACCCCAAACAATTTCTCACCCTACCAAACAGTGCTCGCCCAAAGAAGACCAACATAAGAACAATTACGGAGCACACAATCCGTTTTTAACAACCACAGCAGCAAACCCCAAACAATTGCCCACCCCACCAAACAGTGCTCCCCCAAAGGAGACCAACATAAGAACAATTACGGAGCACACAATCCGTTTTTAAAAACCACAGCAGCAAACCCCAAACAATTGCCCACCCCACCAAACAGTGCTCCCCACAAAGAAGACCAACATAATAACAATTACGGCGCACATAATCTATTTTTAAAAACCACTGCAGCATACCACAAACAATTGCCCACCCCACAATAAAATTGCCCTCCCACATCCAACTGCCCACCCCAAGCCAACTAGAAATAGAAAATATCATTCACCTACCTTTTCGCTGTGCCAACGAATGGTCCAAGAAGCTGAAGAATGCTGCGTGAGCAACGCATGCAAGCGTCCTGCCTTTTATACTGCCCAAGCACAAGGCACCCTGGGAAAAACCCCAATGATTAGCTCTCCAGGTGTTCTTGGACTTCAATTCCCAGAAGCCCAAGTCAGAACACCTGCTGATCAGGGCTTCTGGGAATTGAAGTCCAAGAACACCTGGAGAGCCAGGTCTGCTGACCACTGGTTTACACCAAAGGTCCTGAAAATTGGCTCTCCAGGTGTTCCTGGACTTCAATTCCCAGAAGCCCTGATCAGCAGGTGTTCTGACTTGGGCTTCTGGGAATTGAAGTCCAAGAACATCTGGAGAGCTCATCATTGGGGAGAGCTAATCAAGTATCCCTTATTTGCCAGGAAAACTGTGTATATAAGTTGAATAAGCAGGGTGACAAAATGCAGCCTTGTCTTACTCCTTTTTCCTATCCCAAACCACTCTGTCATTCCGTGTCCTATCCTAACTGTTGCTTCTTGATTCATGTACAGATTTCTCAGGAGGCATGTGAGGTGTTCTGGTATTCCCATCTCTTTCATTACCGTACTTGCCACATCTTGTTGTGGTCCACACAGTCAAAAGCCTTGGTGTAGTCAATAAAACAAAAGTAAACTTGTTTCTGGTATTCCTTTGTTTTCTCCATGATTCACTCCCTTCTTTCTTTCTTTCTTTCTCATCTATCCATCCTGTTTCTTTCTTTCTCATCTATCTATCCATCTTGTTTCTTTCTTTCTCTCACTCTATCTCTTTCATTCTTTCATCCTCATCTGTACTTCCATCCTCTTACTTTCTTTCCTTCTTTTTTCTTCTTCCTTTCTTTCTATTTCATTCTGTCTATCTTTCTCATCTGTCGATCCTCTTTCATTCATTCATTCTTTCTTTCTTTCTTTCATTATTTCTTTCTCATCTATCCATCTTCTTTCTCTTTCTTTCTCTTTTTCTCTCTCTCTTTCTTTCACATCTGTAAATCCATTCTCTTTCTTTCTTGTTTCTTTCTTTCTCATTTTCTATCTATCCTTCAATCTTTCTCTCTCTCTCTCTTCTTTACATCCATTCTCTTCCTTCCTTCCTTCCTTTCTATCTCCCTATCTCTTTCTATCTCTCTTTCCCATCTATCCATCTTCTTTCTCTCTTTCATTCTCATCTACCCATCCTCTTTCATTCTTTCTTTCAATCTTTCATTCCTTCTCTCTCTTTCTTACTCTTTCTTTTTTCTTTCTTATCTATCCATCTTCTTTCTCTCTTTCTCATCTATCCATCTATCCTCTTTCTTTCTTTCCTCTATCTTTCTCTCTCTCTTTCTTTCCCATCCATCCATCTTCTTTCTTTCTTGCTCTCTTTCATTCATTCTCTCTCTTTCTTACTCTTTCTTTTTTTCTTTCCCATCTATCCATCCATCCTCTTTCTTTCTCATCTGTTGATCCTCTTTCTTTCTCTCTTTCATTATTTCTTTCTCATCTATCCATCTTCTTTCTCTCTCTCTTTTTCTCTTTCGTTCTCATCTGTACATCCATTCTCTTCCTTCCTTTCTTTCTATCTCCCTCTCTCTTTTTCTTTCCCATCTATTCATCTTCTCTTTCTTTCTCTCTTTCATTCTCATCTACCCATCCTCTTTCTTTCTTTCTTTCATTCCTTCTCTCTTTTTCTTACTCTTTCTTTTTTCTTTCTAATCTGTCCATCTTCTTTCTCTCTTTCTCATCTATCCATCTATCCTCTTTCTTTCTTTCCTCTTTCTTTCTTTCTCTCTTTCTTTCTCATCTTTTTATCCATCCTGTTTCTTTCTTTCTCATCTATCCATCTTCTTTCTTTCTTTCTCTCTCTCTTTCTTTCTTTCTCTTCTGTCCACCCATTCGCTTTATTTCCTTCCTTCCTTCTTCCTTTCTTCTTTCTTTCTTTCTTTCTATCTCTCTCTCTTTCTATCTTTCTTTCCCATCCATCCATCTTCTTTCTTTCTCCCTTTCTTTCATTCTCATCTACCCATCCTCTTTCTTTCTCTCTTTCATTCCTTCTCTCTTTTTCTTACTCTTTCTTTTTTCTTTCTAATCTGTCCATCTTCTTTCTCTCTTTCTCATCTATCCATCTATCCTCTTTCTTTCTTTCCTCTTTCTTTCTCTCTCTCTTTCTTTCTTTCTCATCTTTTTATCCATCCTGTTTCTTTCTTTCTCATCTATCCATCTTCTTTCTTTCTTTCTCTCTCTCTTTCTTTCTTTCTCTTCTGTCCACCCATCCGCTTTATTTCCTTCCTTCCTTCTTCCTTCTTTCTTTCTTTGTTTCTTTCTATCTCTCTCTCTTTCTATCTTTCTTTCCCATCCATCCATCTTCTTTCTTTCTCTCTTTCATTCCTTCTCTCTTTTTCTTACTCTTTCTTTTTTCTTTCTTATCTATCCATCTTCTTTCTCTCTTTCTTTCTTTCTCTTCTGTCCACCCATTCGCTTTCCTTCCTTCCTTCCTTCTTCCTTTCTTTCTTTCCCATCCATTCTTCTTCTTTCTTTCTCCCTTTCTTTCATTCTCATCTACCCATCCTCTTTCTTTCTTTCTCTCTTTCATTCATTCTCTCTCTTTCTTACTCTTTCTTTTTTTTGTTCCCATCTATCCATCCATCCATCCTTTCTTTCTCATCTATCCATCTTCTTTCCCTTTTGCTATTTTTCCTTCCTTCTTTCCCTTCTATTCCCTCCTCCCTTTCTTTCCCTTTCTCTCTCTCCTTCTTTTCCTTTTTCTCTTTATTTTCGTCTCTTCCTTTCTTTCCTCCCTTCTGTTCTCTCTCTCTTTCTTTCTTTCTCTCTGTTTCTCTCACTCTTTCTCTCTCATTCTTTCTCTCTCTCTTTCTCTCACTCTTTCTTTGCCTCTTCCTTTGGTTCCTCTGATTTTATTTAAGGAATTCTTTCTTGCTGGTTCTTCTTCTTCTTCTTCTTCCCAATCTGCTCTCCAAAACCTTCTCCTGTAAAAGTCGCCCCTTGCTCGAAAGCCAGCCGTATCCGTCTCTAGAGCTCAGTGCTCATCTCTGTTTCCAAGCCCAAGAGCCAGCGTTGCCTGCTTTTGCAGACGTTTCCGTGGTCATGTGGCAGGCACGACTACACGGCGTTCTCTGTTGCTGCTTTTTTTCTCGTGTTTTTAGAGGTTTTCCTCATGAGAGGTTTTTTAAAATCCCCCAGAAAAGGGAGGGGGGAGGGGGGGTGCCAGCCACTCATGTCTGAGAAACCTCAGGGGGGCACAGACCCCACCGCCGACCGTAACCGGCACGGCTTATATTGTATTATCCCCGACACGCGTCAGTGTGTTCACACGCGACACGGGACACCGCCGCCACGTTTAGTACTTGTGCATGTGTTACACGTGTATCTCCCAATTAGCGGGGTGGTGGTGGTGGGGTGTGGGCCCCCCTCTTTATTTAAAGTTGTTGTAGTAGGAAATGTTGCCGGTTTTGCCCTGGCCTTTTTTCTCGGGTGTTTGTTTGTTTGCTTCTCTTTCGCCCCCCAAGTTTACATGTCTGGCGAATGGGGGGGCAAAGCCTCCTTCCCGCCCACTTCGAGGCCCCCCTCCGTCCGTCGGTGGGGCGAGGGGACCCCCAAATTTCCCGGGGGCCCCCCCTCTCCCCACGGGCGGGCGGGGGTCTCGAAGTGGGGGGGAAGAGGCTTTGGATTTGGCCCCCCCCCCCGGTCTTCGCCAGGTGTGAATTTGGGGCACGAAAGCGGGGTTCGGGTGCCGGGGGGGCAGGGCGCCCCCCAAACTCCCCCCCAAGCGAGCCCCTGGTCTTGGCTAATGAGTAATTAAGTTTAGAAAGTAATTGGGGTCTCCTCCGTGGCCGGAGACCCCATTAATTGCAATGCTTTTTTTTTTTACTGACGTCACAGCGTTCTCCATGTCAAGTTTACCAAAACCCTCTTTCCCGTCAGGCTGATGGGATGGCTCAGCGGGATAACGCTTGGTAAATGAAATTATTGCGGCCATATGCTGCGTAGTCAAAACCTGCCCTTGGCGGGTTCGAATCCCGAGGGTTTCTGAGCCAGATGACCTGACGCCGGTTCTCTGTTCTCTGGGCTTGGGTCCTGCCACCTGTGTCAACCTTGGGCAAGTTGCACAGTTCTCCACTAGCCCCACCTTGGCAGGACCGCTAGTGTTAGGGCTATGTGACATGCGCAAGGTTAGGCATAGGTAGCGGGGCCCAACACCAGGAACAGAGAACCATTTTTGACAAAATGGCGGGCGCCACCAAAAAAAAAAATTAATAATATCTTTTTGTTTTCCCAGCCGGGATTCGAACGCGCAGACCTCTATAGACCTGCAAGGCTTATAGCCGCCGAACCCACTGCGCCACCGCTGGCTCTACGAGAGGAACTGCCTTTTTGGTATATTTGACTATATGACCAGTGACGTCAGAAATGACGTCAGAAGAGGCGGGACCGGCGTGTAACCTGAAAAGTCGTCCCCTACTTCCGGGGGAACTTAAACTGCCAATGGTTTTGTTTCCAACCCGGACTGCTTTTTCCGGTGCACCCACCCAGAAACCGGAAGTGGATCGCCGAAATCTTCAATTCTAATAAAATAAAACATTAAGCATTCAGAAGTTTATTTTCTGAGTCTTTATTATGCAAATTACATTAATTAATCCAGGGAAGACGCTTTTGCCGCTCCGAAGAAGGTCTCGCCAAGGAATTCGAACCCGTGACGACGCATCTGTGGAAGAAATAAAAGCTTAGGTTTCTAAGGGCCAGAAAGAAAGAATAAAAGAGAGAGAAAGAAGGAAAGAGAGAGAAAGAATGAATGAAATAAAGAGAAAGAAAGAATGAAGGAGAGAAGGAAATAGAGAGAAAGAATGAAAGACAGAAAGAAAGAATGAAAGAAAGAGAAATAGAGAAAGAATGAGAGTGAGGAGAGATATATAAAGAATGAGAGAAAGAATGAATGAAATAAAGAGAATGAAAGAATGAAGGAGAGAAGGAAATAGAGAGAAAGAATGAAAGACAGAAAGAATGAAAGAAAGAATGAAAGAGAAAGAAAGAATGAGTGAGGAGATATATATAAATAATGAGAAAGAAAGAATAAAAGAGAAAATGAGAGAAAGAATGAAAGAGAGAAGGAAAGAGAAAGAATGAATGAAATAAAGAGAAACAAAGAATAAAGGGGAGAAGGAAATAGAGAGAAAGAATGAAAGACAGAAAGAAAGAATGAAAGAAAGAGAAATAAAGAGAGAAAGAATGAGAGTGAGGAGAGATATATAAAGAATGAGAAAGAAAGAATGAGAGAAAGAATGAATGAAATAAAGAGAATGAAAGAATGAAGGAGAGAAGGAAATAGAGAGAAAGAATGAAAGACAGAAAGAATGAAAGAAAGAGAAAGAAAGAATGAAAGAGAAAGAAAGAATGAGTGAGGAGATATATATAAAGAATGAGAAAGAAAGAATAAAAGAGAGAATGAGAGAAAGAATGAAAGAGAGAAGGAAAGAGAAAGAATGAATGAAATAAAGAGAAACAAAGAATGAAGGGGAGAAGGAAATAGAGTGAATGAATGAAAGAGAAAGAAACAAAGAATGAAAGAGAAAGAATTAAAGAGAGAGAGAATGAGAGTGAGGAGAGATATATAAAGAATGAGAAAGAATGAGAGAGAATGAAAGAAAGATAATGAATGTGAGAGAAAGAATGAAAGAGACAATGAAAGAAAATGAGAGATGGAGAAAGAATGAAAGAGACAATGAAAGAAAGAGAATGAAAGAGAATGAGAGAGATAGAAAAAGAATGAATGAAAGAGAGAAAGAGAAAAGAAAGAGAGAGCAAGAGAGGAGAGGGAGGGAGGGAGGGAGGAAGAGAAAGAAAAGGGGAGGAAGAGAGAATGAAAGAGAGAAAGAAAGAATGAAAGAGACAATGAAAGTGAAAGAGAGAGAAAGAATGAAAGAGACAGAAAGAAAGAGACAGAATGAGGGAGAGAGAGACAATGAAAGAATGAAAGAGAAAGAATGGAGAATGAAAAAGAATGAAAAAGAGAAAGAATGAAAGAGAAGGAGAAGGAGAAAGAAGAGAGAGATTAAGAAGGAGAAAGAGAGAATAAAAGAGAAAGAATGAGACTGAGAAAGAAAAAGAAATGGGGGAGACAGGGAGAGAGAAAGGATGAAAGAGAAAGAATGAGACAGAAAGAAAGAGAGAATGAAAGAGAGAAAGAATGAAAGAAAAAGAAAAGAGAATGAGAGAAATGAAAGGGAGAAAGGAAAGATGGAATTAAGAAAGGAAGGAGAGGGAATATACAGAGATGGAGGGACTGAGAACAAAAAAGAAGGGAATCAAATAAATGAAGGAAAAGAAAGGGAGGAAGGAAGAAAAACGAAAAAGAAAGGGAGTGAAAGGAAGGATGGAAGGAACAAAGGAAGAAAAAGAAAGAAGGCAAGAAAAGGGATCGAAGAGAAAGGGAGGAAAGCAAAGAAGGGAGGAAAGGAAGGAAGAAGGAAGGAAGGTATAGAAGGAGAAAAAGAAAGGAAGAAATAAAGACAGAAGCAAAGGAAGGAAAGAAAAAATAGGAAGGAAGGAATAAAGAAAGGAGGTAACAAAAAAGAAAGGAAAAGGAAGGAAGGAATGGGGAAGAAAGGAAAGGAAGATGGAAAGAAATGAAAGAAAGGGGAAGGAAGGGAGGAATAGAAGGGAAGGAAGGAAAAAGTGAAAAAGGAATAAAGAAGGAAATAAAGGGAGGGAAAGTAAAAAGCAAGAAAGAAAGGATGAAGGAAAGAAAGAAAAATAGAAGGAAAGAAAAGAAAGAAAAGAAGAAAGAAGGGAAGGAAAGTGGGAAAGGAAGGAAGGAAAATGAAGGAATAAAAGGGAAGGCAGGAAGAGAAAAGAAAGAAAAAGGAAGGAATAAAAGAAAGGGAGGGAGGAATAGAAGGGAAGGAAAAAAGGAAGAAAGCAATAGAAGAAAAGGAAGGAATGAGAAAAAGAAAAAAGGAAATGAAAGAAAAACACCAAGTCAAGTCATAATACACAGAATTCTTTAATTCCCCATTTAATTAAAACCCACTCCTTCCTCCTCCTCCTCCTCCTCCTCCCATGCTTCCTCCCTTCTTATTAGGACCAACTACAATAACACACAACACACACAATTGGGGAAAATACATTAACAGACATTTATTTTAAAATACAAAAAATCATTATCACAGCTGAGAAGGAAGCAGTGCCCGTGGGGGGGTTGGGTGGGGAAAATGGGGCAGCCCTAGGAGCCCCCCCAAATCTACCTGGGAAAGAGAGAGAGATTTAAAAATTAATTAAAAGGAGAAGAATCCCCCCAGAAGGGCCAGAGAGGGAGGGGGCGACTTGGGCCCCCTGAAATGAAACTTTTGGTATTGGAAGATTAAACAGATCTATCTTGGCCTTCAAGAAGCTCCTTCGGAGTCTCAAGTCCCATCGTCCCTTACGGCTGCCTATGCTGGGCAGGGGATTCTGGGGCATTGTAGTCCCTGCTGCAGGTAAGGCACAAGGCAGGCAGGCAGGCAGGCAGGGGGTCCAAAACAGGTTCAGGAATCACGCCGGTGCTCTTCAGAACAAACACCACCCTGTTATTATTCTGTTTAGCTTAATAAATGATACATGCTTCTTTACATACTATTAAGATAATAGATAAATAGAATGAAATGATCAAATATGAATTTATAGTTATGAGAGATAAATAATAGAAATATTCTTTACTAAAAAAAGATATATTTGATAAGATGAAATAGTTAAAAACCAGGATGGGTAGAAATGGAGGAGCATGATGAATGCGATTCCTATAAGGTTGAAAAATACTTTAGCATAAATGTAGTTTTTTTTATTTCTTTTTTTCTGTTATTATTGTATTTTTACTGTGTAATGTTTATTATATGTATGCTTATTCTCATTAAAAACAATAAAATATTTTTTTAAAAAAAGAACAAACAACGCCCATCCTCCCCATGCCCAGGGCTGATGGGAACAAGATCAATTTGACTAAGCAGGCTACATCTGGCCCAACATAAGATATACTCTGTGTGTGTGTGTCTGTCTGTGTTGGGCACAAGATCAATGCTACTAAGCAGGCCACATCTGGCCCAACAGATGTGTGTCTGTCTGTCTGTGTTGGGCACAAGATCAATGCTACTAAGCAGGCCACATCTGGCCCAACAGATGTGTGTCTGTCTGTCTGTGTTGGGCACAAGATCAATGCTACTAAGCAGGCCACATCTGGCCCAACAGATGTGTGTCTGTCTGTCTGTGTTGGGCACAAGATCAATGCTACTAAGCAGGCCACATCTGGCCCAACAGATGTGTGTGTGTAGGGTGAGGGAATTTGGATGGGGAGGGGAACAGCAATTCACAGATATGCCTTCCCAGGGTGTGTGGGTAATGGGTTTTAAATCAGGGTGAAAGGGGGCGCTGAGGTGAGGAGAAAGGGAGGGAGGGAGGGTCCCCTAATAATAACACACACACACACCCCTAAAGAAGTGAGCTTTGACATGCAAAGGCTTGGAAATGTTTATTGCTCCAATGTTTACTGGGGGGAGAGAGACGATTGATTGATTGCTCTCCTCCTTCCCAAACACATCCCATCATCCCCCAGCCACCAGGGTAGCCTTGGAGAGGGGGGGGGGGGGGAGAGTCTATACTCCCAACGAGTCCTCCTCCTCATCATCCTCATCATCCGACACCTTGGGGAGCCTACTCACACACACACACACCTCCATGGTGCAGGGGAAAGGGGGCGGGGGGGGGGCTGCCAAAGGAAGAAGACAATAAGGATAAACAATAAGGATAAAGAGGGAAATAATAAGGGTTAAAACTTACCAAGGCGAAGCGCCAAAGAAGTCCCGGGGTTGCAGCGTAACGTGGGAAAGCCGAGGCAGGGAAGGAGAGGTTTAAAATGGGGGCTTCTCTCCAACCCTCCCGCAACGGACTACAGCTCCCAGGAGGCGTCCGGAGCCAGCCGCCCCGCCCCGACCCGCCCGAGGGGCATTCTGGGAAGTGTAGTTTGGCAGAAAGGCCTTCTCCAGTTCGGTCGCTCGCTCTCATCAGCTCTGTCTACTCCAGGGAGGGAGGGAGGGAGAAAGAGGGGGGGGGGAGAAGGAGACAACAAGACAACCCCCCCCACACCCCACCTTTCCAGAAACCTTCCTCCCGCCCGCCTTTCCTGTGGCCTTTGGGAAACTACATTTCCCAGAATCCTCCTGCCACGACAGCTCTGGAAAGGACCCTCTTCAAGTTCCTAGCCCACAAGAATCCAAGTCAAAATCTCTCTCTTTCTCGCCCACTCCCCACCAAACCTTAGTGGCAACGTTACCCTCACCCACCCCACCCACCCCCAGTATCCCATGGTGGCCTGCCCAGCCTTCCCCACTTCCCCCCTTCCCTAGCAGAAACAGGAGTTGCAATGGTAGCAAGCAAGGCTCGGAGCCCCTCCTGTGGCATTTGGCAGGTGGGGGAGTTACAACAGGTGCGCCACTGTGGCTTTCTGCACCACCACCCCTTGGTTCCTCCTGAGGGTAGCATGAAGGAATCGGGGGGCCCCCTCTCGTGTGATGGCTTGGTGGTTAAGACACTAAGCTTGGCGACTCGGCACAGATCAGCAGTTCGGGACCCATGTGCCGTGCAATGGAGTGAGCTCCCGCCGCCTGCCCCAACTCCTGCCAACTCTCGCCGTTTGAAAGCAAGAAATTACAAGGAAAAGGCGAACATTTTGCATCTCCTTCGTCCCTTGGAGTACAGAAGAAAGGACATCATCTTTCCCTTGGACCATTTTAGGAAATATTTATAAATATGAATATAAATAAAATGGGTGGATAGGTCTTGAAATAATAATTGGATTATAATAAGAATTGTCCAGAATCACCAAAGGTCCTGTTTATTCCCCACAAAGGTAAAGGTTGTCTGGTTCAGTGGTGCGGGCCACATGAAATTTTTGCCATGGGCCAGGGCTGGCCTGCGGGGCTGCAAGTTGAGAACCCCCTAGTTTAAAGTTTGCCCTGGACGTTCAAAAAAATAAGTATAGCATAAATATTAAATTTTATAATGTGAAAAAACCATATTTATTATAAGAACATTATATTAAATAATACAGTATTTAAATACAGGAGTTAGTCTTGAAGGTGCTACAACATTTTTGTTGTTTTGTTTACTCTGATATGCTTGAAACACAGAGTAACAACAAACAAACCCCCAGGCCTGCCTCTTCAGAGAGAAAATGCCAACCAAGAGGCGGCTGGTGGCTCTTTCTGCAGCCGAAAACGAGAGCTAGCGAGCATGTTATGCCACAGCTCTGGGGAGATGGGAAGGCCTCTCCTTTCCTTTCCCGCATCATTTTACGAATCCCCAGCTATCTGGGTGGTTTGGACTCTGGCTCCCAGCAGTGGTCCAGATGTGCGCTGGCCGTAGGCGGAAAGACGTCCCCCTGCTCTTCCCAAAATGGCCCTTCCTGAAGTGGCACATCCTCTGGGCCCATTTTCCTCCACTGTTTCTCCCTTTCTGGTTCACGCAGACTCTCGCCCCACCAACAACAGAACAAAGACGCCATTTTGATTAGGGGTGGGCAGACCACGGTCCGCAGGCCAGACCTGGCCCTTGGCACCATTTCATGTGGCCCACCATGGCTGCCCTCGCCGCTACCAGATGCGGAAGTGGGCATGTTTACATCAGCTGTGAAATGCACCCATGCTGTAAATGCAGCCATAAATGCTCCCACAGCTGTCATAAACGGGTTTGCGACAACCACGGATGCGTTTTGTCGCAGCGTTTACAGCAGGACCGGCCCACAGTGCAAACGGGACCAGCCCCGCGGTGCAAAATGTTTGGACGCCCCTGATTTTGACTGAGCTACCATCTGACCTAACCTTCCTGGCCTTCCACCTCCAAAGCCAGAAGGTGAGCTATTTCTAACCTGGGCCTATCCTGGGTTAGCATCTGGACTGGAGGGTCCTTTCCTGCTGTTGGGAGACGACCTTCTTTGGGGTTTTCATGTGAGGAGCGACTCCTCTCTCTGGATCCACATCACAGGGCCGGAGGCAAACATGGAGCTGTCCCTGAGAGGAGACCTGAGAGGCAAGCCGGTCTCTTTCCCTTGGCCCCCCGAGGACGTTCACACTCCTGCCAGGCCCTCGCTGACAGGCATGTTGATGTGGGCCGTAAGCAGCGGCTCCGCCTCTCCCTCACGCAACACGAACACCTGCAGAAAAAGAGAGGAAAAGAGGTGGAATGGGATGGCGGGCAACAGTCATTTTGCCCTTCCTCCACCACATGCCATTTCCGAGTGTGGTGGAGGTGGTGGGACACATGAAATGGTGCCACAGCCCACATCCGGCCCACGGGCCACAGGCTTCTATTTTCATAGCTCTATAGTAAAGAGTAGTCGCATAGCCAACAGGCCATGCCCACCCAGTCACATGGCCATGCCCACAGTGTGGTAGGAAAATGTGTTGATGCCCACCAGTGAATATCCAGCATGGAGAAAATCAAACCAACCTTAATAACGTCCGAGACCCCTTGGTCGCTGAGACACTCCACAAAAGTCACCAGGGGGTAATTCAGTCCTGGGACCAACAAAGGAGCCTAGAGAGGAGAGGGGGAGAAATTGGGATCAAACTCACAACCTTTTGGCTGCGGGACAACCCCTACGTCGTCAAGACTCTATGATGACAGGTAGCTTACCTGTAACCGCTGTTCTTCGTGGTCCCCTGCGGATCCACACAAATGGGTTGATTGCGCATACGTGCAGTTAACCCATTCATGTGGATTCACAAAGCCCACAAAGAACATGGTAGAGAGTATGGGGCAGAAATAGACCATTGTAAGGTAGTAGTTTTAATGGGGTTTTTAATTGGTTATTAAACTGTGATATTGCTTTTATTCTCTGTGAGCCGCCCAGAGTCTTCTGAGTTGGGCGGAAATATAAATCAGAAAATAAATAAATAAAATAAAGGTAAAGGTTTTTCCTTGCTTGAAAGCCAGTCGTAGCCGACTCTAGGGTTCAGTGCTCAGCTCTGTTTATAGCCAAAGAACCAGCACTGTCTGCATCCAGACGTTTCCGTAGACATGTGGCAAGCATGCCTAAACACCAAAGTGCACGGAACACTGTTTACTTTCCCACCAAAGTAGTACCTATTTATCTACTTGCAATTTCTTGCTTTCAAACTGCCAGGTTGGCAGGATATTGTAGATAGCCCATAACTAGATCTTCTTTTTTGTGTTTTAGGAATTTTTTGAGGGTTTCTTATTGTTTAATGTTGGGGATTTTATGTACACCGCCCAGAGTCGCATGCCGATTGGGGCGGCGATACAAATCGAATAAAACAAACAAATAAATAAATTAGAACATTGATCTATTTAACAAGGATATGGCAGGAGGGATATGGGACTCCCCAAGATAAGGATGGGCTTACCTTGAAGAAAGGGCGTTCCACCGAGTACAGCTTTTCATCGTAGAGGAAGCTGATGAGAAGGTTGGCGATTGCCCGGGTGTCTGACATGTTCTGGAGGTTGAGGATCAGCTTGAACATGGGGCCCATGCCCTGGACCTATGGAAGGGAGAGAGGGCATGCTGCATGAAAGTGCATGAAAGGGATGAAAGATCAAGAACAATGGAAGAGAAGAATGTAGACGATTGCTATCAGAGGGGTCTTGGTCTTGAGATTCTGCTGTGAATTGTTACACTACACAGGGGCCATTCAACAATTACGTGATCCTCAAAGGGGGGAGAGGGGGTCTGCCATCCGAATTACAGAAAAATTACGTGGGGTCATGGGGGGTGTCAGGTCAAAATTAAGTAATCCATTTGGAGATTATTCTAACCGACACTGGGAAACCAAACCTGTGCATAAAAAGAAAGGGTTTCGTTTACCTTTGTGCCTTGTTCCATGCGGTGAAAATGGAGGGGGGAAAGCCATGCTTCCTGGTTGCAGGGAGAGCAAGAGGCTAGGCTAGAGCATCGCTTCCTGCCTCAATGCAATTGACTTGTATACTTATCTGTTATGCTAATCATTCTGTGCCTCTGTACCTGACGTGCATAAACTGATGCCATGAGGTCTCTCACTCTTACTGTATGTCTGATGAAGTGGGCTTGATCCACAAAAGCTCACATTTAAATACAGCAGTGAGTCTCTAAGGTGCCACAACGGTTTTTGTCTTTCTGTCTTGTTTTCTTTACTCTCTGACATGCCCGAAACACAGGCTTAACATGGCTACCCTTTCAAAATGTTCAAGCTGTAGAGAGCGGGTCGTCCCCGTCTCCTGCCCTCCCGCCCTCCTCACCATGACATTCATTTTGAGCGGCTCCTGCGGCGACTCTGAAATGGGGGCCAGGCTACACTCCAGCGCCTGGACGTAGGCGCGCGCGGCCATGAGGCGTACACGACTGAGGTCCGTCTGGAACACCTGATGCATGGCTGGGCAAAGAGGGAAGGGAGGAAAAAGGAAGATAGTGGGGAGGCAGGTGAGTCCCAAGAAGCTGTTCAAATCATCCGGTGACTGCATCCGGTCACTCTAGGGGAAAACTTTCTATCTTCCCATTCAATCAGTTATTAATTCTTCTTCGTGTGCCGTATCGAATTCTGAATACTTGCCTTCCGCAGCGCAGCATGGCCTCCAGACTACTGATCTAGTTCTGTGAGTCACTTTCTGGTCCTGAGCCCTTTGGGCACACAAAGTCCTCATCATCATCCCCAGGCCAGGATGGATGAAGCTGCCGCCCTCCATCAAGATGGATTCAAGTGAGATTTAATCCACTTGGGGACCATCACCCTTCCCTGTGGACTTCAGCTCCCAAGGCCGTTAGTCCTCAGGTTATCCTGCTATGGTAGTAGAATAGACCACACTGGCAGCGACTCAACACCGACCATCAGGCAGCGGTTAACTAACCTGTTAACTAACCACAAATGGGTTTACTGCATACACGCAGTAACCCCATTTGTGTGGGTTCACAGGGACTTGGGTTTTTGGGAGTTGAAGTCCAAGAAGAGCTGGAGTACCAAGGTTCGCCATCATGGGAGTAGACCATAAAGCCAGTAACTCAACACTGATCATCAGGTAGCAGTTAACTAACCTGACCTCCTTGAGGACTAATGTCCTTGGGTGGTAAAGTCCACAGGGAAGGGTGATGGTCTCCAAGTGGATTAAATCCCACTTGAGTCCATCTTGATGGAGGGCGGCAGCTTCATCCATCCTGGCCTGGAGAAGGTTTTGCGTGCCAAAAGGGCTCAGGACCAGGAAGTGACTGGATCAGTGGTATGGGGGTCACACTATGATGCAGAAGACAGATGAAAGGCCACTGCATTATAGCCTCAAGACATGGCTGATCGCCATGAGGATTGTCAGTGGAGGAGGAGATGAAGAAGATGATGAAGAAGGCGCGTGCAGTGCCATTGTAAGGAGGAGAAGATGGTGATGATGAAGATAATGAAGAAGAACCTTTTCTTCTTCTGGGGAACCACCTTCATGTATTTGGGAAATGGGCTGGGGTCTCAAATACAGCAAAGGGGAGACACAGCCTATGGCAGGAGTTCTCAACCTTTTAAAGCCGGGGACCATTGGGTCATGCTCCCTCAGACAGCTTTGGGGTCTGGATGGCTATTTTGCCCTTCCTCCACCACATGGCACTTCCTGTTGCGGTGGAGGCAGTGGGTGGGGGCACATGAAATGGTGCCGTGGACCACAGGTTGAGAATCCCTGCCCCATGGACTACACTTTTGCCGTCTCCTGAGCCAGGAGTTTGTCTGGTTTTAGGAGGTTGTGCCCTTGTGTATCTATCTAGGACTCACCCACAGCGTTCTCCCGCTCCCGCAGCGTCTGGTCCACATACAGCTTCGTTTTCTTGGGAACACTGAGTTTGATGCTCTGGGCCACGGGGGCTCCAACCACCGCGTCCCCCTTATTGAAGGTGGCCGTGCGTTTTAAGATCTTGATGATTAAGCCTCCGCCTAGGAAGGAGCACCGAAAGTATGGGGTGAGACAGAAGGCACAGAAAGGCGGGTGGAAGAAGGCATGAGCAATGACACTTAGATCCCGTGCCCCATAGCATGGTAGCAAAGCGCTTAGTGCATTCTCTGGGCAGTTCACAAGTTAATTAGCATTTTGTAGTTTGGGTCCTCGGTCTCTAAAAGGTTCACCATCGTTAGAGAATAGGACCTATTCTTACCTTTGGTTGTCATTAAGAGAGTGTTATCCTCGCGCCCGTATCGGCCGAAGCAGATGCTGGTGACGATATCCTAAATCGATAAAAGGGGTGGAGGAGTGGTTGGGTTAGGGATTTATTGAAATGTTTATGAAATGTATTTTGTGATGTGATATTTTTTGCAATTGTTGATATATTGTTTCTTTGGCCCTTCCTTGGTCAGGAAGAGATAAAGACCCGCCTGACTGTATTGTATTTTCATTTTTATGTTAGATTTATTGGACTGCATTGCATTATGTTGTTATAATTATATTATGGTGCTGTATTTATATTTGATATTGTATCATTGTAATATTATGTTGCCCCATGGTATGTTAGCCGCTCTGATTCGCTCCGGCGAGTAGGGTGGCACACAAGTCTAATAAATAGATAGATAGATAGATAGATAGATAGATAGATAGATAGATAGATAGATAGATAGATAGATAGATAGATAGATAGATAGATAGATAGATAGAGCTCCAAGTGATTCTTAGTAGATCAGCGTGGGTTTCTGACCCTCTAATATTTAAAGGTTATATAGTGCTTCTTTTATGTGTTTGCAAAACAATCAGGAGAGAAATATTTCTCAAATAATTTACATTTTAGGGGCAGCGGCGGCTTAGTGGTTAAGATGCTGAACTTGATGACTGGAAGGTTGGCAGGTCAGCGGGTGGAGACCCAAGTGCGGCATGACGGAGTGAGCGTCCATCTCTGTCCCAGCTCCTGCCAACCTAGCGGCTTACAATCAGCAAAACACAGATACAGTAAAAAATAATAATACTTTTCTAAGTAAATACAATAGATTTCTCTCTATTAGTAAATGTCTTTATAGCAAAGGTCAGGTCTTGAGTTCGAGCTTCTTACCTGGGTTTGGATGATATTGACCAGGTTCTTGTCCCGATACATGTGGACCTCCATGTTGGCCAAAGCCACCAGGACAGCTTGGAAGCTCTGGAACTTCTCATCTAGAAGGCCGACCGTAACGGGGGTGGCTGGCAGTGGGACTACCCAGACCTTCTTCCCCTGCCATAAGAAGAGGGTCACAAAGCATGAGAAAAGCACCACGACACTCACCTGTCCCCATCCCACCCCAAGGGGCTCCTCTGCTACGGAAGGCATCCCCCACCTTTGGTTTACCAACATTTTTATTCTCACCAAATAATTCTTTGCAAGTGGACCAGGGTATCTAAGAGACCGCATCGTCCCAAGGTTTTTGACGCGTCCTATGAGGGCAGACCGTAGGGGCTCTCTGGTGGTCCCGTCAGCCAGGGACGCACACCTTGTCGGGACCAGGAGAACCTTCTCGGTGTCTGCCCCGGCCCTTTGGAACCTCCTTCCAACCAGAACTGCACCTCCAGACAGAACTGTACCCCTTCAGGAAGGCTCTAAAAACCTGGCTCTGCCAGCAGGCATGGGGTGCGCCTGGCACCACATCTCAGCCTGGCTGGCTTGTTTAGCCCTGTGGGGTTTTAACTAAGGGGCGATGGGCTTTCTTACAGATTTTGATCATTTTATAATTTTAGCATTGGGTTTTTTTTACTGGGTTTTTATTGTATGAAATGTTTTGTTTTGATGGGAGCCGCCTTGGGTCGCCGAGGCGAGGAAGGCGGTCTATAAATCAAATAAATAAATAACCAAATAAGAAGATGGGGGGAAGGAGCTCACTGGACAAGGAACAGCATTAAAGGAGGATATGGCTGAGGAACTCAACCTTCCCCTACATCGTTTGGAGGACCCTGAATAGACTTGAGGCTTGGAGTCCCTAAATGCAACACCAACAGGCTCAAGTGGGGGGCTTGTTGGCAAACAACAACACACGGTGTGAATGTGGAGAGAGACAGACTCCATTGGCTCATTTACTGGTCTGCAGATTGCTTCCAGTAACATGTGCTGATGAAGACTTGGGTTTGGCCAACGACAAGAAAGGGGCTTCGTTTTGGCAGCCCAGGGTTTGATCTGGACACGACAGAATGATAACCAAATTACAAACAAAAAGAAAATAAACACGAAAAACAGATACCTAACATTAATATTTACATGCTCCCTCCACCTATGGGTCTATAGCCGTGATGGCGAACCTTGGCACTGCACATGTTCTTGGACTTCAATTCCCAGAAGCCCAAGTACCCTGTGAATCCACACGAAGGGGCTTACTGCTATTCATTTAGCCCATGCCGCCCTCATCACTCCTGGAAGCGGAAGTAAAATGTGCCCGTACTATTAAGGCTCTTCCAGGTTAACCCTTCCTCCTTATGAAACACCTTGGTTCTTTTATGAGTTTTATGGAACAGAGGCCATATTGGGAGTTTCAGCTAAGCCCTGGAGGATCTCTGTCTTGCATCCACCAGGCAGCTCGAATGCCAGAAAACTCCTGAGTTCCAGTCTTGGACCCAAAACCTAAACCTCCAGGCTAATACAGGTGCCTTTCCTTTTTTTGCTGCTGTAGCGGCGCGCACACCCATGCATGCACACACACACACACACAGCGCCCCGGGCACCTTCTGAGTGTAGCTTTGCAATGTCTCATCCGAACAGGCCGCCACAATGTTCTTCTGGACCCGGACCAAACCCACTGGGTGAGCGGTCAGCTCGATGCTATACTTGGGCCGCTTGGATTCCCTGCAGAGGAGGAGATTAAAAAGGGAAAGAGCGGGATCAGGATCAGGACAAGGGCAGGAGGCATCCCTGGTTGAAGGGCTGGACCCAAATGCATGATAGGCGCTGGGTCTACACAAAACATGGTTCTCTGTGACTGTTTAATTAGGAGCCAGTAACTTGTGCATCTCCAAATGTGCTTGAACAATAACTCTCAACATCATCCCCTAATCATGGCTACACTCTTTGGGGCGGATGGGAGCTGAAACTGAACAACATCTGCAGAGCTTGTGCTATTTTCCTTGTCCACAGTCGTCTTCTGAATCAGCCACTAAGTTAGTCCAGTGATCAATACACTGCAGTGGCCTTTCATCTGCCTTCCACATCACAGCATGACCCCCATTATACCACTGATCCTGTGGTTCCACGAGTCACTTTCTGGTTCTGAGCCCTTTGGGCACACAAAGTCCTCCTTAGCCCCAAGCCAGGATGGATGAAGCTGCTGACCTCTATCAAGAGGGATTCAAGTGGGATTTAATCCACTTGGGGACCATCACCCTTCCCTGTGAACGTTGGCACCCAAAGTCATTCGTCTACAGGGTTGCCAAGTTTAATTAACTGCCGCCTGATACTCGGCGTAGGGTCTACTCTATGACCACAGCAGCACAGCCTGGCCAGACTGGGATCCACAGTCTTGCTCATCAAAAGCATCAGAAGCCACAGCCTGCTAAAGGAATCTCTCCGATCCAGGGTTCTGGCGCAAAATACGACACCTCCCCAACCTAGAATAGCCAACTGCATCAGATCCAAGCATCATGAAATAAGGGAGGACAGTTTCCATCACTGGTAACAGGGAAGGAATTCCTTGAGCTCCTCAAGCTAGCAAACCAGCTTAACCCATATTCTTCAATCTGCCTTCCCATCAAGAGCTCTAAACAGCCTCCTTGGGTGTGGCTCATTTGGGATTGTGGTAATACAGTTGGAACCTGGTTTGATTCCCATAATTGTCTACTGGAATTCTCATACTTTGGCTCGCCTGCTGTAGCTGCCGACACCTGAGCCTATCGTAGGTCTCCTGTCACCTCCCAGAGACCTGTCCACTTTCCAGAAGCCCACATAAACCTTTATGTTGCTTCAGAGTACCTGTTTCTCAGGCTTCTTTAGCTCTGCCCAGAGAATTAAGAACTCAAAGAAACAACTTTACTCCTTAAAAGCAAAAACCCTTATTTTAATTCATTACACTCACCTGCGGAGGATGTAGACGCACCCATTGCGGCAGGCCACAGTGAGTCGATATTCCACATCGAACTGCCCTGTGACGTCCAGGAAAGCTGGCACATGGGGCACTGTCACCTGATGTGGTAAAGAAAGAGTGCGCTGCGATCAGACTCCTGGGTGTGAGGCTTTTAAGCGAGAGGCGTTGAAGTGGTGAGGTTAAGGTGGGATCAGCTCCTATTAGTTAAGTTTAACAGCTCACCGGTCATCATGAGATGACCCCAACATCCAGACAATTCAGGCTACTGAGATTTTATGGGTGTCCCCATCACCACCACCACCACACATTTCTTAAGAGTTGTTAATACTCAAAAGGCTAAATGCTGACTGCTAGAAGCAGCATATTTTTATAATAAATCTGTATCTCATATAACTGTCTGGCCAGGTTATTCTGCTATGGCTGTGATGGCCAACCTTGGTGCTTTAGCTGTTCATAGACTTCAATTCTCAGAAGCCCATGCCCCTATGAATTCACACGAATGGGTTTACTGTGCAATAAAACCCATTTGTGTGGATTCAGACTTGGGTTTTTGGGAATTGAAGTCCTAGAACAGCTGGAGTGCCAAGGTTCACCATCACTGGTCTATTCTATTACCATAGCAGGATAAACCAGGCCAGTTTGGAAAATACTGCCTCGCTCTAATATAAAAATGTACGGGGAATTAACTTAGAACAGGGGGGTTCCCAACCTTTTCAAGCCAGGGGCCAGGTCACATTCTCTCCGTCAGCTTCAAGGGACAGATGGCCATTTTGCCCTGCCTGCATGAGGGGGGGAGGGGCCACCATTTTGTCCCAACAGCTTCAAAGGGGCAGCCATTTTGTTTCTCAAATGATTTTGGTTGGGGTGGGGGGGAGCATAAAATGGTGCTGTGGGCCAGATGTGGCCCACGGGCCTTAGGTTGGGAACCCCCGGCTTAGAATAATGGGAATATGCAAGTGTTTGAGTTACATGGAGCTCTTATTTGAGACCTCACCTTTGTCAGGACGGTGAACGCCTCGGGGTCTAAGATGAGGATTTCATTGTTCTCTGTCCCGATCACTAGGCAGCTGAGGGCATCATCATCCACCTTATCCTTTTTCATGGTGGCCATGCAGGTGATCACAGTCTGAAAGATGTCAGTAAGACAGGAACAGGGAATTAGCATCAAACTGCAGAGAGGTGAGCCCCAAAGGAAGAGGAAGCTTCCCAGGGACCTTTGAAAAAATTAAAATTACTCTGAAAATATATATATTATAAACAGTAATTCCACACCAGTTTGTGGCCTTGCAATTATATTATAGCCATTTTGCTTTATAAACTCTCAGCAAACCTAGCTTCTGCTCTCCAAATCTTGCAGCAAAATACATTTGAACCCAAACATCGGTATTATTTAAACTCTCAGTCATCCTGGGGATGGCGGTGACTTAGTGGTTAAGATGCTGAACTTGAAAACTGGAAGGTCGGCAGGTCAGCAGTTCAAGACCTGACTAAACAAAACCTTGTGCTTAGGAGAAACAAAACATAAATTTGGATGGACATGATTGGCTGGAATCCTTCACAGGAGAGGTCAGAGGTGAGAAATGGACAGAGGGATAAAAGGGGATGGGAGGAGAAAGATCGGCCGCTCTCTTTTCGCCATGCTGCAGAGCGCTTCACATCAGAGGGAAATGGGAGTATAGCTTAGTCAACATGTAGTACACCTATAGATTTAGTCAGGCCATAACCTGAAGTGAGCAAGGGTTTTTATTTTCACGTGTGAAACGGCTAGATTGCATTGTCTTATTCCTATGCTATAATCTGAGAAATTTATGATAAAGCATGTTTGGAATGCGATACCTTTATGACTGCTTAGAGAAGAGAGCTAAGCTGGAATCCCAAGCCTTGGTCAATTGCTACCACTGAAGTATTTTTAAATAAACCTGCACAAAACATGCTAGCCCATAAACCAGGCCAAGAGTACTCGGGGGCACACAAGGTGTGTGGCCCCTCCCTGAAGGGTACAGATTGCTAGCTAAATGGGGAGAAAGTCATGGTGTGTAAGGGCTAAAAGGTGTTAACCCTTCCAGGCAGAGTTGGGTTAAACTTGCGTTCATGACACATAATGATAGTCAATATTTGGTATCAGATACAGCATTTGAAGAAGATGTATTTGTTATAACGTTTGTAACAGAGCTTGGGAAATGCTGATTGTAAGAGTTCGAACCTAATAAGTAACTTTTCAAACCTCCACCTTAGGGCAGAGAATATCTGTTCCATAACCACCACCAATGGGCACAGACTTACTCACCTGGCGCTTGATTTTCTGGAGTTTATGTTGGTTCACAAAAGACTCCATCTCTGGCGGGTCAAGAGTTAGGAACCTATAAATTAGAAGGGGAAATGGTAAGACAGGGTATGGCTTCTGAACCACCACCAAGAAAGCCATGGGGCCATGAGCTATACTCTAAGCCAGGCTTAGACAGACATTCCTTTAAGTTGAAGTCTACCAACCAACCAGGGTCAGGTGTAAAATAATTGCTGGGTAGAGGCACTCCGATATCTATTGCGCTCCCTGGGATTTATGCTGGGGGAACTAGTGTCACACTGCCATGGGGGAAGGCAAATGGAAAGCCACTGCTTTATATTGCCCTCAGGACAATCTTCATGGCTGATCGCCATGAGGAGAGCCAATATTCGGAATCTGATATGGCACTCAAAGAAGGAAGAACATTCAAAGACAATGAAAGTTACCAGAAATCAAGGCTTCGAATACAACATTTTAAAAACCATTCAACAAAGCTGCACATGGGTCACCAATCACTGGGCCGTGGACCGGTACCAGGACGTGTGGGTGGGTGGCGTGGGAGCCCCGATGGCTGTACAACATCTACTGTTGAGTGCTCTCCTTTCACCAATGACAAACATTCACAAATGAAAAACAAGGTCTGCAGTAGATCACCCAGAGACCCTTGCTCCTTGCAGTGTTAGGGACCCTTGTTAAAGTATCTGAAGTCAAAAATCTCTGGTGATCTACTGTAGACCACCCAGAGACCCAACCAGGACCCTCCGCATCCTCTGAACGGAGATGAGTCTCAAGTCCGCTGGCTCAGATCCAGGAAGAGCTTTATGGCAAGAACAATCTCAAAGCAGAGATTGGAAAATTATGCAAAACAAGGGGCAGGCGTGCCTGCATGCCATGGAACTCACCTCAAGGACTGCACAGATAAGGGGATCTCAGAATTTTCTCTGGGAGGGGAAAAAGAGAAAGCATGTCAGACATGTTAGAGGAACACAGGAGGCTGCCCTACAGGCCCTGAAACCATTTAGCTCCGTACAGAATTCCAGGTAATATTCCGCCGCCCCCTGTCCCCCTCTGCACTTGGAAATGTGAGAGCAGAACTTGGATAATTCACATTATAGCAAAACTGTCCCATGTTGAGAACCACTGATCTAGTCAATTTATGTTAAGGAGAAAAGACAACAAACAATTTGATCCAGGTCTTTATAAAGTGAGAAAAATATTATTCCACAAGTCGGTTTCCTATTTTTCTAATATGTCAAATTGAGGTCTGGAATTGAGTGTGGGAATCTTTTGGCGCGGGTTCTCACCTACATGGTCCCTACAGGCCACTGGGGCCCTCCAAATGTTTCTTAACATCAACTCCCAGGATCCCTTTGCGACTTGCTATGCCTGTGATGGTGAACTTTGGGCACTCCAGGTGTTCCTGGACTTCAATTCCCAGGAGCCCAAGTCAGCACTCCTGGTGATCAGGGTTTCTGGGAATTGAAGTTCAAGAACATCTGGAGAGCCAAGGTTGGCCATCACTGTTATGCCATTTGTTTTCCACCTTTCAGGATTCTGAAACGGTTCAAGACAGACGCAGGAGACCTCATTCCAGCCACACAGGGCTCCTCACCGTATTTCTTCTAGCATCTCTTTCATGGAGAGAAGGTCAACCTTGTCCTAGAGGCAGAAAAAAGGACAGTTAGCTGTCGTCGCCACTTTTCCGCAGGCTAGGCAGAGATGGCAGGAGCCGATCCACTAGGGCCAGTGGTGGCGAACCATGCGCAGTAAGTTTCCAGGCGCTGGGCATGAAATGGGTTACTGCACATGCGTGGCTGTCAGAGGCAGCGGTGCGCGTGCGCAGTAGCTTCTTCCCCCACCGTTGAAAATACGGGATGGCAGCAGGAAAAGGGCCGAACGAGTGCGGAAATATGGGAAATCCTGGCCAATCTGGGATACTTGACAGGTATGAACCTATGGCACGCGTGCCAGAGATGGCACTCGGAGCTCTCTGTGGGCACTCGAGCAATCCCCCCAGCACAGTTTGCCCTGCCTCCTGCCTAGAAGCCCAATGGGAGAAAGAAAGAAAGAAAGAAGAGCCTGAGGACCCAGTACTACTTCTTCTTCCATGTCTTGGCTAGTCATGGAACTGCCAAAACGAAGGCACTTATTGGTGAGTTCATTCTGTTACCTCATTGTCAGAACCAACTCTTTGCCTCCTCACCTCCTTGGCCTGGTCCCACACACTCTTCTCCATGGGATTGGGTTCCATAGGGGGCAGAGTAAACTTGAAGTAGGGGCGCAGGTTCTTGTACATATAGATGAAGGGCCCGGAAGCCACGGCCACGGCTGGCGCACGTGGCTCATGCTGGTCCATCAAGAAGGCAGTGACGCTGGCAGGTAGATCGGGCAGGGCATTTTCAGTCAAGAGGCTCACGCCCTGATACACCTTCAGCTTCATCTCACGCCCTGTAATGCCCAGATCACCCACCACCAGCTGGGAAAGGGGAGAAAAATGAACCAGGAAAGTTCTTAAATTTATGCACAATGCGTGAAGACTCTTAATATGCTGTGATAGGTAAAGGTCTCCCTTGCTTGAAAGCCAGGTTGTATCCAACTCTAGGCTACAGTGCTCATCTTTGCTTACAACCAAAGAGCCAGCACTGTCTGCACCTGCAGATGTTTCCGTGGTCAGGTGGCTGGCACACAGAATGCTGTTTACCTTCCTGCCGAAGTGGCACCTATTTCTCCACTTGCAATTTCTTGCTTTCGAACTGCAAGGTTGGCAGGAGCTGGGACAGGCGACAGGAGCTCACTCCGTCCTGCAGCACTCGGATCTCGATCTGCTGACCTGCCGACCCTCCAGTCGTCAAGCGCACAGCATCTTAACCACTAAGACACCAATTCCTTTGCATTAATAGGTACACTGCATTAATTATTAGGCCAAACAATGATGAGGAGAAAAGATGAAAAGAACAAAACTGGTCACTGATTTGGGTTGTGATGGAAATATGAAGGGCCTGAAAAAAGTGGATTATGGGCACGACAGCAAAAAACTCCTTACCTTACAGTCTCCATCCCCGTGGAGGTCAGCCAGGGCTGGAAGAGAAAGCATAACTTGTGACATCCTGTTTGCAATAACGATATGGAGGTGGGGATGGGATTCAAAGGGAAAAAATGGCCACAGCCCCTGTCTTTAGATGGCTACCAAAGGAGGCAGGATTTGACTAAAATTAAAAGCAAATACGAATTCCATTAACTGCTTCTTCGCTTGCTTTTGCACAATTTGGACGGCAGGGCACTTCTGTAAGCCGAAAAGAAAAGTAAGTTCCCAGAAGTAAGCCTAGAATAGAGAAGATTTACAGATGTGCCAATACCAGACAAACCTGTCAAGTAAAAATAAGGTGTGGTTTGAGGGACTTTCTTCCACTACTCACACTAAATCCACATAGATTTTTTTTTGTCTGTGGAACTAAGAGAGTTTTCGTAGTGAACATGGCATAAGCATATCTCATTTGAGATGACAAGACAGTAGGTCTTTTCTTATACGCCCAAGATGACAAACCGTGGCACTCCAGTTGTTCTTGGACTTCAATTCCCAGAAGCCCAAATCTCTGTGAATCCACACGAATGAGTTTACTGCGCGTAATAACAGTCATAACAGAAGATCCCTGATTGGGGTTTGTTTGGTTACCATGAAGTTTGGTTCTTTTTTTAAAAAAAAAAACCTCTCTGATATGCTTGCATAGACTAATACAGCTTTTTGTTGTTGCTGCTGTTCAGTCACACAGTCGATTCCGACCCTTCGCGACCCCATGGACCACTGCACACCACTGCACACCAGGCACCCCTATCCTCAAGCATCCTCCTCAACCCACCCAGCTCTGTGCCCATTGCATCTACAATACCATCTAGCCATCTCATCTTTGGCCGCCCCTTCTTCTTTTGCCCTCCACCTTTCCCAGCATCAAGGCTTTCTCAAGCGAATCCTCTCTTCTCATTTGATGTCCAAAGTACTTTAGCTTCATCTTTACTATTTGACCTTCCAAGGAGCAGTCAGGGTTGATTTCTTCTAAGATCAACCTATTTGTTCTCCTCACTGTCCAGGGGACTCTCAAAACTCTCCTCCAACACCACATCTCAAAGGCATCTATTATTCTGCGCTCAGTTTTCCTTATGGTCCAGCTCTCACAGCCATATATATGGGGGAAACCAAATATGGGGGCACAACTATATATATATGGGAGCCTCTAAGGGGATGGGGCTCAGGCTTAGAGTTCTTCTTTCGTGTCCCAATCAAACCCTGGAGTGCCAAAATGAAGCCACTTTCTTGGCTTTGGCCAACCCTAAGTCCTCACTGGTGCATGTTTTGGCAGAAATAGGTAGACCAGTAAATGAGCCAGATTCTGAATATCTCCATATGAGAGTAAACAAAACAGAATGGCTAAAAGAAAAATGTTGTGGCACCTTAAGAACTAACCCCTGTATTTAAATATGAGCTTTCATGGACCAACAGGAGTAAGTTTTTAAGGTGTCGCAACTTTTTTTGTCTTTTTTTGCTGTTTTGTTTACTTTCAGATATGACTCAATGCCGAGTATTGGGCAGTGGTAAATAACCTGACTCCCTAATGGGACCAAGGGCTATGAGTGGATGAGCCCCTTTAGGTGGGATGATGGACCCCTCAGTGGAGGAAACCTCTGACCTCCACCTCAAAAATTTCTACTGTAAATCAAGTTATGGTACTTCTCTTTCTGCCTCCTCCATTCTACAAACTGTCCCATTAAAAAGAAGAGGTTCCCCTTCTCAGGGGAAAAAAACAAAACAACAAAGAGTTTATACTCACTGGTGCAAGATGAAAACGTGTACAAGCTGGCCACTGGGTCATAATGGGCGTCCAGCCATTTTGAACTGGCTTGTGTTCTGGCAAGCACCAGGACGATTGCATGCAAGGTTGAAAAAAAAAACATACACAGATATATATTTTAGAAATTTAAGATAAAGGTTTCCCTTGCTCAAAAGCCAGTCATATCCGACTCTAGGGTTCAGTGCACGGAATGCTGTTACCTTCCCAACCGAAGTGGTCCCTATTTATCTACTTGCTATTTCTTGCTTTCGAACTGCTTGGTTGGCAGGAGCTGAGACAAAGACGGGAGCTCATTCCGTCCTGTAGTACTCGCGCCTCAAACTACTGACCTGTCGACCTTCCAGTCAATCAGGTTCAGCACCCTAACCACTTCTTTACCTTCTGCTTAAACATTTGTAGTAAAAGAAATCGCGACACTTCTCAAACGTTGCTTGTTCTCCTGTTAAGCGTTTCTTCACGGCCGGAAAACATTTAATCCACATTTGTTTCCCAACAACTTCCTGATTCTAGTGCCACCCTCCAGTTCAATGGGTTTTCAATGGGGGTCAGTGGTTAAGCTCACCTTGTTAGTTGGACGGCTGGCAAGTCAGCAGTTTAAGACCTGGGTACTGCATGACAGACTGAGCGCCCGTCTCTGTCCCAGCTCTTTGGGGACATGAAAGGCTCCTCATTTTGCGGAGTTTCTTCTGCAAAAACCCTTTCAATCCAGAATAATTTCTCTCACCAAATTATTATTATGGGGTTGGTGACATCAGACTTCCCCTAAATTTTCTTTTATCCCCTCACAAATAAACTCTTTATTCCAGGGGTGCCCAAACTTTCTGTGCCGCAGACCTGTCAAGTGGTTCAGGGGGCTGGTCACTATGGCCCGGGGACCAGATCTGGCCCTGGGCTGTAGTTTGGGCACCCCTGCTTTATTCCTCCAACAATTCTAAACAGGACACCCCCCCCCCCCCCCCCCCAAATTTCATCCCCACCACCCCATACTGTCACAAAACCCTTCTGGGTGTCAGGCAGAAATGCAATGGGAGGCGGCACACTTTTCCAGCGGAAAAGGGAAAGCAGCACCTGTTGGATTTCTGCCTGGCACCATGGCAAAAACCCTTTTAAAGCAGCACGACCCTTATTACTGAGTCGCTCTCAGTCGTTACCCTTCGCCAGCACTTCCACAGGGCGCCGCAGTCGCCATCGCTAGGCCCCAGATTAAGCCAGGCAATCCTGTTATGGAAACGCCACGGCCGTCAATGGGTGCAACGGGAAAACAGGTCCCCCAGCAGGGAGGACGCGTTCCTAGATGTATGCAGGGGAGAGGGACACACCGCGGCAGGCTTCCGGGCTGACTTTGAATTTTATTTTATTTTTTGAAAGAACCATCAGAAGTAGCATCTTTATTTTTATTTCATACAGATAAATTTCAATAGTATTTATTTTCTGAGTTTGAACTTTAATTACGTACACGGGGGTGGGAGAAGTTGAAGAAGTTTCGTCCAAAAAGTGAAAAATGTCACTATTTGGGGACTATCCTTCCTAGTCCCTTTTCATGCCTCCTGAATGCCAAAGCCAGTCCAGATTTGGCCAGATATACATATCACTGCAGTGGCTCAAGTGGCCAAGACGCTGACCTAGGAGGAGGCGGAAGGTCAGCAGTTCGATTCCCGAATACGCTCCCGTCTTTGCCCCAGCTTCTGCCAACACCTAGCAGTTCAAAAGCAAGAAATTGCAAGTAGATAAATAGGGACCACTTTGGTGGGAAGATAACAGCGTTCCGTGCACTCATGACCATGGAAACATCCGCAGGAGACAGCGCTGGCTCTTCAGCTTTGAAACAGAGATGAGCACTGGACCCTAGACTCGGATACAACTGGCTTGAGCAAGGGACACCTTTACCTACATCAGGCGTCAAGAATGCCTAAGAATTCCCTGCATGGGCACTGGCAGACGGAGGTATCCTGGGATCGATAGGCAAAAAAAGGACCTTTCCAAAGCTATGTCTGTCAGGGATTCTTAACCTGTGGCCCATGGGCCAGATTTGGCCCATGGCACCATTTCATGTGGCCCCCACCACCACACCAGGAAGTGCAAAATGGTGGAGGACGGGCAAAATGGCTGTTCGGCCCCTGAAGCTGTCTGTGGGAGTGTGACCTGGCCCCCAGCTTTAAAAGATTGAGAACTCCTAGTCTAAGTGATCGATTAGTGGTGGCAAACCTATGGCACGCGTGCCAGAGGTGGCACTCAGAGCCCTCTCTGTGGGTACCCATGCAATCACCCTAGCACAGAGTTTACCCTGCACCTCTGCCCAATAGGAGCGCTGCCTCCCCCCAGCAGTTAATCCCACCCCTCTGCCCAGCAACCCAATGGGAGCACTTCCTCCCTCGCCCCAGCGCAGAGTTCACTCCACCCCTCTGCCAAGCAGCCCAATGGGAACATTTCCTTCCTCCCCTGTTGGCCCTTTGTGATAAATAAGTGGTTTTGGGTTGCAGTTTGGGCACTCGGTCTCTAAAAGGTTCACCATCAATGTGATAGATCTTCCTGGATCTGAGCTGGCAGACTTGCCCGCTCTGCAAAGGGGCATGTTTCCAAGCCCTGTGTCCCCAAATATAGAGCTGAGGGAATCCCAGTGGATTTAACTGTGGGACACTGGGAGACAATGTGGAAGCCTTAAGAAAAACAAAAACGGTTGTGAGCAAATCCCATGGGATCTGTTTCTGGGAACCGTAGTTCTTCTGGCTCCCAAGGAGTGGATGGAGAGACACACATATGTAAAGAACAAATCTGTTTTTATAATCTTGTTTTAGCTAATGTATTTTATCCTATTTTAACTTGACATGGTCAGATGACTAATCAGTTAATATTAAAAAATAAAGGAAGGAAGGAAGGAAGGATAGTTGTCTAGCCCAAAACTATCTGTATCACAGGAAAGCTGGCTTTAGATCTGGGTAGGTTTGGGGCAAAGTGCTTTCTTCCTGGCCCCTCTTCTGTTATAATAATACTGTAATAATTTCATGTCAGAAATTATTCTGGGTTGAAAAGATTTTTGTGGGAGAAACTCCACTCACGGAACGCCTAAATGAGGCTCCTTTCATGTCCCCAAGAGCTGGGACAGAGACAGGCCCTCAATCTATCAAGCAGTACCCGGGTCTCGAACTGCCAACTTGCCAGCCTTCCAGCTAACAAAGCAAGCTTCTTAACCACTGAGCCTCCCCTACATCACTTGGAGGACCCTGAATAGGCTGAGGGTTGGAAGTCCCTAAACGCAAGACCGACAGGCTCAAGCGGAGGACTGATAGTGGACAACAACGTGCTGTGTGAACGTGAAGACACAGAATCCGTCCCAGTTACTGGTTATGCCAATGACTGCCAGACATATGCACCGATGAGCCAAGAAAGTGGCTTCATTTTGGCAGTCCAGTGTTTGATCGGGGGAAGAAGCAAAGCAGTTATCAAATGGCTCACAGCAAGCTGGGCAGGTCCGATCAGTTCCTGGAAAATAGGTGGGGAAGAAGTAGAAGCAGTGACAGATTTTACTTTCCTGGGATCTAAGATCACTGCAGATGGCGACTGTAGCCATGAAATAAAAAGACAACTGATTCTGGGGAGACAAGCGATGAGAAAGTTGGGGAATATAATGAAAAGCAGAGACATCACCTTGAAAACAAAAATTCGCATAATCAAAGCAATGGTATTCCCAGTGGTAATGTATGGGTGTGAGAGCTGGACCATTAGGAAGGCTGAGCGCAGAAGAATAGATGCCTTTGAGATGTGGTGTTGGAGGAGAGTCCTGAGAGTCCCTTGGACAGCAAAGAGAACAAATAGGTCAATACTGGAGGAAATCAAACCTGACTGTTCGTTGGAGGGACAAATAGTGAAGACGAAGCTAAAGTACTTTGGACATCAAATGAGAAGGGAGGACTCACTTGAGAAGGCTTTGATGCTGGGAAAGGTAGAGGGCAAAAGAAGAAGGCGGTGTCCAAAGATGAGATGGCTAGATGGCATTGTAGACGCAGTGGGCACAGAGCTGGGCGGGCTGAGGAGGATGGTGGAGGACAGAGGAGCCTGGAGGAAAATGGTCCATGGGGTCGCAAAGGGTTGGAATCGACTGTGCGACTGAACAACAAGCTGGGCAAACTTAGAATACTATTTTTCTTTCCCCACGTGACACGGGAGTAGCAAAGAAGAGCCTTCTGTGCAACTTTCCTGCAAGATTCAAAGGCAGAAACATCTAGGAACCAATTTTTATTATTCCGACCCTTCTCCAGTGTGATCAGCCATTGGGGATTAAATTAATGACAATCAAATTAAACATCCACGTTCGCCAAGGAGCGGCCGTGTTCCAAGAAACAGAAAACACAAGCACAGGTTAGTGGTTTTTCAAATCCACCCTCCAGAATCTAGGTCCCATTTTGGTTTACACAAAAGGGTTAGTCCACTTGCAATGTCCCTCCTAGGGCTCCTGGCTCTGGGATACCATGTTTAATAAAAGAATCTGAATGTCTCGAGATCAGTGCGAGGAGGTGGGAGAGAAGAATTTGGTTTACCCAAAATATCCCTGGGAAAGCCAAGACGGAGTCTCTGGAGGGTTGGGTCCACTTGATGCCCCCCTCACCCAGCCTACAACCCAAGCTGCTGAATTACTCAATGAGTTTCTTAGCCTTGAAGAAACGCCTGAGGTAGAAGACCTGCCAAGTGGCCAGTCCGACCAGGCAAAGCATGGAGAAGATGCTGAAGTAGAAGACACGAGCGCTGGTAGACTCTGGAAAGAAAAAAAGGGAAATGTCAGTAAGGAAAAGGCCATCCTTGCTCAAAAGCCAGTCATATCCAACTCTAGGGTTCAGTGCTCATCTCGGTTTATAGCCAAAGAGCCAGCGCTGTCTGCATCTGAACACGTGGCAGGCATGAACTTGACGAAGCCTTCCAGTCGTCAAGTTCAGAGTCTTAACCATTAAGCCGCCACGGACATGTCAGTAGAGGTGCGCTAAAGCTTTGTCGTACATCGTAATCTCTTATTGATTAAATAGTTTGTGCGGGAGGTTCATATCTCAAAAAAAGAGTATTGTCTGCACACATTCAGTCTAGATTTCATCTCCATTCTGAGGGGTGCAAATTGAAATTGAAAAGGATGCAAACCTAGATGAAGAAACAACGTGACAGAGTATAGATGCAGGGCTGCTGCAATCCAATTCAACTATCCTACGAGTTTTAAATGACCAGCAAATGACTCGATCAACTACATTGTCCGGGAAGTTTATCTTTTTTTCCCCCTTGCATGAACAGCAAGGAAGACGCAACTTTCTATCTCCAGTTTTCAAAAACACTTTTTTTTCTTTGTTGTTGTCAATTCCGACCATTTTGCGACTGTATTTAAAATAGCATTTTTGAAACAGCTATCCAGTTTGTTTGTTTGTTTATTCAATTTATATAGCAGCCCAACTCAAAATGACTCTGGGCGGCTCACGACGTTAAAATCACCATCACCATTCTAAAACTTAAAAACCCATTTTTAAAATCCAATTAAAATATTACAAAAATTACCCCAAACAGCTAACAAAAAGAGGGAGCAATATTGCGATATCAGCCAGCAGGCAGGAGGTCACCCCATCCCCGGTGCCCCACACCTGCTTTGCCAGCCAGGTTTTTAGTTCTTTCCTAAAGGGTAGCAACTCCTTCTGGAGTCGTAGCTCGATTGGCATTGAGGTTCCAAAGGGCCGGAGCAGCCACAGAGAAGGCCCTCCTTCCGGTGTTAGAGAGGCAAGCCGCTCTAGCAGATGACACAATAAGAGAGCCTCTCCGGCACGCTCTGGTGGGACGGACAGATGTTCCCAGGGTGACGCGGTCTCTTAACAAGACTCCTTGCAGTTAGTAAAGGTACATGTCACCCTTGCTTGAAAGACAGCTGGGTTGGCAGGAGCTGAGGAAGACTCGGGAGCTCACTCCGTTGTGCAGCACACGGGTCATGAACCGCTGACCTGCTAACCTTCCAGTCATCAAGTTCAGCGTCTTAACCACGAAGCCACCGCAGTCCCATCCATGGCAGTAGCATGAAACAACTCAGCCAAAAGAGTGGAGGCTTAGCCAGACAAAGAAAACTGGGAAATTCCTTATTTTCAGCCCCTTCTTGGTGTCCCACAAGGAAAGAAGGCAAGTCTCTGCCCCAAAGAGTCTACAGCAGCAGGAGACGGAGGAAAGAGCGACACAAGAGAGGAGGGGAGCCTTTTTGCGAATGACTTAACTTTTTATTTAACCTACGGACGGGTTTCAGGCCTCAAAACCAAACCTCACTCACCGTTGGTGTCGCGCATTTCTTCTTCACGTTGCTTCATGAAAGCAAAATCTTTCACAATGGATTCGGAAAGGTCTTCCAGACGCCGGAGGTCCACCTCCAAAGGCTTCAGTTTCTCTGCCTTTGCAATCTGGGGGTGGGTAGAAAGTGGGAGAGGAATATTAACACAACCCCCCAGAGAAGAGTCCTGGTGACATAGTCATAAATATGACTATTAAATTAAATAGGAGTTAAACTGCTGTACTGCAGCCACAACATCGTGAGTTCAGTCCTGACGGCGATCAAGGTTGACTCAGACTCTTCCATCCTTCCCAGGTTGACCAAGAATCCCCAGCATGTCGGGGGGCAAAATACTAATTAACCATAAACTGCCCAGAGAGTGCACTAAGCGCTTATATGGGGCAGGTATATTTATTTATTACATATTTATACTAGCCATCGGGGGTTATTTCCCACTCTGGGTGGCGTACAAAACAATTAAGTAAGCAACGACAATATAATGTGACAAACATTAACAAAAATAAATATCAGATGGCATCTGAAGGCAAGCAGGCTCAAATCTACACAACTAACGTACCCTCAAGGTAAAATGTTCTTATAAAGGTAAAGGTTTCCCATTGCTGTATCCGACTCTAGGGTTCAGTGCTCATCTCTGTTTCAAAGCCGAAGGGCCAGCCTGGTCGTTTCTGTGGTCATGTGGCTGATCGCTGATCATCAGGCGGTGGTTAACTAACCACTGCATTATATTGTTCCCAGGACACTCTTTCATAGCTGATCGCCAATGTTCAGAATCAGATATGGCACAAAAGGATAAACCTCGTGCTCTAACCCATGGCACACCCTGCCTCCCCAAGAGCCCATTGCTCTGTGGGGCTGAACATATTAACAGATAACCTGAGTGAACCTGGTAATGAGCTCCCATGGCTTGGTGGTTAAGCTGCCCAAACTCTGCTCGTGATCAGAGTTTGATCCTGACACGGCTCAAGGTTGACTCCGCCTTCCATCCTTCCAAGTTCAGTTTAAAAAGAAGGGGGGGGGGGGGACTGTAGTTTGCATAATGACTTTGTGAACCGCCCAGAGAGTGCTCTTAAGTGCTGTGGGATGGTGTATATCGAAGTGTAATGGCTACTTACATCCTCGTAGTTCCGTGCCTCCACACCGTGTTTGACGTTCAGGGTGATCAGCTGGTCAGGGACCCGGAAATTCCCTGGAAGACCCAATCAAAGAAGAGGTGTTCAAGTTGAGGGCATGTGAAATGAACATAGGGAATAAATTCATGTGCCGGGCCTATTTATTGAAGTATACGGAGCAGTGAGCAAGGACAGAATCTTCCTAAGCATATACAATGGCTAAAAGCAGGCTGTAGCCACGTGATGGCGAAACTTGGCACTCCAGATGTTCTTGGACTTCAATTCCCAGAAGCCCAAGCCCCCCGTGAATCCACACGAATGGATTTACTGCGATTCATCCTGCCCGCGTCGCTCCCGGAAATGGAAGTAAAACACGCCCGGATGTTTAAGGCTCTTCCAGGTTAATGTCCGTACGGGCGCATTTGACTTCCGCTTCCGGGAGTGAGGAGGGCGGCGTGGGTTGGATGAATCGCAGTAAAGCCATTTGTGTGGATGCATGGGGGCTTCTGGGAATTGAAGTCCAAGAACATCTGGAGTGCCAAGGTTTGCCATCACTGACATAGGCTGTAAACCCCTGGTTTAAATCCTAGTTGGAGAACTAGACAAAAAGCCAGATGTGAGGGTGTGTGTGTGTGGGGAAACCCCTATGATACCCCATTTACATTGGGTCAGGGCAGCAGAAAGGGTTGGCAGGCACTTCCAGGCATCTAGTCTTACCTTCCTTCGCCCCCCCCCCCCCCCCCCACCTGCCCTTACCTGGCTGTCCGTGGCTCTCAAAGCAGATCTCGTAGATCTCATAATCGTCGGTGGTGAAGGCAAATTTCCCTTTCTTGGCATCCTCTTTGGAGTACAAGATGTGCCCAGAGGAGTCCGTGACCTGCGGGGAGAAAAGGCCTGAAGCATCAGCAGCAACAATGACACGTAGGGAAAGCACGGGGGCATCTGGGCATGTCAAAAGTGCAGAACCAGCAAGGCCTTAAAAGGCATTGCTTGTGGGAACCACGAACATCTGGAGAGCCAGGTTTGAAGAACCCTAAACTAGACCAAAAAGCCTTATCTCAGCGATGGCGAACCTTGGGCACTCCAGCAGTTCTTGGACTTCAATTCCCAAAAGCCCAAGTCAGCACTCCTGCTGATCAGGGCTTTCTGGGAATTGAAGTGCAAGAACAGCTAGAGCAGGCGTGTGCCCAAACTTTTCAGGCCACATGCCAGCCACCAGAAGCGGCCCGCGCCAAGGTTTCCCTTACTCGAAAGCCAGTTGTATCCGACTCTTGGGTTCAGTGCTCATCTCTGTTTCAAAGAGCCAGCGCTGTCTGCTTTCTGCAGACGTTTTCTGTGGTCACGTAGCAGGCACGACTAGACACCGGAGTGCACGAAGTGGTCCCTGTTTATCTCCTTGCTTTTCGAACGGCTAGGTTGGCAGGAGCTGGGGACAGAGACGGGAGCTCATTCCGTCCTGCAGTCCTCGGGAATCGAACTGCTGACCCCCCCCCTCCCACACACACACACACACACCCTCCAGTCAGCGTCTTAGCCACTTGGGCCGTAAATGCACCCGCGGCTGCTGTAAACACATTTACGACAGCCGCGGGTGCTTTACGGCCGAATTTCGTGTACGCACGGGGAAGATGTTTGACGTCCACTTCCAGGAGCGCAGTCATGACCCCCCCCCCCTGATCTAGAGTGCCCACGTTCGCCACCAATGGGCTATGGGGAGTGTGTGGGGTGGGGGGAAAGGGAAGGATCCTCACCCGCAGGTCGGTTTTGATCCCCGGCGCGGTGGCCTCGGAGACCTCGTACTCGCCCGTGACCATGACGTCCCGGTGCAGTTCCTCCTTCAGGCACTTGCGGGTCTGGGGCGGCAGATGGAAGGAGAGCCCCTGGCAGCCGCCCGGGCACCACAGCAGGGCCAGCAGCCCCAGGGGCAACAACAGCACGGCCGCCCTCCGCCACATGCCGCCCGAGGTCATCCTTCCCAGCGTCACAGCCACCGGTTTCTTTCCTCCCCCCTGCCTCCTGACACGCGAGCGGGCGCTTTCACACGATCACCTTGTTCACGCGACGCGGGCGCCGTCGTCGAACGCGCGCTTCCTCCTCCCCCTTTCGCCCCGCCCCTTCCAGGCTGTTGGCCCCGCCCCCTCGCCCGGCCGGACGCGCTGCTGCTGCGCTGTCCGACGTGGCGTTCTCTCTGCGGCGGGGAGGCGGGGCCTGGGGAAGGGGGCGGGGCTCCCGCGGGCTGAGTGAGGACACGCCCCTTAGAACGCTGGGCTTTGATGGCTGGAAGGGTCAGCAGTTCGAGACCCGCCGAGGGATGCTGCACGCTCCCTGCCAACTTGAAAGCAAGGCGATAAAACAAGCAAGGCGGGGAAGGTCCAGCCTCTAGTAGTCATGCCTGCCACAGGACCACAGAAACGTCTGCAGAAGCTGCAAAAATGTGAAACGCTTCAAGTCTCAAAATAAATAGGCTAAATTCAGATTTCTTCCTCTTATGTTTTTGTTTTAATTAAGTCTGGCCAGGGTATTATCCTGCTGAACAGAGTAAGACCCTACCGCCCGCCATTCAATGGCGAGGCTCGGGGTAGATTAACTAACCTAACCACGTTGAGGACTAACAGCCTCGAGTGGCAAAGTCCACAGGGGACGGCGAGGGCCCCCCCAAGTGGATTCAATCCCCACTTGAACCTTTCCGAGTGGACGTGGCGTGGGCCGGATGAATTGGCATTGCGGGCTGGTTCCGGCCCACAGGCCGTAGTTTGGGCAACCCCTGCTCTTGAGAGTCCCCGCCTGGACTGCGGGGAGATGAAATCAGTCCACCCTGAAGGAAATCAACCCCGACTGCTCCTTGGAAGGACAAATGCTGACGCTCGAGTCCTTTGGCCACCAAATGAGAAGAGAGGACTCGCTGGAGAAGGCCCTGATGTTGGGAAAGATCGAAGGCAAAGGGAGAAGGAAGCAGCGGAGGATGAGATGGTTAGATGGCATTGTTGAAGCGGTGGCCAGGCCACGGAGGATGGCAGAGAGGGCAGAGGAGCCTGGCGTGCAGTGGTCCATGGGGTCGCAAAGGGTCCGACTCAACTATGCGACCAATAACAGCAACATGAACATTGTTTTTTTTCTATCGTGTGGAGTTTAAATCTGCACGTCGCTCTGTCTCCCCACCGCTAGCAAACGAAGAAGAAATGGGAGCCAAGGTACTTAATAAAAGCTCGGTTTATTGAGTTCCTAGTGTACTGAGAAGGCAGGGGTGTGCCCCCCACCCCACCTGTCCCCATTTCCCTGAACTGTTTACAGAGAGGCTAACCCAATGATGGAGAACCTTGGCACTCCAGCTGTTCTTGGACTTCAATTCCCAGGAGCCCAAGTGCCTGTGAACCCATTCGTGTGGATTCACGGGGACTCAGGCTTCTGGGAACCGAAGTCCAAGAACAGCTGGAGCCAAGGTTGGCCATGACTGGGCAATACCCTATTCCATGCTTTTGCACTGGAAGGGAGGAAAGGGGGTTTCAGAGAGGAGCCTCGGTCTCGAACTCAGCACTTCCAGAAGTGAGCGTCCGCACGGGCCAAGTCGAGCAGGTGCTTCTCCAGGATGTCTCCATCTTCAGGGAAGCGGTCCCGGAAGGACTTGATCAAGCCACCCGCGCTGCCTTCGTACTGCACGAGTACAACGTCCTCTCCTGCAGGCAGGCAGGGACGGAAGGGTGAGCGAAACCTTCCCGCGGGGCACGGGTGGCCTCCCCAACCCTTGAGCCACGGCAGTCCCAAAGAGCAACTGGGAAAAGGTAGATTGGAGTGAATAGTTCCAGAATCCTTACCTTCCAAGCGAGTGTTGGCTTGCACAAACAGTTTGCGTGCTTCCTTCCACAGCAGCACCGTGTGCCGGAGGGTTAAGAAGCATTCAGGTTCCTGATCCGTCACTGAGGAATAGGCCTCGTAAAGGGTGCGGCCGCCGGCCACATCTGCCGTGGATTTCATCACCTTTTAAGACAGACAAGCTCCTCTTCAGTTGGGAGCTGAACTACAGCTCCTACCCTGAATCCCTTCTTGTTCATTTATACCAGGAGGATCGCCAATATTCGGGTTCGTATATGGCAAAAGAAGTGCATCCTTGTGCCCTGCCACAATTACTCCCAAGAGAAAAAGATGATGGGGGAACCCAATCTTCCCCACCCACCCCCGTCTTCACGGCTCCTTACCTGCAGTTTGCGGAGGAAGCGCTCCAGGGCGGGCTTCCCGACGGTGCAAATCTTGCTGCGGTCCAGCGTGATGACTGCATCGGGCTTGCCGTCGGCACCCGTCGTGCGAGAGAGCGATACTAGGCCTTTGCCGGCCTCCAGGAGAACCCTTAGGATGACAAAGCGGGCCTGCATGTGGGCCTGGCACAGAAGGAAAGACCGCAAGACGACATTAGGAGCATGAAAGGAACCTCCTAAAGCATACCTGTCAAGTTTTGGATTTGAAAATAAGGGAAATCTCCCGGCCAATACAGGAGACTTGACAGTTCACAAAGAAGGAATTGCAAGTAGATAAATAGGGACCCCTTTGGTGGGAAGGTACACAGCGTTCTGTGCACTCTAGTCATGCCTGCCATGTGTCCACGGAAATGTCTGCAGATGCAGACAGCATGGCTCTTTGGCTATAAACAGAGTCCTAGAGTCGGATACGACTGGCTTTTTGTACCACCTTAATACTGATGATGCAAAAAAGTTATACTAAGTTATACTTTCCCCTCCAAAGTCCTTTCGAGGTGCACTCCTCAATCTCTGAAGGATCAGGTCCCCCCCCCCCCCTGTTCAGCTTGGCAAGCCTTACCTGGCGCCATGTTCCAGACTCAGGCGTGTAGAACTCCAAAGCCAGAAGCCCGGCCCGCACCATGTTCAGCCAGTTGATGTAAATCACATCCTCGGCATCTTCTCCATCCAATCCAAAAATGCTAGCAAGAAGGAAAGGATTAAATCCAATGTGATGTGTTGGATAGTGACAGACCAGGGTTCAAATTCCTGCTTAGCCATGGAAATTCACTGGGGAAGGAGTTCTTCTTGTGTCGCATGCAATTCCGCATATTTCATGGTGATCAGCCATGAAGATTGTCCTGGGAACACTATAATAATGCAGTGGCCTTCCCTTTGCCTTCTGCAGCGTGACACCCATAGTACCACAGATCCAGTTCCACAAGTCACTTTCTGGTCCTGAGGCCTTTTGGTATGCAAAGTCCTCATCATCATCCCCAGCCCAGGATGGATGAAGCTGCTGCCCTCCATCAAGAGGGATTCAAGTGGGATTTAATCCACTTGGGAACCATCACCTTTCCCCGTGGACTTCGCCACTCAAGACCGATAGTCCTCGGGGTTGCCAGGTTAGTTAACCACCACCTGATGATAGGCACGGAGTCCCTGGCAGTATGATCTACTCAAGTGTTTCCTAACCTATGGTTCTTGGACTTCAATTCCCAAAAGCACTGATCAGCCAACGTACTGACGTAGGCTTCTGGGCATTGGAAGTCCAAAAAACCAAAGGTTGGGAAAGAGTCGTCTTTTATCTCTTAAGCCAGCTCTGCTTCTGATGACGAAATGATTAGCATGTACCTTCTGGCCCACAGACACTCACCTCAAAACCAGTTTGTTCAGGCAGAGGTAAAGCCCCACACACTCAGCCCGGCATTCCTCGTAACTCGATGCTACGCTTGAAAATTTGCTATCCCAGGTTTCCCCCCCGCGGTACCAGCTCCGAATCTGTGGGGACAGGAAAACATGGAGATTTATGTTCTGCATAAATCAGGTGTACCCAAACTACAGCCTGGGGAGGGGGGGGGGAACTGACCCCAGATGCCAATTCATCCAGCCCACGAAGCCCTTGTTGCTCCTGGAAGCAGAAGTAAAACTTCCAGGAGCGACGAGGGCTTTGCGGGCCGGATGAATTGGTGTCCAGCCCCCGGGCCACAGTGAGCGGCTCCCTGAACCACATGACCCAAAAAGTCCTAGGCAGAATCGGACTTCAGATTTCGATTCAGCACACTTGATTTAGTATCAGACACATGGATTAGACTAAACAGCAGACAATATTTATCCTTTTTTTTTGTGATGTAGTGTAATCTATTATACTCAAATCCTCACCAGTTCTCCTGTCTCCGGATTGACCACTGCCTCCCGGTCAAAGTTGAAGGCACCAGAATCATCCTGACAAGGGAATAAGAAACGGAAAGTATTTTAAAAGTTAAGGACAACTGATTTTGAAAGGGGTTACCTACCTACAGGTGACACTGGACAAAGCACACCAACACAACCCGATACAAGTGACCATCGTTTGATGCCCCTTGAACTGCTGGGGTTCCATCCTGTTGAATACTGCACCTCGCAGTTTGGTTAGCATCTGTTGTGTTTCCATGGAGTAAAAGGTAAACATCACCCTTGCTCGAAAGCCAGTCATATCTAACTCAGTGCTTATCTCTGTTTCATAGCTAAAGAGCCAGTGCTGTCTGTGTCTACAGACGTTTCCATGGACATGTGGCAGGCATGATTAGACACCAGAGTGAATGAAATGCTCTTTACCTTTACCCACCAAAGTGGTACCAATCTGCTCACCTGGACGAAGAGCTTTCCGCTGCCGTGGCCCAGCAGTTCGTGGAGACCCACTTGCACCTCGAAAGAGGGGCCCTTCCACTTGATGTACAAATCCTGCAACAGAGACCAAATATATATATATGACCCTTCAACGAGGAAAGCCACCACCACCACCACCACCACCGGTGTGTTTTACTGCCCCACTGGGTCCCAAAGGTCTCCTTCACTGGATATGAAAATCTCCCTTTAACCAAATAGCTCGCCTGCATCTGCTATATGTGGGTTTTAATACCTGCCTTATACATCAAAGGAACATTTGTGCTTACAGATGTTATGGTTAAGATCTCCAGCAGGTCATGAGTCGCAGAATGGCAGAACACATAATAATGGGGTCAGCTTATAGGAAGCCCGTGTTTTTTTTAATACACTGCAGAATGGTGATTTTGCTACTGGGACTAACACATGTGATTTACATGACATCAAGTGTGCCGAATCTGAACTTGCCTATCACATACAGATTTTAAGCTATAGGCGTGGTATAGCTGTTCAAATGGTTGGTAATTGAGTAATTTATATTTTATACTATACATTACTCAGTTGGGTGGTTATTAAAAAAATAACCACCCAACTCTACTAATTAAAATATAAATTAACATAAAATCATATTGTAATTTATATTTTATAATATAAATATAATATAATTTTATATTAATTTTTATTTTTAATTAGTAGAGTTGGGTGGTTATTTTTTAATGGTTTTAAAGTTTTAAAGTCATAATTTTATGTGAATGAGGTCTGTTATCTGTAATCCGCCCAGAGTCATTCGCGAGTGGGTAGCAATATAAATGTTAGTTAGCTAGTTAGTTAAATAAATAAATAAACAGCAACAACAGCAGCAACAACGATGATGATGATGTATATTTACAAGGGAACATGATAACATTTGCAGCTACCACCATGCCTGCGGCCGCCTCAGCTGAATCATGTCCCCTGGTGGCATGCATGTTCTAGCAGTGACTAGTCATGTCTGGGCAAGTCAGTGAGATGACATCAGAAATAGGTACGGTATATAAGGCAAGATGGACCAAGGGCTTGTCTCTAGTGCGAAACCATCATATTGGATAGTACAGCTAGGCCATAGCAGGTGACTTTTTACAGGTGAAAATCCACAACAATCCCACTGCCTCCAGGGAATCAACACCCCTTACTTTGTCCTGCTCCGCAAGGAAAGTCAGTTTCTCCTTCTTCGTGGAGTAGCCCACGGCCAGGACATTCCCCAGCGAGACGTTTTTGAAGCCATCCGTCTGGCGGATGTCGTCATCTGGGGATAGACAGAGAAAACCCTCAAGATCCAACAGAACGATCCAGACGTCGTGTAAGAACAAACCCGTTCCTTTCAAGAAAGCTGGATTGCAACAACCATCGTCGCCTTGCCAAGGATGGTCAGAGGGAGTGCTCCTAATACTTAGGAGTGCTTGAAGCTGATAAAAATTGGGCTCAGATATCCTGCCAACCTAGCAGTTCAAAAGCAAGAAATTGCAAGGAGATAAATAGGGACCACTTTGGTGGGAAGGAAAACAGCGTTCCCTGTGCTCCGGTGTCTAGTCATGCTTGCCACATAACCACAGAAATGTCTGCAGAAGCAGAGAGCGCTGGCTCTTTAGCTTTCAAACATATATGAGCATCGAACCCTAGAGTCAGATACCACTGGCTTTTGAGCTAGGCAGACTTTGACCATTAATCTCGTAGCCATTGTTCTGGGGTGCCAATGGATACATCACGAGTTCTCAACCGTTTTAAGCCGGGGGTTCGGGTCACATTCCCACAGACAGCTTCAGGGGCCGGATGGCCATTTTGCCCTTCCTCCACCACATGGTGCTTCCTGGTGTGGTGGAGGCGGTGGGGGGCCCACATGAAATGGTGCCGTGGGCTGCATCCAGCACCCCTGGCTGCAGGTTGAGAATCCCTGGGATACACCCTGCTTTTCCCTCACCCCTGCCAACCCCAAAGAGAGGGTTCAGTGTTGGGCTTGGCAACAGGAAATGTCTGGGATGGGACAGATTTGGCCCACCCACCCCCATCATTCTGGGCAAGCTCGCTTTCGGACCCTTACAGTTGGGGATGTTGATGCCAGCCGGAATCCCGCTCCCAGCAAAGGTGAGCACATCGAGGGAGGTGAAGTCGGGCTTCAGGAAGGTGTCTTTCTCAAAGGCACGAGGCCAAGGAAGCTCTCCCAGCAGGTCCTCTGCTGCACCCACCAACCGGGCAAACTTTGCGCTCATGGCCTTGTTCACGATAGCCACGAAACCTGGAACGACAGACAGCGGCCTCCGTTAAGAAAGCAAACCTCAGCTCTCACCACCGCCACCACAGTTACGCCACCTTGCCAATTGTACCTTCCTGTGGTTTGGGCCAAACACAGACTCACACAACAGTGGGGCTGAAAGGCATGTTGTCCAACACCCCCCCTGTCAAAGCAAAATAGAGTAGTACAGTAGTCACACTTCTCTACCTCCCCATGGCGCTTAGCGCACGCTCTGGGCGGTTCACAAGTTAGCTGGCATTTTTACCCCCTAACATGTGGAGTACTCATTTTACCAACCTTGGAAGGATGGAAGGCTGAGTCAACCTTGATCCCTGGTCAGGATCGAACTCACGACGTTTGGCCTGCAGGACAACAGTTTTAACCACTGCACAACTGGGGCTCTAGAACTGTGACGGCGAACCTTGGCACCCCAGGTGTTCTTGGACTTCAATTCCCAGAAGCCCAAGTCAACACACCTGCTGATCAGGGCTTCTGGGAATTGAAGTTCAAGAACATCTGGAAAGCCAAGATAAGTCATCCCTGGCCTACGCTATGATCATAGCAGGATAAACCGATCTATGAAATTATGTCCCAGCAAATTCGATGGGGTCTTTCAGTAAGGGGGGCGGATGCTATTCCTTAGCGGACAAAGCCTCCAAATTGCTCCTCTGATGAATGCGCTCTTCTTGAATGGGCCTCTCCTTTCCCCACCCAGGCCAATTCCCCCTCTAAAAAGACAGAAAAGGTACCTTCAAATTCTCCCCGGGAACCGTAGGGATCTCGGTAGCTCTCGATGAAGCCAATATAACTGAGAAGACAGAAAAAGGAAACACAACCAAGGGAGATGTTGAGTTTGGCCAGGATAAACTGAATTTTATTTTTATTACACTACAGAAGTTAGATATAAATCTCCCGATGAAAGGAATTCTGAAAAGCCGATAGACTGGAAAGGCTTTGAGAGGACTTTGAGAAATTGTTGAAGATTGTATTAAGAGAGGATTTTAGGAAATTGTTGAAGACAGTATCAATATTTTTGTTTGGGGCAAAAAACATTTTTGGTCATGGAATTTATGAAATCAACCTCATGAGTTTCTGGTATAAAGACATAGCAATACTGATACAATTTATTTTGATGACGGATGAAGGCATACCTGTCAATATCCCGTATTGGCTGGGATTTCCCATTTTTCCACGCCTGTTCCTCCCCTTTCCCGTCGCCATCCCGTATGTTGAATGGCAGGGAAAGTAGCTACTGCGCATACGCACCGTTGCCTCTGACGGCCATGCATGCGCAGTAACCCATTTCCTGGCTGAAGGGTTTCTGCGCATGCTTAGAGGTTTCTGCACACATGTGCGTTGCTGCCTCTGACGGCCATGCATGTGCAGTAACCCATTTCCTGCCCAGTGCCTGAAACCTGCACATGCGTGCCTGGCTCCTGGATTTCCAAAACCGTGACTTGACAGGCATGGACCAAGGACAGACGCCGCCTGAAGCCTACCTCTCCACAATGGGCCCTTTGTCTTGGATCCAGCAGCGGGAGCCCTCCTTGTGGGCTGTGATGGAGCCCTGCGTGAAACTGGTGACGTAGTGGCCCAGCATTTCTGACTGGGTGGCGTTGGCTGCGTGTTGCTGAGGAAGCAAAAAGTGGATTGGACTCAAGTCAGTACATGTAAACAGAAACACAGGTACTACTGAGACCCAAGAAAATAGCTTATGGCAACCCTATGAATAACACTGCACAGCAACGATTTTGCTACTGGGAGTAACACATGTGATTTACATGATATCGAGTGTGCTGATCCCAAATCGGAACTCAGAATTTGCCAATCACTTACAGATTTCAAGGCGTGCTATAGCTATTCAAATGGTTGGGAATCGGGTGGTGTATTTTTCCCATAGAGATTTTCATTGTACGATTTTGCCCATAGGGATTTTTGTTATACGATGCATGCGTCATACAATTTAAAAAATTGTATAATGAATTGCCTTGTGGAACCAATTATTTTCATTATACGAGGCTCTACTGTAATGGCTCCTCCTTGTCTTCCACCCTGGGAGTCACAGAGGCAGAGGAGACCATTCAGCACATTGGATTTGGCTTGCAGTTGGGGAAAAGAGGCAGGGTTTTGTTTGCTTTTTTTGGGAACTAGGAAACCTCTCCCCTGCCCGCGTCGTCACCTGGGCCTTCTGAAGGTTCTCCACAACTTTCTGCAGCAATGGGGCGTAATCACCACGCGTCACATTAAAGACACATCCGCCAAACTGGAAACATTTCATTTTGGAGGCCAAGTCGTTGTCAAGCTGGGGATCTAGGCAGAGAAGAGACACCCAGGTTAGGAAGGCCAAGACAAAGAAAGGGAATGTGCGGATGAACTGAATCCCCCCCCCCCCCCCATCATCATCCTAGCTAAGAATGATGGGAGTTGGAGCTGAAGCAAATCTCAGGTGAGGTTTTATTTATTTTATGCAGCCTTGCACTTGTGTTGTTTCTTTACATGCTGTCACTGGACCGTAGGAAGAAGTGTTGAGATTGTGCCAAGAAACGGGACAGCTGAAGCCATGATGGGGCCACGGAATATGGCCACAGACAGAAAATGGCTCTTACCGTCTGAAAGCACTGATGCCAAGCGAACCTCGTAGGTCACTTTCCCATCCACCTGGGTCTTGAACAGCCGTGTGTTATAAGCACTGATGTTCTGCAAAAAGATTTGAGAAAGAAAATTTGTTGGTCAAGGGTTCAGTATCCAGTTTCAATTACTTGAGGGTCTAAATCAGGGGTTCTCAACCTTTATAAGCCACAGGCCGGACCATGCCCCCTCAGACAGCTGAGTGGGCCCGACTGGTGGTTGGTTCCCCCTGCCATAAATGCTGCTACAAAACACGTCCGCAGCTATCGTAAACATGAAAGGATGCTGTGGGCCAGGGCCGGCCTGCAGGCCATAGGTTGAGAATCCCTGGTCTAGATAAATTAAATTTTTTAAAAATCCTGACATACACAATATACAGTGGAACCTCATACAACAATCGTCCCGTACAACAAGTAGGTTTTTTGGGGAAATGGCATCCCGCATAACAATTTTCCCTATGGAAAAAATCGTACAACAATTTCTCAATGGGAAAAACCACTTAGCGAAAAAATCACTGTACGATGCATCCCATAGGGAAAATTGCTATACGATGCATATAGCAATTGCTTCGTACAACAACGAGCCCCATGGAACGGATTGAAATCGTTGTATGAGGTACCAATGTACAGTAAAACCCCGGGTTACAACCACCTCAGTTTAAGTTTGCTGTGGTTTACAATGGCAAATCCTATGGAAATGCCATCCCGGTTTACAAATTTTAAATGCATTTTTTCCCGGTTTACAACGATCAATTTTTTAATTTTTCAATGCTTCCCTATGGATGTTTCGGTTTACAATTTTTTCGGGTTACAACAGAGGCTGTTGGAACGGAACTCCGTCGTAACCCGGGGTTTTACTGTACATGTGTATTTCTATGATGCAATAGAAGCCACTGTCTCCAATGTAAAATATAAGGTTTACTGTTATCTGCGGTTTCAGATATTCACTGTAGTTATCGGAATGTATCACCCGCAGATACAGGGGCAACCTGTACTCTCTGACCCTAAGCTCACTGGGGAAAAAAGGTAAGATACAAATAGATCAAAAAATCTAACTATATATAATAGTGGCCCCACAATACCCGAAGGGATAAAAGAGGAAATAAAGAATAGCAGCAATAAAGCCTTCATGTTTCTGTAAGCCCAACTGTTCCTCTTTGTTTACACCCATGAACCAAATCAGCTTTGCAAGACACCTAGAAAATTTCCCTGTCTGTCTCTGAATTGCAGAAGTCCTTTATGAAACTGTCCGGTCCCAATCCCTTCTGCAGCTCTCACATCAGCTGCTCTACTTATCCCTCCCCATCCTTCAAATACCAAACCAAGTAGGTTGACGTCCTCTACCTGAGAGTCCAGAAAATCCTGGGCTAGTTTTGCATCTTCCACGTTACAGTTTGAAGAGAAGTAAGTAGAAATACCCTGCAGACCATAAAACCAATAAAGAAAGAAATACGTTAATAAATTCCTCCTCCACCAGTATTTTTCCTGCATCAAAGGTCCTTCCAAAACTGGGATTCGTCCCCCATCCCAGAAAGTCTAGGGTGTTTTTTTATATGTGTCATGAGAAAATTGATATACCATTTTTATGTGAACAATTTGAGCAAAATAATTATATATAAATATATAACTAGAATGGTTAAGAGAATTAAAGTATGGAAAGGATTAATGAGTATTTTTTTTCTTTCTCTTTTATGTATCATTATTACTCATTTTACTGTTATGTCTAGCCATTTTTACTACCAGTACACATGTACTGGTGCGAACCTGCTGATGCCCACCACTGGCTCCACCATAACTTTTGCCATGTGTTTTCATAAAGATTCCATCAGTGAACGATGGGAATCTTGACGCCTCTATTTAACCATGTCAAGACAAAATTACGAACTTCACATACAAAAGAAGAAGAAGAAAAGAAAGAAAGTCTTCCTTCCTCCCGGCCCTAGCACAAGCAACTCTGGTGCAAGAAGAACATCAGAAATGGGCTACTGATGCGAACCTACCTCGTCACTGAGGCCCAAATGCTTCTGCGTGGGCTCCAGGGAGAACATGAGGTTCCCACAGCTGTCCCATAGCGACTCCATCTCCCCTGGGTGCTCCTTGAACGCCCGGCTCGCCCACACTAGTTGTTTCAGCTTCTCCTGGAAGAAAAGAAAATTCAATTTAATTTAATAGATCTATATACCGCCCTAATCAAATAGACTCTGGGCGGTGTACACAAGTTAAAACCAATATAAAACAATTTAAAAAGCCCTTGAGAACACAGTAATACTACCTAACGCTGTGCCATTACTATCTAAAAACAAATATAACATCGGCATAATCTTAACATTAAAATTACAGGAAGGGGGGGGGAGCCTCAGACGAGCGAGAAAGGGGAACTTGTTGACAATCCTGGCCCCCAGACCCATTTTGCCAACCACGTCTTCAGTTCTTTCCTAAAGGTAGCAACTGGGCCTGGAGGCGTAGGTCTACTGGGAGAAGGTTCCATAGTGTGGGGGCTACGACCGAGAAGATGATTAACGGGACTCAATAGTCACAGCAGAGGCTCCGCCTCCCCTCTCCATCCTCCACCAATGAGAAAGAAAGGACATTCCAATTGGCTGAATGGACACGGAAATGGCTCCTCCCCTTTCTCATACTAATCCGTTCCCTCTGAAGCTCACCTGAGAGAGGTTGGGGACAAATTTGGTGTCACCAAACGACTTGTAATTTCCCATGTTGGCATAGACAGCAGCAGCATAAACCAGGAACGCCTGCAAACCACAACACATCTGAGTGTTAACATGTGCGCCATATCCTGACTAAAACTATGATTCACACATACACGTTCGTACGATACAACAAATAAGCCATGGTTTCCTTCCTGGTTTCTTGGTCTGGTTTGTTGAGAGGGACTCGACCGACGGCAGGCAGTTGCTCTCTTTTGGACGTGATAAACCAAGAACAGCATTTATGGCTTCACGTCGTACATTTAAACCTTAATGAGCTTAACTAAGTTCATGTCACCTTTTATTCATGTCACTTCTTCTTCTTCCATGTGTAGGCCAGCCATGAAAACTACCAAAGCGAAGGCACCTTTAGGTGAGTTCATTCTGCAGCTCCTTTTGCCTGACCTTGTGTGAATAAAATTAGCCGGCAACACAAGGTTGTTACGCCCGATTGTGGTTCAAAAAGTCCACAACCTTCGAGAAGGCTCTTTCTGTGTACCCCCTATTCATTGACTTATGAAATCTGACAATTGTAAAAGGACACAGAAAGAGTGAGACACACACATAGTGGAGTAACACAACTGGACAAACCTACACTTTTGTCTTGGTCCTCTTACCTGATACTCTTCATCTGAGAGGCCAACCGAGTGAGCCACTTCCCCTAACTCGGCAGGATCCTGGGCCCGGAAGAGCCGCGAGAGCAGGACATAGATGGTGGGTGTTTCTGGAGAGGTCTGCAGCAACACCACCAGCCCGCCATACCAGCAAGCCCGCGAGAGGTAGTGGGCATATAGCCGTTCTTCCGGTGACAACAGCTGAAAGGCTTCGACACAGTCCAGTGTCGCGATGCCGACATCATTGGGGAGAACATACTGGGAATCCACCATCATGCCAAACTGCGGAGTGGGGTTGGGAAGGAAGTTTAATTAAGACAATGTTACAGCAATCAGCAACTGGCTGGAGAGCTCAGTGGTTTGAGAGAGCGCCAGAGTTTGGGAGTTCAAATCCCAGCTGTGCCTCCTGGGAGAAGAGCCAGCCTGTATAACCACGGGCAAGCTGTCCAGTCCCAAAGCACCCCCTAGAGGAAGAGAATGCTAAGCCACCTCTGAGTATCTTCAGTTCTGTAAATTGGAATTAAATTGACGGTACAAATAGTGGCTTAGTGGTTAAGATGCTGAACCTGATGACTGGAAGGTCGGCAGGTCAGCAGTTTGAGATGCAAGTACTGCACAATGGAGAGAGCTCCCAAAATATCCAAACTAGTTCCCCCCAAAAAAAGCTTACAAATCACCTGACTATGACTTGACAACTGGAAGGTCAGCAGGTCAAGACCTGCGTTCTGCATGACAGAGTGAGCACCTGTCTCTGTCCCAGCTTCTGCCAACCTAGTAGTTCGTAAGCAAGAAAGTGTAAGTAGAAAAATAGGTACCACTTCTTTGGGAAGGTTAAAAGAAGCACTGCTGGGATTTTTCCGTCCCATATGCCAAAAATAATGGAGCCACGTTTGTGCCCTGAGAAGGGCAGTTTCTTGCTCTGCTCCCAGGCAGCAAAAGATCTTGGGCCACCCTGGATAGTGGCCAGTGTGAGACCCAACCAGGTACACCCATGTCCTGCTCATCTAACGCCAAATCACAAACCTGGAACCACGTACCCATCCTGCCACCAGTGCATCCCCCCCCACCCCAGCATAAAAGGCTCTCTACCCTGCACGGTGCCCAGGAGGATCGCAGGTGACCCTTCCTCACCTGGTGCCGCTTCTTGCTCGCCGCATCCAGCTTCCTGCCACGCCTCCTTCTCCTCCATTCATAGCTTTAATCAGGCAGACACGCCCCCTGCCAGGCACTCTGCCAATCCCAAGCTCTCCCTGGCAAGATGGACACCTGGCGTTGCCGGGAGACCAAAAGGCCCACCTTTTCTGCATCCTCTCTTCTCCTAAAGCATGTGGTTTCAGAGATACCTGGAGCTTTGCTCACACACCTGAGACTGCTGGTGATTCAGAGGGCAAAGGGCAGCCTCTAGCTCTGATGTCTTTGCCTTCAGATTTATTTTATGGCATTCATTTTATTTATTATTCATTTATTTTTTAATTTTGTCACCCTGTCTGTTCAACTTATTTTTGATGTTGTGGTTGTTGTTGTTCCAGTTGCACAGTCGATTCCGACGCTTTGCAACCCTGTGGACCATTGTCCTCTAGGGCCCTCTGTCCTCCACCATCCTCCTCAGCCCTCCCAACTCTGTGCCCACTGCGTCTACAATACCATCTAATCTTTGGCCTTCCCCTTCTTCTTTTGCCCTCCACCTTTTCCAGCATTAAAGCCTTCTCAAGTGAATCCTCCCTTCTCATTTGATACCTCTCAATGCCATTTCCAGGGAATGCTAAGCAGGTGAAGGCATCTGCTTGGGAATAATACCCTGAAGCAAATGGTGAGCCACTGTGTGAGACAGAAGGCTGGACTGGATGATGGGCTCCTGTGGCCTCTTCCAGCAAGGCTGTGCTTATGATGTCCAAAGGACTTCAGCGTCACCTTTACTATTTGACCTTCTAATGAGCAGTCAGGGTTGGTTTCAACTTATAGGTAAAGGTTTTCCCTTGCTCGAAAGCCAGTCGTACCCGACTCTAGGGTTCAGTGCTCATCTCTGTCTCAAAGCCGAAGAGCCAGCGCTGCCTGCATCTGCAGACGTCTGCGTGGACAACATGTGGCAGGCATGACTAGACCCCAGAGTGCAGGGAACACCTTTTACCTTCCCAAAAAAGTGGTCCCTATTTATCTACTTGCAATTTCTTGCTTTTCGAACTGCTAGGTTGGCAGGAGCTGGGGACAAAGACGGGAGCTCACTCCGTCCTGCAGTACTCGGGAGTTGAACTGCTGACCTCCCACCTCCCAGTCAGTGTCTTAGCCACTTGAGTTTAACTTATATATGGAGCGTATATCCTTATGTAAAAAGACTGCTCTGTAGGCTTTTATGTACACCGGTTTTTTTACTTATCTCAAAGCAAACCCATAGGGAAAATGAATTTTTACTTAACTCGAAGCCATGGGCAGTAATTTATTGGCATGGGGGGCATAGTTCATGCGACCCACGTGCCATAGTTTGGGCACCCCTAGTCTACCCATTCTCCACAGTCCTAGCCCACCCCACGGGCTTACTTGGGGGGTGGGGGGCTTCACTGACCCCTTCCTGCATCGCCTCCAATTCTGCTTATAAAAAGAGGGGAGAAAGCCTCGCCAAGTTCTAGGTAGGAACGGAGAGAGAAGGGGAGAATTTCCCGGGGGAAGAAGGAACCGCTGCACCTGAAGCAGTGGTCCGTCCCTGAAACATGTCCCCTCCGCCTATCCACACCCCTTGCCTGGACAGTGCAGCTCCCCTATAGCAAAATACCTTTTTAACACGGGGGCCAGGTCACGCTCCCTCAGATAGCTTCGGGGGCCGGACGGCCATTTTGCCCTTCCTCCAACCCATGGCACTTCCTGTTGCGGTTGGGGGGGGGGGACATGAAATGGCGCCGTGGGCCACATCCGGCCTGCAGGCTGCAGGTTGAGAATCCCTGCCTTAACTCTTTAACTCCCATTCTTGGTTAGCTGGAAGGCTGGCAGTTTAAGACCCGGGTACTGCTTGACGGACTGAGCACCCATCTCTGTCCCAGCTCCTGCCAGCCTAGCAGTTGCGAAAGCAAGAAATTATCAAATAGATAAATAGGGAGCACTTCGGTGGGAAAAAGGACAGGAAAGGAGCCTCATTCGGGCATCGTCCAGCAAAAATCCTTTCAATCCAGAATAATTTCTGACACAAAATTATTATTATTATTATTAGCCGGGCGCATTTCCCCCTTTATTTTGGTGCAAGGTACTTTTTCTGGAAAGTTGCACATTAACCTGTTGAACCAGCCTGGCATTAAACATGCATGGAAGAATTGCATTGAAAGTGAATCTAATGCTGTCATCATAAAATGCTACAGTGTTATCCATTCAATGGTGGACCGTTGTTTTCTTTTCTGTGCCCCAATATGCTCTGGTCTGCTTACATGATAATGTTCCATTGTTTTAATCAGTGGTCAGATTAAAACTAATCTTTAATTGTTGGCAAAAAAAAGTGGGGAGGAGAAAAAGTCAAATATTGAGGTACTTTGAAGAGTAAGGGACAGCAGTGGCTAAGATGCTGACTGGAAGGCGGGAGGTCAGCATTTCGATTCCCAAGGACTGCAGGACAGAATGAGCGCCCGTCTCAGTCCCAGCTCCTGCCAACCTAGCAGCTTGAAAGCAAGAAATTGCAAGTAGATAAATAGTGACCACTTTGGTGTGAAAGTAAACAGCGTTCTGTGCACTCCGGTGTCTAGGCATGCCTGCCACATGAGCACGGAAACGTCTGCAAAACACAGACAGCGCTGGCTCTTTGGCTACAAAACAGAGATGAACACGGTTGTTCAGTCGCACAATCAATTCTGACCCTTTGCGACCCTATGGGCCATTGCCCGCCAGGCACCTCTGTCTTCTTACACCATCCTCCTCAGCCCACCCAGCTCTGTGCCCATTGCATCTACAACACCATTTAGCTATCTCATCTTTGGCCACCCCCTTCTTCTTTTGCCCTCCACCTTTCCCAGCATCAAGGCTTTCTCAAGCGAATCTGCTCTTCTCATTTGATGTCCAAAGTACTTCATCTTCACTATTTGACCTTCCAACAAGCGGTCAGGGTTAATTTCTTCTAAGATCGACTTATTTGTTCTCCTCTCTGTCCAGGGGACTCTCAAAACTCCTCCAACACCACATCTCAAAGGCGTCTCTTCTTCTGCGCTCATCTTTCCTAATGGTCCAGCTCTCACACCCATACATTACCACCGGGAATACCATTGCTTTGATTATGCGAATTTTTGTTTTCAAGGTGATGTCTCTACTTTTCATGATGTTCCCCAGCCAGGTTTCTCATAGCTTGTCTCCCCAGAATCAGTCATCTTTTTATTTCATGGACTGCAGTGGCTCAAGAGGCTGAGGCGCTGGCTGGAAGGTGGGAGGTCAGCAGGTTGATTCTCAAGTACTGCAGGACGGAATGAGCTCCCGTCTTTGTCCCAGTTCCTGCCAACCGAGCAGTTTGAAAGCAAGAAATTGGAAGTAGATAAATAGGGACCACTTTTTTGGGAAGGTAAACAGTATTCCCTGCACTCTGGTGTCTAGTCATGCCTGCCACGTCCATGGAAACATCTGCAGACACAGAAAGTGCTGGTTCTTGGGCTATAAACACAGTGGTGGGCTCCAAATTGTTTTTTACTATCACTCTGTGGGTGTGGCCATGTGACTGCATAGGCAATCTAGTCATGCCTGCCACATGACCATGAAAACGTCTGCAAACTTGATGGCTGCTGTTAAAGCCTTTTGCACTCATTCCGCCCTTCCTGATCCCTGTCCACCCCGTATGCCCCCCATTGGTCTATGGATCTATTGGCTGAAGCTCCTTTTCGCACATCAGATGAGCAGCACTCCCTGAGAAGTTTCAGCCACATAAAACCTCCGCCTCTTTAAAGTGCCTGGAATAATTTGGGTTTTCTTTTTTTAAAACTGCAAGTCCCCGCAATGGACAGCATGCAGTCGCTGCTGTGGGAGAGAAAGGCAGAAGGCCAAACAGACAAGCAAACCCAAACCACAAACCTGGAAGTAAGGGCAAAGGTTTGCCATCCATTCCAGAAGGAAAGTGGCTCAGTAGTTACTGAACATGACAACTGGAAAGCCAACAGGTCAGCAGTTCGAGACTTGAGTACTGCATGACAGAGTGAGTTTCTGTCTCTGCCAACCTAGCAGTTTGAAAGGAACACATTGCAAGTAGATAAATAGGGGCTACTTCGGTGGGAAAAGTAACAGCGTTCAGTCCATCCGGAGTCCTCCACTTAGCTGCCAAGGAAACCAGAGGAAGCGCATCACAGTACCGTTTGGGTCAGGCAATGAGATCGGGACAAAGGATTTCAGAAGGTGATCAGTCTCCGCTTTACAGACGACAATAAAAACTTGGGTTGTATTGGGGATTATGAGAAACTATGGGGCATTCTGAAAGACACTGAACTTGTTGACTGGAAGACTGGCAGCCAACAGTTCGAGACCTGAGTGCTGCATGAAAGAGCGAGCTTCTGTCTCTGTCCTAGCTCCTGCCAACCTAGCAATTCATAAGCAAGAAACTGCAAGTAGATAAATAGGGGCCACTTCGGTGGGAAAGTAAACAGCGTTCTGTGCGCTCCGGTGTCTAGTCATGCCTGCCACATGACCACGGAAATGTCTGCAGACACAGATAGCACTGGGGCTATAAACGGAGATGAACACCGGATCCTAGATTCCGACATGACTGGCTTTCGAGCAAGGGTGACCTTTTTTTTTAACCAGATGGAAAGACGTTTTCAGCAAAGCAGACAGATGGGCGCAAGGGTCCCCACCCCTATGGGGAGAAAGAGGTTCTCTGATGTGTTCCTGTTTTTATTTTCCATCTCCCTCCCTCCCACGCCACCCACCCGCCCCCTCCCACCCTCCTCCCCAGGCTCAGTCAAGCGGCCCCTGGAAGATGAGACGGACGAAGCCCTGTTGGCCGGTCAGCCAGGTGCCGCAGAATGGGCAGGCAGCGTGGAAGGCATGGGTGCCGTGGGGCAGCGGGATCTGGGCCCAGTACTGCACAGTCTTGGCAGAGCAGACGTGGCCGCAGGGGCAGAAGGCATGGGTGGGCCGCCCGGCGTCCAGGTACAGCCCGGCCTCGCAGCCCATCCAGAGAGGCACATAGGGCCCCGAGCGCCGGCAGAGGGGGCACTCCCGCTCCAGGGCCCCCTTCTCCTTGCGCAAGCCCCAGTTGTGGAAGCCGTGGACGTGGCCGCAGTTGACGTACACCCAAGGCTGTTTCTTCTCCACCACCCCTCGCTGGGCCAGGCTGGGGAAGGCCAGGGTGCTGAAGCCCACCGGGCACTGAGGGCGGGCGGCGTTGATCTCCAGGCGCAGCGCCTCCAGCTGGTGGAGGGTGGGGGTGCGTAGGAGGCCCTCCGAGGTCCGCCACAGCAGGGTGGCCCCGCATAGGTCAATCAGGGAGCCGTCCTGCAGCACATTGGACTCCGACTCCACCTGGCAGGGTGAGAAAGTTGAAAAGATACTAACACTTGACCATAGTCAAAAGGCCGAGAAGCGATATTGGATATCCATCGGCAACATGATTTAAGTAAAAAGGCAATTTTGTAGATAACCCACCCATTTTTGTCAAGTAAACTTCTGTCCCGGTTTTGTGGGAAAGAATTATGGCAACCCTAGGCAGAGGGTTTACGCTTGAGCACTGGTCCCTCCGCCTCTCCTACCACTTGGCGTTCCCACCTCAGCCACCCACGTACCAACTTCCCCCGCTGCTGGGCTGAGCGGCTGTCGCGCAGAGCATACACATTCCCGCAGACGGAGATCTCGCGCCAAACGCCCGGCGTGGAGTCCTCGCTGAAGCCGCTGTTGGGGTGCATCACCAGGACCCCGTTCGTCGTCAGCCCGTCCATCAGTCCATCCGGAGTCCTCCACTTCGCTGCCCTCTCCTGCCAATGAAACCAGAGGAAGGGAATCACAGCACCGCTTGGGCTGGGCAATGAGATCGGGACAAAGGATTTCAGAAGATGATTAGTCTCCGCTTGACAGACGACAGGAAAAACTTGGGCTGTATTGGGGGTTGTGAGAAAGTATGGGTTGTTCTGAAAGAGGTGGGGCTGCCTCAGTGCTTAATTGTCCTGATGCTAACCTGGATTGTGGGCAAGAAGCCACCATTAGGATAGAACAGGGAGGGCCAGATCGGGCACACAGGCTGTAATTTGGGCACCCCTGCCATAGAGGATCTGAGGACACCAGAAACCATCTTCAGTTTAGCCTGGACACAAATTAAGGAAGGCTTCACAAACCAGCAGCAAATTAGCCTGCTTATGACTCCCAAATATTGTAATGGAGGGAGGCAAATCTCTCCAGATGATACAAGTAAGAAAGCAAGCCAAGCCAACATGATCAGCAGAAACAGAGAAGACTGCATTCCACCCATCGTCACACTGTGACTCAGTGGTTAAGAAGCTCGCCTTGTTAGCTGGAAGGCCAGCAAGTCGGCAGACTGAGACACGGGTAGTGCATGACAGTTTGAGCGCCTGTTTCTGTCCTAGCTCCTGCCAACCTAGCAGATCAAAAGCAAGAAATTGCAAGTAGATAACTAGGGACCACTTCGGTGGGGAAAACATCTTGGGGACATGAAAGGAGCCTCATTCGGGCGTCCCCTGAGCAGAGTTTTCCCAGCAAAAATATTTTCAACCCAGAATAATTTCTGACACATAATTATTATTCTCACACTGTCTTGTTGCTGAGAAATTCTGCATTTCTGCATTTCTGCATTCATGTGGAATTGGGCCTGTTCTGTCTTCCTTTGGCAACAGCAGATGATTTCCTTCTTAGCTTCCTTGCATGCATGCATAAATTTATATATATATATATACACACAAACACACAAGACTGATCTGGTGACTCACTCACTCCAAGGAAAATGTTGCGTGAGGCGTCGAAGCCAGCAGCATAAATGCGCGCCGTGTAGGGTGGGTTCCTCTCACAAATGACCCGGCAGGCAAAACGAGAAATGGTACTCTGAGCTGACTGGCCATCGATGGCTGAATTGGAGCCCGGGGTCGTGTCAGTCACCACGAAATCAATCATACTTTCCGTGGAGCGGCCAATCTGGGGGTGAAGGACATGGAGCAGGAGAAAGACAGGCAGACAAGCATAGCTAGACAGATACCAATGCTTGTTTGCACCCTGACATATGGTTATTCCGCTTGCTGCAGGATAGCTACTGAAAAGAAGAAAAACAGGAAAGGCCAGATGTTCTTCTCTACAACTCCTTCATGTCATAAACCATAGAATTAGGGAGTTGGGCTAGAGCCATCTGGTCCATCCTCCTACTTAAGCTAAAGCATCCTGGGAAAGTGGGCATCTAACCTGTGTTTGAAACCCCTAAAAGAAGTGGAGTCCACCATACTCTAAGACAGTCTCTTTCGTTGTCAGAGCTCTATTTCCTTAGCCAACTACTGTAAAACCTCGGCATAAAGAGTGCCTCGCTTAGAGACTAACTTGCTTAAAGAGCAGAGCTATAAATCCACCATTGCCATCACCTGCCCTGCTGGTGATGGCAATGAAATTCTGCCCCTTGGGCAACCTTCATACTGAAATTCTTCATACTGAAGCTGATGTTCTGCTCACTGGGCAGCCTTCTTAAGACAGAGGAATCCTAGGTAAGCAGAGAAAATCCCCAAGCTGCATGCTCATCCCAGGTGCAGGAGTCATAGGTACCTGGAACATGTCCGTCTCACTGTCGTGCGTATACTCCACAATGACCGAGTGGCTTCGAGAAAGTGTATACGAGATGCTGTGTTGCCCTTTGTTGCTCAATGCCTGTGGAGCCAAAGAAATAAAATAAATGGCCGTAATCCTTTCCGCCCATTGAGCAACTGAGAGGCAGCTTTTGGGGGTAGACAGGAAGGGGTTTCAGACTCACCTTGGACACAAGTGGCGTGGAGATGTGATGGATGACATCCGGTTTGACCCCATTGGCTTTGGGCCTCTTGTGCAGGGCCAGTCGGCTCCGGCGTCGGCCCTTGTCACCGTTAGGCAAGGAACCATTGAACCTGCATGATTGTACAGGATGGTCATGATCATATTTCTCTCTAATGCAGAATTGAATTGAATGCCTTGTCAAATGAATACCGTATTTGCCAGAGTATAAGACGCACCACGTTATTACCAAAAATGTCCCACTAGAGGCCACTATATACAGTGAAAACCGTCTTTGCCAGCACACAAGGCGCACTCTGTTTTTCTGGTGTATTTTTGGCGGGGTGTGCATCTTATACGTCGGCAAGTACAGTATGTAGCTAAAAATTTAATGTCGCTTCTAAATGTTCTTTTTTAAAATATTTAAATCATATGGATCAGCATTGAAAGTAACAGCATTAAGAAATAATCTGAATGTTCCAATTATTGTGTTTTGCAATATTTTCAACCCAGAATAATTTCTGACACAAAATTATTATTAACCCAGTTCTCTTGTGACAGAAAGATGCTCAAAACCACTTAAGCATGCGCAATGCTAAACCCATTGAATCCCAAACTGATTTCTTTCCAGCTAACACAAGAACAACATTGTTATGGTTTGCTTTGCAGGGGAGTGTCTCTGTTCCCAAGAAATCCTGAACATTTCTTTCAGGGTTGAGCAGGCTTCAACTTGACAGACATACTTTAATGTAGTTCTCTTTTTGTTGAACTAGAATGGGGTGGGCAAACTATGGGCCAAGGCCGCCAAATCATCTGGCCCATGCCACCCGCACTGCTCCCGGAAGCAGAAGTGAAATGCACTCGCGCATGTACAAAATGGTGCCATAGAGTCGTATCCAATTCTAGGCTTCAGTGCTCATCTCTGTTTTATAGCCGAAGAGCTGTGTTTGCAGACGATTCTATAGACATGTAGCAGGCATGCCTAGTGCACGGAACGCTGTTTTCCCTTCCCACCGAAGTGGCACCTATTTATTGACTTGCAATTCCTTGCTTTCGAACTGCTAGTTTGGCACAAACCGGGACAGAGACGGGAGCTCACTCCGTCGTGCAGTCCTCGGGTATTGAACTCTGACCTTTGAGTCTTCAAGCTCGGCGTCTTAACCACCAAGCCACCGCAGTCCCGGATGGAGCTTAGAAATAACAGCCTGAGCCGACGTTAGGAGAAGGGGGCTCCCACTTACCCCAACACAATCAGTTCCCCGTACTTCACCGGCTCCTTGGTCAGCAGGATACTCTCCCCGGGGGAAGGATAAATGCGGCCGCTTTTGGGGCAAGCTCGCCGGAGATCGATTGACTGGGAAGTCACTGCTTCTGGACTGCCTTCTAGCACCATCCTGAAACAACAGGTCACAGTGTTCAGCAGAGCATTTCCAAGGTTCAGTCCCTAAACAAAGAAGTAATGGGAGCGGAGACCAGTCCTCATTAGGACTTCCTTCCCCTGGCCTTTTAAAAAAATATTTATTAATTTATTTAAAATATTTCTATCCCACTCGAGAGTGAGCCGAAGCGGTTCAACAACATGATCAAAACAACAATAAAAACAATTAAGTAAACCCCCCACCCACCCTCCCATAATCTCCTCTCGCTGTGAACAAAGACGGGGGAATGTGGGAACTGTGATCCAAAGCAATTGCTAGGCAGAAGCCATGGGGGGCATTTTAAAATGAGTGTTGCTTAGACTCAGTAAAAGCCCTCATGATGCAATGCAATGCGTCTGCTCAGAGTAAGGCCGAATCAGCGCCACACAACATCCCAGCCTCCGACTCTATGATTCAGTGCTCACCTCAGTTTATAGCTCCAAAACCTCCACTGTCTGTGTCTGCAGACGTTTCTGTGGACACGTGGCAAGCATGACTCAACACCGGAGTGCACGGGATGCTGTTGCCTTTCCTGTCGAAGCGGTGCCTATTTATCTACTTGCAATGTCCTGCTTCCGTACTGCTAGGTTGGCAGGAGTCTGGGGCAGAGGGCGGGCGCTCACTCCGCCGTGCAGCACTTGGGTCTCGCGCTGCCGACCTGCAGATCTTCCCGCCACCAAGTTCAGCATCTTCACCACAAAGCCTTCATTACAGCCGGGCATGGGTTGTGGACAAGACTGCTCAAGGAGGAAGAGCGAGGCACTCTAGACATGCTCAGGAACGCATTGTGACGCCATGTTCCATGCCGAGCCTTTTCGCTTGGCAAACCCCCTCCAAAGTTTCTTGGTTCCTAAGGCAACGGTCTTGACCCTTCACAGCCCCCAGAGTCACCATGGCGACAGCCCTAAACTACCTCCGCACTGTTGCTATGGCAGCAGTTCAGATATTTAATGTCTCCATCGTTGCCATGGCAACACTCCATCCTGGTAGAGATGGAGAAGGCCTCGGTGGTCCTTTTACATCCTTCCACTGCCTCCATCCCCAGATCTCGTTGGCAAGATATTCCCACACACACCATACCTGTCGGGATTTCCCGTATTTTGGCGCTCGTTCCTCCCCTTTCCCACCGCCGTCCCGTATTCGAACGGCGGGGAAAGGGGTTACTGCGCACGCACGCCCATGGGCTCTGCACATGCGCAGAGGGGTTCTGCGCAAGCGCAGATGAGTTGTTGCGGCGCATGCGCACCCGGGCCGGAGCAGTTCCTGTATTTCCATGATGGGTATGGCACACACACACACACACACACACACATATATAACATGACACTGCCCCTCCCTCAAAATATATGTGAGAGGAAAGGAATCGACAGGGACCACAAGCCAATTTAAAATGCTTTCAGGCCGGGCATCGGCCTAATTCAAGCCCAAACCATGGCTGGCCCAACAGTTTCTGTTGTCCGGGGGGGCCCCAAAAAAAAATCCCCACCACCTACACAAAAGACGGTGAAGAGAGTGAGCAAATACGGTTCATATCTGATGGAGGAAGTTGGTACCCAACCTAAGGGAGACCGGTTAATGTCCGGCCATAAACAGGGTCTTCTTTGTGGTGGCCCCATAGCTCTGGAATTCCCACACAAGCTCCATCCCTACTGGTTGTTTTTTCTTTTTAAATTAACTAAGACCAAACTTTATAAAGAGGCATTCCAGAACATCTTGCTCCAGTGAGAATTGTGCCCTTGCCGGTCGCTAAATTAAATTAAATTAAAAGCATTTAAGAAAGATTTGCCAACTAGACCTACTTTTCTATGGGATGGCTGCACTGAGTTAGTGGGTCGGGCAGTGACGGCGAACCTTTGGCACACCAGGTGTTCTTGAACCTCAATTCCCAGAAGCCCTAGTCTCTGTGAAGCTACACGAATGGGTTCAAACCCATTAGGGGGCATACGTGCAGTAAACCCATTCGTGTGGATTCACAGAGACTCAAAGTCCAAGAACACGTGGAGTGCCAAGGTTCGCCATCACAGGGGTAGGGTATCTCTCAGAAAATGAGCTGAAACTACAGTAAAACCCCAACTTACATATGCTTTGAGTTACATAAAATTCAATTTATGTAATGATTTTTGCACTAAAACCATGTCCCGATTTACGTAAACGTCCTGGTTTATGTAACACAATGTCCTATGAGTTTTGCTTCGAGTTACGTTAAAAATTTCATTTTTCCTTTGGGTTTGCTTCAAGTTACGTAAAAAATCCCTTTTTCTCTATGGGTTTGCTTTGAGTTACATAAACATTCATTTTTTCCTATGGGTTTGCTTCGAGTTACGTAAAAACCGGTTTATGTAAAAGCCTACGGAACGGACATTTTACGTAAGTCGGGGTTTTACTGTACTGGGAAATATAAGAGAGGGAGGGCGATCAGAGAGAGATTTCATCATCATCATCATCATCATCCCCCCTGAATACAACATAGGTGACAAAATGTAAACACAGGCAGACAAATATCTAGGAAATTGAAGCTAGTGGCAGGGGGAAACATAGACAGGAAGACAACCAGACAGATTAGTGTGAGTGTGAGTGTGCGTGTGAAGGAGTGAGTGTGTAAGAAACTAAGGAAGACTGGGACATTTGGGGTGAGAGGTGAAGAATTAGGGGGCGGCAGAGGACATGATCCAGACCTATTCATGAGATGAGGGGGCCGCAGGAATGAAGAGGCAGCAGACCCCCCCCCTCACCTGTAGGGCGGAGAGATGGGGGGCACTGGTGGGTTAGGAATGAATGGTGAAGCTCACCCCAAAAAAGACAGGGGTGGGTGGGGTGAAGAGGAAAGAATCCAAGCCCACCCCCCTTTCCTCCTCCACGCTAAGGATGCCAGGCCGATTGGTAAGTGTGCAAGGATAGAAAAAGCCAGGGTGAGTGTGCAAGGAAAGATAAAGACATGGGGGTTTGGGAGGAAGGGGGGACAGGGGTGCAAATGGGGGGCGCAGGAACCCAGGCTCCCCCACCCACCCACCCCCCAGACATCGGAGGCAGTGGGTGGGCGGTCCAGAATTAGGATCTGGGCAGATTTGTGCATAGTTTGGAAATGGTGAGCTCAGAGGAGTAGCATTGAAAAATTGGGAGGGGGGGGGGTTGTTTTTGCAGACAGACAGACAGACAGACAGACAGACAGGAGGAGAAAGGACAGGACAGTTTTTTTTTGGGTGGGGGGTGTTTAAGAGGCAGAGATCCATGCCAACAGCATCCTTCTTCCTCCCCCCCCCCATACAACACCCACCCAACCTCCCCCCCTCCAGACCCCCATCTCTGCCTCCCCCCACCCCATTCATCCCTATTCAGGTGGGTGGGGGGAGGTCTGACTCACCCCTCCGCGTGTGGCCCCCGCTCCCTGGCGGCGGGGGTCCCTCTTTGGCTCAGCAGCGATCGCCTGCGCAGGATGGAAAGCCCTGCATTGCTGAAGGAAGGAGGAGGAGGAGGAGGAGGAGGCAGGGGGGGGAGGGAGGAAGAGGAAGAGGGGAGGGAGGAGGAAGAGGAGGATGCTACTGATGCTCCTGCCCCCCCTTCCCTCACCAAGCACTGCAAGTCTGCAACACAAATACACACCCCCCCCTCCAAGAAGCAGAAGGGAAAGGATGGGGGGGGGTCCTAAGCCCCACCCCAGCCCTCCCCCTCCATCAGCTCCTCCCATCTTGGGTCAACCCCCCTCCCCTTCCCAAAATTCTGACACGTGTCCTCCTGTCGCGTCAGAAAGCCCATGGGTGTGTGTGTGGGGGGGGTGTAGCATCTTTGGAAAAGGCTGGAAGGCATGTGTGTGTGTGTGTGAGAGAGAGAGAGGAGTAGGAAGGAAGAGCAACAGATAGACAAGCCGCCCCCCCAAAAAAGAAATCTGGCACAAAAAGTGAATTTATTTATTATACAGTAAAACCCCGTTTTATAACCGCCTCGGTTTAAGTTTGCTGCAGTTTACAACCTATGGAAATGCCGTCCCAGTTTACAAATTTTTAATGTTCTCCCAGTTTACAACAATCAATTCAGGGCCATTAAAAAAAATTCAATGCGTCCCTATGGATGTTTCGGTTTACAATGTTTTTGGGTTACAACAGAGGCTGTTGGAACGGAGCGCCATCGCAACCCGGGGTTTTACTGTATTTCTATACCGCCCATCTGGGTGATATCCCACTCCGGGCGGTGAACAGACAGAAACAAATAACGACAAAACCCCATAGCTGTCAAGTCTCCTGTTTGGGCCGGGAAATACCGTAATCCACCCTTCTTTCCCGCCGTCTTCCCGTATTAGAACAGCCATAAAAAGGGGTTACTGCGCATCAGAGGCAGTGGTTCGCATGCACGGACGCCCAGAAAAGGGGTTACTGCGCATGCACGTTCATCAGAGGGAGCGGTGCGCATGCATGGATGCCCAGAAAAGGGGTTACTGCGCATGCAGCATGCAGTCTCGTGTGTGTGTGTGTGCGCGCGCGCATGTGAGAGAGAGAGAGACTAGTAACAGACTGACAAACTTTTGTAGTTTGGAAACTTTTTAACTTGGGTCACATTGTTATGATTCATGTACTCCCCCCCCCCCTCCTTCAAGGTGACCCTCCCCAAATTGTCCCTTCTACAAAAGGGGTCCCCAATTTTACTGAACTCCAAAAGGCCAGCTTTGTGATGACATTGAACACACACTCTCTCTCTCTCTCCCACACACATCTTTTGTGAAAATTTAAAAAATAAACTTTAATTAAGCAGACATAAACATAAAGAACATACAGCACAAGTTACAGATACTGTATTCAGAAATGATACACTGACTCATTACAAAGGTATGTCACCAGTACGAGGAAGGAACCACCACCAATGGGATATTATATGTCTTCTTATGCAATACTGTATCCGATTCCGAATGCTGGCGATCCTCAGGGTGATCAGCCTTGAGAACATAGTCCATCTGACTTCAGTGGGACACCTGCACCACTGATCTAGTGTCGCGAGTCCCTTTCTGGTCCTCAGCCCTTCTGGCACCCAAAGTCCTCATCCTCATCATCATCATCCTCCCCATGCTGCTACCTTCCCCACCGAAGTGGTCCCTATCGATTTCCTTGCTTCCGAACTGCTAGGTTGGCAGGAGCTGGGGGCAAAGGCGGGAGCTCATTCCGTCTTGCAGTACTCGGGTCTCTCGAACTGCTGACCTCCCGCATCCCGGCCAGCCACTGCAGCGCGGGATCCACAACGCCCTTAAGCCGAGCCGTCGGGTGGGTGGGTGGGTAGCCCAAGCGGCTGACTCGCGAGTAGCCCCACCGGGGCACCGGTCGGAGGCCAGCCAGGATGTTGCATCACGACTGGGCTCCCGCTCCCTCCCCGCACCTCGGCCCGCCCCGTCCCGTCGGTGCCGCCTCCACCTCCACCTCCACCTCCGCCCCGTCCCGTCCCAACCCAGCCCTGCTCTTCTCCTTCTCCTTCTTCTTCCGACGGCTCCCGTTTTCCCCGCAGGCGATCGGGCAGCAGCGACGGCCGGCCTCGAACCCGCGACCCATGGACAGCCAGGGCCGCCGCGTGGTGGTCTGCGACAACGGCACCGGGGTGAGAGAGGCGCAGCAGCGTGGGGTGGGTGGGTGGGTGGGTGGTGGGTTTAATAACTTTAATTTGAATAGTCGGAGTTCTTCTTTCCGGACTACATATCCCAGCATCCACTCAAATCCAATGACCAGTGCAATTTTAAAAAAGGGTTTAAGTCAGGGGTGCCCAAACTACACCCCGTGGGCCAGATCCAGCCATCCCAACACTGATCATCCAGCCCACACTGCCCTCGTCGCTCCCAGAAGCAAAACGCACGGGTGCATTTGATCCCACTTCTGGGAGCGACGTGGGCCAGATGAGTTAGCATCAGGGGCCGTATCTGGCCTGCAGGCCGTAGGCTGCTTGCCCAGCACAAATAGCTTTTCCCTTGCTTGAAAGCTCATCGTATCCGCCTGCCAGGGAGTCTACAGACATTTCCGTGGACATGTGGCAGGTATGACTAGATGCCGGAGAGCACGGGACGTTGTTTACCTTCCCACCGAAGTGGTCCCTATTTATCTACTTGCAATTTCTGGCTTTCGAACGGCTGGGTTAGCAGGAGCTGGGACAGAGGACGGGAGCTCACTCCGTCATGCACCACTTAGGTCTTGAACTGCTGACCTGCCAACATTCCAATGGTCACGTTCGGCATCTTAACCACTAAGCCACCACGGTCCCCTTGCTTGAGCGCATTTAGCAGCCTTGAGTTGAGCATCTACATCGGTGTTTCCCAACCTTCAGTGACCAGAAGCCAAAGTCAATTCCCCAAAGCGATGAGTTCCTCAGCCATAGCCTCCTTTAATGTTATTCCTTGTTCAGTGAGCTCCCTCTTCTATCTTCTCATGGGCTGACATAGGCTTCTGGGAATTGAAGTCCCCCCTGTGGGGCTTGGGCCCCACGGTGGGAACCACTGAGCTGGATTGCTGTGTGCGAATATTTCCTGAAAGAGAGATTCTAAGATATATATTTTTGGGAACGAAGGGCGTGCAAAGATGCCGGACTGCGCACTAGAGCACATATGTACGAATGGCAGCATCTCAGAAGTGGTGGGGGAGGGGGGAGGGGATCTATGCATTCCACTTCCCCAGCAACAGCCACTGCTTTGTGGCGCAAACTTTGTCAGTGTGCTGCCGTGACGCTTTGTGGGTGAAAGCCACCCCCTCTTGTCCTCTCCATTTGCCACTACATTTTGTTCCCCAACCCACATCCGATCCCTTGGCTGAACACAATTCAACCACAACAAAGCCGAGTACATTAGATGGGGGCGGAGGGGGGAAGGGATCCATGCTCAGACAACCCTGGTGCCATTCAGTCCCTGCTGAGACATGGAAAGAAAGAGCTGCAAATATAGGAAGTAGCTTTGGGCAAGTCCGACTGTTCGCCCAGCATTGCCTACACCCGCGATGGCCAACCTTGGCACTCCAGGTGTTCTTGGACTTCGATTCCCAGAAGCTCAAGTCAGCACTCCTACTGTTCAGGGCTTCTGGGAATGGAAGTTCAAGAACATCTGGAAGTGCCAAGGTTGGCCATCCCTGGCCTACACTGATCGGCAGCTTCTTCTTCTTTCGTGTCCCAATCAAACCCTGGACTATCAAAATGAAGCCACTTTCTTGGCTTGGTTGTTGGCCAAACTTAACTCCTCATCGGTGCATGTTTCTGGCAGTCATTGGCAGACCAGTAAATGAGCCGGATTATGCATCTCTGCACATTCACACCGCATGATGTTGTCTGCCAGCAGCCCCCACTTGAGCCTGTTGGTCTTGCATTGAGGGATTCCAACCCTCAGCCTACTCAGGGTCCTCCAAGTGACGTAGGGGAGGTTGAGTTCCTCAGCTATATACTCTTTTAATGTTGTTCCTTGTCCAGTGAGCTCCTTCCCACATCCTCTAATTTGGTTTTGCTCTTGCGTACCCTCGAGAATGTTTGTTCTTGCCATAAAGCTCTTCCTGGATCTGAGCCGGCGGACTTGAGGCTCACCTCCGTTCAGATGATGTTGAGGGTCCTTCTCTTGCTTCGTCCTCTTGGTGTCCACTGCTACTTCTCTCCTGATCTTAGGTTAAGAGGATTGGTTGTGGTGGCTCAGTGGTTAAGAAGCTCGGCTTGTTAGCTGGAAGGCTGGCAAGTTGGCGGTTCCAGACCCAGGATTGAGCGCCCGTCTCTGTCCCAGCTCTTGGGCGCATGAAAGGAGCCTCACTTGGGAGTTCCCTGAGCATAGTTTCTCCTGCAAAAATCCTTTCAACCCAGAATACGAAATTATTACTATTATACAGTACTAGCAAAAAGGAATATTTTATCAACTGGTACAGCTGTGAGGCATCCCGTCACTACACGCATGTCTTCATTGACAGCAATATCAACTTGTTTCGCATGTGTGGACGCGTTCCATGCTCGAGCAGCACACTCGGGGGGCCAATTCCCCACATTTCTTTATACCAATCTTCCATTTTTATCGAAGAATCACTCTTCCAATTTCATGCAATGCATTATGCCTTGCTGTTGTTAATATAATAGATAACAAATCTTTTTTAAATTCACATCAATGTTCCGAGGTGGTGAGAACAGGAAGACTATCGCCATGATGATACCGCACGAGGAGGAGGAGGAGGAAGAAGCAAGAAGCCCCTTCATATTTCAGTTCCTTGTCCCGGGACCTGGTCAACCTCACAAGCTTTCCAACGGCCAGCTCCAAAGCCGCTTCCTCCTTCCTTGCTCCGTTAGTTCCGCCGTGACTCAGGCTCAAAGCCACTTCGTTTCCTGTTTCTCCACTTCTTCTCCTTGTTTGGTTTCTTTGCGTTGGCTCTTTTCGTAGCCCAGCGCATGTGTGGGGTGAGGGTGGAGGCCCTTTTGAAAGGCAAAGAAAAGTTGTCCTTTGAGTCTACAGTTCCAAAAGAGAAGTCCCCCCCCCCCCCCGGACACACCCACAGTCTGTTGTGTTTGACTGAGTAACGAGTTGTACAAAAATCATCTCAATTCAGGGTTATAACAACGTCCAAATTATGGGTTGCGCTATGATGAGGGCTTCCGAACACGTTGCCTCCCATATGTTCTGGACTACAATTCCCATCAGCCTCTGTCAACATGGCCAGTAGTTGAGGATAGCAGGGCACAAGCAGTGTAACCCAAAAGACTTACAAGGCACAGTGGTGGGGAAAGGCTTTATATTGATCCGTGCTTCTGCGTGCACATTCATGTGTATGTGTGTAAGTTATGCGCCAGTCTCTTTTCTCTCTTTCAACCCAGGTACTTGTTCTTCTTTACTTAAAACAATCTTTTTTCTCTCTCTCTACTTCCAACCTAACCCCTTTTCCTCTAGTTTGTAAAATGTGGCTACGCCGGGTCGAACTTCCCCGAGCACATCTTTCCAGCGCTGGTGGGACGTCCCATAATCCGCTCCAGTACCAAAGTTGGAAACATCGAGATCAAGGTGAGTAGTACTAGCAATAGTAGTAACAAGTAGCAGCCGCCACCACTGCAGTGATGGTGATGATGATGATGGTGCTCTACTATCCAGTCAATTCTGACTTATATCTGTAGAAACCCTTTCCTGGGTTTTCTAGGTAGAGAATTACCCAGAAGTAGTTTCCCATAGTTGTGGGACTGCGGTGGCGTAAGTGGTTAAGACGATGAACTCACTGACTGGAAAGTCTAGAGTTCGATTCCTAGGTACTGCATGACGGAGTGAGCTCCTGCCTCTGAGCCAGCTCCTGCCAATCTAGCGGTTTGAGAGCAAAGAAATTGCAAGTAGATAAATAGGGGCCACTTCAGTGGGAAGATAAAAAGCGTTCGGTGAATTCCGGTGTTGATGCATGCCTACCACATGTCCACTACCACATGTCCATAGACATGTCTGCAGACATTTGGTAGAGAATTACTCAGATGTGGTTTTCCCAGTCCTTTTCCGCTAGCGGGAACCCTCGAGACTTTGCAGCTTGCCCAGGGCTACATAGGTTGGCTCTTCTCCTGGGAGGCACAACAGGGGGGGATCGAACTCCCAGCCTCTGGTTCTGCAGCCAGATACATAAACAACTTATTTTGTAGATCCATTAAAGAAAGGAGGAGGGCAGGGTTGTATGTTTCTAAGGGTGGCCGTGTCCTGTCAACCCCCATGAATCGCTGTGCCATCTAAAATCAGAATTCTGTTTCATCCACACCCACCAGGACCTGATGGTAGGGGATGAAGCCAGTGAGTTGCGTTCCATGCTGGAGGTGAACTACCCTATGGAAAACGGGATTGTACGCAACTGGGAGGACATGAAGTTCTTGTGGGACTACACTTTTGGGCCAGGGAAACTCAACGTTGACCCCCGCCACTGCAAAATCCTGCTCACAGAGCCCCCCATGAACCCCACCAAGAACCGAGAAAAGGTCATTGAGGTAGGTAAGGTGGGGGGCAGTGAAAGACATTCCCGAGCCCTGAATTTTGGCAAAAGATGTATGAAATTTGGCTTTCCTGAACCTGTAGGTTAATTTGGGTACCACATAGACAAGAGCTGGGACTATTCTTCCAAGGGTTGGTGACTAACTGTGAGCAAAATACTCTTTCTCTGTCTCCCCAAACAATCCAGGTGATGTTTGAGACCTACCAGTTTGAAGGTGTCTATATTGCAATCCAAGCAGTGCTCACCCTTTACGCCCAAGGTGAGTCAGGGGGTGAACTTGGGACCAGACAAGGTGAGAGGCCGGGCCTCCATCACTTGGGCATTTCTGTTTGGTTTTTAAAGTTGCTATCGGTCAAAACCAATTCCAGTAGGTTGTTAAAAAATGAACCAAAAGCAACAATTTCCTTCCACTGCCCCACCTTAGCTTAAGACAGTGATGGTGAACCTTTTAGAGACCGAGTGCCCAAGCAGAGGGGTCGGGGGGGGGGGGGGTGCTGTGCTGGGGGAAGGGAAGAAGTGCTCCCATTAGGCTGCTTGGCAAGAGGGGCAGATCAAACTCTGCTGGGGCAATGGCATGCATGCCCATAGAGAGGGCTCTGAGTGCCCCCCTCTGGTGTGCTTGCCATAGGTTCACCACCAGTGACTTAAGAGAAGCAGCTGTTCCCCAAATGGAAAGGGTTAAGTTCTACCTAAATGTAATGAAATACATGAAGAGCCTTTTAGAGGAAAAGAAGTGGCAACCTTAAGTGTTGCTAAGTGCTTCAAGCCTCTGGTTGGATAAATCTGCCCATTTTGGTTTCTCTCACCTTCTGATATTTTTCACACCACAAGTTAGTTCTTGTCATAGTAAAATAAAGATCATTCTCACTGCAATGCCGGTTGCATCCAACTCATCTCCGTTTACAGCCAAAGAGCCAGCATTGTCTGCGTCTGCAGGCATTTCCGTGGTCATGCGGCAGGCATGACTAGGCAGCAGAGCACACGGTGGTACCTATTTATCTGGTACCAAAGTGGCACCGATTTATCTGCTTGCAATTTCTTTCTTTCAAGCTGCTGGTTTGGCAGGAGCGGGAACAGACGAAGGACGCTCACTCCGTTGCGTAACACTCGGGTCTCGAACTGCCGACCTTCCAGTCATCAAGTTCAGCGGCTTAACCACTAAGCCGTCACTGCCGTCATTTTTTTCCTATCCTACCTAGGCAGAAATGTATGAACTTTCCAACATTAATTTTAAAAAGTGGAAATTAAGTTCCCTTCCTCCTCATCCTCCCACATCTTTAACTGTGAGACACCTTCCCCAGGTGACCTCCAGGTGATCCATCCAAATTCTTCCTTTTGTAGGTCTTCTGACCGGTGTGGTGGTGGACTCAGGGGATGGGGTCACCCATATCTGCCCGGTCTATGAGGGATTTTCCTTGCCCCACCTGACCCGTCGGCTGGACATCGCGGGGCGTGACATCACGCAATACCTCATCAAGGTGAGAACATGAAGTCCTATCCTTTAGACGTGGGTGCTTCTGTAAGGACTTCCTCACCAAAGAAACCTTTTGAGATACAGGTCATGTCCCCCATCCCATCTGTGGGTTCAGTATCCCGTTTCAGTTATCTGTTGGTATTACCAGAGGTGGACACTAGAGGCCACTGCCACATTGTGAAATATAGGAGTTGCAGTTATCCACAGTTTCAGGTATCCGGAATCGGTCTCAAAATGTGTCCCCTGTGGATATTGGGGGACGACGACTGTATTTTATACATCGGAAAATTCTAACGGCCAGAACTGGTTGAAATAGAACTGGTAGGTGCATTTAATGTGGCTGTCTCTCTCGTCCTCCTGTCCTTGAACAGCTGCTGTTGTTGCGCGGCTATGCTTTCAACCACTCAGCCGATTTTGAAACTGTGCGCATGATGAAGGAGAAGCTCTGTTACGTTGGCTACAACATTGAGCAGGAACAGAAACTCGCTCAGGAAACCACGGTGCTTGTGGAGGCCTACACGGTAAGCCGAACATCCACCAGTACCTGGGAAGGGCATGTGGGGGGTACAAGAGCTTTATGTCGGTTGCATTTTCCAGTGCAGACTTTGTATAGTTTGTCTTTCTCAGACAGCCAAGAAATGGGGCATTTTTATGCCTTGGGAATCTTATCGGACTCAGAAAAATGCCCAAAAAATCCATGCAAGGTTTGTTTTTTTATTATTATTCTAGTGCAGTGGTTCTTAACCTTGTTGGAGGTACTGAACCTCTGAGACTGACTCACCGAACCCTGCCCTGTTATTGTTCAGGTCTCTCAAGCACTTGCCTTTTTCCCTTTGACGGGAAACATGTTTATTTCAGTCTCATCGTTTTGAGGGCCAGATTATTATTCTTGTGCCATATTGTGCCTAATACTGACAATCCTCATGGCTATCAGCCATAAAGATTCTCTTGAGGATCTAATGCAGTGGCCCCCTGCATCGCATCGTGACACCCATAGTACCACTGATTCAGTTCCATGAGTCACTTTTTGATACTGAGCCCTTTTGGCATGTAAAGTCCACATCACCAGCCCCAGGCCAGGATGGATGAAGCTGCTGCCCTCCATCAAGAGGGATTTAATCCACTTGGGGACCATCACCCTTCCCTGTATACAATACATATACAGTATATACAGCCCTTCCCAGCCCCGAGAGCCCACGCCATTGGCTCCGGGGTCTGTGCGCAGGTGGGAGCCCCGTCGCCACAGCTGTTCCATGCTCTCCGGGCACTGCCAGTCCGGAGAGCTGAAAAGGAGGAGCCGCAACGCCACTGCAGCCCTGCACGCTCCCTGCCCAGCCCCGAGAGCCCACACCATCGGCTCCGGGGTCTGTGTGCAGGTGGGAGCTGCCGCCCCCGCAGAGGTTTCCTCTTCTGAACATTTCCGGGTTCTATGTTCCGCTCATGGACATTGGACTCTGGGTTTGTGACCGGACTTTTTGGGAGAGATTGTGGTTAGCGATGTTTGAATTTTTTTTTCATTGTGTGTTTTAATATGAACATGGTAGTGACATGTTACTGAAATTGATTGAAATGTTGTTTTTTGATCTCCTTAGTATATTGTATGACTATTGCACTACTGTTCGATTCATGATTTATGTACTTATGCTTTTATTATTGTATTTATGATGTATTTTTGCTTGATTGCTCTATTTCTGTTACTGTATCTCAGGGTTTGCTGATACTCTGCTTATATGCTGTTTTTTTACAGGAATTGTGTTCAGTGCATGTTTGTATCGATTGTATGATAATTCATTGTACTTTTTGTGGTTATTGATTTTTCATTTATATTTTGTATGTTCACTATTGTATCTTTAATTATGTTGGAAGGCACCCTGAGTCGGCCTACAAGCTGAGTAGGGCGGGGTACAAATTAAAAATCAAATCAAAATAAAAAAAATATTTTCTCTGACCTAATTGTGAGTAAACGATACTTTTTGTTCTTTCTAAACATTTTAGTGGAGTGTATTTATTACTGTGCTAAACAGGGAGCAAAGCCTCGGAGAACTTGCATTTCAAAACTAGGATTGTCTAAAACTGCCCTGCTTTAACAAAACTTAACAGAAACAACCCATGAAAGGAGCAGACGCCTCGTTTCAAAAGGGGAAAAATCCACCCAGGCACTGGCAAGTTTGGGGGTGGGCTAAAAAAAAAAAGAGTGGGTCCGCCCCACACGTGGGGTTTGTATAGTTTGATCCGGGAGTTCAGTGGCTTAGTGGTTAAGATGTTGAACTTGTTGACTAGAAGGTCGGCAGGTCAGCAGTTCGAGACTTGAGTACGGCACGCTGTCCCAGCTCCTCTGCCAAGCTAGCAGTTTGAAAGCAAGAAATTACAAGTAAATAAATAGGTACCACTTCGGTGGGAAGGTAAACAGCATTCTGCGCACTCCGGTGTCTAATCATGCCTGCCACATGACCACAAAAATGTCTGCAGACGCAAACAGCGCTGGCTCTTTGGCTGTAAACAGAAATGAGCACTGAACCCTAGAGTTGGATATGACATTTACCTATAGTTTGATCCGGAGGTTGTCAGCATCGAGGGTAAGAGAGGCTTTCCTGCCGCTGTAGTGCTCACGCATCCGTTCTTTCTTGTCGTCTCTTCAGCTCCCAGATGGGCGAGTGATCAAACTGGGTGGGGAGCGCTTTGAAGCCCCCGAAGCCTTGTTCCAGCCCCATCTCATCAACGTGGAGGGCGTCGGAGTAGCTGAGCTCCTCTTCAATACCATCCAAGCAGCCGACATCGACACCCGGTGAGAAAGAAACTTTTAGGACCTCGGGGAACCTTTGGGGTGGATTTGAAAGCTTGCAAGTTCTGCTTGGTTTTTTGTAGTATACCTACATCAGGGTGGCCAAATTACAGCCCGCAGACTGGATACGGCCCCCAGCGCCAATTCATCCAGCCCAACATGCTCCTGGAAGCCTTCAGGCTAGATCTGGCCCTCAACGCCAATTCATCCAGGCCAGCACGCTCCTGGAAGTGGAAGTAAAACATGTGCAGAATGCTACTGTAAATGCACCCGCGGCTGTTGTAAACACATTTACGACAGCCACAGGTGTATTTACGACAGCATTCTGTGCAAGCATAGGAGTGTTTTACTTCCACTTCCGGCGGGAGGAACCACATGACCACGCTGAACCATATGACCGGTCAGCAGCCCGAAAAGTTTGGGCACCCCGACCTACACGGCACCATGTAATGGTCAAGATGGGGTGAAACGGGTCTCAAGTTCCTTCTCTTTGACTACCTAACTGTGTCCGCCTTCAAGCTAGAGTAACTGTGATAGGCATCGTCCACTGACTGTTTGAGCTTGCAAACCAGCCAGATCAAGTAGGACATGCAGCCCAAATGACTTAAGGGTACGTAGAGTTTCCAAGAGACCAGATTACCTCCAACCAGCTTAGCTCTTTGCAAGGACCAGAGACCACGGTTCTGGGTTCAAATCATTGTTATGTTTAGTGCACAGTTATTACGTTTCAGAAGATTAAAGCATAGTAACATAGTTGTAAATACCAGTATGAACACACACAAAAAAACATTTCTAGCTATTTGCCTGGCCTAGCCTGGCCTAACTAACACAAATACTACATTTTTTCTAGTTTCACTCATATCTCTCTCATCCAATGTTAGTAACCCAATGCATGGTGAAATCTCTCCCTTCTCCCCCTTCTCCTCCCATGTCACAACACATTTTTGCGACTCATCCTTCCTTCTGGAGGGTTTCAACCAATTACTGCATAGAATAAAGTGCCCATCAAACTTCAGTTCCCACAGTCTACAGCTTGTTATGACTACAAGTACAATAAACCACCCAGCACCTGCTTTGAAGGTCAGAACAAGAATCAGAAATTTAGTTTACTCTTAAAATGCAAAGCACCCTCCCTTCCTTTCATTTACACCCACTTTCCCCGCTTTCTTGTCACAGGGCCGAGTTTTACAAACATATCGTCCTTTCGGGGGGTTCTACAATGTACCCAGGGCTACCATCCCGCCTTGAGCGTGAGATCAAACAGCTGTACCTGGAACAGGTGTTGAAGGGCGATGTGGAGAAGCTGTCGGTGAGTTGGGGGTGTGGGTTGTGGGGGGCAAGGGCCCACCCTTCTCCGGCACTTTCCCTGCTGATTCTCTCCTCTGCTTCTGAGCTCCTTAGGTGTAGTGACTCCTCCAGGGAGCAAATTTGGGACACTTTATTAAAGGTGGATATATAACTTATTGTCTTAATTTTTTTATTTATTTATGACGATTATGGTTTCTTTGTACATTTTTTGTCTTTTGCATCTTTTTTTACTTATGTTATGCTTTAAAAATCTCAATAAAAATTATTAATAAAAACGGGACTTGACTTATACTCAGGTTAACATAAACACTCAAAAACGTACCCACATAAATGTCTAAATTAATTAATTTTACCGTATTTTCATGTATTTTAATTACTGAAACTCACTAGCAGCTGCTGCATTTTTCACCCCTGACTTATACTCAAGTCAAACTATTTACTGTACCTAGTTTTAGAGGTCCAAACTAGGCACTAATATTCAGGACGACTTATAGTCGAGTATATACGGTAAAATAAAATAATGCCCTGCCATTCTGGAATGGGATATTCACAGCCACCCTGCAAGGTAGGATTATTGACCCAAGGGAATTGGGGAGCCAGGGGTGATTTTTACCTTTCCAAACAGCGCGTTGTGTATCTTCTCTAAAACGCATCTTAGAAACCTTGTTTTTGCCTTCCTTCCTGTTTTCCCCCTCAGAAATTTAAGATTCGCATTGAGGACCCGCCGCGCAGGAAGCACATGGTTTTCTTAGGTGGAGCCGTTCTTGCCGATATCATGAAAGACAAGGACAGTTTCTGGCTACAACGGTCCGAATATCTGGAGAAGGGAACCCGGATCTTGGAGAAACTGGGGGCAACACTGCGATAAAGGGCCCTTGTCTTGTCCTGCCCTAACAAACTGCCTTCCTGTGTTCTCTGTTTCCTCCCACCACTATTGAGAATACCACTTCTGCCTGACAGATTATGAATGCTCCCCCTTGTTTTTCTGTGGACTTCTCCCGAGTAGGCTGTGGCTAGGGAAGTGATGCCAAACCTATGGCACACGTGCCAGAGTTGGCGCTCGGAGCCCTCTCTGTGTGCACCCGTGCGGTCACCTCAGTACAGAGTTCGCCCTGCCCCTCTGCCCAACAGCCCAATGGGAGCGCTTACTTCCTCCCCTGTTGCCGTGTTGGCCCCTTTCGATAAATAAGTATTTTTTGGGTTGCAGTTTGGGCCCTTGGTCTCTAAAAGGTTTGCCTAGGGTGTTCAAGTAAAGGGCAATTCCCCCATTTCGGTTCTTCATAGCAACTGCAAGATTTTTTTTAAAAAAAATGTACACACTTGAATGTCTTTTTTTTGTAATTAAAGCAATTCTTGACTTTTAAAAAAAGAAAATGATTTGCTTTTCTGACTCACCCTTTTCTGTTTTAAAAAAAAGCCAAGATCGCCCAAGCGATCTCTATTCATTGCCAAAAAGCCAGCACTTATCTGCACCTGCAGATATTTCCGTGGTCATGTGGCAGGCAGGACTAGACACACAGAAGGCCGTTACCTTTTCCCACTGAAGCGGTACCCTATTTATCTACTTGTAATCTCTTGCTTTCGAGCTGCTAGGTTGGCAGGAGCTGGGACAAAGACGACGGAGGCGCTCACTCCATCGTGCATCACTCGGGTCACAAACTGCTTGACCTGCCGGCCTTCCAGGCGTCAAGTTCAGCGTCGGACGAACCAGAGAAGGTAGTGGGCATGAATGAAGGCTTGCTCTTCCTTAGCTAGGCTATGGGAAAGTAAAAATAAGATTGGCAGGAGAATAATAGACTCACTCGGGAGTTCTTACCAGAATTGCACGTGTGTTATTTTTTAATAATAAATTTAAGAACGGACCACTCCAAACCCTTCCCCCTCCCTCCCCACCCCCGTCCCCCCAGTGGTAGCAGCTAAAACAGAACAAGGGGTTATGAGTCATAGTCTTCCTCTTCATCGTCCTCCTGGACTGGCGCGAGGGGCACGGGCGGAGGGGCAGCTGGCATCGCAAGGGCAGAGACGGGAACTGGTATTGCGGAAACCGGTGTGGAAGAGAAATGTAAATAGGGTGCTGGAGCACTGGAATAAAACAGGAAAGAGGGAGATCAGGTAGTTAAAGGCCACCCATGCTCGAAGGCCAGTCATATCCGACTAGGGCGCAGTGCTCATCTCTGTTTCAAAGCCGAAGAGCCAGCGCCGTCTGCTTCTGCAGATGTTTTCCGTGGTCATGTGGCAGGCATGACTAGACACCGGAGTACACAAAATGCTGTTACCTTTCCTACTTGCAATGTCTTGCTTTCAAACTGAAAGGTTGGCAGGAGCTGGGCTAGAGACGGGAGCTCACTCTGTTGAGCAGCACCCTGGCCTTGAATTGCTGACATCTTAAGCACTAAGCCAGAGTGGCCCGGTCCACTGTAACTGTGACAATACGAGGCTGAAATAAGTCACAACTTGTGTGTGGACCCATTTCAATCAACTGAGTTGACTGATCAAATCCACACTGATTTAATGGGCCTCCACTAGTGCATTTCACTATGCCACTGGTGGCGAACCTATGGCATGCATCCCAGAGGGTGCGCTCACAGCCCTCTCTGTATTGTCTCTAAAAGCTTTGCCATCACTGCACTATGCTAAACAACAGGATTTCAGCCTACATGTGAAAACAGTCCGGCTTTTATGCATCATCTTACTGATTGTATGAATCTATATGTATCTTTGTATTACCCGTGTAAACCGCTTTGAGTCACCCACTGGGTAGAGTAAAGCGGTATATAAATTAAACATGAAATGAAAAAATGAAATCAACAACAACAAATTGAGTTTTGAAGTTCTAACGTTTAACATTAACAATTTTTCATTCCTACCCATTCCAAGCTTTTACAGATAATACTCTGCTAGATTACCCCTCCGGCGTGCCTCTCAAATCCACAATTCTACAACTGCTTGAGTTTTTATTTCAAAATCCTTACGTAGAAAGGTGTGTGGTGGGCCGTGCAGGGGGAGCCGTCTGGGACATCTCCTCTTCCCCGTTGCTCTCGCTCTCTTCCGAATCGTCCTGGACAAAAGCAGAAGGACCGCGACCTTGCTAAGCATTTATTATTATTATTATTATTATTATTATTATTATTATTATTATTATTATTATTATTATTATTATTATTATTATTATTATGGGTTGAAAGTATTTTTGTGGGAGAAACTCCGCTCAGGGGACACCCAAATGAGGCTCCTTTCATGTCCAGCCCCCAAAGCTGTCTGAGGGAGCGTGACCTGGCCCCCGGCTTCAAAAGGTCGAGAACTCCTGCTTTACATGGTCAAAGGTGGGATCACAGACTCGGTCGGCAGGTACGGTGATGCGGAAGCCGGGAAGTGGAGCCCCTGACCGTGAAGTCTCTCACAACCAACTCACCTCCTGCTCAGAGTCCGTGCCAGACTGCTTTGGATCCCGTCCTTTGCCAGTTGTGCCGCCGTTCTTGTGCCCAGTGCCAGGCTTCCGGCCCCTGAACCAGAGAGAAAAAAGCAGAGAAGTCTAAGCTGGGGCAATTTCTCCTGGACAAGAAACACTTTTGTTTTCAGGACAAAGTCAGCTCTGGGTCTTGCGCATGAGAGAAAAAAGGAGGAGTTTTAAGTTGGTTTTTTTTTTGGTGGCACAGTATTTAAGCTGCTGTCCTGCAACTGGGGCTCAAGGTTGACTTAGCCTTCCATTCTTCTAAGGCCTTGTAAGGCTGTCGATATTTTGTGGATTTTCAGTACAACAAACTATCATCGCTACGTGAAACCGAGCCAAGGCTTTGAATTCATTGAGGACCAGAAGACAAACTCCATCTAAAAAAGGCCGGCCCTGCCCCTCTCCGCCCCCCCCCCCCGACTTTCCTACCTCCTCGAAACCTTCTCGCTCTCCATGTGGTTGTCGTCTGCCTCTCCTTGCATATCCGGGACGGAGGCCACCAGATCCTTCAGGAAGTCAAACTGCTGCTCCATTTCTATGCATTGCTTCCTGTAAAGCCCAAGAGCATAAGGTTTACAGACATGTAAGAGACACAGGCGGACAGGCGGACATAGCTTCTTTTGCACAAGACAAAAGATGCCTACAGATGTTTCCGTGGACATGTGGAAGGCATGACTAGACGCCAGAGTGATACCTATTTATCAGCTTGCAATGTCTTCCTTTCAAACTGCTAGGTTGGCAGGAGCTGGGACAGACGACAGGGGCTCAATCCATCACACAGCCCTCAGGTCATGAGCTGCTCACTTGCTGACCTTCCAGTCGTCAAGTTCAGCATCGTAACCACTGAGGCCACTGCGACCCCTTTGCAAAGAAAGGCCTTACTTAAATATGGAGGACAGAAGATAATAATAATAATAATAATAATAATAATAATAATAATAATAATAATAATAATAATAATAATAATAATAATAATAATAATAATAATAATAATAATTTGATGTCAGAAATTATTCTGGGTTGAAAGGATTTTTGCTGGAGAAACTCTGCTCAGGGGACGCCCAAATGAGGCTCCTTTCATGTCCCCAAGAGCTGGGACAGAGACAGGCGCACAATCCATCATGCAGTACCTGGGTCTCGAACTGTTGACTTGCTGGCCTTCCAGCTAGCAAGGTGGGCTTCTTAACTACTGAGCCACCGTAACCCCTCAACAGAAGCAAACTTTATAACTAATACAGTCTGCGGATCCCATAAAATCAATACTGCCTGCACTGGCGGGCCAGTCTCGGGTCTTTCCTGGCCTCCCTACCTGGAGACATTTTTACATGCCGAACATCTGCCTGGTGTATTCCCTCAACACACTCCAACCTTAGCAGGGCACGCCGTGGATACTCACAAATGTGACGTGGTCATCGTCTTAGCATTTCGGGACTGGGTCACGTTGCAGGCATTTTTCAGGAGGGATTCTAGAAAGAGCTCTAAGGCCCGAGCTTTGTAGGGAAAAAGTTAAGGTGCAACCAGGACGGGAGCCAGAGACCCCTTCCCACCAGAACATACAGCAAACCCCTCAGCAGAAAAGGCAACTTCAAAGTATCTGACCAGTAACAAACCACCCAGGATTTATGATGGACAGGGCAGGCTTTGCTTGTGTTGCCCACAGAATAACATGCTGGGACAAACAACGGGAGCTCACTCCGTTGTGCATTACTAGAGTCTCGAACTACTGACCTTCCGACCTTCCAGTTGTCAAGTTCAGAGTCCTAACCGCCACGAGTAATTTGTAGTGTTGGACATTTGTGCAGCGGTCTTTTCTAGCCAAGAACTCCACCACACCCTGAGTTCTCCAGCCAAGAACAAAGGAAGATTTCAGGATTTTGAGCACAGCTATAATAATCATGCAACCTGAAAAAGGTAGAGGAGTGAAAAAGGCCAATGATGCTTTTTCTCAAGCATCAGATACTGGTGATCTATGCACCATAGATCTGTATTAACTGCAGCAGCAAATCACCTGATTAATTAAGTGCTAATTGATTCCCAGGGCAAGACCAGCACCTTGTAAATATGCAGCAAGATGTTGTAGCAACTTACAGAATTTTGTTTTTAGGCACGTGTAAATTGCCAGTAGGGTTGTGGCCACTGGTTTCACTTCCTGTAGGAAAGCATATTTCAATGCACAGGGGTGGGATTTGCTTGTTTTAGCTTTTTGATATTTGCACTGCCAGTAAACAGAAGCAAAGGGATACAGGATTTGGGTCCAAAAAGCACCATGGAACACTTTATAATTTCTGTGAAATCATTACAGCAAAGACCAAATCCCGATGTAGAACAGCTACAAACTCAGTGCTTCCCTGGGAGAGGAGAGGAGCCTCAGACAGCCTTGGGAAAGGATACAGATGATCACAGGGACAGCGGCAGCGACCTTGCCAATCTCCTCGTCTGTCTGCATGATTTTCTTAATTCGAGCCTTCAGGAAAAAAAAAAGGCAGAGGAAAGGAAATTGAGACAATTAATATTCAATTCCAAATTGCATTCCAATGTCTTTACTAAATTTCTTTATACTTTTGAGCAGAGTATTTAATTCTAGTTCAGCGTCTTAAGCACTAAGCCACTGCTATACCATTACTGACAAAATATTCATCCCAAATATTTACAAAATAATTAGAAAATATCTGTACCTGTTGGCCACCTCTTTATACACACATGCGCATGTGTTATGTATGGCAAAAGGTCAGCAGTTTGATACCCGAATACTGCAGGACAGAATGAGCTCCTGTCAACCTAGCAGTTCGGAAGCAAGAAATTGCAGAGATAAATAGGGACTACTTTGGTGGGAAGGGAAACAGTATTCTGTGTGCTCTGGTGTCTAGTCATGACTGCCACATGACCACGGGAAATGTCTGCAGAAGCAGACAGTGCTGGCTCTTCGGCTATGAAATGAGCACTGAACCCTAGAGTCGGATACGACTGGCTTTTGAGCAAGGGTGACACTTACCTTTACCTTTACTGGTAACTTTTGGGACACCCTGAGAGAATGTGCAAAAGTGGTTTCCCCATTAACTTCCTATGGAGGGAACTCTTGAGACTATGCTGCTTCCCCAGGGCTACGTAGGTTGGCGTGGTGGGGGAATCCAGCTCCCAAGTTCTGGTTCCACAACTGGACACACAAACCACTGGGCTATCAAGCCAGCTTTATAAGTGGGCTTACAAACAGGGAGTGTGCAACGCATGCACACCTGTGGGTGTAGAACCGACAAGTTCCAAAATCCTGGATCATCCCAAGAAATTGTCCAGCAGTTGACTGGAAAAGAGCCCCCCCCCCCCCCCCCCACACACACACAAAATCCATCCATCGGCACCTTCAAAAAGACTTCCAAATACTCACTTGAGAGTCAGATCAATATTACAAACCCTGTGGGGTGCAGGACTACAAATCCCACTGGCCAATCTCAAACACGGGAGATGTAATCCAACAGACTTGCAGGGTGTCAATTCTACAGGAGGAAGGAAGGCTACGATCGATGGCAGTTGCTATGCACCCTCAAATGCCTCCCAACTCAATGGTAACTCTTGGAGTGTCTTTGAGGCATGGAGGATACCCGGGGAGTGAGTTTACCAGTGCCCCCTTCCCCTACTCCTCCATTGAGTTTCTGGGGCTCAGCAGGGATTTGAACCCAGGCCTCCTGAATCCTAGTCTGGGAACCCTATAGCCCCAATGTCGGTCTGGCTATGGGGTGGACACTCCCACACACACCCAGCCCAAGGATAGCTAGCAAGTCTATGACTAGAAACAGAGCTTTCTCGGTGGTGGCACCGTTGTTTTGGGATTCAGTACCCATTGAGCTGCGTGAAGCCCTATCCCTGGGCATTAAAAAAAAACAACCCTTAAAACTTTCCTCTGTAAGGAAGACTTGAAGAATATCATACCTGTGATGATAAGTTAGTTGGTCAGATTTGAACTTGCTTTGTTTTCTCATCAGATGTTTATTTTGCCATTTACTGTATTTTTATTTTGTTATTTGCTTTATTTTGCTGCTGTTGTTCATCGCCCAGAGTAGGAAGTATCCCACATGGGAGGTATAAGAATGTGATAGACAGACAGACAGACAGGTACAGTAGCTAGGATAACATTAAGTAGGCAGATAGGTAGGTAGGCAGATAGGTAGACAGACAGACAGGTACAGTAGATAGGATAACATTAAGTAGATAGATAGATAGATAGATAGATACAGTAGATATAGTTACAGTAAATAGATAGATAGATAGATACAGTAGATAGATATACAGTAGATAGATAGATACAGTAGATAGATAGATAAACAGATAGATATAGAGTTGATGGATAGATACAATAGATATACAGTAGATAGATACAGTAGATAGAGATAGATATACAGTAGATAGATACAGTAGATAGATATACAGATAGATAGATAGATAGATAGATGGATAGATACAGTAGATAGATATACAATAGATAGATAGGTAGATAGATAGATAGACAGACAGAGGCACACACACACACACAGTAGATAAGTAGGCAGGTAGGTAGGGAGATAGGTAGACAGACAGACAGGTAGAGTAGAAGGGTAACATTAAGTAGGTAGATAGATAGACAGATAGACAGACAGACAGACAGACAGACAGACAGATAGATAGATAGACAGACAGACAGTCAGAGGCACACACACAGTAGATAGGATAACGTTAAGTAGGCAGGTAGGTAGGTAGGTAGATAGGCAGGCAGGCATGTACAGTAGATAGGATAGGATAACGTCAATTAGATAGAGAGATAGAGAGATAGCTAGAGATAATGTGGATGGATGGATGAAAACAGGGAATTCTCTTCGGAGAGGATCTGACCAGTGGAAGGAGGTACAAAGGCCTGGCCCTATATCCCCTTTTTCTCCCTCTTCCTTGGTTTTCTCTGCCTTTGGACTTCAACGCCCAGAATGCCCACCCCCGCAAAAAACAAAACCAGGCCTGCCAATGGGACATGTAGTCCCAACCCATCCAAATCCACCCACTTTCTGCCCGCCGCCTCAAGCCTTCTCAATGGGGCTGGGCACACGGTCTCCCCCCCCCCCCCAACAGCACTTGGGGCTGCCCAAGGGGAGACCTCCCCCTCCTCCTCCCCCCCCCCCCCCGTTAGAGGGCACCTTTACTTTTGTGTGGGGCCGGGATCATCTCCCCACCCCCAGCCAGAAGGTGGAGGAGTCAGAGAAGGGGGGGGGGGCAATTGTGTGTGTGTGTGTGTGTGTGTGTGGGGTGGGGATGGCAAAGCGGGTGCTCTTAACACGCGTGTCAAGTGGCGAGGGACCCCAGATCCGTCCCCGGGGGTGTCCTTCCTTGCTTGGGGTGGGGGGGGGGCAGGAGGATGGGGGTCCAGATTAACGACCAAAGGGGGTGGGCAAGGGTCTCTCTCTCTCTCTTACCGGGGGGAAGCGGGCGTTGTATTTCTTCTTCTTGCTCGGCATCTTCCTCTCCGGGCTCTCCTCCTCCTCCTCCTCCTCCGGTTGCCCCCGCCGGCCGAGCCCAGAAAAGACCGAGCCGGATCCCCGACGGGCCCCGAACCGACGGACGGACGGAGGGAGGGAGGGAAGGAGGCAGCCTCGCCTCGCCCGACCCGGACGGCTGGGAACAGCAGGCCTCCGCGCGGTCCTAGCGTCCGCCTACGCTGTAGGTAGTAGCAGGAGTAGAAGAAGAAGAGAGAGTGCCTCTGAGCCTTGTGCAGAGCGCCTTTACACAACACAACACACACCATCACAAGACAAGGGGCCTCTTGAATACTCCTGCATCTCTCTCTCTCTTACACACACACACCATTACAAGCCAAAGGGCCTCTTGAATAAAGTGACCTGGAAGAGGTATCCTCTCACTCCTGCATCTCTAAACAAAAGACTCGTGTCCTATCCTTCAGGGCACAAATAAATCTGTAAATATAAGAACTGTCAGGTTTATTTTATAGTTGGGGCTATTCAAAAAGAAGATGTTTTATTAATCGGACAGGGGTTGCATTATGTAAAGGGGAGAAATTTTGTGAATAAGTTATTTTGAGTAAACTTTATGGCTCATTTTATTGTAATAGTGCCATCCCACTTTTAACCTGGACTTATCCTGTTCTGCAAAATCACATTTTATCTAATGACAACAACGAATGTATTTTATTTTAATGCGATAGGGTCGGATGACTAATCAGTTAATAAAGGATGGTGATGGTTTATTTATTTATTACATTTATATCCCACCCATCTGAGATATTCTCCCACTCTAAGCAGGCATACAACAAATTAAAAGTTGGGTTGTTTTTTTTTGCAACAGTATAAAATCCTGTGTGAATCTGCATGAGCAGAAAAGGAGGAGGCAAAGGTTTCCCCTTGCTCGAAAGCCAGTCGTATCCGACTCTAGTGCTCATCTGTTTCAAAGCCGAAGAGCCAGCGCCGTCTGCTTCTGCAGACGTTTTCTGTGCTCATGTGGCAGGCATGACTAGACACCGGAGCGCACGGAACGCTGCTTTTACCTTTCCCACCGAAGTGGTCCCTATTTATTTACTTGCAATGTCTTGCTTTTCGAATGGCTAGGTTGTGGCAGGAGCTGGGGACAGAGACGGGAGCTCATTCCGTCCTGCAGTCCTCGGGAATCGAACTGCTGACCTCCCCCCTTCCAGTCAGTGTCTTTAGCCACTGGGTTAGCATAGGTTTAAACAATACAAGGGAGACTTTTTACTGTCCTAGGGAACTACTTCCGGAGCGATATGCTTGCCAAGGCGGTTCCTCAAAGAACTTCCGGTTCCGTACCTGTCTCCCTCCTTGCGTCATTTCCGGGGGCTCCGTCCGGTGCCACGCCCCCTTCTTCCCCAGGCCGTTGGTGCCAAGACCTGGCTGGGGTCCTCGGATGATGCTCGCTCTCCTCCTGGGCGTGTGAAGGTTTCCTCGGGGGCTGCAGGAGCGTTCACACGATCTACACGTGTATTCCTCTTAACAGCCTTGCAAGGTAGGCATGACCGAGGGGAGAATGACACACAGTAAACGGCTCTTCCCACAACGAGGGTGGGGGCTCCTTGGAAGCTTTGGACGACAACTCCCATCAGCCCCTAAGGTTATGCCAGGGGTGCCCAAGCCTTTTGGGTTGCGGGCCGGTCACATGGTTCAGCGGGCCGGTCACGTGGAGGCAGGAAGCCAAATGTGCCTTGCCACCTGTTTTGCAAGATGTTTAGGCTGTCATTTTCTCTGCTTAAACCAGGGGTGCCCAAACTATGGCCCGTGGGCCAGATCGGGCCCCTGACACCAAATCATCCGGCCCACGCCACCCTTGCTGCTCCCGGAAGCAAAACGCGGCGTGGGTTGGATGAATTGGTGTCGGGGCCTGGATCCGGTCCACGGGCCTTTGTTTGAGTTAACCCGGAAGAGTCTTAACCGCACGGGCACATTTTCGTACTGCTTCCGGCAGCGAAGAGGGTAGCATGGGCCGGATGAATCGCAGAAAGCCCATTCGTGTGGCTCCGCAGGGAGCTTGGCCTTCTGGGAATTGAAGTCCAAGAACATCTGGAGTGCCAAGGTTTACCGTCCCGGACCTAGAACGCCAAATTGCCATCGTAACCCATGGCAAACGTTATACAGAGCCAGGGTTTTACTGTATAATAGTTTCAGCAGCGGTCCTCATCATCTCATGGCCTGGCTTCTGCTAGTTGGAACTCTAACCAGGTTTCGTGACCCAAGGCCGGGACCACTGCATTAGACAGTGGGATGGGAAGGCTGAGGTGGCCTAGCCTCAGTTTCCCTACCTATAAAATGGCACTGCAGTAGAATCGTAGTTACAGCAGCATGAAAGTGAAGGCAACAGAATGGCTCGCCCACAGACTGGAGGTGGACTTGATGATACATTGCACCTTCACCTTTTCTGCCCACAGGTACCTGGGGAAACTATGTCGAACCAGCAGGACGATGAGACAACGAAGGAGGCAGCCTTCGCCGCCGAGCACTTGGCCGCCGAGTCTATGGCCGCAGACATGGACCCCTGGGTGGTCTTCGATGCCCGCAAGACCCCCCGGGCTGAGTTTGAGGAGTGGCTGCAGACCTACCAGCCGTCGCGCGTCTCTCGGTTTGGCAACCCAGAGCACCACGCCGAGCCAGTGGGTTGGATCGCCGTGTACGGGCCCAGTTACTGTCCAGAGGGAGGGGACGTGGTGGCGCTGCAGGACGACTGGGAACGGCTGCAGATCAGTGGGCGCCACGTCACCTTTGACACGGTGAAGGAGCTGGCCCTCAACCGGCGCGTGCTGACAGGGAAGTGGCTGATGCATTTGGACAGCGGCTTCAAGGTGGACCACGCCTGGAACGGCATTGCTCGGGCGGTGCTGGACGGGCGCATCGGGGTGGCAAAGGCCAGCCCCTGCTGCCCAGACTCTGACCGCAAGCAGGTCATCTGCGTCTACACGGAGGACTTTACCGACGAGGAGCAGGTGTTGGCGGCGGACACCGTCATCCGCTCCACCGGGATCAAATGCCTCTTGTCCTACAAGCCCGACGTCTACACATACCTTGGTATCTATCGCGACAACCGCTGGCACCTCTGCCCTACCATCTACGAAAGCAAGTTTGACTTGGAATGTATCCCCCGCCGCTCTCGTATCCTCAACAAAGTGACCAACATGGAAGTGACCTAGTTGGCTCCTCTTGATATGTGGCGCTTCCGGCAGGACGCGGCGGCGCCACTACTGAGAATCACGAGTCCCCGTACGCAGTGCTCGCTCTTCACCCTTTCTCCCCTTAGAGACCATAAGACCTCATTAGCACTGGCTGAGAGGAGACGGTGGCCATTCCCAGGCCTCCAGGAAGAGAGCATTTGGAGGGTGAATCCCTGTATCGTTGCAGAAAAGCTATGGCTGGTAGAAGGGCTTCTCTTCTCAGTGATGTGCGGACTTTTGTATTTCCTTCTGTACGGCTAACTCATGTTTTGGAGAACATCTTAAGACGCCTGCTTTGGTTTTCACTTCTTCCTGAGCTCCATGTGCGTCTTTTGGAGTCTGGGACTCCCTTGGGCTGGAATTAATTTGCTATTAATTTATTCGCAGCTGTGTGTGGGGGAGGTGTTTCTGATGGCGCATCACTGGAGAGGCTCCTAAAAGGAAATCCTGAAGTAGAATGACCCATTGGGTAAGGGGCATAAGTATACAAGCGTATCGCGACACTCAATTGTTCCTTCAGGATGGATCATCGTTTCACTGGACTCCTATGGGTTGTCCGAGATGCAAAGCCTTGCATAGATTTGCCCTCGTTTGGAAGTCACCCGAATGCAACATCACTTGACGTACATTTTATGTCTTTTATTGAGGGAGCATCGCCATAGCCAAGATGCCCAGGATTTTGGAATGGCGATTGGTACTGTGTCCTTTTTAATGCCACAGCAAAGGGAGTCGCAGTTCTGAATGGGTATGCGTGCAGTAGTGTTGATAGCGGTAGGCGTGACACACCTTTTCATACTAGCTGGGGCATCATCCCAGACTGACCGGAGTATAAACCCTACTCTTACATTCAGAGAACTATTCCTAGTGACTCTGGCTTAAATGAATTCACTTGTCAGCACTTTTGAAAATAAAGGATATTACTCCTCTGGCGGAACATTTCTTGGTCAAATGGGTGTGCTGACTCACTACACTGTGTAGCGCCACTATGCAGCGGCCGTGCCTGCCCGGGTGGGTCAGCATAAATGGGTTTCACGGAGTTTTCTGCTTCCGGTAGCGGCGAGGGCGGCGGCGGTTCACATGAGACGGTGGCATGGGCCCGGTCTGGCCCGCGGGCCGTAGCTTGACCAGCCCTGTCTTAAACCATCACATTCCCAGGACCCAGTGTGGCAGAATGGGAAGTACCCACAGAGAGAACATTTTTCAGGGATTTGCCATCCAGACTTCCCGAGATTAAAATTCTCTCCCCGTACTCCACAAGTGTTCTTTGGGACTCGAGAAGCAATGGCCGCAGCGAGATAAGAAAATTACCCCCAAGCTGTGGTTTTCGTTTATTAGGCACCTGCTTTTCAGAAAGTTGAGAGGGAGCAGATAAACGTTGTAATAGTAACAGCACTTATGTGGTTAATGCATCTTTACATAACTATTTCCCTTTTTTTTTAAAATGCAGCAAACAGTATAAAAATAAACAAGGCACAGAAAGCGCTTTTAGGGATTATGTGAATACAACAGTGTATGGCAAGAGTTCTCAACCTTTTTAGTCCGGGGGCCCAGGCCACACTCCCTCAGACAGCTTCAGAGGCCGGACGGTCATTTTGCCCTTCCTCCACTACGTGGCACATGAAATGATGTTATGGGATGCATCCGGCCCACTGGCGACAGGTTGAGAATCCCTGCTTTATGGCTTTGATTCCATCCACTCTGTCCCTGACTAAAGAGGAAACCAGCCTTCCCTTTTCAATCGCGTCCCTGTTTCTATCTTACTCATTTCCTGAACTGATTTGTTTTGGGGAGATGGATTGAACAAGAAATCGGAAGGTAAAAGTCGCCCTTGCTCGAAAGCCAGTCGTATCCGACTCTAGGCTTGGCACTCATCTCCGTTTACAGCCAAAGAGCCAGCATCTGCAGACATTTCCGTGGCCACATGGCAGGCATGACCAGAGTGCACGGAACACCATTTACCCAAAGGGGATTTTCATATGAGCTCAGGCTTTGCTTTAAAGCAGGGGTGCCCAAACCTTTTGGGTTGTGGGCCGGTCACATGGTTTAAGGGTGCCCAAACTATGGGCTGGATCTGGCCCCCAATAACTATTCATCCGGCCCATGCCACCCTCATTGCTCCTGTACGGGCGTGTTTTATTTCTGTTTCTGGGAGCGATGAGGGTAGCGTGGCCGGATGAATTGGTGTCAGGGGCTGGATCCGGCCCACAGTTTGGGCACCCCTGCTTTAAGGGAAGAAAACCATCTACCATCTTGTCATTTTCTTCCCCTTCTTAAAAGCAGAACCAACAGAAATGCGTCCAAAGGATTTGGCCCTGATTTTTCCTCTTCTTCCCTCCAATTTACCACGTTAGCTGTGGCTACAGCCTAATTGCTAGTCTCGGCTTTAAAGAATCTTGGACAGGGATTCTCAACCAGATGCGGCCCGTGGCACCATTTTCATGTGGGGGCCCCCAACCGCCTCCACTCCAGGAAGTGGCATGTGGTGGAGGAAGGGCAAAATGGCCGTCCGGCCCCCGAAGCTGTCTGAGGGAGCGTAACCAAGCCCCCGGCTTAAAAATGTTTTAGAAATCCTGATCTAAGACAGTGATGGTGAACCCTGGCACTCCAGCTGTTCTTGAACTACAATTCCCAGGAGCCCTGATCAGCAGGAAATTGAAGTCCAAGAACACCTGGAGTGCCAAAGGTTGGCCATCCCTGATCTAGGACATACGCGTTTCCCTTCCGGCCTCCCTATTTGCTATGCTTGGCTATAGGGGAACAGTTAAGCTCAGCCCCAGATGAAGGGAACGCGGTTTAAAAACAAAGGAGAAACAGCAACCAGACTTTAAGGCACTTCCAGGTGGAAAAGAGATTTTTTTCCCTTTCTTTGGCCAAGCCCAAAAACCACCCTTTGGTTCTAAGTAGAGCTTTTTGTTGTTCAGTCGCACAGTCGAGTCCGACCCTTGGCGACCCCATGGTCCAACCACATGCCAGGCTCCTCTGTCCTCTGCCACCCTCCGTAGCCTGGCCAGATCCATGCCCAGAATGGCATAGCAGGCAAAGGACAGGTGAAAAGGCTCACCTGCAGAAATTAAAACTCTCTGCTCACTAAACTAGTAAAGGGAAAAGTCGTATCCAACGTCTAGGGTTCAGTGCCCATCTCTGTTTACAGCCAAAGAGCCTGCGCTGTCTGCATCTGCAGACATTTCCGTGGACCTATGGCAGGCAAGATTAGACAAGGAACACTGCTGATTCTCCCACCGAAGTAGTCCCTATTTATCGACTTGCAATTTCTTGCTTCCGAACTGCTAGGAGCTGGGACGGACGACGGGAGCTCACTCCGTCATGCAGCGCTCGGGTCTCAAACTGCTAACCTGCTGTCCTTCCAGCCGTCAAGTTCAGCATCTCAACCACTAAGCTACCGCAGTCCCCGGGCACAAAACTATAAGAGCCCTTTAATCTGGATAATCCAGCGTCTTCTACACATATTTTTAAATATACCGTATATACTCGAGTATAAATTGGGTTTTTAGTCTCCAAAATGAGGTCCAAAAATGGGACTCGACTTTTACTTGGGTCAACATAAACACTCAAAAACATACCCACATGAATGTCTAAATTAATTAATTTTACCGCATTTTCATGTGTTTTAATTATTTAAACTCACTCGCAGCTGCTGAATATTCCACCCCGGACTTCTAGTCGGGTCAATCTATCTTCCTAGTTTTAGAGGTCCAAGTTAGGTACCTAGGCTTATATTCGGGATGACTTATAGTTGAGTATAAACGGTATACAAAAAGAGCCCACTCAGAGCCATTAAATGGGGAAGGTGGTCTCAGAAGGCAAGATCACAAAGGGAGATATTTTTCCACCCACCCACCCAAAATCCAGTTGCATTTTTCTTCCGTACCCCTCTCTTTGCTGAACGAAGCCAGAAGGGTGTATCTACAACCGAGTTGTCAGATGTCCGGCTTCTCGCTTCAAAAAAGAGACTTTCTTCTTGGACTCAGGCCGCTTCTCCACGGGAGTCTTGACCCCGTGCAGGTGAGTCGGATAGCGTGTGGCACTTCTGAGAAAACAAACCTGTCCCGCCCCCACCCGCACGTTTCCCTGGAGGACTGGCCCTGGCAAGCCAAGAATTGGGGCTCTCGAGTCCGACTGCCTCCCCGCTTCCGTCCCGCCTATGAGTTCAGCTGGCTCAGAAGTGAGTTTAAGTCCATGTCTACCATGGAGGAGAAGCTGTCCTCACTGGGCAGGGCCCCCAAAAGACCATTGAGGAAGCTGCTGGCGGCGGTGGCATGATGGTTGCCCCCGCTGCCGTCCCCGCCACCGGGCTCCCCTTCGGCCCTCCGTTGGCTGACCAGGCGGGTGATGGACTCCGGGTAGGTCAGCAGTGTGCCCTGTGGGTCGTGAAGCCCTGTGGGGGCCGTGACCCTGCCTCCTTCGGTCAGGAGCTGGCGGAACTCGGCCGTGTTGATCCCCTCCAGGCTGGTATAGGGGGCGTCATCCAGGAGGCCCCCCAGCTCCATCGACCCAGCATCTCCCCCCTCAAAGTGAAGGTTGAAGAAGGCATCCGCCATGCTGGTTTCTGCTTCCGAGGTGGAGGGCTGAGCCTGCTGGGACACCCCCAGGCCTGAGAGCTCTTCCATATTCACTGTGCTGAAGGCGGATGACTGAGTGGCTGCCGGGGCCCCCGGAGGGGGCGGCAGTGGTGGAGGGGGGGTTTGTGTGTGGCTGTGCCCAGCAAAGAAACCGGTCGAGGACTGCAGGATGGGCTGAGGCTTGGGGGCAGCCAGGGACCCCGACACTCCCAGAAGGCCCAGCATGCCTGCAGAGGAAGACAGAATACCTTACGCCCCTTCAAAATAGCCCGCCTGGGGTTTTGGTTACAGAGGCTATTGGCAGCTCCGGGTTCAAAACATTGAAAACTCCGATTTAGGGAAATGATTACCTATTCCAATCTATGGGCCCTGGGGGTGGGGGTGGAGCTCGAGAAGCCCAAGAAGTTCCACTCAAATAAAACAAAATGTTCAATATCTGCTAGGTTCCATACATACCCCCAACCTTTTGGGTGTGGGTGTAGGGGCACAGAGGGAAGGAAATAGGTGATGGGTTCTCTCTGCTGATCTTGCAACTTCAGCACCCTCACTATCCTCCAAAAAAATCCCTAATATTATCAATGCCACCCAAAATTGCCAAATTAAGGCCCAAATAAAAACATTTTTTAAACTCAGGTTTGGACAGAAGCATCTGGCTGGGGGAGCATGTAGAATTTCTTACCAGTGGGACTAGGCCGTACCAGGCCATGTTTCGGAACAGCAATGCGGCGTGGGGAGCGTGATTCTGGGGCTCCGACTGTTGGGAAGGAAAGGAAGAAGGTAAGATAGGCATTTGCAACTCACGGCCCGTGGGCCACACCTGGCCCCTGACGCCAATTCATCCAGCCACCGACAACCTAGCCGCTCCCGGAAGGGGAAGTAAAACGCACGCTGCACATACGCAGAAAACTTTTAAATGCGTTCTGTCCATGTGCTGTGTGTGTTTTACTCCCGTTTGTGGGGCCTCCTTTCCCTAATCATGATAATGATTAAGATCTGTTAGGCAGCCCCACAACTGAGAGGATCACATCATGCAAAGACATGGAAGAAGGGCCTTAGCTCTGGCTACAGAATGCTCTTGGCCTTAGAAGCCCTTACTTTACTTCTTTCTAAACCTTCTGACCTCATTTTGTGAGTAAATGCTATTCTTCTTTCTCTCAAGTACCTAGTCCAAGTGTGTTTATTAGCTGGCCTAATGGGGGGTTGAACTGGGAGACCACGCATTCGAACATAAAATTGCCTAACCTCTGCCCTGCTTTGCTGTGCAGCTGCTACAAATAACGTAACACCCACCATCTCTCTTGACTGGCTGAAATTCCCTCACACCAACCCATCCCTCCTACCCCTGGCCTTCAACCCTTACCAGCAAAAGGAGTCTTTTGCACAAAGTTCTTGAAGGTACTCAGTGTCCGCTTGCGTTTCTCCTCGATACGATGAAAGTCACCTGTTTGAGATTGGTGGAACAAAAAAGTCTTATAAATAAATTACTAGATAATAAAACACATGTCCACACAGACGTAATCCCCATGTGGCTCCATGGGGCTTATTTCCAGGTAGGTGTGCACAGGACTGCATTACAAAGGAGTAAGAGTATGCTTCGTACATACTCACAGGTGCACTAGATACAATCATATACAGCAATGCCCCACATAACAAAGATTGATTCCATGATCTTCAACGTTATGCGGTTTTTAACTTTGTGCAATACATCCAACCAGCTTGGGGGGTGGGTTTTAAATACCTTCATCAGGGAGATAGCGGAACTCCATGGGCCCGCTGACCTCCTTGTCGGACGGGCGGCGCAGCTGCATCTGAACCGTCACGGGTTCCCGGATGGCTTGGTCCATGTACGGTGGAGTCTTGAAGACGATGGCCACTTGGCGGTGGACATCAGCCTGAGAGAAAGAACCCTTTGCTTCCCAGGAGTCCTTGAAGAAGCGGACTTCAATGTCTTCTAGAGCAGAAAGAGAGAATTTGGGCGATGAGTTTGAGCGACTCGTGGAGGAGTGGAGAGAAAGAAGAGAAAAAGTAGCAGCTACTGACAAACAGGGTCCAAAATACAGTTCCTTGTCGCACCCAAAGCAAAGGCCCCAAATGTACCTTTCTGGACTTTGTCACAGAGAAGGAAAATCTCATCTCCCCCCAAGCAGCTCCCCGAATTACGGTTCACTCGGCAAATCTTCAGTTCAGCGGTGTTGGGAGCGCCTGGAGAAAGGGGAAAAAAGAAAAGGGAAATTGAAACTTAAACATACGATGCAGCTTTGGCCCCAATGCTTTTCATGGAAGCTTAGCTCAAAATCAAGGAACTGCGACAGCTTAGTGGTTAAGATGCTGAACTTGGCAACTGGAAGGTCGGCAGGTCAGCAGTTCGAGACCCAAGTGCTTGCGTGACAGAGTGAGTTCCCGTCACCTGTCCCAGTTCCTGCCAACCTAGCAATTCAAAAGCAAGAAATTACAAATTACAGGATATCTCTCAATGCCATTTCCAGGGAATCCTAAACAGGTGAAGGCATCTCCTTGGGAATACCTTGAAGGAAATGGTGAGCCACTGTGTGAGACAGAATGCTGGACTGGATGGGCTGTGGCCTCTTCCAGCAAGGCTGTTCTTATGTTCTTAAGTCAGTAAATAAGTACCACTCATATCCGACTCTAGGGTTCATTGCTCATCTCTGTCTCAAAGCCAAAGAGCCAGTGTTGTCTGCTTCTGCAAATGTTTCCGTGGTCATGTGTCAGGCATGACGAGATACCAGAGCGCACGGAATGCTGTTTATCTTTCCCACCGAAGTGGTCCGTATTTACCTTCTTGCAATTTCTTGCTTTCGAACTGCTAGGTAGGCAGGGCTGGGACAAAGACGGGAGCTCATTCCGTCCTGCAGTCCTCGGGAATCGAACTGCTGACCTCCCAGTCAGCGTCTTAGCCACTGGTCTAAATCGACAGGCCCAATCCTCTGCGACCAACTCAATGTTACCCCTGGGGTAGCACTCACGGTTGTCGTAGATGGGCTGTGAGACCATCAGAGGCAGAAGGACCAAATGGCCGTTGCCTGCGTCTCGAATCCACACTTGGAAACATAGTCGTACTGCATTCAGGTCGTAATCTCCTTTTAGCTCTTCTGCAGGCACTGGAAGGGGGGGAAAGAGAAGAGAGAAAAGAGTCAAGCCAGTCCTGCCACCACAGAACCAGGAGACCATCCAGGTGTGATACCTGCAAGACCACCTGGCAACTGAGGAGGGGCTCATGGCTGGCCCGTCATCACAAAGGGCCATCACATGGCCAATGGTGTCTATAAGGATAACATAGCCCAGGGGTTTGTTTATTTTTTATTAATTTATTGGTCAAATTTATATAGCCACCCATTCGGCAAGCGACTCTGGGTGGCGTACAACACTAACAACAAAAAATACATAAATCCCACATTAAAAACCTCTTTAAAACATTAAAAAAACTACTACTCCCCAGCCCCAATAAGAATTCTATTGGGTTCCCAAACTACAGCCTGTGGGCCATGCTGCTGAATAATCTGGCCATTGCCACTCCCGGAAGTTAAACGTGCCCACATATGCACAAAACACTGCCGTAAATGCACCCACGTCTGTTGTAAATGTGTTTACGACAACCATGGGCGAATTTATGGCAGTGTTCTGTGCAAGCGTGGGTGCGTCTTACTTCCACTTTCAGGAACCACGTGACCAGCCCACTCAATCATGTGACCGGCCCACGGCAGTGCAAAAAGTTTAAGGACCCCTGACACAGCCCATTATCTCCACACCCCGGCGCTTCTCACCGTTGAAAGGGTTGTTGGCAGTTTCTATGCGCTTGGTTACAGCTTTGTCCAGGTCTCGTTTCCGCACACACTGGATGCCCAGGTTCTGGAAGCTGGGAAAGGAGGCGCACGAAGAGCAGGGAGATCACCGGCAGGGTTTGGATAAGAGAAGAAAAGGCCAGAGAGAGAGAGATAATTTCGTGTCAGAAATTATTCTGGTTTGAAAGCATTTTTGCTGAAGAAACTTGGCTCAGGGAACGTCCAAATGAGGCTCCTTTCACGTCCCAAAGAGCGGGGACAGAGATGGGCGCTCAACCCGTCATGCAGTACCAAGGCCTCGAACTGCTGACCTTCCAGCCGTCAAGTTCATCCTCTTAACCACTAAGCTGCTTGGGTCTCTGCTCACCTGTGGATGGAGCGCTCTGGGGAGAGATCGGCCTCGTAGAAGCCCTCCTTGCAGTCCTTCCCCACCAGGTCGTGGGGATGGGGCCGGTACGGGGCCTCTTTGGTCACCAGCGAGATGCGGACTTTCCCTGGACCCACATAGTTATGGACCTGCGAAAGAAAAGGCAGGAAGGGGGAGGGTGACAAGGCGGCCTTGGGGACCCCACGCATCCTCCACCTCTGGCCCAGGACTGTTTCAGTCAGTCTCCCAGTACCACCAGTGTCAAATCAGATCTTGGGAACAGAAGTGAATGTGAGCCTGGCTAAGTGCCCAAACAGAGGGACGGGGAGAACTCTGTGCTGGGGGAAGGGAGGAAGCACTCCCATTGGGCAGCTGGGCAGAGCAAGCTCTGTGCTGGGGCGACGGCGCGCATGTCCACAGAAAGGCCTGCTGTGTGTGTTTGTGTAACTGGTAGCTGGACCTTGGGAAGATGTACCACTGTGGATACCACATTTTGCAAAACGAAGCGTCCCATTCCTTGGCTGCCCATTTCTAATTCATTAGTTGAAAATGAAAGATATGCTCTAAATGGAAACCACAGTTCCTTTCCCTCTGGTTTTCAGCCCTTTGTGCTGTGTCCTCTTAGTGGCCACCCCATGCGCGGCTCAATTTCCTGCCCATTGGGGAAATGTCCAGGATCTCTTAGGGCAGTGATGGTGAAACCTTGGCACTCCAGCTGCTCTTGGACTTCAACTCCCAGAAGCCCAAGTCTCTGTGAATCCACACGAATGGGCTTACTGCAGTGTGGGTTCACAGGGACTTGGACTTCTGGGAATTGAAGTCCAAGAACAGCTAGAGTGCTAAGGTTTAACCATCACAATCTCAGGGTCACAGAGTTCCTGCTCTTCTCGGGGATTGGGTTAAGAGGCTTCCAAATCCCAGTCATATCCAACTCTAGAGTTCAGTGCTCATCTGTTTATAGCCAAATTGCCAGCGCTCTGCATCTGGAGACTTTCCGTGGACATGTGGCAGGCATGACCAGACACCATAGTGCACAGAACACTATTTACCTTCCCACCCAAAGTGGAACCTATTTATCTACTTGTAATTTCTTGCTTTCGAACTGCTCAGTTGGCAGGAGCCTGGGACAAGAGACAGGAGCTCACTCTGTAGAGCAACACTCGGGTCTCAAAATGCTGACCTTCCAGCCGTCAACTTCAGCATCTTAACCACTTGAGCCACCGCAGTGGCTTTTTATGAGAAGCGGCCTTGGCCAATCCAGGTATTGTGGGAAGGGGGTGAGAGCTGTGTGTGTGTGTCTGACCTTGATGGTGGGGTGGGTCTTGGTGGTGTCGGTGCTCCGCTCTCCAGGAATGGAGCCGGCCAAACGTCCCTCGCACTGGTAGCGGAAACGCATCCCGCGTTGCTTCGGCTGCTCAATGATCTCCACAAAAGGAGCGCTGCTGGGGGCAGGGTCTTCAAGGAAGCATTAAAGGAAGAAGGAGAAGAAGTATCAGTATCCTGGGCTATAACCAAGGCCTGCAGCTGACATAAGTTTCTAGTCCTTAAGACGAGAGACAACAGGGTTAAGAATCTCAACATATGCATAAAAAATAGAATTTTTTTAAAATGGTGCCCTACATAATGATTTTTCCTATGGATAAAATCGAACAACGAATATTCAATGGGGAAAACAGCTTAGTGAAAAAAATTGTTGTACATTTTTTCCCATAGGAAAAACCGTACATAAATAATGACCTGACATGTGAATTAAAACTGAAAAAAGGTGTGATGAAGAAAAATGAGTTTATGGAAATTTGAGGCAAGTTTATTAAATATGTGTTTGATAAATCAAAGGAGTTAAGCCTGGTCAAGAATATACGACATTCTGGAATTAGGGGATAAGGTAAATGAACAGTTTGTTTTGTTTAAAAAGGTATAGACCAGGGGTTCTCAACCTACGGCCCAGGGGACGGATGCAGCCTATGACACCATTTCATGTGCCCCCCTCCACTGCCTCTGCCACACCCAGAAGTGCCACGCATGGCAGGCAGGGCAAAATGTCCACCCGGCACCTGAAGCTGTCTGAGAGAGCGTGATGTGGCCCTCAGCATGAAAAGGTTGAGAACCCCTGGCATAAACAAAAACGAAGAGTTCCAGGCGCATGATATAAATGTGGATACTGGTGTGCCAAAGGAAAAATGAAACTTTTTTTTTTTGCAAATAAATAAATAAAATAAAAATACTCCTGCATAGTCTCTCCTCAAATAACCTTTGTGGCAATATGTGGGGATTTCCCCTGTCTGAGCTTTGAAGCAATGTGGGAATTTCTTTCCAAACAGCGCACAATGAAGTCATAGTTCCGAGGCCAGACAACCTGCAAGGATGCAATATGTGCCCCCACTCTCTGCCCCCCCCCCCCCCCCGCTGGGTTGCTTCGGCTGAATAAGCAATTCTGAGATCATCTTTTGGCACCCGGGGAGGGCAAACAAAACCGAAAGCCAGCCAGCAAGGGTCCAGCCCAGGGATTGCAAACCTTTTAGAGACTGAGTGTCCAAACTGCAACCCAAAACCCACTTATTTATCGCAAAGTGTCAACACAGCAACAGGGGAGGGAGGAAATGATCCCATTGAGCTGCTGGGCACAGGGGTAGGGTGAACTCTGTGCTGGGGGGAGGGAGGAAGCTCTCCCATTGGGCTAATGGGAAGAGGGGCAGGATGAACTCTGTGCCGGGGCGACAGAGAGGGCTCCGAGTGCCACCTCTGGCACGCGTGCCATAGGTTCGCCACCAGTGGTCTAGCCGAAGCCAGTAAACCTTACAACATGTCAGTTGGGTTCAAAGGTTAACACTCATAAGCTGCAATCTCACACAGGTCTACTCAGAAGCAAATCCTTCTGAGCCCAATGAGAATTGCACCAAGCTAAGCACATACAGGGCTACAGCCTCACTGGACTTTATCTAATCCTCCTGTTGTAAACCAGATATTTGCATTTAATAACTTCTGGATATTGCAAGAGATTATTCTACTTACCCCAGGATTGTTGAAAAATCAGTGGCAGAAGATCTGAGAAGAGAAAGAAAAATGTGTGTTAAGCCTCTCTTGCTAGCAAGAACATAAAACATTGCCTATCGTTATGGGTCTATTTCACTGCACAACAACGCTTTTGCTACTGGGAATAACACATGTGGTTTACATGATACCGAGTGTGCTGATTCCAAATCTGAACTCAGAATCTGCCTATCACGTACAGATTTTAAGGCGTGCTATAGCTGTTCAAATGGTTGGGAACTGTGTATTTTTTTTTACATAGGAACATTATAACAGTTGCAGCTAACACTAGGCCTGCTACTACCTCAGCTGAATCACGTCCCCTGGTGGCATGCATATTCCACCGTGTCTGGGCAAGTCAGTGAGCTGACGTCAAAAATAGGTATATAAGGCGAGATGGACCAAGAGCTTGTCTCTAGTGTGAAACCATCTTATTGGATAGTACAGCTAGGGCATATTGAGTCTGTTTTGAGCTAAAGATGAGTAAGTGCAGCTGTGTTAATAAACCAGACAAATTTTGGTACATTTGCGGCAAATATACCCCCGTGTGATCAACTCAAGAACCTAACCAAGAGGGTGAGATTTGCTAACTTAAGATCCTGACATCCTAGGCAGAATCGGACTTCAGATGTGGATTCAGCGCACTTGATTTACTATAGGACACGTGGATTAGACCAAGTAGGAGACAATATTTATTTTTTTGTGATGCAATGTTTTCAAACACAGATAGGCAGCGATTCTCCCTAGTGGAGAAGGGATCGTCTCCAGCTTAATCCTCTATTTATTTACTTTATAAGTAAACTCCTAAATTTTCATGGGTTGTAAATAAGGGGATGCTTCAGGCTTGAAACATGTTGAAACTGTTCGGCAAGTGTAGAACTTTGCATTTAGTTTACATTAATCCTAGCTGAGAATCCTAACCATAGCATATGGCAATCCACTTACTCCCAGGTAGGACTCGGGGGTCCTCCAGCCTCCTGGCGATGGGATTGCACCTGATCCTGCTTCCCCGGTCCAGATCAGACCCAGCAGTCCAGTGCCCAGTCACTCCTGACCGAAATCCAGGTAGTGAGCAAAGGGTGCACGTGAAATTAGTGTAGATTCAGGTAATGTGTGCCAAGTAATCACTCCAAGCCTCTTCAGGTATTTTAGAAAAATATTGAAAGCAGAGCAAGATACAGTCTATCAAAAGCTAAGGAAGCATTTGGTATGGGTGGCGTGTCCGGTATAGAAACATGGCACACCCCTACCTTGCGCTACCACTCTGGGCACTGTCAGGGTCCGGACCGCCCTGGGGCGGCCTGCGCCCCCCAAAAAAACCCTACGCCTCCCAGCAGCCACTGCGTTAAGCCCTGGCAAATTGAGGCTGGACCGAGAGAGGAAGAGGCTGCGCGCACAGCAAACCAACTGCCAGTGCAGGCACAGAACATCACTCTAGGCACTGGTGGGGTCCGGACCGCCCTGGGGGGGGGGGCTGTGCGGCCCACAAAAAAAGAATGCTGCACTATTCCATAAGATGGTTTCGCATTGGAGACAAGCCCTTGGGCCATCTCGCCTTATATAACTATGTGATGGAATGAATTATACCCTTTGCTTTATCCTAATCCAAGGTGGGGGATTTGGTGTGTAGGAGTCCCTTCACATCAGGTCTGGTATGTAAACACCTGGAACGCCACCACAGGATAGATAGTGCGCTTGCTATTGCGTAGTATGCTAACTATAATTTGAATGATGCAAATACATTCTAGTGTGTGTGTGTGTGTAAAATGTGTGAGTTTTTGTGTAGATAGTGCGCTTGGTAGTGCTTAGTATGCTATAATTTGAATGATGCAAATACATTCTGGTGTGTGTGTAAAATGTGTGAGTTTTTGTGTAGATAGTGCGCTTGGTAGCGCTTAGTATGCTATAATTTGAATGATGCAAATACATTCTGGTGTGTGTATAAAATGTGCGAGTTTTTGTGTAGATAGTGCGCTTGGTAGTGCTTAGCATGCTATAATTTGAATGATCCAAATACATTCTGGTGTATGCAAATTGTGCGCTTGCTATTGCTTAGTAAAGGTTTGCCTTGCTCAAAAGCCAGGCATATCCGACTCTAGGGTTCAGTGCTCCTCTCTGTTTCAAAGCCGAAGAGCCAGCGATGTCTGCTTCTGCAGACGTTTCTGTGGTCATATGGCAGGCATGACTAGACACCGGTGCGCACGGAATGTTATTGCTTAGCATGCTAATTATAATTTGAATTATGGAAATACATTCTGGTGTGTGTGTGTGTGTGAGAGAGAGAGCGAGCTCTGTGTTGTTGGCCACCCAGAGTAGGAAATTCTCCTAGATGGGTGGGGTATCAATGTAATAAATAATAATAATAATATCAATATAATAATAATAATTGGGCCACTCTCTCTCCCTAATCGACTTCATAAAATTGCAATGGTGTGTGTGTGTGTGTGTGTTGTCTCCTCGCCTAGAAAGGAGGAGGGAGAGCTGCCAAAGGACCACCAAAGCGACCCCCACACTTTAAAGGTAAAGGTTTTCCCTTGCTCGAAAGCCAGTCGTATCCGACTCTAGGGTTCAGTGCTCATCCCTGTTTCAAAGCCCCCCCCTCAAAATAAATAAATAAATAAATAAATAGCCAGGCACTCACCGCCCATGGTGGAGAATCCGCCCTGGATGTGGGGCACAGCAGCAGGCTCCCCCATATTCCCCGGGGAGAGAGAGGTCAGCCGGGGCTGGCGTAAAGGCCTCCTCGGCCCAGAAGGGGAGCCCTGGCCTCTCCGGACTCGGCGGCTGGAACTTCCGGAAGCAGGCCCACCGCAGCCTCCCCGCCTCCGCCAAACCGGAAGAAGCCCCGTCGCGCCCAACGGCACGGACTGCGTCAAGGGAGGGGGGGGGGGGAGAGAAGAAGGCAACGCCCCGCCCCACGTGACGACGTCTGCTGGGAAAGCCCCTCCCTCTATGCAAATCGCGGAAGGGGGCGGGGCCTAGAGCGCCAGGGACCGGCTGCAAAGTTCCGCAGCCGAGGGAAAGCGAAGCATGTAATATTCAGACAACAAATAATACTAATAAAAACACTGCAGATCTTTAAGGACTATATTGAAGCTGTATGGATATCTGCATGCTTCTCTGTCATCCTGCTTGATGCCTCCTTAAAGCTGGCTTGAGACTTAACATCAAGAAGACCAACTGTCCTACCTATGCCCAAGTCAACACACTCATCCTCCCTCTAGTCATCATCACCTCTGCCGCCTCATCATCCTCTTCTGACCCTCTTCATTTTGAGCCTGTTCTCTGCAAAGGAGGCGTTGCAGCATGTTTCTTATGTGACTGTGAAGCGCCCTGAGTTGGCCTTGGCCAAGTGGGCGGTATAGAAATCGAAATACATAAATACATGGATGTTTATAGACAGGGCAGGTGAACAAGGGAAGAAACTGGCATTAAAGGTGGAGTTTTTTAAAATGAGATTTTATTTATTTATCATATAACGATGATCTGGAGTGCCAAGGTTTGCCATCACGGTTCTAGGTACTCTAGTCCTTGCAAGTGACAGCCAGCCTGGCCAGGAGTGATTTTTTGTATTATTATACTGTTATAATTGTATGTTTATTAATTGTATGTATATTAATTTTTTGTTGTAATTGTACTTATATTATTGTGTTGTAAGCCACTCTGAGTTGGCCTTTTGGGCTGAGTGGAGCGGGGTATAAATCCAACAAACATAAACATAAACATAAACATAAACATCTGCACTGATGTTGATATAACAATGAGATAGAAGTGGATCTGTGTGAATCTCCCTTCAATTTGTTTTTAAACTGTGCGCGTGGATCGAGTCCACTTCTTCGGACAAAACTCACAGTAAACATATAGCAGTTAGTCTTTAAAGTGCTGCAGTGGTTTTGTTTTCTGATGTGCCTGAACCATAGACTTAACACGGCTACTATGTGAAAAATAATAAGTCAACTCTGAAGCTAAGAAGCTGACTGGGAGGCGGGAAGGCCAGCAGTTCGATTCCCGAGGACTGCAGGACGGGATGAGCTGCCGTCTTGGTCCCAGCTCCTGCCACAACCTAGCAGTTCGAAAGCAAGAAATTGCAAAGGAGATGACTAGGGACCACTTCGGTGGGAAGGGTAACGGCGTTCTGTGCACACACACTCCGTCCGGTGTCTAGTCATGCCTGCCACATGACCACACGGGAACGTCTGCAGAAAGGAGCAGACAAGCGCTGGCTCTTCGGCTTTGAAACAGAGAGGAGCACTGAAACCCTAGAGTCGGATACGACTGGCTTTCGAGCAAGGGGAAACCTAAGTAGAAGTAAGTACAGTAAGTAGATTCTCTGATATGCTTCGCAACACAGACTAACACGGCTTCTATATCAATAATAATAATAATAATAATAATAATAATAATAATAATAATAATAATAATAATAATAATAATAATAATAATAATAACAACCCAAGGATGAAGTTCAGCACAGCAGGAAACGCTGCTGGCCAACCAGGCGCCGGAAATGCTCCCTCCGCGACCCGGAAGTAGCTCCGGTCGATGCCGGAAAAGAAGGCCCCGACTAACGGCGAGGGTCCAAGATGGCGGAGGTGGTAAGTGGGTAGCCCGGGGGGTGGGGGGGAAGGGAGTGGAAGAGACATCGGGGTCCCCCCCTTTTCTGATCCCCCCCCCGTCTTCCTCTCGCAGGAGGAAGTGACCGAGGGCTGCCGCCTCCCGGTGCTGCGCCGTAACCAGGACAACGAGGACGAGTGGCGTGAGTAAGGGGCGGGGCCAAACTCAGCGGTGGGCGGGGCCACGCAGGAGGAGCCTGCCAGGGCATCGTTGACACTGACATCATGATCAGCGGGGGGGAGGGGGCGCTTTGGAGGGGCGGGGCTCCTCTTCATGGAGGATGATGATGATGATGAGGCATGGCGAACCTTGGCACTCAAAATGTTCTCGGACTTCAATTCCCAGAAGCCCAAGTCTGCGAATCCACATGAATGGGCTTACATGCGTGCACAACCTTGGCACTCCAGGTGTGCTTGGACTTCAATTCCCAGAAGCCCAAGTCTCTGTGAATCCACATGAATGGGTTTACTGCATGCACAACCTTAGCACTGCAGGTGTGCTTGGACCTTTCAGTTCCCAGAAGCCCAAGTCTCTGTGAATCCACATGAATGGGTTTACTGCATGCACAACCTTAGCACTCCAGGTGTGCTTGGACCTTTCAGTTCCCAGAAGCCCAAGTCTCTGTGAATCCACATGAATGGGTTTACTGCATGCACAACCTTAGCACTCCAGGTGTGCTTGGACCTTTCAATTCCCAGAAGCCCAAGTCTCTGTGAATCCACATGAATGGGTTTACTGCATGCACAACCTTAGCACTCCAGGTGTGCTTGGACCTTTCAGTTCCCAGAAGCCCAAGTCTCTGTGAATCCACATGAATGTGTTTTACTGCGTGCACAACCTTGATTCTGACGGTCATTGGCACACCAGCAAACGAGCTGGGTTCTGCATCTCTACAAATACACACAACGTTTTGTTGTCTGCCAGCAGCCCCTACCTGAGCATGATGGTCTTACATTTAGGGACTCCAACCTTCAGGCTTTTCAGGATTTTCCAAGTGACGTAGGGGAGGTTGAGTGCTTCAAAAATAAGTCCCTTAATGTTGTTCCTTTCCCAGTGAGCTTCTCCCTCCATTTTCTAATTTGGTTTTGCTCTTGCGTACCCTCAAGAATGTTTGTTCTTGCCATAAAGCTCTTCCTGGATCTTGGGGTTCATCTCTGTTCAGAGGGTATCGAGGGTCGTTCTCATGCTTAGTTCTCGTGTCATCCACTGCTACTTCCCTCCTAACAAAAGGTGCTTTCTTTCTTTTCAACAGCACTGGCTGAAATCCTCAGCGTCAAAGACATCAGTGGCCGGAAACTTTTCTATGTTCACTACATTGATTGTGAGTAGCCATTTTTGGGATGAAAGCAAAATGCTAAAAAGAAAGTGTTGAAATGGCCTTTTCTAGGACAGGGAATTCGGGGCAGAAACGGGACTCCAGTCAATACAGAATAATTTGTCAAACTGTTCTGTTAAATTAGGAGTGGTCTGCCAGGACTCTCCATATACAGGTGAAAGTCGGAAGATTAGAATATCGTGCAAATGTTCATTCATTTCACTTGAAAGGTGAAACAAATATATGAGATAGACTCACTACATGCAAAGCAAGAGATGTCATGCCTTAATCCGTTATAATTGTGATGATCATGGCATACAGCGTACATGAGGTTATGTGATGATGATTATGGGGTACATGAGATTATTGAGGGGTTGGGGTTTTCATAAGCTGTAAGCCATAAGCAGCAATATTATGACAAAGTAAGGCTTGAACTATCTCGCTTTGCGTGTAAAGAGTCTAACTCATATATTTCTTTCACCTTTTAAGTTGCATTACTGAACTGAATGAACATTTGCACGATATTCTAATTTTCCAAGTTTTACCTATATTTTGGGTCTGCATCTCATATCAGTTCTAAAAATATACCCGAGAGGAGGCCTGTTATATATACCTGAGAGGAGGCCAGTTATGTCCCAGTTCCATATCCAGCTTACAGGTATCCTAGACATAAGTCCGTGGTTTCACATCTTGGTGTGAGAAACTTTGCTGCCTCAACTGAAGCACAAGATGCTTTCCCTGCTCGTTTCTACTATAGAAACGGGTGAGATTGACACTTCAACAGGGAAGTAATCTTCTGATATGCTGGAGGCCAAAGTCAGGTTTTGAGGCATAAGGGAGCAGCTGTATCTCAGTTTCTCTCCCCATCACTGGCAAGAACCAGTTCTTCCGTGTCAGGCCAGATGTGAAACTGCCGAAATGAAGCCACCTTTTGGCGTGTCCATTCTGCAGTTCCTTTGGCCTGACCTAGTGTGAGAAGGTTTAGCTGGCAACACAAGGTTACCGATAACAGGGTTCAAAAAATAACACAATCTTTGAGGAGGCTCTTTCTGTGTACCTGTACCATGAAGACTGTCCTGAGAATATAATGCATTGGCCCTTGATCTGCCTTCTGCATCGCAGCATGACACCCATAATACCAGGGATCCAGTTCTGCGAGTCACTTTCTGGCCCTGAGCCCTTTTGGCACACAAAGTTCTCATCATCAGCCCCAGGACACTGTTGATGAAGCTGCTGCCCTTCATTGAGATGGATCCAAGTGGGATTTAATCCCCTTGGGGACCATCACCCTCCCCTGTGGACTTTGGCACTCCAAGGCCGTTTGTCCTCAGGGTTGTCAGGTTAGTGTAAGGAGTAAAGTAGGAGGAAATCTTGGGCTGCCAACTGGGCTTTGCAGCCCTGATGTGGATGCCCCCCCCCTCCCCGAGTGGCAGAGGTTTGGCTGGTCTCCCAGCGTTTGTCACAGCAGGAGGAAAAGAAAACCCCTTCCTTGGTTTGACTCTGCAGTTAACAAACGTCTGGACGAATGGGTGACCCACGACCGGCTAGACCTAAAGAAGATCCAGTTCCCCAAAAAGGAGGCTAAGACCCCCACCAAGAATGGGTTGCCTGGGTCCCGGCCCAGCTCTCCAGAACGTGACGGGGTAGGATGATGGGACTCAGGGAGGGAGGGATCTCTTGGGGAAATGATGCCCAGGGTGGGTGGGTGCGTGGTTTCCAGACCAATCCAGGGAAGCCTGTGTTTTGGGTGGTGTGGGCACAGATGCCCCAATTCTCCAGGCCAGGTGAGAGAAAAGACCAAAGTTTTCTGTGTCCTCCAGGTTGTAACCTTTGGAAGCTTTGCCAGGCATCCTGTTAAGGCCCCCCTGACATTTCCCCGTGCCCTCTTTCCTGGGCAGTGTTGACACTGTCCCTCCACATCCTCCCCACCCCCTGAACAGCCATGCAGATGCTTCCCCATGTGTTGGTAACACTCATCTTCCTCCCTACTCAGAGGAAGACCTTGGATCTGTCTCTACAGCAAGCCGCCACGCCGTCCAGCGGTAAAACCCTGCCAATCCCGGTCCAGATCACCCTCCGCTTTAACCTACCGAAAGAGAGGGAGGCCGTCCCTGGCTCGCCCGACCAACCTCTCTCCTCCAGCTCCTGCGTTCAGCCCAACCATCGCTCGACGGTACGGACCCAGCCGCCCCCAATGCGCTCCTTTTGTGTCTCGTCTGCCTGGCCTATTCTCAAGAGGCCGCACCAGCTAGGCAGGGGCGGGCGTGGTCTGGGCTGGTAAGATACACTGTAAGGTAAAGGTCACCCTTGCTCGAATGCCAGTCATATCTGACTAGGGTTCAGTGCTCATCTCTGTTTCATAGCCGAAGAGCCAGCGCTGTCTGCTTCCGCAGACCTTTTCCGTGGTCATGTAGCAAGTATGACTAGACACCGGAGTGCACGGAACGCTGTTTCCCTTCCCACCAAAGTGGTCCCTATTTATCTACTTGCGATTTCTTGCTTTCGAACTGCTAGGTTGGCAGGAGCTGTGACAGAGACGGGGCCTCACTCCGTCCTGCAGTATTTGGGTGTTGAACTGCTGACCTGCTGCCTTCCAGTCAGGGTCTTAGCCATATGAGCAACTGCATTGTAGATCGCCCATAATTAGAAGATTGTTATACTGTATTTAATAAAAGCAATAGTAATTACACTTTTATACCGCCTTATCGCACTTGGTGCACTCTCTGGGCAGTTCACAAGGCAACTAGCATGTTGGCCCCAACATGCTGGGGACTCTTGACGACCTTGGAAGGATGGAAGCCTGAGTTAACCTTGATCGAACTCACCACCTTTGGGTTGCAGTACAGTAGCTTTTAATCCCTGCGCCACCAGGGCTGGTTGCGGTGGTGGCGGCCATGAGCAACCAGCAGCCTCAAAGCACCTGCTTGTTTTTGGGTTTTTCCCCAGAAGCGGAAGGTTGATGTGGTTTCTCCAGCGACCCCCATCCCGGCTCCGACTGAGACAACGCAAGCGTCAGTCTTCCCTCAGGTGGGTTCTTTACTCTGGAGCCTTTTGATAGGTTGAAAGGCGAGGAGGAATCCCAGTTAAGATCAAGGAGCGAGAGGCCAAAAGGGAAGGGAATCGGGATTTGATGAACGATCCGGGGAGGGACAGGTCTCGCATGACCTCAGGCATCAGGAGCTGCTTCTCCAGTTGTCCAAGAGTAGGTTTATCGAAAAATTCTGTCATCGAAAGGCAGAAATCAAACCTCGTCCTCTTTTGTGCGTATAAAAGGAGGAGACTTCTGAATGGAGATGGTGGTGCAAAACAAAGCAGCAAAGCCATCAGACTTCTATCCCGTCACCTTGCGCCACCAGGCCTCCTGGTGATGATAAGTTTTCTGGCATGTTGGTGTCTGAAATGTCTGGAGGACCAGGGACTTCCCACATGTGGGACCAAGCCAGATTGCTTTAGCCAAGTCCTATGGCAGTGGTGGTGAACCTATGGCACTCGGAGCCTATAAAGGTAGAGGTTTGTGACCCCTTGGCGTTTCAGTCCTCTGGAACCCCTCCATTCTGCTACCAACAACCCAGGACTTTCGCTGCAAAAGAAACACTCCAGCCACTTCTTGGAAGTTTAAAAATGGATTTAGAGAAAGGATTACATGCAAACACCCTTTCAGGAGAGGAGGGAGCCCTAAGGGCTCCCCCCTTCTAGACTAACAGTCTATATTAAGGCGCTTCCCAGCTGAGCCAAAGGACACAGAACAGAACTAACACAGAACTTCAACCCCCAACAGGCACGGACCCAATGTGTGCTGTGGTGGTAGTGGGGCCACCTTTTTTCTTCATTATCTGACTCTTTCCATGGCCCACTTGTCTTCCAGAATGGCTCTGCCCGCCGAGCCGTGCCTGCCCAGCCTGGCCGGAAAAGGAAGTCCAACTGCCTTGGCACAGACGAGGTAACATTGGAAGGAGAAAACCTAGCATTTCCTGGGTAATCCCTAGCAAGCACAATAGCAATTAGACTTCTATACCCTGCCCCATATAAGTGCATAGAGCACTCTGGCTGGCTCACAAGTTAATTGTCATTTTGCCCCCAACGTGCTGGGGAATCATTTTACCAATCCTTGAGCCCTGCCTAGGTAGGATTGAACTCACAACCTTCTGGCTGCAGTGCAGCAGTTTAACCCCAGCGCCAGCAGGACTCTGGGAGAGTAGCCCATCCTTCTCTTCCCTCTTCCACTGGTTCTTGCCAACAGGACTCCCAGGACAGTTTGGACGGCATCCCGACGGCCCCGCGCATGACCGGCAGCCTGGTCTCGGACCGTAGCCACGACGACATCATCACACGCATGAAGAACATTGAGTGCATTGAGCTGGGCCGGCACCGCTTGAAGCCCTGGTACTTCTCGCCCTACCCACAGGAGCTCACCACCCTACCGATCCTCTACCTGTGCGAGTTTTGCCTTAAGTACGTCAAGAGCCTCAAATGCCTACAGAGGCACCTGGTAGGTCCCGTGTCTTTCTCCATCGGACTTGAGCGGTAAATCCAGGGCTTAGCAGCAAGGCGTAAATCCAGGGCTTAGCAGCAAGCAGTTTGGGCACCAGTGATATAAAGGAAAGATTAAAAATCAGGTATACAAGACATTTTAAAAATAAATCACTCTTTTACCATTGTTAATCTATTCTTAGATTAACAAAGATTATCTTTCATCCTTTGTGCCACCTTCTCTCTCTCTCTTATCCAAGGCCAAATTCCACCCTTCTGGTTTTCTCCAGCGATTCACCCCCTCTGAGGAAGGAAAATGAACGAACGGGATCCATTTTAAATCACAGAATCAAGACCCCCTTTTCAGTTCCCTTATAGACACCCTGCAGGAGCCTCTCTGGCTGATTCGTTTTATGTTTTAGACTAGACTAGAACTTCTGAGTAAAAGGAACTGCACTGGCTTAATGGTTAAAACGCTGAACTTGACGACTGGAAGGTCGGCAGGGTCAGCAGTTCGAGGCCCGAGTGCTGCATGGCGGCATGAGCTCCCGTTGTCTGCCCCAGCTCCTGCCAGCCTAGCAACTTGAAAGCAAGAAATTGCAAGTAGCACTCCGGTGGGAAGATAAACAGCGTCCTGTGTTTAGTCATGCCTGCCACATGTCCACGGAAATGTCTGTAGACGCAGGTAGTGCCGGCTCTTTGGCTGTTAACAGACATGAGAACTGAACCTTAAGGTTGGATACAACCGGCTTTTGCGCAAGGGTGACTTTTTTACCTTTACCTCTGAGTATAGCCATTATGTGTTTTGTGTAAGGGACTCAGCCCACCATGTTCTTGCCCACAGACAAAGTGCGACCTCAGGCATCCACCGGGGAATGAGATCTACCGCAAAGGGACCATCTCCTTCTTTGAGATTGACGGACGGAAGAACAAAGTAAGGTCATTGGGATGGCAGGCAACGTGGTTCCATGGGGTTTAAAATGGCTGGTGGTAGAGGCAGCCCCTTCAGCCGGCGAGATCTTTCCTAGCTTGCCACCTGAAACATCTCCCCGGCTCATTCAACTCATTCAGTTTGTACTTCAAGGCCAGCCCTGTCCACCGTGATGGTCGGCCACCATGTTCCAGGCTGAAAAAGATCTTAAAACCATCCCTGTTTTAAGAACATTCTTACCCACCTGATGACTCCCTTTTTTATCATTTTGATCCTACTGTACTTTTAATTAATATGGCAAATAATGCGAATCAAAATGTCTCTCTCACACTCGTAAAAAATTTTTTAAAATAAAAACAGAACACATTTACACGGTTGGTTGGTTGTTTGTTTTTTGCCGTGAGATCTGCCCACTTGAAGTCTGCCCAGCCCTTTATGGGATGGAGGAAATGTTCCTAATTTCAGCCTCCACTCAGAAAGGGGAATGGTTCCTATTTTTCTTACCTTGCCCAGCCCAGCCTAACTTTTGAACCTCCTGCTACGGACGACGTCTCTTCACTACTTCCTGTTCAAGGGAAGAAGGTTCACCACCATCTGGTTTCTCTTTCTCCTTTTGTAGAGCTATTCGCAGAACCTTTGCCTGCTGGCAAAGTGTTTCCTGGACCACAAGACCCTCTACTACGACACGGACCCTTTCCTTTTCTACGTCATGACGGAATACGACAGCAAGGGATTCCACATTGTCGGCTACTTCTCTAAGGTGGGCTTCGAGAGCCTGATTCAGAACCGTGGGCATGCATGGATCGTCTTAATGCGTGGCTTAAGAATGTCTCAAGACCCCGGCGGCCCTTTATCCTCCTTTTTATTATTATTATTATTATTATTAGTAGTAGTAGTAGTAGTAGTAGTAGTAGTAGTAGTAGTAGTAGTAGTAGTAGTAGTAGTAGTAGTATCCTCAAACACACAGCCAACAAGATAACAATGCTGGATTTTGTATCAAAATCACTAGTCGAACACTTCCCAAGCGTTTAGGACTAAGTGATGTATCGGCGAATTATGCGAGTAGATCCGAGCAGGATAATAATAATAATAATAATAATAATAATAATAATAATAATAATTTATATTTATATTGCCGCCCACTCGCAAACGACTCTGGGTGGCTTACAGATAACAGACCTCATTCGCATAAAATTACGACCTTAAAACTTTAAACAGTTTAAAAAAATTACCACCCAACTCTACTAATTAAAATATAAATTAAGAGCAGCCTACTGGTTGGCCAAAAAACGCCCCTTCCAACTCAGTGAATCTTGGATTCAACTCCTGCATTAGATGAAGTGGGGTGCAGGCTAGAAATTTACTCTCCCGTTTTTCTGCTGGTGAATGTTTAATCACAGGATGTTCAGCGTGGCCAAAATTAGTGCACTTAACATGCTGCTTGCTCTGGCTTTACCTTTAGGAGAAGGAATCCACAGAGGACTACAACGTTGCTTGCATCCTTACCTTGCCTCCCTATCAGAGGCGAGGCTACGGGAAGTTGCTGATAGAATTCAGTAAGTAGATCATGGTTTTGCATTCTCCCCCCCCTCCCAGTCCTTGAATCTAACTGTTGATTTTCTGCCCGCCCAGCCAGCTCCAGTTCAACCGACCACCAAGCAGGTGCTCTGCAGGGTTCCCCATGCTCTCTTTAATTATTTTGTAATAGGTAATTTGCATTGTCCTCCTGCCAACCTAGCAGTTCGAAAGCAAGGCATTGCAAGTAGATAAATAGGGACCACTTCAGTGGGAAAGGTAAACAGCGTTACGTGCCCTCCGGTGTCTAGTCATGCCTGCTGCATGACCACAGAAATGTCTGCAGAAGCAGACAGTGCTGGCTCTTCGGCTACGAAACAAAGATGAGCACTGAACCCTAGCGTTGGATACGACTGGCTTTTGAGCAAGTGTGACCTTTACCTAATTGCACTGTTTGCTTTTAAAATATTTTGGTGCACGTGTATTTATGTAGTGCATGGGTTCCCAACCTTTTTACGCCATGGGCCCAGCCACGCCCTCCGGACAGCTGAGCGGGCCGGACCAAGTCCCCCACCACCACCTGGCGTCTCAGGTGTAGCTGTTTCCTGGACCTCTCCCTGACTGAGGGCTGATCACTGTCAGAGCCAGACCCCTGATCTGACAGGTTAGCTGCCGGGGGAAACAGACTTGGATCAGGCGCAAGCTGAGATCCCTGGCTCAGGGCATCCTCAGGCTCAGGTGCAGGCAGAGCCGGACTGGGCATAGGGAGTGCCCCCTGATCCAGCTCCTCGTCGGAGGAGGGCTGTATCAAAACATGGGCAGAGCTAGAGAAGCCCGAGAGACTATCTTCAAGGCAGGTGCTGATTACAGTAAAACCCTGACTTACATATGCCTTGAGTTACATAAAATTCGACTTACATAATGATTTTGTGCTAAAACCATGTCCCGATTTATACGATTTCCTGTGGGCTTGCTTCGAGTTACATAAAGATTCTTTTTCCTATGGGTTTGCTTCGAGTTACGTAAAAATCCATTTTTCCTATGGGTTTGCTTTGAGTTACATTTTTAAAAAAAACCGATTTAAGCAAAAGCCTACGGAGCGGACATTTTTTTCATAAGTAGGGGTTTCACTGTATTTCACTCTGAACGTAGTGATAACAGGCTGGAAACTGTGAGAACGGAACTAAGATGATGGACACTGTATGTTGTGTTTTAATTGGTTAAAACCCTGGAAGAGGAGGGAGGGATGAGTGGAAAAGATGGAAGGTGGGGGCAGAAACGGTATGTTTTATGTCATGCTTGAGTTTTGCTTTGCCACAATGCATGCTGGTGAGTAAACCATAGCAAACTGTACAGGTGAAACTCGGAAAATCAGAATATCGTGCAAATGTCCATTCATTTCACTTAAAAGGTGAAACAAATATATGAGATAGACTTATTGCATGCCTTAATTCGTTATAATTGTGACGATCATGGCGTACAGCGTACATGACATTATGTGATGATTATGGTGTACATGAGATTGGTGTGTGTGTGTGTTGGGGTTTTCATACGCTGTAAGCCATTAGCATCACTATTATAACAAAGTAAGGCTTGAACTATCTCGCTTTGCATGCAATGAGTCCGTCTCATATATTTGTTTCACCTTTTAAGTTGCATTTACTGAACTGAATGAACACGATATTCTAATTTTCCAAGTTTCACCTGTAGTTTAATCTGTTCGCAGCCTGGCCTAGGCCAGGGAAATCTAGCTAGATATGCTTTGTCTTGTTTTTAAATGAACATCGATTGTCATCTGAGTGTCTCCATGCTAAGGAGGTGTGTCCGATGTTTCTCTGTTTGAAAAGAAGCCCCGTCCAAATCCCATCTGTCTTTCCTCCAAGGCTATGAACTTTCTAAGGTGGAAGGGAAGACGGGGACACCCGAGAAACCCCTTTCGGACTTGGGGCTCCTGTCCTATCGCAGCTATTGGTCTCAGACCATCCTAGAGATCCTCATGAACCTCAAATCGGAGACTGGAGAACGACCACAGATTACCATCAAGTGAGGCCGGGGAACAGTGCTTGTCGTGGTGGTGGTGGTGGTGGTGGTGGTGGGGGAGTTGCATGAATGGCAGGCAACAACACAGGGCTGGACTGGTGGGTTTGAATTTCTGCAGTCCAGATGTTATCTAAGAAGGCTTTCTGGGACTCTGCCCTCTCTCACCGCATGCTAGCAATGAAGCTGTTTCCTGTCTTTGGGTTCCTAAGGTCTCCTTTCCTGTTTTTCCAGTGAGATCAGCGAAATCACAAGCATTAAGAAGGAAGATGTAATCTCCACGCTCCAGTACCTCAACCTCATCAACTACTATAAGGTACCACAGAATTAATTGTTCCTTTAGAACAGGGGTCCTTAAACTACAACCCTACGGCATCAAAAAAATCCAGCCCTTGCCCTTACTGCAGCCGCCGCCGTCGCCGCTACCACTGCTGCCTCAATCCTTGTCCCCTCCGCTTGGCTTGGCGTGTCCCTGCTGGCGCTCTGTAGCAGGGCAGATGTTGTAAGGAGATGCTGCCAGAAGGGCTGGGCGAGCGAGGCAGGCAGGCGTGTGTACAGCAGCTCCTTACAACATCTGCCCTGCTACGGAGCGCCGGCAGGGACACACAAGCCAAGCGGAGGGGACAAGGATTGAGGTGGCGGAAGCGTCAGAGTCCGGCCCCTCAACAGTCGGAGGGACCGTGAACTGGGTCCTAGCTTTAAAAGTTTGGGGACCCCTGCTTTAGAACATTCTGTAGGCTTAGACATTAGTGTTTTTTAATGCGGTTCCTGCTTTATTATTTAAGACTAACGTTACTTTAGTTCCAAGTGTCACCTCCAATTCCAGTTGCTAGTTAACTAATATCATTTCTATTTAATTAACAAGTTTTCTGCTTGCTTGTCTGCCAAAGGTAGAAACAATTACTTCTCACCCAACTTATTAAAAATATCAAAATATCCTAATTAGCCTAATTATTGTGTGCTTATGTACCTGATGTGTGTATAAATTGATGCCATGAGGCCTCACTCTTATGTCTGACGAAGTGGACTTGGTCCACGAAAGCTCACATTTAAATACAGGAGTTAGTCTTTAAGGTGCCACGTTTTCTTTTGTCTGTTTTGTTTACTCTCCGATATGCGTGAAACACAGACTAACGCGGCTACCGCTTCAAACATGTTTGAACTGTGACTGGTATAAAGAGGTATGGGACATTATTATAATAATTATTATTATTCTGATTTATATTTCTGCTCAACTCCGAAGACTCTGGGCGGCTCACAGAAAATAAAACCGATAACACATTTTAAAACCAATAAAAAAAACCATTAAAACTGCTACCAAAAATTATCCCAACCCCTACAGATTAAAAGAGATTAAAATAGGGAGAGAGTGCTCTTACTAACATTGCACTAAATCAGGAGTTCACAACCAAGCAGCTTTGGGGGCCGGACGGCTATTTTGCCCTTCCTCCGCTACATGGAAATTCCTGGTGTGGTGGAGGTGGTGCCACATGAAATGGCGCCGTGGGCCGCATTCAGCCCATGGGCCACAGGTTGAGAATCCCTGCTCTAAATGATAAATTAACATGGGAGCTTAATATTAAAAAAAAAAGGTTTGATTAAATGTAATCAGTTTTGGAAATATTTGATTGAATTTGCAATGAATAGGAACTTTGGATATAAACCTGTCCAAGGAATTTTGGAAAGGTGAGAATGCAGGTTGGAAATGTTATTACTGTCAAATGATGATAGCGGTTCTCCACTACAGAGTACACCCACTACAGAAATTGCATATGTTAGTAAGAAAGTAGTTAACCATAGTTTACTATATGGTAATTAATAACAACGATTAAGCATTTACGAAACTACAAACTACTTAAACAATACATATAAAAGTAATCAAAAGAAATTACTGTATATAGAGTATTAGCCGAGTATTTAGCCCCAAAAATAAGCCCCCAAAAGGGGACATGGCTTATACTCGTGTCAATGACCACGAGGGTCCAAAGACCACGCTGGATTGAGATGCACAACAATTTAATTTCACCATATTTTCATGTATTTTGGTTATTGAAACCCGCTAGCAGCTGCTGCATTTTCCACCCTCGGCTTCTACTCGGGTCAATCTATTTTCCTGGGTTTTCAGGTCAAAGTTAGGCACCTCGGCTTATATTCGGGTCAGCTTATACTCGAGTATATACGGTAGGTATAAGTATTGGTTAGAAATTTTTTACTATTGGATATAAGGTTAATTGTTGTTAACTGCTTTACTTATAATTATTAACTGTCCTATTTTTCTATTACTTTTAAGTCATTACCTTTCTCGTATACAGTAGAACCCCGGATAAAGTCCAAACTCCGTTCCACAAGTTTGGACTTTATCCGATTTTGGACATTATGCCAATCTCGTTGTTCTGTGCAGGACAATGACAATAAAGATTTATCTATCTATCTATCAAATGGGCGATGTATCGGATAACGTCCAAAAAAAAATGGACTTTATCCAAGGTTCCTATACCGAATACCTCTGATAACATCCATTTTTTAGCGGTTTTGGACTTTATGCGATGCATCACGTGTGCATGAAAACTACGATTTTATCCGAATCGGACTTTATCCGAGGTACCACTGTAATTGTTTAAGCTTTGATTTATTTTACTGTATAATAATTAAAAAATAATTTTTTTTAAAAAAATATTTGAACTGCCTTCCAGGGCCAGTACATCCTGACCTTGTCGGAGGATATCGTGGAAGGCCACGAGCGTGCCATGTTGAAGCGGATCCTGCGCATTGACTCCAAGTGTCTGCATTTTACTCCCAAGGACTGGAGCAAGAGGGGAAAGTGGTGAGGCAGGGTCTTGACTGGAAACGTGGGGGCTGTCAGGCCTCCCGCGAGGGCGGGGATCAGGCACTGTACCCCCCCATTCCCCCATTGAAAGACTATCCCCCCTCTTCCCCAGCCTTGGCTGGGCAGAGACCTTTCCCAGAAACTGAATGCTGGCCTGCCTGCCTGTTTGTACAGAGTCCTTTTCTGAAACCCTTCGCAAGCCCTACAGAACCTGAAGAATCACGGACTGGCTTCCTCGGTTGCGCTTGGATATTTGTGTGTTCAGAGACACTCCTTCCCCACTGCTCAACATACCAAGGATTCGGCGTTTGGAGCCTGGACCCCCTGCGGAATGGGTCTTCCGTGGGGGCTGCTTTTCTGCGGGGCTTGACAGCAAGAAGACGGCCACGGCTGCTTCTGTTCAGGTGTTGCCCTGCAGCTGATGGCTGAGCCGGCTTTTGTCTCCAAGGGATGCCTTTTGAGACGAAGCGGAGCCTCCGCGACTGACTTGCCATTCTCAAGGTTTTTGGGGAGCATCCAGACCACAGGTGAGGAGCCTTACCTGCTTCCCCTTGTCTGAAAGTGATTATATCTCACATAGACGGCGGGCAGCCCTATTCCAAGGATGGTGAACCTTGACACTCCAGCTGTTCTTGGACTTCAATTCCCAGAAGCCCAAGTCCTTCTGAATCCATACAAATGGGCTTACTGCGCATTAAACCCATCCGTGTGGATTCGCAGGGACTTGGGGCTTCTGGGAATTGAAGTCCAAGAACAGCTGGAGTGCCTAGGTTTCGCCATCGCGGCCCTATTCCAAAGTGGGTGAGGGGCCATGTGAACCAGGGGCCACCTGAACAAGCAAGCCTTTCAATCTCACCCACACCCCCACCCACCTGTAAACAGAATAAATTAAGAAAGTGTGAATTTAAAAAAACAACACAACGGTGCTCAATTCTTTTGCTTTCCCAATCATACAGACTCTCGGGAACTGAACAATTTTGAGGCACACTGTAGAGCCAGCAGTATTTCATGCTTAAATGCACACCAACCATGAGGACTAGAACCCTAAGAAATCTAAACAACTTCTTCCGTGCCTAGGCCAGAGGTGAAACTACCAAAGTGAAGGGAGTTCATTCTGCAGTTTCTTCTGCCTGACCAAGTGCGAGAAAAATTAGCCGGCAACGCATGGTTGCCATTACCGGGGGTACACCCGATTGTGGTTCAAAAATACTGCAATCTTCGAAGAGGCTCTTTCACCTGTAAATGTCACAATGGGGTGGGGTGGGGTGCATCAGGATTTTAGAGATGCTTAGGTGGGGCTTCGCCAAAAAAAATTGGGAACCACTGCATGAGAGTCTCAACGAGTCACTTCTGATTCAACAGGATTTAAAACCCTTGGCCAAGGAAAGGAGGTGCGATGTTGTCTTTGCCCATGTCAAACTGAACATACAGTATTGGATGTATCGATCCTTTTTTATTTATTTATTTTGTAATAAAGTTTGTGCATTAGGGTACAAGTTAGAAACTGCTTAAAATCAAGGCTTTCTTGTGTGGAAACGTGGAGGAGCGCATGGTTTCCCGTGCCGAGTAGAAAGCAGGAAAACTGAATTACATTTGTGTGCAAATCATAAAAATCTAGGTGTCGGAACCTGATCACAATGCCAGGAATTTAATCAACACCTCTTCTTCCAAGGGGTGCCAAAATGTTTCGGGCCATGAGCTGGTCACATGGTTCAGCGGGCCAGTCATGTGCTGTGGTGGGCCGGTCCCGTGGTTCCTCAATTGGGACGTAAAACGCGTCTTGCAATCTGTTTTGTAGATAGATTTTACGCTCTGGTGTGTTCAGTAATCCAAAGAATGTGTCCAAGAGCCGTGTCTTTCCGGCAGCATGGCATGTGCTTTGGTGTGCTTCGGCAGTTGGCTACCATCCCATCTCACTCATCTGCCACGGGGGCGTGGATCTGCAAAGTGGGGGCGGGTAGGCACAGAAAAGGTTTTGAATGCAGAGTCCTCTTTGCAAAACACAGTTTTAAGACGGACTGCTGTCTCTTTCAGGGACTGCAGTGGCTCAAGTGGCTAAGACACTGACTGGGTGGCGGACGGTCAGCAGTTTGATTCCCGAGTATTGCAGGACGGAATGAGCTCCCGTCTTTGTCCCAGCTCCTGCCAACCTAGCAGTTCGAAAGCAAGACATTGCAAGTAGATAAATAGGCACCACTTCGGTGGGAAAGTAAACAGTATTCCATGCGCTCCGGCGTCTAGTCCACTTCGAGCTGCTAGTCTTCACTGGTAACACTGCATCCCCCCAAAAAATTAAACATTGTCTGCTACTTGGGTCTAATCCATGTGTCCTATACTAAAATCAAGTGCGCCGAATCCAAATCTGAAGCCCGATTCTACCTAGGACGCTAGGATGTTAAGTTAGCAAATCTCACCCTCTTGGTTAGGTCCTTGCTTTGCTCACGCCGGGTACATTTGCCACAAATGTACCAAAAATTGTCCGGGTAATTAACACAGCTATGCCGTACGCAGATGTTCTTGGACTTCAGTTCCCAGAAGCCCAAGTCTCTGTGAATCCACACAAATGGGTTTACTGCGCACATGTGCAGTAAACCTTTTCGTGTGGGTTCACAGGGACTTGGGGCTTCTGGGAATTGAAGTCCCAAGGACAGCTGGAGTGCCAAGGTTTGCAAATCACAGTCCTAGGGGTTGTTGCAACCCGACAAGTCCCACACACACACACACACCCAGCTATTCCCTGGCATGTGGGCTTGTAAAGAGACTCACCCCATCTGCGATCTCTGGCCAACGGAGCGCCATCATGATTTCGTCCGTGTTGTTGGGCACCCTTTCCAGGTTCCACACCATCAGTGAGTCAAAGGTGGATTTCACACGCAGCTGCCTCTCCTTGGGGGAATGGGAAGAAAAGCGCTATCATGCTTTCTTTTGTAAACATGGGACACCTACATCCAAATCCCTTCTATTCCATACGTGCCATTCGTTTTCTTGCACCATATCCGATCCCGAATATTGGCGATCCTCGTGGCGTTCAGCCATGAAGACTGTCCTGAGAATAAAGTGCAACGGACTTCCATTTGGTTCTGCATCACAGCGTGACACCCATAGTACCACGGGTCCAGTTCCAACAAGTCACTTTCTGGACCTGAGCCCTTTTGGCACGCAAAGTCGTCCGTATCAGGGGTTGCCAACCTTTTTAAGTCAGGGGCCGGGTCACACTCCCTCAGACAGTTGAGTGGGCCGTACTGCTGGTTCAGCTTGTAAACGTTGCCGTGAAATGCATAAATGCGTCTGTTTCCGGCGGCAGTGTGGGCCGGATGATTTGGCACCACAGGCCAGGTCCAGCCCATGGGCCGTATAGTTACAAGGATCTAAGTTTCCATAACCTAATCCTATAGTTTACCCTCCTCTTGAACACATATATGATGGAGACTGCAGCCTGAGCCCGATACTCTAGACCAGTGATGGCGAACCTTGGTACTTCCAGGTGTTCTTGGACTTCAACTCCCAGAAGCCCCAAGTCGGCACTCCTGCCGATCAGGGCTTCTGCGAATTGAAGTCCAAGAACACCTGGAAGTACCAAGGTTCGCCATCACTGCTCTAGACCAGAGGTGGCCAACCTTGGTGGCCCAGATGTTCTTGGACTTCAATTCCCAGAATCCCAGATCAGCAGGTGAGGTTACCCGGGCTTCTGGGAATTGAAGTCCAAGAATAGCCGGAGCGCCAAGGTTTGACCACCCCCTGCTCTAGACTTTGGGGTACAGAGGACTAGCCCCTTCTTTGCCCTATGGGCACCTCGCCACAGAACTCACCACGGGCAGCAGCAATGGGGCCTCGTCCTCTTCCAGTACCAGCCCCACGTACCCCTCAGGGACAGAGGTTGGGATCCCCTTGAGGCTTCGCCCACGGAAGGACACGGACGACTCTGCCACGGGCAAAAGAGGAGGGGGAAAAAAAGTGAAATAACAGAATGGGGAGGTTAGAAAGTTTACTTTTCAAATGAATGATTCCTTTTTACTCCTGTATCCAGGCCAGATGTGAAACTGCCAAAACGAAGGCACCTTTTGGTGAGCTCATTCTGCAGTTCTTTCTGCCTAACTGAGTGCGAGAAAGGTTAGCCGGCAACATAAGGATGCCGTTACCAGGGGGTGGGTACCACAATCTTTGAGGATGCTCTTTCTGTGCATCATGACATATATCCCAGCATTGGCAAAAGTGATCGCATTGCAGTCTCCGATGTTTGAGACCAAGAGGTTGCCACGGCCCGTGTGCCTCTGCTCCAGATGTCACAAGTTCCCACCGGAGTGGGAAGCAACATGCGGGTCGACCTCGTGGTGTGAACGTGGGTCTACTCGGGAGTCAAGCGAGGGGGGGGGAGGGAAGGGGGAGGAGGACTCAAGCCGGCTGCCCCCCCTTGCCCCCCCATCATCCCACCCCGGATGATGCCTCCTCGGTGCGCACCGTCGGGGGCTCCTCCTCCTCTGCCGTCCCTCCGGCTCGGGCGGCGGCGGATGGCCGGGGCGAAGTAGCGTCCGACGGCGGCAGCGCCGCGGTGCTCCACCCGGCAGGGCAGGAGGTGGAGGTCGGTGGGGGCCCCCGCCCCACCCAGGTAGGCCAGATCCAGCCGGGCCGGTGGGCCACGATCTTCCCCAGCAGCCACCACGGCGGCCATCAGCTCTGCTTTCCACCCCGTCGAGAGAGAGGGCGTCATGAAATAGCAAAACTACAGTACCCAGAATGCACCGCTCAGGAGGCTCGGCAGCTTAGGATTCTGGGAGATGGAGTCCAAAGAGGGTCCCTAACCTATTCCCGTGATGCATGGCGAACCTTGGCACTCACTCTTGGGACGCCCAATTCCCAGAAGCCCAAGCCTCCCCCCCTGGGAATTCCACACGAATGGGTTTGCTGCGATTTGTCCGGCCCGCGCCGCCCCCGCGCCTGTACATCTTCATATCAGTGTGACCAAAATATGGCCAAAACCAACCCCTGACACAGATTCATCTGGCCCTGCACCCGCACTATGTAGAAATAAAGCCCACCCACGTGGGTGTGTTTTACTTCCGCTTCCGGGAGCGACAAGAGCGGCGCGGGCCGAATGGATTGGTGTCTGGGGCCAGATCTGGCCCATGGGCCGTAGTTTGGGCACCCCTGGTTTAAGCAGAGAAAATGGCATCCTTAAAGGAAGGCGGGAGGTCAGCAGTTTGATCCCCGAGTACTGCACGACAGAATGAGCTCCTGTCGTCTTTGTCCCAGCTCCTGCCAACCTGGCAGTTCGAAAGGCAAGAAACTGCAAGTAGATCAATAGGGACCACTTTGGTGGGAAAGGTAAACAGCGCTCCGTGCGCTCCGGTGTCTAGTCATGCCTGCCCACATGACCACGGAAAAGGTCTGCAAAAGCAGACAAGCGCTGGCTCTTCGGCTTTGAAACAGAGATGAGCACTGAACCCTAGAGTCGGATACGACTGGCTTTCGAGCAAGAGAAATCTTTACCTTTAAGACAACGATTCTGGCCTAGAAGAGGCAGAAGACGACGATGCCTTGGTTTGAGGCACTTCTGATATCTTAAATGTGTTGCCCATGAGGACTAGAGCCTTGTTTTAAACATGCCCACCCCAAGTGTAGGGCAGCCTCGTATATTCCTAAAACCAGCCGAGTCTTTTGCACACCCAGTAGGACCACAGGGGGCTTTGGATCCCACCAGCCACATCATTTGGGGAATATTGAACTGTCCCTCTTTGCTACTTGATCCCACGCCTCCATGCACCATATCCAGATCAATTTGAGCATATTGAACTGACTAGTGTAGGGGGTGTCCAAATTTTTTGGCCTGGGGGGGCCTGACCACAACCCCGGAACAGGGCGTGTTTGCGTGTGCGCATCCATATCTACTTCCTGGTTTGGCATGGATGCTTCTGGGCATACGCGAGCACGTCCGTTCCAAACCACAAAGTAAATACGGATGCTTCTGCGCATGTGTGAGGAAGTCCGCGCCGAACCAGGAGGTAAATACGGACGCGTCTGCACATGCGCAGATGCATCCGTATTCACTTCCTGGTTTGGCAAGTGCATCGTGGTGGGCCTGATGGAATGGCTTTGGAGGCCATATCCAGCCCACGGGCCGTAGTTTGGGAGTGCCTGGACTATTGGACTGCCCCTTCAACCCACGTCTCCATCCCTCTCGCTCTGCAGTGGGTCTACCTAGGTTGCAAAAAGGGGTTTATTTGAGGACTGCCAAGAGGTTTACAGCCAACACGAGGACACGGGTTCAAATCCACCCCACCGCCCCCGCTGTGTGTTCACCCAGCCTGCACAAGGCCCTGCAAGTAGTTATTCAGTGAAGGCAGAAGCTTCCAGTTGTCGGTGCGAATGCCCACGCGGGCCACGTCCTCCACGCTTTGCACCCGGAGCAGGATGTGGTAGCGGGGCGGGAGGGCCATGCCGATTTCGTAGCAGCCGGCCTGCTCTGCCATGATGTAATTAGCAAAGTGGTTGCGGATCAGGGCCCCCAGGGCCTCCGGTGGCACCGGCAGGACCGTGAGGCTTTCGGCACATGCCCCTTCGCTCTGAGGGTCCAGCCGGTGCCAGAGGGCACAGAAGAGATGGCAGAGTTTTTCAGAAGGCCAGGTGGGCACCAGGAGGGGCATGAAGAGGTCCGGGAAGGCCACCTCCACCGACTCCAGCTGGCTGCAGCGGGTGAGGCCGTCCTGGGTGGTGTAGACGGCAGAGACCTCCAGCCGCGTTGGGTAGGGGCAACGTGGCCGGAGGGTCAGAGTCAGCGTCCGGGGTGGGCGATGGGCTGAAATGCAGGGGACGGACACTTCAGGCATGGGTTCGTAGTGCCGGTCGGAGCAGCCGAAGCGCAGCTCCACGCAGAGCAGAAGGTCAAAGGGGGTGACGGGTGGGCCGGTGTGGACCAGCTGGTAGGTCAAGCGGAGCTGGGTGGGGGAGGCGGCCGCCAAAAGGCCCTGGCAGACATCCTCCACCTCTTGGTCCGGGTCTGGGTCTGGGGGCTGCTCCCCGCTGGTCCCCACCCGCCGGAGCCTCACGGGGGCCGGCTGGGTCGGATGGACAGTCAGCGAGGTCACAAAGCTCTCGCTGTCTGCCATGATCGAGGCGGCGGAGGAGGAGGAGAGGGTCCGAGCCTTGAGTGGCCCGCCGGGCCCCAAGACGGCCCCCAGTTTCTCCCCAGAGAGGTTGCCCAGCAAGGTGTAGTAGAACCGAGCCCTGTCTTGGACGTCCACGTCGGGGTGACCGAAGGACACGGCTTGGAGCAAATCCGCCAGGAGGGCAGGCGAAGGTGGAGGGCGGAGCTGCATCAGGTTGCGGCAGACGGCTAGGAGGGTCTGCCCGGCGCGCCAGTGGCCGAGCTGGCCGTGGGCCACCAGGCGCCCCAGGAACTGCAGGGTGCTGATCTGGGGGATGTCCTTCTCCTTAGCCAGCCGGGCCAAGACCTTCAAATGCCAGCGCAGGTCGCCCGGGAGCGAAGGAGCGCTGACAATCAGTTCCTGCCACTGCCGGGCCACGGCGAGAGCCCAGCCGGCCTCTTCGGTGGCCCCACAGGCCTCGTCCAGCAGGTTGATCAGGTAGGGGGCCAAGGCACAGTTCTGGCGGTAGAGGTCCAGCAAGCAGCGGGTCAGTTCGGCCATGGGGAGAGCCCTAGAGCCAAAGTACCGGGCAAAGAGGAAGGCGGCTTGGAAGAACAACCGGATGGCCTCCGGCCCGCCTCGCTCAGCCACAAGTCCTCCGAGGGCCAGCACGTGCTCCAGAAGGTAGCCCGCCCCCTGCTCGGCTGTGGGGCCCTCACTGTCCACGCACACCAGGCCCAGCAGGTTCAGCCGGGCCAAGACGGTGCCCTGGTCCTGGAAGAGGCCCGGGAAAAGCCCGGAGGTGGCCCGAGGGGTGAGCAGGACGGGCAGCCCCTCGTCCGTGCCAGAGCCCAGGGGCCGGTTCTCGGGGAAGTGGAGCAGGCAGTCCAGGTGGAAGAGGGTGACCGGGGTGGGCAAGGCCGGGTGCTGAGCCAGGCCCACCAGGCGGCGGAGCAGGAAGGCCTCGTCTTCGGCCGTGAAGAGGCTGTCGGTGAAGAGGGCCTTCAGCTGCAGGATGGCATGCTGGAGGCCGGCCTCGGCCGTGCCAAAGAGGCGCACCAGCTGGGCCTTGAAGATGGCCGGCGACTGCGTCCGCACCACGCTGACTCCCTGGGCCAGGTACCACAGGAGGTGGCTCTGGGCGGCCGGGCAGAGGAGGTAGGAGCTCTCCAGCAGGGCTGAAACCGCCACTTTCAACTCCCGGAGGTCTCCCAGCAAAGGCAGCAGGACCAACTGGTGGAGCGCGGCCAGGGGCAGCTCCGGGGGCTCTCTGGCCGCTTCCCAGGCCAGCCCTTCCCGGCCGGCCAGCAGTTCCCCCAGCGCCCCTCGCCTGGAACCCTGGGCCAAGAGCAGGAGGCCGTTGCGCAGGGCCAAGCCGTAGAGCAGGGCATAGCCCTGGTGGGCCACCGAGACCTCCTCCTGCTGCCAGGAGCGCAGGGTCTCCAGTTGCCCCGACAGCAGGCCCGGGTAGCAGCTCTCCAGCTCCCGGAGGCACTCGCAGGCGGCCGCCCGGACCGGCCGCTCGGCCGCCCCCCGGCTCTGGTCGTTGAGGTCGGAGGCCAGGTGGCGCAGGAGGGCCAGGTACTCGCAGGAGCTCCGGCAGGCCTCGCCGAAGGCTTCCGTGGCCACCAGCACCGTCCCGGTGGCGAAGAGGAGGTGGCAGCGGAGGGCGGTGTGTTTGGACGATGGGCCCAGCTGGGTGAAAAGGGAGAGGAGGGAGGCCGCCGTCTCTTGGCCTGCCCTCACCTCCGGGCACAGCAGAGTGGGGTATTCCAGGAGAAGAGCCACCAGACACACCTGGGAGAAAGGCCAAAAAGCAGGAAAAAGGTCAACTAATAACAGCAGGGCAAGATTTCCAGAATTTTCTGAAGGAAAGAAATCCCCTAAAGCAGGAGTTCTCAACCTTTTAAAGCCATTTTTGCCCTTTGCGCAGTAACCCAGCAACCCCTGCGCACATGCGCAGTGACCCCTTTCCCGCCCGGCGCCTGGAAACTTACTGTGCACGCGTACCTGGCTCCAGGATTTTGAAAACCGTGGCTTGACAGGTATGCTAATAGGCTTCCCAAATTATGTTGGGATTATCCCAAATCCTGGGTTAGTTAGTCAACTCTGCAAATGAATTTCTCATTATGGGTTCTCAGTTGATGTGCCTCCCTCATCCTTTAATATTCTCCAGATAGTGAAAATATATCTCATATTTTATTCGATTGCCAGTTATACACTGATAGTAGATTTAAATACCTTGCATCCTTATTGGGGGAAAAACAACTTTTTGGGACTCTAACCACAAACGGTCCTATCTCCTCCTGGGCTCTAACATGCACATTGTATGCAGAACTACCACATTTATAATCAAGGCATCAGCTAAAATAATCCAATATATTAATCAAGCTGGGCTATCCTGCAAAGGAGATTCACTTTTCTGACTATGGATATATGCGCGTGTTATTTGCATTAAAGCGCCTTCTCCAGTTTATGTTCCTTTTAAAAGTAGGTATGTACATATTGTATTTTTATTGTATTTTATTGCACCCCATTGCATTGCACAGATATTAATTCTTCTGTTGTGTTATCGATAAGGTCGTAAGAGTAATCAATGAATGAACATTCATTCGCAGCCATGTACAGTACCTTGAGTTGCTCTCCAAGTCTTTCACTCCGGAGATCCTGCAATAACCCCCCCACAAAGACCTCACTGGGCCCGTGCGACAGGAGGAACATGGTGGGCGACGAGCGGAAGGAGGCGATGGTGCTGGACCATGTCTCTCCACCCCTGGATGCCATGGCAAAAAGCTGGGGAAAGAGGCCACAAAGAGAGAGTTTGTCAAGCTTTGGAGGACATTGTTTTAACCATCGTCATCATCATGTGCCGTCAAGTCAATTCTGTCTTTCCAGGGTTTTCAAATCAGGGGTCTGCAAATGTGGCTCTCCAGATGTTCTTGGGCTTCAATTCCCCAGAAGCCCTGATCAGCAGATGTGCTGACTTGGGCTTCTGGGAATTGAAGTCCAAGAACAGCTGGAGTGCCTAAGGTTCCCAGACCCATGTTCTAGGTTGAGCATACACAGGAATGGCTTTCCACTCCCTTCCACATTGGGTGTGTGTGTGTGTCTGGAGGAAACCTGGTTCAGAAAACAAAAGTTTTGGGAACCTGGTGCTGGTTGATGGGTGGTTTGGGGGGCAGACAGCGCTGGCTCTTGGGCTTTGAAACAGAGATGAGCACTGCACCCTAGAGTCGGATACGACTGGCTTTCGAGCAAGGGAAGCCTTTGCCTTTACCTTGGGGGTGGTGGTTGTTTTAAGCAGCGGAGGAAAAAATAATCAAGGGACTGTGGAGTCCCAGTGGGACAGTGAACAACAAAGCCCATCCTCCCCTAATCACCCTCCCCAAAGTCCCATCAAGCCAAGCTCCAGCCCGAGTGACCGTGACCCAAACCCTCTGGCTTGCAGTTGTGGGAGGGAGGGGAGAGGGGACGTGCCTGTTGGACTACAAAGCCCAGCATCCGAGACCAAGTTCCAGTCGGGGAGCTAGCTGCGTCCTGAAGCCTTTGGGGTGTGTGGGTGGGGTGGGGGCCCCCCTGGCGCAAGATCCTTTGGGGCAGCAGGATGGATGCTTAGAAGGAGAAGCCTCGGGGCTTTCCACCCCCCGACCGGGGCCGCCCGTGCCGTGGAGCCGCCTTACCTGTCCTCCTCCCTCCCGCCGGTGGCGGTGGCGGCGGCGGCGGCTCCAGGTGAGGCTTCTCCGCGGCGCTGCTTCCGGCTTCCTTTCCGAGCCACGCCACCGGAGGCCGCTAGAGGGAGACGGAGCACCGAGAGAGGAGGAGCCCCGGTTGGACTCCCTGGGCACTGGGAGGGTGCAGCAGCAGCAGCAACTACAAAGCCCATCATCACTCTCACCCTCCCTCCTCCCGATCAAGAGGTTGGAGCGCTGAAACGCCGGCCGTTTCGTTGCAGAGCGAGAGCTTACGAAGCTCAAAGGGCGCCGCTCGCCTCTGCAAAAACCTACCCACCCCATCTGGTGGGATGGGTCCCGTGGGTGAACAACAAAGCCCATCCTCCACTAATCACCCGCCCCAAAAGGCTGGAGTCATCAAGTCCCATCAGGGCAGGATCCAGACCGAGGGACCGTGACCCAAAACCTCTGGCTTAGCGCAGAGAAGAGGTCCCACAAATCTCTTTCTTTCTTTCTTTCTCATCTAGGACGGTTTTGATTAACAGACTTTCTTTCCTTCCTTCCTTCTTTCTTTCTTTCATCTAGGACAGTTTTGATTAACAGACTTTCTTTCTTTCTTTTCTTCCTTCCTTCCTTCCTTTCTTTCTCATCTAGGACAGTTTTGATTAACAGACTTTCTTTCTTTCTTTTCTTCCTTCCTTCCTTCCTTTCTTTCTCATCTAGGACGGTTTTGATTAACAGACTTTCTTTCCTTCCTTCTTTCTTTCTTTCATCTAGGACAGTTTTGATTAACAGACTTTCTTTCTTTCTTTTCTTCCTTCCTTCCTTCCTTTCTTTCTCATCTAGGACAGTTTTGATTAACAGACTTTCTTTCTTTCTTTCCTTCCTTTCTTTCTCATCTAGGACGGTTTTGATTAACAGACTTTCTTTCCTTCTTTCTTTCTTTCTTTCATCTAGGACAGTTTTGATTAACAGACTTTCTTTCTTTCCTTCCTTCCTTCCTTTCTCATCTAGGACTGTTTTGATTAACAGACTTTCTTTCTTTCTTTTCTTCCTTCCTTCCTTCCTTTCTTTCTCATCTAGGACGGTTTTGATTAACAGACTTTCTTTCTTTCCTTCCTTCCTTCTTTCTTTCTTTCATCTAGGACAGTTTTGATTAACAGACTTTCTTTCTTTCCTTCCTTCCTTCTTTCTTTCTTTCATCTAGGACGGTTTTGATTAACAGACTTTCTTTCTTTCTTCTCCCACCCATCTGAGATATTTTCCCACTCTGGGCCACTTACAATACATTTTTTTTTAAAAAAAACTTTACAACAGAATAGACATAAAGAATAAACAAACGGAGTAAATACATATATAAATATAGGTAAAGGTAAAGGTCTCCCTTGCTTGAAAGCCAGTCATATCTGACTCTAGGGTTCAGTGTTCATCTCTGTTTCAAAACCAAAGAGCCAGCACTGTCTGCTTCTGCAGACGTTTCCGTGGTCATGTGGCAGGCATGACTAGACACCGGAGCGCATGGAACACTGTTTCCCTTCCCACCCAAGTGGTCCCTTTTTATCTACTTGCAATTTCTTGCTTTCGAACAGCTAGGACTGAGCAAAAGGAGAATTCCCGCGATGGAAATGCTTACCATGGGCATCCCAAAACGCAGAATGTGGTTTGCATCTCAAGAACCAAGAAGACTAATGGCAGGAACACAAGAAATCAAAATAAAATTGTCTATTTGGGGACGGCCTGTACATTAAATCGGAACCAAACGTGCCACTTCCGGGTGTGGCAGAGGCATACCTGTCAAGTTTCGGGAAATTTCTGTCAAACCCCTGTATTTTACACTCTTTCCCACCGTCATCCCGTATTAGTTAGACTGCAATTAGACTGGAGTTAGACTGGAAACCAGCACAGGATAAGCATAGAAGTTCAGTTTCCCATTTTGGCCGAGAAATTTCCCTTATTTGACAGAAATTTCCCGAAACTTGACAGGTATGGGCAGAGGCAGCAGTGGGGGCACATGAAATGGCGCCGTGGGCCGCATCCAGCCCATGGACCGCAGGTTGAGAACCCCTGCTTTTGTGCAATGGTGTGGCTTTTGGCAATCTGAGCTTGCTAATTTAAGGAGGTCTCTGAGCGCCTTGGACCTCCGTCAAGACTTTTGTTCCTCCAGAAGAAACAACAAATGGCCATAAAAGAATTCAAGGAATTCAGTGAGTTTGTCTCTGAGCATGTGCAGAATGCTCCGTTTTGGGCCAGATGCTGCCGCTGTGAGGCCTCCAGATGGCATGCGCCCAAGGAACATTGGCACCTGCTCCGTTTGCTTTGGGTGGGGGTGAGGTGAGTGGCTCCGTGAACTGTTACTCTGGCTTTACTCAACGAAACTCCGGCAAGTCTGCTCTTGTCTTCCTTGCGCACCCGTGCCCAGGTGTAACTGTGATCCAACTCCTCCGTTAGCTTTTGCAGGAGATGTTATCTGGCCCAGATCACTTCTTGGGGCAGAATCTGGGTGAAACGGGGCCTCCCTCTGTGCCATGCCAGCTTCCAGTTCAAACCCAGCTGCTGCCTTATTTCGGTCTTGCTTGCTAAACTGAACCCTTGGTGTGCGAAGAGAACAAGGAGGGGTGGAAAAAATGTCGTGTCAGAAATTATTCTGGGTTGAAAGGATTTTTGCGGAAGAAACTCCACGCCCAAATATGCTCCTTTCATGCCCAGTTGTTCAAGTGGCTAAGACGCTGACTGGAAGGTGGGAGGCCAGCGGTTCGATTTCCGAGGACTGCCGGACGGAATGAGCTCCTGTCTTTGTCCCCGGCTCCTGCCAACCTAGCAGTAAGAAATTGCAAAGTAGATAAATAGGGACCACTTCGGTGGGAAGGTAGACAGCGTTCCATGCGCTTCTGGTGTCTAGTCATGCCTGCCACATGAACACAGAAACATCTGCAGAAGCAGACAGCGCTGGCTCTTTGGTTTTGAAACAGAGATGAGCACTGAACACGGATACGACTGGCTTTCGAGCAAGGGTGACCTTTACCTTTACCTTCAATATCATCTCTGCTGTTACGTGGCAAGGGGACCGATTGCAGCATTGTTCAGCACCAAAATAGCTCGGTGTGATGCTTGACAGGACACTTTCTTTTAAGCAGCCCTGCCTGAATACCCAAGCCACAGTTAGTAGAAGGAACAACATCATCAGGAAACTCACAAACTATCAATGGGGAACATAACCATCCATGTTGAGTACATCAGCTTTGGCCCTGATGCTGCTCTAGCATGGCGCTCATCCACGTAGTTGACATCACTGTGAATGAAGCCATGCTGCCGGTGACGGCCAGAAACATGAAGACTGAAGTTTGGCCAACAGCAAAGCCAAGAAAGTCGATTCATTTTGGCTTCTGCAGACGTTTCCGTGGTCATGTGGCAGGCATGACTAGTCACCGGAGCGCACGGAGCGCTGTTTACCTTTCCCACCGAAGTGGTCCCTATTGATCTACTTGCAATTTCTTGCTTTCGAACTGCTAGGTTGGCAGGAGCCAGGACAAAGCCGATCAAGCCACATCCTTCCCCAACCGTACCAAGGCCCTGGTCCTTCTTTGGGGATGTTCAGGTTCCCCTCTGGAGAAGCATCTTGTCTTCCCATGGCCATCACACAGCCTCCTTCCCATTTCATCCAGGATGGATCCGTGCCAAGATGGATCTGTTTTGAAGATGCCCAGCTCGATGAGCGCACGCATTCTTGGGACTGTCAGTCTTGCCTTCGCCTCGGGCATGCGCTCCCGGAGGCAGGATGGGCGGCTACCGCTTAGGGAACAGGTCTTGGGACAAGTTGCAAAGGTGTGTAGCTAAGAGAGGAATGTGGAAGCCAAGGGAGGAGGAGGAGGAGGGGGAGTGGATGGAAGCTGGGGGGTGGGACGGGACGAAACAAGGATTTTGATCTCCATCTAGCATCAGCCTCGTGTGACCTTCTCCGGGTTGCGACAGCCTCGGTGCTAACTTGCCCATTAGGGAATCACGCCACTGTTGAGCTGCAAAAGACATCTGACCCAAAGATTCTTTGATTTCACCGCCCAATGTCCCAGATTCTGTACTCACGTAGACAGAGAGCTAAGCAGGTCCCCCCCCCACAAAGCGGCACAATCCTCTGAGCATGTGCAAAGTGGCATTTCCTCCTTGTCACAGAGGACACTCGCAGCCTGGACTAGAAAGATGGGTAGGGCCCAATCCTGACTTCCTTTAACCCAGGCACCTTCTAGCTTACATGGTCCGGTGGAGAGTGCATTGGGGCTGGGGCGAATGGGGTCACAGCCAATCCCAATGGGGCAAGGCTAATATCATCTCTGGGACCTGCAGTGGCTCAAGTGGCTAAGATGCAGAGTGGAAGGCAGCAGGTCAGCAGTTCGATACCCGAATACTGCAGGATGGATTGAGCTCCCGTCTCTGTCCCCAGCTCCTGCCAACCTAGCAGTTCGAAAGCAAGAAATCGCAAGTGGATCAATAGGGACCACTTCAGTGGGAAGGTAACGGCGTTCCATGCACTCCGGTCTAGTCATGCCTGCCACATGGCCATGGAAACGTCTGCAGAAAGCTAAAATGGTGTTCCCTTGATCTGAATCGCAACCTGCCTGCCCTTCCTGCCTCAATTTCCCTACTCCAGAAGGCAGCTAATTGCCCTAGGATGAGGGGGGGGGGGGGGGGCAGGCAGTTTCACTAGTGACACCGAGCCAGCCCACACCGCTTGGCGGTGATAAAAGCAGCTAGAAGAACCAGCCCAAGCAGGATGGGCTGTTATTACATTCATATGAACAGGGAAGTAATAACCGTCAGTTGCCCGGCCTCTGCGGCTTCCAGCCCCGGAGCAATTTGAGTCCAGCGACCGGAGACGCTTCAAAGGAGACGTTCCTGCTTAGCTAAGGAGTGGGTGGGCAGGGCTGGCCTCACATCTGCATTGAGGCTTCGCCCAGTGACTCTGGAATGGAAATCAATGGGGAAAGTGAACACTCAGGAGTTCTGACCTCAAACCATGGCACCCTACTGCACCAAAGTCTGGCCAGTGGTGCAGTGGGCATGGGGCTGATGCGCTCAGATTTTCTCAGTAACAGGCAGTATGTGCAACACCTTTTCCCAACCAATGAGCCACCCTCTCGGCTTATCAGCAGTCCTCGTAGGAGCTAAGAGAAATGGATTTTCAGAAATCATTGCAAACTGTCCCTGCTATAATGCAAAAGATTCGAAGCTACTATGAGGTTGAGTGGATAAAGAACAAGAACTGTTTGAGACCTTTAAACAGAGAAATGTCCAATACCTTGGGCCTATCATGATGAATGGCGTGAAGTATAGAATAACCCAAGTTGTCACGCAAGGGAAGATTCTTGGGAAGAGAGGAAGCCCTGGACGTCGACGGACTCCATGGCTGAAGAACCCGAGAGACTGGTGTGGAAGGTCCTCGGAAGAACTGTTGTGAGGAGTTAAGAAGAGGAAGACTTATCGCCATGAGGATAACCAATATTCGGAACCGAATTGGCACTTGAAGATGAAGAAGAGGATGAGGAGGTTGAATGGGCAATCAAAAGCCATTAGAGTTACAAAAGATCCACTCCTCAACTGGTGGGGTTGAGCTTTTGATGTTTTCCCGTGTATTGTTTTTTGAAGAGTTTTTTGTACCCTGATAATTCGATATTTTGTGATTGTAATTGGGACATTTTTTGAAATGTTTTGAAATCTTTTTGTATTATGATAATGTGGTACCTTGTAATTGCAACTGTACATTTTGTATCTTTGTTAGCCGCCCAGAATCGCTTTGCTAGTGGGGCAGCATACAAGTCTAATAATGATGATGATGATGGCGGTGGCGGCTTCTTTTAATAGGCAACAGCACTTTAATGTACCTGTATATACTCAAGTATAAACCGACCCGAATATAAGCCTACTTTTGACCTGAAAACCCAGGAAAATAGATTGACCTGAGTATAAGTCAAGGGTGGGCAGTGCAACAACCGCTAGTGAGTTTTAGTAATAAAAATACATGAAAATATGGTAAAATTAATTAAATTGTTGGCATGTCTCAGTCCGGCGTGGCCTTGGGACCCTTGTGGTCATTGACCTGAGTATAAGCTGTGTCCCCTTTTGGGGCTAAAAAACTCATCTTATACTCGAGTATATATGGTTCATCGGCCTCCCTTATTGCTGTTGTTTTGCTAAGAATATCAACTTTAGAACTTGTTGTAATGCCGCCCTGAGTTGGGTTCTACCTGAGTGGGTGGCATATATAAATATGACTATTAAATTAAAAATTAAATTAAAATTAAATGGGTCATTTGAGGGGCTTCTTGTGAATTTTCTTTGGCCATTGATGGAGCTCTGGCACTGACCCTTCAACAACAGGCATGTGGCTAAATCTGTTGTCTTGCAGATTCCTCCAATCCTGGCTCCCAGACAGCCACCCATCAAGGGTCTCTTCCAAAATTCAGTCCGTCACCTGTGTCCACAGAGTTTGGCCTATAGCCACCCCTCCATGAAGCATTTTTGGAGGAGTCTTCTTTAGCCTGTTGTCCCTTTTGAGGTTTCCAGTTCTGCGGATTTCCAAATGCCACCCTTTTTGTGCAACTGTGTGATGCAACGGCGGTTAGGCAAGGAATGGCTCTTGGAGAACTGAGCTTGCTAATTTAAGGATGACTTTTGAGTGCCCAAGATCTCGATCAGGTATCTGTTCTCCTAGATGTTTTGGGATCCATCAGCCTCATCTGAGAGAAGGGACTAAGAAGGATATGTCTGTTGCAAACATCTGGTAGGGTGAAGCTTTCCCTGACCTTGATTCACTTTGTGTTTTTATAAGAACACAGCAACTCACCTGATGAAACCAGTTGTGTAAGGGATACTTTAAGGATTAAGGAGCCCGGTGTCCCTGAGGTTGCACAGATTCTCCAATCCCAGGACACAGCTAAGCATATTGTCACACAATAACTACACCCAGTCCCCCCACCCTCCAATCCCATCAGCTCATTGTCAGTGCACTAAATGCTCTTACAATTGTTAAACAAATGGCCCTTAATGCTCTACAATGAATCTAGTCAGAGATCTACCAGTAGATCCCAAAGTACCTGCTCCTGAGTTGGCTGGTCTCAGAGAAACCACATGCCCACCTCCATCTCTTAATACACAAAGTGGCCCTTAGAGGATCCTGCCACAGCCAAAGAAACATTCTCCCTACATTTCACACTATAATTTCCATCATCCCCAGCCCATATGGGTCAAGGATGATGGGTCAGAACTTGCAAAAATTCATTCTGCAAATTCTCAGGACAGTCTTCTTGGCTGATCGCCGAGAGGATAGCCAATATTTGGAATCGGGTACGGCACAGAATAAGAATAAGAATAAGAATAAGAATAAGAATAAGAATAAGAATAAGAATAAGAATAAGAATAAGAATAAGAATAAGAATAAGAATAAGAATAAGAATAAGAATAAGAATAAGAATAAGAATAAGAATAAGAATAAGAATAAGAATAAGAATAAGAATAAGAATAAGAATAAGAATAAGAATAAGAATAAGAATAAGAATGGATTTGTTTGGGAACTGTTTGAAAGGGACAGCTCTGTACCATGCAGGTCTTGGCGAACTTATCCTTTTGGTTGTAAACTATAAAGTAACATTTCTGAGTTCTAGCTGTGGCCAAAGGACTCCAGTGGCTCAAGTGGCTAAGATGCCGACTGGAAGGCGGCAGGTCAGCAGTTTGATTCCCGAGTACTGCAGGACAGAATGAGCTCCCGTCTTTGTCCCCGGCTCCTGCCAACCTAGCCGTTTGAAAGCAAGAAATTGCAAGTAGATAAATAGGGACCACTTCGGTGGGGAGGTAAACAGCGTTCCATGCGCTCTGGTGTCTAGTCATGCCTGCCACGTGACTAGAAACATCTGCAGAAGCAGACAGTGCTGGCTCTTTGGCTTTGAAACAGAGATGAGCACTGAACCCTAGAGTCGGATACGACTGGCTTTCGAGCAAGGGAAACCCTTACCTTAGCTGTGGCTAAACATTACCTGGAGAATAAGAGGGAGGGAGCAAGGCTGTGTTAGAAATGCGTACAGAAAGGCCTTAGTTAGAGTCAAAGGTAGCTGTACCTTCAAGTCAATTGGCACAAATCCGAGCATTGCCACACCATAAGTACAGTCTTTCAAAGCAGATGTACCTTTTGGCCAACGCCATGGTGTTTCACAAGGACTTTCTGAGATGGCCTTGCTTAGAGGCTGGAGATATTCAAAGAACTGATCCCCCCCCTCCCTCCCCACCTTATTTAAAACTAAGGTGGCGCCGAAGTTGTCCTGCTGTGCTAGCTGGGATTACAGGTTTTGTCTTTAGGAGATAAAGCACCCCTTTGCTTCTGCTAATCTCCCTCCCAATTTTCAGCCATTGTCTCCTTGCAGTTGCAAAAGCCTGCCTGATGACATCCTCCTCTCCATCCTGACAGTTGACTTTTGGACTAAGACAAAGTTCCTCAGACTTGGCTCTCCAGGTGTTCTTGGGCTTCACTTCCCAGAAGCCCAAGTCAGCACTCCTTCGGACCAGAATTTCTGGGAACCCAAGTCCAAGAACATCTGGAGAGCAAAGTTTGAGGAACCCTGCGCTAGGATGTCAGAGACCCATCTTTTGTTTCTCCCATGAGCCACCCAAATCCATGGGGGGGGGGGGGACTTTGGGCTCTCCACCTTCTTCGCTTGGACTATTCCAAGCAAAGAGGGTGATATTCATTATCGGCCAACTCTACTATCTGTTTTTTAGATTTTTAGATTGAGATTTTAAAGATTTTTAGATTTTAGAGGTTTATGATGTTTTATTTACGTGTATTGTTTGTTGGAGTGTTTTTATGTCAGTGTAGTTTCTTGCATTGTAAACCGCCCGGAGTCACCTTGGCGTGGGGGTGGTTAAATAAGTAGAAACAGATAGATAGATAGATAGATAGATAGATAGATAGATAGATAGATAGATAGATAGATAGATAGAGAGGTGGGTGGGTGGGTGGGTGGGTGGATGGATAGATAGATAGATAGATAGATAGATAGATAGATAGATAGATAGATAGAGAGGTGGGTGGGTGGGTGGGTGGATGGATGGATAGATAGATAGATAGATAGATAGATAGATAGATAGATAGATAGATAGATAGATAGATAGATAGATAGATAGATAGATAGATAGATAGATAGATAGATAGATAGATAGATAGATAGGTGGGTGGGTGGGTGGGTGGATGGATGGATGGATAGATAGATAGATAGATAGATAGATAGATAGATAGATAGATAGATAGATAGATAGATAGATAGATAGATAGATAGATAGATTCCATAGAATTGTCATCGTGATAAAGAAGTGAGCAGGAGCCGAGCCTTGAAATCTTGCCCTGAAATCACGGGAGGGAAAACAGGATAGAAACCTGGCATCTAACTGAAAATAAAGTGTCATATTCACTGCTGGAAAACCAAACAAAACCGTGCAGTCCTCTCTGCATGGAAAGCAAGGGAGGCAACAGCACTAAAGTAAATGTGCAAATGCATCAATAAACCTGCTAGCTTTCGGCTATAATAATGTTGTGTCAGAAATCATTCTGGGTCGGAAGGATTTTTTTTGCTGGAGAAGCTCCGCTCAGGGGACCTCCCACCTTCCGCCTGGCATCTTCGCCGCTTGAGCCACTGAAGCCAAACAACTAAGCAAAAATAAAGTAAAAATAAGCTCACTATGGGACAAAGGTTTGGGAAACCTGGTTAAAAAAAAGGGAATTAAAGAATGAGGCCTCTCCATGTTTGGGCTTCCTCTTCAGGTGCCCACTAGGTAACACCACCTTCCTCATCCTCACTGTCATCCTCACCGTTGTGTCTGTTAGTTTCTCCCTCACCCTCCTGTCCTTCCTGGCGGTATTCAGAGGAACCTGTTACACTGGCGCCACAGCCAGTCCCTTTGGGCGTGCTCAGCGTCTCTCTCGGATGTGCTCCACTCCGTTCAGGATTTCTTGCTGACAGGCTATGTTGGGGGCGGGAAAGTGAGAGCGCTTGGGGGCAGGCAGGCAAACTGGAACCCAAGCCTCCCTGGAGGCTCCCATACCCACTACGCCAGCTTTGTGGGGCCACCGCCCACGAGCCTAGCAAGATCAGCACCCTAGGAATGCCATCGCCTGCTCCCTCCCTTGACAACCCAACTCTCCTCCTCCAGAAGGTATAGGTGAGCCCATCAGCTGGGGCTGGACTCCAGTTCCCATCCTTCTCAGTGTTTCACAATCTTTGGTTTTTGGGGCTTCAACTCCCAGAAGCCTAGGTCAATTCCCCCAAAAGCACGCATCAGACAATGTACTGACTTAGGCTTCTGGGAATTGAAGTCCACCAGTGTTCTGCAGAACATCATTTTTGGGTTTTGCTGATGTGAGTTAAGATGCGGCAACAGCCAGAGGGCCAGAGTGTTAGTTTTTTTAATTAAAAAATGTACAGTAGAACCTCGGATAAAGTCCAAACTCCATTCCACAAGTTTGGACTTTATCTGATTTTGGACTTTATCTGAATCAAATTGATGATGCATCGGATAACGTCCAAAAAATGGTCCTATACCAAATACCTTTTAAAAGCAGTTTTGGACTTTATACAATGCATGAAAACCATGGCTTTATCTTAATCAGACTTTATACGAGGTACCACTGTACATACAACTGCCTATGAGAAACTGCAAGTAGCTAAATAGGGACCAGCGTTCCGTGCGCTCCGGTGTATATTCATGCCTGCCACATGACCACATAAACAGCAAAAAACTGTTTGTGGCTATGACTGAGTCCATGCAACATTATTTAATAGAAACTGTAGCTTTAATGCTTCCAAATTTTCAACAAAATATATAAAGTAAATGTAGCTTTCTATAGCTTGAAAGTCTTCCGGATTAAGTACTTTTCCGAACATATATCTTCTTCAGAAAATGCTTAATATCTCATTTACTAATGGTTTTTTCACATTCATTCATGTCCGATGCCTCACAAGCATCACTCCTTTTGGGCTCTTGAGACAAAGACCACGAGGCAGACCCAGAGGAAGGTGGAGAGATAACTTCAAAGAAATATTACAAGAACATAAAATTACACCAATGGATGCCGCTAGTAGTGCCAGGACAAGAACTTTTCATCTCCCTCGACACCCGAAGGGGAAGGAGGAGAAGGTCAAGAATGACACCAAGGCTTTCACAATGGCCACTTGGCTATTGCCCCCAGTTCTGGGTCAGTTGACCACCTCAGGCTAACCTATGCATTTGCGGGAAGCCTTGGCACAGAGTGTGCCATTAGAAGATGGATACGCTGGGACGGTGCCAGATGAGCCTGGCTCACACCCCGAAATGCCCGCGGCTTCGCCTCTGGGCCCTCAGTCCTGACGCTGCCTCCACACCAAGCAGCCGAGGGACGCGACTCAGCAGGCTCTCTCGCCTGTGTGGCACGTGAAACACGTCCGTCCGAGCCTCGCCCCGGAGTGGAGGAACCTGAAGCACCACACTCCAAGACGCGAGGGCGGCCGGCACTCCAGCTCCGCACCGCAAGGGAAGCCAGCCACTCCTGTTAAGCATTCGGCTCTTTCTCCCTCCCCGAGGGGCAAACACACACGACTCCAGGGAAGCTCCCAGGCACGGCGTGGCCTTCGCACCTGTTGCAGCCGGATGCCACAAAGCGGCCTGTGGCACGCAGGAGAAACGGATCACACAGTTTGATGTGGCAAACGTTCCAGCAGGGCTCACTCCACAAATGCTGACACGCCAAGAAAGTGGAGTGTCATAATTTGGCTTCCTATTTTCAGAGTACAAGACTCCTGGGATGGGGGTGGGGTGGGGGGGTTCTTCCCACAAATCCTGGATGTGGGAGATTCAGGACAGAGGAAAATTGGCACACAGCGCATGAGTACACAGTGATGTTCATCACCACACAACAAGAGCATAAACCTATTCTCTTCTGGCAGTGTGAGTGTGTGTGTGTATTCTTCTTTTGTGTTCCTATCAAATCCTGGACTGCCAAAATGAAGCAACTTCCTTGGCTTTGTTGTTGGTCAAACTTAAGTCAAATAGTCCTGCAATTCCTGCAAATATGGATTTGCTAGGTCCTTTGAAACCCACTTTCATTCAAGCTGACATACCCCAGATGGAGTGGTACTACAAATCCCACTCACCCCCTCCCAGTCACTACAGCTACTATTGTGCTGGGGATGATGGAAAGTGTAGTTCAACAAAGGCAGGCTTGTCAATGAAGCTTCCCAAAAACTGAGTATTTGGTCAACATGGGTGCCACCGGCAGGATCGACCTATGAAAAGTCATAGCAACAACCCATTGCTCTTTCTTGCACAAGGCTCTCTCCTTCGCTGTAACAGCTACCTGATGGAGCAGTGGTTACTGCAGCCAAAAGATTATGGGTTCGATCCTGGCCAGGGCTCAAGGTTGACTCAATCTTCCAGCCTTCCAAGGTATTATTTGCGCCCCAGGGTTCCAGAGGCGAGAGTGCACCGGGATGAATCCCCCTGTCTCGGTGGCCCAGCACATGCCTGGCTGCCCCTTTCCCATGGTCATTGGTGCAAGGAGAATGGAAAGAACATCTTCCTGAGGCTGTAGACCGACATTTCCTTCTGAATCAGCCCCGTTTTCATTAATTTCCCATTTTATGTCCATATGTGCTGCCATGTGACTTCTGATTTATGGCAGTCCTAATAGAGTTTTCATGGTACGTGATAAGTTCAAGGAATGATTTAGCCCTGCAGTGAGTTTCCATAGCTAAATGGGGACCTCAACCTCAATTTTCATGTGTCCTAGTTCCATGCTGCCCGTTCAAGCCACGCTGGAATAAAAATTTCGAACGCGGTCCTGTGACTAGAGATAGCATCTCTGCTGTCATCTCCCCATAGTTCCTATTTAACTTCAAACAACAAACTCATGCGATGCCTGATCAAATTCAGGGAGTTGGCTATGTAGACGTAGCAAGGCACATAGGAGACATCATGGCTAACTCTTGATTGTGCTTTCTCTGTGTATGTGTACTTGTGTTAGTCTGGCGCAGCCAAAACTGCAAAGAATTGTGGCGCTCCTTAAAAGGTAGTAAAAATAGAATGATGAAGGCAACTTTGGGGGTATGGAAAAAAGTAAAAAGGGACTTGGTACCGGACACTTCCCCTATTATAGAGTTGGAGGATACAGCAAATTTTCCAATAAAAATTGATAAAAGGGTCAAAGAAGTACTTGATAAGAATGAGGTATTCCTGCTGAGAGACTGGATACGGGCCTGTGAAGACAGAGAGAGGAAAATAAATTTGTATGGACAGTTGAAACTGAATTGGTTTCAGACAGGGATGGTTAATAGCTGGAATAGTAAATATTTGAATGAAGTTGGATTAGAAAGAGACAGGACTGAGTTTGAAGAACTGATTTGGAAAATAAGAAGGGGACAAAGTAATATAAAGGGACTGGTTGGTAAAATATATAGAATGATAAATAAGGTAGGTCATCCACAAGAAGAACTAAGATTAAGCTGGGAACAAGATTTGAATATAAAAATAGAAGAACAGAATTGGAAAAATAAATGGAGGAAAAGAATCATGAGCACTATGTCGGTTAGAGTTAAGGAACATAATTATAAAATGCTGTGGAAATGGTCTTTGACTCCAATGAGGTTACATCAGATAGATAAGAAAAAAGATAAAATGTGTTGGCGTTGTAAGAAGGAACTTATGAACACATGTGGTGGAGATGTACTATGGTAAAAAATTTTTGGAAGAAAATTGAATACGAGATAACCGAAATTATGGGGGAGAAAATTAAATTGGGTCTTAGCACGATTATGTTGACAGAAGTGGAAAATATAAACTTGAGTAATAATAAAAAGGAGTTATTGGAAATAATGTTGTCAACGGGAAGACAGTGTATCGCTAGAAAATGGAAAAATGAGGCAAATTTGAATATTGAGGAGTGGTACAAGGAAATGTGGGGCTTAGCATGGAATGATAAGTTGACATAGGAAATAAATTTTAGAAAGGGATTTGTTAAAGAGAATAGATTCTGGAAGGTTTGGCAAGCTTTTGTGGATTACTCACTGAGGGGGAATGATTTGCAAAGACCTGTACCTGATCACAAGATTTTTTGGGAAAAATCTCAATGAATATCTCCAAGCTCTCCAGTCCATTGTAAATAACACCGGATGATTAGTATTTTATTTTTGTTTATCTCGTTGTTTTTTTTTGTTTTGTCTTTATATTAGAAAAGATTATTGGAAAATGAGGCATAGAAACCATACCTTATTGGTTTGATTTGAAATAGCATATATTATAAACAATGTGGTTTCGATTTGTTGATATTTAATCTTACATATATATGTAATTTTAATTTTATATACGTAAGTTTCTTTATATTTGTAATTTTGATGTTCTTTTATTGTTTGTATTATTTTTGAAAATTTAATAAAAATTATTTTTTTAAAAAAGGAAAATGTTTTTTTTTTATGAAACTCAAAGCAAACCCATAGGGGGGGAAAAAATCTTTATTTAACTCGAAGCAAACCCATAGGAAAAATGTTTTTTTATGTAACTCAAAGCAAGCCCATAGGAAATTGTGTAAATCGGGACATGGTTTTAGCTCAAAAATTTACTTAACTCAAGGCATATGTAAGTCGGGGTTTTACTGTGCAGTATCTTATTTTCCATTGTGTGTGTGTGTGTGGTGGGACGATGACAAGTAACTGCTGATAGCTATCCTGAATTCCATGGGACTAGGAAACCATCACATCAACCCAATCTTTGATTTAAAACAAAATGGGAACAAATTTGACTTTTTCCCTTTGGAAGGGTCTTTACTGCCATACCTGGGGGGGGGGGGGGGAGGTCAAACCTGCCTCTCTGAACTCTATCCCTCCCCCCTCACCCCCCCCCCCCCCCAATATTTGTTTCTGCTTTGTTCTGGCTGTTTACCAAGTTTCCCATTCCAGGTAGAGAAAAGGGGAAGGAGGATGGGGAGGGGGAAAAAAAGAAAGATACAATCAAGGCAAGCCCACCCAACTTCCTAGGTTTCCCTCCCTCTGCCCCACACAAATCCCTTCAGTTCCTTCTTTTGGGATGGAGAAAGAATTAATAAGGCCAGTCCGCCCCATTGATTCTCCTTCTTTGCTTCCTCTTTTTAAAAGAGATGCAAAGTTCTTGTCCTGGCACTTCTAAGGGCCTCCACCGACATCATTTGGTGCTCTTTTAATATCTCTTTGCTTTCCACCTTCCTTTGGGTCTGCCCCATGGATTTTAGGGATTGCAGTGGCTCAAGTGGCTAAGAAGCTGGCTGGAAGGCAAGCCTCTTAGCCACTCGTTTTGTGGCTGCTGGACTTGCCCATGTGAAGGCTGTGGGATTTTTGCTGGGGGGGCTTAGTTGCTGTGATGGAACTTTGTAATTAATTGTAATTGGATATTTTGTACAGTATCTCTGTATATTTTGTATTTCTGTATTGTCACTGTGATTGATACTTATGTATGCAACTTTGCAACTGTATATTCTCTATTGTAAGCCACCCTGAGTCACATTTCTGTTGAGTAAAGCGGGATATAAATCTAATAAATGAATGAAATGAAGATGGGAGGTCAGCGGTTCGATTCCCGAGTACTGCAGGACGGAGTGAGTCTTTGGCCCAGCTCCTGCCAACCTAGTAGTTTGAAAGCAAGAAATTGCAAACACTGTAGATAAATAGGGACCACTTCCCCAATCTCGTTCTGTGCAGGACAATGACAAAAAAGATTTATCTATCTATTCAGTGGGAAGGTAAACAGCACTCCGGTGTCTAGTCGTGCCTGCCACATGACCACGGAAACGTCTGCAGAAGCAGACTGGCTCTTCTTGAAACAGAGATGAGCACTGCACCCTAGAGTCGGCTATGACTGGCTTTCGAGCAAGGAAAACCTTTACCTTTAATTCACAATATAAAAAATAATAAGCCATAAAACATAATTTTAATTATCGAAATTAAGCAAAATTTGCAGCAAGATGGAAAATAAGTATCCTTGGTGAGTGGGTTAGAAATATGATTACATAAATAAATAATGTTTTTTTTAAAAATATATATATTTCCCCTTTCTGTGGTGGCCCCCCATCCCTTGATGCCCCTAAGCACGTGTTTGCTTTAATGATTAACCCACCCCACCCCCAGAAAGTGTGTGTGTGCCCCAACCGGTGTCTGAGAGATCCTCTTCTTGGGAACACGCCTCCCCTCCTCCTCCCCCTCGCAAACCGGTTTGGCAGCCAGGTAAGTGAACTCCCGCCCCTCCAACAACAAAAAGGTAAGGACACCGTTATTTCCCAACGCATGCGCCCTCCCCACTACACCACACCCCCCCAAAAAAAAAACCCTCTGAGTGTAGAAGCAGCCTCGACGGCTTGCGCCTCTTCGGGATCGCGTCGCCGTCGAAGTCCGGCGGTCCTCCTAAACCGTGCCTCATCTCTCTCCCCCCCCCCCCGCCCCCACCGCCGCGCGTTCGAAAGGCCGGCTTTGATGTGGTCGCTTTCGCTGTCCCAACGTTCCATCCTCAGAACGTTGAGTGGCAACTTGACCTCTCGCCGAAAGGGAGTAAGATTCCCCCTTCGCAGGGAAGGACCTTCGCGATTTGCACTCCAAAGCCAGATCGGCCTCGGGAGGAGGGGGAAAAGTGGGCCGGGGAGTGGGGCAGGCGGACCCCTTGGAAGCGAATTGGGGTGGGAGTGGAAGGGGAGCGGCGAGTCACTTTTTTTTTTTGAGCCAGACCGACGGGAAAAAGCTTCTTCACGATGCCCCGCGCTTTCCTGGTGAAGAAAACTTGCGTGTCCACGGGCAAAAGGAACTGGAGCGAACTTCCCGATGAGGAGAGGGGGGAAATCTACGTCCCAGGTGAGTCCCGGGGGAAAAGGAGCGGGGTTTAACACCCCCCCCCCCCGCCATGCCGGCTTTGGGATTAAGGCAGAAGAGAGAGAAACCGGAGTCACGCCGGATGCTCTTAGCTGAAACTGAGCGATCTCCCGCTCCCAGGCAAACAAAAAAAAAAAAGAGTTTAAACCGGAGTCACTCCGGCTGCTCTTAGGTGAAACCCATCCCGTCCAAGAACAGTTTGACTCAGAAAAGAGGTTTCGATGTGGTTTTTTTTAATATAAAAAAAGCTGGTTTAAGAAAGGTCTCCGAGGTCGAGGAGATGCCAGAGACTGGGTCCAGGTGGTGGCAGCAGCAGCAGCAGCAGCAATACTTCTTCTTCCCCTCTTTTTTCTTTTCCCCCTTCTTCTTCTGATTCTTTTTTCTTTTTCTTCTTCTTTCCCCCCTCTTTCTTCTTCTTTTTCTTCTTCTTTTCCCCCTCTTTTTTCTTTTTTCCTTCTTCTTCTGATTCTTTTTCTTTTCCCCTCTTTCGTCTTCTGATTCTTTTTCTTCTTCTTCCCCCCTCTTTTTTCTTTTTTTCCTTCTTCTTCTTCTTTCCCCCCTCTTTCTTCTTCTTCTTCTAATTCTTATTATTATTATTATTATTATTTCATGTCAGAAATTATTCTGGGTTGAAAGGTTTTTTTTGCTTGAGAAACTCCGCTTAGGGGACACCGGAAGGAGGCTTCGTCCATGTCCCCAAGATCTTTTCCCTTTCCCAAGAGTAAAGGTGGTAGACTGGTCCCAGATGCAATGAGTTTTTTTAGAAATAATAAAATATTGACATGATCAATTATGGTAAAGTCCAGGACATTGTAAATAACACTAAGGTGATGTTTATTATTTTGAATTGTTATAGGATGTTGAGAAACAAGAATTGGGGGAATCGGATGATAGCAGTTTATATGGAGAGGTTTAAAGAGTTTATATGTAGGTGTTAAAATGCTTAAGAAAATTTATTATAGTCAAAATAAGCTTCAAAAATATTATTGATGCCCATTGTAGCTGAAGCTGTTGTTCTTTTTGTATGTGTAAAGTCTGATGTTTTCTTTTAGTTTTTTTAAAATTGTTATATTGCTTTATTTGTATGTCTATTATTTAAATTTAATATATATTTTTAAAAAAGATCTTTCCCCACCAAAGTGGTCCCTATTGATCTACTTGCAATTTCTTGCTTTTGAACTGCCAGGGTGGCAGGAGCTGGGGCAGAGACGCCATGCAGTACCCGTGGAGTACCCGTGGTCTCGAACTGCTGATCGCAGCCACAGCTCCTGGTCAAGGGTGTGCTGGGTTACCTCCCCTCCCCTGGATTGTGGCCGACTGGAAGTGAGGGGGGGGGGGGAGTGGAGCCATTCCCGTTAGCTGTGGCTTCCCTTATATAGAAAACTCCATCAGTCTGGTTTGAGATTTTTAAATTGTAACTTATTTTATAGCGGGCGGGGTGGTAGGGGGTCCTCCTGATGGTAAAGGATAGCCATCACACCTGTGGGTCGAGCCCCTCCCCCAGGATGCCAGGAAGTGCAGTTATGCGCAACCCACCCCTCCACCCTTCCCATTGTAATGTTTAATCTGGCCAGCAATTAGGTGGGTTGGATGATTGGGAAGCCAGAGGCGCAAATGGAGTGAGGGGGGGGAGGGGGGAGGGGGGCTGGGAATGGATGGGGGGGGGAAGCCTCTCTCACATGATACCTACTCGGGCATGCAAAGCGATCCTGAGCAGCATGTTAAGATAACTTAAGACAGAGATTCTCAACCCATGGGCCGGACGTGGCCCACAGCACCATTTCATGTGTTCCCCACTGCTTCCACCACATCAGGAAGTTTAATCACTGCACCACCAGGCCTTTGTTTATCAATAACAGGGAAAGCCTTAGTGTGGATCAAAGTAAACCAGATCTTGTAAAAAGAGATCTGATGTTAATTTAACATTTAAACCACCCATGTTTTGGAACGGTACCTACAGCCATTGGGGGGGGGGGTTCGGGGGGGGGAGGCGTGAGGGTTGTGCTCACCAAATCCTTGTTTTTAGTGCTCAGCCCTGCAGAAATGCATCAAGGCAGGACTCTCCACGAGCAAAAGAACTTGACCTGTTGAATTTCCCCCTGTCCTACAGCCGTGAAAGGGGCAGAAAAGGGGAGTTTGTGGCAGATGCAATGCTAAGGTTTATTCAGCCTCCCATCCTTCCAAGGTTGGCAAAATGAGTCCCCAGCAAGTTGAGGGTAAAATGCTAATTAACATGCAAACTGCCCAGAGTGTGCACTAAATGCAGTGATGAGGATGCACCGAAGATACTGGTAGCTGTCATCTCAAGGGGCCCTTTTTCTCAAGGGGTCCTTCTCTCATTTCAAGGTAGACTTCTGGATGTAATGGCGGCTTTCACATTTGTGTGGGTACAGGCGCTTCTGGGGTCATTGTAATAGGCCAGATGGAATGGCGGCAGGGGCCGGCCCATGGGCCGCAGGTTGCAAACCCCTGTTCTAAATGGAGGATGTATTCCCCATAAATTCCTCCAGCACAACCTTCTCTGACATGGTCCCTCCCAATGACGGTGGGCTACTTACTGCTAGTGCCCTATTGTTAGCCAGTGTCGCCGCATGACCACGGAAATGTCTGCAGAAGCAGACAGCGCTGGCTCTTCGGCTTTGAAACAGAGATGAGCACTGAACCCTAGAGTCGGATATGACTGGCTTTCGTGCAAGGGTAACCTTAAGTTTACCTTACCTAGGTCATGGGAGAACTGGCTTTGGGTGGCCCCACCAGTTGGGAAAAAGTTACTTTGTGGACCATGGCTTCCCATAAGGAGATTGTATGGCCAGTCCCTTGGCCATATAGAATCCACATTTTTTCTCAGCCCCGCTGTGTAAAACCCCCGGAGCCTGTGAGTAGTCGAAAGCACACATGCAGACAACCTCTTGGGAAGACTTTACAACTGAGTTGTGCCAGAGTTTATTATCACCCCCACCCCGCTTCCTTTCATGTGCGTTCAGCAGCATAAGCATGAACTCTAGCATAAACTTCAGTTTGACCACCAGTTGTATCTTTATTGTGTAAGAGGGTTGCAACTGAAATTCAACAGGTTAAGCCTTCCCATGATTCAAAAAGCAAGAGACTGACACACGAAGCAATTGTGTTAGACAAACAGCTGACAACACAGCCCAGATCTTCCCAGCTAGGTACCAATATATATTCGAGTATAAGCCGACCTGAATATAAGCCGAGGTACCTAATTTTGACCCCATACCCCAGGAAAATAGGTTGACCCGAGTATAAGCCGAGGGCGGGAAATGCAGCTGCTGCAAGGCTTCAGTTAACATTTGGGGGGGGGGAGCGGGACAAGGATGTAGGTTTATAGGAAGTTTGAGTAACAGCACCTCACCTTTCAAAGTGTAACTGCCTTGGCATGGGGTGTTTCCCCGCTCATAGAAAACAAAACATCAACTGGGACAAAGGACAGGCTTGCCAGTTTATTCCAGGCCCCTGAATGCCAGCCAAAGGTAGCTTTTGGGCTGCGCAAGAGGTGTGTTTTGTAAAAGCCTTCTTCCATTATAGAATATTGCAAAAGCGACATCTTTCAACGGATCAGCATTTTATCAGCCTCTTACTGGTGCCCGATCAGCCCTTTGCCACGAGGCAGCTGTTCACTCTTTGGGCTGTGGGCTGGTCATGTGGTTCAGGGGGCTGGTCACTATGGCCTGGGGGCTGGATCTGGCCCCCAATGCCACTTCATCCAGCCCACAAAGCTAATTAATCCAGCGAGCAAAACCCTCATCACTCCCGGAAGCGGAAGTAAAACGCACCCATACGGTTTCTGGGAGCGACGAGGGCTTTGTGTGCCGAATGAATTGGCATCAGGGGCTGTATCCGGCCCCCAGACCATAGTTTGCCCACCCTGACCCAGGACATCCTTCCCATCCAAGATGTCTTTTGACACATGAGACTCCCACTTGGACACTGTCTAGTGCTGAGTTTGGAAAAGTTACTTCTCTTTTTGCTTCCCAAAAGAGGGTTGTGTCCCATTAATGCTCAGCTCTTCTTTCTCTTTGCAACGGAGACTGCAAGGAACGGGAAGGCAGGATGCAGATGCTGCTTGGAATGGTTTAAGGATGGTTGCGCCATAACACCCTCCCACTCCATCTTCCCCGAGGCAGGTGACAGAAGCTGGAATTGTGGCGCCAGCCCCCGGAAACACTTAATTAACTCCTTGGGCTGGGTTGCACTTTCCAATAACATCCCGGTTAACCGGTTCTGAGCTGTTTACTTACCATTATAGCTGGCGTTAGGTTTTGGATGGGTGTGTGTTCATTTTGGAGGGTAGGAGGAGAGACGCTTATGAGATGTTGCGGCTGAGCTCCAATCATGAGGACTAGCGCCTTGTTGATGCCTATTGCTCATCATGAGAATTTCAATCGCCTTACAGCTGGATTTATTTTTAGTTAACTGTTGCGTGATGCGTGTCTTTGAGTGGAAAGGTGACATTGCACATATAATAGGTAATAGTTAAACAAAAAAATAATACTGAATCAGTCATAGTCTGGCCAGGTTATCCTGCTATGGTAATAGAGTAGACCAGTGGTGGTAAACCTTGGCACTCCAGTAGTTCTTGGACATTAGTTACCAGAAGCCCAAGTTAATACACCTGCTGACAGGCCCGTGCTGGCCATTTGGGACACAGGGACAAGTCCCAGTGCGCCCAAGTGACTGGCGCCCACCCACCCCCAGAGGTGGGCAGAAGTATGTCACCTGGCGGCTAGAATCCATGATGTCATGCAGTCCCCCCATATGCGCCGCCCCTCCCTCCCTGTCCAGCGCCCTTTTAATATAGCCAGCACACCCCTGCCTGCTGATCATTGCTTCTGGGAATTGAAGTCCAAGAACAGCTGGAGTGCCAAATTTGGCCACTGCAGGAGTAGACCATTCTGCCAGCCAGCGACTCAATGCTGATCGCCAGGCAGCGGTTAGCTAATCTGGCAACTCTGAGAACTAACGGCGTCAGGTCCCAAAGTCCACAGGGACGGGTGATGGTCCCTAACTGGATTAAATCCCACTTGAACCCATCTTGATGGAGGGCAGCAGCTTCATCCATCCTGGCCTGAGGATGATGAGGATGAGGACATTGCTTGCCAAAAGGGCTCAGGACCAGAAAGTGAGTCGCGGAACCGGATCAGTGGTACTATGGGTGTCACGCTGCGACGCGAAAGGCCATGACGATGACAGCCAATATTTGGAATCGGATATGGCACATGAAGAAGAAGAACGAACCGGTGGCCAAAGTCTACTTGGAGAGAAAACGGCACATGTAATTGCTATTGTGCGGCAGCTCTTACCTTTTCTGTTAGGCCATGTTTGTGCGAGTGGTTGTGTAACTGGCCATAAACCCAATTTTGCAGTCGCTCATGAGCCTGCAAAGGTGGGTGGAATTATGCCATGGTCACCTGTATGCCATTGTGTAAGCAAACAGAAGGTTACAGCTAAAAGGATTGTGGGAACACCCCTTTCCCTCCCCCAGACTATGCCCACCCCACCCCACCCCACCCCACCCCACTCCCTACAGAAACTGTTTTGCATTCTGGCTTTGCATTGACCAGAGCCTAGCTCAGATTTGTCGGGTTTGGGGAGGCTCTTCTAACTGTAGTTTTGGCTCCGATGTCTTACTTTCCTATCGGTATTTCATTTCTTTGTTTTGTTCATTTGATTAATTAACCTACGATGGAAGTAATTCCTTAAAATCAAGCAGGCTGTATTCCTGTACCCACACTCAGGTAATGTCAGGTGGGACCTTCCAGCTGTTATTGATTGCAAGCAGTGGTGGGCATCAGCAGGTTCGCACCAGTTCGTGCGTAACCGGTAGAAACAATGGCTGGGATTGTCGTCACACATTCAATATGAGCTCGCAGTAACACATGTTCGCAAGGAAGGACAAGTTTAGTTTCCTGTTGGAGAATTTCATGGAGAATCTCGAAAATTTAACCGTTCACTCTTACTTTTTCGGTCTCACCAGTGGCATCCCTGTCAACCTTCCCGGATTGGCCGGGATTCCCGTTTTTCGGGAACACCTGGAGTGCCAAGGTTCGCCATCATGGCCCTAGGTCAGCAAACATGGCTCTCCAGGTGTTCTTGGACTTCAGTTACCAGAAGCCCAAGTCAGCACACTTGATGATCAGGGCTTCTGGGAATTGAAGACCAAGAACATCTGGAGTGCCATGTTTGCTGACCCCTGGCCCACTGGAACAGAAAGAGGATGGTATGCATCTCTGGAGCATCAGGTCTCCTCATCAAGGGGGTGGGCAAAGTGATCTCTATGGAAATCTTCGTGCGACGCTACAGTTCTCCTTTTCTGCCCTGTAGTCTCCTTGGGTGGCTATGCCCTGTGGAAAGACCCAGAACCCTCGGTGGCTGAACCTCCTTCTCATCCGATGCCCCTGGACATGACAATGAGACGCTCAACCTACACAGCCGCCCAGCCCCCTTGCGCGGCCCAGATCCCAAATGGGACACAGCAGGATATGGAGTCCGGGTTCCTGCGACCCAAGATCAAGGTAGGACTTGATATGGGAAAAAGGGGCAGGGGAGCATTGGGACAAAATGTTTTCCAGCTCTAAAGCTTCAAATTAGAGGTGTCTGGCTTTATGGAGGGACTGGGGTAGCTTAGTGGTTAAGATGCTGGACCTATTGACTTGGAAGGTCAGGAGTTGATTTATCACAGTACATTTATGTCCCACCCATCTGGGCTATTTTCCCACTCCAGTTTGAGACCCAAGTGCCGCGCACCGGAGTGCGCTTCTGTTGCCCAGCTCCTGCCAACCTAGCAGTTTGATAGCATGGAATTGCAAGTAGATAAATAGCTACTGCTTTGCTTAAAAAAAAGGTAACAGGGTTCCATGCACTCCGGCATCTAGTCATGCCTGTCATGTGACCATGAGGATGTCTGCAGATGCAGATAGCACTGGCTCTTTGGCTGTACACAGGGATGAGCACCCAACCCTAGAGTCGGAGAAGACTGACTTTCGAGCAAGTGCAACTTTTATTTAGTTTTATGGACTGCATTTAGAATAGAATAGAATGGAATAGAATCCTTTATTGGCCAAGTGTGCTATAACACACTAAGAATTTCTCAGAATACCACTGGAATTGTAGCCCACATGGACAAATCTTCACATTTGTATTCAAATCCACAGCTCTTCTAGGCTTCGAGGGCAAAAAAAATTACACTTATAGTGTCTTGGAGCTCACAGGAGAATAGGTGGGCTCTCAATGAACTCAGCAGTGCTGGGCTGCCAGGATACTGGGATGGGTGGCCATGCGCCTCTACTTAGAACTCATAACTTAAAGGGCCATGTACCCTTGCCAGTTTCTGCATCGGCTCCTCTTGCCGGGGGTGAAACGAAGCCCTGGAGAAAGTCCGGAGCACTTCAGCAGTGGCACGGAGATAATAATAATAATATCCGAAGCGGAAACTGCCAAGGTGGCATGGCTTTTTAAGTTATGAGTTCTAAGTAGAGGCGCACGGCCGCCTATCCCGGTATCCCGGCGGTCCAGCATATGGACCTGTCAACAGTGGTAGCCATGACTGATGGCGGTGGTACTCCCTCCACCTCTGTCTTTCTTTCCAGGTGACTCAGGGAGAAGCTCGTGATGAGCAGTTTTCCTGCCCCTTCTGCCAGAAGGCCTTCTCCTACCAGCGCATGTTGAACCGCCACTTAAAATGCCACAGCCAGGTGAAGCGCCACCTGTGCCCCTACTGCAACAAAGGCTTCAATGACACCTTTGATCTCAAGCGCCACGTCCGGACTCACACAGGTGAGTTTTGGCATGGTTGGTGGTGTTGGAGGGACGCTGGTATGTCTTGGTGGTGGAAGGGTTAAACTGCTGTGCTGCATCCAAAAGGTTGTGAGTTCGACCCTGACGTAGAAGTGTGGTTGCTATAGCCTTGTTACATATAACAATGTTCTAACTATGGGCTATCTACAATGTTTCTTTCTGTCTGTATGCTCTACCAAGTTCTTTGTGGTCTCTGAATCCACACGAATGGGTTTACTGCACACCTGTGGATTCACAGGTGACCACAAAGAAGACCAACAGTTACAGGTAAGCAACCTGTCATCATAGAGCAAGGGTGCCCAAACTTTTTGGGCTGTGGGCTGGTCACATGGTTCAGGGGGATGGTCACTATGGCGCATGGGCTGGATCCGCCCCAACGCTAATTCATCCGGCCCACGAAGCCCCTGTACAGGTGCATTTTACTTCTGCTTCTGGGAGCATTGACGGCTTCGCGGGCCAGATGAATTGGTGTCAGTGGCAGATCCGGCTAATGGGCCATAGTTTGGGCACCCCTATTATAGAGCACTGGTGGTTGAACTGCTGTCCTGCGGCTAAAATATTGTGAGTTCAATCCTGACCAGGGTTCAAGGTTTACTCAGCCTTCCATCCTTCTGAGGTCAGTTGGAGGCAAAATGCTAACCACCTTGTGAACTGCTCAGAGAGTGCGCTGAGCACTATGGGATGGTATAGAAAGTGTAATTGCTTTTCTTTAGCTTTATACATACCTCTGGGCAATAACCCCTCGGGTCCCAGCTTGGTTTGGTCAATCAAGTCTCCCTTGCTCAAAAGCCAGTCCTATCCAACTCTAGGGTTTGGTGCTCAGCTCCATTTATAGCAGGGGTGCCCAAACTTTTTGGACCGCGGGCCAGCCATGTGGTTAAGTGGGCTGGTCACATGGTTCCTCCCACCGTAAGCGGAAGTTAAACACACCCAGGCCTGCGCATGTGCAGAACACGAACATAAATACACCCGCAACTGTGGTAAATGCATTTATGACAGCCGCGGGTGCTTTATGGCATTATTTTGCGCATTTTGCGAGCACATTTAACTTCTACTTCCGGGAGCCACATGGGTGGTGTGGGCCGGATTATTTGATGCCATGGGCCTGCGGGCCATAATTTGGGCACTCCTGATTTATAGCCAAAGAGTCTGCAGATGTTTCCATGGACATGTGGCAGGCAGAACTAGACACTGGAGCACACGGAATGCTGTTACCTTTCCCATTGAAGTAGTACCTGTTTGTCTACATGCAGTTTCTTGCTTTCGAACTGCCTGCCACGTGACCACAGAAACGTCTGCAGCAGTAGACAGCGCTGGCTCTTCGGCTTTGAAGTAGAGATGAGCACTGAACCCTAGAGTCGGCTACGACTGGCTATCGAGCAAGGGAAATGTTTACCTTTGCTAGCAAGGGCAATGACACTTCTATCCCTGCACCTTTGCACACCGTTATTGTCTGCGGGAGCAAACTGACAGCCATCTCCTCCCCCCACTCCCTCCCCAGGCGTGCGCCCATACAAGTGTGACCTCTGCGACAAGGCATTCACTCAGCGCTGCTCCCTCGAGTCCCACCTGAAGAAGATCCATGGGGTTCAGCAGAGCTACGCCTACAAGGAGCGCCGGGCCAAGCTGTACGTCTGTGAAGAATGTGGTTCCACCGCCGACAGCCAGGAGGGGCACGTGCAGCACCTCCATGAACGCCACCCGGACAGCCCGCTGCTGCGCAAGGCCACGCGGAAGATGTCCCCCGCTTTCCATGCCACGATCGCGGACCCCTCTGCGACCCCTCTGCTGCAGAAGGGGGTCTGCCTTTGAGGAGGAGGAGGAGGAAGCTGACCCCATGGAACAGGAGCTCTCAACCTTAAAGCCGGGGGCTGGGTCATGCTCCCTCAGACAGCTTTGGGGGCCGGATGGCCATTTCCCCCTTCCTCCACCACATGGCACTTCCCGGTGTGGTGGTGGGGCCACATGAAATGGCCACATCTGTCCCAACAGGCTGCAGGTTGAGAATCCCTGCTATGGAAGGACGGGGATGTGACAGCCCACCCGGTGGGAAGGAGACCCCCCCTTTTCTCTCAGGGACTGTTCAAACTCAACACTGGCACCCTCTTGAGTGAGGCAAGGACTGGGATTTTTGGTATTTTTTTCTCCACCAAGTGGGACAAACAAAGGACAAACTGTATTGACCCGCCTGGAACCAAACCTCTGGCAACCCAACGACGAGGGTTTAAGACCAAGTGCAAAAAACTTAAACCTGTCACTGGATGGGGTTGAAGGGAGGAGGCCTGGAAGATCTTTAAAAAGACAATATTTTCATCTTCTGTCTTTTAGTTCAAGAGTTCCCCTTCCACACATTTTGTTTTCCAGAGAGGAAGGGAGGAGGTGGAGGTCTCTAACAGCAGGCAAAAAAATTTTTCCCTCGGCTAAAAGAAGAGACGGCTGTTTTGGAAGAGATCCTAAGGGTGTCTTTAAAAGGAACAAATCGTCTCGTTCGCAGGGGTGGTTTGGATGGAAAGGAATCAACCTGTGGATGTAGGACAGTGCAGTAACCTGGTGGAAGAAAAGGGCCAGAGAACCGTAGCTTAATTGGGTGGCATCTCAGAAGTCGTCCCGTCCGGCCCACCCTGCCTACGAAGACGAAGCAGAATTATTTTGCACAGTTGGCACACGTGTAAAGTGGCGGCATAGCTATGTGCCTCAGTCACGTTGGGTCGTTGCAATTGTCTACCTTGTTTACAACGGCATACTTGCCGGAGAGGAAAGCAATTCGGTTCTGATTCATTCAAATTGGTCCTGATTCATTCTTACACACTAAAGAGTAGGGCTTGACATATTTTGTGACAGCTTATAGCTTTTGGGTTGGACTCCCCGACTTGTTTCAGGACCCGCTATACCAGTGGTGGCGAACCTATGGCACGCATGCCAGGGGGCCCCTCAGAGCTCTCTCTCTGGACACACGCACCATCACCTCAGCATAGAGTTTGCCCCGCCTCTCTGCACAGCAGCCCAATGGGAGTGCTTCTTCCCTTCCCCCAGCACAGAGTTCACCCCGCCCCTCTGTCCAGCAGCCCAATGGGAGTGCTTCTTCTCTCCCCCAGCACAGAGTTCACCCCGCCCCTCTGCCCAGCAGCCCAATGGGAGTGCTTCTTCCCTTCCCCCAGCACAGAGTTCACCCCGCCCCTCTGCCCAGCAGCCCAATGGGAGTGCTTCTTCTCTCCCCCAGCACAGAGTTCACCCCGCCCCTCTGCCCAGCAGCCCAATGGAAGTGCTTCTTCCCTTCCCCCAGCACAGAGTTCACCCCGCCCCTCTGCCCAGCAGCCCAATGGGAGTGCTTCTTCTCTCCCCCAGCACAGAGTTCACCCCGCCCCTCTGCCCAGCAGCCCAATGGAAGTGCTTCTTCCCTTCCCCCAGCACAGAGTTCACCCCGCCCCTCTGCCCAGCAGCCCAATGGGAGTGCTTCTAGAGTTCACCCCGCCCCTCTGCCCAGCAGCCCAATGGAAGTGCTTCTTCCCTTCCCCCAGGATAGAGTTCACCCTGCCCCTCTGCCCAGCAGCCCAATGGGAGTCTTTCTTCCCTTTCCCCAGCACAGAATTCACCCCGCCCCTCTGCCCAGCAGTCCAATGGGAGTGCTTCTTTCCTCCTCCCAGCACAGAGTTCACCCCGCCCCTCTGTTTGGGCACTGGGTCTCTAAAAGGTTCGCCATCACTGCACTATACTATCTACCTAGTGGGATCTCAGCATCATGGGATTTGTTCCAGGCAGGCTTGGTTCACCTCCAGATCCATCCACATTAGGTACTCTTGAATTACCTGCCCGCCTTCCCTCTTTTGCCCCTACCTTTCTCCAGCCCTAAACTTGTTCTGGCCATGAACAAACTGCACTGGCCAAGGCAACTTCCCACCAGATATTGGAATGAACTTGCTATATGTAACCTTGTGGCCTGTAATTTATTTGTTTTTAGGAAACTGAGGTCAGCCCTGTATTGACAAAAAATGGGATAAAGACAGGTGACTATTGCACATTTTTATTGTACCATGTAATATTTATCACTCCAAAAATATTCCTTTTTTGGAAGGGCATGGATGACTTTTTAAATTGTTTAATTTTTTTTTTAAAAAAACCAGTTTTTAAAAAAAGATATGTTAGTCATGATTTATTGACACATTCCTCTCCAAGTGGATAATATTTTTTACATTCTGTAGTAACATTATAACAGTTGCAACTACCACTATGCCTGCTGCCGCCTCAGCTGAATCATGTCCCCTGGTGGCATGCATGTTCCAGCAGCGGCCGGGCATGTCTGAGCTGACATCAGAAATAGGTACTGTATATAAAGTGAGATGGACCAAGGGCATGTCCTCTAGTCCAAAACCATCTTATTGGATAGTACAGCTAGGCCATAGTGAGTCTGTTTTGAGCTAAAGATGAGTAGGCGCAGCTGTGTTAATAAACCAGACAAGTTTTGCTACCATTTGTGGCAAATGTACCAGGCACGATCAACATGACCTAACCAAGAGAGTGAGATTTGCTAATGTAAGATCCTGACGTCCTAAGCAGAACTGGACTTCAGATTTGGATTCAGCACACTTGATTTAGTATAGGACACATGGATTAGACCAAGTAGCAGACAATATTTATTTTTTTGTGATGCAGTGTTATGGATCAATTTTTTATTTTATTTTATAAAAAGAAACTTCAACACACTCTTCCCACTGCCCAAAGCCGGAGCTCCAGCACGGGCCGGATGAGCCATTACCTATGGCCATATTGGTACTGTACATACTGTACATACTGCCGTCTTCCAAAGTTGGGGTGCCATCGTTTTTCTTAATTGGGGCAGTTCCCATCAGTTACTTGACTTCTAATGAAGGCAACAGAAAGAAACTTTTTGCCCACCTGCGATGTCTCCAGTGCGCTTGAAATACTGCATGCAGAAAACTGGGCAACACAGTGCCTTGCGCAAGCCTCTTTGGGCATCTCACAAAACGCGGGCACAAGTCAATTTTATGAGGGTGTGGATCTTGTTTACATGTTGGTCTCCTTTCTCTGACTTCTGGGGAATAAGCCAGGCCTGTGATGATGATGAGATGATGATGAGTAACCTATGTTAATTGAAAATAAAGGATCTGGAAAGATTTGAGATGTGTGAATATGTGTAGATCAGGGGTGGGCAACTTACGGCCCATGGGCCAGACCTGGCCCACGCCGCCGCCAGAAGCGGATGCACTTACGACAGCTGTAAGTGCACCCATGGCTGTTGTAAATGCATTTATGACAGCGGCGGACACGTTTTACAGCAGGGGAACCACCAGTCCAATTCATCCGCCCTGTGAAGCCCTTGTCGCTCTTGGAAGCATGAATTAAATGTGCCAGTACAGGCGAATTTTACTTCCGCTTCTGGGAGCGATGAGGGCTTCGCGGGCCTGATGAATTGGCATTGGGGCCCAGAACTGAGCCCCGGGCCATAGTTTGGGCACCCCTGGTATAAAGTACTTTTATCTGACTGTATTAGATGTCCATCTCCCATTTTGGATTGGCTTTGCCATTTTTTAAAGGGAAAAAATGGCTTTACATGCATCATGTCCAGGGTAGCTTGATGCAAAAATCTTCATTTCCTTGGCACTTGTAATTTTGGGGATTTTCCCTTTAGCTTCTGAATTCTGTATCGGAGCGACACCTTTGTTTGGTCAATGCACAGGTTGCAAAAATCTGCTTGCCCTTGAAAACCAGCGATAGTGCCCTGATAGTGCAAGATAGTGCCCTGATAAGGGTGATGCCGCTCGGCTTATGGACCTTTCCTTTGCCTGTTAAAGTTGGTAGAGCCATAATTGGCTCAGCCTCTAGATGGTGCCAAGAACTCACAGGCGGCTTGTGAGCGGCGCAGTGACATCGATACCCAATGTGGCATAGCGGATAGCATGACTAACTAGGACTCAGGAGGCATGGATTCAAAACCCTGCTCAGCCAGGGTAACTCATTTTGTGTGCTGCGGGCCCATGACACCATTTCATGTGCCCCCCACCCCTGCCTCCACCGCCACACCCAGACGTGCCATGTGGTGGAGGAAGGGCAAAATGGCCATCCGGCCCCTGAAGCTGTCTGAGGGAGCATGATCCGGCCCCTGGCTTTAAAAAGTTGAGAACTCCTGCTCTAGGGTATGATGCTCATTCTGTTTATAGCCAAAGAGCCAGCTCTGTCTCTGTGTGTGTGCAGACGTTTCTCTCAGGTCATGTGGCAGGCATGATTGGACTTGGGACACTGTAACCTTTGCCACCAAAGTGGTACCTATTTATTTGCAATTTCTTTCTTTCAAACTGCTAGGTGGCAGGAGCTGGGGACAGATGACGGGAGCTCACTCCATCCCACAGCACTTGGGTTTTGGACTGCTGATCTGCCAACCTTCTAGTCCTCAAGTTCAACCTCTTAACCACAGTACCTTTTAAACTTGGTAAAAACACTCCTTAAACATCTCGCCTTGAAAGCTCTGTTAGGGTCACTAAAGTCAGTTCCGATTGCAATTACCATAAACCTTTGCCATCAGAGCTAATGGAGAAGGATGTGTGTGTGTGTGTGTGTGTGTGTGTGTGTGAATATCTGGAGCGTCATGGGTCGCCATCCCTGTCACAAGCAGCACACATGTGGAACAGGGTTCTGGGTCAGCTGTTCACACCACAGAGAACAACTATGGCAAAAGCTGTGGAATGAATCTGAGATAAAGGAAGAAAAGTCAATTCAGGTGATGGAAGACAACCAGAGTGGCATATAGATGTCGCAAAACGAGAGGATGAGTGTGCACCACAAAACGCACAATTGTGGGCTCCCACTTGGTGGCTCAAGTGTCTAAGACGCTGACTGGGAGGCGGAAGGTCAGCACTTCGATTCCCGAGTACGGCAGGACGGAATGAGCTCCCGTCTTTGTCCCCAGCTCCTGCCAACCTAGCAGTTCGAAAGCAAGACATTGCAAGTAGATAACTAGGGACCACTTCGTTGGGAAAGGTAAACAGCGTTCCATGTGCTCCGGTGTCTACTCAGCTAAAGAGGAATCTAACCAGAAATCTAAAGTTCTGCACTTTAAATTTGTTTGCAATTTAAAATAACATAAAAGTCCCACCTTGTTTGAAAGGTTTAGATGAAAAAGGTGCTGGGGAGAGACCGGGGAGAGAGATACGCATACCAGTCAAGTGCGGCTCCAGAAAATACGGGAACTGCTCCAGCCCGGCCACGCATGCGCAGCGACAACTCCTGTGCATGCGCAGGAGGACCCTTGTGCACATGCACAGGCCCCTTCTGCGCAGGACCCATGCGCAGTAACTACTTTCCCCACCAGTCAAATTACAGGATGATGGCGGGAACCTGGAGGAACGAGCGCTGAAATATGGGAAATCCCGGCCAATCCGGGATACTTGACAGGTGTGGAGATACGGACGGGTGACAGAGGTCCGTTTTGTCTTGCAGTGGAATATTTGATGGCATGTGTCCATTGAAGACTGACTGACCCTGTCAGAAAGGAGCATGTGGGCAGGATGAGCCACTGTGGCCAGGGGTGAGTGTTGCTGCCCGGTCAGCATATGACTCAGCCAGACCAGAGTCCAGGGTGGAATGGACAGTTGACCTGCAGTCTTAGGGCAGCCCATCCACTCGGGGTACATGCAAGGCCAGCCTGGCGCTCTCTGGAATATGCGCTCAATGGCTCAATTACAGTCCCTGTTCTTCCTTAGCACAATAATAATAATAATAATAATAATAATAATAATAATAATAATAATAATAATAATAATAATAATAATAATAATAATAATAATAATAATAATAATAATAATAATAATAATATTTTGCTCAAGAGGGAAAAGGGGCCGATGGAATGGTGGGAAAGTTAGTAAAGGTAAAGGTAAAAGTCACCCTTGCTCGACAGCCAGTCGTATCTGACTCTAGGGTTCAGTGTTCATCTCTCTGCTTCCCAGCCGATGTTGAGTTTTAGATATTTGTAACTTGGTATTTTAGCTGTGCTTTCAACTGTGAGTTGGCAGCCTCGGCTCGGCAATCCTGGGGAACAGTGGGACGCCAAGAACAAAGGTAATAAACATCCCGTCCCCTGTGAGAAGGTTAGAAAATTGACCTCAACCAAGGATGTGCAAAATCAGCAAAACCTCAGACTGCCAGCTCCTCTGATTTCTACCTTGAAATGCATCCTTCCATGGGTTTGTATGCTACTCATTATTTCTTGATAGGTTGCTCAGAAATGAGCTGGAGACTCCCCCCCAGGTAGGTGATTCATTTGTTCATTATATTGATGTCCTGTCTTTCCTGGAGTGATCCGACAAAGGCTTTCTCACCCACAGTATCCTCACAACAGCGCACTATAATAATGTGTCAGAAATTATTCTGGGTTGAAAGGATTGTTGCTGAAGAAACCCCGCTCAGGGACACCCGAATGAGGCTCCTTCCATGTCCCCAAGATCTTTTCCCACCGAAGTGGTCCCTATTTATCTACTTGCAATTTCCTACTTTCGATGTGCTAGGAGAGAGATAGGAGCTCAGTCCATCATGCAGTACTCGGGTCTTCAACTGCCAACTTGCTGGTCCTCCAGCTAATAAGGTGAGCTTCTTAACCACTAAGCCACCGCAGCCTGAGACCCGAGGAGCTGTGTGCAGATTTCTCCTTTGCCAGGAAACTCGCTCAGCAACTCTGTCTAATTACTCTTTCTCAGCTAGACTTACTTGCAGGGATGTTGTGCAGATGAAGTGGAGAGGAGAAGAATTGTGCACAGGCCCTGAGGCCATTGTTGTTAAGTGCTGTCAAGGTGCTCTCGACTCTATGAATGATCTACAAAAAGTTCTGTTCTGTACTCAGCTCCGCAGAAAGGACACATTGGCTTATGCACGCACGCATGGACGCACACAGATACCTGAAATCATGGATAACTGCAAACCCTATGTTTGATGATGTTGCAGGCAGTGACCTCTAGTGGGCAGCTCTGGCAGTGCAACATAGAAATATTGAAATGTTGGTTAAAAACAGTTAATTACAAATACTGAAGGTAAATGTTTCCCTTGCTCGAAAGCCAGTCGTATCTGACTCTATGGTTCAGTGCTCATCTCTGTTACAAAGCCGAAGAGCCAGTGCTGTCTGCTTCTGCAGACGTTTCTGTGGTCATGTGCCAGGCATGACTAGACACTGGAGCGCACGGAACACTGTTTACCTTCCCACCGAAGTGGTCCCTATTGATCTCCTTGCAATTTCTTGCTTCCAAACTGCTAGGTTGGCAGGAGCTGAGACAGAGACGGGCACTCCTTCCGTCCTGCAGTACTCGGGAATTGAATTGCTGACCTCCCGTCTTCCAGTCAGCATCTTAGTCACTTGAGCCACTGCAGTCTCTGAAATATAATGTTATTTCTTTCCTTATCTTAGGTGGAGCGATACAAACAAGAGGGTATCTTTTATCAATTGGCCTCATTAATAGCGATGTCAGCTTGTTGTGTGTGTGTGTATGCGCTCCATACTGGAGCATCACACCCTGCTGTGAACCAGACTAAATTTGTTCCACAACCCATTTATTTAATAAGGTGAGAAGACATACAGTAATTCTAATCCCATACAACCATAATTCTGGCCATTGCTCATATTAACAAGGACTATGGCATTCTCGGATACGAGTTGCAGCCGACGCCAATAATACACAACCAGTAAGTTTTAAAAATCTAAGACTTTAAACATGATTTTTATTGAACTGGCCAGGACAATTTTCCCGACCTTGAATCCGGGACAATCCCGGTTTCCAGGGACGTATGGCAACCCTACACAGGTACTGCATGATTTTGCGCCCGTCTCAGTCCCAGCTCTTGGGGACATGAAAGGAGCCTCATTTGGACGTTCCCTGAGCGGAATTTGCCTGGCACATTCCCAGCACATGTGGACATCCAAATCCTGCCGGGACAGCCTCCCCTCCTTCTTCAGATGCTTTTCGTTTCTTGCTCATTCTCCCAACCCCTTCACACTAGAGTAAAACTTTAACGGGACACTTTGCTTAGTCCTTTCCATCAATAATCCACCCAAAGACCCAGAAAAGTCTAAGAGGCAGTTCAGCAAGAGAGATCCCGGCAGAGACACCCATGCTCACCCCCACGGAACAGGGAACAGGCAACCACTTCTCTGGAGAAAAGGGGCTGTTAGGTAAACCAAGAGCACTCCCTTTGACTGAGTGATATGTTTACCTCCTCCGGAAACCCAAACACAAGAGGTCTGTGGTATCCCTGCCGTTTCCCTTCTGCATCAGAGGTCCGCTCGTGCTATTAAAATCTTGCCAGGCGCAACAGGCGGGTGTAGCTAACCATCCTTCATTCCACCCCCCTCACCTCCATTCCACATCTAAGGAGTCTGTACGTGGATTAAAGACCTATCTGCCTACTTCGCACGCGCCGCCACCCTTACTGGGAGACTTTTCCGAGTCACCATGAGTTTTGCCGAGTTCCTGGAGCAAATTGGCGGCATGGGACGCTTTCAGATTATCCACACGTTCCTGCTCACCATTCCCATTGTGCTGATGGCTAGCCACAACCTTCTCCAGAACTTCACCGCCGCCATTCCAGAGCATCACTGCCGGATCCACGTCGCGGCCAACAGCACCGGCTTCCCCAACCTCACCGGTCTGCTGGGACCCTCGGAGCTTCTCAGAATCACCATCCCTGTCAACAGCCAAGAGCAGCCGGAGAAATGTCGTCGCTTCGTTGACCCACAGTGGTACCTCCTCAATCCCAACACCTCGGCAGCCAACTGGACCAAGACGGACACGGAGTTGTGTGCCAATGGATGGGTCTACGATAAGTCTGAATACACTTCCACCATCATCATGGAGGTGAGAGACAATGGATGGAAATGAGGCATTTGCCGGGTTGCGCACTTTATCAAAAAATGCGCATTATTTTGACAGAATTGTGGTCATTGTTCTTAAGTCTCTTTATAATCTTAAACTACAGAAAGCCAGATATAGGCTGAATGTTAGGCAAAACTTCTGAATGGTTAGAGTATAACGGCAGTGGAACTCATGCCTTCGAGAGGTGGTGAGTACTCCAACACTGAAGGCATTCAAGAGAGAATTGGACCGCCCTCGGTCACATCGGCTTTGACTTGGATTCCTGCTTTGAGCATATGGTTGGACTCCATGGCCGAAAAGGCCCCTTTCAACTCAATTATTCTATGATTCTAGTCCAGTGATGGCCAACCTTGGCACTCCAGATGCTCTTGGAATTCAGTTCCCAGAAGCCTTGATCAGCAGGAGTGCTGACTTGGGCTTCTGGGTATTGAAGTCCAAGAGTGCCAAGGTTGGCCATCACTATATTGTTATTTATCACTTTCTCTCCCCCCCTCAGTTAACACAGCAGGGAGTTTGGAGCAATGGCTTAATCTAAAGTGCCGTGCGCCGGGCGGACCAAGCAAGGGGCAGCAACCAAGGGATGGGGGAGAAGGCTGCTCCCGGGAACCCCTTGTTCGCCACCCCTCACTTGCGCCGCCTGGCACGCGGCACTTTAGAACCAACCATTGCTCCGAGCAGAAGGAGGGAGCTTGGAGCAATGGATAATGTAAAGTGCAGTGCGCTGGGTGGATAAAATAATAATAAAATTATTATTTGCGCCCCAGGGCACCAGAGGCGAGGGCGCACCGGGATGAATCCCCCTGTCCCTGTGGCCCAGCCCATGCCTGAGCAAATCCACTTCATCGGACATTTGAGTGAGGCCTCAATTTATACTTGGGTCCACTTTCTTGAAATCCCATTCCAAGGAAAGGCCATTCCTGGCTGGCACTAGTCTGCCCCATAAACCATCTGAGCCCTCTTCCAAACTGCCCGGCGTTTATTATGTCAGTTCCAAGTTACCAGGCGGCCCTGTTCTGGTGGCCCAGCCCATGCCTGGGTGAGTGGTGACTTGAATATGCACCACCAAACTCATCACTCTAACCCGGTGATGGCAAACCTTGGCACTCCAGATGTTCTTGGACTTCAATTCCCAGGAGCCTAAGCTTAATCCACACGAATGGGTTTACTGCGATTCATCTGGCCCGCGCTGCTCTTGTCGCTCCCGGAAGCGGAAGTAAAATGCACCCATGCGCTTAAGACTCTTCCGGGTTAACCCTTCCTCTGTACGGGCGCGTTTTACTTCTGCTTCCGGGAGCGACGAGAGCAGTGCTGGCTGGATGAACCGCTGTAAACCTATTCGTGTGGATTCACAGGAGGCTTGGGCTTCTGGGAATTGAAGTCCAAGAACATCTGGAGTGCCAAGGTTCGCCATCACGGCTCTCACCCTTATGCCATACTGTCATGTGGAGTTTTGAAGGCAAATCAACTGCTTTGCAATGCTAGGGGCTACAGGGAGGGGAGAGGAGAGTGACTTCCAGCCACCGAGACCTTCCAGCAAACAGAGGGGTTAAGTTTACTTGAGCCCCATGGGGCATTTTGCTGCTGATGGGTAAACATGCAGTAATTGACCCTAACCCCCATTCCCCCCCTCCATCTCCAAGCTTTCCAGTGGAAAAGGCCCTGCTGGGAAGAGAGGAATCCAAAACCAGTGGGAAATCTTGCTGGCAAAAAACCCCCGTGTACTTTTTTTGTATGTTTATTGTTTAATTTTGTTATAACAATAAAAAATTATGTTTTAAAAAAATTATGTTTCTGTAGACGAACATAATTATGTTTCTGTAGACGAACCTTCTAGATGCTAAAAATTTGTGCATTATACCAGTGGCTCAAGTGTTTATTTAATTTTTTTGTGTGGGATTTTAATCCTGCCTTTGGAACTCATGGAGACTGCAGTGGCTCAAGTGGTAAAGACGCTGACTGGAAGGCGGCAGGCCCAGCCGTTTGATACCCGAGTACTGCAGGACGGAATGAGCTTCTAGCAGTTCGGAAGCAAGAAATCGCAAGTAGATAAATAGGGACCACTTCGGTGGGAAAGGTAAACGGCGCTCCGTGCGCTCCGGTGTTTAGTCGTGCCTGCCACATGACTGCGCTGGCTCTTTGGCTTTGAAACAGAGATGAGCACTCCACCCTAGAGACGGATACGACTGGCTTTCGAGCAAGGGAAACCTTTACCCCTTGGTAGTTCAAACATCCCAGCCTTTGCTCGGCTATTTGCAAGAAAGTCACGGATGGGCAAACTGGCCCACTCTAATGATCCTTCTGCCCTAGAGTAGTTACCTTAAGCTTCTTCCAAACCAGGGACCGTCTTTGCAGCTAGTTTTCTCTTGGGCTTTCAAGCCAACAAACGCTGACTCCGTTTCCCTTCTTGCGTTCACAGTGGGATCTGGTGTGCGAACGGCGGAAGCTGCGAGAGATGGCCCAGTCCGTCTACATGGCTGGTGTGCTGGTTGGAGCCTTGATCCTTGGTGGGCTGGCTGACAAGTAAGCTGGGTAAATTGGGGAGGACGTGTTCTCTTGACCCCTTGGCCCCCAGACACAGAGACACGCTTGACGGGGACCGTCGTGCCAGCGGAAAGTCTGACATTTTAAAATCAATCACATTTTGCGCACTGATCACCTACTTGTGGACTTTTCTTGATGACGTGCGTGAATGTATGTTCGTGTGCACTGACATTGTTTTGTGTTTGCTTGGTATTTGTGTATGTCAAAGTCCCATTGCAGGGGGAAAAGGGGAGATTAAATAATAATTTTACACTTTCAAATGCTCCTGCCAACCTATCAGTTCGAAAGGAAGAAATTGCAAGTAGATAAATAGGGACCACTTTGGGGGGGAAGGTAAACAGTGTTCCATGCCTGCCACATGACCACGGAAATGTCTGCAGGCGCAGACAGCTCTGGCTCTTCGGCTTTGAAACAGAGATGAGCACTGAACCGTAGAGTCAGATACGACTGGCTTTTGAGCACGGGTGACATTTACCTTTACTTTCAAATGAATTCTGACATGGCTAATGGATAATCTTTGGCAAGCTCTCCTCAATTCCCTTTCTTCCGCTTCTTAGTTCCTATTGAACGAATGCTCAGGCACAGCTTTAGTAGAAAGAAATAAAATGTTTCCTTACAAATGCTTGTGTTCAAATAAAGTTGGAGAGGTCGCCTAAGACCACAGTGACCTATCAGTTCCACCCTGGACTCTGGTCTAGCTGAGTCACATGCTGACTGTGCAGAAACACGCATGCCTGACCACGGTGGACCCTCCTGCCCAAAATCTCATTTCTGACAGGATAATAAATCTTCAATGGCTTCAAACTTTTTTTTTGGCAGGCAGAAGCGCACAGTGGTCAGCTTTGAGGCACAAATGTTCACAAACGTTCATTGCGACAATGGCTCATAGCCACAATTCCTAGACCAGCTGCTGTGTTTCCTCTCAACGAATCACTTCTCTAAGTGCTCCAACTCCACAGGGAACAGATCTTTTGTGACGTGAACGGTTCTTAATTGCCTACGTCACAAGCCGCTGCCACAAAATGCTTGGTATTTGCAAAAGATATAAGCTGATGGCAACAATGAGCATGAAAGCCATTTCTTTTTAGGGGGGGGGATGCAGTGGTGGGCACCAGCAGGTATGCACCAGTTTGCCAGAACCGGTAGCCCACCACTGGGGAAATGGTTTGGAGACAGGCAGTGCTTGGATGAGAGAAGCTGACAGGGATGTCTGGCCAAGGTGATCCTGCTATGGTACTAGGAGTAGACCTTATGCCAGCAACTCAATGCTGATCATCAGGTGATAGTTAACTAACCTGACCACCCAGAGGACTAGGTGGTGAAGTCCACAGGGTGATGATCTCCAAAGGCAAAGTGGACCCAATGGGCAACATACATTGTTCTCGACGACGACGACTGCAACTCTTATCCGAGAATGCATTTTTTTCCTGGAGCAGGAATAATGTCATTGGCATGAATTTGTTTAAGATGGGTCCCAGCTTGCCATGCTGTGACCCACACACTATGATCTTGGAGCCATCTCCTGTGGCATGTATTATATGCGACATGCAGGATTTAACACCTGGCCCACGAAGCCCTTGTTGCTCGTGGAAGTAAAACGTGCCTGTATGGGCTGGATGAACTGGCATCAGGACCCAGATCCGGCCCATGGGCCATAGTGACTGGCCAGCCCCCTGAACCACGGCCCCAAAAGTTTGCGCACCCCGGACCTAGAGGCTCCCAAGAAGTTGTTTATTTGCTTGAGACTCCACAAGACCCTCCAGTCTTTAACTATTTGTCTACCTGCTTCCTATTTGAGGTTTTTTTAAGGGTCATTTTTTGATCATTTCCAGGCACGGCGGAGTATCTGGGGTACACAAATGTCTCCAAAGCTCACAAGGACAATTTCCTAAGCCGATTCTGCTCTGTTGCGCTCACCCCAAAATGCAAATCCATGTTTGAGCCCAGCCGGGCAGATTTCACCTGTTGACACTTTGCTTTCATTGTAGGTTTGGCCGCCGGGCGCTGACCATCTGGTCCTTCTTACAAATAGCCGTGATGGGGACATGCGCGGCCTTTTCGCCCAATTTCCTCTCCTATTGCATCTTCCGGTTCCTGAGCGGAATGGCACTCTCGGGATTTGGCCTGAGCATCGCTTGCTTGAGTAAGGGGAGTAAGGCGTCTTGGCTAGCAAAAAGTACCACATTTTGCCAGGTTCGAAAGATCGTCAGGTTAACTAACCCCGACTACCTGGAGGACAAACAGCCTTGGGTGGCGAAATCCATGGGGATGGGTGATGGTCCCCAAGGGGCTTAAATCCCACATTAATCCATCTCAATGGAGGGCAGCAACTTCATCAATATAGAGGGGGGGGGGAATCAATGCTCACTGGTTAAGAAGCTCACTGGAAGGCTGACAAGTTCGAGGCCTGGGTATTGCATGATGGAGTGAGCTTCTATCTCTGTCCCAGATCCTGCCAACCCTAGCAGCTCAAAAGCAAGAAATTGCAAGGAGATAAATAGGGACCACTTCAGTGGGAGAGGTAAACAGTGTCCCGTGCGTTCTTGGTGTCTCGTCATGCCTGCCACGTGACCACGGAAATGTCTGCAGAAGCAGACAACGCTGGCTCTTTGGTTTTGAAACAGAGATGAGCACTGAACCCTAGTGTCAGATACGCCTGGCTTTCTAGCAAGGGGAACCCTAACTTTACCTTACCTAGGTCATGGGAGGCTTGGATTTCACCGCAAGCCTAAAGACTCCTTCCCTTTGGGTTGGATAAAGTGATTTTCCATGTTGGGCTAAGCGAGCATTGTGTGTGTGTGTGTATATATATGATAAAGAAAAGGATGGGTTTGCACTGAAGAGACTTCATGCGATCCCTTTGTCTTTCCAGTTGTAGAATGGATCCCCACCCAATTCCGCACCATCACCATCGCCACCACTGGCTTCGTCTACACATTTGGACAGATCCTGTTAGCAGTAGTGGCTTATGCCATCCCTGACTGGCGTTGGCTACAGTTTGCAGTTTCTGCACCCTTCTTCCTATTCCTACTTTACTCGTGGTATGTGAAGTTACTCGAGGTCTCCTTTCATTTCTTCCTAGCCTCGTCTTCAAGGGTTGGTGGGTTGGAGGTGCAGCCAGCAAAGAAGATGGTTGGGGTCTGAGAACATTTTGTTGGGTCTGGTTGCATATGACTGGCTTTCAAGCTAGGGCAGTGATGGCAAACCTTGGCACTCCAGGTGTTCTTAGACACTCCTGCTGATCAGGGCTTGAAGCTCAAGAACATCTGGAATGCCAAGGTTCACCATCATTGAGCTAGGTCATCCTTACCATTGCCTATGGTATTCAAACAGCGTCAAGCTGTTACCATATATACTTAGAGTTGCCATAATTCTCTTCCACAAAACCGGGACAGAAGTCTACTTGACAAAAATGGGCGGGTTATCTACAAAATAGCCTTTTTAAAAATCAAACATAATATAATGACAGCTACAAAACACTTTCACATTAAATATATCAATACATAAATGAATTTATTTACAACAGTTAATTCTTACTGTAAGATGATCTGTTTTACTTCTGAGAAGTTGAGTCACGGTCAACTCTTAACGTCCTCAGTTCCAGGAAACACACTGGTCACACTTATCGGGTGGTGGTGTGAAGCGAGGACATTAAGATTTGTCTCCAGGTATATGCCAACTACAATGTGGCAGGAAATCGCTTGTTTGATGGCAAGAGTTAAAATGTATTTTAATGGTGCGTTATAATACACAATCAGTAAGTTTTAAAAATCCGGGACTTTAACATGATTTGTATTGAACTGGCCGGGCCAATTTTTCAGACCTTGAATCCGGGACAATCCCGGTTTTCCAGGACGTATGGCAACCCTATATATACTCAAGTATAAGTCGAGTTTTTTAGCTCCAAAAGGGGACATGGCTTATACTCAGGTCAATGACCACGTGGGAGCAAATATTTTTTGCTTTCGAACTGCTAGGTGGGCAGGAGCTGGGACAAAGAAGGGAGCTCATTCCGTCCTGCAGTACTCGGGAATCGAACTGCTGACCTCCTGCCTTCCAGACAGCGTCTTAGCCACTGCGATTTAGAAGTGTAATTGCTATTGCTATTCCACTGAATTCGGGTTCCTTTTCGCAGGTGGTTTTCGGAGTCAGCCCGTTGGCTGATTCTTTCTGGAAAATCCCATAAAGCTGTCGGCGTCCTCCGGAGAGTTGCTGATATCAACAACAAGCATGAAGCTGGAATGAGGATCACTGCAGAGGTAAGCAGAAGAGGAAATTGTCATTTATTTCACTGCACTTCTAACCTTTTTATCGGGACTGGAGTGGCTCAAGTGGCTAAGATGCTGACTGGAAGACGGGAGGTCAGCAGTTCGATTCCCGAGTACTGCAGGATGGAATGAGCGCCCGTCGGCTGTCCCAGCTCCTGCCAACCTAGCAGTTCGAAAGCAAGACATTGCAAGTAGATAAATAGGGACCACTTCGGTGGGAAAGGGAAACAGCGTTCCGTGCGCTCCCGGTGTCTAGTCATGCCTGCCACATGAGCACAGGAAGCAGTGGTTAAAAATCTTTAGGACAGGGTTTTTTAACCTATGGCCCACAGTGCCATTTAATGTGGCCCACTGCCCTCACTCCCACAAATGACACCGGAAGTGGCAGAAAAAGCCACATCGACAGCTGTCGTAAATGCATATATGAAGGCCACAGGTTTGTTTTATGGCAGCATTTATGGTGGGGGGTGGGGAACCACCAGTCCGGCCCACTCAGCTGTCTGAAGGAGCATGACCAGGCCCGTGACTTGAAAAGGTTGAGAAACCCCTTCTCTAGGAGAAAAATTAGAAGGCTGTGCGCTTTCTACAAACAGCAGCATAAGCGAGCACTTCTCAATTTGCATTATAAGCCCCCCATCTGCTACTTGGGCTTCTACAAGAAGAAGGTTCAGGAGAATCTGTGCTTACACTCAATTTCCTGCCTTGCTCCAGATGTTTTTTTTTAAAGTAACTTTAAAATAACTATTTCGTGACTTTTGAGATGTGGTGTAATTTTACATATAGTTTGACACCAACGTTTTCTTCGAATCTTGGAATAATCGTGTTAACTAATTACTCTTTAAATGCAGTTTCTGAAATTTTTCCTCCTTCCTGAACACACTTTTTCTTTTTGGTCTTTTGACAGGTTCTCCTTTCCAACATGGAGAAGGAGCTGTCCACAACTAAGTCTTCTTACACCATCTCTGACTTAGTGCGCACTCCGGCCATCCGCCGTATCTTCCTCTGCCTCTCTGTGGTGTGGTAAGAGTCTCACCCCAAATATATGCAGCAGCCCTAGGCATTTTGTCACCCTGCTTATTCAACGTATATACAGAGCATATAATGCGCAATGCAGGGATGGAGGAATCACAAGTTGGGATCAAAACTCCTGGGAGAAACATCAATAACTTGAGATATGCAGATGATTATCCTAATGGCAGAAAGTGAGGAAGACCTAAAGAAAATCCTGCTTAGGTTGAAAGAAGAGAGTGCAAAAGCTGGTTTGAGATTCAACATCAAGAAAACCAAGATAATGGCCACAGTACATGGAAAATAGATGGGGAAGAAGGAGAAGCAGTGACAGATTTTACTTTCTTAGGATCCAAGATCACTGCAGATGGCGATTGCAGCCATGAAACAAAAAGACGACTGATTCTGGGGAGACAACCTATGAGAAACCTGGGGAACATAGTGAAAAGTAGAGACATCACCTTGTAAACAGAAATGCGCACAGTCAAAGCAATGGTTTTCCCAGTGGTAATGTATAGGTGTGAGAGCTGGAAGGTCAAATAGCGAAGATGAAGTACTTTGGACATCAAATGAGAAGAGCAGATTCGCTTGAGAAAGCCTTGATGCTGGGAAAGGTGGAGGGCAAAAGAAGATGTGGGTGGCTAAAGATGAGATGGCTGGATGGCATTGTAGACGCAATGGGCACATTGCTGGGCAGGTTGAGGAGGATGGTGAAGGACAACAGAGGGGCCTCGAGGACAATGGTCCATGGGGTCACAAAGGGTCGGAATCAACTGTGCGACTTAACAACAACAACAACAAAAGGCAGTAAAACAAACAAAAAAAAAACCCCATTTTTTTAAATAAGGGAGACCGAGATACTTCTTCTAACTTTGAATGTTAATTCGAAAGTCATCAAAGTTGTCGGGTCATTCACTGTTAATAACTCATTCTCAAATTGCCCCCACTTAACGTTGGGAATCACGGCTTTAAGTGCACGAATTGTTCACGTGGCCACATTGCAGTCCACCTATATTCTTCTGCTTTGCACGCAAAAAGCGTTTAACTGTGCCTCCGTTTGCAACGGGGCTGCGGTGGCTTCAAGTGGTTAAGAGGCTGAACTGGTGTCGTGGCATGCCTGCCACATGTCTGGAAAATTGTTTTTTTTTTTAAAGGCTATTTTGTAGATAACCCACCCATTGTTTTTGGTCAAATATACTTCTGTCCCGGTTTTGTGGGAGATAATTATGGCAATTCTAGCTGAATAGGAATAATTTCCATGGCTGCGTTTCCAATATTTTCTGCCATTCACCGTCTCTGCCTCCCATCTTTGTCGCAGGTTCTCAGTGAGTTTCTCCTACTACGGACTGGCCATGGACCTCCAGAATTTCGGCGTCAGCATCTACCTCATCCAGGTGATCTTTGGGGCTGTCGATATCCCAGCCAAGGTGATCGTGACCATTACCATGAGCTACCTGGGTCGGAGAATCAGTGCCTCGTCTTTCCTCATCCTCGCCGGGATCATTATCATCACAAACATATTTGTTCCCACAGGTGAGCCGTGTCCCTTTTTTTGACCACAGTATCCTTTCTCTGGTGCAGGGTTGCTGGGAGATATTTTGAGATAATCCAAGGATGCTCAACCTGCACCCCGTGGGCTGAATGCGGCCCATGGCACCATTTCATGTGGCGCTCCACCACACCTCCACTACTCCTGGAAGTGCCATGTGGTGGAGTATTGACAAAATGGTCATCCGGCCCCTGAAGCTGTCGGAGGGAGCGTGACCTGGCCCATGGCTTGAAAAGGTTGACAACTCCTACATTAAAATCTACCAGTGGGATGCATTGGCCTCCTTCTGGCAATTTGGAACATGTGAACATTGGGAATGAGCCGGGGTTTGAAGGGGTGGAGCAGTCTCTGCTGTATGAAATGATGATGCTTGGTTTGATGCTGCCTTTCTGCCTTCTGCCCATAGAACTGCAGATGGTTCGCACATCACTGGCTGTCATTGGGAAGGGGTGCCTCTCGGCCGCCTTCAACTGCATTTTCCTCTTCACCACAGAGCTCTACCCCACACCAGTCAGGTGAGGAACAAATCTGGGATGCTTCTTCACTCTACACATCCCCCCGCCACACTTAGCATCTTAACCACTCGAGCCCTTTAGCTTTAACTTACTCACCACCCCTTCCATGGAAAAAACCAACCTTCGTCTTTGTAGGGTTTGATCAACTCTTGTCCTTTTTCTACCCATCCTTCCCTCACCAGGCAGACTGGGTTAGGTTTCGGCAGCACCATGGCCCGCGTGGGAGGCATCGTCGCTCCCCTGGCTAAGATGATGGAAGACTACTACTCTTTCCTGCCTCCCATTGTGTACGGATTGGCCCCCATCATTTCTGGCCTGACTGCCTGCTTTCTGCCAGAGACCCTCAACATCCCACTGCCAGATACCATTGATGATGTGGAGAACAGGTGAGGCAATTGGGAATGGACATCTTGCCATGGGGTGAAGGAAGAACTGAGACGGATGGGGCCACTTACTCCCATCCAGGTAGCATCAAACTGTAGTCTCCATCATCCCTGGACTGTGCTGACTCTTTGCTTTATTTATATGTATTTATTTATTATTCAAATTTATATATTGCCACCCCATTCAAACGAGTTAATCATGGTAGCAAATTGCTGCTCATGCCAGGAGGTATTATTGGGTACCCATCAGAGAAGGCTTATAGCAGTGGGGGTAAACCTATGGCTTGTGTGCCAGACGTGGCACTCCCAGCCCTCTCTGTTGGCACATACACCATCACCCAAGCACAGCGTTCACCCCGCCCCTCTGCCCAGCAGCCCAATGGGAGCGCTTCCTCCCTCCCCCTAGCACAAAGTTCACCCCGCCCCTCTACCCAGCAGCCCAATAGGAGCGCTCCCTCCCTCCCCCCAGCACAAAGTTCACCCCGCCCCTCTGCCCAGCAGCCCAAATGGGATCGTTTCCTTCCTCCTCTCCCCCCCCCCCGTTGATGTGTTGGCACTTTGCAACAAATAAGTGGGTTTTGTGTTGCAGTTTGGGCACTTGGTCTCTAAAAGGTTTGCCATCATTGTTATAAGAGGTCGGACGGAAGCGGGCCTGGTGGTGGGAATCCCACTCTGCTTCAACTACTTTTGATTTTTCTCCCCACTCCCACCCGGCCCCAAAAGAGCCAGAAAGAAGACCAAGGAAGAGTTGGCCCAGGAGAAGAGTCTGCTGCAAAAACCGGACATGGTCCTCTTCAAAGAGGCTTGCTGATCCACAGAGCAAGGGACATCCCCCGGTCTTCCTTCCGCCTCTGATGCTGGGAAGAGAGACTCTTTAAAGGATTGATGGGCTTGGGCTGGGAACAACTTTATGGAGGGATGAAGCTCTGAAGACTTGGGAAGATGGAAACCTCCTCGACTTTGCTCTTCGCTTTCCCCACACTTTTCATCCCTCTGAGGTCTTCGGTTCAGGGGAAATGGAGAGTTTGATGGTGTGGGCAAACTCCTGTCCCGCAGCCACAAGGTTGGACGTTCGATCCTGTCCAGGGCTCGAGGCTGACTCAGCCTTCCATCCATCCAAGATCAATAAAATGAGTCCCCAGCATGCATACCTGTCAAGTATCCCATATTGGCTGGGATTTCCCGTATTTTGGCACTCGTTCCTCCCCTTTCCTGCCGCCGTCCCGTATTTTGAACGGTGGGGAAAGGGGTTACTGCGCATGTGCACATGCACAGAACCCATCTGTGCATGTGCAAATGTGTTCTGTGCATGTGCAAACATGTTCTGCACATGCATGCATGCAGAGTAAATTCCCGTATTTTCGGGAGCTGTGCTTGACGGGTATGCAAGCATGTGGGTGGGCAAAATGCGAATTAACTTGTGAACCGCCCAGAGAGTACACTAAGTGCTGTAGGGTGGTATATAAATGTGATTGCTTTGCTTTTTTTCCCCATGTACACCAGGAGGACTCTCCCTAAATCTTGTTTTCAGCTGCTGTGATAATAAAGTTGAAAGTGCTTCTGAACATGTATAGGTTTCCCTCGCACATGTTTTAAAGCAAGCCGCAGCTTGTGGATTTGCTCTGGAAAAAATTAATTGACTTTAGTTTGAAGTTAGTTAACCACCACCTGACAATCAAAGTAGGGTGTAATTCAGGGGTGCCCAAACTATGGTGGAAAAATGTAGTTAAAGTATGGAAGGTAACCCTTATTTTCTGAAAATAGCTAAACTAATTGCTTTTTTAGTTATGTTTTCAAAAGCCAACAATGTCACAGGGGAGACCTACATCTGAATTCTGGAAGCTATTGTCATATGGTTATAAAGGATGCAGGGGCTCAAGTGGCTAAGATGCTGACTGGAAGGGGGGGGAGGTCAGCAGTTCGATTCCTGAGTACCGCAGGATGGAGTGAGCTCCCGTCTTTGTCCCTGCTCCTGCCAATCTAGCAGTTCCAAAGCAAGAAATTGCAAGTAGATAAATAGGGACCGCTCCGGTGGGAAAAGATCTTGGGGACATGAAAGGAGCCTCACTTGGGTGGAGATCCTCCAGCCAAAATCCTTACAGCCCAGAAGCATCTTTGTGTGCTTCTGATACAATTATATTTATAAAAAAAAGCTATTTAAAGTAAATTAGTATTTGCAGCAAGATGGATTGAAAGCAACATACAAAGGCAAGCCAGTTTGAGAGAATTCCTTACCTATTTCAGGCAAGCAAATTCCCACTTGTAGCAGCAACGTCTGTGTTGACCGAAACAATCAGCATTTTTTGGGGGAAATGACAGGCTTCTGGGAATTGAAGTCCAAAACCCAAAATTGTGAAACACCTCTTGCAGCCGGAGGGTGGCAAACAGTTGATGATCTTCCGGGCTTCTTCCAGCTCTACAATTCTGCAATTCTACGGGAAAGGCCTGACCAGGGGGGAAGAAGCTGATGTGTTCTTTTCTCTGGCTGTCCCTTTGCCTCATTTGCCCTCAAAGGACTGCCGAGCATGATCAGCACATGACCTGTCAGGAACATGGCATTCCCAGAGATTTCAGGGGTCAAAGCCTGTCATTGGGAAGTGATGTCGTAAACACTGGGCAGTTCGGAAGAGGGCTCGGACGGTTGATGGGCAGACTAGTGCCAACCAGGAATGGGATTTCAAGAGAGTAGACCCAAGTATACACTGATGCCGCGAGGCCTCACTCAAATGTCCGATGAAGTGGATTTGATCAGGCATGGGACAGGGGGATTCATCCCAACTTGAGACACCAAGTCATCCGAGGGCATTTATGCTAGCTCGCTGGCAAGCCCTCCCACCCCCACAGTCCCAAAGAACACCGATGTCAGACAGACAATGTGCCCTGTGACACTGGATAAACTGAAAGCGCAGAACATGTTCTCTGCAGCTGCCCTTTTCATAGAGACATCCGGAACAAGTTCATATCTCCACTGCTCTGCAAGGATCCTGGCCAGTCGAACAGCACATGCATGCACCCGCTGCTATCTGGCGAAAGGCCCACCTTATTTATTTATTTATTTTATTTCAATTTTTATGCCACCCACTCAGATAAAAACCGGACTCAGGGTGGCGTACAACAATTAAAAAATGTATAAAAACAAGTTATAAACCCCGTCACCCACCCATCTATCCACCCTCCTACTCCCACCCCATTTAAAACTAAAAGGGAAGGGAGGAATACAGAAACACAGAAGGAGGGAACCAAATGGACTCTAGCTGGAGATGAGCCAACAGGCCCCACACCTGCCCCACCAGCCAGGTCTTCAAACCTTTCCTTCACCCACAACGCTGCCAAGTTCTGCACCACAGTGTATATCATCAGAAGAACAATCCAGGAAGGACTTTCAGCCTTGCGCTACAGCATAGGCCCGTGATGGCGAACCTTGGCACTCCAGATGTTCTTGGACTTCAGTTCCCAGAAGCCCAAGCCCCCATGAATCCACACGAATGGGTTTACTGCGATTCATCTGGCCCACTTCGAGTTAAGTAAAATAATAGATAGATAGATAGATAGATAGATAGATAGATAGATAGATAGATAGCTACTGTAGAGATAGATAGATAGATAGATAGATAGATAGATAGATAGATACTGTAGAGATAGAAAGATAGATACTGTAGAGATAGATAGATAGATAGATAGATAGATAGATAGATAGATAGATAGATAGATAGATACTGTAGAGATAGAAAGATAGATACTGTAGAGAGAGATAGATAGATAGATAGATAGATAGATAGATAGATATATAGAAAGATAGATACTGTAGAGATAGATAGATAGATAGATAGATAGATAGATAGATAGATAGATAGATAGATAGATAGATAGATAGATAGATAGATAGATAGATAGATACCATAAGCCCAGAACTGGGATCCGATAACTGGTAATCTGACCCCCAAATCTCCTCCTCACATCTGGGAGTGCAACGGCAGCTCGCAAGATGACCGGAATCAATCCCAATGGAAGTTAATTCCTAACACTGCCATGTGAATCATACACCGGGTTGTAAGTCAAAGCGGACAACATGCGCCTCACGTCAGCTGGGGCTGCCTTCAGTGTTGAAAGAGGCAACCGGGGTCCACTTTCACCCAGCTTTCTTGGGACACCTCCCCAAACTGGGGTAACACTTTAACCAAGAGATCGGCCCCAGCTATTATATATACCGTTCCTAGAAGATGTTTCAGCCCAAGAGAGCTCGCAAGCGGAATGAGACTCTAAGTGTGGCGAAAACCATGCTCTGTGTTGACCTTTGACCTCTTTCTCGCCAGGGACCGTAATTGACAATTCTGCCACCATCCCTACCACTCTGGGACGTTTGGTAGAAATGAAAGAAAAAGAGAATTATTCTGTGATATGAGGCAAAGAATCCCAAGAAACGTCAGAGATTCTTGGGAACCTTCGTTTGCTAAATACAAGCTCTGGTTTTATGGCGCTCTTCTGAAAGCGTTTTGGTGCTCAATGTTTAGATTTTTAGTAATTTTTTCCAGGCAACTAGTAGATCATAGCCAGACAGGAGCCAAAGAAGTAATTCTCCAGTCCCCTGGTTCTTCTGAAGCGCATCACTTTGCCCATCATGAGCTTTGCTGAGCTCCTAGAACATGTCGGCAGCTTGGGCCGCTTCCAGATCATTTACGTGGTCCTGCTGATTTCCCCCATTTTCTTCATGTCATGCCACACCATGCTGCAGAATTTCACGGCTGCCACGCCGGATCACCATTGCATGGTCCATCACACGGCCTTCCCTGGGAACTGGACCCTGGCGGAAGAAGATCTCCTGAAGGTTTCCATCCCCACGGACAAGAAAGGACAGCCAGACCAGTGCCACCGCTTCGTCCGCTACCAGTGGCGGCTCTTGAACGCCACCGGCATCAACGGAAGCGATGTGGAAATCGCCATGACAAATGAGACCATAATGGAAATGGAGGCGTGCCGTGATGGCTGGGAATACGACGAGAGCCTCTTTCTCAACACCATCGTCACAGAGGTGAGGTCAACAGCAGGGGAGCGGAAGGAAATTTCAGTGGTCAGTCTCTCAAACCTTGTCTCTCTCTTACGTCTTCCTTTCTTGGGTTCATAGGATTATTTGTACAAAGCAGATCTTTAGACAAGGAGAGGTTAAACCAGGGATTCAACCTGCAACCAGTGGGCCGGATGTGGCCCATGGCACCATTTCATGTGGGTCCTCCACTGCCTCCACCACACCATGTGGTGGAGGAAGGGCAAAATGGCCATCCGGCTCCCCCAAAGATTGACCCGGCCCCTGGTTTTAAAAGGTTGAGAACTCCTGAGTTAAACTCACTTTTTGGTTACTTTTGAATCACAACGATTATAGTAGCAACTTAGTAATTTGATGTTCTTGTGCGCTCTCTTGGTGAGTATGTACTGTACTTTGTTTTCAAAAAGTAAGTTTGTTTTCAAAGTAAAACTTTACATTTGCTACCATTAGTAGCAAATGTTAAGAGTCCTGCTGGGTCAGAGATGGCCTCCTTTCTTGCTGATTCAGGGATATAATTGCAGTATTGGTAAGTGGGGGCAAATTACACTTTCCCTGCCCTTCTGTAGGGTTCCCTTGCTCGAAAGCCAGTCGTATCCGACTCTAGGGTTCAGTGCTCATCTCTGTTTCAAAGCCGAAGAGCCAGCGTTGTCTGCTTCTGCAGACGTTTCCGTGGTTATGTAGCAGGCATGACTAGACACCGGAATGCATGGAGCACTGTTTACCTTCCCACCGAAGTGGTCCCTATTTATCTACTTGCAATGTCTTGCTTTCGAACTTCTAGGTTGGCAGGAGCTGGGACAGACGACGGGAGCTCACTCCGTCCTGCAGTACTTGGGAATCGAACTGCTAACCTCCCGCCTTCCAGTCAGCATCTTAGCCACTTGAGCGCTATGTTTTATTCAGGGAAAGGGGAAAAGAAAAAAAACGTTCCCTTTTTATTTTTATAACTTTTTGTGATCCTGAGCTTTAATCTATTTTTCCCCTTCATATAATAAAGCTGTCTTTTTACAGGAGACATGTGGGATCTTTATACAGTAAAACCCCAGGTTGCAACCACCATGGTTTAAGTTTGCTGTGGTTTACAATGGCAAACCCTATGGAAATGCCGTCCCGGTTTACAAATTTTAAATGTTTTATTTTTCTGGTTTACAACGATCAATTCAGGATTATTTTTAAATTTTTCAATGCATCCCTATGGATGTTTCGGTTTACCATTTTTTTCCTGGGTTACAATGGATGCTGCTGGAATGGACCTCCATCGTAACCCGGGGTTTTACTGTATACAGCAGTGATGGCGAACCTTTTAGAGACCGAGTGCCCAAAGTACAACGCAAAACCCACTTATTTATCGCAAAGTGCCAACATGGCAACAGAGGAGGGAGGAAACGCTCCCATTGGGCTGTTGGGCAGAGGGGCGGGGCAAACTCTGTGCTGGGGTGCCTACAGAGAGGGCTCTGAGAGCCACCTCTGGCACGCGTGCCATAGGTTCGCCACCACTGGTATACAGCATTGTCTGGTCGGATTACTCCAGTTCCTTTACTGGCAATGCTCCATTTTGCTACCTGACTTACATTGCTAATTCCCACCTGATCTGGCTGGTTTGTAAGCATAAACACATAGCGATTGAAACCTATCATCCACTCCTTCATCCCTCCCTTTCCCATCTTGCCTGCAGTGGGACCTGGTTTGCTCCTCCAGACACCTGAAGCCAATGGCCCAGTCTCTGTACATGGCTGGAGTGTTACTGGGAGGACTGGTCTTTGGCAGCCTTTCCGACAGGTAGGGAACTCTCCAGGTGGCAGGGCAGAATCTAAGGGCATATCTACGCCACCATGTTGTCCCTGACCCTTTTGGTAAAGGTAAAAGTTTGCCCTTGCTCGAAAGCCAAGCACATCCGACGCTATGTTTATAGTCAAAGAGCCACTGCTGTCTGCACCTGCAAATGTTTCTGTGGACATGTGGCAGGCATGACTAGACATATGCGCATGCACTAAACCCATTTGTGATAAATATAATTATTGAAATGTTCTTGAAGAATTCAGAGTGATCATTTAGTGATTTTTGCCTCAAACAGTTTTTTCTTCTTGTGTGCAATATTAACTGTGGCCATAATGTAACACGTAAATGTGGGGAGCACTCTGCTCCACACCTGCTGTTTCTAAAATGCTGACACTGTCAAAGTCCACAGTTCATTTCAAATCCTCCACACCACTAGTTGTGCATTACAGTAGTTAGGCATTATATGCATGGGCAGTTAGACATTATATAGACATCATATGCATGGGCAGTTGGCCTATACAGAATAGGGTTTGTTCAGGGTAGAAGTTAAGATAGAAAAAGGGGAAATCTATCTATCATCTTTTTTCAAAATATGTGCCTTCTTTCCTAACAATGCTTCTCTCTTTTGCTGCGGCCTCCTTCCAGGTTTGGACGCCGCGCAATTCTCATCTGGTCTTACCTGCAGCTGGCCACATCAGGGACTATCACGGCCTTTTCCCCCAACCTCACAGTCTACTGTGTCTTCCGCTTTATGACCGGGATGGCCTACACGGGAATTGTGTTCAACTGTTTTTCCCTCTGTGAGTGTCGAGCATTATTTCAGCATCACAACAGAGGTGGCTTAACAGCACCTATGTATCAAGGCGAGGGTGTGGGGAGCTCCGTATGTCTTGCGTGTCACCCCTGGCTCCCCTTCAACATCTGGAAGTGGTCAGCCAAAGGCACCCAAAGGCTCCACATTGACCTGGCATCAAAAACAGGGTGTCTGGTTTGCTTTGCCTTTCAATCACAGTGTGAGATGGACCCCAAGAGATCCTATCCAGCTCTTGGTGGCTCATGGCACCTGACATCACCTTGGACAGACAGACAGACAGACAAACAGACACTGTATACAAACATACAAATACTGTATAGGTTTCCCTGACCCTTGCTCAAAAGCCAGTTGTGCTGTTTCATAGCTGAAGAGCCAGCGCTGTCTGCTTCTGCAGACGTTTCCGTGGTCATGTGGCAGGCATGACTAGACACCGAAGCGCACGGAACGCTGTTTACCTTCCCACCAAAGTGGTCCTTATTTATCTTCTTGCAATTTCTTGCTTTCAAACTGCTAGGTTGGCAGGAGCTGGGACAGAGGACGGGCGCTCATTCCGTCCTGCAGTACTCGGGAATCGAACTGCTGACCTCCTGCCGTCCAGTCAGCATCTTAGCCACTTGAGCCACTGCAAATACTAGATAAATTTGAAATATCAAAGTGAACACTAAAAAGGCGACATAGTGAAAAACTAAATGGGAGATTTATCGATTCTGACTGCTTGGCTTGGCTTTTGAAAAGAAAACTAAAATCCGTGACAAATCAAAACTTAGAGATGCATGGATCCATGCTGAGTGCCTTTCGTTCAGGGGTTCCCAACCTAAGGCTCATGGGCCAGATCCAGCCCATGGTGCCATTTCTTGTCCCCCACCTCCACCATAGTTGTCAAGTCTCCCGTTTTGACCGGGAAATGCCGGGAAATTTCCCTTATTTTCAAATCCAAAACTTGACCAGTATGACCCCCCGCCCCTCCAAAGGGCATTCAAGAAACAAAATGCCTACCCCATTAAAACTGTTGGGACAAAGTCGCCATCCTCATCATGCAGGCAGGGCAAAATGGCTGTCTGGCCCTTGAAGTTGACTGAGAGAGTGTGACCAGGCCCCCAGCTCAAAAAGGTTGGGAACCCCTGCTTTAGTTTTTTTTAAAAAGTCTCCCTTTGGATCCCCAGGTATTCAACCACGTCAATTCTGAACTCATTCTTTCTGCCATATTCCTATAGCTGTAGAATGGACCCCCACCCGAACGCGGGCCATCTTGGGGACCTGCATCGGCTATGCGTTCACCATTGGACAGATGTCCCTGGCAGGTCTAGCCTACCTCATCCCAGAATGGCGTCAACTGCAGCTCGTGGTGTCTGTGCCTTATTTCTTCTTCTTTGCCTATTCTTGGTAAGGGGTGGAAATTATTTGGGTCTGGCCTTAGTCTCTGCATTTAATGGTCATATTAGAATGAAGGGGGTTCTCTGCTTGAAGAATCAGAGAATAACTGAGTTGGGCATGTAAGGCTATTGAGTCCAACCCTGTGCTCAATGTAATTTTGGGATTCCAGATGTTAAGTCCCAATAACTCCTGAATTTTACAAATATTGGCAATTGCCTGCCCCAAACCTCCCCAACCCTTCTTCTCATTGAAAAACAACAATGTTGACCAGGGGTTCTCTACCTTTTTTCAGCCATGGGACGGGTCACGCCCCATCAGACAGCTGAGCAGGCTGGACTGGTGGTTTCCTTTGCCATAAACACTGCCATAAAAACAGGTCTCTGGCTGTCATAAATGTGTTTACGATCGCTGCGGACTCATTCACGGCGGTAGTCAATGCGTTTACGATGGCCATAACTGAGTCCATGGCCGATTCCAGTGGTGGCGGTTGGAGCAAGGTTGGGGGGGCAGATTAGATGGTGCTGTGGGTTGGATCCAGCCCACGGGCCATAGGTTGAGAACCCCTGGCTTTGACTGAGCCAGTGTGGGTTAATAGGAGATGCCAGTAAAGATTCTTATGTCTTTACAAGGGCAAATGGATTGGAAATTACCCTGCAAAGTCAGGCAAGAGTCACACTGCCACACTGCTTCCTGATATACAGTTGTAGTGGGTTGTTAACCACTTCAACTGGGACTGCGGTGGCTTAGTGGTTAAGACACTGAACTTGACGACCAGACGGTTGGCAGGTCAGCAGATCGAGACCTGAGCTCTACGTGGCAGAATGAGTTCCCGCCGTCTGTCCCAGGTCCTGCCAACCTAGCAGTTCGAAACCAAGAAAATATTAGGAGTTCCCCACTAGAAACAACATCAACAACAAAAGCCTGCTTAGTACAGCAGAGAGCATTGAAAATAGGCTGAGGTGGGCGCTTTTCGCCAAAAATTAAACCTTTTCCTGTAGCATCTTTTGCTCTGATGTCTCACCCAGCAGAGCGGTTCTGCCAGCACTTGGAGACTTGGCAACCCCGCTGGCTGGTTTTTTCCCTCTCTCTCTCTCTCAGACTTTGCCATCTTTTCCTCTTCCAGGTGGTTTTCTGAATCTGCTCGCTGGCTGGTGATGGCTGGAAACCTAGAGCAGGCTCTGAAGGAGCTCAGGAAGGTGGCCAGGGTGAACAAGAAGCCTGACGCTGAAGACCAGCTGACCGTCGAGGTGACGACGAAAAGATGGTTTATAGCTTTATGTTCACCCTGTTGGGAAATCTGCAGAGTGGTGTAGCTAATGCGCTCTAATGTGTTTTTTTGAAATGCAAGCCCTCCTGAATTCCCCTTTTCTTTGCTCCCTAGTTCCTAAAACACCAAATGCTCAGGCACAGTTTTAGCAGAATGAAAGAAAATAAAATTACAGTGAAACCCCTTGCTGTTCAGTTGCACAGTCGATTCCGACCCTTTGCTGTGACCCTATGGACCATTGTCCGCCAGGCCCCTCTGTTGTCCTCCACCATCCTCCTCAACCCGCCCAGCTCTGTGCCCATTGCGTCTACAATAGCCATCTCATCTTTGGCCTCCCCCTGCTCGATGCAGGAATCTGAACCAAAGCAGATATGACCGTAGTGGCTTTCACATTATCTCTTGAATGTTTCCAGTGCTCACCACCTCTCAATGCAGTTGGTTATTATCCTGATTCCTGCATGCACATACAGGGGTGTGCTGGGTACCATGGGACGGCACTGGACAGGGAATGGTGGGGATGCCTATTTGGAGTGGGGGTGGGATCCAATACATTGCTGTGCGCAATGTCCCCAAGCCTCTCCATACAGTGAGCTGTTCGCCCATAGAGAACATGGGGAAGAGCGTTATTTAGTCAGATCAGAAACCACTGTTTCTCAGGAATCTGAATGTGAATTGCAAGGTTCAAGAATGTCTAAAACTCTTCAGGAAATCTTGAAGGTTTTCACCAGGTTTCAAAGGATCGTAGAATCAGACGCAGACAGCGCTATAAAGAGAAGAGCACTGAACCCTAGAGTCAGATACGACTGGCTTTCGACCAAGGGTGACCTTTCCCTTAGTATGTGAGATGGTGGAGACTAAGGTTCTAGACCTCATGACGACCTTTATCTACCCGCCTCTATCTTTGTGTGTTGGCAACGTTAATTTAGAAAATGTTTTTCCCTTTAAAATATTTCCCTCCTTCTTCCCTAGTTCTTAAAATCCAAGATGGAGAAAGAAATGGCAACTAGAAAATCCAGCTATTCCTGTCTGGACTTGGTGAGGACACCCACCTTACGTCGCATCTCCTGCTGCCTGTGCTTTGCATGGTGAGTGTAGAAATCCTGATGGATGTCTCCAGAGACCCTATAAGACAGGGATTCTCAACCTGTGGCCTGTGGGAGGAACCACGTGACCAGCCCACCCAGCCTACGGCGCAAAAAGTTTGGGAACCCCTGCTCTGAAGTAATAGAAAGCCAATTTGCCTAGTGGTCTATGTAACATACCGTGATACTGTCTTCTGTTCTAAGGTTCTCCACCAACTTTGCTTATTATGGACTGGTCATGGATCTCCAGAACTTTGCCATCAACATCTACTTGATGCAGTTAGTTTTTGGAGTGGTCGACATCCCATCCAAGTTAATGTCAACTTTCTCACTCACCTACATTGGGCGACGGTTTACCCAAGCCATCACACTTATGCTGGCTGGCTTAAGCATAATAGCAAATATTTTCGTTCCTGAAGGTGAGAGGGTCTCCTTGGTTCTGTTAAGAGCGCCTGCGGTGGAATCAGCTAACCAGCCCACCTTGAATGCCGACACGTTGGTCATTCGAGACCTGGGTAGTGCATGACGGCTTGAGCACCCGTCTCTGTCCCAGCCGTAGCAGTCCAAAAGCAAGAAATTGCAAGTAGATAAATAGGTTCCACTTTGGTGGGAAAAGATCTCGGGGACATGAAAGGGAGTCTCATTCGGACGTCCCCTGAGTGGAGTTCCTCCAGCAAAAATCCTTTCAACCCAGAGTAATTTCTGACATGAAATTATTATTATTTGTTCTGTCTAAAGATGCTTTGGTTTGCATTCCTGCGTTGACTTGATGATCTCAGGGGCCCCTTCCAACTTCATTATTGTATGATTCTATGATGGGGGGGGGGGCTGGCAGATCTCTAAATAAACAAGTCATATCTAGTAGGAAGAGGATGAGAAAGAAAGGTGAGGATGACACTGAGTCCAACTCTTAGCCATCTTCAGTACCATGGACAGCTCAACCTGAAGAAACTCTCAGGTCCAGTAAGAGGAATCCATTCATAACAGGAAGCTAAAATAGCATCTTAAGTGTTTAAGTAGGATTTGGTTGTCATGTTGAGGGAACAAAGGATACCCCAAAAAGGTCCATGTACTTTTCAAGTAGGGAGTGGGGATGCCCTCTTTCCAAATGGTTGCAGACTCCTGTGGTTACTTCATCATATTTCACTCTTTAGTGGGCTGATTGATGGACCAATGTAAATTAGCTATTTATTCAGAACGAGAATGTTACTTTTTTGGGGGGTCTGCAGTGGCTCAAGTGGCTAAGATGCTGATCAGGAGGTGGCAGGTCAGCAGTTCGATTCCCAAGTACTGCAGGACGGAACGAGCTCCCGTCTTTGTCCCCAGCTCCTGCCAACCTAGCAGTTCGAAAGCAAGACATTGCAAGTTGATAAATAGGGACCACTTTGGTAGGAAGGGAAACAGCGTTATGTACAAATGACAGGTTCCGTCTTCTAGTACAGCGGGGACAAATGTCTCTCAGAAATCCTGGAGGTGCCCAGCCGTAAATGTGGGCAATTTTGAATTAAATGCATCAAAATTTAGTATATAGCATGTCCATTTGATCCTGCAATCCAGCAGCAAAACTTCTGTTACTCAGTGTAGTAAATTGCACTAAATTAAAGCCCACTGAACCAACGGGTATTTGGTAAGTCAACTCCTCTGTACGTTCCATACAGTCAATAGGTAAAGGCCAAAGTTTATAGCCAAAGAGCCAGCGCTGTCTGCAGATGTGTTGGACATGTTGCAGGCATGACTAGACATGGAATGCTGTTTATCTCCCCGCCGAAGTGGTACCTATTTATCTACTTGCAATTTCTTGCTTTCGAACTGCTAGCTTGGCAAGAACTGGGACAGAGATGGGAGCTCATTCCGTCCTAAAGTACTCGGGAATCGAACTGCTGACCTGCCAACTTTCTAGTCGAGTGATGGCTAACCTTGGCACACTCCAGGTGTTCATGGACTTCAATTCCCAGAAGCCCAAATCAGTATACCTGCTGATCAGGGAATTGAAGTTCAAGAACATCTGGAGTGCCAAGGTTTGAGTCAGAAAGTTCAGTGTCTTAACCACTAAGCTGCAATCAATAGGTTTACTTGAGTGCAATTTGCCATACTAAGCAACAGGAGTTTGGCTAGAATGTGTTGGTTTGTTGAGCGCGTCATAGTGCTTCCGCCCAACGGAGAGAAGAAAATGATGGTATAAAAGTTGGGATGATGGAAAACTCATACGTACGACTCCCTTGGTGTTACTGGGAGGGGAAACATATCCCTGATTTTCCACATTTTTTCCCGTCCCAGACATGCCGGGCATGCGGATTGCCTTTGCTGTCTTCGGGAAGGGCTGCTTATCTGCCTCGTTCAACTGCATCTATTTATACACTGGAGAACTCTTCCCAACAGTACTCCGGTAAGTAATGTAAAATTGTCCCGTTCATTAAAAATTAAATGTGCTTCTGTCGGTTTGTAGGTAGCGGTAACAGAGAATTGTGGGGTTCGGATAGTGAGAATTTCAATGTTGTTTATTTCTGTCTGTGCCGCTGATATTATGCCGAGCCAGGTCTAACCAAAATTGCCTTCCCATACTGGTCATGCGGTCTCTCAACCACTAGTTCCATTCCAGCCACATGTGTTTCTTGGAGCAGACGTATGTCACATTTGTATTTCCTGCACATGTCCGCCAGGTAAACATCACCCTTGTTCGAAAGCCAGTTGTATCCAACTCTAGGATTCGGTGTTCATCTCTGTTTCATAGCCAAAGAGTGAACGCTGTCTGGTTCTGCAGATGTTTTTGTAGTCATGTGGCAGGCATAACTAGAAACCGGAGCACATGGAACGCTGTTCACCTTCCCACTGAAGTGGTCTCTATTTATCCACTTGCAATGTCTTGCTTTCGAACTGCTAGGTTGGCAGGAGCTGGGACGAAGACGGGAGCTCATTCCGTCCTGTAGTATTCGGGTATCGAACTGCTGACCTGCCGCCTTCTGGTCAGTCTCCGCTAGGAGGACACTCTTATTACTTGAAAGTCCCTCCATTTTTATTGAGATAATTGTTACAGCTAGTCTTGACAAAGACCTTCTTCAGTTCCTTTGGTCTGTTCCGGTGTTAGAAAAATTAGCCGACATGGTAGCCACCCACGCTACACTGTTTGGGGTACAGAGAAAGAGCCTCCTCAAAAATTATGGTGCGCCCTCCACGCATGTTATAGGTTTTCCACCACTGCTCTAGGCAACCTTCTTCTTCTGAATCCGAATATTGGCGATCCTCATGGCGATCAGCCATGAAGACTGTCCTGAAAACATAATGCAGTGGTCTTTTATCTGCCTTCAGCATCGTAGCATGACACCCGCACCACTGATCCAGTTCCGTGAGAGTCCAGCCCTTCAAGAGGAAAACAACAGGTTTGAAATTCAAAGAGGCTGCCCTGCGACTGGGTGGTTGGGCGAGGGGCACATGCAGCTCTTAGGGTGCCCTCTGCTCATCACTTAGTGGTTCATGGCTAAGTGGTTAAGACTCTGAACCTGACGGCTGGAAGGTTGGCAGATCAGCAGCTTGAGTCCCGAGTACGGCACGATGGAGTTGAGCGCCTGTCTCAGTTCCTGCTAATCTAGCAGTTCAAAAGCAAGACATTGCCAGTGCAGTAGAAGCCCCGCATAATGGGGAAAAAAGTCCGTTCTGTGGGGCTCTTCATTATATGAGTTTTTTCCGTCATGCAAAGCATGCCTCGTATAACAAAAATCTCTATGGGATGCATTTCCATGGGGAAAATCATACAACGAAAAATTTTCATTGCACAATGCATCCCATAAAGATTTTTGTTGTAGAGTTTTTCCCCATAGAGAATCGTTGCATCGTATAACGGGGAAAAAATGTTATACAGGGAATCGCGGCTAGCGCAAATCCCCTTCGTTGTACGAACTTTTCGTTATATGAAGCGTTCGTTATATGGGGCCCCCACTGTAGATAAATAGCAGTTGAAAAGCAAGAAATTGCAAGTAGATAAATAGGTACTGCTGGGGAAGGTAAACCGTGTTCCGTACACTCTGGTATCTAGTCATGCCTGCCACATGTCCATGGAAGTATCAGCAGACACAGACAGTGTTTGGAAGGCCGGCAAGTCTTTGGCTGTAAACAGAGGTGAGCACTGAACCCTAGAGTCAGATATGACTGGCTTTACCTTTACCTGCTCACCACTGTCGCAGTAGCATCCATAACACATGTGTTTTGCCTTCTGTATGTGCAGGCAGACAGGGATGGGCCTAAGCAACACTCTCGCCCGCTTGGGGGGCATGGTAGCCCCAATGGTGAAGATGTCCAGTGAATACGTTTCTTTCCTGCCGAACATAATCTATGGGGTTGTCCCCATCATATCTGGCCTAACTGCTCTGTTCCTGCCAGAAACCCGGAACGTTCCCCTGCCGGATACCACAGCACAGGTGGAGAGCAGGTGAGTACGAAGACGGCCGAGTTTATCCCAAATTGTTCTGACTAACACAACAAGCCTCTTTGAGGTTGCTGTTGGACGTAACCCATAGTGGCCATCTCGGCATAAATCAGCAAAATGTAAGAATTGTTTTTTTAATCGTGTCTGAGGCACACAAAGGTGCTTCCGAGATCGAAAGGATTTTTGCTGGAGAAACTCCACTCAGGGGACACCCGGATGAAGTTCCTTTCATATCCAAGAGATCTTTTCCCACCCTTCCCCCTGTTTATCTACTGGTAATTTCTTGCTAGGTTGGCAGGAGCTGGGACAGAGACGGGCACCCATTCCGTCATGCAGTACTCGGGCCTTGAACTGCTGACTTGCCGACCCTCCAGCCAACAAGGCGAGCTTCTTAACCATTTGAGCCACCGCAGTCCTGTAATAGTAACAACACAAGATGCTAACAAGGGCATTTGAATGTCAACCTTCTTATGTCAAATTGAGTGGGGGGGAAATCACTGCAATGAAACTTCCCAGTCGAAATTGAGAAAGTCACTCACTGGGAAATCACACTGGGAAATTTGAATTTCTCCAGGTCTGTTCAAATTAACAGGCCAAATAGAAGAGGAAATTGGCTGGAAAGCCTTGTTTGCAGCTGGTTGACATAGCTCTCCTTAAGAGTTACAAATAAGCTGTAAACAAGAGCACATTTCCCCATGTTCTCTATTTCTTCTCTGACTATTTTTTTGTTTTGAGCTAATCAAAGGTGGGGATTTACCAGTAGACAGACAGGCACATACACACAGAGCCTCTAAACAACCACGGTACATCCACACGTATCTATTTGTGTGTATGTGTGTTTCACTGGGAGATGTCTGGATTGGTATGTGTCGGGGGGCCTTCCAAGCGCCCACCCCGGGCAAGGCCGGGCGCTCAGCTAGTATTTAAATACATTTATGAAGGCACTTTAAAAGGTTTTCTGTGCAATCTTTGAAAATTACATTTTAATGAATTGCTTTACATCTATCAATAAATATATATATAAATAAATAAATAACTCAACATATAAGGATCCCAGCCTTCTGGAAATAGCGAGATGCCTTTTCAATATGAAACAGGCACACATGCCAGGGAGCAGCCAGCCTTAACTGCTCCATTTGCAAGTTGGGTAGGACAGACAGACTGTGTTTCACGGATGCCTTTCTTGTTCAGATCTCGACGCTGGAAAGATAGAGAGCAGGAGCAGCAAATGCAGACCCTGCTCAACGCCACCAAGTTGGAAGCCCCAAAGACCACTGGTTAAGGAAGGACGTCATTTTCTTGCCCCCTCTTAAAGTCCCTATGCTGCAGAGGCAGACGATGTTGCATTTTGAAAGTATTCCCAGAATGCGGAGCAGCCAGCGGATCATTTTGAAGAGATGGACAGACAATACCTGGACAGAGAAAAGGACAGGACGGGCTGCCTCAATGGCTTTTGGAGCTCTTCAAATTGACATATTCATTTTTGCTTGGATTATTTACCACCCGAGTTGGAAAAATGTACTTGCGGGGGGGGGGGGGGTCTTCATCTGGAGCAATAAAAGGTTAGGCTGGGACTACTTCTCAAAAGGAGATGATTGAGGGAATACTAGGAGTTGTAAGTTGCCCTTGCTCGAAAGCCCGTCATATCCGACTCTAGGGTTCAGTGCTAATCTCTGTTTCAAAGCCGAAGAGAAGGTGCTCTCGTTGTCTGTAGACATTTCCATGAACATGTGGGCAGGCATGCCTCGACACCGGAGTGCATGAAATGCTGTTTACATTCCCACTGAAGTAGTCCCTATTTGTCTCCTTGCAATGTCTTGATTTCGAACTGCTAGGTTGGCAGGAGCTGGGGCGAAGACGGGCGCTCATTCCGTCCTGCAGTACTTGGGAATCGAACTGCTGACCTCTCGCCTCCCAGTCAGCGTCTTAGCCACTTGAACAGGGAAATGATCTCAAGGACCGTGACTCCTCCAACAGTTTTGAATAATTAAACACTATGTTACACCAAAAATATTAATTCAAATTTGAAAAAGGCCACCTTTCTTATCTGAAAAAACATTGTGCTACATGTGTAATCTTTTTTTAAGTCTTTATTTCAAACTCTAAGAAGGGAAATTGCATCAAACAACTAATTCCGGCATCTCTCCGACTGTTTCCAGTATTCAGGTTGTGAGTAGGTACTGTTTATATCAGGAGTGGCCAATTTTTTTGGGCTGCAAGCCGGTCATGTGATTCAGCAGGCCACATCCCATGTGGTTCCTCCCACCGGAAGCAAAACGCACCTGAACATGCACAAAGCACTGCCGTAAATGCACTCCGGCTGTCGTAAATGTATTTATGACAGCTAGGGGTGCATTTACAGCATCAATTCCACTTCCGGGAACTATCCGGGCGTTGCGCACCAGATGCTTTGGTGTCGCGGGCTGTATCTGGCCCACAGGCTGTAGTTTGACCATCCCAGTTTATATAGCCAAAAAAGAAATATTAAACATCTTTTTTTTTAATGGGAGGTGCTGAAAACTGAGTCAGAGAAAGAATGTGATAATGTATCATGGAAACAATCACAGCTAAAATAGAGAACAAACTATCTTTAAGTCTGCCACATTTTATCTTAAGAAGCATCGCAGTTCTCCACCTAAACTGGAGGTGCATGCTACGGAGTTAACAAATACGAATTAACCTTCAGTTCTTCATAGATGAGGAGGAATATAGCCAGGAAGATTGCTCTTGAGACAATGTCACACGTTTCCTACAACGAAGCGATAAGACAGTGATGGCGAAGCTTTTAGAGACCGAGTGCCCAAACTCAACAGGCTGCCATCTGCGCCACAGAGGGGTCGAGTGAATGTGCTGGGGGGGGGGAGGGAGCAGTGCTCCCATTGGGCTGGTGAGCAGAGGGGCATGGCAAACTGTGCTGGGGGAGTGAGGAAGCGCTCCCATTGCACTGCTGGGCAGAGCAAAGTCTGTGCTGGAGGAGGGAGGAAGCACTCCCATTGGGCTGCTAAGCAGAGGGATGGGTGAACTCTGTGCTGGGGCGATGTCATGCATGCTCACAGTGGTTCGCCACCACTGCTATGAGAGCGCTGTTCTGTTTAGCATTGTGGAACATTTCACATCCATGAGATATTCATGGCTCAGTCACTTCAGCAGGGACGGCCCTACAGAATGAAGCAACCTCCCCATTCCCCAAATCCAGAGACAGAGACAGGGTTATAAACAAAAAGAATTGTGCAATATTTATTCCTTATCAGTGATATCAGAGCAGTATGTATTCCATGTGAATGAACATTACACCATCTTGTAAGAATTCAGGTCGACAGCTGAGCCTTTAACCCCAAAAAGGAAAAGCCATTTGGAAACAGGACTGACCCAGCAAGCAGCAAACTCATCGTACAGGCCCCAAATAATAATAATAATAATAATAATAATAATTCTTTCAGGTGATTAATTCTAAGCATTTCCCAGAAAGCCAGAGGTAATAATAATTTCGTAACGGACAAGCATGAAGAGGCAAGCAGTCCCAGACGCAATCGAATAACTAAGTCCCACATTTTGCAACCCAGGAAATGGTAGAATTTGAAGTTAACCTTTGCCATAGGGAGAGATTCTTCCTTTTCAAGACACACACACAACCCTTTTAGGGATTTTGCCTTGGTTTGGGCTTCAGGTGCTGCATATCGCCACAAGAATAGCTTAGCCAAATATACAGTCGAAGACGAGAGCTTCTCGAGATATTCATGTGCACTTTCAATGGAAGGCTGCTTTGAAAGATGGTAAAGAGAAATCGGGTATTTTGAGTCGAAAAGAAGTTCCCATTAAAAGACAGGATCAGGATTAAGAGGTTATACATTGGAATGTAAAGATATTTTTTTTAAGGTGCCTGAGAACTAAGCCTGTTGAAGAAGCAATTTGGCCACTTGAACCATGTAGAGGTGGGAAAGGGGAGCATGAAAGGGAGAAATCACATTATTTTCTTGGTCCCAGGTTTCATTAGATGTGTTTGATCCAGTATCTCAAATTTTTAAAAAAAGACATTTGAGGGTTGAGAAATGGTTGCCTTCAGTTACGTGCAGCAAAAAGTGTGTTTGAGGTGGATTTACACAATTTTGGAATTGTTAAAAAAAAATACAGATAAAGGAAAACATACTGACAACGGACGTCACAGGGTGGCAAATGAGACGGCAGTATTGATTCCTGCCTTCCACTTAAAGGCTTTCCAGTAGTGGCTTGGTTTGGAAAGATTCTCTTCAACAAGGCACTAGGAACAAAGGCAGGATTCAAAAGGGTGGCCAGGCTCAAAGGATCTGACGTGGCATGCCATAACCCGTCATGCCTGCCTGAGAGGCGCCCCGATTTGTGCCCATTTGCAGCCCAATGACATTTTGCCCCTCTTTAAGCTTGTCATCTGAAAAGGCCCGGCGATTCTCCTGGGATTTCCTGAAGGGGAAAAAGAAACAGACAGTGAGACAGGATGCCGGTCTTGCTTGAAGGATCACATACTCATGCTTCATTTTAATGAAACAGCTTATTTTTAGTGGCTGAAATCGTTACACTGCACAACAATGATTTTGCTACTGGGAATAGACAAGTTCCTGCCAACCTAGCAGTTCGAAAGCAAGAAATTGCAAGTAGATAAATAGGGACCACTTCGGTGGGAAGGTAACAATGTTCCGTGCACTCCGGTGTCTAGTCATGCCTGCCACATGACCTCGCAAACGTCTGCAGAAGCAGACAGCGCTGGCTCTTCGGCTTAGAAACAGATGAGCACTGCACCCTAGTCGGATACGACTGGCTCTCGAGCAAGGGAAACCTTTACCTATAGACAAGTTCATGGAGGACAAGGGTATCAATGGCTATAATTATATGGATACCTAAGGAGTTGGAGAGATAGGCAGGATCTCTCTCACTGCCATGTCCAGGGAATCCTAAACAGGTGAAGGCATCTGCTTGGGAATAATACCCTGAAGCACATGGTGAGCCACTGTATGAGACAGAAGGCTGGACTGGATGGGTACCTGTGGCAAGGCTGTTCTTATGTTCTTATGTTAATAACACATGTGGTGAAACAAATATATGAGATAGACTCATTACACGCCAAGCGAGATAGTTCAAGCCTTACTTTGTTATAATATTGATGCTTATGTCTTACAGTTTATGGGGGGAAAAACAATCTCATGTACCCTATAATCATCACATAATCTGATGCATGCTGTACGCCATGATTATCACAATTACAGCGAGTTAAGGCATGGCATCTCTCGCTTTGCTTGTAGCGAGTCTATCTCATAGATTTGTTTCACCCTTTAAGTGAAATGAATGGACATTTGCATGCTATTCTAATTTTCCAAGTTTCACCTGTATGTATGCACGCGTGCACACATACAAATGCATTCATATATTCTATAGCACTTACTTTGGAAACCAGTTGGGGTCCCCAGCGAAGAACCCATCTCCCCTAGAGACAGCCAAACCTCCCAGATTCATCAAGGTCCTTTGAACACAGGCCATGTTTTTACCTATGTGATAAAGAGAGATTTAGGAACAAAATGGTAATAATTATGTCAGTGAGATCAGTTCTGACTTATGGCAACTTTCTCCTGGTTTTCTAAGTGCAGAGTACAGTACTCAGAGGTGGTTTATTACTCCCTTCTTCTGAGATCATACTGGGACTTGCAGCTTGCACAAAGTCACACAGGCAGGACTATAAATCTCCATTCTAGTTTTACGTGGCAGACAGTGAAATGTTGGTGATTTGGGGGGTGGGAGAGAGGCTTTATCTAGGTCTAGATCTGACTACTTTCCTACTATGGAAGAAAGATTCCAGTGCTAAGTATTCTAGTTTTACTTCCACTTCTGGGAGCAACGAGGGCTTCATAGGCCGGATGAATTGGCATTGGGGGCCAGATCTGGCCCAGTTTGGGCACCTCTGCTCTAGATGGGTTGCCAAACAGCAACCATCTTGGTCAAGCCATGCTTCTGATTAGAGTTATCATACAAATATATCTGGAGCGCACCGCTTTCGAGAAGGCTTTCTTGCTCGGCTGTTTCACCCTCTCATCCTTCACCCTCACTATGCAAACACTTTGTACCTTCCCAGAGGTCCACGGTCTGGAATATGTCTGTGGCAAGAATGCCATAGTTTTCAGCTGCGTGGAGAAATTTTGAGATCTGCTCCATCTGTTTGAAGGCCATACTGGAAGTTTGGATCTTGTTCACGGGTCCTTTTCCCGGAGGGTAAAGACTATTGATAAGCTTACACAGCACCTGAGCAAAGATAGCAACAAAGAAGGTGGCATTGCAGTGGCTTCACACTCCATACCTACATAGCAATTGCCTCTCTCAATTGGCATATCTGCTTTAAATAAAGATCATCCAGCATTAACAAAAATATGTTTAATCTTTTTTCACAAATGGACAGAAATGAATGAGTCAAAATACATGAAAATGTAGTCAATCAGTGGAGAAGCACATAGTCCCGGTAACTATAAAAGAAACTTTTAAAGCTGCAGTCATATTACAAAAGGCATGAAGATATGCTTCATTCAGTTCCAATCATAATGTAAATTACACATCTCTCACTTACGTGGAAGGGGAGACTTAATTACAATTAATGCATTTGCAATTTCTTTTGAACAGGGGGTTCCCAACCTTTTTATGCTGTGGGCCAGGTCATGCCCCCGGGCAGCTGAGCAGGCCAAATGGGTGGTTTTTCCCCCCCCCCCAGCATAAACGCTGCCAAAAACGCATCTGCGGCCGTCGTAAATGGATTTACAACAGCCATGGGCACATTTACGGCTGTCGTAAATGTATCTGCTTCCAGTGAGGCAAGCCACACGAAATGGTGCCGCAGGCTGGGGCCAGCCCATGGGCCGTAGGTTGGTAGCCCCTGCTTTAGAAGATATCATCATTCATGTTACAACGGGACAATCTAGCTAACCGGAAAATAGATAAACAATGTCCCTGGCCAGTTCTGGATGTGTACAGGAGAGATAATTCACCCATTAAATGTGTTTCAACCTCACCCTCGCCATGTTGTCTAAAAGTCAACAAACCCCATTTTTAAAGACCAGAAGACTACCAGCCATTTCATTTGTGGTTGTGGCTTGTTTTATTATTGTTATTATTATTATTCTGGTTTTGAAAACCTATTGCAGCCTCTTCAGATCCTTGAGAGAATTACGAACAAACAAACAGCTCCCCAGATCAATTGAAACCGCACAGAGTCCAGAGATAATCCACCCTTAAATGTAGGCCATCAGCCCTAACCAAAGGTGGTCATGCTTAAGTCAAAGGAAGTGCCTTACTGTGCCATCTTTCAGCCACTTCTGAAAGTTCTCCTTGCCAGGTTCTGGCTGCCCAACCTCTGGGCCACACTGGGCTGCAATCCACTGGATCACAATCTGTTCCAGCTCTGGGTCATACTGTTTGTCAATCTTCTGCTGAACCTCCCGACTGAGTCCGTAGGCAGGTCCCCTGTTTGCCATGATGTCCAAACTGTGTTCTCCTGAGGAGCAGGCAAAGAAGAATATTAAAAGAGATGGAAGATGACTGTCAGTTAACACTCCTGAAAGACCAGGGATAGATAGATAGATAGATACTGTAGATAGGTAGATACTGTAGATAGATAGATACTATAGATAGAGAGAGAGATACTGTAGATAGATAGATAGATACTATAGATAGATACTGTAGATAGGTAGATACTGTAGATAGATAGATACTATAGATAGAGAGAGAGATACTATAGATAGATAGATAGATACTGTAGATAGATAGATAGATAGATACTGTAGATAGGTAGATAGATAAATACTGTAGATAGATACTGTAGATAGATAGATACTGTAGATAGATACTATAGATAGATACTGAAGATAGATACTATAGATAGATACTATAGATAGATACTATAGATAGATACTGTAGATAGATAGATACTATAGATAGATACTGTAGATAGATAGATAGATACTGTACATAGATACTATAGATAGAAAGATACTATAGATAGATACTATAGATACTATAGATAGATATACTGTAGATAGATAGATACTGTAGATAGGTAGATCTTTATTGTCATTGTCCTGCACAGAACAATGAGATTGAAAATCCACTTATCAACCCAACAAAACGTCAACAAAATACAACTGTACAAAATTATCAACATACTCCCACCCCACGTATACACATGTAACCCCTAAAAAGCTCTAAGACTCTAGAAACTCTAAAAACTACATGCAGACGCTCCCTCATAAACTGCATTTCACTGCATTCAAAGCCAGAACCGCTTTTGGGTAGAAACTATTTCTCAAGCGGCTGGTCCTGGTCTTTATGACCCTATACCTTCTTCTAGAAGGCAGAAGCTGAAAGAGATCATTTCCGGGGTGTGCACTATCTTGCGCAATCTCTGCAGCTTTCTTATAAACACCTGGAGGCATAGATTTGATCTAGGGTGGGAAGAGGACGCCCGATTATTCCCTCTGCAGTCTTTACGACCCTGGGCAGCATTGTTCTTTCCCTAGCTGTACCATAAGAAGGTCGATATATTATATTATTATTATTATATATATATAATATATATAATAATATAATATTATATTATATAATATTATAACAAAACAAATCCAAATAGCTGAAGACAGTGGAGGTGCCTCTCATTATCCTTAGACCCAAAAAAGTTTTGGCAGAGGGGAAATGACTGGCTGGGGGCTGGAACTCAATGTTTTCTTTCCTCCCACCCACTTCTTAAACATACTAATTGGTCAATGTTTGCACAAGGTTTCTGCAGGCGCAAGAGTGACAGCAGCTTTGCGGCACAGAGGCCGTTCGAATCTGGTGCAAAGTTTGATCAACTGTTCTGCTTTTTAATCTCTTCCACGGACTTGGCGAGCCACGGAGAGAAGTGCCGTCCCGTCCCAACCAACACAAAGATCTTTCTTGGCAACCATTCTGGCAACCGTTGCTTTCCCCTTCCTAAGCATAACCGAACCAGAAAGAACCAGAGTTTTTAAAAAGTATGAAGCGTCACAAAAACCCTGAACAATACTTTGTCAACCACAAGCGGCTGTGGGCCAGAAAAGGAAGCAGAACTAATTTTGAAGAAAGGAGCATTGGGCGGCGGAAGAGGTATGGAAGAGTGCCAGAGTCAGAAGCCACTGCTAATGGCGTGGGTGAGCTTCCTGGTTTGAAAAACACAAGGTGTTGTTGTAGCAACACAATCTGTTCTTTACCGTCCTCTAACTGAAGGAATTTGGCCAGAATAGGCCAGAACATTTTTTTTAAAACAGTCCCATTTCTGTCTGAGTGGCCTTCCAGCAATGACTGATAGGAGAGTCACCAACTAGCCATGTAGAGTCGCCATAATTCTCTCCCACAAAACCGGGACGGAAGTGCTGTATACTTGACAAAAATGGGTGGGTTATCTACAAAATTGCCTTTAAAAAAACAACATAATACTGTATAATGACAGCTATAAAACACTTTCACATTAAATATATCAATACAGTGGTACCCCGGATAACGACGCATTCAGATAGCATCAAAACCACATTCGTCATGCACATGATGTACCGCATAACGACAGAAGAATTCCAAAAAACCGCCGTTATGCGGGCATTTGGTAGCGATGCACCGGATAATGACATTTTTTGGCAATTTTTTTGTTGTTATCTGGGGCATCTCCCATAGGGATCGCATAACGCCGAAAAACGAATAACAACACAACTTGTGGAACCACTGCATAAAAATGAATATACTGTATTTACAACAGTTAATTCTTACTGTAAGATGATCTCTTGTACTTCTGAGAAGTGATTTCCTGACACATTGGAGTTGGAGTATACCTGGAGACAAATCTAAACATCCTCAGTTCCAGGAAACACACTGGTCATACTTATCAGGCGGTGGGCGGTGGTGTGCGGCAAGGACGTTAAGATGTGTCTCCAGGTGTACTCCAACTCCATTGTGGCAGAAAATCGCTTGTTTGATGGCAAGAGTTCGAATTTATTTTTAATTGTGTGTTATAATACACAATCAGTAAGTTCTAAAAATCTGGGACTTTAATGTGATTTTTATTGAACTGGCCAGGACAATTTTTCCGACCTTGAATCCGGGACAATCCCTATTTTCCGGGACGTATGGCAACCCTAAGGCTATTGCTAGAGACAGTCGAGGCCTTGGCACTCAGCAGAGATATATATGGTCTTGAACACCATACTGCCAAACTATTCAGTGCATAGCTAACAAGAGCCAGGGTGGTATAGAATGCTGGCCCATAAGGGCCATAATTCCCACTGGGACATAATAATAATTTTGTGTCAGAGATTAGTCTGGGTTGAAAGGGCTTTTGTTGCAGAAACTCCGCTCAGGCGAGGCCAGAATGAGATGCCTTTCATGTCCCTCAAGTACAGCCCTTGTGTATCGCAAACGACCTTCCAGTCTCCAAACTCAGCATCTTAACCACTAGGCCACAGGAGAGCTGCAATACGAAAGCCACCACCACTCTCAGAAGGCAAGTTACAAAAATGGTACAGAAGAGGACAACAAATACACACGTACAGTACAGTAAAACCTCGGTATAATAAAGCGCCTCGCTTAGAGACTGACTCACTTAAAGAGCAGATTTTTCTCCGAATGGTCGCCTCGCTCAACAACTAAAAACAACCAAAAACTCACTTAACAACTAAATCGGGGTTCGCAATCCCCCTCTGTCCAGAAGTCACAACTGGTCACTTACAATAGTGTTTTACTTAAAGAGCAAACTCGCTTAAAGAACGCATTATGCTCTCTAAGCATGGTGCCACTGTATATGGAAAATGCTAGGAATCATATAAGACAGAACTACCATCAAACTAAAACAATTAAAAGGTAAAGGTCACCCTTGCTCGAAAGCCAGTCGTATCCAACTCTAGGATTCAGTGCTCATCTCTGTTTCAAAGCCAAACAGCCCCCCCCCCCCCCCTATATACAGAGTGCTTTTTCCAAGTGCCAGGAAGATTGGGTTGCCCCCCCTCCAGCCCCCCTACCATGTACAGAGTGCTTTTTCCAACTGTCTGGGAGATTGGGTTGCCCCCCATGCACTCTAGCCCCCCAACCATGTACAGAGTGCTTTTTCAACCGTTGGGGAGATTGGGTTGCCCCTTACCCACTCCAGTCCCCCCAACCATGTACAGAGTACTTTCCAAATATCAGGGGATTGGGTCCCCCCACTCCAGCCCCCAGCCCCCACACCATGTAAAAGGTAAAGGTTTTTCTTGCTCAAAAGCTAGTCATATACGACTGTAGGGTTCAGTGCTCATCTCAGTTTCAAAGCCAAAGGAGATCGGGTTGCCCCCCTCCCACGCCAGTACCCCCAACCATCTACAACCATCAGTGGATTGGGTTGCCCCCACATTCTAGCCACCCTCACCATGTACAGAGTGCTTTTTCCAACCATGGGAGGGGGTTGGGTTGCCCCCTCGCTCCAGCCCCCCAACATGTAAAAGGTAAAGGTTTTAGTGGTATACGACTGTAGGGCTCAGTGCTCATCTCAGTTCCCAAGCCAAAGGAGATCGGGTTGCCCCCTCCATGTGCTTTTCCAACCATCGGGAGGGATTGGGTTGCCCCCCCCTCTTCTAGCCCTCTTCCCCAACCATGTACAGAGTGCTTTTTCAAGCCATCGGGGAGATTGGGTTGCCCCCCACCCCACCCATCCCCCTGGGGTGGGGAAGGGGGGCTTCCAAGTACATTCTCAGCCCCCAGCCCATCCCAGCCCGGGGGGGGGGGGGAGTACTTACCGCAGGCAGGCAGGCAGGCAACACACCGGTAAAGCTCTCTCTCTCGTGGGGGGCAGCTGGGGAAAGGCAAGCCTGGTGTGCCGCTCCCTTTCCACACCCGTCGAACTTCCTCGGGCCGTTTTAAGGCTGATGTCAGCGCTTCGGGACGGGGAGGGAGGCGGAGGGCAACGCCTCGAGGGGAGGGGGGGAGGACGAGGAGGGAGGAGGCGAGGAGGAGGCACTCTGTGGGGCGAGGCTTGCATGGAAGACCTGGCGTGGCTTCCCGACCAGACCCAGTGTGTGGGCTAATGGGAGTGAGAGAGCTGAGAGATTCATACCAGGGGTGCCCAAACTACGGCCCGGGGGCCGGATGCGGCCCCCGGCACCGATTCATCTGGCCACCCCCAAGGATGATTGAAAATCCTTCCTCTGGCTGCAAGGAAATGCCCAACACCTCGGACAAAATCCAAACCCCGTTCCACAAGTTTGGACTTTATCCGATGTTGGACTTTATCCAAATCAAATGGGCGATGCACTGGATAACATCCAAAAAGTGGACTTTATCCGCCAAATACCTTGGATAATGCCCATTTTTAAGCGGTTTTGGGCTTGATGTGATGCGTCACGTGTGCATGAAAACCGTGACTTTATCCAAATCAGACTTTATCCGGGGTACATAAAAATGCATTTCCCTGTGGGTTTGCTTCGATTTATGTTTAAAAAATCCATTTTTTCCTGTGGGTTTGCTTCAAGTTACGTAAAAAATAATAATTTTTCCTATGGGTTTGCTTTGGGTTACGTAAAAAAATAATGATTTTTCCTATGGGTTTTCTTTGGGTTACTTTAAAAAAATGGAACAGACTTTCACATAAGTAGGGGTTTTACTGTATTTTACACTTTGAAATAAATAGCAAAATATGATTGTAAGGCGCCTTAGGTTTGATCATAAGTGCTGGACATGAGGAGGACTGGATTGTTGTGCAGAATACAGGAAGGCCATGTGCTACTTTGGCTTCTGAGATTCTCCCAGGTTTTGCCACCCAACATATATTTCCCACAATTAAGGCCTAAAAACTTGTAGAATGAATGCTTCGGTACTCAAGGAACTGTATATTTTAAGCATCACCCTTTCTGCTGGGTTACTCAAAGGTTTCCCTATGTAGTATTCACTACCGCAGTAGAACCTTGGTAAAATAGTACTAGATATTTCTCAAAAATCCCTCTTAAAGACGGTCCAGTTCTTCACCCAGTCAGCGAGTTCAGTGTCTTAACCACTTGAGCCACTTCAGTCCCTGAACCCACCTTACTCTGCAGCAATTCCCTCTGGCTTCAGTGGCAAGTACGCCAATGTAAACATGGATAGGTGTTGTCCAATCTTCCCAGGAAATGTGCAAATCTCTCTCTCACACACACGTAACTCTTGAGTAAATATAATGAAGTGTGACTTGATCCACTAATGTGCGTGGGTTTCATGACTCAGCTGGAATGGCATGTATTCATGTTAAAATACGTATATCTTCAAAGCAGTTAGGCTTTAAAGAAGTGTGTGGCCTTCGTTCAATGGCACTTCTTGTCATCCTTCACGGATGTCATCTGCACGTTGGGACTCAGTGGTTAAGAAGCTCACCTTGTTAGCTGGAAGGTCGGCAAGTTGGCAGTCAAGACCCAAGTGCGGCATGATGGAATGAGCTCCCATCTCTGTCCCAGCTCCTGCCGACCTAGCAGTTTGAAAGCAAAAAATTGCAAGTAGATAAATAAGGGGCCACTTTGGTGGGGAAAAGTTCTTGGGCACATGAAAGGAGCCTCATTCGGGCATCCCCTGAGCGGAGTTCCTCCAGCAAAAACCCTTTCAACCCAGAAAAGCACCTTCGCATGCTTCTCACAGGATAAAAAAATGTTTTTGGATAATAATTTCGTGTCAAAAATTATTCTGGGTGGAAAGGATTTTTGCTGGGGAAACTCCACTCAGGGAATTCCTTTCATGTCCCCAAGAGCTGAGACAGAAACGGGCACTCAATCCGTCATGCAGTACCCGGGTCTTGAAATGCCAACTTGCCGGCCTTCAAGGTGAACTTCTTAACCATTGACCAACTGCAGTTTGGGGATGTACATGAGCTATTGAAGGGGTGATGTTTTCATTGCGACTCTCCAGTGACTTTTCATTGCCAAGTGGAAATTTGAACTCCGGTCTCTGCCAGCCTCAACTCCCTGTGGCTACCCATTTACTAAAACTGATTTCAAGGCACTGGTGTAGTATCCTCAGCATGAATTTAGGGGCCAGGGCGCATGGAGTTCACTCAGCTTCTGCTCTAGGAACCCAGAGTGGGAACTAGACTAGAAGGTCATAAATCAGAGGTGCCCAAACATTTTGGGTCGTGGGCCGGTCGCGTGGTTCAGCGGGCCGGTCACATGGTTCCTCCCACCGGAAGCGGAAGGTTCTTGTAGCGGAAGCAACTGGACAAGTTTAAGCTTCCTGTAATGTCTTTGCTTTCCCTCTGGCATTTGCTTTGAAATGTGTAAGCCTTGCATATGACATTTTGTAATTGTAACTTGAGATTTTATCATTGTATCTTGGCATTTTGTAACTTGCGCATGCTTTGCAATTCGTATGTTTTGTATCTCATTGCTTGCGGATCCTCGTACCTTTCCTTGTGCTCTTGTTATTTTCCTCATATTGTATTTTCATTTAACATGTGCTGAGTAGGGCGGGGTAATAAATTAAAACAGGAAGAGATGCTTTCCGCACATCTCTCTGCATGCAGATCTAATAGGTGAAACACAACCAGATTAACTATGATTCCTTTAATCCAGGGGTGCCCAAACTTTTTTGGGCCATGGGCCGGTCACGTGGTTCAGGGGGCAGGGTCACTATGGCCTGGGGACCAGATACTGGCCCAATGCCAATTCATCCGGCCCACATCGCTCCTGGAAGCAAAACGTGCCCATACAGCTAGGGGGGCTGGATCCGGCCCCCACGCCAATTCATCCGGCCCACGAAGCCCTTGAAGCATACGGGCACATTTTACTTCCGCTTCCGGGACCGACGAGGGCTTCCTAGGCCAAATGAATTGGTGTCGGGGCTGGATCCGGGCCCCCGGGCCGTAGTTTGGGCACCCTTGCTTTAATCAACCAGCAGTGCTAGGCTTGAGTAATGTTGCAAAGGAATTCCTTCCTGTTCCCATTGTTCCTGAACTTCACTCTGCTCCAGCAGGCCACCCGGCCCCCTGGGGATCATGTGACTTGCTAAAGAAAAGCCAAATTTGGGGAAAAGGGAAGTCAGCTCTTCCCACAGCCGATGGCTCACCCGCTTCCTTTTTAACTCTACATGGCCTGGGCGCAAAGTGCTCTCAAGGAAACTCCAGGGCGGAATTAGAAGACAAAACTGAATTTGAGCCATGTGGCAAGGAGACTTTCGATTTCGTACACTCCGCTCCTTTCCAACACATAGGAAGGGTCTGGTTTACCTCCTGGCCTCGAGCATTTCAGAATGCGCAACAAGCAACAACCACACAGCCGCTCCGCTTTGGAGGGCTTTCTGCACGTCACTGCATTCCTTCGAGACAGATGTCATCAGGAAACTATGCACACAGCAAAACCTTTTGTACCACCACCACCAGTCTGTCCCATGCCTTATGGGAAATCATGTGTATCGCCTAACAAAATCTGTTCTTTTGCTTACCATACCCCAGCTGCATCACACAGCAACCTTGGCTCTCCAGATGTTCTTGGACTTCAATTCCCAGAAGCCCTGATCAGCAGGTGTACTGGCTTGGGCTTCTGGGAATTGAAGTTGAAGAACACCTGGTTGTTGTTCAGTCGCGCAGTCGATTCTGACCCTCTGAGACCCCATGGACCACTGCCCGCCAGGCCCCTCTGTCCTCCACCATCTTCCTCAACCCACCCAACTCTGTGCCCATTGCGTCTACACCACCATCTAGCCATCTCATTTTTGGCCACCCCCTTCTTCTTTTGCCCTCCACCTTTCCCAGCATCAAGGCTTTCTCAAGTAAATCCTCTCTTCTCATTTGATGTCCAAAGTACTTTAGCTTCATCTTTACTGTTTGACCTTCTAAGGAGCAGTCGGGGTTGATTTCTTCTAAGATGGACCTATTTGTTCTCCTTTCTGTCCAGGGGACTCTCAAAACTGGGCAACCTATGTCCTGTGGGCTGGACCCAGCCTGCGGCTCCAAATCATCCAGCCTGTAAATGTGCCCACAGCTGTCGTAAACACGTTTACGACAGCCATAAATGCACCCATGCCTGTCGTACACATGTTTACAACAGCTACGGATGCGTTTTACAGCAACCTTTACGGCGGCGGGGGCAGGGGGGACCAACAGTCTGGCCCACTCAACTGTCTGAGGGAGCATGACCCGGCCCCCCAATTTAAAAAGGTTGGTAACCCTTGCACTGGGTCATCATGGCTCTGTCATACAGGGTACCAAATCGGGGAAGGTGGCTTTGCCAAGTTCAATAAACAGTACAGTACACTAAAATTGTTCCTGTTTTCTCATTTCTCACTACTTCAATTCACACAGAATCAAAATTAGTACTTCTTTTTCTTCAAAGACTCAGTTTACAAAAACAACCCCCCTCTCCCACACCCAATGAATACGAGGCTTAAAAATAAACCACTCAATCAATAATATTTTTTTTTAAAAAAATTCTCCCATTATGATCAGATGCTCTTCATCCATCCTCAGTGTAGAAAATTTCCCTTAATTTCTTAATCCCATGCGCCATCCAGGATGCAGTTCTCTTCCGTAGCTCTAGAGGGCACCACTTCCCAATGTAAGCACAAGGGAAAGGGGCCAAGCAATTGTCCTATTTGTGGGTATGGAGACACTGCTTCATGAAACACAACATGGCCAGATTGTTTTGGGGGAGGCAGAGAACTCCTTATAGCAAAGTGGCCTGGTCGAATCTCTCATTCTCCTGGCTGTGGCTGGATACCAGCTTCTGGCGGCGTTGCTGGGTGGCCTCTCGACGCCGGCGGTAGGCCAGAAATTCTTCTCGAAGGGCAGCACAGCGTTCCTCAGGACCGGGCAAAGAGGAGATGGACCCATTCAAGGCACCCACAGACTGGGAGTTTAAGGGTGAATCACCGCTTTCGCTGGAGGTCTTTGAACCTGCAGAAGGAAAGGGGGGGGGTGTTACCAAATAGGTCTGTATTTTCAAATGTATTTTTGCTACTAGTCTTGATGCAGTTACCAAAACTGTACAGTAAAACCCCAACTCACACATGCCTCGAGTTACATAAAATTCGACTTACGTAATGATTTTTGCACTAAAACCATTTAGTCAGATGCTTTTTCTCACAGGCTACATATGCTTACTTTGCTTCTCCAACTCGCGCACGGCAATGGTAGAGATAGGTCTTTTAGGTTTCTCAGTGCGGTACAGATGCAGCGCATCCAGCAGGTCAGACCCAAGGGTGAACTCGGAGTCCCACTCATAGTTCTCATCCACTGATGTGTTCCTTCTGGAAGTGAGGAAGGAGTATAAAGCCTGTGTTATGCCAATAAGGAGTCCCTCAAGGGTTGATCATCCCTCCAGTGCTTTGTAATGGCATGAAGAGCCATTGGAGGAAGTCATCTGGAGTTTTAGGGTTCATTGTCATCCATACACTGATGATATACAATTCTTTCCCTATATATATATATATATATATATATATATATATATATATATATATATATATATATATATATATATATATATATATATATATATATATATATATATATATATATATATATATATATATATATATATATATATATATATATATAAAATTAGGTTTTAAAATTCATGACATACATAATAAGAATAAACGTTAGCAAGGCAACAGATTGCAAAATAATAATAATGGGGAAATAGTTCAAATTTAGAATTCAGTAATTGGCATAAGGAGATTTGGGATATGGCATTGAATGAAAACCTTACATGCGAGTTAAACTTTAAAAACGGTGTAGTGAAACAGAATAAATTTTGGGATAGTTGGAAGCCATTTTTTGAAATATACATTGGAAAATAACAAAGGAGACAAACCAGTACCTGACGTAATGAGTTTCTGGGGAAAATAAGTAAAGATATAAGTGACGATTGGTGGATTCAAGGACGTTGTATTATAGCATACTAGCTGATTACTTGGCTTCGCTCAGGTTTTTCTTTTCTTTAACGTAGGCCAGCCTTTCCCTCTTGGAAACCTCATGGGATGTATGCGGGTCAACCCTGGCTCCCTTCCTTCGTCTCTCTCTCTTCCCTCACCTGTCCCACTTCTCTGTCAACGGTCACTTACCACCCTTATCCTTCCCAAACTTTTAAAGCGAGTTTGCCCTTTAAGCGAAACACCATTGTAAGTGACCAATTGTGACTTTGGCAGGAGGGATTGCAAACCCCGATTTAGTTGTTAAGCGAGTTTTTTGGTTGGTTTTAGTTGTTAAGCGAGGCGACCATTCGGAGAAAATTCTGCTCTTTAAGTGAGTTAGTCTCTAAGCGAGGAGCTCTTTATGCGAGGTTTTACTGTACACTGCAGTGTATATATAGGACTGCAGTGGGTCAAATGGCTAAGACGCTGACTGGAAGGCAGAAGGTCAGCAGTTCGATACCTGGATACTGCAGGACGGAATGAGCTCCCACCGGCTGTCCCATCTCCTGCCCCTCTAGCAGTTCGAAAGCAAGACATTGCAAGTAGATAAATAGGGACCACTTCGGTGGGAAGGGAAACAGCGCTCCGTGCGCTCCATTGTCTAGCCATGCCTGCCACATGGAAACTGAAGAAGGCAGTGCTCCTTGGCTGTGATGAGCAAGGGTGACCTTTCCCTTACCTATATACACCACCTCCCACGACTCACCTTTTACTGATGGCAGTGACTGAAGGATCCTTGCAATCTTCTCCTATGGAGTTTCTTTGCCAGCCGATCATTTCTCCAAAGGGGGAACTGAGGTAACTGCCCACCAAGGACGGCGCCACCGAGGGAGGTCTCAGAAAGGACACACTGCCCCGGCCACTACTTTGGCTGGCCAGGCTGCCCCTCAACAACTTCTCAGTGGCAAAGACAGTAGTGGGCAATCTGCGTCTCTCTGGGGACGGAGACCCTGCAGGTGGCAACTCCGCCACTTGCAGCCAGTCATGTTCCAAGGGGGTGGCAGTGTGCCCTGTCTCAGTCTGGCGACTGCCTGTGAAAGGTTGGGTGGGCAACAGTGTCTGCAAACAAGGTTCCTGCTCCTTGCACGGGAGTGCTTCCAAAACAGAGCTAAGGTAGCTTGGGCTGACCGGAGTCCCAGGCAAGGCTGCTTTAGCCGGGCCTGTGTTGGGATGAGGGAGCCCGAGGAGAGATTTGGCCAAGGCTTGTTCCTGAGCAGAGTCCGGGTTGACTTGCATGTCCATGTAGGCTGGACAATGGGTTTTGTCCTCATGTCCTAAGAATGTGAGTTTGGTATCAGCTGAGTCTTCGTGGAAGGCAGGCTTGTGGGTCATCTCTTCCTCCTCCCCATCCACATTCATCTCTTTGAAGAAGGGTAGGCTCAAGTACTGGAGGATCCCACTTGGGACTGAGGTATTTGCTTGGACTTTGCTACAATAGGCGGGCGAGGAAGGGCGGTGTGGCTGGCCAGGAAAGAAGGGAGAGGCAGCAACATCTAGAAGCCCTTCAGAGTCCTGACGCACCCATGCTTTCTCCTTAGTCGGCTCATACGGCGTGGTAGCCACTGGGCTGATATTACCAATGCACAAGGGCTTAGCCTCCTCTGTGGGGCTGCTGCTATGGTCAAAGTAGTAGCCCTGGCAGTATCCAGAGGCTTTGGCTTCACGGCGAGCCTGGCTTGAGTTCTTCGGCCTCAGACAAATGCTCTTCTGCCAAACCGGCTCCTCAGACCTTGCAGAAGGGTAGAGTTGCAGGTAAGGCTGTGGCTGGCATGTGCCGCTGTCTGAAGAAGCCAGAGAGAGGGAATACCCATCTACTGCAGCTGCCAAGCATTCCTGATGCTGGACCTCCTTCTTTTGGACCACGAAACGCCCATCGGGACCACGACAGATGCGCTCCAAGGGTAGTAGTTCCCCAACGTGGCTTTCGTAGAAGGTATATTTGAAATTATTCTCTGGGTTGCCACCAGAGGTGCTGAGATCCGGCTCAGCACTGGTCTTCTCCCACAACAAGGTGCGCCGAAGGCTTTGGTATGGGGAAATTTGGAATTTCATCTTTACAATGCTGTCTGGGCTAGCAGTGCCTGTAGAATTTCTATGGGGAGAAAGGGGGAGAAATCAAACCCAATACACTTTTTTTTTTGGAGGTCAACTCATTTTTTCCCATCCTTATGTTCTCCAACCCCAGAACAAGAATTAAGATCAGCTCTTACCCAGCCACCCCGGCCGTGCCCTCAAGAAAGAACCAGTCCAGAAGATAAGAATTTGGATGCAAACAGGAAAAACTTGAATATATATATATATATATATATATATATATATATATATATATATATATATATATATATATATATATATATATATATATATATATATATATATATATATATATATATATATATATATATATATATATATATATATATATATATATATATATATATATATATATATATATATATATATATATATATAAAAAACACGGTAGCAAGGCAAGAGATTGCAAAAAAATTGGGGGAAAAACCCCATGAAAAATAACATGAATTTAGAACTAGAAAATTGATAAAAGGAAATCTGGGACACGGCTCTAAATGATAAACTTACTTGTGAATTGAATTTTTTTTTAAAAACGCAGTGGCTCAAGTAGCTAAGACGCTGACTGGGAAGCGGAAGGTCAGCAGTTCAATTCCCGAGTACCGCAGGACGGAACGAGCTCCTGTCTTTGTCCCAGCTCCTGCCAACCTAGCAGTTCGAAAGCAAGACATTGCAAGTAGATAAACAGGGACCACTTCGGTGGGAAGGTAAACAGTGTTCCGTGCGCTCCGGTGTGTCTAGTCATGCCTGCCACATGACCACGGAAACGTCTGCAGAAGCAGACAGCGCTGGCTCGTCGGCTTAGAAACAGAGATGAGCACTGCACCCTAGAGTCGGATACGACTGGCTTTCAAGCAAGGGAAACCTTTACTTTACCTTTAGGACAAAAGAAAACAAATTTTTGGGATATTTGGAAACCTTTCTTGGTGCATACATTGAAGAACAATAAAGGGAATAAACCAGCACCGGAGACATTGAGTTTCTGGGGAAAGTAAGACGACTTGAAAATAAGGGGTGGATTCAGAACATTGTGTATAACACAGGGGTAATTACTTTATTTTTGATAATAATATAAGAGAAAGTGATGGATATCAGATATTGAATATATTATAAAATATGATTATTGTGTTGTTTTTTAAAAAATGGAGAACTGAAACTCACGGTAACAGAATATGAATAAGAATACAAAAGTGATAAAAAAGGGGAAACTGAATTTCATTGGAACAGTTTTATAAATAATGACATACAAGTGAAGTCTGATGAAATTGAATGTGATAAGATAGATAAAACTTTATTGCGGCCAGAGGCCAGTACACATTTGAATGTGTGGGTTTACCTTTTTAATGATTTTTTTCCTTCCCCCCCTCCTTTTTCATTTCTCTATTTTGTCTAATTCTCCTTTCTTTACTTATGTTACATTTTAAAATTCAATGAAAAATATTTAGAAAAAGAAAGAACCAGTCTAACCATCTTAAGATAATTCAGAGAATAAAACTATGAATTGAAAAATTGATCCTTATGCATCAGTGGAACTGCTAGTCTGTAAGATATTTGCTCCAATTCAAACACGGTCTTGCTTGCAGAAAGCTAACATTGGTAGTTAAGAATAGGAGACATAGAATCTTTTTTCTTAAAGAAGACCTTTGTCCTGAACCAGTTTTAGGGCTTTTCTTAGCTGGTAAAAGAAGCGTGAAATATCTATGTTCTGAGAAAGTTTGCCTCTGAATAGCAGTAGGTAACACAAATGTGCAGTGCCATTATGGCCCTCCTGTTTCTAGACCAGTCTTCTTGACGCAATGCCCTCCAGATGTTTGTCGCTACAACTCCCACTAGACCCAACCTAGTAAAGTGCTTGTCGACATGGTAGGAGCTGTACACCTGGATTTATGAATGAAGGCCACACTGGAGAAGGCTGCAACAGATGTTTCGTTGTCCCCTCCCCTCCACTGCAGCCTGTAAAAAAAAACACCTGGGGAGGTAGAGCATGGGCAGAAGCAAATGGGGGGGGGGGGGGGTTTGCCATGAGTAGGGAGAAAACAGTCATGTCATGCGATGGTGCGACTTACTGTGAAGGCAGAAGCTTCTTGTTGGGGGAGAAGACGATTGGTGTATCTGGAAGGTCATGAGAACACAAAGGGGAAATTACATGGAGAGCAACTGAAAAAGCGATGAAAGGGGGCAGGCATTTGCCACATGGTGGCCCTTAGGACCAGAGGTTCTCAACCTATGGCCCACGGGCTGGACCCGGCCAGTGGCGCCATTTCATGTGACCAGAGTTGCCACCGCCACAGGAAGCGGTGTGTTAACGATGGTGGTGATGGTGGAGAGAACCGCCAGTCTGGCCCGCTCAGCTGTCTGAGGGGGAATGGTCCAGCCCGCGGCTTGAAAAGGTTGAGAACCCCTGCCTTTGACAGACAGACAGACAGACATGGACACTTATCCTGTGCCAATTTCAATCTCTTCTTGTTCTCTATTCTTTTGCAGCTCTGACTCCAGTGTTGTACAGTGGTACCTTGCTTAGAGAGCATAATGCGTTCCACGGGATTGCTCTTTAAGCAAGTTTGCTCTTTAAGTGAAACACCATTGCAAGTGACCCATTGTGACCTTACAGAGGGGTTGCGAACCCAGAGTTAGTTGTTAAGCGAGTTTTTGGTTGGTTTTAATTGTTAAGCAAGGCGACCATTCAGAGAAGGTTTTGCTCTTTATGCGAGTTAGTCTCTAAGCGAGGCGCAATTTATGCCGAGGTTTTACTGTATTACAAAGGGGATATTGCCTACTGCGAGTTCTTGCCTGCAAATTCACATGCTCAAAAACGCAACATGTTGTTTGAGACCATATGCGACATTGGAAACTGGGCACAAAATCGAGGCCTCTTGAGAATTCCAACTTTTTTTCTTAATACAAGCCAGAAATACTTGAGTTCTCAAATGTGCACAAACATCACTGAATGTTTATGGCACTGAAATTGCTGCTGCAACAGAATGGCAAACAATGGCACTCCAGCTGTTCTTGGACTTCAATTCCTAGAAGCCCAAGTCCCTGCGAATCCACACAAATGGGTTTACTGCGAGCACGTGTGGATTCACAGGAACTTGGGCTTCTGGGAATTGAAGTCCAAAGATAGCTGGAGTGCCAAGGTTCGCCATCACGGGCTTAGGCGACCCCTTTCCAGCCAGAAAGCTCTCTCAGAACATCCTACCTGTTGACTAATCCCAACTTCCTATATCCCGACGCAACAGATGCCCACCTCCATTCCGAAATCAAAAAGCTCTACATGGCCCCACTGCCCTCTTTTACCTTGCCTCCGTTTACGAAGACGTGCAGCTCGCCTGTGGTTCATGATGCAAGCTGCTATGGTGCTGAAGATGACAGCTGTGCTGAGGAAGCAGATGCCCCCAATCACACCAGCTAGCACGGGCTGTGGCAAAAGTTCAGGGAGCTGGGTGCGAGATGGATACACTTCCATGCCTGATGGGGGAGAGAAAGATTGGGTGGATAGGAAGAAGTCAGCGTGATGTACTATGAAGCTCACTAGGTATCCTTCAGCTAAGGTAGGGGTTCTCAACCTACATTGGGGGCTGAAGGTTCCCCCCCCCCACACACACACTGTAAACGCTGCCATAAAACGTGCCTGCGGCTGTCATAAGAACAGCCTTGCTGGAAGAGGCCACAGGAGCGCATCCAGTCCAGCATTCTGTCTCACACAGTGGCTCACCATGTGCAGGGTATTCTTCCCAAGCAGATGCCTTCACCTGCTTAGGATTCCTTAGAAAGGGCATTTATTGAGAGATATCCTGCCTATCTCTCCAACCCAGAGGTTGTCCTTAGGTATCCATAATTATAGCCATGGATACCCTTGTCTTCCATGATCTTGTCTAATCCGTTCTTAAAGCTGTCAAGACTGACAGCTGTCACCATGTCTTCTGGCAGGAAGGTCCATAGACCAGGGATCCTCTGGGTGAAAAAGTACTTTCTCTTATTTGTTTGAAAACTAGTACCCAAAAGTTTCGTGGAGTGCCCCCTAGTTCTAGTGTTGTGCGATAGGGAAAACAGTTTCCCCTTATATCTACTTTGTCCACACCGTGCATGATTTTATAAACTTCAATCAGGTCACCTCTTAGACGCCGTTGTTCAAGAGCGAAGAGGCCCAACCGTTTACGAATGCATTTACGACAGCCATAAATGCAGACGTGACATTTCCCACCTGTTCTGCTACTTCTGGTGGAGATGGCGGGAGCGAGGGCGGCGGGCCACATTAAATGACGCCATGGGTTGGATCTGGCCCTCAGGCCATAGGTTGAGAACCCCTGGCTTCACAGGAACCCTATATCGCATTGGCAACACATCATTTATTACTACTGCCCTCTCCGTCACTGGGCCTCACCTGTTGTGGAAACATTGACTGTGTTGCTGGGGTCACTGATGTAATTGCCCGCGAAGGCCACCAGACGAAACTCATAGAAGGCATCCTGTATGAGATAAGAGGTGAAGGCAAAGGTTCTAAGGATACTGTAACGAAATGAATTATATAGACCCTGTGCTGTAGCCTAATTTATTTATTTTTATTTTATTTATAATTCAAATTTCTATGCCGCCCAATCAGGCGAACCCGACTCAGACGTGATGGAGATGTCCAATCCAAGATAGAGATTTTAATGTGGAGGAGACCCTTCATACTGGGATTGGAATGTAAACCATGTTGGCCTCATGAGCTGGGAGAAATGAAACCTAAAATGTCTTTGCTGAATGTACATTTGAGGACCTCACGACAGAGCAACACAATGCAATCAATGCCGCCCGTTTTTCGGCAAGGATTTCTAATTTTGGTAATCATAAGAGGAGCTAGGCAGGCTGCCTAAATCAACATTTGCTGCCCATCACTTACCTCTCTCGGTAAGTTCTAACATGCCTACCGTATGTACTCGAGTACAAATCGGATTTTTTAGCCACCAAAATGAGGGCTAAAAATGGGACTCGACTTATACTCAGGTTAATGTAAACACTCAAAAACACACCCACACACATGTCAAAATTAACTAATTTTACTGTATTTTCATGTATTTTAATTATTAAAACTCACTAGCAGCTGCTGCATTTTCCACCCCGACTTATACTCGGGTCAATCTATTTTCCTGGTTTCTCGGGTCAAAATTAGGTACCTCGGCTTATATTAGGGACGACTCATAGTCGAGTATGTACGGTATTTTTTCAATGCTTGGCCTCTTTCAAACTCACCTTGATTAGGCCAGGCACCAAGAGCTGAGTCTCGATGCTGGGAATGGATCCATCCAGAACCTCCCAGTCACCTTGGCCTTGCCGTAGTTCCAGCGCATAGCCTGTCAGAGACACGGAGTACTGGAAAGGGGGCTCCCAGAGCAGCAGAACCCCCCGCGTGGTCTCATTGGCCATTAGAAATTGCGGCGGGGAAATTAAAATCTGCATAGGAGTTGTTGGTAAGGTTGGAGGCATAGAGTTCATTGGAAAACCTGGAAAGAAAAGCAAAACTGATGATAATTCACAAAAAGCCCCTTTTGGAGACTATTCCATATCAAATCTGAAAATTGGTGCTCTCTGTTTGCACATCCTATGCACATTTTCTAATTGTTGTTGTTCGGTCGCACAGTCGAGTCTGGCTGTCGTGAGAAACACGACAAGATAAATATAGACTCCAACGAGTAATTAGGACTGCAGAAATTTTTTTTTGCTGTTAATCTACCTTTTACTGTCGAAACGATGCTTTAGAGTATTACATACTAAAACAACCTGATAGGATAGTTTCCAAATGCCATGAATCTGCTGAACAACTAAATTGTATGATTTTAATTGTATTGTTATTGTTTCTCTAGGGATATGAGATTGTTGTTAGTAATATGATTAGCACCTATTATTAAGTGTAGTAGACGATCTAGTAAATGTAATTTAATTTTTCATGTATATAGAGAACATATGTGCCAAAGACAAATCGCTGGTGTGTTAGCATACCTGGCCAATAAAGGATTCTATTCTAAACATTAATCTGAGACTGAAAGTTTTGTTGGGATCTGTTTTAGCTCTGGACCTTGCTTAAATCTCCTTGGACTGTTTCTTAGATTCTCCCCGTTTCGTTTTTGTGCCCTGGCTGGATGGATTTTGGATTTGCCTTAATTCTGCTCCACCTGCAGCTTTGTGATTCACCTTGATTCCGAAATGCAACAAACCTGAGCATGTGGGTTTTCACATTTGCAGCCCCATGTGGCCCACCTCCGGTCTCAAGAAAGGACCCCCCTCTCACCCAACCGGAACAACAACATCTTGCTCTCTCCTCACCCAGCGGCACGGTGGTGACGATTTCACTGAAGGGGCCACTACCCAGTTTGTTCTGGGCCAGAATGCTAAACTGGTACCCAGTGTCAGGCTGCAAGTTCTCCACTAGGATATGGGAGGCCCCGACTGGCACTGGAAGCGAGACCCAATCATGGTATGGACGGTGGAGGCGTTTCAGGCTGCGAAGGACACGAGGGAAAAAAGAGACTATAAATTTGCATTTATCATTCATTTTCATGTATTGGTGCATGCATGTTCAATCAACCTTTATTATGGTCCGAGACCAGCATAGTACATCAAAAGCGAAAAATGAGGGTACTTAAAAGATATCAGGAGACAGAAGTTAAAATGAGGGTGCTTTAAAAGGAGCACTTCTGCTCATAGTTAAAGTAAAGGTTTCCCTTGCCCGAAAGCCAGTCGTATCCGACTCTAGGGCTCAGTGCTCATCTCTGTTTCAAAGCCGAAGAGCAAGCGTTGTCTGCTTCTGCAGACGTTTCCGTGGTCATGTGGCAGGCATGACTAGACACCTGCTCATAGTTAGGGAGAAGTAAAATTAGTACAGTGGACCCCCGCCTAACGACGCATTCTAATAGCGTCATTTTCTATTAACGGCGCTACAATGCTCCCCATGTGATTATTCGAATAACGACAAAAAAAAATTTTAAATTCGAATGATGACAGTATTTTTACCGTTGTTATTCAGATAATGATGTCTATTCAAATAACGACGGTGTTTTTACTGTTGTTATTCGGATAATGATGTTTTTTGTCATTATTCGAATAACGACGTTTTCTGCATAGCGACGCTACTTGGGGAACCAAGCAACGTCGTTACGCGAGGGCCTACTGTACATAAGATCGATACTGCACAACAATGATTTTGCTACTGGGAATAGCACATGCGATTTACATGATATCGAGTGTGCTGATTCCAAGTCCGAACTCAGAATTTGCCTATCACGTATAGATTTTAAGTTATAGGCGTGCTATAGCTGTTCAAATGGTATTTGGCAATATATTTTTACATGGGAACGTTATAACAGTTGCAGCTACCACTATGCCTGCTGCCGACTCAGCTGAATCACGTCCCCCTGGTGGCATGCATGTTCCAGCATGTCTGGGCGAGTCAGTGAGCTGACGTCAGAAATAGGTATATAAGGCGAGATGGACCAAGGGCTTGTCTCTAGTGCGAAACCATCTTATTGTATAGTACAGTTAGGCCATAGTGAGACTTGTTTTGAGCTAAAGATGAGTAAGCACAGCTGTGTTAATAAACCAGACAATTTTTGTTAATAAACCGGATTTTTTAATTAATATTTTTTTGCTAATAAAGTGGATAATTAACTTAAGATCCTGATGTCCTAGGCAGAGTCAGACTTCAGATTAGGATTCAGTACACTTGATTTAGTATATAGGACACATGGATTAGACCAAGTAGCAGACAATCTGACCCAAAGCCTTCCCTTTCCACTATAGGCACAGAATCTCATTCAACTGTCAGTTGACTCTTACTACAATAATGGCAAAGTTGTAAACCCCATAAAACAGAAAATTGTTTTCGTTATGCGGCGTATCGCCAATAGCGCCAAAACGCTTCGTTATACAAATTTTTCCGTTATGCAAAGCGTTCATTATATGGGGTAGTACTGTACAGAGAAAGAAAGAGCCAGAAAAATGCACATTTTAGGACTCACAGTGGTGTATACCAGATGCTGAATCTCTGGAAGTAGCCTCCATCAAAACCTGGCTCCCAGGTGATGTTCACTGCCTGCTTGAGTGGCAGCACCGAGACATTGGCCACAGTGTGGGGGCTGGTGCCTAAAGTTTAGGGCGTAAAGAGGGAAGAAGGAAGGGAGAAACTGCAATTAGTATGACATCAGAGCACTTGTTTTAGTTGGTCTGTTTTGCCTTCCAGCAGCATCCAGACAGGTGGAGGGTGGGTCACAAACAGCCCCAATCAGCTCCCTTGAGCCTCAGAGAGGCATCTGGGCTTTTGTCGTTGTCCATTGCATTTACCGGACAACGACAAAATCCGCATAACGGCACAACGTTGGGAACTAAGGTTTGTCATTATCCAGGTTTCCACTGTACTTAAGATCCTGACGTCCTAGGCAGAATCAGACTTCAGATTTGGATCCAATGCACTTGATTTAGTATAGGACACATGGATTAGACCAAGTAGCAGACCATTTTTTTTTTATGACGCAGTGTTACCAGAAGCCCAAGTCAGAACTTTGTGAGCCGCCCAAAAGTCATTTTGAGTTGGGCAGCTATATAAACTGGATTAAATAAATAGAATAGAATAGAATAAAAAAGGAAACATTCCAGTTGGCACATGGCCTCCTTAACTGAGTTGTGTGTCCCTATAGCCTTCTGCTAACTTTGTTTTCCATTTGCACAAAGTACTAACCCAGCACGTAGACAGTGGTTGTGGCGCTGACCTGAGCCACACCGTTGCTGGCCGCACATTCCCATAGGCCATGCTGCTCCTTAACCAGTGGGTATAAGACCAGGCTGTTGTTCTTGTCAACCTGGGCATTGGCCAAGCCCTTGCAACCCACCTGCAGGACGGGAAAACAGGCAACAGAATCACAGAACTGTAGAGCTGAAAAGGACCCAAAGAGTCAATGAGTAGAAATTATGGGAATTTCACAACTAAAGCAGAATAAACAAATGGCCCTCCGCCCTATTTTTAAAGCCCACCAACAAAGAAGAGTCCCTCAACTTCTGCTTCACTTCCAAACAATCCTTACAATAAGGCTTTAGTTCAGGGGTTCTCAACCTGTGGCCCACGGTGCCATTTCATGTGCCCCCCCCCCACTTCCACCACACCATAAAGTCCCATGTGGTGTTGGAAGGGGAAAATGGCTGTCCAGCCCCCAAAGCTGTGTGAGGGAGCGTGACCGGGACAGCCTGGGCAGGCTCTGCACTTTGTGATCAGGATGGGTGGAGGAACAACAAAATGAAAATGCCAACAATATAGAAACACTAGCAGGGGTACCCGGTGTTGCCCAGGTGTGGGACCCAACCTGGTGTGCGGGCCGCCAACAGGGCCCCTAGCCCCTCCTTGGGCAGGGAGCATGGAGCACGGCCGCTGAGCATGGGGTGTATGTGAGGCATTAAGAAAGAACACAACTTGTTTCAAGTCACTGATATTTCTGGAAAGGCTACTTTAGTATATATTACTCATCTGCCCAAAAGATGGGTCACCTTCGTCCAAGAAATAACTGGCATGGGGTCACCTCGGGCAACGCAAGAGATGAGCAGCTGCCGCCCCACCTCCTGGAAATATTCTTCCTTGGGGCGCAGGGTGAAAACAGGAGGATCCTGGGACATAAACACAACAAGACGCAATGGAAAAGGTGAAATTTTTGAAGTGGAAGCCGTGTTAGTCTGTGCAAGCATATCAGAGAGCAAACAAAACCAAACCACAAAAAAAGACCAATTTTTTTGTGGCACCTTAAAGACTAACTCCTGTACAGTGGTACCTCGCATAACGAATGCTTTGTATAACGAAAAATTAATGCAACAAAGCGTTTGTTAGGTAATCGTGATACCCCGCATAACAGGAGGGAAATAGTTATACCGGGTTTTCGTTAACCAGGGTATACCCTGCTTAACATAAACCCCGTATAACGAATGTTTTTTTCATTATGCGGGTATCGCAAATAGGATCTGCATAGTGAAGAGCTCCGTGGAACGGAGCTTTTTCGTTATGTGGGGTACTACTGTATTTCAATGTGAACTTTCATAAATCAAGTCCACTTCATCAGACATAAGAGTAAAGCCTCATGGCGTCAATTTACAAACATCAGGCACACAATGGCTTGAACTATCTCACTTTGCATGCAATGAGTCTATCACATATATTTGTTTCACCTTTTAAGTTGCATCACTGGACTGAATGAACATTTGCACGATATTCTGATTTTCCCGAGTTTCACCTGTACATCCTCTACCACTCACTCACCTTCAAGAGGACTTGGGTGGCTTCCGAAGACCCAGCTGTGCCATAGCTATTATATGGGGTGCAAGTGTACACACCAAGGGCATCATCATTGCTTGTGGTGATTATGATGGCACCATCAGACCTCATGGTCCAGCCTGGAAACTGCATGAGAAAGCACAGGAGATGCCAAACAACCTGCTCAGAAGAGGGTTGTTCAAAAATAACACGTGAGCGGCAAAGAGGGTAGGTTGGAGACGTCAAGAAGTACCTTGCCTAAATCTAAAGGTTCTCCATCTTTGGTCCAGTTGATGAAGAGCAATGGAGGGTTGGCCTTATTGGGACAGCTGATTACACCCTGCATTCCTATTGGTAGGAAGGTCTCGGGGGGCATGTCAATCACTTGTGCTGGATCTGAAGAAAAGTAAGGTATGACTTCAGACAAAAGGACAGCAAGGCGAATTATGCAGAATTTGGAAATTTGCTTCTAGATGTAATTACAGATCCATAGTAACTCTATACTTCTTCAAGTGCCATAGCCAATTCCAAATATTGGCTATATCCTCATGGCGATCAGCCATGGAGTTTGTCCTGGGAACAATATAATGCACTGGCTTTCCATTTGCCTTCCACATCGCAGCAAGGTCATGTTCCGCAAGTTACTTTCTGGTCCTGAACCCTTCTGGCATGCAAAGTCCTCACCAGCCCCAGGCCAGGATAGATGAAGCTGCTGCCATTCATCAAGATGGATTTGCATGGGGTTTAATCCACTTGGGGACCATCATCCTTCCCTATGCACTTTGCCACCCAAGGTCATTAGTCCTCAGGGCTGTCAGGTTAGTTAACCACCCCCTGGCCATCACAGTTGAGCATGGTGTACTCTATTGTTACCTTACCAGGATAACTTGGCCAGATTGTAGTAACTATATAACCACAATTAATACAACTCTTGCATTTGTTGTAATTTAAATTGAAACATGTATTTTTAACTCCCTTTTTAAAAAAATCCTCCAGAATGCTACAAATTACTGCCTGTGGTAAACAGCACCAAAGAAAACCCCAAAATGATAAAATGAAGCAGTTATTCTGTAAAGTAAGTAACAGTTTCTTTCATTATATCATAATTTAACTTGCTTATGACTTGCTTTGTCCCCAGCTCCTGCCAACCTAGCAGTTTGAAAGCAAGACATTGCAAGGAGATAAATTGGGACCCCTTCGGTGGGAAAGGTAAACAGAGTTCCGTGCGCTCCGGTGCCTAGTCATGCCTGCCGCATGAACATGGAAATGGCTGCAGAAGCAAACAGCGCTGGCTCTTTGGCTATGAAACAGAGATGAGCACTGAGATGAGCACTGGCTTTCGAGCAAGGGTGACCTTTACCTTTACCTATCTTAATCCAATTTAATCAATTAATAACTTATTCATTCATATTTATAGTGCCGCCCACAGGTGTAAATATAAAAAACATTCCATAAAGAAACTTATCTTAAAACCATCAAACATCAAATATCCGTAACATACCCTCTTCTACAATCACTAAAACCAGATTAGCCCTTATATAAGCTATCGGGGGGATTTTCCCGCACCGGCGGCACCTTAACTATTTTTTAAAATGTACAACGTCAGAATCATAAAACTTCCCTAAAAGTATGCTTTCAATAGAGCCTGAATGGAAAAGATGGAAATATATATTTTTTTCGCACTCTCTGCTTCCAATGCAATTTTTCTCCCTCTTATTTTGGTCTACTTGTCGATCTGGATTGACAATGTTGGAGAACCACAATGCCTACACAAAACTGTAAGGAATGCTGAGGCCGAAGGAGGCTTCCTTAGCCCATTGCTGGGAACGCAAGTGTAACGTCCGGCATCTTCTGTGGTCGTTTTCTGGATTAAGAGGCTCCCATCTACTAAGATACGAATGCGGAACTGGAGGTGGCTGAAGAACAGAAAGATACAGATCAAGGAGATCAGAGGCTAAAGAGGTGCATAATATGATATTTGCTAAAGGCTCTTGAATTAATTCCCTTATCTCTTTGCACTCCCATCCAGGCCCATGTTGGCCCTTTGGGACACAGGGACATGTCCCGGTGTATCCCAATGACTGGCACCACCCCAGAGGTGGGCAGAAGGATGTCACCTGGGGGCTACAATCCATGACGTCATGTGGTACATCCCCATAGGCGCTGCCCACTCACTCCCTGCCCAGCGCCCCTTTAGAGTAGCCAGCGCACCCCTGCTCCCATCACGATCTGTTCTTACCTGAGGTGAAAAACATTAGTCATCCCCTGGAACCAGCTATACGTGAGGTTGGTAGGGTAGGCTTCAGCTTGGCAGGTCAGGAAGGCATCTTGGGTGAGATTGACTGTGACATTCTGTGGGGGCACCACAATAACTGGTGGCCCTGGGAAGAAGAGAAGGGAGGAAGCGCACCACTGAGGGACTGATCAGAATAGATCCTGGAACCATAGTTGGTGGGGTAATAGAGGACAGTGGTGGCGAACCTATGGCGCATGAGCCGTTGCCCCAGCACAGCAGCCCAATGGGAGCGCTTCCTACCTCCCACAGCACAGTTTGCCCTACCCCTTTGGCCCAGCAGCCCAATGGGAGCGTTTCTTGCCTCCCCAGCACAGAGTTCTGTTTGTGCACTCAAGTCTCTAAAAGGTTCGCCATCGCTGATATAGGTGATCATTGAGATGCGGGACTCTTGTTTTTCTTTGTCAGATGTGACTTCCTGGCTAGTCCAGAATTTGCTGATGGGGAACAAGGGAATGCTCTGGCAGCTCAATGGGAGAACACACTGCTTTGTGCATAGAAAGTGGTCAATTCAACCTTTGGCATTTGTACACATTATTTTTCGAAAACAAGATCCAAAATACAAGTGATGTAAAGCATCACTTGTAAAGTGATGCAAAGCAGAAATGGGAAACATTTGGGGCATATATAGATATATTACTATAGCTTCTAGAATCATATAGCCAGCTTGTTGGCTGAGGGTTTCTGAGAACTGCAGAAAAATAAACATTTATGTAAATAAAGGTTTCTTATCTTTAGATATAAGGCAGCTACCACAGACAGTGGTGGTAATAATAATAATAATAATAATAATAATAATAATAATAATAATAATAATAATAATAATAATAATAATAATAATAATAATAATAATAATAATAATAATAATAATAATAATAACAACAACAACAACAACAACAACAACAACAACAACAACAACAACAACAACAACAACAACAACAACTTCATGTCAGAAATTATTCTGGGTTGAAAGGATTTTTGCTGGAGAAACTCTGCTCAGGGGACGCCCGAATGAGGCGCCTTTCATGTCCCCAAGATCTTTTCCCCACCCAAGTGGTCCCTATTTATCTACTTGCAATATCTTGCAATATCTTGCTTTCAAACTGCTGGGTTGGCAGGAGCTGGGACAGAGACGGGCGCTCAATCCATCCGGGTCTCAAACTGCCAACTTGCCGGCCTTGCAGCTAACAAGGCGAGCTTCTTCACCCCTGAGCCACCGCAGTAGTAATACTAGGATGTTAGTTCTGCAAGTAGAGCATTCCACGTTCAGTTTATTGGGGAGTTTTGGTTATTCCTCTTACTTGGTAGAATACGAAGGTGGCAAAACAGGTGTGGGGCACCGGTGATGTGGTGAACCCCCCCCCACCCTTGCTGGCTCATATAGTGTAAGCCTCTCCGCTCTTTTAGCCATTCTTTAAACTGCAGTTTTTAAATAACTGATTGGGGTGTGTGTGTTAATTTTAGTGTCTATTAAGGCTTTTTAATGTTTTAAGACTGGAATGTTTTATATTACTATTGTAATGTCATCCAGAGTCGTCTGTTCGAACTGGACGGCAATATATACATTTGAATAATAAATAAATATAATGAAAACAACACAAAAATGTGGAGAGGTCAGCCGAGTCTTAGCAAAAGAAAACCTCCCATTTCTTTCCCACACAAACTAGCACTTAGCATGACAAAATCATTCTAGAAGCATTTAAAGTTACAAAAAAAAAAAATCTATACAGTACTTACAATTACAAGCTACAGTTATAACATAAAGGAAAAATAGGGGGGAATTGGGTCTCTTGCATGTGGAGGGAACTTCCATGCTTGCTGCTTGGTTAGGAAAAGCAAAGATGGAATGATGGAATTAAGAAAACAATCTGGGGGAAGAGGGCTTGCGTCTAATGCCAGGGCCAGGAAAAGAACTTTATCAATCAAGTTAGTGGCGAAGGACAATCACATTAGGCTGTAAAGCCTATTATCCCAATACAATTTCCATCAGCTCAGATTAAAAAAGGATCACATGAGAAAAGATGAAAACTACTTTTTTCCCCTGCTTCAGATCCTGGGGACACACTTCTGCCAGACATAACAGGCAAGAGGGGGGTAGGCTAGGACAATTCTTTAATCTGGTATTTAGCAGCTTTTTTATATTAAATTGCCAGTTTGTAGTAACTATATAGCTCAATGTGGGAAGATGCTATGTCTTTTCTTGTTTACCTTGGACCATCAGGCGGGTGATGTGGGTGATGGTGCCCTCCTTGCTAGTTGCCTGGCAAGTATATGCCCCTGCACTGGCCCGCTCCACACTGGCAAAGGCAAGAGTCCCATTCTTCACCTGGTGAAAAACCACAAAATGGTTTCGATACGTATATACTTGAGCATAAGCCGCCCCGAATATAAGCCGAGGTACCTAATTTTGACCTGAAAACCCAGGAAAATAGATTGAACCTGTCAGAGATTCAAGGGGGTCCTGAGAGGCACCGGTGGTGACAGAGTGCTGTAGATGATGGAGTCCACCACAACTCCCTTTTTGTAGCCTTTGACAGCCTCTCCCAAGGACCCAAGCACCCTGATCTTACCCAGTCACAGGGAGTGTGGTTTTTCAATAGTAGTGTGTATGTAGCACTAGCAGTGTGTGGTGGAAGGGGAGAGCAATGTGCCAGTGCTATGCCCAAGTAGAAGCCACAGGTTTAAAGTCCCAAAACAGAACTTTATTTTTCCAAGTTGTATTCCATTAAAGCAAATAAGTACCTGTAGTGAATAAAACCCAATACCCAAAGTCCATCAAACATCCATCAGGCTGTGGAGAATAAGATCCACCCCCCCCCCAACAGTCCATCAGAAATAGCCATCAGCTTTTAATGCCCAACAGTCCATGAAATAGCAAAGTCCATAAAATATTTCCAAGTACTATACTGTATCAGCAATGTGCCCCCAACATGCTGGGTACTCATTTTACCAATCACAGAAAGATGGAAGGCTGAGTCAACCTTGATTCCTGGTCAGGATTGACCTGACAACTGTTTGGTTGTAGGACAGCAGTTCTTTTAAGAGGCGGTCATGTCCAGAGAGATGAGAAGAGACAGAGACCATACCTGCACTTTGTCTCCAGCTTCAATGGCCTGGTTGTCCCTTTGCCAAGTGACCACAGGCTGGGGGTTGCCAGATGCAGAACAGGTGAGCACGAGAGGCTTCTGGACCTGCACTTCAAGAAATGCTGGTGGGACCTCCTGGAAGGCAGGGGGAGCTGAAATACAGATTTTAGGAGAAGAATGTCTGAACTCGTTCTTGCATCCTCACACACTTTGTTTTCCCTTATACCGAATATACTCGAGTATAAGCTGGGTTTTAAGCCCCAAAAGAGGGGTATGGCTTATACTCAGGTCAACGACCACAAGAGTCCCAAGACAATGCCGGATTGAGATGCGCCAACAATTTAATTAATTTTACCATGTTTTCATGTACAGTAAAACCCCTACTTATGTAAAAAGTCTGTTCCATAGGCTTTTATGTAAGTCGTTTTTTTACTTAACTCGAAACACACTCATAGGAAAAATGAATTTTTACATAACTCGAAGCAAACCCATAGGGAAAATGATTTTTTTTTACTTAACTTGAAGCAAACCCATAGGGAAATGATATTTATGTAAATCGAAGTAAGCCCTTAGGAAAAATGAATTTTTTACATAACATGAAGTAAACCCATAGTAAATTGTGTTATGTAAATCGGGACATGGTTTTAGTGCAAAAATCATTATGTAAGTTCAAATTTTATGTAACTCGAGGCATATGTAAGTCAGGGTTTTACTGTATTTTGATTATTGAAACTCATATGCAGGTAGATCGAAAGAGTTCGAAACAGGTTTCTGTGTATTGCCATTCCTGATGTCTGATTTATGTCCATTAAAATTACCGCCATTTTTTTTGAAAGTTAGCAAAGGCCAAGCTCTATAAATACGCTTTACAGAACATCTTGCCTCTGTAAGAATGCTTCCCTTGTTGACTCCTATATGTTTGCCACCTCTAGTATTTTTGACCTGACCTATATTTTTGTGGAATGACTAGGTATGTAGTTGTTTTGTAAATTAATACAAACCCTCCTGAGACACACTAGCATCAGATAGGAGGTACAATAATTCAAACAAAATTAATTGGGGTTTCAAATGATGGGAGATGATGGTGGTGGTGAAGAAGAAGAAGCGGAGCAGAGATTAACTGGATTATAGATGGGAGACAAGGATGTTGAAGGTAATCTTTAGCAGATGGGCTGGAAGATAAACTGGATCCAGCTTGAAGAAGCATTGATCCACGAAAGCTAACATTAAAATACAGTACAGAAGTTAGTCTTTAAAGTGCCACAAGGTTTGTGTCTTTTTGTTTTGCTCTGTTTACGCTCTGATGTGCTTGAAACACAGACTAACACGGCTATTTTTTAAAAGAAGAAGAACACAGAAACAGGCAACGGCATTGAAAACAACACAGAGCGCATACAGTTGACCGTGAGGTGGATCCAGGTCCCATTCTGGAACTCATCGTCACTGCTAGGACGGTCCAGGAAAAGCACGCGGCACTCATACCAGCCCTGGTCCTCGGTCCGCAGTTGCTCAATCTGCAGAGAGGCACCTTCCTGGATCCGCACACGACCTGTATGGCAAATAACAATCAGGCTGTTAGTTTACTGAGACCTTATTGAGGTCCATAGTCACTGTCAATCAGTCACAATTTGTCAGCACTATGCTGTGTTATGAGTGCTCAACATATTTTCAAATATCTGGAAAGAACCAATCAGTGATTATTTTCCTACCTACCTGATGACGTCAACAACTAACTGTCATCAACTGGCAAGTTCCAACCCTCTCACTCACCTGCAAGCAGGTGACTGTGTTAGTTGCATTGTTCTCATAGTTAGAGACGTTGGTTAGTTTTGTTAATAAATAATTTAATGGAAAAGGAACTAAAGACTTCTGAGCATTATTTATGTCGCAGCTCTTCAGAAGATTCAACAACAGGTATTCGGAAATACCTTAACAATTGGTAGCAGAGGATGGTTGTGTGAAGAATCTGTGAGCCAAAATTAATAACCATGCTAAGAGCAAATTGATCTGTTTCCCAATGATCTGTTGCCCAATGAGTTGGCTGATGTCACCAGGCAGGTGACATCATCTGGGATTGTGACATCATTTGCCTTTCCCTCCGAGCACAGCTGTAGTTTTCACAGAAGGTGGAGGCAAATGGGCATGCGGGTTCAGCACTGTGGGGGCGATGTCACCGGGATTGTGACATCATTTGCCTTTCCCTCCGAGCTCAGCTGTAGTTTTCATAGTAGGTGGAAGACAAATGGGCATGCAAGTTCAGCACTGTGGGTATCACAAGACGCAAAGGGGAGGCGCCGTGACCGTCGACGGGACGGGTGAGGGGAGAGAGAGACAGGGGACCCGAGTGAAGCCGGGTAACCAGCTAGTTCTAATATACAACAGAATCCATTTGGGGTGGTGGTGTCTTTAATGCCAATTTCTCCCAGTTCTTGTTCCTTCCTGTTCTAATAACCTCAGAGACCAGGTGCTGGGGCATAGGGAGTTGAAATGATTAAATGGCTGAAAAGGAGAACGATAAGGAACCAAAGGAAGTGGTGATCACATCCAGTCTAATCCAGCCCCAGGACTATTATCAGATCTGTAATCCAGCTCAGCAACCTTACAGGCAGTTGGCATAGAACCAATGTACACTGTCTGTGTGCACATATCATGTAATAAAGCCCAAGCCTAGTCCCTCAAGAGGTCAGCCAACCAAACCCCCATCCTGCAATGCCAATGGGCAACCTGGATCTGATATTGATACGAATAATCTCAAGAGGAAGGCCATGTGCCCACCCTTTGTCATTAGTCAATCATTCCAACCTTTTAAAAAGGTTTACCAGGCTAAGTACTTCCCTTGATTTTGCACAAAGCCCTGGATGTTTGACCAGTCTGGATCATTGCCCCGGAAGGAGAAGAATGGCCATAGTGTCCCATGCTGCATCCACAGCTAATTTGACTATGGAGATACTAGCATAGAAGTGGGCAACTGGCTTGATTATGGTAACACATTCTAGGTGCACTGCCTTTGGGAGGTTTTTGGAAACTACAGTAGATCCTAAACCAGTGATGGCGAACCTTTTAGAGACCGAGTGCCAAACAGAAGGGCCAGGGGCGGGGTGAACTCTGCGCTGGGGAGGAGGGAGGAAGTGTTCCCATTGGGCTGCTGGGCAGAGGAGTGGGGCGAACTCTGTGCTGGTGGGAGGGAGGAAGCGCTCCCATTGGGCTGTTGGGCATTGGGCTAGGGCGAATGGTGCCTCGGGCCATAGGTTGGGTTAGACAGTACCAGTGGCATGGTGGCAGTAGATCTGGGCAGACTCTGGAAGGTGGCAGATGACAAAGGAGTCCATGGGTTCATGCCAGGTCGAACTTGACTATGAGACTAAAACAACAACAACAAAGAGCCAGTCTCACCCATTGGTGGCTGTTCTTTTGTTGTTGTTGTTCATGGGGGCAGCCTAATTTCATAATCCAGTAAGATGATGTATATACACCGTCTCTATCGCCTGACATGTCACTAACATCTTCTAATTAAAAGAGAGAAGCTCTTCCTGCCCACGCCACCCCTTTGGTTACGGCCTACAGGATTCCCAGCAGAATCTGCTAGTGGCCCACTTTGCGTACCCAATCGGAGAGCCTCCCCCTCCCACGCTGTTCCTTCAGTGGGCCGCATCTCCATCCAAATCCTCAGGGCTGACAACTATTAGCTGGGCTCAAAATCCCTTCCTGGAGAACAACCTTGAAGTGACTTACCAGCATGGAGGCTGAATACAAATCACATGGAAAGACAGAAGAGACGCACAAACAAGCCAGGCCTTGCGCATAACGGTGCAGCATTCTCTTAATCATTATAATCACTATTTATTGCTGGGGTCACTGGTCAGCCATTAAAAAGCAGACCAAATAAACACAAGAAATCGATACTAACATTACATTTAGAGCATATGCACCCTCCTATCAGCTCTGCTTCATGGGAAATGTTGTATCCGACTCTAGGGTTCATCTCTGTTTCAAAGCCAAAGAGCCAGCGCTGTCTGCTTCTGCAGACGTTTCCGTGGTCATGTGGCAGGCATGACTAGACACCCGCCCTATTCAACACATGACCGACTAACAACATATAAATGACCCCAAGGCAACCCAAGGAGTTCACATACAGGATACAAAGTTCAAAATACAATAATAAATACAATATTCAAAGATACAACATAGCCCAGAGTCCCAGATACGATATTACAAGTTACAATGCAAAGCAAAAAAAAAAAAAAACCAGTATCAGCACCATATCAAAATAACAGCAATCAATGTATCAATAATTACGATTAGAATTACAAGGAATGAAAACATCAAGAAGCACAATATCAACAATATACAGAAACAGAAGGGGAAAACCTCATTTAAGAAGGCCCACAAAAATCCGACAGCAACCAAGCCATGACAAAAAAACCAAATTCAATCAACCACCCTTGTCCTCCTCCTGGCCGATAGATGGGCCTGGAGGGCGCACGATTCAGATGTTGCGGTGTCTTCGAGCTCCCCGCGGCCTCGGGGAGCTCCGTTTAACCTCCCGGCGGTGACGGGGCCGGGAAGGCGTGGCGACCCAACCCGTAGCCTCATCCTGCCAAAGACTCCATGGTGTGGTTCGTGCTGAACTGTTTGGACTTTTATTGTTAATTTTATTGATTGTTAATTTTATTGAATGATTTCCTTTTTCTCTATTGTATTGTAACGCTCCGGTGTTTTTATTAGCCGCACTGAGTTGCGCAAGCGAGCGGGCAGCATACAAATTGATGAAAAGGGCGAAGCTCCACAGTTAGTCCAAAGAACAAGTGTCACCGGTTGTAAAAAAAAAAAACACCACACATACACTCGCACATTGATTTGTATACTTATCTGCTATGCTATCTCTGAGAAGACCCACATACATGCTTCCAATGTGGGGAAGATTTCATCATCAAACTATCAGAAAACAATGTGATCATTCTGTACCCTTGCACCTGATGTGTTTAAATTGACGCCAGTCTCTTCTGTCTGACGAAGTGGATTTTGATCCCGGAAAGCTAGCATTAAAATGCATCAATTAAGTTTTTAAAGTGCCACAATGTTGTTTTGGTTTTGTTTACTCTCTAACATTCATCAACTGAGCAAATGGTAAAGGTAAAGGTTTCCTTTGCTCGAAAGCCAGCCGTATCCGACTCTAGGGTGCAGTGCTCATCTCTGTTTCTAAGCCGAAGAGCCAGCACTGTCTGCTTTCTGCATATCCAATGTGGGGAAGATTTCATCATCAAACTATCAGAAAACAATGTGAGATACAAAATCCTGTCAATTCTCATAAATCATAATTAATAATTTTGTGTCAGAAATTATTCTGGGCTTAAAGGATTTATGCTGGAGAAGGTTCACTCAAGGACGCCATTCATGTCCCCAAGATCTTTCCCCCACCTAGTAGATAAAGGTTTCCCTTGTTCAAAAGCCAGCCGTATCCGACTCTAGGGTTAAGTGCTCATTTCTGTTTCAAAGCCGAAGAGCCAGCACTGTCTGCTTCTGCAGACATTTCCGTGGTCATGTGGCAAGCATGACTAGACACCGGAGCGCATGGAACGCTGCGCTGAGCAAATGACTTCCAGGGGGGGAAAATGCATGCTCGGATACGAGCATGCAGCCAATGGCGGCGACTATAACTCTGTAAAATCTACAATTGATCTAGCAAATTTAAAACCTTTTTAATTGGAACTTGCTGTCTCCCAACCAAGGAGAAAAGCAGTTTCTATATACTGCACATAGCTCCCGTTCAGGTCTTGCTTTAGATCTCTGAGAAGACCCACATACATGCTTCCGGACCCAGCAGGAGCTGCTAAAATGCTCAAGCTTCAAGGCAGGATTAGGGGATTAGACAGAAACAAAGGGCCTCCAGACACCATCAATCCCAGACTCTGCTCCTGCCAAGAGGAAGGTCTTTGTTCCAGCGCCAGACTCTTCCTTACACCCGCAAAGGGGCTGCTTCTTTCAGCCCTCCATCGTCGGGCCTCTTGACCTGCATTTCCCACTACAAAGCATGCCAGGCTGCATTATTAGCTCACATAAAGACCGGCTGTGAGATCAGGAGGCTGTCATTTTGGAGGCCAGACAATTTGCCTGTCTAGTAGGGTCCATCACCAGCAATGAACTCCAGGATGAATTAAAACCGACATCTACGCAGCAGCTCACTGGACTACAAATTCTGGAGTTCTCTGTATCTCTACCGCTGCTCCCTGGGGTTTTTAATAACCTCTCGTTTCCAATGTAGACGTTGCAGGAGAAGCATGTGGAGAAAACTTATGGCGGAGAATACTTATGAACCAAATGGGGTTGTATCACAAGGGTTCTCAACCTACGGCCTGAGGGCCGGATCTGGCCCATGGCACCAAATAACCCAGCCCCTGCCACCAGAATGTGCCGCGGATTCATTAATGGAGAATACAGTGGTACCCCGGATAACGATGCATTCGGATAGCATCAAACCCGCATCATGCACCACGTGATGCACCGCATAATGATGGGAAAATCCCAAAAAGCGTCGTTATGCGGGCATTTGGTAGTGACGCACCGGATAACGATGTTGTTCTGTGCAGGACAATGACAATAAAGATTTATCTATCTATCTATCTATCTATCTATCTGGTGATTTTTTTGTTGTTGTTATCCGGCGCATCTCCCATAGGGATCGCATAATGTCAAAAACCGGATAACAGCACAATTTGTGGAACCAAACTCTGAAGTTATCTGTATCTCTACCACTGCTCCCTGGAGTTTTTTTTAAATTTATTTATTTATTTATTTATTTATTGGAGGGCAAAAGGAGAAGGGGGGGCAAAAACGAGGTGGCTAGAATGCAAGATGGTATTGTAGATGCAATGGGCACAGAACTGGTGGCGGACAGGGGTGCCTGGCGGGCAATGGTCCATGGGGTCGCAAAGTGTCGGAATCGACTGTGCGGCTAAACAACAACAGCAAATCTAGTAAAACCATCAAGTGTGAGAAATGTATTGCTCTGATTTTGCGCAGCTCTTTCGGACCCACCGTTTCCATATGTGGCCAGTGAATGTTCATTCTGTGTCCTCCGCCCCCACCCGTCTCCCCACCAAGCACTGCCACCACCAACTCATCAAGATTGGGGGTTGGGGGCAGTGTCAACATGTTGTATTTGGGCCATTCCCTGCCTTGCCTGAGCGGATGCTCGTTGAGGCGTACAAAATCCCCTTTTCCACCAGTGAACCGGCGCATCTGCCCTACCCCCAGAGCACACTCTTTCCGTGCCTTCCCAGGGCATTGGGGGCTGGTTGCGCAGCCAATCAATGCGACCCAATCAGACAGTGCAGGCTGACCCAGGCAGGGTATCTCCATTCTCCCAGTCAAGGGAGAGCATCAAGAATCCCTCTGAAAGGCCTCGCGCCAGGGTTCCCCAAACAACACACTATGCTTCCCCTCCAAACCTCCTTGGTGGAGGCACAATGGCTTGGTAAATGTTATTTATCCAAAAAGACACAGAGTTGCCCCATTGTAAGAACCATATTAACCCCTCCTCAATGTCCACAGTAAAGACAGCAAACAAGGGATAGTCCAATAAAATCTTCTGGGACTATATATATATATATATAGCCCATGGCCCGAAAGGTTTGGGCACCCCTGCCTCAGCGGATCATGAACATACAGGTACATGAAGCAAGGCTGCAAAGGGAACTTACCTACATATTCTGGATCCACACGGGGAGAATAGAGGCCAAATTTGATGAAGATGGGCAGTAAGAAACCAAAGCGCACCCACTCGATGACGTAAAGGGGGGGACTTGCATCAGCTGGCTTCAGCAAGTCACAGGTCAAAATGGCGCTGTCTCCTGTCCGGCCGATCACAGTGCGAGGCTGTTCTTCGCTGTCACCTGCTAGAAAGCAATGTTCAGAAAATATGACAATCTTTCTACACAAAGCCTAGACATTCTTCTACACATACTTTTCAAAATCTGTCAAAATCTTCAAAATCTGTTTAAAAAACACAATGGCGGCCACAACTATTTCCAGCTGTTGCGCAGCTCAGGGGCTTCCTAGGCATACCTGTCAAGCGCGGCTACGGACAATACGGGAGCTGCGCAGAAGAGTTCTGCGCAGAAACCTTCTACGCATGCGCAGAAGACCTCAACGCATCCCCTTCTGTGCAGAACCCTTCTGCGTATGCGTAGAAGGGTTCTGTGCATGCTCAGAAGGGTTCTGCACATGTACAGAAGGGGATGCACAGAAGGGGATGCACAATAACTACTTTTCCACGCCGCCAAATTACGGGATGGTGGCGGCTCCGGGCAGGAAAGTAGAAAAAGTGGCGCTGAATTATGGGAAATCCCGACCAATATGGGATACTTGACAGGTATGTTCCTAGGAAGGTGGGAATAGCACGGAAAAGGTCCACCATCCCAGAGGCTGCTGGGGAGGCAGAGAACCGGAAAAATGCACCCGGATATGGCGGTTTTTGGTTTTTTTTGCCCCAAACAGTGTGAAAAGGTAGGAGAAAACATCATCCTTTTTGTGGGGGTGGGCACTCACTCGCTGACCCTCCAGGAAGGGAAGCGGCCAGGTGCTTAGCCGCATCCCTTTCTGGAGCGCCAAACATGACTGCATCGGATAACGTTGAGATAACGTTATCCAATGCATTTTTTAAAAAATTCTCAACGTTATCCGAATTTTTCGTTGTCTGATGTAAACGTTATCCGAAGTACCACTGTACATAGTATTGATGCTGGGGCTCATGGGACCTGCAGTCGTATAACAGAGCAGGGGCCAGAAAACTTGGCTCTCCAGATGTTCTTGGAACATCAGCAGGTGTGCTGACTTGGGCTTCTGGGAATTTGGAGTCCAAGAACACCAAGGTTGGTCATCATGTCCAATGTGGGGAAGATTTCATCACCAAACTATCAGAAAACAATGTGATATACAAAATCCTGTCAATTCTCATAAATCATAATTAATAATTTTGTGTCAGAAATTATTCTGGGCTTAAAGGATTTATGCTGGAGAAAGTGCACTCAAGGACGCCAGAATGAGGCTTCATTCATGTCCCCAAGATCTTTCCTCCACCTAGTAGATAAAGGTTTCCCTTGTCCAAAAGCCAGTCGTATCCGACTCTAGGGTTCAGTGCTCATCTCTGTTTCAAAGCCGAAGAGCTAGTGCTGTCTGCTTCTGCAGATGTTTCCATGGTCATGTGGCAGGCATGACTAGACACCGGAGCGCACGGAACGCTGTTTCCCTTTCCCTGTTTATCTCCTTGCAATTTCTTGCTTTCGAACGGCGAGGTTGGCAGGAGCTGGGACAGAGACGGGCGCTCACATAGTTATGGCAGTAACCGGGTCTCAACTAACAAAGCGACGCTGAGGATCAAAATCAAATATAGCTATGGGGGGAGACTCAAATATACTTATGCTGCTTTTGGGTGGGCAGAAGAGAAGACATCACTGCACACATGTGCCCACCCCCAAAGGCAAACCTCTTACCCTCCGTGAAGCTCCTGTAGACCAGGGTGAAACAGGCAATTGATAGACACCAATTCATAGCACAGCTGCCCTTTGCCAGATGCTCTGCAGCACCGCTAGAACTGCCGCCTTGCCAAAAAACGCCAAACTGCCAAGAGGAGCGAGTCGTGTGTTTCTGGAGAAGGGACCAACTCCAGAGGCTGCCCACATGCGTCACAACAGTCGCGGTCCAGAGGACATCACTCGGTCTCTTGGGTAGCAGTGGCCTCTGGTCTTTGGGTGGGAACGCCGTTTCCGTGGCCAAAAAAGTCTTCCACACTCTTCCTCAGCATGGACCTGCTAGAGCAAAATTCCAAGAAGTTTTGTGCGGGTCTTTGGCTGTAATAAACTAAATCCGTCCATTTCCCAAACTTTCCTCTTCTCCTTCCCTTTATCTTTTTATCTTCACTTTAACCTCATTTCTCTTAGCTAACATCTCATTTTATCTTGCTTTGGCCCGACATACACACAGGAGTTACAATCAGGTTCATAGTCCACGAGCTCTCGTTTCCTCTTCCTACATATAAAATCTTCCTAACCTGCCAACCAAGCAGTTCGAAAGCAAGACATTGCAAGTAGATCAATAGGGACCACTTCGGTGGGAAAGGGAAACAGCGTTCAGTGCGCTCCGGTATCTAGCCATGCCTGCCACATGACCACGGAAACGTCTGCTGAAGCAGACAGCGCTGGCTCTTCAGGTTGGAAACAGAGATGAGCACTGCACCCTAGAGTCGGATACGACTGGCTTTCGAGCAAGGGGAACCTTTGCCTTTGCCTTTAACCCACTCAACCTCTGAGTTAGTATTAGAAAGAACAATGGAGAAGTGAGAAAGAGTGTGTGGGAGAGAAACACATGTCTCTTCCCTTCCAGAATCTTTGCCCTATTCGTGGCCAACATTTCTTTTATTTTCAATCCCCCCCCCCCAAGTTTCTTATATTAAACCCAGTTGTTTAACTTAGAAGCAAACATCTTGAGCAGGGATGCCCAAACTTTTTTTGGGCCATGGGCCTGTCATGTGGTCATTATGGCCAGATCTGGCCCCTGATGCCAATTCACCCAGCCCACAAAGCCCTTGCGGCTCCTGGAAGCATTTTACTTTAAGCCGGGGGGGGGGGGGGATGCGTCATGCTCCCTCAGACATGTTCAGGGGCATTTTGCCCTTCCTCTACATGTCACTTCCTGGTGCAGTGGAGGTGGGCCACATGAAAGGGTGCCATGGTCCGCATCTGGCCCACAGGCTGCAGATTGAGAATCACTGGTTTACTCTATTACCACAGCAGGATAACCTGGCCAGACTGGGAACTTCCACCTATCATAAAGGTAAAGCTTTCCCTTGCTCGAAAGCCAGTCGTATCCGACTCTAGGGTGCCGTGCTCATCTGTTTCTATGCCGAAGAGCCAGCGCTGTCTGCTTCTGCAGACGTTTCCGTGTTCATGTGGCAGGCATGACTAGACACCGGAGCGCACGGAACACTGTTACCTTCTCACCGAAGTGGTCCCTATTTATCTACTTGCAATGTCTTGCTTTCGAACTGCTAGGTTGGCAGGAGCTGGGACGAAGACGGGAGCTCATTTCCATCCTGCAGTACTCGGGAATCGAACTGCTGACCTTCCGCTTCCCAGTCAGTGTCTTAGCCACTTGAGCCACTGCAGTCCCACCCACCTATCATAGAATATGTATTTATTTTATTGACTTTATTTCTGTACACACAAGCGATGTAAATCTATTTCTTCCTTTAACAAACTATTATGCTCCTTCTCCCACATGCACCTCTCAGTATGCATTTGTCCTGCATGGTTTCACCTAGAACAGCCCTTCGCTGCAAGCTAGTTTACTGCTGCATTGTTGCTGAGATGCTGGACTCTCTGAAGATTTCGATTTACCATCTTCATCCTTTTCTGAACCGCCATTCGACGATTGCCATTGGCAGTGGGGTCTACTCTATGACCATTGCAGGGTCACTTGGCCAGACTTTCCCTTCCTACCTCTGGGAGACTTGAACATGGAAAAAAGTCCGACTCCAAGGCAGGATAGAGACCAGCCCTGAGCGCTTAAAGACCGTCCTGGCCCACCGGCCCAGATGGCCAGGCTAGTCTCCCAAGGGGGGGAGCAAGGGGGGGATTAACCATTAAGCAAAAGAAGCACATTCTTAGGGCATAAGTGGGCACCACAGAAAGCTATAAATCCAGTGGAAGCATGCACAAATAAACATTACTTTCCATCTTCCTGCAAGTTTTGTTTAATTCCAATAAATGAAATTCTATTCTATGGTTTAGCATTGTTTATGTTTTGAATTACTGTACATATATATCTACGGGGGCACTAAAATATTTAAGGTCTTAGGGCAGGGGCGCTCAAACTATGGCTTGTGGGCCGGATCCAGCCCCTGGCGGCGATTCATCTGGCCCATGCTGCCCCTCGTCGCTCCCGGAGGTGGAAATAAAAACGCGCTGGAGCGTTTTACTTCCCGGAGTGACTGAGGGCAGCGCAGGCCAGGTGGATTTGCGTCAGGGGCCGGATCCGGCCCACGGGCCGTAGTTTGCGCACCCCTGATTTAGGGCTTTAATTAGGGTCAGAAACGGAGGGCAGAGAGCCGTTTACCTGCGTGCCCCCTCCGCAGGGTGGGCTCTTCTCTGTCCCCGGCCAGGGTGGGCTCTCCTCTGTGGGCCAGCCACCTCCAGCCCTCCTCCGCAGTCGGCGCCATCCGAAAAGTCTCTGCCTCGAAAACTCTCTTCCTTGGGTGCTTTTGGAAAACTCTGGAAGCGGTGTCGGGGAGGGGGGGATCCGGTTTCCTCCGGCCCCACCGATGCTCCTGGCTCCAGGGTTGATCACTCCTAGCCCCTCATGTGTCCCCCACCCCGATCAGAGGCTCCAGAGCTGCTGCCTCCCCCAAGCGATGCGCTCCCAGCGCGCTGCCTCCTCCAGGTCTCCAACTGAAGCTTTTGGCAGCAGCAGCCACTTTGTGCGCACCACACGGAGCTGCGGCGGCAGTATCTGTGTGTGTGTGTGCAAGGGGGGTAGGAGTTCCCTGCCTTGCCTGGCCCCCTTGCCTTTCTCGAATCCCCAAGCCTCTTTGTTGCCACAGGGACAGCCAATAGCACGCCCAGTGCCACCTTTTTTTGCACTTTCCAAACTCACCAACCACAGTGAACCAGTCCCAGAAGAGGCTGGGCTTGAGAGCTTTAAAGCCGGGCGCGGAAAGGGGGAGGGAGTGGTAGTGGTGAGGTATGTGTGCATGATGGACGGGTGTCCCGTTCGGTATGCGAAGCTTTCTGGGAGATGTAGTTTTCGCTGGGGCATTTGACTTGTGTGTGGACCACAATCAAAAGGTGCCAAGGCATTGAAGAGATGGGAATGCCCATTAGAGAAATTATCTGACAATGCCAGAACACTTTTTTTTTAAAATAGGGCTCATGTACAAGAGTCAAGAAGCGACAAGTTAGGACAGCTACGGAGTGGCAGGGTGGTTTGGAATAGGAAAAGGAGTAAGACAAGGGTGCATTATGTCACCTTCCTTGTTTAACAGCGGTTCCGTGCGCTCCGGTGTGGTGGTGGTGGTGTCTATGCCAGATGTGAAACTGCCAAAACGAAGGCGCTCTTTGGTGAGTTCATTCTGCAGTTCCATTTGCCCAGCTTAGTGTGAAAAAGATTAGCTGGCAACACAAAGTTGTCGTTACCAGGGTACGCCCGATTGTGGTTCAAATTATTAATTATTTATATATCACAATCTTCAAGGGCACTCTTTCCATGTACCTCCCAACGACACTATTTATGATTGCATCATTATTAAATACATTAAAAAAAACCATGAGAGTGAGTCAGTGGGAGCACATTTCATGTACTATATACTGTTTTCATTTAACCCACTCCCGCACCCCCAGCATCCAGATAGTCACACTGATTTATATAATCTGTTCAGAAAGATTAGAATTTGGCTACACAAGGACAGCCTTGCCATCTGCCGTCTGAAGCAATCGCGCACTCTGAGGCTGGCCTTCCTATTCGGATCGAAGCACAAAAGGTTCAACGGTTCTGTCTGTAAGCTGGAACTGTTTAGTGCATTTGTAACTGTGGTTAATTCTACTTGTGTCGTAACCACTGGTGTTGTTGATGCATTTTTTGCGATATCATTGAATTTTGTAATGATTATTGAATCATGCTGTATGCTGTTTCGAGTGACACTGGGAAGAAAAACACCCTATGGATGAAAATACTGTAGATGAGTTCAGAACCGATGTGCATAGTCGGGACTTGTTTGTCTTGGAAATAAAATTATGATTGGAGATGTTACAAACAAGGACTCTTGTGAAAGCAAAGATCTGTCTGCAGATAATCCAAGGCGCAATCTGCCTTCCTGATGCTGCATGGCAGGAAGTGAGGTGTACAAGTGGAGGATCATCACATATGTGATTAAATGTGAGTCAGGTATCCCACCATGGCCCTTGAGAAGACATCCAGATACACAGAAATTACTAAGGGAGACATGGAAACAGGATTTAAAAAGTGATAATTAAAGAGGCGAGAGATAATTGGACACAAAGGATATTGGAAAAACATGTCAGTGGGAATAAAAGGACAATGCTACAAGACGATGTGGAGGTGGTATATGACACCAGTTCGACTAAACCAGGCAGGGTGCCCAAACATTTTGGGCTTCAGGCTGGTCATGGGGTTCGGTGGGCCGGTCACATGGCTTAGCGGGCTGGCCACATGGTTCCTCCCACCGGAAGCAGAAGTAAAATGTGCCTTGCAATCTGTTTTGGAACGTGTCTAGTCATGCCTGCCACATGACCACGGAAATATCTGCAATCTGTTTGCTTAAGCTAGGGGTGTCCAAACTATGGCCCGTGGGCCAGATCCATTGTTATTGTTGTTGTTGAAGAGGAAGTGACACAAACACACCTCTCTCACCTGTGGAAAAACCTGGCCAGCCCTGGCCTCAGGATGTCCCTCGGCTTTTGCCAGGTGGCCTCAGTTCAGAGTTGGCTGAGGACAGGGCTAAAGTAAGAAGAGTTGGATAACGTGGGCGTGGGATAAGCTGCCTTCTTGCATCCCACAACGTCAATCAAATGCCCTTCCTCTTTCTCAAAGGAATTTCATCACTTGAATCTCCTTTCCCTTCTGTTGCCCATTCACAGCCTGCCCTCCCCCCCCTTCAGATCTCCTAAAGGCAAGGGTTTCCGTGGTCACGTGGCAGGCATTAAGTGAAATGAATGGACATTTGCACGATATTCTAGTTTTCTGAGTTTTACTTGTACTTCTGAGAAGTCACATCGTGGTCAACTATTAACATCCTCAGTTCCAGGAAACACACTGGTCACAGAGTTCGAATCTATTTTAATGGTGTATTATAATACAAACCCAGTAAATTTTAACATCCGGTACTTTAAGACGATTTCTATTGAACTGGACAATTTGTCTGACCTTGAATCCGGGACAATCCCGGTTTTCCGAGACACATGGCAACCCTAGTCGTTCCTCTGGTTATTTGATACGCTGGTGGAACTGGACAACAGCTTTCTCCTGGTCGTGCGTCTCAATGGAACCTGGGCGCAGCTTACGGATTTCATGGATGGCATCGACACCGGTGATCTTCTGGGCTTTTGCCAGGTAACAAGCCAACATGGTCCCAGTTCGGCCAAATCCCAGCAAACAATGTACGGCAGTTGCCTGAGGGAGGGGAAATGCAACGAAGTGTTAAGGCAGGAGTAAACCCTACAAGGTTTCTCTCTTTTCCCCAAAAAAGATTTTCGCAGAGAGCATAAAAAGAGAACTTCTGAAACAACTCAAAGCACACTGGCTAAGTAGGAACCAAAAATGTAATCAAGATGCATTCCAAAAAATAATTAAAAAGGGTGGGGGGGTATTTATCTTTGGGATTGCAGCTCCTTAAAAACTCACAGCCAGTCTGAGAAAAGACACTTCTTTGTCACAGAGAACCACTGCTGTTTATAACATTGTTGAATATTAGGTGAATAAGCTAATCTGGTATCACCCTCCCATACTGCAGTGGATCAGTGGTTAAGAAGCTCGCCTTGTTAGCTGGAAGGTCGGCAAGTCAGCAGTTCGAGGCCCGGGTACTGCGTGATGGTTTGAGCACCCATCTCTGTCCCAACTCCTGTCAACCTAGCAGTTCGAAAGCAAGGGACTGCAGGGGCTCAAGTGGCTAAGAGAGTGACTGGAAGGCAGGAGGTCAGCCAGTCGTATCTGACTCTAGGTTTCAGTGCTCATCTGTTTCAAAGCTGAAGAGCCAGCGCTCTCTGCTTCTGCAGACGTTTCCGTGGTCATGTGGCAGACATGACTAGACACCGGAGCACACAGAGTGCTGTTTACCTTCCCACCGAAGTGGTCCCTATTTTTCTACTTGCAATTTCTTGCTTTCGAACTGCTAGGTTGGCAAGAGCTGGGGCTCATTCCGTCCTACAGTACTCGGGAATCGAACTGCTGACCTTCCGCCTCCCAGCCACTTGAGCCACTGACATGTCACCTTGGTCTATGTGCCCTCCCTCTATTACACTGCATGCTCAACACAGAAAAGAAATTACCTCTCCTTTGGCTTTGGCATCCTCCACGATCTGCAGAAAGCGCTGGATCTGCTCGGGAGTCGGCGGGCAGAAGTCAGTGATGCGAAGACGGTGCAGCTGGATGCCCGGACAGGTGTCATGGTAGGGGGGGCTGTGCTCAGTGAGAGAAACTAGGTGCCGTATACCATTTTCATACATGTACTGGTAATGCGCAGGCAGGCGAGGCATGGCCAAACCTGCCAGCTGGCCTGGAACTACCCAGGAGAAATTTGGTGGCACAGCCGAAGCCATGGGTCCTGTAAGGAGACACAAGCAGGAGAAGGTTGATGTGGAACACCAAAGAACAAGTATGTTTTCACTTCCCTGACAGACTCCCAAAAACCTACCCTCTGTTTATACCAACACCAGATGAAGTTTCTCACACACCCTTTTTATGGTTGCAGGAGTGTCAAACCTCAGCAGGATTAACTACAATAGCTCCAAAGGATTCTGGGATCATGGGTTGTGCCCATCTCTCAATACCATCTGCAAATCTCAGCTGGGATTAAGCAATCGTCAAATAAAAGCTGGTGCAAAGGGGGCGTAGAATCCAGTGTCTGATTTAAAAAAAGAAAAGAAAACACAGGATTAGGAGCTGTGCCAACAGAGGAAGGCAGGGACCAGAGAGATCTTGGGTTGTTTTCTTTGTATTAAACTGAGTAATGTATAAAAAGCAAACAAAAAGTCATTACAGCAGATATAGCATGAAAAGTTGCCCCTCCTAACAACCACATTCCTGTCCTATGCGCGGGCCTGCAAGAATGGGAAAATGAAATACAGTAAAACCCCTACTTAAACAAAAAAATGTGTTCCGTAAAAGGTTTTCCCTTGCTCGAAAGCCAGTCGTATCCGACTCTAGGGTGCAGTCCTCATCTCTGTTTCAATGCTGAAGAGCCAGCACCGTCTGTTTCTGCAGACGTTTCCGTGGTCATGTGGCAGGCATGGCTAGACACCGGAGCGCACGGAGCGCTGTTTCCCTTTCCCACTGAAGTGGTCCCTATTTATCTACTTGCAATGTTCCTGCTTTCGAACTGCTAGGTTGGCAGGAGCTGGGACAAAGACAGGAGCTCATTTCCGTCCCGCAGTCCTCGGGAATCGAACTGCTGATCTTCCGCCTCCCAGCTTAAATCGTTTTTTTAATGTAACCTGAAGCAAACCCATAGGAAAAAATGATTTTTTTAACGTAACTCAAAGCAACCTCATAGGAAAAAATGATTTTTTTTACGTAAATCGAAGCAAACCCATAGGAAATCGTGTAATGTAAATTTATGTGAATCGGGACATGATTTACTGATTTCTGTTCGCATCCAGATTGGGACTGTGTATGAATTATTTTCAGTGGTGTTTCTTATCTGTAAAGAATTTTACAACTTTAACTACTTTGGCAACACCCTCAATTGCCCGGACATACCAAGGACTGGGTTGAATTGAAGGGCTGTAAAAATGAGAGAGAACAGGATTATAAAACCGGGAGGAAGAGGGTGCATCTTCTGTCAGTCCCTTAAATGTTCAATCCATTAAACATCAGTAGTCTGGCCAGGTTATCCTGCCAAGGATAGAGACCTAGTGGTGCAGTGGTTAAAGAAACTGCTGTACTGCAGCCAGAAGGTGGTGAGTTCAATCCAGCGTAAGAATCAAGGTTGACTCAGCCTTACGAGATCAGTAAAAAAGAGTATCTCAGCGTGTCGGGGGCAAAATGCTGATTAACTTGTGAACCGCCCAGACAGTGCGCTAAGTGTAACAGCTATTGCTAATTGCTATTATGCTCGAATAAAGCCAGTCGTATCTGACTCAAGGGTTCAGTGCTCATCTAGGATAAACTTTTTCAGCTCACGTCCAGGGTTCTATCCTTGGTAAAGGGTCTCCCTTGCTCGAAAGCCCAGTCATATCCAACTCAAGGGTTCAGTGCTCATCTAGGATAACCTTTTTAGCTCACGTCCAGAGTTCTCTCCCTGGTAAAGGGTTGCTCCAAAGCCCAGTCGTATCCAACTCAAGGACTCAGTGCTCGTCTAGGATAAACCATTTCAGCTCACATCCAGGTTCTCTCCCTTTTATAGGTCTCCCTTGCTCCAAAGCCCAGTCGTATCCGACTCAAGGGTTCAGTGCTCATCTAGGATAACCTTTTCAGCTCACGTCCAGGGTTCTCTCCCTGGTATAAGTCTCCCTTGCTCGAAAGCCCAGCCGTATCTGACTCAAGGGCTCAGTGCTCATCTAGGATAAACCTTTTCAGCTCACATCCAGGTTCTCTCCCTGTTATAGGTCTCCCTTGCTCCAAAGCCCATTCGTATCCGACTCAAGGGCTCAGTGCTCATCTAGGATAAACCTTTTCAGCTCACATCCAGGTTCTCTCCCTGTTATAGGTCTCCCTTGTGCCAAAGCCCAGTCGTATCTGACTCAAGGGTTCAGTGCTCATCCAGGATAACCTTTTCAGCTCACGTCCAGGGTTCTCTCCCTGGTAAAGGGTTGCTCCAAAGCCCAGTCGTATCCGACTCAAGGGTTCAGTGCTCATCTAGGATAAACCTTTTCCAGCTCACGTCCAGGGGGGGAAGCAAGCCTCTCGGCCGGTGGCTCCGCATATGCCGCCGCCGCGCTTCTCCCGCCCGAAGCCAAAGGATGCCTCTGGGTAGTCCCTGACTACATTTCCCAGCGAGCTGAGCGGCAACAAGGTGAGGTCACGTGGTGCGTCCAACCGGGGAGGCGGGGTTCCGGTGGCACTGGCAGGAGCTTTTTTTGGGCTGACTCGTTCTTCCGTCTTGCTGGCAGGCCGGGTTGGAGACACCGAAGAGCCCAGGCAATGTGAGTGAATGGAGGGGTGCTATGACATATGGCAGAGAATGAAGTCCCAAGAACATCTGGCAGTGCCAAGGTTGGCCATCACTGCCCTAGACCCATCATGGCCAACCTTGGCACTGCCAGATGTTCTGAAACTTCAATTCCCAGAAGCCCCTGCTCAGCAGGAGTGTTGACGTGGGCTTCTGGGAATTGGAAGTCCCAAGAACATCTGGCAGTGCCAAGGTTGGCCATCACTGCCCTAGACCCATCATGGCCAACCTTGGCATTGCCAGATGTTCTGAAACTTCAATTCCCAGAAGCCCCTGCTCAGCAGGAGTGTTGACGTGGGCTTCTGGGAATTGGAAGTCCCAAGAACATCTGGCGGTGCCAAGGTTGGCCATCACTGCCCTAGACCCATCATGGCCAACCTTGGCACTGCCAGATGTTCTGAAACTTCAATTCCCAGAAGCCCCTGCTCAGCAGGAGTGTTGACGTGGGCTTCTGGGAATTGGAAGTCCCAAGAACATCTGGCGGTGCCAAGGTTGGCCATCACTGCCCTAGACCCATCATGGCCAACCTTGGCACTGCCAGATGTTCTGAAACTTCAGTTCCAAGAAGCCCCTGCTCAGCAGGAGTGTTGACGTGGGCTTCTGGGAATTGGAAGTCCAAGAACACCTGGCGGTGCCAAGGTTGGCCATCATGGGTCTGGGGTGGGGTGGCAAATGAATAGGAGCTGTCATAGATACCACCTTGCTTCTTTCATAGCTGCATTTCTCTTTCGCTTCGATTTGATGTACAGGTGAAACTCGGAAAATTAGAATACCGTGCAAATGTTCATTCAGTCCAGTAATGCAACTTAAAGGGTGAAACAAATATATGAGACGGACACATTGCATGCAAAGCAAGATAGTTCAAGCCTTACCTTGTTATAATATTGATGCTTATGGTTTACAGCTTATGAAAACCCCAATCTCACGTACCCCATAATCATCATATAATCTCATGTACTCTGTACACCATGAGCATCGCAATTATAATGAATTAAGGCATGACATCTCTCGCTTTGCATGCAGTGAGTCTATCTCATATATTTGTTTCACCTTTTAAGTGAAATGAATGGACATTTGCACGATATTCTAATTTTCTGAGTTTCACCTGTATCTGCCCCTCTCTCCTCTTCATCTCCTCTCTGTTCTCACAACATCAACCCTGTAAGGTAAACCACAGGTAGGAGGAAGAAGAGGGGGGTGGGCAGGGGAGACGGGGTCCCTTATTGGTTTCAAGGAGTGATTATAGCAGCAGGCTCTGGAACCCAAATCTCTCCCGTCTCTCTCAGCTTCCGCCAACCTAGCAGTTCTAAAGCAAGAAATTGCAAGTAGATAAATAGGGACCACTTCGGTGGGAAGGGAAACAGCGTTCCGTGCACTCCGGTGCCTAGTCATGCCTGTCACATGACCACGGAAACCTGCAGAAGCAGACAGCGCTGGCTCTTCGGCTTTGAAACAGAGATGAGCACTGCACCCTAGAGTCGGATACGACCGGCTTTCGAGCAAGGGAAACGTTTACCTATTCCATACTTTGCTGTTACTCTCTCCAGTATTCTTCCCCCACATCCTCCCTGAACCTCCCTCTGTATTTTCTTGCCCTTTCCAGATGAAGCTCATAGTGATTGCTGTGTTGTTGCTCTTTTCCACTGTCCACTGTGAAGAGGGTGCCAGACTTCTGGCCTCCAAATCTCTGCTGAACAGATACGCTGTCGAAGGCCGGGATCTCACCCTACAGTACAACATCTACAACGTTGGCTCCAGGTAAACTGTGGGAAGGTGCAGTGTGGGGTTCATTATAGTGGAGCTCCGGAAATGGATGAGGTTGTCCTTTCTGGGTGAATGGATATGTGGGCAGAGCTGTGGTGGCTATTTTGGACACTGGGACAAGTCCCGGTGGTGCGCCACAGGTCCTGGTTCGAAGTGGCCTTAGGACAGCTGCCGTCACAACTCCTCAAATAACGGCTTTGTTCTTAATGTTATTATTGCTGTCTCCTCTCCTGTTATGTATAGTGCCGCCTTAGAAGTGGAGCTGTCGGATGATTCCTTTCCTCCGGAAGATTTTGGCATTGTTTCAGGGATGCTCAACGTCAAGTGGGACAGAATTGCACCGTATCCTTCTGTTGATTGTGTTCTTGTTAGAATTAGCTGCTCTTATGCCTGATGAAGAGGACTTGGTCCTCGAATGCTAATGTTAAAATACAGAAGTTAGTCTTTAAGGTGCCACAACATTTTTTTCTTTTTTTTCTTTTGCTTTGTTTGGTTTACTCTCTGATAAATAAACACAATTTCCTTTCAGCTCATATTAATCATTTCCCCAGAATTTCAGATTTGCCTTGATTTTCCTTCGAAGCACTGAAACATGGGCAGAGAGTTAGACTAGGACTCAGGGAATCTGGGTTGAAATTCCTACTTGGCCATGAAAACCTATGGGAGCAGGAGAGGGAATAGTAACTAGTGGCCCGGTGGTCGGATCTGGCCCCCGATGTCAATTCATCCGGCCCATGAAGCCCTCATGGGCATGTTTTACTTCCGCTTCCAGGCGCAACGAGGGCTTTGTGGGCCGGATGAATTGGTGTCGGGGGCCAGATCTGGTCCCCAGGCCATAGTGACCAGCCCAAAATGTTTGGGAACCCCTGCTTTAAACAACGGTACCCAACAAATCCATCTTTACCCTCTGCACTGCAGTTTGTTTCCTTATCTTCTGTCTCCTCAGTGCCAGCAATGTATCCCACACGGTGGTCCTGAGACCCCTAAAAGCTGGCTATTTCAACTTCACCTCTGCGACTATCACTTACCTGGCACAAGAGGGAGGACAGGTGGTGGTAAGTAAAAAAAGATTCCCAGGGCCAAATCTTGAGTCTTTCTAGTCGGTTTCACTTGTATGAAATTTCTGTTGAAGTTTAGCTGAAATATATTTCGCTGTAGTTACTACAGTGAACCCTCGTGCAACAACTCGTTCGAGTAACGTCATTTACTCAACAGGTGGGCAGAGTTATATGAGATTGTGTGTGTGTGTGTGTGTGTGTGTGTGTGTGTGTGTGTGTGTGTGTGTGAACTTTGTCTTGCAGCCAAGTGCTCCAGGAGACCGTGAGCAATTTTAGAGTGGAGTTTTGCAGCCAATGACTGGTAATGTGGTCTCATGTCAAAATGCACAGTGCCTCGTTAAAAGAAATCTCGTCATATTTCTTTCCAGATTGGCTTCACCAGTGCCCCAGGACAAGGAGGCATCCTTGCGCAAAGAGAATTCGACAGGAGGTTTTCACCGCATTTTGTAAGTAAATACAGGCAGACTGAAGAGAGCTGACTTGCCTCTTACCTGGCCCCTGTGGCTCAGCAATATCTGGAGGGGTACCAAACACACTGTCATAGCTATACTACCCCTGTGCTACGTGACCTCGGGGATCTGTTTTGGTGGGGATGTCATGGGGGAGCACCAGCTACGCCTGACTAAAGTCCCCTTTTTCTATCTGTAGTGGTACTCTCTGGTTTACGAACTTAATGCATTCTCCGGGACGTTTTGTATTGCGAAAAATTTGTAAACCGAAACACACTTTAATCCCTTCCGGAGGTCAGGGAAAAGTAAACATAAAAGCCTTTTATCTGCTTCATATTGCGAGTCATTATTCCCACTGCTTGGTATCGCGAGGCGTTATTTTCAATGGATTTTAGTTCGTAAACCGAAAATTACGCTAGCCAAGTTGTTCGTAAACCGTTAAGGTGCCACTGTATAGCAGTATCTCCATTTAGAAAAATCGCAAGCTTGGAAAAGGGCTTTTTTGCCCGAGAGATTGTTTTCAGGCACAGATCTTCTCCAAACTAATACCTTCTTTCCTTTTTTTTTCTTTTTGTAAAGTTGGACTGGGCAGCCTTTGGGGTCATGACCCTCCCCTCCATTGGCATCCCGCTGCTCTTGTGGTACTCAAGCAAAAGGAAGTACGACACCCCCAAGACCAAGAAGAACTGAGTGGCTCAAAGTAAATGTGTCACCTCTCGCAGTTGAAGTTACAGGAATATTTTACAAAACTTGCGCCAGTTACTGTAAAACATAATCGCAACTAGGGAGTTGCGTCACAAGGCAGCCCCACAATCTCCTGTACCTTATCTCTGCTGCTATGAGATCTATCCAACTTCATTCATGTGGGACCTATCCCTATGTCATATCAGACTTTTCTCAGCCAAAGGGGCCCTCTGAGAAAGCCATGTCCCCCCTGGATCAAAAACATCAGAGCTGTAAAGGCACATTGAAATGTCAACATCCTTTGTCTAAAAGAACTGCCATGTGTCATAATGGTGATTTTTTTTAAAAAAAACAAAATAAAAATAAATCAAACCATAATTATACCATCTTTCCTCTTTTTTCCCTCTTTGCTGTCAACATGTGTTGAAACAACATACAGTGGTACATCGCTTAAAGAGCATAATGCGTTCCACGGGATTGCTCTTTAAGCAAAACATTGTAAGTAACCAATTGTGATTTCTGGGGGGTTGGGGGGTTTGCGAACCCTGATTTAGTTGTTAAGCGAGTTTTTGTTTGGTTTTAGTTGTTAAGCGAGGTGACCATTCAGAGAAAATTCTGCTCTTTAGCGCATGGAACGCTGTTTACCTTCCCACCGAAGTGGTCCCTATTTATCTCCTTGCAATGTCTTGCTTCCGAACTGCTAGGTTGGCAGGAGCTGGGACAAAGACGGGCGCTCGTTCCGTCCTGCATTACTCAGGAATCGAACTGCTGACCTCCCGCCTCCCAGTCAGCATCTTAGCTGTACAGTATATTAAAAATCCAATCAGAACAACTATACAACAAGGCAGGCTGGATGCCTTATCTCTTATTACGTATAGAAGCAGATGTGTTACATAGGATTAGCTTCGAGGATCTGACCAAAGACTTGAAAGTCCACTTATCGACCCGACAAAACCTAAACAAAATACAACTGTACAAAATTATCGACATACTCCTAACCCCACCTATATACACATTTAACCCCTAAAAAGCTCTAAAACTCTAAAAACTAAAATACAGATTCCTCCATCGTTTGCATCTTTCTAAAAGTGGGGTGGCCAGAATTGGACACATGACTCTAGATGTGCTCTGATTAGTTCTGAATAGATGGGGGACGATAACCTCACAGGGTTTGGAGACTAGATTTCTGTTAGTGCACAGCGACATCACACTGTTGACTCACATTTAGCCTGTGTGAGTCTACAACAATTCCAAGATCATTACAATGCGTGCCTCTCATATGATTCCCTGCTGTCTGGCAAAACTGCACACTTGTCGGGTCACACACACCTTGGCTGCGTTCTGATTGGCTGTTTGCCCCATGGGGGCAGGGCTTCGGCTGGTGTATACACCCTGGGCTGGCAGCGGCCGCTATTCTCACCTGTGACACTCACACCTGCAAGGGTCCACCATGGCTTGGGCGCGCCTCTTCCCTGCTTGCCTTGTGGCTGTGACGGCAATGCTCTGGCTATCCTGCCCGGCAGCGATGGCCCAGGTTGGGGCCAAGACAGACCGGCTCGTCTCTGACCCGGACATTCAGGAGGCGGCTGCCTTCGCTGTGGACGCCTACAACGAGGCCAGCAACTGCCTTGTTTATGCCAAGATGTCTCGCATCCTGAAGGCAGAGAGTCAGGTGAGAGGCCTCGCAGGTAGATCAGGCAGATGGGCAGGGGGTGGGCTAACCATGAAGCGAAATCAAGACATGTTCAGGGCATCAAGGGAAAGGGAGCACCACAGAAATTTCCCATAGCCAAATTTGCCATGGGACTCACGGCAGTGGGCCTGCCGTGAGTCTCGAACTGCCAACTTGCCAGCCTTCCAGCTAACGAGGCATGCTTCTTAACCACCGAGCCACCGCACCCCCTCAGTGTCATCATTAGTCCGCTGGAGTGAGCATGAGAATTTTATATTTAAGTCCCCACTCATGCACTCTGGTGTCTAGTCCTGCCTGGCACATGAGCACGGAAACGGCAGCAGACGCAGACGGTGCTGGCTCTTCTTCGGTTTTGAAACAGACGAGCACTGAACCCTAGAGTCGGATGCGGCTGGCTTTTCGAGCAAGGGGAACCATGATCTTTACTGTGGGCCATATGGTGCAATACTACAAAGGGTGCAGCTGAACCAGGATCTACAAAATTTTATTTTTTGGTCTATTATTGTTTATGCAGTATTTTGAATCCGTTCAGTTGCACAGTTGATTCCAACCCTTGGCGACCCCATGGACCATTGCCTGCCAGGTTGTGGCGAACTGGTGCGGACCTGCTGAAGCCCAACCATTGCCTTGAGAGAGAAACGCATGTGCATTTACAAGACCTTGAACATCAGGTTTGTGCTATATTAACCATCTTTCCTTTCCCTTCCTAACAGGAAGTGGCAGGAGTAAAATACTACCTGACGATAGAACTGGTGAACACGGTGTGCGAAAAGAGGGGCAACTCTAGAATGAAACAGGCGGACTTGGAGCATTGTTCAGTGCCCTCGGAGGCAGAGCAGATGGTAAGATAAGAAACCTGCTGGTAAGCAAAGGCAGCTATGTCAGGGCTCTGGGTATTTTCCATGAGCACTGTATAATAAAGCAAACCGTCATATTGGGACCAATGGCAAAATGAGCATAGGAGGAACTCTGATTCCCAACGGCCATGGAGGCGGAAGAGGCCATGCCAGATGGACTGGCTGTGAAGGCGCGCCTTGTCCATAGCCTCAAGGCTGCGGAAATCCATCCAATTACATCCTGCATAGAGTTGCCATAATTCTCGCTCATAAAACCGGGACAGAAGTACAAAAGAGCCTTTTCAAAAACAAACGTAATATAATGATAGCTATTTTTCCAACTTTGAATCCGGGACAATCCCGGTTTTCCGGGACATATGGCAACCCTAATTCTGCATGTCTCATTTCATATGTGCTGCAGGAGATGGCTTCGAGAGCATAGTGTGTGGGTCACTTCATGGCCAGCTGGGGTCCACCTTACACAAATTCACACCAATGGCATTTTTCCTGCTTCAGAAAATAAATAAATGTGTTCTCGAATGCAAGTTGCAGCCGACGGTGATAATAAAGGGTGGAAGAGGTCTTTAAACTGGCCTTGAATGTGTTGCAAAAGTAGGCATGGCAAAGAAGGTGCAGAAGCAAACAAACCTCTCCCCAATAAAAAAGAACACAGTTGGTGGCTAGTCCCAAATAAAATAGTCCCTTGAAACACCTGGGTGCAGGTAAGTCAACAGTTTTATAGAAATCCTATGGGTTTAATTGGTTTGTGCTACTGGGGATTAGCAGTTGCATTTCGGCTCTTAAAATTATTGACTCTTTCATATTTACGTTTCTTCTGGGAGGGTAGGTTTTATCAGTGGTTAAGGCGCTGGACGTGACGACTGGAAGGTTGGCAGGTCAGCAGTTCGAGGCCCAAATACTGCACAACGGAGCGAGCTCACGTCTCTGTCCCAGTTTTTTCCGGCCAGCCTAGCCGTTCGAAAGCAAGACACTCCAAGTGAATCAGTAGGTACCTCTTCGGCGGGAAGGTGAACAGCATTCCGCACAACATGACCATGGAAACATCTGCCGATACAGGCTATATAGTGGAGATGAGCACTGAACCCTAGCATCGGATACAGCTGGTTTTCGAGCCAAGGCTGCCCACAGGTCGTAGGTTAGGAACCCCTGATTTAATTTTCTTGGAAACCTTTTATTTCAGAAGCCCAATTAGAGCAGAATCTCCGTCTTGACTGCCTAGTGGCCAGGCAAATGCCATTTGTTCAAACCCAGATGTTCCCAGAGGCTAGGTCTTGTCATGTTTAGATTTATTAGTTTTTTCTCGTTTTCTGCTTCTCTCAAAGAGCGTATCTTTACAGCAACTCTCAGGATGAGAACTTGTGACCAGCCTAAAGTCCACATCCCAGCTCATTCCCTGACTTACCTTGGGAATTAGTCAAAACCAAGAGAACCGAGAGGGTTAAGCTAGTAATGGCAAATGCTACCCTTGCTCGAAAGCCAGTCGTATCCACTCTGCGTCTGAAGACATTTCCATGGCCATGTGGCAGGCATGACTTGACACCGGTGCGCACGGAATGCTGTTTCCCTTCCCACCTAAGTGGTCCCTGTTTACCTCCTTGCAATTTCTTATTTTCGAACCTCTAGGTTGGCAGGAGCTGGGACAAAGATGGGAGCTCATTCTGTCCAGTAGCATCCGGGTCTTGAACGGCTGACCTGCCGCATAAATTACACAATATAACATAGCCTGCATAGTCATGTTGGGTTGTTGTTTTTATGGCCAGTGGGGACTCTTCTCCCTGTCACAAGTCACTTGTTTTAATCACCTTAAATTGGCATGACAAAGAGGAGGCTGGTCACTTCTTCAAACCACAAAAATCTTCCTCCTTGAATTCTTACACTGACTAATCATTATGTGCAGGATGGAGTGGCTCAGAATATTCCTACTAGGGCTTTATGCAATGCTCTGCCTTGACGCAATCCGGTAATTGACATCCTGTAGCGCACTTCTATGCCTCGAGGTGGTGCAGCCATGTTGCATACAGAGGCCACAGCTGTGGATTTGGCTTCCCCTAGCAGGACATCACTTGCTCGAAACTCCAGGAGGGTTACCAAGATCATGTGGAGGTTGTCGTTTGTATCCAGAAGCAAGTGGTCCCCCATGACATACATGCAAGAATCCATATTTGATGTAAACTCTTAATTGTCCTGATCCGATTTTTGTCTCTCTCTCTTTCTATTCCCATGTAGAAACAAATTTGTGAATTCCAAGTATGGTCCCGACCATGGCTGAACAAGACACAATTGTTGAGCATGAGCTGCACGGCCTAGATGGACCATGATGCTTCCAAATGAACTTGAACCCACGAGGTCCTTGAGTGTACATGCACAATGGAATTACAGGTGAAACTCAGAAAATTAAGAATATCGTGCAAATGTCCGTTCATGCTGGAGTCTCTCTCCGTGCTCCATGGGTCACTATTTTTGTGATTTGATATTTGGTTTCTTGTAAAAGCCATTTAAATCTTTTTGCTTTTTTTCTGTGATTTGGTTGCTGGTCTTAATAAAGAAATAATTTTGCTGATTAATTTGATAGTACAGTAAAACCTTGGCATAAAGAGCGCCTCGCTTAGAGACTAACTCGCTTAAAGAGCAGGATTTTCTCTGAATGGTAGCCTCACTTAACAACTAAAACCATACCAAAAACTCGCTTAACAACTAAATCGGGGTTCGCAACGCATGCGCGCCAGAAGTCACAATTGGTCACTTACAATGGTGTTTCGCTTAAAGAGCAATCCTGTGGAACACATTATGCTCTTTAAGCGTGGTACCACGGTATACTTTTTGCAGTCGTTAAAGGTTTCTCTTGCTCGAAAGCCAGTCGTATCCGACTCTAGGGTTCAGTGCTCATCTCTGTTTCAAAGCCGAAGAGCCAGCGCTGCCTGCTTCCGCAGACCTTTCCGTAGTCATGTGGCAGGCAGGACTAGACACCAGAGCGCACGGAACACTGTTTCCCTTCCCACCGAAGTGGTCCCTGTTTATCTACTTGCAATGTCTTGCTTTCGAACTGCTAGGTTGGCAGGAGCTGGGACAAAGACGGGAGCTCAGTCCTCAGGAATCGAACTGCTGACCTCTCGCCTTCCATTCAGTGTCTTAGCCGCTTGAGCCAGTCCAGTCCTTTAGGAATTGGGCACCTCCAAACTTTTTATTTTAAAACCTCCAGGCTTATTTATGTACTTAGACTTGTGGGGATGGGGGGAATGGTCACAATTGGGAACCTACAGGAATAGCAGGTCGCCTTTTAAACAAATTAGACCCTTCCCCTGGAATCCCTTTAATGGTCCTGGGGGCGATTGTGGGGCTAAATTAATTCTTCAATGGGCCCCGAGGATGGCAAATAGCCCTCTAGACTCCACAGCATAACTATCCCTGTTCAGAGTCATGCATGACAGAAATAACCGAGAAACCCTTGACTGCGGCCAAGAGAGGAAGAAATACTGAGCATCAGGCCAGCTTGTTCTTCAGATGTTCTTATTCAACTGAGCATCAAAAATGGCTAGTTTTAGCAGTACAGCTTCAAGCATCAGAGTCCACCCCCGACTTATACTCGGGTCAACCTATTTCCCTAGTTTTAGAGGTACCTCGACTTATATTCGGAACGACTTATAGTCGCATATATATGGGTAAGTGTTATACTTGAGACATTTGTGATTTGAAGGCAGGCAAAGTCTTCTGTCGAGGTAGCACCATCTCAACAATTGCAGAGGAACATTTCAACACAAAGCTGTCTTAAATGCAAGTTTTATTTGCCATATATACACAATTGAAGCTATTAAAAATTATACAATATTTACAAAGAATTAAATAACTATCCTAAACCTCCACATGTAAAATGGGGCTGAACAGGAAATTAGAAGCCATAGATATTGTTGAGCTGGGCTGTTTCACTTCTCAATATCAACCTGTAAAGCTGCCGGATTCGACCGTGACAACAAAAACAGGTGCTATTCAACAGATTGTGATCTAAATACCAAAAAAATTAAAGCAAGGTCTGTTCCCTCTGACAATTTTTTTAAAAAATATATTTACTTTTTCACAAAGAGGCTATAAACAGTAGCTGTGGCGTTAGAAACAGTTTTCTATGTGCAAGTGACAAGTGTTTATAAAACACATTTTTTCCTCTTTCACATCATTTGCTTGTTTCCCTTTTGTTAGAAAACCAGAACATTAAAAAGGCCTAAATTTCACATGATAGAGCACTTTGCAAAGGCAATAAATAACCAAATAGAGGCATGGGTGCAGGTCTGTGTAGTACATTTGGGACACAGGGACGAGTCCCGGTGCGCCCCAGTGACTGGCGCAAAGGCGGGCAGAAGTATGTCATCCATGTCATGCAGCACACCCCATAGGTGCTGCCCTCTCCCTCCCTGTCCAGCGCCCTTTTAGCGTAGCCAGCACACCCCTGCATGGGTGAGAGACAGACAATCTGCTTTTAGAAACATCACTTATGAAGAAACAGCCGCTTAGTTGGGTGGCAGGGAGAAAGCGTCACAAAATTGTGTTTTTGAAGAAAAAAAGGAACATAATCTCAACAGTCACATTGCAGACTGCCAGGCGGTGAACCGCCATTCTTCTCTATAGAATAGCTTCAGAACTGCCATCTGAAAAGGTAGAAAATGTTTGACAAACCCCCCCCCCCCCCCCCCCCAGGTTTTGGTCTGCAACTTCCAACAGGTTTGAGCATGAAAAATCAGTGATAGGAACTGTAGCCCAAACTATCTTGCAAGCCAAAGGTCCCACATGTCTTAACTAGGTAAAGGTTACACTTGCTCGTATCCGACTGTAGGGTTCAGTGATCATCGCTGTTTCATAGCCAAAGAGCCAGCGCTGTCTGCTTCTGCAGACGTTTCCGCGATCATGTGGCAAGCATGACTAGACACCGGAGCACACAGAACGCTGTTTCCCTTCCCACCGAAGCGGTCCCTATTTATCTACTTGCAGTGTTTTGCTTTCGAACTGCTAGGTTGGCAGGAGCTGGGACAAAGGCAGGAGCTCATTCCGTCCTGCAGTCCTCGGGAATCGAACTGCTGACCTCCCGCCTTCCAGTCAGCGTCTTAGCCACAGCAGACTGCCTCTGGTGTTTAAACCATTCAGAGGGTTTTCTGTCTAAAGTATAAATTCATCAAGGAAAAGATGCAGTGGATCCCAGAAAACCTTTGAAGAATAATCAGAGATGGAGCAAAGGAAGGAGTGGAATTCTTACCGAACAGGAAGAATGGCCCATGCTGGCCATTTGGGACACAGGTTCAAGTCCCGGTGCGCCCCAGTGACTGGCGCCCCCCCCCAGAGGTGCGCAGATGTCACCTGGCAGTTATAATCCATGCCATCATGCAGTACCCTCCCATAGATGCCACCCCCTCCCTCCCTATCCAGCACCCTTTTAGCATAGCCAGCACACCCATGCTTCTGAGGTTGTAGTTTCCACCTCTAAGCCAGTTCCTTCCTTACAAGTTATCTTTGCCACATAAAACACAAACACTGCCATTGCATTAAGACAAATTATTGGGTATCAGCTGATGTTTTCCAGTGCATTTATGTATACATGACTGGAGATTTTCTTTGCAAATGTTTTCACTGCTTTCTGGTAATGCGAGGAAAGACGATGTCTCTTCCGGTTGTTGGCAGATTATGCCCCGTCATGTTACTAAAGATTATATTGCCTGACTAATGAGAGCTACCGTCTAGTAGGGGTAGGGGCACATATTTGTCAGCCCTGCATCAGAGCATTCAGACAACCCTTATGTCTTGCCAAACAAACTATTAATTATCCTCGCAGTTAGCATTTAATTGCAGAAATTCCACATATTTGCCAAAACATGTACCAGATACAGATATCCAGGCCACCTGCCTAAAAGTGAAGTTTTCCCAATCAAGTTAGATATAAAGAAAACGATACCTACATAATTACCATTTCTGATATTCCTCCAGAAGATTAATCTATATTAATGGTAAGATTTATATCACCCATTACAGGGGTGGTCCATGGAACCATTTCATGTGGCCCCGCCACCCGCTCCATTCCCGGATGTGGGCGTAAAGCACACCCATGCATGCGTAAATGCCACCCCAGCTGCTGTAAATGTGTTTATGACAGCCTGCGGGTGTTCTTATGGCAGCGTTTATGGCAGGAGGAACTATGTGACCAGCCCGCTCAGCCATGTGACCGGCCTGTGGCACAAAAAGTTTGGGAACCCCCAACCCATTACATGGCCTAACTATCTCCGACTGTATTCAATTATATTTGTAAGATTGTTGGAGAAGAGAGAGAACATTAAATGAGGTCCTTCGTAACCAGGAAAGATAAGACTTAGCAAAACCCTTGATCAAAGTCTTTTATTGAAATCAATACTTCAAATCATCTTTCCCAGCTGTGTTCTTGCGTTTTCTACTCTACTCCAATCCCAGTTTAAATTTTTAGCTTTTTTTTTTCCATTTCTTCAGGGCAAGAATACTGCAATTCACAGTTCACTAACCTGTTTTAAATTATATACCTAAAAAAGTACTCCAACCAGTCTGGACTTAGAAACACATGGGCAGTTTGCCTGGAAAAAAACCAAAAAAGGAGTGGTTTGTGTCTAAACAATTCATATGCGAAAGGTGAAAAATATGAATCAAGCCTGGGAAACATGTTAATGGCAAGTTATGACAGATTTCTGTAGAAAGAGCAAAAGCCAGAACACAATCCCAGGGAGAGCATGGAGTGTTTACTTTTTAACTATACAGGACAGGGTAATGCTCAGAGTTCTTAACTCAGGGGTGGCCAACCATTTTACGTCGCGGGCCTGACCATGCCCCCAGATAGCCGAGTGGGCCAGACCACGCCCCCGGGAGTGGGCACATTTACAGCTGTCATAAATGCGCCCCCCTTTCTGCATTTGTGACAGCCGCAGGCATGTTTGCGCATGCACGTTTGATAGCTGACTTAAACGTGCCCGCTTCCACTTCCAGATGGGGCGGGGACAGCAACGGGCTGGATGGGATAGCGTCATATGGGCTGTAGGTTGGGAACCCCTGTCTTAACTCATCAACTGTCTGGAATGCAATAATACCCTGTGCAAGTGCAAAAAGGACCTCTGATACCAGCACTGAGCAGTCTATAAACCAGGGGTGCCCAAACTATGGCCTGTGGGTCGGATCCAGTCCCGACACCAATTCATCCGGCCCACGCCACCCCCATTGCTCTTGGAAGCGGACAGGCTTGATGTACGGATGCATTTTACTTCCGCTTCCGAGAGCGATGAGGGTGGCGTGGGGGGCAGATCTGGCCTATGGGCCGTAGTTTAGGCACCCCTGCTACAAACACACCACCGCTGTTTCCCAGCCATTTAAGAAAGTGGAGGTATACTAGAGAATACCCCCACTACGGAGGTGATATAAACATTATCTGTCATTCTCCTCTGGGGCTTTTATTTCTCCAACCTCCATTATTACTTCAGTGGTTCCTCTCATATAATCTGCACCTCTGATGCTGGGGCTGCTTGGTGGAAGCATAGAGACTCCAAAGCTCACTCACACACGGAAACCCCTCTCACTGCCATGGTTTCAAAGCTGCTGGATGCATCAGCGACAAAACACTTGCTGTGGAACACACATGAGGAAGAGTCAGAAATTGCTACACCAGAAACCCAAGTCAAAACCAAGAGTTGCATTGCCAATTCCTTATCTTAGTAAGATGAAGGGGAAAGTGTTGCACTACCCTGTAAGATTTTTTCAAAGGAGAGCCACTGGTTTCCGAAGCACACTGAACAGATGTTGCAAAATAATAATAATAATAAGCAAACACAGTTGGAGTAATGGAAATCCAGAAGGCTTAGAGCAAAGTTTCCCAACCTTTGGGTTTTGGATTTCGATTCCCAGAAGCCAAAGTCAATTCCCCAAAGCACTGATCAGCCAATGGACTGACTGAGGCTTCTGGGAATTGAAGTCCAAAACCCAAAGGTTATGGCGCCCTGGCTTAAGAGGACACTGGCAGAACAGAGAACACTGGATACCACCTACTGAGAACACATGATGGGTTTCAATCCCAAGGTTTTCAAGCTACCTTTGAGGATGGGTAAAGGTAACTCGTTTTTGGCTCTCTGCTATAACAGGGGTGGCCAAACCACAGCATGGCAAATCATTCGGCCCACGCCACCCTTGCCATTCCTGGAAGTAAAACAGGCACATGCATGTGCAAAACGCTGCCGTATATGCACCCGCGGCTGTCGTAAACGGGTTTACGGCAGTCGCGGGTGTATTTATGGCAGCATTTTGCGCACGGACGTTTTACTTGTGGGAGGAAGCATGTGACCGGCCCGTTGAACTACGTGACTAGCCCACAGCCTGCAAAACTTGGCCAACCCTGTGCTATAAAGTGATCAGGAGAAAGCTTGTTTCACCCACCCGAAAAGATAATTAAAATCAACACCTCATGTTCTGCCATCCCTATATTAATACTGTTGCTATGCTTAAGGGCAGTTAAAAAAATGCAAATATCCCTGTAATCAGAAAAGGAGGAGAAATCAAATGAAAGGAAATCAATGACATGTCGAAGCCACAGACCACCACTCTCAAAGCAGTACTCTCTCAACTTACTTTAGTTTTTTTTAGATGGTATCAAAAAAGAGAAATAAGATTACTTCTCTGCTGAGCATACGGCTACTCTGGAGTATAAATCCACCCAGCTGATACTGAGGTATGGCAGGCAGTAGCGTTACCATGTCTTAATGTGACAGGCCGGAGACCAACTGGTCTCTACTGAAGGATGGACAGTTGCATTTTCTTCATGGCACAAACCCAAGGCGGAGTCAGTCCTAAACGTAACCCCCCTCTCCCCCACCCATCCTGCTGAAATGTGCCTCCCAAAACAGCCTTGTCTCCCGTCGGCACTTGATAGCACAAGTTAAGACATCCAGGCCTCGTTCATTTCCGCTCCCTTTGCTCACACTGCATGTTGCTTTCCTTTTGTCAAAAAGTGAAGAGAAAACCCGTTGGACAATTAACTCAGGCACAGGGGTGGGTCTCGCCAAAGAGGGGGCGGCAGGGGGTATCAATGGGAAGAGGCAGAAGGCAGTTCTAGTTTCTGAAGCCGGCGCCTGCGGAGCTCTGCTGTGTCGGGTTCCTCCTGTAAAGAGTTCTCTCCATCCTGCTTTCTCTCAGATGACTCTGTGTAGCCCTCAGCACCTGCCACGATGCGTGGACCTGAAACCACAGAGATGAGAATTTAAAAAAGCCACAGGGGCAAGGCTCCTTACAGGCCATTCAACAATTACATGATCCTTTTTCTGGGAAAAATTGACCCCTCCCTTATGTTATCCAACCGTAATTTTCGCTTTGACCCCTTCCCTCCCTTAAAATTACGTGATCTGAACCAAATAGTACTGTATTTTGCACCACCAACCAGTGGTGGCGCTGCAGGGGAACTGGGCAGGCCGGCCAATTGCACTAAAGCAGGAAGCGATGCTCTAGCCTAGCCTCTTGCTCTCCCTGCAACCAGGAAGCATGGCTTTCCCCCTCCATTTTCACTGCATGGAGCAAGGCACAAAGGTAAACCAAAGCCTTTCTTTTTATGCACAGGTTTGGTTTCCCACTGTCGGTTATAAACAGCTTCAAATGGATTATGTAATTTTGACCCCCTGACCCCACGTAATTTTTCTGTAACTCGGATGGCAGACCCCCTCCCCCCCCTTCGAGGATCTCGTAATTGTTGAATGGCCCCTTAGCATCAACTTTCTTTCTTTTCTTTTTTTAATATAATTTTTATTAAATTTTAATCATAAACACACAAGTAAAACATCGTAACATATAGAAATGGGGAAAAAACTTCAAGACATATGGAAAAAAAAGAACAATCTCAGTTGTATGGCTATCCTTCGTGATTTAAAACTTATTTTAACTATAATAAATTTTCTTAAGGTCATTAACATCTATATATAACCACTATACAGTAAAACCTCGCATAAAGAGCGCTTCGCTTAGAGACTAACTCGCTTAAAGAGCAGAATTTTCTCTGAATGGTTGCCTCGCTTGAAATATCTATAACAAATAAACCTCAGCTCTCAAATTTAGGGGTTTTCAACTTTTTCAAGCCACGGGCCGGGTCACGCTTCCTCAGACAGCTGAGCGGGCTGGACTGGTGGCTACTCTGCCATAAACGCTGCCATAAAACGTGCCCGCGGCTGTTGTAAATGCATTTACACAAGAAACACTGCTCCTACAATTGGACTTATTGGACAAGCAGACTTTTGAGTACCTGTCTGACCTGACACACCTGTTTCTGTTGCTGCTGCTGAAGAAGAGGTACTATCGACAGGTTGGAAGGTCATAGTACCAGGATCAAGGCTAGAATCAGGAGTTTCTGAAGACAGCGAAGTGGTCGAAGCACTTGGTGGCTGTGCAGGTCGGGATGTCCTGAAAGAGACAGAGGGCACCCAATGAAAAGGAAGCATAGACTGGTTAGCATGTTGGGCTGCAATGAAGAGTTGCAACATTCGAGCTTCGATGGAGCTCTGAAAATTTGCGTGATCTTGAGCCAGCCAGATTTTTCTCAGTTTGACCGAATTCCCAATAACATCATGCTCTGAAAGTGAGAAGCAATATATGTAACCCTAGACCCATTAGAGCAGGGGTGCCCAAACTACGGCCCATGGGCCAGATCAGGCCCCAACAATTCACCTGGCCAACACCACCCTTGTTGCTCTTGGAAGCGGAAGTAAAACACATCTGTACGGGTCTGGCCTACGGGCCGTAGTTAGGGCATCCTTGGTTTAAGCAGAGAAAATCTCATCCTTTTGCAAAACAGATTGCAAGGTGTGTTTTACTTCTGCTTCCGGTGGGAGGAAACACATGACCAGCCCACTGAACCACATGACCAGCCTGCTAAACCATGTGACCAGCCCACAGCCTGAAAGGTTTGGGCACCCCTGCATTAGAGTAATGGCAGGATACAGTAAAACCCCGACTTACATAAAAAATCCTTTCCATAGGCTTTTACGTAAATCGGATTTTATATACTGTAGCTCAAAGGAAACCCATAGGAAAAATGATTTTTACATAAATCGAAGCAAACCCATAGGAAAAATGATTTTTTAACATAAATCAAACTAAACCCATAGGAAATTGCGTTACGTAAATCAGAATATTTATGTAAATCAGGACATGGTTTTAGCACAAAATAATTACATCAGTCAAATTTTACGTAACTCAAGTCGTACATAAGTCAGGGTTTTACTGTATATACACAACTAACAAACTAGCCTGTGACTTGCTGGGCTGGACTCAGTACTGGTTAAAATGGTTTCCATTTTAAAGAAGCAGCTCTACACTAGGAGATTAAATAAAACCATACTCTAAGTGCTATAGAAGTGAAGATGCTATTGCTATTATTTTTTTAAAAGTTCTCTTTCACTGAAAGCTCCACAGTAGAAAAGAGAAGCCATCCGCTTACCCAATTGTTGCCAACACAGTGAGGTATTGGTTAATCTGCAGCATGGCCGCATCGAGAAGGGTGTGAATGTTTTGCAAGCACTGGAGCCGTGCCTCCAAGTGCTGCCGTTCATGGCCTTCCATGGCCCGCAGCTCTTCTTCGGTCAGGCCTGCAAACCCAGAAGGGAGTACCGGCATAGGAGGAAAACCTTTGGATAGAGGAGAAGAGAGAACACCGTCTGTAAGCGAAAATCGTAATTCCTACTCAGTATGTAAGTCAGGGGTGCCCAAGCTTTTAGGGCTGCGGGCCGGTCACGTAGTTCAGGGGGGCAGTCACTATGGCCTGTGGGCCAGATTCAGCCCCCAACGCCAATTTATTCGTCCCACGAAGTCCTCGTCACTCCTACAAGCAGAAGTAAAACGCGCCCAATACGGGCATGTTTTACTTCCACTTCCGGGAGTGATGAGGGCTTCATGGGCTAGATGAATTGGCGTCGGGGCTCATAATTTGCGCACCCCTCATATAAGCAGACGCAATCCTTCCGTCACTGCTTTTGACACATGAAAGGAAATTCCTAGGAGGGAGAAACTGCTGATTCCAGGCAGCTTTTCCATGTGGACTTTCGAACCTCTGTCTAAGACTTACCAAAGAGAGGTGGGAAGGGCATTCCCATCCATGTGGGAGGAAAGGGGAAACCTGGCACAGTTCCAGTTGAAGCAGCAGCATCAGAGGCGGAATCACTGCTGGGTCTTGTAGTACCTGCAGAAGACACAGATGTGTAACAACTATGGGACAGATTTATAGCAAATGAAGAAATTATGATTTCTGTGGGAAATTGCATTCTCAAATCCCAGATTCTGGAGGCTGTCAATATTAACACAAACACACACCAATTTGAAACACTCCCTACAATCCATGAAGCTAAACAAGAGGTTCATAGTTTAATATTTCTACTGAAGTTCTTCTGCCCTTGAAGCTCCAACTACCACAACAGTGGCCAGAAACATCTGCAAGGCTTAAGCCTGAGAGCGACAGTAAAACCCCGACTTACAAAATGCCTCGAGTTACATAAAATTTGACTTACATAATGATTTTGTGCTAAAACCATGTCCCGATTTACACGATTTCCTATGGGTTTGCTTCAAGTTACATAAAGATTCTTTTTTCCTATGGGTTTGCTTCGAGTTACATAAAAAACGGTTTAAGAAAAAGCCTACGGAATGGACTTTTTACATAAGTAGGGGTTTTACTATACAGTGGCACCTCAGATAAAGTCTGATTCGGATAAAGTTGCAGTTTTCATGCACACCTGAATGCATTGCATAAACTCCAAAACCGCTAAAAAAATGGACATTATCTGAGGTTTTTGGTATAGGAACCTTGGATAAAGTCCATTTTTGGACGTAATCTGATGCATCGCCTATTTGATTCAGACAAAGTCCAAAATCGGATAAAGACCAAACTTGTCGAACGGAGTTTGGACTTTATCCGAGGTTCTACTGCACTTTCAATTGTGTATGGAAGCAGTTTTCTACATCTTACGTACGAGTGGCAAGAAATCAGGATGTTCCTGAGATAGTGAGAAAGCGGACGGAGAATTTCTGCTTTGGTGAGCTAAGGACTGTATGCAATCTTTCCTCTACGGCAGGGGTGCCCAAACTACAACCTGTGGGCCAGATCCGCCCCCCAATGCCAATTCATCCGGCCCATGACGCCCTCGCTCCCTGAACCACATGACCGGCCCACAGCCTGAAAAGTTTGGGTACGCCAGCTAAGGAAACAATCCACAGCACAACACCTTGCTTACCTGCGGTCGGCATTCCCGATGTAGGAGGAGGGGCTGCTGAAGTACTGTCTGCATTGTTTGGTGGCTGGACGCCGGGCACCGGAGGGAACGGAGCCATGGGGGGCCACAATGGAAACATTCCTGGTGGAAAGGGGGGCAGGATGCCTTGGGGAACTGCAGGAAAACAATGAAAGACAAAGCAGATTCTGGGCATCTCTGCTACATGAGGGTGTATAGTTTTAAAGTCCAACTCCTGGACACCAAAGCATTCTTTCAAGTGTGTGTGTGTGGGGAAATCAACCAACTAAAGGGGATAAAGACTTTACATAAAAAGTGGTAACACTTTTAATTGGCACTGGCACAGCAATTTGTGGTAGGTAGATGTCCTGTGTACTCTCTCTCTCTCTCTCTCTCGTTGTTGACTGCAACTTGTATCTGAGAATGCATTCCCCACCCACCACTCCCTGAAGCAGGAAAAATGACATTGGCGTAAATTTGTTGAAGGTGGATCCCAGCTTGCCATGAAGTGACCCCACACACTATGATCACGGAGCCATCTCCTGCGGCACGCATGAAATGAGACATGCAAGATATAAAACCGGGACTGATCTACTTGCAATTTCTTGCTTTTCAACTGCTAGGTTGGCAGAAGCTGAGACAGAGACAGGAGCTCAATCTGTCCTGCAGTACTTGGTAATTGAACTGCTGACCTCCTGCCTTTGAGTCAGCATCTTAGCCACTTGAGCCACTGCAGTACCACTAAAAATGTTATCCTTCTGCTAGTGTGGGGAAGGAGACTGAATGTGTTGCTCAGGGATTTCCTGGTGGCAGGAGCCACCTAATGTAATTTAATGGGAAACCAGTTTGAAACGACTTGCGTAGTTACTCACAAAGCAGACTCACAGTTTGGTGGCTGGGGAATCAATGGGGTCTGGTGTGGCGGTTGCGGTTGCTGCCCTCCCTCCTGCTGCTCGGGGGGCGTTTGAGACTGAGCGGGAATGGAGGCACGGAGGACATCCATCCGACAAGTAGGACAGGTCTGCTGACGCTGGAACCACGACCGCAGGCAGCTAAGAAAGAGGAGAGGGAACCACCACTGGAGTAAACCTCACGTGCATAGGCTTTATGACATGTCTACTAGTCAAGTCAAGTAAACACCATGTTCACCTTCGCGATATCCACGCAACCTTTGAAGTAAGCCAGGATACGAGACTGATGCTCGTGGACATGTCATGAGGCAGCTGGTAAGAGAACCTGGATCTCCATGCTCTAGTTGTAACAACACAGTGGTTTGAAAAGATGGACTAGAAAAGATCCCTAGAATAGGGCTAACAAATCCCTCCTCCCCATCTTTCATGTATTCGTCAGTTGTCTGTTTTGATTTGTTGTGTGTTCTGTCGTGTTATTTGATACCTGCCAGAGTGGGATACCACCCAAATGGGCGGTATAGAAATGAAATAAAAATAAAGAAGCAAATAAATAAATTTCACCACCAAGATCTTTTGACAGCTATTACTAGTGACACTCAGCAGTACTGTGCCTGGGCTAAATGAAAGAAAGGCAGCATCTCACTAGATAAGCCTGGCTTTTCCCTCCCACCACCAAAACACACCTCAGGTTCTCCCCCACCTGGTGTGGAATATGTGATTACAAGGAAGGCGTTTTGCTCCTGTCACCATCTCTTCCCGGCAAATGATGCACACGTTGTCCATGGCATTCAGCTCTTCTGGAGTGGCATCGGGGTACCTGGGGAAGACAAAAGGGAAAGCCCCAAAGTAACAGGAGTTGATACAACATTCACTGGGAGAGGACAATGGATAGAGCAGTTCACAAGAGATGTGGCCGAAAACACCTCCTTACAATATGAATCATTACTCTTGCTTTTCTTCTTCTGTGTCTAGACCAGACGTGAAACTGCCAAAATGAAGGCACTTTTTTGGGGGGGGCGAATTCATTCTACAGTTCCTTCTTTGTTTTACTGTTACTCCTCTCTAGATTTCTTCTTCTTCACCAATGTTGCTGGGAGAGCTGGAGAAGTCTCCCGCTCACCCACACTGCCTGGAAAAAGAGGGCATTTCCTCTCCTCCCCCACCTTCAGCAGAGAAAGTACTTACAGGGTGTTCATGTTGCGGATTGCCCGACGGGACATGATGGCATCAGTCACAGCTTTCTTGAACTGCCTGGACAGAAAATAGAGACAGCCTACTCAAGATCTACTGAAATACAGTAAAACCTCGGCATAAAGAGCTCCTGGCTTAGAGACTAATTCGCTTAAAGAGCAGAATTTTCTCTGAACGGTCGCCTCACTTAACAACGAAAACCAACCAAAAACTCGCTTAACAACTAAATTGTGGTGCACAATCCCCCACCACCACCACCAGAAGTCACAATTGGTCACTTACAGTGGTGTTTCGCTTAAAGAGCAATCCCGTGGAACGCATTATGCTCTTTAAGCGAGGTACCACTGTATCTCAAAAAACAGTCAGGTATAGAAACCCTTTGGGGATATTTTGGCAGGAAAAGTGTATTAATTCTAACAATTAATCCAGCACGGTCTTGGGACCCTTGTGGTCATTGACCTGAGTATAATCCATGTTCCCCTTTTGGGGCTAAAAACTCAGTTTATATATACGGTTTATATATATGGTAGATGGAAATCATTTTCAAGAAAGACGATTTTTGCTTTGCAAGAAACTACTAATACACACATCTCAGTCCATGCCTATAAAACCACTCACAAACACACATGCATGCACACGCCTGCCCCTTCCATTAACCTCACCTCATAGCGAGATACATGGGCCGAATGGCAAAGAGTGGGAAGGTGTGCACTTTGATCATAATGGTCATGAAAGCCACGTACAAGAGGACCTTGATGAAACCTGGGGAGGAGGAGGAGATGGTGTCAGGGTTTGCCACCTGTGGTCTGTACCTTGTTAAACTTATGTAAAACAAAGAAGAGAAATTGCATGAAGCTAACATTGTTTCAACTGTGCTTTTTCCCCCAGGACAAAATAATTCCCTGGCCAGCTCACTCTTGGGCTGAGTCTGTTACCTGTGAAGAGCTCTGTATACAGCATGTACACAGCCTTGTTGTCCCAGGGGTTTTCGCTCTGCAGGTCGATGGTATGTAGGATATACTTGATGAAGATTGTAAGCACCATTGTCATCAAGATGGCATACTGTGGAAAACAAGCATCAGGGAGGGGGAGGGATATCCACAGGTTCATTGACTGGAAGAGGTAAGCCATTAACGTGTCTCTCCTAAATTATGCCCTTACTTTACTGGTAAGAAAAAAAATTGGGAAGAAATTGTGTGGCTTTGTCTTTGCTGTGAAATCTGAAACACTCCCCAACAGAGCCTTCAGATGGTGCGGGGCTAGGATTTCAGGCACAGCCAATAGTTAGGGATAATGCGAGGTGGGGATTCAGCAACATCTGAAGGTTCACATGCTTTCCATTTCTGCTCTGGCACTACTAGAGCTCCCCATTGTATGTAAGAATATGCAACAGGCAGTGGATGAAGAGTTAGAGTAGAAATGTTAATGTATCTATCCTAGAGGTTAGCCCAAATTTATCTAAAAACCAAAAAAAAAAAACTACCTGGAAGTATATACCTTAACCAACTAAATTATTTTCTCACATATTTTATCTTGCTGTTTTAAATCAGGGGTTCCCAAACTTTTTGCACTGCAGGCTGGTCACGTGGTTCTCCCCACCAGAAGTAAAACGTGCGAAACACTGCTATAAATGCACCCGTTTACAACAGCCACGAGTGCATTGATGGCAGCGTTTTGTACATGTGCGAGTGCGTTTTACTTCTGCTTCCGGGAGTGACGTGGGTGCCACAGGCCGGATCAAGCCCACGGACCGTAGTTTCGGGGGCCGTGCTTTAAATTGTTGTAAGCCACCCAGAGTGGTCTTGTTACTAGATGGGCAGTATAGTACAACCCCTACTTCTGGCCAATGATAAGTATGAAAACGCATCCGGCAACCAGGTGAGTGATTCAATACCAAACAAAACAGGCTACCGAGCTACAGGGCATAAAGGGAAGAGTCTCCAATGGTGGGAATAAATGTATGGGGAGATGTCACTGCCCCATCTTCATTCCAGACTCTGGTGTTCTCAGGCTTATTCACACATTCTAATATGGCCCACACTTTGCAGTCTATAGGCTCCATCAAAGAGAACTTGATGACTCTTAAGAAACCACACGTCCTCACCTCAAATCCAAAAACCAGCTGGACAGAGGCTCCCCTCGTAAGGATGCTGTGGTAGGCATGGCTGACAAACAGAAAATCCAGTATCCCCAAGAGAACCATCAGAGCTACAATAGAAGAGGAAAAGCAAACAGGAGAAGGATGGCAAATGAGAATACTGTACACACATACACACTGGCCTTGTACCCTCCACCCTACTCTGTTCAGTTGTAGCATCTGGACAGAGCACCCCAAACAATTTTTTCTAGGGAAACATATGCTGAATAGTTAACTACAGTCATCTGATCATAACGTCCACCATTTCCAAATACTGCACTAGAACAAAAGGCTGGAGTAAGGATTTTTGCAGCAGTTCCACTTTCAAGGTAAAGGGAACTACAGTAAAACGCTGACTTACATATGCCTCAAGTTACATAAAATCCGATTTATATAATGATTTTTGCACTAAAACCATGTCCTGATTGATATAAATGTCCCGGTTGACGTAACACAATTTCCTATGGGTTTGCTTTGAGTTACGTAAAAATAATAATTGTTTTTCCCATGGGGTTGCTTCGATTTACATAAAAATCATTTTCCTATGGGTTTGCTTTGAGTTAAGTAAAAAGCCGATTTACATAAAACCTACGGAACAGACTTTTTACGTAAGTAGGGTTTTACTGTAGTGTCTACAAGTACAAGGAAAGACTGGTACTTACAGACAATACGGAAATGAAAGAGCCAGGAAATGTTAGGACTTCTCTCCATCTGAAGAAGAATAAGTTAAGGCGTCAGCAAGCTCATCCATCCTCTCCCAATTTATTACCAGCATAATCATTAACAACAATCAATATCATCCCACAATGGCCAAATTTGCTTCTGCTGCTATCGTAGGACTGAACAGATTAAAGCCTTTCAGATGTTTTGGCTGCAACTCCCAGTGTCTCCATTGCTGGTTGTGCTGGCCAGGATAACATGAGCTGCGCTTTAACAACAGGAAACTATCTATTCACTACATACCCGTCACGCTGCCAACCTGGCAGTTCAAAAGCAAGGAATTGCAAGTTAGATAAACAGGGACCACTTTGGTGGGAAGGTAACAGCGTTCCGGTGTCTAGTCATGCCTGCCTAGAATCCCCATCAGCCAAAGCCAGCAGAGCTACCGAGAAGGCTTATCAGAGCTGATCTTCAAGAACACCAATAGCTTTCAGCATCGAGAACAGCTTTACTCAGTGTACTCACAAAGTCAACCCGATCCTCAGCAAGCCAGTGGAAACACTTCAAGAAGAGGAGGAGAGTGAAGAGAGCCACAAAGCGGGGACTGAAGTCATCCCTGAAGACTGTGAAGGCAAGGCAGGTCTCAGTCACTGCATACCACGATCGTTCCAGCAGATGCTGTGCGAGAGAGATTGGTTTAAGGCATGCACTCTTTAATCCCAGGTCCTTCCCTGCACAATCCACTCCATACGCTCCTCAACCTACGGCCCATGGGCCAGCTCCGGCCTCGTGGCACCATTTCATGTGGTCCATGCCACCGCTAGCCGGAAGCAGAAGCATTTACGACAGCCGTAAATGTGCCCACGGCTTGTCGTAAATGCATTCATGATAGCTGCGGATGTGGTTTGTTGTAGCGTTTATGGCCAAAGCCAAGGGACTGAGACCGTCATCACTGATACAACAAACAGAGTGTTGGACTCGAAAACCCCCACATCACCAACTGTCAATGTGTGAAACTCACTGAGTGACTTTATGTCAATCTCAACCTGGCCAATTTCACAGGGTTGTTGGGGAGGCAAACTGTATATGTTATCCTTAGCTCACTGGACAAAGGAAATGAGAACAAACAAAAGCCATTGTGATCAATTTATTTTTATGTTAACGGTGTCTTTGAGAATGAATCAGATGAAGATCACTTCCCACACTCCTTGCAGCCTATGAAATTACAAACAGAGGTTTGCATTGTGAACGGAGTAGCTTCGGTGCAGTGGGCGGCCATACAAATTTAAATAATAAATAAATAAATATGAGCAAAATGAGTTTTGTTTTTTTGCTTTCAGGATAGTTAGAGATGCTGCCTTAGTAAGAGTCAAGACCTTCTGAAGCCCTTAATAAGCCCTCACTCACCATGTTCAGTAAAAGCATCACAATTTCCATTAAAAAAAAGACCGTATGTCTGCCAAACTTTGCCCCAAAAAGGCTCACCTCCATTTCTGCTGCTCGGAGCTGCCCAAAGAACACTTTCCCCATGAACTTGCCCAACAGGAATACCAAAACAAAAGCCTGGATATACAGCACCTGAAACAAGAAACAGAGAAACGGCAAAGAGAGGAGAGTTATTTTAAGCAACCATTTCTAAACTAAACTGGTCTTTGGCACAGAAAGGCATTCAGACAGTTCCTGTCACAGACCGTGCTCTTCAAATATGCTAAAGATTCTCCAGAGCAGAAATGTACAGACATAGACAGAAATATCCAAGTGCCTGGTTCCATAAGACGGCAGATACCCTGGACTACAACTCCCATCAGCCCCAAAAAGCAAGTCAGGAATGGTGGAGGTGACATTACCAACCAATGGAGGGTGCTCGATTTGAAAGCTTGGTTCAGATACTGAAGCTAGACAAACCCTCTCTTTTTTGAATTGGAAATTAATTCTGGAGCGTCAACTGCCCTAAACCATGTGCTAAAAATTAACATGACAAATAAACAATCTGATGCCTTTTAGATGCTTTGGGCAGTGCCTTCAGTAATCCCAGCCATTGGCAGCACTGAGGCTGATGGGAGTTACAGTTTAAACATAAAGACAGCACTAGGTTATCTATCCCCTCTACACTAGGGCTACAGCCAACTGTTTACATTAAACATTTGTAAACTGGGATGGCATTTCCATAGGATGTGCCGTTGTAACCCGCAGGAAACTTAACCTGAGGCAGTTGTAACCCAGGGTTTTTCTGTACTACTGCTTTATATAACCGTGCTTCTGATCTGTGCATACTTACTGCCATGCTTGGACTGGATTTGGTCAGGTACACCACGGTTGGGTAAAACTGATGCTTGAGATAATAGGCATGAGCCACCACTGCAGAAGTCAAGGCCAGGCTACCAGCCATCATGATGGCTGTTCGAAACATCTCCCCACGACCTGCACACTATGCAAGAGAAAGCAGAGAAACCACTTAGTTAGAGAGGTCCGCTGAAACAGTGGTAAAGAAAACAAATATAGAACTTGACAAACCACCCTATTTGCATTCTAGTCTAGTATACAGTCTAGTACAATGGTGCCCAAACTACGGCCAGTTCCAGCCCCCGATGCCCAATTCATCCGGCCCACAAAGCCCTCGTGACTCCTGGGAGCGGAAGTAAAACACGCCTGTACGGGTGCATTTTACTTCTCCATCTGGGAGCAACGAAGGCTTTGAGGGCTGGATGAATTGGCATTGAGGGCCAGATCTGGGCCCGGGGCCATAGTCACCAGCTCCCTGAACCACGTTCCTGAACCACCAATGGTCTAGTAGCACATCCATGTTGCTATTCTGAACCAACCACATGCAAAACCAAAAGTCTCAGAACATTCTGACAATGCTAACGGGAAGTTGTAATCCCGCAAAGTAACTTTTCTTGGCTCTGGGCCAGCTAAAGCAACCAACCGAACAACAACCAAACAGAAATACTTTGCACAGTTTTTTTTTTAAAAGCACCTTTCATTCACTGGTCATCCAGTGGATGTTTAAATCCTTTTTCTGTGCCAATTTTCTCTGCAAAAGCCTTCCAGTGCTAGACAGGGTCTGCAAATTCTGCATCAAGAAAAACCAAACTCTGACCCCTAATGAAGGCAGAGGTCTTCCCAAGCTCCTGTACGATATAAACAATTAAACAACGACAGTAATAAGTAATTATTAAGAGCTGGTATGCCAGATTTATTAATTTTTTTACTAAAGCATTAAAAATCATATCCCTAATGGAAACTTTTTTAAAAAATAGAGCTTATACTGATATAAAAGGTAAAGGTTTCTCTTGCTCAAAAGCAGCCGTATCTGACTCTAGGGTGCAGTGCTCATCTGTTTCAAAGCCGAAGAGCCAGCGCTGTCTGCTTCTGCAGACGTTTCCGTGTGGCCATGTGGCAGGCATGACTAGACACCGGAGCCCACGGAACACTGTTTACCTGTCCCACCGAAGTGGTCCCTAGTTATCTACTTGCAATTTCTTCCTTTGGAACTGCTAGGTTGGCAGCTGGGACAGGCGACGGGCACTCATTCCCTCCTGCAGGACTCGGGAATCGAACTGATGACCTTCCGCCTTCCAGTTAGCATCTTAACCACTTGAGCCACTGCAGTCCCATTAAGGGCTTTTATATTTTAACATCAGGACCTTGAACCTGGCACGGAATACAACAGGCAACCAATGCCGGTGGCACCCGCCCCACACTTTAACGCAAGGATGCACAAACTACGGCTCCTGAGCCAGATCTGGACCCCCAGCGCCAATTCATCTGGCCCTCGTCGCTCCCGGAAGTGGAAGTAAAACGGGGCCCATGGCCCGAAAAGTTTGGCCACCACCCTCCTCGTCCTAGAACTTACGCCAAGCCGCTGGCCCGGAAGCTCCTTCCCTTCCTCACTCTATCTAACAACTCGTCGCTTCTCCTCCCCCTCAACCGGAAGTCCTGACGCTCAAGACACCTCACTTCCGTTTGGGCAGTACCAAAAGCTAATGTCAAGAATCTTTGCTTTCTCATCCTTGCAGCGCCTTGTTTATGAATAGGGTTTAAAAAGTAAAGCCGACTTTATTTTTTGGCCCCTCAAAATTGAGTTTGGTTTCCTCCGCTCCTCTTTTCTTGCTTCACGTCCCCCCCCCTTTTGGCGTCTTCACTTGGTATCGTCCACACGTCGCCGCTCTGTGTTGTCTTCCGTTCCAGAGCCTGACAGGGGGGCGGGAGAGGGTCCCGTGGCTCCTCCTGATTGGTCCAATGTCTGGAGAGTCCACCAATCAAAAAATTGTTGGCGAGTTTGGCATTTTGGCTGCCCTGGAATAGGCATTAATTACTAACCTAGGAAAGAACTTCGATTATAACGTAGTAATTAAAAAATATTTTTATTACGTAACAAAATTCATAAGATGCATGACAGACAAAATTTAAAAAAACACAAAAAAATAAACAATACAAAAGCTTCAATGCATTCAAATTTAAATAAATAAATACATCATGTCTCTTATTCTGATTTTTATCTTATCTTTAGTCAGATTTGTTGCTTATATTGTTGTTGTTGTTGTTTATTTGATTTATACCCCGCCCTTCTCAGCACAGGGCCGACTCAGGGCGGCATTACAACATGTCAATTAACAAAAAATGTCCAATAAGATACAATATACAAATAGAATTACAAAGAATCACATCGAAGTTAAGTCAATTTCACCAGTCAAACCATAGAAAGCATCAAGATATGAAGAGCAGAAATAAGATACAAGTTACAGATACAAATTCCTAGTTTCCTAGTCACAATCCATATAGAACCATATAAAGAGCAACACTCCATACATATAAAGACGTAATATATACCCCCTTGATGGGACTGCAGTGGCTCAAGTGGCTAAGAAGACGCTGACTTGGGAGGCGGAAGGTTCCTGAGTACTGCAGGACAGAATGAGTTCCCGTCTTTGTCTCAGCTCCTGCCAACCTAGCAGTTCGGAAGCAAGACATTGCAAGTAGATAAATAGGGACCACTTCGGTGGGAAAGGTAAACAGCATTATATGCACTCCGATGTCTAGTCGTTCCTGCCACATGGCCATGGAAAGGTCTGCAGAAGCAGACAACGTTGGCTCTTTGGCTTTGAAACAGAGATGAGCACTGAACCCTAGAGTCGAATACAACTGGCTTTCGAGCAAGGGAAACCTTTACCAACTGGTGTATATTATCCACAATTTCATTCAAAATATTCATTTATATCACCCTTGTGCTATAGTATGATGCCCTTGAGTCCACCAGTTGTCTCTTATTATCTCTACCTATTTTGATTATTATAACGTACTTTAGGGGCCATGGTGGCTCAGTGGTTAAGAAGCTTGCCTTGTTAGCTGGAAGGCCGGCGAAGGTGGCAGTTCGAAACCCGGGTACTGCATGACAGAGTGAGCGCCCGTCTCTGTCCCAGCTCTTGGGGACATGAAAAGGAGCTTCATTTCAACCTAGAATAATTTATCACACTAAATTATTATATTATTATGCCCATTGCATTTTTCTTGGACACACCCATCAACTGTGAAAATGATTTTTAGGGGGGGTGGGATGTGTACTGTACTCCAGGGTTCCTCAAACTTGGCTCTCCAGATGTTCTTGGACTTCAATTCCCAGAAGCCCTGATCAGCCGGTGTGCTGACTTGGGCTTCTGGGAATTGGAGTCCAAGAACACCTGGAGAGCCATGTTTACAGACCTGTGCTGTACTCAGTTATGAGTCGCAGCCGACCACAACTTTGTTTACTCTTTTATACGCTTGCTCAGACTAACACTTAATGAGATCCTCTTCTATTGATACTTTAGTTCTGCATAAGCACGTGGGGGGGGAGGAGTTAAGAGCGACCGACTGCGCATGTCACCAACTGCACCCTGGCGGAGAACAGAGACGAACGAGCCCTTTGCTCCGCCCTCTGCCTTCCTGATTGGTTGAGGGGGAGTCCCGCTGAACCTATAAAAACGCTGATCTAAAAAAGCTGGGCGCCTTCCGATTGGTCACCAGCGGCTCCGCCTACCAGAGGCTCAGGTGCGGGAGGGGGAGCGAAGCGGGGAGGGGCAGAAAGCGCGCGAAAATGGGTTTGGTGGGATGGGGGTCGCTTCCTATTCTTTTGGGGGGTCATTTTTACCTCACAACCACCCCAAATTGCAATTAATAATAAATCCATCTTTTTGTCGTTTAAAATATGGAGGGTGCATTTAATACAAGTTTTAGCTACACTATTCAACCCAGAATAATTTCTGACATATTATTATCATTATTATCATCTAACACCAAACGAATAATATACTACATAAATAAGCCTCTTAGGGCTCTCCAAAATAAATGATGTTTTTTTTAAAATAGTAGCAGTGTTAGTCTGTGTTTCAGGCATATCAGAAAACAAAACAAAAACTCTGCGGCGCTTTAAAGACTAATTGCTATATTTTTAATGCGCAGACAAAAAATATGGCCGAATTGTGTAAGAACCACAAAGAAAGGGGGGGAAAAACCACTCAATAGACTGTATAAACTGTAGTTTTGATAGAGTTCTTGAAGGATGTTAAATTCATCAATACAAAAACAACAACATTTTATTGTAGAAAGAAAACTGAATCAGGTTATAAACATCACGAAAAGAAACTATCAATCAAAGGTTGAACTTCTTCAAATAGTCCACAATCTTCCCAAAAACTATTTCATTCAGCAATTTAAAAGATTTTCTGGAATTATTTCCACAATGTGTCAGCTAGTAACAGTTCCCTTTGTTGATATCACAACCTATTTAGCTGACACATTGTTGAAATAATTCCAGAAAAATCTATTTAGTTGCTGAATGAAACAGTTTTTGTGAAGATTGTGGACTATTTGAAGAAGTTCAACCTTTGGTTGATACAGTTTCTTTTGGTGATGTCATATAACCTGATTCAGGTTTTTTCCCCCCTACAATAAAATACTTTTTAGATTGATGAATTTAGCATCCTTCAAGAACTCTTATCAAAACTACAGTTTATACAGTCTATTGAGTGGTTTTCTTTCTTTCTTTGTGATATTTTTAATGTGAGCTTCCTTGGATCAAGTCCACTTCATCAGTAACTTATTCCCAAAATAGGCTACTGCAGAAGCTTACTAGCTTCAAAAAAAGGCCATTTGGGGAAAGTAATTGCAAATCCCTGGCTTCATTATTATTATTATTATTATTATTATTATTATTATTATTATTATTATTATTATTATTATTATTATTATTATTATTATTATTATTATTATTATTATTATTATTATTATTGGATTGTAAAAGGATACTAAAGTATCTGCTTATTTTCCCATGGGACCCCTAAGGAATTAAGCTTGGCTTGGACAGCAGCCATAATATTAATTTTGTGTCAGAAATTCTTCTGGGTTGAAAGGATTTTTTGCTGGGGAAATTTTGCTCAGGGGACGCCTGAATGAGGCTCTTTTCAGATCTTTGAAAGTGCCTGATGAAATAACGAATGCTTGCAATGTTTATTTTTATTTTTTAAAATGACCTATAAAAAATTATCGCCTTCCTCCTGCATTAGTTTGCTTTTTTGCAAAAATGTTAAAGGGCATTTGACGTGCGCTTCGAGGAAGTAATACAAATTAATCCCTCACTGAAATAATACAATAAGAAATTATATTAATGCCTTACTAATTTCTTTGAGAAAACAAGACTAGCTGGCAGAGACAGTAAGGAAAGTGCAGGGGCAATTGGAAATATGGGAAGCAAACTATGGGAATATAATACAGTACTGTATATGATAATGACTCCATAAAAGAGTTTGTAAGGAACTTTTTCAGGTCTCTCATTTGTAGCAGCAATTCGATTCATGGATGACTTTGCACCATAGAAAAATTTCAAGATAAAAGAGCTGGTTCATTAGGAAAGTTGGCGAAATGACTAGGGCAATATGTTTAGTCTACTAAAAATGACCCAAAAAAGTGGCCAAAATGTTGAGGTTTCAGTCCAATTCAACTTTCCGGGCATTGCAAAGGAAAATACATGTACTGTACAGTAAAACCTCACATAAAGAGCGCCTCGCTTAGAGACTAACTCACTTAAAGAGCAGAATTTTCTCTGAATGGTCACCTCGCTTAACAACTAAAACCGACCAAAAACTTGCTTAACAACTAAATCAGGGTTCACAATCCCCCACCACCACCACCTGAAGTCACAATTGGTCACTTATAATGGTTTTTCGCTTAAAGAGCAAACTCACTTAAAGAGCAATCCTGTGGAACACATTATGCTCTTTAAGCGAGGTACCACTGTATATACTTGCATCAAGCAAAATATTAGCATGAATAGCTATTAATGTCTTTTCTCCACCATTGTTTCCCCAATTTATTTATTTTTCTTTATGTACCCTTAAAAAATGCAAAAAGTCACAATCCTGGTTTAAGTAAAACACCTAGATCACATTTTTCTGGAAGTGAAGTGTCAAGCATTTTCCAGATGCTCTTTCCACTGAAATTGCAGCTTTAAAATGCTTATTGCAGACTAGCGGCAATACTTTCACTTTCCTCTGTCATTTTAATCAGTTTTATTAATGGATTTTGAAAATCTTAGCATTTTAACATTTACATATGCCATTAGCTATCTTGTTCTGTTTATGTTACTGCTATAGGTTTTATCGATAACAAACCTCTACAAGACCATCTGGTAGTTAGGTTTTATAAAAATGTTAATTACGTGTAAGTAACTGAAGGATAAATCCAAGAAAATTATAAGACAATTGCTTATTGACATGTGTGAATATGTTTATTTCCTACTAGCTTAGTACCCAGCTTCACCCGGGTTATTAAATCACAAATTAGTGTACAATATTTGTGACCAGTGAATTAATATGCATATCGTAATGGTTTGTTCTAATTCAGATCCATAAAATAATTTTTCTCTTCCAATGACAACCCATACCTGTAGTTTGCTTATCAAACAATTTGGCTATACATCTTTTTCTGCAGTACCAATTTAACAATTTATTTATATATTCCTAAAAGGTCATTTCTGAGCCTCTGCTGTTACCATCTGAAAAGAAAGATGAAAGAGAAGCAAAATGCTTGTATCCCTCCTGTGGTCACCAGAGGGGTCAAGCCACTGAGTACAAGACAGCGGTGTTGCAGCATGCAGGATGTCAGAATACCCAGCAGTAGTGCACAGGGACCTCAGAGAGAGCTTTCTACAGGAGCCCTGACAATTTCACCACCACCACCATTCTTCCTTCTATGTCGAGAAGAACAAGATGCATTCTTCAAACTGCTGGGTGAGATAATGTGACTGTCTTCTCTGTTGGCTACTCATTTGGGTATACAACTAAAGTATTGGCATAAAGCAGAGGTTCTCAACCTACAGCCCACAGCCTAGGCCTGGCCTGCAACACCATTTCATGTGGCTTTAGTGGTGGGATTCAGCAGGTTCGCCCCAGTTCGCCAGAATCAGTAGCAGAAATTCCAGCTGGCTGCGCCCATCCAAGTTTTGAAATAAAGTACAGTAGTACCCCGTATAACTAAAAAGCTCTGTTCCACAGAACTCTTTGTTATATGTTTTTTCCCGTTATGCGAATCATATTGGCGATACCCCGCATAACGGAAAAAAATTGTTATACAGGGTATACCCCATATAATGCAGGAGAAAATGTTCATAATATGAGATATACCCTGTATAATGAAAAAAAAAATCTGTTATGCGGGGTATTGCCAATAGTGCCAAAATGCTTTGTTATACGAATTTTTCATTATACGAAGCGTTCGTTATACGGGTAGTCCTAATTCAGGTGCAACACAGGGCTTTCCCCCTGGCCATGCCCGCCACACCACGCCCACAGAGTAAGTAGTAAAAAAAATGAATCCAACCACTGTGTGGCCTGCATCGCCACTGGAAGCGGACGTGTTTATGACAGCTATAAATGCGCCCATGGCTGGCGCAAAACATGTTTATAACAGTCGCAGACATGTTTTACAGCAGCGTTTACGGTGGGGGAACGATGTGATTGCCCTGCTCATCCATCTGAGGGGGCTTGGTCCGGCCCACAGCTTTAAAAGGTTGAGAACCAATGGCATAAAGGATTTCCATGATTGCAATACATGAGCTAGGAGCAAGTGTGTGTGTGCTGGTGTGCTTCTGCAGTGAATGTATAAGAACTTTACAGGTATAAGGATCCTAGAACTGGACTGTTGCTTCAGACATTTTATTTTATTACAGACTGAGTAGTGTGGGTGAATAGTGGGGACAAGCTCTTTCATTAGGTCCTGAGGCAGCTGTATCGGGCAACAGATTTTGAAGCATCATGCAATGTAATCAAAGTTGAATTCATGGTATTTAATTGATTGTTTTTGTATTTTTACTGCAAGGCATAATATGACAGGGGAGGGATTTCCTATCCTTTGTGCCAAAATAGTTTGGCTAGTTTGGAGTGCTGTGCACCTTTACTTAAATGAGTGAGGGATACTGAATCTAAGGCCTTGTCAATAAAGAATTGTAGAAAATTGCCTTGCTTTTTCTTTCATCAGAGGATGGTTTAATACAAGATTTCCTATCAATGGACACATGCTACAGAATCTCAGATAAGGTATGTTTCCAGTCATGTACTTAACCCAAAACGACTGTTCAACATCATGGACGTTACAAAAGCATTTCAGAAACCAAATTCTAAGTCAAAGCATTGTAATATTATTTCCAGAGCTTGGAAAATTGCTGTTTGAATCAATGTTTTCACACCTAATTATTCTTGACAAATCCATGTCAGCTTCTGCCAGAGTCCAAGGCACGAGCGGCAAATAAATAAATAAATAACCCAGAGTAATCTCTGACAGGAAATTATTATTATTTTTTAAAAAAAATCTTACAGGTTGTATTTCTGTCTTCTCTCATTTCCCCATTCCATCCCTTAAGTCATGATTGTGGTCCATGATGGGATTTATTGAAACTAAACTTCTCTTTCAGTATCTTATCGCTATGACTATGATGTACTTCAACCGTGCTGGCCTACATATCAGAGAATACACACGGATTAATCTCTTCATAGCTCTGTAAGTTTCTTTTGGATATTGCTATGTGATGATCTCTAATTGACACCCATTTGGGAAGAGTTGTAAGAAGTGTAAGGTAAAGGCTGCACTTGCTCGAAAGCCAGTCGTATCCGACTCTACGGTTCAGCGCTCATCTGTTTCAAAGCCAAAGCACCAGCGCTGTCCGCTTCTGCAGACATTTCCGTGGTCATGTAGCAGGCATGCCTCAAACGCTGTTTATGTTCCTACCAAAGTGGTCCCTATTTGTCTACTCGCAATTTCTTGCTTTCGAACTGGTAGGCTGGCAGGAGCTGGGGCAAACGCTAGTTTGGCAGGAGTGTAGGACCACTTAATAAACTTGATTTTTGTTGTTATAGACAAATGTATTTTAAGCTTACAAACATAGTTTATATCTCTAGCTAGCTTTTTCTGTTATTTGAAAAACCAGCCAGTATTTGTCTATAAAGAAATACTAGAGACATTCAGCTGTTCTCAATGCTTTTTTTGGTCCTATTTGCAGATATCTGGCAAATGATATGGAAGAAGATGTAGAAGACTACAAATATGAGATCTTTCCCTGGGCCCTCGGTGACAACTGGAGGAAGCTGATCCCAGAATTTCTGAAAATGCGTGATGGCTTTTGGGCTAAAATGAAGTACAGAGCATTTGTTAGCCGGCGATGCTGTGATGAGGTTAGCTGCTGCAGCTATTTTTTTCTTGTCCAAGTCTTGTCTCTATTGTGATCTAGAGATGGTTATAAGACAGGGGTGGGCAAACTACAACCCACAGGGCCAAATCACCCGGCTTGTGCCGCCCACACCGCTCCCAGAAGTAGAAGTAAAATGAGCCTGTGCATGTGCAAAATGCTGCCGTAATTGCACCCGCAGCTGTTGTAAATGTGTTTATGACAATCACAGGTGCATTTATGGCAGTGTTTTGCACATGCACATTTTACTTCCACTTCTGGTGGGAGGAACCATGTGACCAGCCCATGGCGCAAAAAGTTTGGGAACCTCTATTATAAGAAGTCAGTTACCTTGGTGATCATAAAATGATCTGTTTTCCTGCTGACTAGGCTAGCCAAGATATATTGCAACTCAGGCTAAAGATAAATATGAAAACCCTATTCTTCACGTCTGCTTGCGGTGGTGGTGTGGGCTCGATTATTTGGTGCCCCGGGCCGGGGCCGGCCTCCGGGCTGTAGGTCGAGAACTCCTGTCTAAGAGTATGCCTTTTGCAAACAAAACATCACAGGTTCCGTCTTGGGGAGTCGCTGCCTGCCCGTTTACACAACACCAAGCTAGAGGGACCCAGTGATGTTTGCACAGAACTAGAGCTTCTTAACACACACCCCTTTCCCCCTAAAAAATCCTGTGTATTTCATTCCAAAGTTATATCTTTATAACTATCAAGCTTCTTATTATCTAGATAATGTTGAGGAAGCCTTCTCACTGGGCATGGTCCCGCGAACGAGCTATCCGCCACAGTGGAGCGCTGAGGAGTTACTTGAAAACTGAAAATGACTTGTTTCCTAGAGGACCAGGTGTAACACCCCCAGTCTGCCTTCTCTGCACTTGCGATCTGGCAAAAGAGGATGCTGAAATAACTCCCTCTGGCGGCACTACTCATGCCACACCACTGACTCAAGATCTGAACAGCTTTCCTCTCCTGATGGTAGATCTGGAAACTGACTATAATGTGCTGAGTAAGTACTAATAATGCCTATCATTCAGCTTTAGGGAACTTTTGAATCTTAAATGGCCTTTATTTAACATAGATAAAGGTTCCCCTTGCTCGAAAGCCAGTTGTATCCAACTCTAAAGTTCAGTGCTAGTCTCTGTTGATAGCCAAATAGCCAGCACTGTCTGTGGACATGTGGCAGGCATGTCTCAACACCAGAGTGCATGGAACGCTGTTTACCTTCCCACCGAAGTGGTCCCTATTTATCTACTTGCAATTTCTTGCTTTCGAACTAGCATGAGCTGGGGCAGAGATGGGAGCTCACTCCATCATGCAGTACTCTGGAATCGAACTCCAACCTTCCAGTCAGCGAGTTCAGCATCTTAATCACTTGAGCCACCGCAGTCCCAAAGTAGGTTTAATAAAAAGGCTTCTAGAATATTGTCCTATAAGTGTCCCAGTCCAAAGTTATGAGCAGTAGATTTCTCTACACAGGAATCTGTGCCCATGACTGCCAGCACAGCTTTTTGGTTCTCAACAAGGCCATTCCTGCCCAGCCCTTATCCTAATCACAGAAAAGAGACATGTGGTTTTTATCAGGCACCACAACTGATTAGTTGTAGGTGATGGATCAAACTTATTCTCTTGAACTGTTTTTAGTATGTTTATTCGTAGAATCAGCACTTTCCCCACTTTCCCAGTCAAAACATTCCAACCTTTAAAAGATTAATAACACTACATCATAAAAAAATAAACGTCGTCTGCTACTTGGTCTAATCCATGTGCCCTATTCTAAATCGAGTGCACTGAATCCAAATCTGAAGCCCAATTCTGCCTAGGAAATCAGGATCTTAAGTTAGCAAATCTCACCCTCTTGGGTTGATCACACGTTGCCACAAATGTAGCACAAATTGTCCAGTTTGTTAACACAGCTGCGCCTACTCCTCTTTAGTTCAAAACAGACTCAGTATGGCCTAGCTGTACTTTCCAATAAGGTAGTTTCGCACTAGAGACAAGCCCTTGGTCCATTCTCATCTTATATGCCTATTTCTGATGTCAGCCCAGACATGCTCATCTTCTGCTGGAACATGCATGCCATCAGGGGACATGATTCAGCTGAGGCGGCAGCAGGCATAGTAGTAGCTATGCAAGGTAAACTCTCTGCAAGGTAAAGTTTCAACCTAAATCTTTTGGCTGGCAGTCCTGCAGGAACCAGATATGGAGACAGCTGGAGCGGGCAAAGACTGTCAATTCCTGGGCTAGCATCCAATGGCAAAGGCTCTTCATCTCACAGACCTTATTTTTCTCCTTGGAGTGGCTCTCATTGGATGATCCTGTTTTTCATCTCCATCTCAAGTGATCTACTTATTATGCACTTTATCTTCCTGTTCATAGAGAGAAAACACAATGCTGTATTTGTACGTATTTAAAAAAACAACAACAACAACACACAGGCTATTCAGAATGACTTGTAAAATGCAAAATGTAAAAATGTTGGACAGATTCCTAATTAAAAAATATCTAGGAAAGCAGGTTTATGTTCAGAATATTTTATGACATTTGATTTCTGATTTTCCTGCGGTCGTTCATTTAGTCTTTTATCCTTTTCAGCTAAAGGTATTCCAGAGTCTGTTTACTATGTTTTTAAAAAAATCTCCCAATTGTAACATTTGCATTTCACAAGAGAAAATGGAATGAGGGAGGAGGAAAAGAGATCCATTTTGGGGGCTGCTATGTCTTAAAGCAGAGGTGCCCAAACTATGACATGCATGCCGGATCCGGCCCACAGCACCAATTAATCTGGCCTGCACCACCCCCAGAAGCAAAATGTAGATGCACATGTACAGAATGCACCAGCACATGCGCAGAATGCTGCCGCAAATGACCGACGACTGTTGTAACCACCGAAGTGGTCCCTATGCTGTTGTTGTTCAGTCGCACAGTCGATTCCGACCCTTCGCGACCCCATGGACCACCGCACACCAGGCAACCCTATTCTCCACCATCCTCCTCAACCCGCTCAGCTCTGTGCCCACTGTGTCTACAATACCATCCAGCCATCTCATCTTTGGCCTCCCTCTTCTTCTTTTACCCTCCACCTTTCCCAGCATCAAGACCTTCTCAAGTGAATCCTCCCTTCTCATTTGATGTCCAAAGTACTTTAACTTCATCTTCAATATCTGAACTTCCAAGGAGCAGTTGGAGTTGATTTATTTTAAGATCGACCTATTTGTTCTCTTTGCTGTCCAGGGCACTCTCAAAATTCTCCTCCAGCACCACATTTCAAAGGCCTTTCTGCGCTCAATTTCCTTACGATCCTGCTCTCACAGCCATACATTACTATTTATCTATTTGCAATTTCTTGCATAAGCAAAGGGTGTATTTTTATCTCCTTATCTACATGCAAAATAAATCACATGGAAAGCTGGGATAGATTCAGACGAAGGAGTGAGAATTGGTGGAAGAAAGATGGATAATTATGCAGATGACTGGCAGAAAACAGCAAAAACTACTGATGAAGATGATGAAAGAAGACAATGCAAAAGCAGGACTGCAGTTGAACACTTCTTCTTCCAGACATGAAAGTGCCAAAATGAAGCCATCTTTGAGTGAGTTCATTCTGCAGTTCCTTTCATCTGACCTAGTGTGAGAAAGATTAGCTGGCAACGCAAGGTAGCTGTCACTCAGGGTATACCTGATTGTGGTTCAAAAATACCACAATCGTAGAGGAGGCTATTTCTGTGTACCCCCAGTTAAACACTTGACAAGACAAAAGCATGCCTACAGAAGAAGAACTATGTTACTTTAGTGTTGAAAAAGTATAAATTTAAACTGTTATATATCGTATACCTTGTTTCAGTCCTCGATCCTAATAGGCACTTCAACCAAGAAATCTGAAGGGGAAAAAAAGACTCAAAAGACAGTGATGAAGAAATCAGAAAAAGATCATCAAGTGTAAGGATATCTGAGAGGACAGGAAATAAAACAGAACAGCAAAAAAAGACAAAAAAACATTGCGGCACCAGAAAGTCAGCAGTTCGATTCCCGAGTACTGCAGGACGGAATGAGCTCCCGTCTTTGTCCCAGCTCCTGCCAACCTAGCAGTTCGAAAGCAAGAAATGGCAACTAGATAAATAGGGACCACTTCGGTGGGAAGGTAACAGCGTTCCGTGCACTCTGGTGTCTAGTCATGCCTGCCACATGATCATGGAAACGTCTGCAGAAGCAGACTAGCGCTGGCTCTTCGGCTTTGAAACAGAGATGAGCACTGCACCCTAGAGTTGGATACGACTGGCTTTCGGGCAAGGGAAACCTTTACCTTTAAAGACTAACTCCTGTACTGTATTTAACTGTGAGCTTTCGTGGACCAAGTCCACTTCGTCAGACATAAGAGTGAGGCTTCTTGGCACCAATTTGCACACACAAGGTACACAGTAACTGGCCAGCCTGACAGAAGAGTAACATTGTACCTTTTTCCCCCTATGGCAGTGGTGGCGAACCTATGGCACATGTGCCAGATGGGGTACTCGGAGCCCTCTCTGTGGGCATGCGCGCTGTCACCCCAGCACAGAGTTTGACCCAAGAAAGTGGCTTCAATTCATTTAGTCCAGGGTTTGATCGGGACATAATCAAAATAATCTTTCCGCCAACATGAATGCGGGGCATTTAGGGAACCCATTGCGGGGCTGAGCATGCCAGTCCCGGACAAGGCTGTGAGTCTTGTGGCGGGGATGTCAACCCGCAAACTGTGTCCAAGCCGCCTCCTACTGTGGCCAAGGACTGCCTCCGGTGGGCCTCCTTCCACACTGGAACCCCCTCCATGGTGGATCTCCCCCCTGTGGGTCCCCTCCCCCCCACAGTGGGTCCTCTCCCCTCAGTGGTCCCTCCCTCAACACTAGGTCCCCCCATAGGTCCCCTCCCCCCAACAGTAGGTCCCCTTCCCCACCCACCCACATTGGGTCCCCCCCCATGGTGGGTTCCCCTTTCCCCTATGGTGGGTCCCCTCCCCTAATTGGATCCATCCCCCAACACTAGGTTCCCTCCCCCATGATAGCCCCCCCCCCCCCAAGTAGGTCCCATCCCCCGTGGGTCCCCTCCATAGGGGACCTCCCCCCTGGTGAGTCCCCTTCCCCCCATGGTGGGTCCCCTCCCCACGTTGTGACCCCCCTCCTCCGTGGGTCTCCTAGGGGGTCCCCCGGAGCGATCGGGGCTCCCCGCCTGGTTTGGGCCAAGAGGAGGAGGAGGAGGAGGAGGAGGAGGAGGCGGCTGGGAGGAGTTTTGGCACTCCCGGGGCAGCGGCGGAGGGAGCGGCTCTTCCGCGCTTGGGAGCGGCGGCGGCGGTGGGGCGGGGAGGGTCGGTCGGACGGACGGACGGACTGACTGGGGCTCCCCCCGATGCTACAGCCAAGCCAAGCCAAGCCAAGCCTTCGAGGGTGTCGAGGTAAGCGTCCCGCAGGGGAGGGGAGAGAGAGGGGGGGGGGTTCCCCAGCCTGGGCCGGGAGGGGTGGGGGGCTCCCCCTGTTACACAACCCTCCCACCCCCGCCCTGTCTTCCAGGCGGCGCAGCTGGCCCGGGGCGGAGTACAGACAGACGGGTGCTCCTGCCCCCCCCTCCCAAAAAGTGGCTGGTCGAGAGTTTCGCTTCCCGAGAAAGGGAGAGCCCCGGGTGGGTGCAGCGCGGGTAGAGAGCAGGGCTCCCGTCTTCTGAACCCGGGACCGACTCTCCTGCCCAACCTTGGCATGCCAGGTGCTCTTGGACTTCAACTCCCAGAAGCCCAAGTCAGCACTCCCTGGCTGGTCAGGGGCTGCTGGGAACTGAAGTCCAAAGAACAGCTCAGAGTGCCAAGGTTCACCATCGCAGTCTCTAGGGCCCCGTGGGCGAACCTTGGCACTCTCTTGGACTTCAGCTCCTAGAAGCCCAAGCCAGCACTCCCTGGCTGGTCAGGGGCTGCAGGGAACTGAAGTCCAAGAACAGCTCAGAGTGCCAAGGTTCGCCATCGCAGGCTCTATGGCCCCGTGGGCGAACCTTGGCACTCTCTTGGACTTCAGCTCCCAGAAGCCCAAGCCAGCACTCCCTGGCTGGTCAGGGGAATCCAAGAACAGCTCAGAGTGCCGAGGTTCACTGTGACATCTCCCGAGCGGCTCTTGTGTAAGGCTAACGGCCCTGCCTTCCCCATTCCAGGCCAAAGAGGTCTCCCCCGTCCACTCCTGGGCCCTTTAAGGCCACCCTTGGCCGTTCCGGGTCTGATACGCCCTGGAGGGAAGTGGGCCAGAAGTGGCCACCCTGGGCTCAGGCCAGACCCACTATGGCATGGGGCTTCTGCCCTGGAGACAGCTGCATGAAAGGGACACGTGTCGGGCTGGCCAGCCGTGGTTTTTTTGCGGCGAGAAATGGGAAGCCTTGTCACTTCCTTGTGTGTACCTTGTGCAAGAGAGAAAGAAAAGAAAACTTGAGATGTGGGAATTCTCTTGAGTAAAGAGCGCAGTCTAAAATATTGTTGAACCTAGTTTTCTGACACAACTTTTACAACTAATGTACTGTATAGAGGAGGGATTATTCTCAACCTGCAGCCCATGTGGGCCAGATGATGCGGCCCATGGAACCATTGTATGTCCCCCCACACTCACCGCCTCCAACACACCAGGAAGTGGCATGTGGTGGAGAAAGGGCAAAATGGCCATCTGGCCCTCGAAACTGTCTGAAGGAGCGTGATCCGGCCCCCCGGCTTAAAAAGGTTGAGAACTCCAGGCATAAAGTTTGAGAGGAGCAGATGTCATAATACAGTAAAACCTTGCCTAAGGGGCCATTCAACAATTACGTGATCGTTGAAGGGGGAGGTGTCTGCCATCCTATGTACGGAAACATGACATGGGTGTCAGGTCAAAGATTACATAATCCATTTGGAGCTGTTGCGCATTAGGCACCAATAGTGAAAAGCTTTAACACTCAGAGTTTCACTACAAAAGCTCTGGATTACGTAATTTTAAAGGGAGGGGTTCAAAGCTAAAATTACGCCCAGATTACATAGGAGGAAGGGGGTCGATTCCCCCCCCCCCAATGGATCACATAATTGTTGAATGGCTCCTATAGAGCGCCTGGTTTAGAGACTAACTCGCTTAAACAGCAGAATTTTCTCTGAGTTAGCAATTCCCGAGTACTGCAGGACGGGAATGAGCTCCCGTCTTTGTCCCAGCTCCTGCCAACCTAGCAGTTCGAAAGCAAGAAATAGCAAGTTGATAAAATAGGGACCACTTCGGTGGGAAGGTAACAGCGTTCTATGCGCTCCGGTGTCTAGTCATGCCTGCCACATGACCACGGAAACATCTGCAGAAGCAGACAGCGCTGGCTCTTCGGCTTTGAAACGGAGATGAGCACTGAACCCTAGAGTCAGATACGACTGGCTTTCGAGCAAGGGAAACCTTTCCCTTTATCTAGATTTGACAGGTGCACATGGCAAAGAGTTTTATATATCTTTTAAGCAAAGATTTTAAACGTATGGTTTTGAAATAGTAAAACCTCGGGTTACAACGGAGGTCCGTTCCAACAGCCTCCGAGGTAACCCCAAAAAATTGTAAACCCTGTACAATGATTTTAATTTGTTCCACCGGTCTGGTTGCTACGCGGTTTTGTTGTGTTGTGATTTTTCCTATGGAAAAATCATACATATCACTTTGCTAAGCAATTTTTCCCATGAAAAAAATTGTATGATTTTTTTTCTATAGGAAAAATCGTAATGCAGGTCGCCACTTTCTTTAAAAACCTAATGGTTATGCGATTTAGTTGCTATATGGGGCGTTCATTATACAGTGGACCCTCAATTAACGACGTGTTCGAATAGCGTCATTTCCACTTACTGATGCGTTGTCGCTCGCCACGTGACTGTCCGCACAACGACAAAAAAAGTCGTTGTGCGGATTAACGACGTCTTTTAAATGTCGTTGTGCGGATAATAACAGTTTTTTGCAGCTAGATGGCGCAGCTGCCATTGAAAACCGCACAACGACGTTTCCCCGATAGCGATGCTACTTGGGGAACCAAGCAACGTCGTTATGTGATGGTCATCCACTTACTTTATTTCAAAACCTGGATGGACGGGGACAGTCAGAATTTCTGCTACCGGTTCTGGCTAACTGGGGCGCACCTGCTGATGCCGACCACTGGTTTTACCGTACCTGCACATGAAGGAAAGCATAACTAGCCGATCTGCCCGTCTTCAGCTTTTACTCCTGTCTTTTGTCTGTTTCAGGAAGGTTTCACAACGGCCAAGATGTCGGAAGAAATCATTGTTCCCGTCTACTGCACTGGGGTCTCGGCGCAGGTCCAGAAACAACGAGCCAAGGATTTGGGTTTGGGGAAACATGAGAACGCAGTGAAGTACCTGGGTCAGGATTTTGAGAGGCTTCGGAATGAATGTTTGCAGAACGGAACTCTTTTCAGAGACGAGACCTTCCCAGCTTCTGCCTCGTCTCTGGGTTTTAAAGAACTGGGGCCAAATTCCTCTAAAACACACGGAGTCAAGTGGAAAAGACCCACGGTGAGTGCACACCATGTGGCCTCTCAACCGAGTGTCCTTTTGGCTTTTCTCATTGGTTGCTTGAAGGGTTAGCGTTTGTTGTACCCAGTGGTGGGGTTCAACAGGTTCGCCCCGGTTTCCCAGAACCGGTAGCAGAAATTCTGGCTGCCCCCCCTGCCCATCCAAGTATTGAAATAACGCAGGGCTTTCCCCCTGTTCATGCCCACCATACCACGGCCACAGAGTAGGTAGTAAAAAAATATTTGAATCCCACCACTGATAATACCTTATAGATGTTGAAAACTAACATTGACAGCATAGAGCATGGGTTCTCAACCTTTTAAAGCCGCAAGCTGGACCAGGCCCCCCTCAGACAGCTGAGTGGGCCAAACTGGTGGTTCCTCCCCCCCTGTAAATACTGCCGTAAAATGTGTCGTAAATACATTTACGACAGCTGTGGGCGCATTTACGGCTGTCCGTAAATGCGTCTGCTTCTGGTGGCAGTGGTGACGTGGGCCACATGAAATGGTGCTGTGGCAGCAGCTGCTTGTGGAGGTGGTGGTTGGAGCAAGGGCAGGGGCCTGATGATTTGGCATCATGGGTCAGATTTAGGCTGTGGGACATAGGTTGCCGACCCCTGACTTAAAGTCTTTCTTCTTCTTCTTCGTAATTTAAATCCATTTTCTTTGGATCAAGGCTTGATCTAGGAGTTCTTTTCTCCCTGCTGGTCTGTTTTTGTCGCCATACAGGAACTGTATGAGGAGATGAACGGTAACAATGTGCTCTCCCTGTTGTGTGTTTCAGGAAATGTGCCGTAATCCACTCTTCATTGTTGATGGTGCCACCCGCACAGATGTTTGCCAAGGAGCTTTGGGTAAGGGTGCCCCCCCCCCCAGCTCAGAGCCCTCTCTGGTCTTTCAACCCTCCCTACTACCCTTCCGTTCTCTTCCTGCAACCATGATCTGATCAGAGCCCCACAGGCGTAGCTTTATGCGTGGCCTTGTGCGCGCGCACGTGTGGCTGAGTGTCAGCTCCAGGAGGACAAAGATACTGGTGGGTGTCTACCCATAGCAGCAGTTGGTGTTTCTTAGAAATGCCTGAGGCTGAAGATGACATTGGCCTCATTTACGCAGCAAGAACCAAGGAAACAGTCCCTCCTTCCCTCCCGGCTAAGTCATTCTCTGGGACTTCCTCCCTATAAGTAGGGGAGTGCAGTGGCTCAAGTGGCTAAGACCGGAAGGTGGGAGGTCAGCAGTTCGATTCCCGAGTACTGTAGAACGGAATGAGCACCCGTTTTTGTCCTAGTTCCTTCCAACCTAGCAGTCCGAAAAGCAAGACATTGCATGTAGATAAATAAGGACCACTTCAGTGGGAAGGTAGACAGCGTTCCGTGCACTCCGTTGTCTCGTCATGCCTGCCACATGACCATGAAAACGTCTGCAGAAGCAAACAGTGCTTCCTTAACAGCGGTTAAGGAAGCAGATGGCATGATGGCATTTCTGAGTGGTGTGGCGGTTAATTATTAGAAAGAGAGGCAGCCGGGCATCCTGGACTGGGTTAAGACTTTAGCAATCCGGGCTTGATTTCCGGGCCATGTGTAAAACAAGGAGTGACTGCACCAGTTCTGTTATTCTGAGCCTGGCTTAAACTTTCAGGGTTATTCGGCCTGAGTGGGCAGCATATATAAATATGACTATTAAATTAAATTATTAAATTAAAATTAAGTTATTGTGGGGATCCAATGGGTAGAAGAGAAAGATGAGTCATGAATGCTGCTTTAGGCTCCTGGGAAGGAAAAGGAGTGTCAGTGTAATTAATAAGTAGGTAAAGGTAAAGGTCACCCTTCCTCGAAAGCCAGCCGCATCTGACTCTAGGGTTCAGTGCTCATCTCTGTTTCGTAGCCAACGAGCCAGTGCTGTCTGCTTCTGCAGACGTTTCCGTGGTCATATGCCAGGCATGACTAGACACCGGAGTGCACAGAACACTGTTTCCCTTTCCCACCAAAGTGGTCCCTATTTATCTACTTGCAATTTTCTTGCTTTCAAACTGCTAGGTTGGCAGGAGCCGGGACAAAGACAGGTGCTCATTCCGTCCTGTAGTACTGGGGAATCGAATTGCTGACCTCCCGCCTTCCAGCCAGCGTCTTAGCCACTTGAGCCACTGCAGTCCCTTAATTAATAAGTAAAAGTTTGAAAATGAGGCATGTCGATTTCTGGCCGGAGCCCAAATGTGAAACACAGGCATTGCTTCATAATGGAAACCGTGGCCATAAATGGGGCCGGGGGGTGAGGAGGACTAATAAAGGTGCTATAGCAGCTCTGCCATGGTTTGTCTTTACCTGCCTTACATATCCTTCGCATCTTTCTCTGTCTAGGGGACTGTTGGCTTCTGGCAGCCATTGCCTCCCTCACACTGAATGACCCACTTCTTCACCGCGTGGTCCCTCATGGGCAGAGTTTTCAGAATGGCTACGCTGGGATCTTCCACTTCGAGGTGGGCCATTGCCTTGTGGGTCGTATTATCATTGCAGGACCAGGGTGGGGGTGCTAGCTGTTGACTGGGAACGCATTCTTCCTTTTCTGGGCAGAACAAACTCCTAGTGACTTACTGGCTCCACCACCACCATCATCATCATTCTTCTTCTTCTTCTCCTTCTGCTCTCCACTTTTGCACTCCTGTTCAGTGCTGTTTTCCCTGGCCCCTTAAGCTGTGTGTGAATAACGGAGACACCCTTTCCTCCCTCCTTTTCCCCCTCCACCCTAACCCTACCCTGCACAACACCTTGCTGGGGTGACCTATCGTGATTCACCACACCTGAGGCCCCACCCGTCTCTGGAATCTCACCTTGCAGGCAGGCAAAATCCACCTTGGTATTTCAGTTGCTTCTTAGTGTGGCTGCTGGGGGTGGGGTAGCCAGTTGTCTTGAGCATGTCCAGACACGGCCCACTCCTTGAAATGTCAAGGTCACTCCTGCCTCCAGCGTCCACATGCAGAAGAAGCTGGAGTCCCCCAACTTCCTTCCAAATGCTCTTTTTGGGACCTCTGTCCAGAATATGTGGAGGTGGGGGGTGGGTTCATACCTGTCAAGTGTCCCGTATTGGCCAGGATTTTCCATATTTTAGTGCTCGTTCCTCCCCTTTCCCGTCGTCGTATTTTGAACGGTGGGGAAAGGGGTTACTGTGCATGTGCGCCCATCACAGAGGGGCTCTACGCATGTGCAAAGGGGTTCTGTGCATGCGCAAATGGGTTACTGAGCATGCACACCCACGCATGCTCACTTAATCCACCTGGATTAAGGTTGCTTTTGTTGTTTGGATGATGAATGTTGGATAAAAATACAATTTAGCCCCACCTCCTTCTCAAAGGACCACACAGTTGGTGATTCAAGGGTGCCCCATAAGCAACACTTTAAAACTGCTGTTTGTCTTCCCTCCTTATCTGTGAGAAATGCCACCTTAGATTTTGGATTTTAGATTTTCAGATTTTAGCGTTATGGATGTTTTGATAATGGGTTTTTAGTTGAGTCCTTGTTTTTTTAGTTTAACGGTTTTTGATGATAGCGGACCATTTTATTGTGATTGTGGGTTATGAATTGTGAGCTGCCCAGAGTCGCTTCAGTGATAAGTGTGGCCATATAAAAATGAATGAATGAATAAAAAAAATTACACATCTCTCTCTCTCACACACACACATACACACCCCATGTAGATCTGGCAATTTGGTGAATGGATAGACGTGGTGGTGGATGACTTACTTCCAACCAAAGATGGGAAGCTTGTGTTCGTGCATTCGGCAGAAGGCAATGAATTCTGGAGCGCTTTGCTTGAGAAGGCGTATGCCAAGTAAGCAACTAATGTATTCCCTTGGCAATGTGTATTAAACTCTTGTCTTGGGTTTGGCCACCTCTGCCCAGTTAACTTCAGCCAGTCACATCCTTTCTGCTTCATTCCTCAACCACATGGCACTTCCTGGTGTGGTGGAGGCATTGCCCCCCCCCCCACATGAATTGGTGCCATGTGAGCTGCATCCGGCCCACAGGCCACAGGTTGAGAATCCCTGTCTTAGAAGTAGCTGACGCACTGTTGTCCCTGCTGTAGGGCAAATGGTTGCTACGAGGCACTGTCTGGAGGAAGCACCTCAGAAGGATTTGAAGACTTCACAGGAGGTGTGACTGAGTGGTATGACCTCCAGAAGCCACCCAGTGACCTCTTCCACATCATCCTGAAAGCCCTGGAAAGGGGGTCTCTCATGGGTTGCTCCATTGATGTAAGTATGTCAGCAGCCTGTAGACCTTTGGGGGCTCTATGACATATACTTGAGCAGGGAGTCGATTGGAAGCAATGGACAAGCCAGTGGATTGGATTATTCTTTTCCTTGCTGATTGGAAGCTATCCTGGAGAGTTACAGGAGCCAGACCGCTAGGATTAAACAGAATTTTGAGCCAAAGGTTGAGAGCGACTAAACTAGTGTCTCGCCCGTCTCCAGGTGAAGGGTGGCATTGGATACACAGCGCTTCTGGTGCTTCAAGCTATTGCCATAATGTCTTAAATTATTTCAGATGTCTTGCAAGCCCTAACTCAGTCCTCGTTTCTTCCTCCACCCTCCCCAATCTTATTCCTGATCTTCAGATAACGAGTGCTTTTGACATGGAGGCCGTTACATTCAAGAAACTGGTGAAAGGCCATGCCTATTCTCTCACTGGGGCTGAACAGGTGACCAGACCTCCTCCTCCTCCTTCTTTGCATGTAGCCAGATGTAGTGGGATGTATAACCAAAACAATCCCAATAAGCAGTGGTGGGAATCAACTTTTTTTTACTACATACTCTGTGGGTGTGGCATGGCGGGCATGGCTAGGGGTCAAGCCCTGTGTTGCACCCGAATTAGGACTACCCATATATACTTGACTATAAGTTGTCCCGAATATGCCAACCCATTGTCAATTCACCAATACAGTAAAACCTCGAGTTATGACCACTTTGGGTAAGGTTTGCTGCAGTTTATGATGGCAAATCCTATAGAAATGCCATCCCGGGTTAATGAATTTTTAATGGAATTGTTTCGGGTTATGACGATCAATTCGCGACCATTTTTTACATTCTCAATGGCTTTGGGTTACAATTTTTGTACGTTATGATGGAGGCTGTTGGAACGGACCTCCGTCGTAACCCGATGTTTTACTGTATAGCGAAGTACCTTATGAATGTGGCCACTTTTGATATTGCCAAATTAAATACTTCCTCGGCTCCTTGGAGGTGCAAAGGGAAAATTAAAAAACTTAAGTGTATTAGGGCAGTGCAGATTATCACTTTAAAAAATGAAAGATAACTAGAAAACTTTTTCCTGGGAGGAGCGAAGAGGTGGCAATGGTTTTCTTTGCCCAATTGGTTGCATAGGTTTTTTTACCTCTTCATCTGCGTCTTCAGGGAGCCAAGGAAAGATTTAATTTGCCAATATCCTGACATGACTGTCTTCTTACTCTGCTTTACGATGTGACAAATTCAAAGAATAAGACTCCCTTTGGTTTATTTCCTGTGATCACTGGCGCTGGAAGCAAACCAAAATAGAGCGATCGTTCCTGTAGGGACACCCAGGTCTGGTTCACTCCAGCAAAGATAGTTAGTTAAGTTAGTTAACCCAATTGCCGACCATTTGAAAAGCTATAGCACACCTGTCACTTAAAATCTGTACATGATAGGCAAACTCTGAATTCAGATTTGGAACCAGCACACTCGATATCATGTAAATCACATGTGTTATTTCCAGTAGCAAAATTGTTGTGTTGTGTAATCTGTTTTGTTCTTTGGTTATAATAATTGGTACCCAGTGAAATCTAATGCAAACTGGTCAAACCCCACCCCCACCCCCCAATTTCCTTGGGATTTCTCTTCACTGGCATCTCTTCTTGTCATTGTGTTCCCCTTCCACCCAGGTTACCTATCGAGGACAGAGGGTTAGCTTGATCCGGGTGCGAAACCCCTGGGGCGAGGTGGAATGGACCGGAGCTTGGAGTGACAAGTAAGGGACAAGCCATTGTAAGGAAGGTTGTGTAAATGTTGTTGAACTGTCTGAGGGGGAGAAATGTCTCTGTATTTGGCGTAGCATAGAGTACACCCCCAAGCTGTGTGTTTGCTTTACTAAGTTCTCTGGGGCTCAAGGTACTGTATCTGTGCTATGTACCCATTTTACCCTCCTTGCTGAATGGGAATCAGAAGAGTTATATTACTGATCTGTCTCTACATTTTGTCTATTGGAAGATCAAGATTGCTATACAGGTGAAACTCGGAAAATTAGAATATTGTGCAAATGTCCTGTAGACCTTTGGGGGCTCTAGAAGGCAGCAGATCAGCAGTTTCCCCCCAGAACGGACTAATTGGTTTTCAGTGCATTCCTATGGGAAACCACGTTTGGGTTAAAATATTTTGGTTTTTCAATGCATTCCTATGGGAAATTGCATTCAATGCATTCCTATGGAAAATTCGCTTAACACATTTTTTGTAGTACAAACGGTCCCAGAGCATTAACCGAGGTTTCACCGTACTGTACTTTAGGAGCAGATGTCCCCTTTTCCCCCCTGCAAGAGGAGGTTTTGAACTGAAGGAATATTCTCCATCTCCTGGCCTGCTCAATGTCTTTATATTTATTTTTCAACAACACTCTCTGTTTGTTTGTTCCTGTCTTTCAGTTCTGGAGAGTGGAACGTGGTGGATCCAGCTATAGGACAACAGCTGAGAATTAAAATGGAAGACGGTGAATTTTGGTAAGAGTCATTTTTATTTGCTTAAGGATCACCTTGTATTATCAAAACATAACTCATTAAGTTACTGATAATAATTTGCAATGAGTAAGTGCGTTTATTTTTGTAGCCATGCATCATAACTGCAATTAAATTAGTGAACACTGAAATTAATATGAATAACGCAAATGTAAAATAAGAAAATGCAAAATACTTAATAGTAGTCACAACTCTAAAAGCAAGGACTAAATACTGCAGCCAAGTTTTTGAACAGTTAAAATTAGCATGCCAGCTGCACCCATTCCTTGAGAGGTCAGACCGGGCCACATTGACACATGCCATCGTTATGTCCCGGTTGGATTTCTGTAACATGCTATATGGGGGGGGGGGGGGGGGGGGGGGGGGGGGGGGGGGGCTGTCTTTGGAAAGTGTTTGGTATCTTCAGTGGATTTAAAATGCTGCTGTCAAATTGTTCACTGGAGTCTTGTAACTCCCCCATTATTACAACAGCTCTACTGGCTGCCACTCTGCTTCTGGGCACATTCAAAGTGCTGTTTTCGATCCCTTAAAGCTGGGGTTCTCAACCTACGGCCTGTGCACCAGACCTGTCCTGCAGCACCATTTCATGTGGCCCACGCTGAAGCTGAAGCAGACGTGTTTACGACAGTCACATATCATAGCTGTCAAGTCTCCCGTATTGAAGGGGAAAATCCCGTTATTTACCCCTCTTTCCCACCATCATCCCATATTTTTATTTTCCCGTAAATCTCCCGTATTCTACAATTTTTTTAAAAAATGAAATACAGCCCCCATGGTGCCTTGCATGGAAGGAAAAGGCAAAACCCATATTGCGCATGGACACCGGCGCAAAATGGTCAGGAACTACAGCCCCCATGGTGCCTTGTGCGGGAGGAAAAGGCAAAACCCATACTGATCATGGTGATTACAAAGATAAAGTGAAATCAATTATGATGGCTTTTGGCCTGAAACCCTATTCAGTCAGAAGTGATGTGATGGCACACAGCAAAAATGTATTTTGAAGAATTAGACATAGAACTATTCTACATACAGTGAACCCTTGCTTAACGACGCGTTCGGATAGCGTCATTTTCGCTTAATGACGTGTCATTATGCACCACATGTTCCCCAGCTTAACGATGTTTTAGCGTCATTATCCGGATAACGATGCTACAAATACCCGTCATTATCCGGATAACGATGCTACAAACGTTGTTAACCGAGAAACTCCATAGAAACCCACTTAACGACGTTTTCTGCATAACGACACTACTTGGGGAACCAAGAAGATTAGATTAGTTTTTTTTATTTTTAGATTTTTAATTTGTACCCCGCCCTTCTCAGCTTGTAGGCCGACTCAGAAACGTCGTCATGCGAGGGTCTACTGTACTAGAATAGTTCTATGTATAATTCTTCAAAATATTTTTTTCCTGACTTGTGGCAGTGACCTCCAAATAAGCAAAGGTTTATTTATCAGTTTGTGTGGTAAGGAAATAAGTTAACATGTACTCATAAATAAATGCATCCTTTTTGAGTTTACTTACTCTTCCCTGTCTCCTTGCAGGATGTCTTTCCAAGACTTCCTCCGAGAATTCACCCGTCTTGAGATTTGCAACCTTACCCCGGATGCACTGAAGTCACACAAGGTCAGAAAATGGAACACAAACCTATACGAGGGTACCTGGAGGAGAGGGAGCACCGCTGGTGGCTGTAGGAACTTCCCAGGTACGTAGGCATGGTGGTGGCAGCTGCCATCTAATGAGTCAGGGTTTTGGTCCATATAGGCTAGTATTACCAACTCTTGACTTTGCAGCTTTATAGCTCTCCAGGATTACAGAAAGGATTCCTTCCTGTTTCTCCCATCCAAGAACTAACAAAGTCTGAAATTGCTTGGTTTCTGAAGTCCCTGTGTGCCCCAGTGACTGGTGCTCCCCAGAGGTGGGCAGACGTATGTCACCTGGCGGCTACAGTCCATGATGCCATGCAGTACCCCCCCATAGGCGCCGCCCCCTCCTTCCTCGTCCAACGCTCTTTTAGCATAGCCAGCATGCCTCTGCCTGGCGCTTGACATTCAAGTTTGCCTTTTACTCTGTTCTGTCATGTCTTTCCCACCCCATTTCTGACTGTCTTCAGCTACATTCTGGGTCAACCCCCAATTTAAAATCCGCCTTGAAGAGGTGGACCACGACGAGGAAGACAGGAACAGAGAGCCAGGTTGTAGTTTCCTTCTGGCACTGATGCAGAAGCACCGGCGCCGTGAAAGACGGCTTGGGAAGGACATGGAGACCATTGGCTTTGCAGTCTATGAGGTAACCATTGAGGGCAAAGGAGTAGGCTCTGTGCCCTGCTTTTATGGTCAGGTTTGGTACTAGTCCTCTGGCATTTAGGAATGTGCTGACCCACTGTCTTTTCTTTTGTCTTTGCAGGTGCCATCTGAGGTAGGTATCCAAAACCTAAAACCCAGCCCCACTGAGTAGACAACATACAATCTTGTCTTCTAAAAGCATGAAATGTAAGAGAATGGGCCATAATTTTAAGATGGGGGTAAAAGTTGCATTGTTAATGGATTTCGAAGAATTAAAATGGGATGGAAAAAAGAAATACCTGCTGTCCATTTTCTTGACTGTAGCAAGACAACAAATTGGGAAAAAATTGGGGGGAAATGATATAACATTGGGAATGGACAACTGGATTAAAGATTTATGGGATATGGCTCCGAATGATAAGCCAACACGGGAAATTAAATATAAAAAAGGGATACAGTGGACCCTCGATTAATGACGTTACTTGGTTCCCCAAGTAGCGTCGCTATTCAAATAACGTCATTATTTGAATAACGACAAAAAACGTCGTTATTCGAATAACGATGGTAAAAATACTGTCATTATTCGAATAATGACATTATTCGAATAATGACAAAAACGTCATGATTTGAATAATGACGGTATTTTTACCATCGTTATTCGAATAATGACGGTAAAAATGCCGTCATTATTCGAATAACGACATTTTCCCCCAGTAGGGTTGTTAATCAAAAATGATGCGATTCGAACATGTCGTATATCGAGGGTCCATTGTATTGAAAGAGAACAAATTTTGGGACATTTGGAAGGCTTTTCTAGAATATACTCTAAAGGATAACAGCGGCAAATAACCAGTACCCGATCAAATGAGTTTTTGGAAGAAATAAAGAAAGTCTATGGAATATACACATGGTGAATTCTTCGGACAATGTAGATAACACGGGCTGAGCATTTTTTAAAAAAAGGTTTTTTTAAAAAATTATCATTCTATTTTTGTTTGTTTAAACTTTCTTGATTTCTATTACTTATTGTCGATATTAAGAAAAAGGGGAAATAGGATAAAGATTTAAGATTGATTTCAGAAATATTAAGATGAATTCAAAAAGTGATATGGTAAGAGAGATTCAGTATAAAAATATTATATGTAAAAGAGTTGTTACAATTATGTAATACAGATTGTGTATATTATATGTATCTCCTTTTCTATTCACTTTTTACAGTTTCACATTTTATTCTTTTTATATTGTAATTTTTTTTAAAAAAAATAAAAGCATGAGATGTACTTTGGCAGCACTGAGTCGTGCTGACGAGAGGTATGCAGATCTGAGTCTCTGTTAATCCACACAAATGGGTTTACTGCATTTTATTTATTTATTTATTTATTTATTTATTCAAGTTATATCCCGCCCACTCAACACAAGGCCGACTCTGGGCGGCTAACAACATAAAAAGTAACCCCAGGGCAACCCAAGGAGTTTACAGACAATATTCACAAATACAATTTACAGCCCTGGCACTTCAGGTGTTCTTGGACTTCAATACCCAGAAGCCTGAGTCTCTGTGAATCCACATGGATGGGTTTACTGTGCACGCTTCTGGGAATTGAAGTCCAAGAACAGCTGGAGTGCCAAGGTTCGCCATCACGGCCTTGCTCTGATTGGCAGCTGCTTTCTAGGGTTTCAATGGTGCTTTTCTTATCCATCCCATCTGGAAATGATGGGAATCAAACCTTTCTGTGTGCTGTTCCTGTGCCCTGCCCACCCTTCCACGGAGCAGGACTGAGAAGACATTCAGAGCCCTTCCTCTATCTTTGTCCATTTCCCCCCTGGAAGTATGTAGGGCAGACTTCGGTCCACCTGAAGCGTGACTTCTTCCTGTCGAATGCCTCACGGGCCCGTTCAGAGCAGTTCATTAACCTGCGCGAGGTCAGCACCCGGTTCCGGCTGCCTCCGGGAGAATACATCGTGGTGCCTTCCACCTTTGAGCCGAACAAAGAAGGGGATTTCGTGCTCCGCGTCTTTTCAGAGAACCGAGCTGGGACAGTGTAAGTCATTCATGGCCAGGGTTTTGTTTGCTGGGCAGGAATGAGGTGACAGTCATTAAAACTCTTTGCAGTCGGATTGCAGGGGGTGCTTAGCTTCCAAAGTCAAGTGTTGCTAAATTGTTTGAAATTAAGAGTGTGATACCTGGCAAGGGTAAAGCCAGTTGTATCCAACTCTAGGGTTCAGTGCTCACCTCCATTTCTCGCCAAAGAGCCAACACTGTCTGCTCACAGAAACTGGGTTGGAGAAGGGGCTAAAGCAGAGATTTGCAACCTATGGCCCACTAGCCAGAGCTGGACCGTGGCACCACTGCCACCAGAAGTGGCAGAATCAGCAAAAACTGCAAAAACGCACCGCCCTCACTCTTGACACTACCTGAAGTGGCAAAAACAGCCCCCCCCCAAATGCTGTAAATGTTGTTAACGCATTTACAACAGCCGTGGATGCATTTTACAGCAGCATTTATGGTGGGGGAACCATGTGTCCGGCCTGCACTGATGAGGCGTGGTCTGTCCCACAGCAGGAAAATGTTGAGAACCCCTGGGCTAAAGGCACTAGCATACAGGGGGGGATGCTCAATTCTTTGTTTTTGTCAAATTATGCTGTTTGGAAATGAGAAAATACCCTAAGATTTCTCACCTTTAGTATGAAAAACAAGGAGATAATTAGCACCATGAAATTCTCCTCAATTTATGCAAAATACCTATATATGAAACAAGTGATTTTTTCTCTCTCTTTAAGAAGAAATGTATACCTATACAGATTCGGGAAGCAAAGAACTGCTAGATCACCTTTCTGTGTGGAATCAGCATGATTCACCTGTCACATGTCTGTATGCCAGGCTATCAAAAAGGAAGGGTGGATTGCCTTACAGCATGGGTTCTCAACCTTTTCAAGCTGTGGGCCAGGTCACACTCCCTCAGACAGCTGAGCTGGTTCGCCCCGCTGTGAACGCTGCTGTAAAACATGTCTGTGGCTGTCGTAAATTCATTTACAACAGCAAGGGCGGCGGGCCACATAAAATGGTACCATGGGCCAGATCTGGCCCACGGGCTGTAGATTGAGAACTCCTTCCTTACAGTCTACTGCCCATGAGAAGTGGTGGCCTTTCCCCATATTCATCGGCTTCCCATTTCGTCTTGTGACCTGCTTTATAATGTGTTTTCTGTAACATTCCCTTGTAACTATGTATTGCACTGGGCATCCTTTTGTGTTTTTCTGACAGATCTGTTTGGTTGGTTTTTTTTAATTTAGGGAAATGGATGATGAAATCCAGGCTAATCTCCCAGATGAGGTAGGAATCTTCTGGCAGCAACATTTTATCCCTCTGCAGAGGATTCATTGTAAGAAATACATGGCAAATTTGCTTTTTTAAAAACTGCAGCTCTGAAAAGCCTTCAATCTTTTGCCGGGTCAAACGTGGTCGAGTCATTGCCCATTGCCCCAGAAAGTACTATTTCCAAATTCTTGATTTGTTTTCATTGAACTAAAATGCCATTTTATACATCACATGGGCCTTCTTTTTCAGATTCCCCCCCTTTTCACAATTGTCTCACCTAATCTTTGATCAAAATATATAAACATCCAATAATTGTATATTCTTTTTGGGTACAGCTAGAGTTGCCGTAATTCTCTCCCACAAAACCGGGACAAAGTATACTTGACAAAAATGGGCAGGTTATCTACAAAATTGCTTTTTTAAAAAACAAACATAATATAATGACAGCAATTAAAAAACTTTCACATTAAATACATCAATATATAAATGAATTTATTTACAACAGTTCATTCTTACTGTAAGATGATGTGTTGTACTTCTGAGAAGTCGCGGTCAACTCTTAGCATCCCCAGTTCCAAGAAACACACTGGTCACACTTATCGGGCAGTGGTGTGAGGTGAGAAGGTTAAGATTTGTCTGTAGGTATACCCCAACTCCAACGTGTCAGGAAATCACTTGTTTGATGGCAAGAATTTGAATTTATTTCAATGGTGTGTTATGATACACAATCAGCTCTGAGTCAGCCATGTGCTTGAGTAGAGCGGGGTATAAATCCAATTAATAATCATAATCATAATTATAATAATCAGTAAGTTTTTAAAATCCGGGACTTTAACATGATTGTTATTGAACTGGCCAGGACAATTTTTCTGAGGTTGAATCCGGGACAATCCCGGTTTTCCGGGACGTATGGCAACCCTAGGTGCAGCAGGCTTTGGAAACGTTCCTCGAAGATTGGATAAATTATTTATTTGTTTCCTTTGCACCCTGTTGTTTGAAGAATAACAACAAAAAGGACCTAACAGCTTTTATTAAACAATAATAAAATACAGATGATAAAGAAAGTTAATTAAACAGGGAAAATTAGTTAAACAGTTAACTTAAATGCAGATACAGTACAGTAACAAACACCAGAATAAGAGTACATCTGTACTACATAGTTTTAGCTGTCATGGCTGCATCTCACAGAATCCTAGCATTTAAGGGTGATGTGTTTGCATATGCCCCCCCCCCTCTCCAGCCAACACAATAACTCTGTCTGATTGCCTTTCCCCTCTCCTTTCCATCCCTAGAAAGTGCTTTTGGAGGGTGAGATCGATGAGAACTTCAAGCAGCTCTTTAAGCAATTGGCTGGTGCGGTAAGTGTCTAATAGGAGTGGAAGCCGTGTCTTTTCTTTGTGGGGATACAAAGTTTGCTGGCATCCCCAGCAATGAGAAGGTAAGAGAGCATGAGAACAATTTGAATAGACTAGATCAGCATTTCCCAAACTATGTTCTGTGGAACGCTGGTGGACTTCACTTCTCAGAATCCTAAATCAATACATTGGCTAAATCAATACATTGGTTAAATCAGTACATTGGGGGATTGACTTAGACTTCTGGGAATTGGAGTCCAAAAACCAAAGATTGGGAAACACATGACTAGATTATCGCTATATGACAAGGCTTATCAAAAACACAGTGCTCTTTTGGTGTGTGTGTGTGTGATACCTGTCAAGTTGCCGCAGTGAAAATAAGGGAAGATTTCCGGGTGCCGGCGCACACATGTGCAGTAACCCCTTCGCACTTGCACACATGTGCAGAAACCCTTCGCACATGCACAGAAACCCTTTAGCGCATGCACGAATGCACAGTAGCCCCTTTCCTGGCCGTTCCAACTATTGGTATCAGGGGCCACATCTGGCCCTGGGCTGTAGTTTGGGCATCCTTGAGCTAGACATTCTTGAGATAAGAAGATAAATTGTCTTCTGGCTGATTCCATAGAGCTTGTGTGACTCCAACTGTTGCAGACTGCAGCTCCAATCATCCTTGCCTCACAAGGCCAGTGTTAGGGGATGATGAGAGCTGCATTAATCAGAAAAATAAATTAAAATAAAACAAATAAAATAAATTTCAACTACAGTTGGAGGATTTATAGTATTATTCAGATGTTTAGGTTGCGGTCCTGCAAAGACTTTGCTCACCTTCAAGATCAGCTGTAACTAGGCCAGCCGCGAAGAATTCATCTTTCAAATTACATGGAGTTGACTTTGTAATATGTATACATTTGCCATTCCTTCCAGGATATGGAAGTCAGTGTTCGCGAACTGCAGACTATCCTCAACAGAATCATAGGAAAACGTAAGGAAATGTGATGTAGTTTGTTTTTTTTAAAATGGCAAAGTAGACGTTGTACAGAAAGATGTGGCAGTGAAAATACTCTCTCTTCCTCCCTTCCTTCCTCGACTGTTGAGATATAGGGTGTGTTAGCAGACGTCTGAGAGTATAATGAACAACACAGCAACCAGACACTATACAATGGACCCCCGCCTAACGACGCGTTCGACTAATGACATTTTCGATTAGCGACGCATTGTTAGGGGCAAAGTCACCATTCGCACAACGACGTCACTCCCATAGGGAGCCGCTTTTTTTAGCATCGTTGTGCGTCGTCCTGCCGTTTTGCCTTTCCCCTCACAAGATCACACCCGTCACTGGAATTCACTTTTCTCAAATTAAACCCGAGGCCTCCGGCTGAATGATGTTCCCAAACACACCCTTGCTCTAAATGTTCCGCTTTCCTCTCTTTTAAACTGCAGATAAAGATCTTCGCACAAAAGGCTTCAGTCTGGAGTCTTGCCGGAGCATGGTCAACCTCATGGATGTATCCTCCTTTGGCAGCCTGAAGCCAGGGCTTTTTCTTTGTACTGATTATAAAAAATGCTAGTAATAAATTATAATAGTACTTCTGGACTCTTTGAGATTTTTAATTATACCATAGTTCGGGGTGGCCAACCTTCGTTTTTTGGACTTCCCAAAAGCCTTTTGGAATTCCCAGAAGCATCAGTCAGCACATTGGCTGACCATTGCTTTTTGGGAATTGAAGTCCAAAAACCGAAGGTCAGCCACCCCTGCTTGAGTAATAACATCCAGTAGTGCTCAGATGTTTGCGAGATCCATGTTATGGTCTTAGTCGTGAAACTCATGGAAATATTTTAGGCCAGTCCTGCCCTCCTAGTCTGCTTCTGCAGACATTTCCGTGTTCATGTGGCAGGCATGACTAGACACCAGAGTGCACCGAATGCTGTTTACCTTTCCCACCGAAGTGGTCCTTATTTATCTACTTGCAATTTCTTGCTTTCGAACTGCTAGGTTGGCAGGAGCTGGGGACAAAGACGGGAGCTCATTCCATCCCGCAGTACTCGGGTATCGATCTGCTGACCTCCTGCCTTCCTGTCAGCGTCTTAGCCACTTGAGCCACTAAAGTCCCCTCTGTTTTATGTAGAGATGTTCAAAATCAGTGCAAGAACTCCTCAGGACAGTCTACATAGCCAAAAACAAATTAGCAAAATATGTTCTAGCAGTTTGTGTCTCCGTTTTTTTAAAGCTAATAGTTAAGTACTATGTGTATTAAGCCAGCCCCAAATATTTGGCATCACAATAGGGATAACCCACAGCAATATATTGTTACTGAGAAAATTGATTCCATCTGTTCACCTATCACAGAACCGGTGAGTACTATAGCTAAATTCTACTGTATAATCAAACTAGATATCCAGGGATTTGCAAGCCTTTGCAATCCGACTTGAAAAGCAAGCCTGGGTCGATCATGAAACGCAGCAAATATCTAAGTGAGGAAAACTGACAGTTTCTAAAGATTTACTTATGCTAATTTGTCTTAATATATAGTGGTACCTCATACAACGATTTTAATCTGTTCCATGGGTCTCGTTGTTGTATGGAAAAAATTGCTATTGATGCATGCATCGTACAGTATAGCGATTTTCCCTATGGGATGCATCATACAACGATTTTTTTCGCTGAGTGGTTTTTCCCATTGAAAAATTGTTGTACGATTTTTTTCCATAGCAAAATTTGTTATGCGGGACGCCATCCCCCCCCCCCCCCAAGACCTAATTGTTATATGTTATATGTTTCCTTAATGATTCCTCCTTCGATCAGAGAGATGGAAATGGAAAGCTTGGATTAGTGGAATTCAACATCCTTTGGACAAAAATCAAAAACTATTTGGTAAGTTTCCATTTATTTCCATTTACGAAGGAATGGAAATGCAGTTTAATTTATTGTTATTTATCCAACTACCTGAAATTTTCTTCTGTGGATATACACCAGAAATGCACGAAGCTCATGGATGTCTGTTTTAGTTTGCACTCCGTATGAGTAGCCTTTTAGGTCACCAAAAAGAGGGTTTATACCACTTTTTATATGATCAGATAAAGCCGGGGTTCTCAACCTTTTTCAGCTGTTCACGATGGCCGCAGACTCATTTACAGCTGTAGTAAACACATTTACGACAACTGTGGACTCATTTACGGCTGTAGTAAATGCATTTATGATGGCCATGGACTTATTTATGGCTGTAGTAAACATGTTTACGATGGCCATGGACTTATTTACGGCTGTAGTAAATGCGTTTAAGGCGGCCATAAATGAGTCCATGGCCGATTCTGGCGGCGGCTGGAGCGAGGTCAGGGGCCGGATAATTTGGTGCCATAGGCTAGATCCACCCATGGGCCGTAGGTTAAGAACCCCTGAGATAAAGCAAACTAAACCAGGAATGGGGAGCAGATTGTGATATTAGAACCCACTAATCCCATTGGTTTACTTCCAAGCCAGCCTGGAACAGGCTAGGTTTGTTTGTATGTATATTTCAAAATCCTGACTTATTTAAGACCAACAAACCAGGACTCAAGAGTTTATATGTCATGAGAAGCAAACAATTTCTGATTTGCTTGTCTGTTTGGTAAGTAAAGCTATTTGAAGGTTCACATCATCCTGTATAAGGTTCTCAAGTTTAAAGATATTTGGGAGCAGTTCTTTCAGTTTGATGGGTCCATCAAACATTATATTTTACATTATAACAGTTGCAGCTACCACTATGTCTGCTGTTGCTTCAGCTGAATCACGTCCCCTGGTGGCAAGCATGCTCCAGCAGCGGCCGAGCATGTCTGGCCAAGTCAGTGAGCTGACAGCAGAAATAGTTATACAAGGTGAGCCCTTGGTCTTATGTCTTTTTAAATTCATTTTTTAACTTCTCAGGCGATCTTTAGGAAGTTCGATTTAGACAAGTCGGGAAGCATGAGTGCCTATGAGATGCGGATGGCTTTGGAGGCCGCAGGTGAGTTGTCATCTTTTCAGCTGATTGGTTTTACTCAGTATTGAGGCCACCTTTCAAACAACATCTGTCTTCAAGGCATAATTAAATCAAGGCACCTTTCAGCATCAAGCGGCTCTGATGGCATTCAGAAATTCTGCCCTATTGTCACCTGCAGTGGCTCAGTGGTTAAGAAGCTCGTCTTGTTAGCTGGAAGGCCGGCAAGTCAGCAGTTCGAGACCCTGATACTGCATGACAGTTTGAGTGCCCATCTCTGTCCCAGCTCCTGCCAACCTAGCAGATCGAAAGCAAAACATTGCAGATAGATCAATAGGGACCACTTTGGTGGGAAAAGATCTTGGGGACATGAAAGTAGCCTCATTCGGGCCTCCCCTGAGTGGAGTTGCTCCAGCAAAAACCCTTTCTACCCAGAATAATTTCTGACAAAATTATTGTCAGCCTGGGGAAAACCAGCAGATACCTGTATAATAAAGCAATATTTAGTTGTGGACCTTCTTTTAGTTCTACACCTTTTCATTTAGGCTTCAACCTGTGCTTTTCTTAGTCTGCACAACATTACATATGTATTTTCAAGGGTATTTTTAAAATATATTTGCGTTTACCTTCTTTAATGGGTGCATATTTGTTCATATTTTTGAAACATCACTTTTCAAGCATTTTTTTTAATAGAATAAGGTAGATGGTGCACATTTTTCAACATAACAATAAGCACTTCTTAGTGTTAATATGTTTCAGCATGGTTTCAAATGTAATTTGTGCACTTTTTCAATTGGATGAATGTTTATATTTTTTGTGGGATGAACTTACACACAGAGAGATAAGTCTAAATGCATAGAATGTAGATTGGGAAGATATAGGTTCAAATCCCTGTTTGGCCATAAAATTCACTGAATGACTTTGAGCCAATCACAGTTACTGACCCAGACCTACCTGATAGAATTTTTTGTGAGCATAAATTTGGAGAGTACATCTTCTGGGAAATGCCTTCGGGCTTTCCAGTGAGATGTGTTGGCCTTTTGTATCTTGGCAGGCTTCAAGCTGAACAAGAAACTCTATGAGCTGATCATTACCCGCTATGCAGAGCCAGATCTGGCCGTCGATTTTGACAACTTTGTCTGCTGTTTAGTGCGACTTGAAACCATGTTCCGTGAGTAGCAGGAGGCATGCTTTGGGGTTCGGAGTAGGAGGGCTTGGCTTTGCATGCAGAATGGAGCTTAGGAAGTTTGCTTTATAAGAGAAGTTCATCCCTGACGTGTTCCTGTTGCAATGTTTAAAAATAACTCAAAATATTCACTCTTGTCACTTTTGACTCTCATTTCATTTTTGGGTAAGGGGAGCTTATGATGTATAAGATGCACCACCAGAAGAGGTTAATTGGGCTGAATAAAGGTTCCTCTTTCATCTTGGCCCAGGAACTACTAAATGGCTTACCAACTTTTTCTCAAACATCTTAGAGACAGGCAATTTACCTCCTCTTTTTAAGAAAACCAGAATCATAGCAGGATCCCACAAAAGTGGAGATCTACAGGCATATCGCTCTTCTCAGTGTTACTGTGAAGCTCCTTGAAAGGCTCATATAATAGGTTTTGCATTGTATATTCTATATTGCTTATGTATTGCACTGTACCTTATTTTGGTATACTGTATATTGTTTATTATTGTATATTATTTATTGTTGGAAGCCGCTCTGAGTAGTGTACACACTAGAAGAGCGGGGTATAAATAAACAATTCAATTCAATATCAGGAACAGGATCCAAAGTTGCACCCAATCACTGAACTCTAATTAACATGAAGAGTGCGCCCAGAAGGGAAGAGTATGTGCCAAATCTAGCTGCTAATGTTGATGGCGGGAAATCGCCATTTTGTCTTTGCAAAATGTTGCTGGGGCAACTTGTGATATACTTGAATACACAACACACTCCCAGTTCTTTATTCATTTTTCTTCTTCTTTCCCCAGGATTTTTCCAAGCACTGGACTCAGACAAGGATGGAATCGTCACATTTGACTTAGTTAAGGTAATGCCTTTTCAATCATAGGATCATCACACAGAGGGGCTAGATCCATGATGGTGAACCTTGGCTCTCCAGGTATCCTTGGACTTCAATTCCCAGAAACCCAAGTCAGCACTCCTGCTAAGCAGGGCTTCTGGGAATTGAAGTTCCAGAACAGCTGGAGTGCCAAGGTTCACCATCACTGGCCTAGATACTTGGATGTAAGAACAAAGTCAGAACAGAATTGGATATTTTAAAACTCCCCCCCCCCCCCGGCTGCCCAGTTTAGTGCAGGGCAATCACTATATATATTCGACTATAAGTCATCCTGAATATAAGTCGAGGTACCTAATTTGGACATCTAAAACTAGGAAAGTAGATTGACCTGAGTATAAGTCAGGTGTGGAAAATGCAGCATCTGCTAGTGAGTTTCAATAATTAAAATACAGGAAAATATGGTAAAATTAATTAATTTAGACATTTGTGTGGGTATGCTTTTGAGTGTTTACATTGACCCCAGTATAAGTCAAGTCCCATTTTTGGACCCTATTTTGGGGGCTAACAACTTATACTCAACTTATACTCGAGTATATATGGTGATTAATTTTTAAGTTTGATCTCACCATTTTCCATCATAGGAAATTAAGAGCAGGTTGGCTAGGTCAGACTAGATATTCCTCTGCCCCCATCATGCTCCTGTTACCAAGAGATATTCCCCCAGGAGTGGGAGAACATCCCAGATGGGCAGGATATAAATATAAATAAGACATAAATAAGAATTGACTTGGTAACTCACAATTTTATTTATTTATTTATTTATTCACATTTATACCTCGCCCTTTTGATGTGAGCACCACTCAGGCAGCTTACAATATACTTGTGAGCTGCCGAGTCAATTCTTATTTCTTTTTTTTTTTCTTTACCCATGCACGCATGCAGGGGTGTACTGGGCACCTTGGGAGGGCGGTGGACAGGAAGTGATGGGGTGCCTATTGGGGGGTTGGGAGAAAGAAATCGTATACATTCCCATTACCTCTGCCTGCCTCTGGGGGGCACCAGCCACTGGGGTGCACCAGGATGCGCCCCTGTAATTGTATCCCTGTGGGCCAGCACACCACTGCACGCACACCAAATAGAAAGTAAAGTATATAAAGTTCCCAAAAGTAACACGAAGCTAGTCTCACAGGCAGCTCTATTGACCCATCCCTGTTTGTAAGAAGCAGTGACACCTCTCGTGCATCTTTTCTTTCCCTCTGCAGTGGATACAGCTAACCATGTTTGCCTGAAAGAAGATACGGATCCAACACTGCATGGCTTTCCAGCCTTCCTTAGACACCTTTTCTCACTCCCCTGCCCCTGCAAGTGCCTTGCATTGCAACGTGGTTGCTTCTTGCTTTGTTGCTGGTTTATTTTTACACGCGTGCGCACACATGTGGGACTTGGACACACATGACACCCCTTCCATTCCCATACGGCCTTCTCATGCCAAACTTGGGCTCTTGCTCCTTGTTGGCCTCTACCATCGTGCCTGGTCCCCCGGTATGACCTCAGAAGCCCCTTGGATTGCCCTCCACTTGAAGCTGTGTCTTGCTTTTAAGGATCTGTAAGCAAGACAACTTTGCCAAGGAATCATGATGCTCCACAGTGCCAAAAAGTAAAAAAAAATTAATTGCTATTTATAGTTTAATGTTTTAAAAAGTAGTTCTAGCTTTCACTTTTAAAAGCCATCAAAATCATGCCAGCAACATGCCATGATTAGCACAAAACACAGCCGTGCCATGCAGCCTGTAACCATAAATGTTACAGTTCTTTTTGTAATCATGTTACCAAAGAAAGTGGGGAAAAATTAAATTGCAAGTAACTACCGTATATACTCGACTATAAGCTGTCCCGAATATAAGTTGAGATACCTAATTTGGACCTCTAAAACTAGGGGAAAAGATTGACCCGAGTATAAGTCGGGGGTGGAAAATGCAGCAGCTGATAGTGAGTTTTAATAATCAAGTCACATGAAAATATAGTAAAATTAATTAATTTAGACATTTGTGTGGGTATGTTTTTGAGTTTATGTTGACACACGTATAAGTCGAGTCCCATTTTTGGGCCTCATTAAAAAAACCGACTTATACTTGAGTATATGCGGTATCATTTCTATCAAGCAACTTTCACTTTCTGTGCTGGACATCCATCCTTCCACCTGTTTCACAGTACAGTACTCTGATTAAATGGACGGCCAGTCCTAGCCTGTTCTTCTCACAACAGAAATGAGAAATATGATGGAAATGAACTGTCTTACAATGTTGACCTGGCCTGTTTTTCTGACAATGGAAAATTTATCAAGATTTCTCAACATTAATTATAACCTTGTGGTGGCTGGCTTGCTGGTCTGTTGCCTAAGATTCAGGGGGTTGGGCATGCCTTACCTGTTTCCACTTATGCTTACTCCCCGAAAACTTTGAGGTGGCACTGATACTTGCCTTCCAAAGCTCTTTTCTGTTTCACTGAGTATACAACGATAATATAGTTTTTATCTAAGGGGGAGGCTCACCCTTGCAATCAAGCTGGAAGTTTCCATATTAAGGATTACTTTGTACTGTCATGATAGAACTGCATACTTTTGTTTTATCTTCTTTTATGTTTGTTTTGTATTGTACAAACAGATTCCTTTTATTGCCAAAAATAAATAATAAAGATGCTATTATTAAAACTGAAGTCCTGGTTTAGACCAATAATTTCTTTCATTAGCATTCATCACTCAGGTGTCTAGCCATGCCTGCCACATGTCCATGGAAACACCTGCACATGGTACTGGCACTTTGGCTATAAACAGTGATGAGTACTGAACCCTAGAGTCGGATACAACTGACTTTGAGCAAGGGAGCCCTTTACCTTTTCCTTGCCACAGTTCTCTCCACCCCCCAAAAAAAGGGTATTTGTTTCCTGAAAACAGTAGTGAGGAATCTGGGAACCTAAAGGTATTCTTTTAATATCATTTTATCATTCCAGTGTGACCTTTGGATTGTGATGGCTGAGCTGTTGAATGTGCTAAGCTTTCCATGATGCTTTAATTTTTTTTTTAAAAAAATGATTTTTATTACCTTTTATCAAATCGTTACACCTTCGTGACAAATCAATGAAAAAACAAACAATAAACTTACATTAACCAGTTATACAACATTGGGTTTGACTTGATACACTGTTATAATAAATTCAATTTTCTATTTTTGAAATACTTTCATTTTCATAACATATTCTATATTATTACCCAATCACTTTTTCACTTTTATTATTTTCCGTTACAGTTATCACTTTTTGTTACACTGTTATTAGAATAATCACATCTGTGCTATTTACATTGTCCAGAATTCCCCACTTGTTTGTTAGATTATCTTATTTCCCCCCAAAACTCGATTTGTTGGGTGCTGGTTTACCTCCCCCTATTATTTTTCAGCCTATGCTCCAAAAATGGTTTCTAAATACTGTACCCCAAAATTTGTTTTCTTTGGTTACCCCTTTCTTTAAATTCAATTCACAAGTAAGTTTATCATTTAATGCTCTTTGGTCTAAAACAGGGTTCTTCAAAAGTTAGTTCTCCAGGTGTTCTTGGACTTCAATTCCCAGAAGCCCAAGTCAGCAGGAGTGCTGACCAGGGCTTCTGGGAATTGAAGTCCAAGAACATCTGGAGAACCAAGGCTGAGGGATTTGCTCCAGAACAGGGTTCTTCAAACTTAGTTCTCCAGATGTTCTTGGACTTCAATTCCCAGAAGCCCAGGTTAGCCCTCCTGTTAAATAGGGTTTCTGGGAACTGAAGTCCAAGAACATCTGGAGAACCAAGGTTGAGGAATTTGTTCTAGAACAGGGTTCTTCACACTTAGTTCTCCAGATGTTCTTGGACTTCAATTCCCAGAAGCCCAAGTCTGCCCCTCCTGTTAATCAGGGCTTCTGGGAATTGAAGTCCAAGAATACCTGGAGAACCAAGGTGGAGGGATTTGTTCTAGAACAGGGTTCTTCACACTTAGTTCTCCAGATGTTCTTGGACTTCAATTCCCAGAAGCCCAAGGGGCTCCGTTTTCCTGACAATCCGCTCCCTCCCACCGCCTCTATGGAACGGGGCGCTTCCAGGCCGCTCTAGGCATTTTGACAACAAGCTCTACGGCGCTCTCCCCTCCCCTCCCCAAAAAGAAGCCCCACTCAGCCGGGCGGGGGATAGTGGGCCACCACGCGCGCCTGGCCACGCCCTCCTCCCCCTGGCCACGCCCTCTCTCCCTGTCCTGTGGCGGGAAAATGGAGTCTCCGGTGCTGGAGGTGGTGCATGGCGAGCTCAAGACCTTCGGGCTGGACCTGGCGGAGCAGGAGGACGAGGCGGCGCTGGCGGAGAAGTGTGCGTGAGGCGGAGGGGCAGCTGGTGGGGCCCCAGAGCCCACCGAGCCCTAGAAGCAGGGGCCCAAATCCGGTGGCCCCCCAAAGCCCCCGACCCCAGGGAGACCTTTACCTGCTAAGACCCATTGGTTTTGTTAGCCTCTTCGAACGGGGACTGGTCAAGCTTTCCAGGTCACGTGGGTCGGTCACGTGGCTCTGTGGGCTACGGCCCCGGGGCCGGATACGGCCCCCAAGTGCCAATTTATCTGCCCCCCCTGCAAAGCCCTCGTCGCTCCTGGAAGCGGAAGTAAAAGCACCCCCTGTACTACTGCAGTGGCTCAAGTGGCTAAGACGCTGGCTGGGAGGCGGAAGGTCAGCAGTTCGATTCCCGAGTACGGCAGGACGGAGTGAGCTTTCCCGTCTTTGTCCCAGGCTCTTGCCCACCTAGCAGTTTATAGCCGAAGAGACAGCGCTGTCTGCTTCTGCAGACGTTTCCGTGGTCATGTGGCAGGCATGACTAGACACGGAATGCTGTTTCCCTTCCCACCGATGTGGTCCCTATTTGTCCTGCCACCATCGCAGTTTGAAAGCAAGACATTGCAAGTAGATAAATAGGGACCACTTCGGTGGGACAGTAAGAGCGTCCCGTGTGCTCCGCTTTCTACTCATGCTTGCCACATGACCACAGAAACGTCTGCAGAAGCAGGCAGCGCTGGCTCTTCGGCTTTGAAACAGAGATGAGCACTGCACCATAGAGTCGGATACGACTGGCTTTCGAGCAAGGCAAAGCTTTACCTTCTGATTTGAAGGGCTCATACAAGACAGGGTAGAGCTGCCATCATGGGAACACATGCAACAAGTCGTAAACTGCTCTTTCTTAATAAGGAATTTCTGCTCTTGGATCTTTCTTTCTTGCACAGTGGAGGAACTTTGCACGTTGCACAGGATGAAGGCGGTGGACTTGGCGGAAGAGCTGATTGCCTTTTTTGCAACCAAGGGAACCATTCACCTTACAGCCGACTCCCTGCTTCTCTTTGAACATGAAGTAAGTGGGATTAGGGTTTTAGTACTGTATGGTTATTGTCAATGGGAGTTATGTGCTAGAACAGGAGTTCTCAACCTACGGCCTGCGGGCTGGCCCGCAGCACCATTTCACGCCGCCCACATTGCCACTGCCACCAGAATCAGAAGCAGATGCGTTTCACATTAGCGTTTACACTGGGTGGGTGGGTGGGTGGGAACCACTAGCCTGGCCCGCTCAGCTGTCTGAGGGGTTGTGGTCTGGCCCGTAGCTTGAAAAGGTTGAGAACCCTAGGACGACTCACTTGCAGAGGTGATGCAGGTCCCCTTAGAAGGAAAGCAGTCTTGACATGCTCAGCATGCTACAGAAGCAGTGAGAACTTTGTGTCTCCCCCGCCCCACCCCAATCTTTATGGGCCAGGCAATATATTCAGGTTTTTAACAGGATATGGCAAATATCTGTTTGGGAATGGTCATAAGTCTTAGGGGGTTTTTTTTGGGTGTCAAGGCTGGCACAAACGGTGCCCCTTTCTCAGCCTGGGTTCTACCTATGGCTTTGAGCAGGGCTAGCGAGGCAACAGGTGTGCCAGTAGCTGCACAGACCTCTAAGAGCTCAGTTTAATACTGGTTAATAAAATGGCAATTCTGAACCCTTCAGGTGCCCAGTTCGTAGATAGCCCGTCCTATGCCACCCCCACCCCGGCTGACCCGTTGGCCTTCAGGAGTTGGAGGGGAGTTACATAAGAAAAGAAACTCTAAACAAAGTTCTAAACAAAGCTTTATCTATGCAAAAATGGGCATCCCAGTGCCCCCATGAATGCTCGACATGGGGTCCTGCATCCAAGGCATATTGAAGGGAGAAATGGGCAGAGGTTCCCCCTTAAATTGGGGAGTCTGCTAGCGAGGTGTAAACCTCCTCACCTTTTATGTGCTTTTGGCCACTCACTACCCGCTCTTTGGAATTCTGAGAAAGTTCCCAAACTATGACGTTTGAGACATCTGGCTTGTACATATGGCCAGGCACCTGTATTCTTACGTGGTGCTCTTATCTTAGAGTCCATCTCTGAGAGAGAGATCCAACTGTCAGATTCCCAGCCAAGCGTCCTTGGGCTGGCTATTGTAATGCAAAACATCTCCTCATTGGGCAGTGTGCGTGCTGGCATTTAACTGACCCTCAAAACATCTCCTAATCGGGCAGTGTGCTTGCTGGCATTTAACTGACCCTCGTAGGGTTTACATCAATCTAAGAGAGTGACAGGCTTATCTAACTCATACTCGTCAAGCACCGCTCCGGAAAATAAGGGAACTGCTCCTGCCCTGGTACGCATGCGCAGCAAAAACTTCTTTGTGCATGCGCAGAACCCCTTTGCACATGCGCAGATCACGTTTGCGCTTGCGCAGATGGAGTTACACTGCAGTAACCCCTTTTCCCGCCGTTCTAAATATGGGACAGCATCGGGAAAGGGGAGGTTTGCTACATCGAGCACATCACTTGGCCTTGGGTTGTGGATATGAGAAGAACCAAAAACATGGCAACAAGAAAGGCTCTGTTGTGATCGGAGGTGTTGGTTTTCCAGCCTTTTTGACAGGGCTTCTTCTCCCCCACATCCCCCCACAGGTGCTTATGAAGCGAGTTGTGAAACCTCCAGTTAGGAAGGAAATCTATCCTTCTGGACTCCAACAGATGAATGACCCGTATCCTTTGTAAGGTGGTGCGTGGTTGGAGCAGAGAAGCTTTCTGGATGCATGTGATTTTGTGCAAAATCCATTAAAGCAATGGTGTGGGTGGCGTGTCCGGAATGCCGCACCCCTTGACCAAACCCTGTGAAATTCGCCTGTGGTGGGCGGGTGGGTTGGAGATGATTGCGTTTGTCCCATGATCCAGGCATGCATCACCTCTAGGGCTGATGGGACTTTTAGCTCAGCAGAGCAACTGGAGGACTGTGTGACAGGAGTTTAACTCTTAACTCTGCTCAGACTTGGTGCTGACGAGGAAGAAGAAGATCTTCTGGATACCTACACATCACCGTCCAAAGTGAGTACGCAGGGCTCCTCTGCCTTGAAAGCTTCCTTCTCTCAGAAGAACCTACATGATCAATATTTGTTTCACTGACAAAGCTAGCTGTCATCATGGTGCTATGCTGCTGCCTGTAGTAGCAGAGTCAATATGACACCATAGACCACATTGGAGAACTTGGGAGGGGTAGTGCTCTTGTGGCGTGTCCTAAGGCTCCGAGGTTGTTCTTCTTTTGTGTCCTGATCAAACCCTGGACTGCCAAATGAAGCCACTTTCTTGGCTTTGGCGTTGGCCAAACTTACAGGTGAAACTCAGAAAATTAGAACATCGTGCCTTTATAAGGCAGCTGTAATGTTCTGCCGCTTCTCCTAGGCCCTTGGTCTAGGAATTAAAAGTGGGAAGGAGGCTTCTGCTCTCACACCTTGATTTTGCACATCTGGCAGGCTCTTTAGCATTGACTACAGACCCTCCACCAGGTCAGAAAGGGTGGCCTTATTTTTCTTTCTTAGCTGAGCATTGCCTACTCTGACAAATGTTGCAGAACCTTTCTGTCTCCTGCTGCCTGAGCCTGGCTTAAAGCGCGGGCAAGCTGTGTCTAAAAGCCTGGCGATCACTCCCACTAGAGCAGGGATTACCAACCTAAGGCCTGTGGACTGGATCTGGCCCACGGCACCATTTCATGTGCCCCCTACCCATCCTTCCAAGGGCATTCGAGAAACAGAATGGCCACCCCTTTGAAGCTTTTGGAACAAAATGGCCACACACACACACACACACACACACACATCGTGCAGGCAGGGCAAAATGGCTGTCTGGCTCTCGAAGCTGACTAAGACAGCGCGCCCCCGGCCCCTGGCTTGAAAAGGTTGGAACTCCTGCACTAGAGAGGGACCCTCGACATCCTTTGAACAGATATGCGCCTAAAGTCCATTGACTCTGATCAGGAGTAGCCAAACTTTTTGGGCATTGAAATCCAAGAACAGCTGGAGTGCCAAGGTTTGCCATCACTGTTCTAGTCATGCCTGCCATATGACCACAGAAATGTCTGCAGAAGCAGACAGCGCTGGCTCTTCGGCTTTGAAACAGAGATGAGCACTGAACCCTAGAGTCGGATACCACTGGCTTTCGGGCAAGGGAAAACCTTTACCTTTACTCCTTTCTTTGTATGCTAACAGTTCCCATGGAGTCCATGGCATCTCCAGGTGGGGCCGAGAAAGACCCTCGTCTGAGAACGGAGCAGGACAAGTGACGCGGCCGTAATGCTTCTCTGGCTCTTTCTATCCCTTGTTGAGTTATGCTCTGCGTTGTCTTCCAGGCCTCTCAGAAGAGGGAAATCACCACGCCAGAGAACCCACGGTCCAAGCGGACTCTTTCTGCCCGCAGCCCCCACTTGGCCTTCTCCCCCAATAGTTTCTCACCCAGGTATGCTCTTTTGCTTTGATAAACCGGCATTGCTTTTTGGGGGAGAGTCCTGAAATTTTAGTCCCAAAAGCCATTTACCCTGGCTCTGATTCTTCCAACTACATTTGTGCACTACCAAACGAGTAAAAGGAAAAAAGGAGGGTTTCCTCTCGGAGTGACACCAGTCATGTTTATAGCAAACATCGCCTTAGACCGTGGCATTCAAACTACGGCCCGGGGGCCGGATGCGGTCCTGATGCCAATGTATCTGGCCCACGATGCCCTCGTTGCTCCTGGAAGCGGAAGTAAAACATGCCCTTATGGGGACCTTTTACTTCCGCTTCCAGGAGTGATAAGGGCTTCGTTTGCTGGATGAATTGGCGTGGGGGTCACATCCGGCCCCCTGGGCCTTAGTGACCAGCTCCCTGAACCACTTGATCAGCCCGCAGCCCAGAAAGTTTGAGAAATGCAGAGTTTTTATAATCAAAATACATGAAAATATGATAAAATTAATTAAATTTCCTCTCATCTCGATCCGGCATGGTTCTGGGACCCTCGTGGTCATTGACCCGAGTATAAGCTGAGTCCCCCTTTTGGGGCTCATTTTTGGGACTAAAAAAACTCTGCTTATACTCAAGTATATATGGTAGATAAAATAAATGTGAAAATATGTCTTGTCATAGCCTGAGTTAGAATTGGATAAAATGTAAGACTGGGTGATGTTTAAAAAAAGATAATTGTTATCAGTGGGGGTTGCCACATTAGAAAAACACACCTTTTTTCCCCCTGTCAAATGAAGCGCTACCCCTTCACAGAAGTACAGTTCTCGAAGTAACCGTGGAGAGGTGATGTCCTCCTTTGGCGCCGTACAGGGCACTTCTTGGAGTGGAAACGGAGGTTTGACTGCCACTGTGAAGCTGTTCACCTCGTCCAAAGATTCACTCACAAAGCCATACAAATTTATGTTCCAGGATCTGATGGAAACCCGAGAAGGTATTTTTGAATATTTATATTTTAAGTGTGCTGGGTGGTACTGTGCAGAAGAGTCTTTAGACTCTGGAAACACTGGTTTTTTCCAGATATTGGGTTGTAACTCCTCTCAGACCTCACCAGTATAGCTGGTGGAAAGGATTGACCCATGTTCTGGTCCTTAATCTTTCTGCTTATTTAATGCATGGATCCCCAAACTTAAAGCCGTGGGCCATTTCACTGCTCCTGTTGAGGGGCCGGACTAGTGACCACCCCAAGCCCCCCCACTCCCCCTCACATCACTGATTACAACATCTGTCCTGCTACGGCATGCCATTAGGGAGGGGGCAAGGATTGAGGCAGAAGCAGTGGCTGGAGCAAGGGTATGGGCTGTAGTTTGGGGACCCCTGGTTTAATTGAAGACTTCCCCATGGTTTGTGCTCTTTGCTTGAAAAGGTTTACATTTCCAAAAGAATGGGGTGCTGTGGCAGAAAATTTTGATTACCATATATACTCGAGCATAAGCCGACCTGAATATAAGCCGAGGTACCTAATTTTGACCTGAAACCCCAGGAAAATAGATTGACCCGAGTATAAGCCTAGGGTGGGAAATGCAGCAGCTGCTCGTGAGTTTCTGTAATCAAAATACATGAAAATATGGTAAAATTAATTAAATTGTTGGCACATCTCAATCTGGCATGGTTCTGGGACCCTTGTGGTCATTGACCCAGGTATAAGCCGGGTCCCCTTTTTGGGGACTAAAAAAAGTGGCCTATACTTGAGTATATACTTTACGGTACTAGACTATGGTCCTAGAAGTCTTTTCCCATCTCTTAATCCTTGGGTGGAGGAAATAATTCAGTGGAGAGAGAAGGACACACTGTATGTGCTCAGAGAAGGTCCCGTATTTCATCTGTACATTTACCAAGGTAAATCTGGATAATTAGCTATGTTTCCATACCTACAAGAAGGAGTTATACGCAGTAATGCACTGAAGCAGGTCCTGCCCTGTTCGGGAGGTGGTAGTAATTTTTTTTGGAGAGCATCTCTAGTTATATGCCCCTTGAGGAGGCTCGGTGCAGAAGTGCTAAATTGTTTATAACTTTTAAGTAAGCTTCTGTTGCTCCTATTTAATAAATAATTTTCCTGAAGACTGTTTTAAGAAGGCCTTCCTTGATCATTTGATGGAGGTTTATCTCTTTTCCCCCCCTTATGTTAATCTTGATTTTCATCTTCGTGAGTTGGGCGGCTATATAAATTTGAATATAAATAAATAAAAAAAATCTCTTTCCCATCTTCTTAGTGATCTCCTGTAAAATTGAAGAACTAGGCGAAGCACTAAAGGAATACTACAAAATAGAAGAATTTTGCTCTGTGGTCATTCCTGCCCAGGTAACCTGAATGTCCAAGGTTTTATTTTTATGTTTTATGGGTACTGCTTTACATTTCACAGTAAAAGAGCTGCACTATGGGGCCATTCAACAATTGTGCGATCCTCCAGGTGGGGTGGGGGTGGTTCTGCCATCTGAATTATGGAAAATTACGTGGGGGCGGGGGGTCAGGTCAACGATTACACAATCCATTTGAAGCTGTTGTGGTTTCAAAACATGGTGCTTTTTGAGGTTTTCAAATGATCTCTGGAAATTTTGATCCGATTTGAGATTATTGAATTGCTTGTGCAGTCTTTCTATTTCACCAATAGTGAAAAGCTCTAAAAATTAGAGTTTTGATACAAAAGCTCTGGATTATGTAATTTTAAATGGGAATGGGGATCAAAGCGAAAATTACAGTCGGATTACATGGGGGGGGGAGGGAGTCAATTTCCCCCAAAATGGATCATGTACTTGTTGAATGGCCCCTATGCAATGCAGAATATAAATTCCTACAGAGGTCTAGATATAGAGATTAGAAAAATTGATTTTTTGAATTATAGTTCCAGCACTCTCCTTGTACTGCCTAGGGATTTCTGGAAGCCTATAGTCCAGAATAGTAACTTTCCCAAGTTTGGGGTAATCTGGAATGTATTGAAATAACAAGGCATGATGTCCTGTTGAAACAGAATATCAGGGTTTTGTTTCCTAATTACAGTGGTACCTCGGTTTACGAATTTCCTAATTACAGTGGTACCTCGGTTTACGAATTTAATGCATTCTCTGGGACGTTTCGTATTGCGAAAAATTCGTAAACTGAAACTTACTCCCCATGGATTCCAGCATGCATGGGGGAGGCGCTATTAACCTCCCAGGCACAATGCATCATGGGGGAACTTGCTTTGCATTGTGGGGGGAAATCGTAAAACGTCGCATTATTTTCATTTGTAAACTGAACATTTTGTTAACTGAGGTATTCATAAACCGAGGTACCACTGTAGATCATCATCACCATAAATCATAAATCATCATAATTTATATCATATTTTCTTTATATTATGTTATTTGTATGCTGCCTTTCTGCCCATCAGATTTTATATTTTTTTAATGTGAACTGTCTGAAACAATAGTGTATGTTTGTGCTATTTTTTTTAATGGAACTGGGAAGGAGCGAGTGACGGTTCTTGGCCAGATTGGCTGTGACTCCAATGGGAAACTGAATGCCAAGTCTGTTGTCCTGGAAGGAGATCAAGAACATTCCTCGGGGGGCCTGGTGCCAGTGGATGTGTCAGAGCTACCGGAATACTCCCTCTTCCCTGGACAGGTGAGGTTTTAGCAAGTGGGGAGGGGGTAGAATTGTCTCTGTATTTCAGAAGCCTTGTGTTACGGACAGAGCCAGGTCTTCTTTTTGTGCCGTGTCTGATTCCAAATATTAGCCCTCGTCATGGCGATCAGCCATGAAGATTGTCCTAAGACCATAATGCAGTGGCCTTCCATACCGTATTGTGACACCCCATAGTACCACTGATCCAGTTCCACGAGTCACTTTCTGGTCCTGAGTCCTTTTCACACGCAAAGTTCTCCTCAGCCCCCAGGCCAGGATTGATGAAGCATTTTTTACGTACATTTCTGGCAGCAGCAAGGACTTCGTGGGCTTGATGAATTGGTGTCGGGGGGCCCTGGCATTTACGACAGCCATGGGTGCATTAGAGTGGCGGCAACAACGTGGGCCACATGAAATGGTGCCGTGGGCCGTAGGTTGGGAACCCCTTTATTAGAAAATGCTTTTAAAAGGTTCATCTTGACTATTTCTCCTTTTCCCATTTTCCAGGTGGTGGTTATGGAAGGCATCAACAACACGGGCAAGATGTTGTTTGCATCTAAGCTGTACGAGGTGACAAAATGCTATTGATGTTGGCTTGTTCTGCCGCCCTTTTCTTTCACACATAGCGATAGGCCAGTGGTGGCGAACCTTTGGCACTCCAGCTGTTCTTGAACTTCAATTCCCAGAAGCCCTGGTTAGCAGGAGTGCTGACTTGGGGCTTCTAGGAATTGAAATCCAAGAACACCTGGAGTGCCAAAGGTTCGCCATCACTGCGATAGGCCATAAGTCTGGAGACAAAGTGGTAGGAGTACAAGGTGCCTGATATTTCAAGCTAGTCTCTCCCACATGTGCGGGCAGCTGTAGTCCGTTTGGTGGTACTGAGCTACAACTGCCATCTGTCATCATGTGCTAGCAAGCATTGCAGGTAGAGTTGCCATAATTCTCTCCCACAAAACTGGGACAGAAGTATACTTGACAAAAATGAGCAGGTTATCTACAAAATAGCCCTTTTTAAAAAACAACAACAATATAATGACAGCTATAAAAAATTTCACATTAAATATAACAATACAATAATGAATTTATTTACAACAGTTAATTCTTACTGTAACATGATCTGTTGTACTTCTGTGAAGTCGAGTCACGGTCAACTCTTAACGTCCTCAGTTCCAGGAAACACACTGGTCGCAGAGTTCAAATTTAGTTTAATGGTGTGTTATAATACAAAATCAGTAAATTTTAAAAATCCAGGATTTTAACATGATTTTTATTGAACTGGCCGGGACAATTTTTCTGACCTTGAATCCGGGACAATCCCGGTTTTCTGGGACATATGGCAACCCTAATTGCAGGCTGACAACATCTTGGGGGAGTGCATGTGTGTGTCTCAGATATCCGGGCACATGTGCCCTCACCCCAAGGAAACAGATGCTCAGGCTGCCGGCTTCCTTGCGGGGAGACCGAGTGCGTGCACTCTCAGCCCAAGGAAACCGGCGCTCAGACCGTGGGAGAGCCAAGACCCAAAGTTGGAGACCTGCTGACTTTGGGTCTTGGCTCAATCCAAGGGCAGCGGGAATCCCCGCTGCCCTTTCCAAAGAGTCCGACGGATCTACCCCCCTGTTCCCTTTCCTCTTTGGAAACCGGCGCTCTTCGGAAAGCGAACCGGGCTTTTTAAAAATGTGCAATCAATGTATCGCACAACATTTAAAACCGGATAACACTAAGACTTGTGGAACCGAGTTTTAGCATTAAACGAGGTATTAATGTAATTCTATGTTGACAAGTTTTCAATAGTTGAAATATTAAAATAATTTTTGAATAAATAATTTTAAAACAATGCTTCTCCCTTCCAGCAGTCTTACAGCCTGAAACATTCAATCGCTCACACACACACACACACACACACACACACACACACACACACACACACACACACACACACACACACACACACACACACACCAGTTTATGACTATGCGAGGATAAAGATTAAATTTCAATATTTTACCTCCTTCCAGGGAGTGCCGCTGCCTTTTCATAATTCTTCAGATCAAGTCGAAGGTGAGTTTAGTCTTGACGTTTATTTTCCTGCAAGAGGAATCAGGATTCAGCCCTGTCTAGAATGTGTAGCCTTTCAAACCATTTTGGACTAAAGTTCCCATCATCTGTGTGTCTTGTCATGCCTGCCACAAGACCACGGAAACGTCTGCAGAAGCAGACAGCGCTGGTTCTTCAGGATTGAAATAGAGTTGAGCACTGAACCCTAGAGTCGGATACAGCTGGCTTTCGAGCAAGGCAAAGCTTTACCTTTACTAAAGAGTTGGGGGAGGGCATTGCCCTATTGTTTGGAGGGTGCCACCCTTGCCATAGCCAGGCACCATGAAAATATCCCGTCACGTCTGCTTTTTCTGAGAAAGAGCTTTTTAATGGCTAAAACAGCAGGGATAAAGGGTGGGATTTCTTTAGTTTTGCTTGGGTAGGTTTTTACTCCTGCACCTCTCTTATATTCCTATTTGTAACCTTTTCAGATTCAGAGCCACAAATGGTCTTGATTGCATGTGGACCATTCACAACCTCAGACAGCATCACCTATGACCCCTTGTTGGACTTAATAAATGTTATTAATAAAGACAAGCCAGATGTTTGCATTCTGGTAAGCATGAAGTTTCCATGAATTATACCTCGGATAACATCCATTTTCTAGCGGTTTTGGACTTTATGCGATGCATGAAAACCGCGACTTCATCCGAATCGGACTTTATCCAAGGCACCACTGTATATATGGTAGTTTATTCTTCATTTTTGAAGAAGACCATTTCTATCATGCTCACTGGGGTGGGTGGGGATACTTGCAGCTTCAGATGATATTCTGAAAGTTGTGGGGAAAGTGTGTGGAATGAACTCACCCAAAGGTGCCTTCATTTTTTGTCTATAAATACCACCCATAGATAAGAAAAAGAGTCTATTCTATTGATTCTCCATCTATACTGTATATCAGTTGTGTTTGGAGTGATATTTCTTGCAAACCACAACTTTAGATTTAACTTTGTTAATATTCATTGAGGTTGTTTTACTCCCACTCTGCATATTCATCCAAAGCTGTATTGCCTGTAGTTCTTATCACATCTGGCAAACACTTGGGTTTTTGTGGAAGCTTTCCTGTTCTTTCTAAACTTGGAATTATAGAACATTCTTTCCCCCACTGCTTTCCCTTAATTTTTCCACAGTGCTTAAAGTACCTTGATTAATTCTTCAGAAATGATGTTGGTAGTTAATTAGGGTGTTGCTTTCCTGCCTGTGGTGACCTTAAACTTCCTTTGATTGTTTGTAGCTTGGACCCTTCCTTGATGCAAAGCACAAACAAGTTGAGGTAAGTTCAGAGTGAAAAGGTTTAGAGCCGGTTAGGGGCCATTCAACAATTACGTGATCCTTTTTCTGGGGGAAATTGACCCCCTCCCCCCTATGTAATCCAACCGTAATTTTCTCTTTGACCCCCTCCCCCCTTTAAAATTACATGATCTGAACCAAATAGTACTGTATTTTGCACCACCAACCAGTGATGGCGCTGCAGGGGAAATGGACAGGCAGGCCAATTGCACTGAAGCAGGATGCAATGCTCTAGCCTAGCCTCTTGCTCTCTCTCCCTGCAACCAGGAAGCATGGCTTTCCCCCTCCTCAATTTTCACCGCATGGAGCAAGGCACAAAGGTAAACGAAACCCTTTCTTTTAATGCACAGGTTTGATTTCCCACTGTCGGTTAGAAACAGCTCCAAATGGATTACGTAATTTTGACCTGAATCCCCCCCCCCGACCCCATGTAATTTTTTCTGTAATTCAGATGGCAGACATCCCCCCCCCCCTTTGAGGATCACATAATTATTGAATGGCCCCTTATGAAAGTTTGTTTTTTTCTCACCTGTCATCTGAGTGGGCTTTCTCAGTGCTGGCCCCCTAATAGTTTAATCCAGGGTTCCCAAACTTTTTGTGCCGTGCGCCGGACCATGCTCCCCCCCGGACAGCTGAGTGGGCCAGTCACATTGTTCCTCCCGCCATAAACACTGCTGTAAAATGCATCCGTGGCTGTCAGAAATTATTCTGGGTAGAAAGGATTTTTCTGCGGAAGAAACTCCACTCAGGGAACGCCCAAATGAGGCTCCTTTCATTTCCCCAAGAGCTATAGTTTCTCTGTCTTTTTGTTTTCTCTTAGGACTGCCAGCTCACTTCCTCCTTTGAAGATGTTTTCAAAATGTGCATGAAGACAATAATCGAAGGGACAAGAAGGTAAGACTCTTAGGTTGCCCCGATTCTGCAGGTAGGTCCCTGTGTTGCAAACACTTTGGAAGCCCTCAGTCTTTGGAATCGCCTGCACAAAAGAAGATTTAGATACCGTATATTTTGGACCATAAGACACACTCCCCTGCCCAAAAGTGGGGTGGTGGTGAATGAGGGTGCGTCTTATAGTCCAAATGCTGTCCAGCATGGCTGTTGTAAAAGGATATTTTACAACAGCTGCGGCAGGCCGAAGACCTTCACTGCCGCCGCCACAGCTGTTCCGGGGCCAGGGAAGAAAGAAGGACTGGGAAAAGAAAACCTGTGGGCCATTACCACAGGTGGCCACAAGAGGGCGCAAATCACAATTTCCCATTTAAATGCATTGGAAATCAATTTCTTGTATTCTAAAGCTTTTTTGTTTGTATGTTCCCAATGCATTTAAGTGGGAAACCAAACCTGTGCATAAAAAGAAAGGGTTTCATTTGCCTTTCTTGTTCCTGCTCCATGTGCCCCTGCTCCTTTGTCCCTGCTACATGTGGTCAAAATGGAGGGGGAAGCCATGCTTCCTGGTTGCAGGGAGAGCAAGAGGCTAGCCTAGATCAGTGCTTCCTGCCACAGTGCAATTGGCCTGTCTGCCCATTTCCCCTGCAGCACCACTACTGGTTGGTGATGAAAGTACAACACTATTTGGTTCAGAATCCCCCCTTTTTTTCCTGTTCTAAAAACTCTTATGGTCAGGTGTGTCTTATGGTCCGTAAAATATGGTACTGAGCAAGCCAATAAAGGTATCTCCTTCTTCTTGCAATTGTTTAGTAAAATACTGTCGCAATATCAGTAAAATAGCAATATCTATGGTTTAAATATTTTTTAGCTACAAGGAATATGTTACAGAAATACTAGCTCCGCATGCTTCAATGGATCTTCCCCTCTCAGATGTTCTGCTTCTACCATATCAAACCCATTTCTTTTCTCTCCAACAGTGCTGGTTCAAACCTGGTAATCGTCCCTTCTCTAAGAGATGTCCACCATGTTTGCATTTACCCCCAGCCACCTTTCACTTGCTATGAGCTGTCAAAAGAAGACAAGCAGGTAATTCAAGGAAACCACCCTTGTTTAAGGCCTTGGTTTGGTCTGTTCTGTGTTGGGTGCAAATTGGGGCCTCCCTCCCTCTTCCCTTTTCTAATTTCAGAGAGTCCTTTTCGTCTCAGACCCATGCACCTTGGAAGTCAACGGGGTGGTGTTGGGCCTGACATCAGTGGACTTACTCTTCCACATGGGTTCTGAAGAAATCAGCAGGTAAGTGGAAAGCCATGCTAAACCACTTCTTTCTTTATTCGTGTCAGAGGTACCACCAGCATATAATAACATACAAAGTTAAAATTAACATACCGTATATACTCAAATATTATTTGGGTTTTAGCCTCCAAAATGAGGTCCAAAAATGAGACTTGGCTTATAATCGGGTCAATGTAAACACTCAAAAATATGCCCACGCAAATGTCTAAATTAATTTTACCGTATTTTAATGTACTGTATTTCAATTATTGAAAATCACTAGCAGCTGTTGCATTTTCCACCCCCGACTTATACTCGGGTCAATCTACTTTCCTAGTTTTAGAGGTCCAAATTAGGTACCTCAACTTATATTCGGGATGACTTATAGTCATGTATATAGGTATCTAAAACAAAAGAATTAAAAGGTCTAGGTCAGTGATGGTGAACTTATGGCACGCGTGCCAGAGGTGGCGCTCGGAGCCCTCTCTGTGGGCACCTGTGCAGTCACCTCAGCACAGAGTCCACCCTGCACCTCTGCCCAGCAGCTATGCTTTCAATATACAGTGGTACCTCATACAACGATTTTAATCCGTTCCACAGGGCTCGTTGTTGTACAAAACAATTGCTATACGATACATGCATCGTATAGCGATTTTTCCTATGGCCTGGATCGTACAACAAATTTTTTTTGCTTAGTGTTTTTTCCCATTGAAAAATTGCATGATTTTTTTCCATAGGGAAAATTGTTATGCAGGATGCCATTTCTCCCCCCAAACCTAATTGTTATGCAATTTCATTGCTATACGGGGCAATTGTATGAGGTTCCACTTGTATTTCTAAAAAATAACTGAAGAGACTCTGGAGTGATAACTTGGCACGCGTTACCTGAATCTACATTAGTTTCACGTGCACACTTTGCTCACTGCCTAGATTTCGGTCAGGAGTGATTGTTCCTACCAACTCCTGTTAGCTCCCCATCTCTTCATAACTAGTTTCATGTTTAATATATTATTTTACAGCCAGGTTAGGATATTTTGTCCTTCATCTTCTCAGTGTTGTCCCCGTTTCTTTTCCACCCAAGTTCTTCCAGTGTCCTGGACCGTTTTTCCCGAATCCTCAAGCATATCTTGACGCAGAGGAGGTAAGATCTTTAGTTAGAAAAAAGCAAGTTCTCCCCTCTTTAATTTCCTCCCTCCTTATTGTTGTTGTTACTACTACTACTACTACTTCCATTTAAACCCCGCCCCTCTAGGTGGTATCCCTACTCTGGGCGGCTAACAAGATGAACTCACATATTAAAACATATTAGAAACACATATTAAAAATACAAAAAGCCTATTGACAGCAGAGAGAGGCAAAATAAGAAACCTGGCGCCGATCCATTATCAACACCTCAAAGGCCTCATTAAAAAGGAACGATTTGAGCTGCTTTCTGAGTGTAGACAGGGATGGGGTCTGGTGCAATCCAACTGGGAGGGAGTTCCATAAGGTTGGTGCCACCACCGAGAAGGCTCTCCTCTGAGTCGTGGCCTTCCTTGCAAATTAGCACTTGAAGCTACGCTGTCTGGGAGGGTCAAGTGATGCGGGCTGATGTCCTGAGGGAAAGACGCTCCGCCAGGAAGGAAAGGTCCCAAACCGTTTAGGGCTTTAAAAGTTAGAACTAACACCTTGAACCTGATACGAAAAGGAACGGGTAGCCAATGGAGCCGTGCTAGTGCTGGAGAGATGGTTGAATTTTGCACCCATTGTAGCCTCCATACCAGGACCAAAGGAAGCCCCACGTAGAGACCATTACAGTAATTGATACATGAGATTACCAGCAAGGTAGATGACTAGTGTTATGAGGGATCGCCTGTCCAAGTAGGGACACAACTGATCTATTTGATAAAGATGGGGGGAAAGCAGTTTTTCATACTGCTGCAATTTGTGCTTCTAGGGTCAGAAGGTGATAAAAAATGACACACACACACACACACATCCAATATATTACTGCTTCCAAAAACTCAATTGATTTAGTGCTGGCCTGCCACCTTTACCTTTAACCAGTGTATATTCCAAACATGGCTTCCATGTTTCCCAAACATTTCTGGCTTTCGAACTGCTAGGTCGGCAGGAGCTGGGACAAAGGCGGGAACTCACTCCGTCATGCAGCACTCAGGTCTCGAGCAGCTGACCTGCCATGTGAATCAATCTAATATGTAGTTGGCAGAATCTCAAACTCCTTTTCTCCTACACTGTACCATTCTCTGTAGTGGAAAAGGACCAAGAAGAAGAAGGAAAAACCTTGGGACGTGGTGCCTTTTTCAGGCGTTGGATTTAGAGACTGCATACCTCCCAGGGAGTGGGCATTGCTGGAATTAGCATTAGGTGATGTAGAGCATAGCTTGGGGTTGGGTTGGCCCCTGAAGGAGTGGCATAGCAGCTGTAGGGTATATCTGGAGAGAATTGCAGAATGATAGGTAACAATATCTTCTTCCCTTTCCCCATCACTGCCTGCCTCAAATCCAAAACAGTTATTATCCTCTCTACCCTCCTGTCGAAGAGATGAACATCGATTATGAGAATTTCTACCACTATGCAGCTCTACCAGTCACCCCGGACATATTCATCATCCCATCAGACCTGAAGTACTTCATTAAGGTGAGGCACACAAAATATTTTAAGAGATTTTAAGGATTTAGGAACCGTAGGAAAGGAGTTCCGGAAATTCTCCCACTCCCACCCCTTTGGACAATAACTCCCAGACTCCTTCAGCTGAAAGGGTTTAATTTAATTTAATTTAATTTAATTTAATTTTCCAATTTGTATAGCCACCCAACTCAAAACGACTCTAGGCGGCTCACAACATTAAAAAACAATACAGCAGTCCAAAACATTTAAAAACCCATAAGAAACCCAATTTAAAAATACAGTAAAACTCCGACTTACAAATGCCTCGGGTTACATAAAATTCAACATGCATAATGATTGTGCTAAAACCATGTCCCAATTTACACGATTTCCTATGGGTTTGCTTCGAGTTACATAAACATTTCATTTTTCTTATGGGTTTTCTTCGAGCTACATAAACATTTCATTTTTCCTATGGGTTTGCTTTGAGTTACATAAAAAAACCAATTTAAGCAAAAGCCTACGGAACTGACTTTTTTCGTAATTAAATGAACGAGGATTAAAAGAACAAGGGAGCGATATTGCTATATCAGACAGCAGGCACGGGCCACCCCGTCGCTGGTGCCCCACACCTGCTTTGCCAGCTAGGTTTTTAGCCCTTTCCTGAAGGACAGCAACTCCGTCTGGAGACGCAGCTCAATGGGCAGGAGGTCCCAAAGGGCCGGAGCAGACACAGAGAAGGCCCTCCTGGTGCTTAGAGAGATGAGCCTCCCTAGCAGATGGCACAATAAGAGAGCCTCTCCGGTCCGCTCTGACGGGCAGATGTCCTTGGGGTGATGCGGTCTCTTAAGAATCTCGGCCCACTACCATGTAGGGCTTTAAAGGTCATCACCAACACCTTGAACTGCACGCGGAGGCACACCGGCAGCCAATGGAGCCTCTGCCGCAGCAGTGAGGCATGGGCATAATGCCCACACCCCATCACCACACGGGCAGCCGCATTTCGAATCAGCTGCAGCCTCCGAATGATCATCAAGGGCAGCCCCATGTAGAGCACATTACAATAATCCAGTCTGTAGGTGACTAGAGCATGCGTGACCATAAGCAAGGAGTCCTGGTCCAGGAGCGGGCGTAATTGCCGAACGACACGAAGTTGTGCGAAAGCCCTCCTGGCCACGACTGCCACCTGCTTGTTGAGCAGGAGTCGTGAGTCCAGGAGGACCCCCAAATTACGCACTGGGTCTGTCTGAGGCAAAAGAGCCCCATCCAGAACCAAAGATGTTATCTCCCGAGATAACGCAAGGCCCCTCAGTCTTGCCAGGATTCAGTTGCAGCCCGATGTGCCCCATCCAGACCCTCACAGCCTCCAGACACTTGGATAGGACTTCCGCTGCATCGCTTGGATCACCACGGGCCGAGATGTACAATTGCAAATCATCCTTTTTGACTGCAATACGGTTGTGTGGATCTTCTGACCTTACTTTTGCTCTTATCATTGTCCACGACCACTTCCTGCCCAGGATGTCCTCCAGTGCATCTGTATCAATCCGGGACGGCTGACCAAAGGCCAGGTGGGCGGCACCTACGGGCGTCTGTGGCTCCAGCGAAAGGCCTCCGAGGGGGGACGCAAGAGCCCCTGCGTCTCCGCTCAGGTTGTCCGGATCTAACCTGGTCTTTAGACTGAACCTTGCTATGGAGGATTTAGAGATGGAGCGCAACAGTTCCTGGGTCGGAAGCGGGAAACGCTGCGAAGGGTTTCTCTGCCTTGAGGCTGCAGCTGCTTGGGATCTTTCCATCTGCTTCATGCAGCCAAAAATGCTAAGAATCCAGGACAGTCGAAGAGATTGCACTTCACAGTCTGATCCAGTTGCCCTGAGCAAGGCGGGTCGAAAGGAATATTGTCTTGTTGGTGCGCACGTTTGATAAGTTGAAATAAATCCTGTTTATTGCTTTGCTTTACCTTTCTTTGTTTACAATTGATCGCGCTTCTTTCATGCCGCAATCTTATTTATTTGTAGAATCTCGAGTTTCCTGGACTGAGAAGCAGAGACACTCCAGATGTTCCTAGACATCTTACTAAAACAGCACATTTTTTAGCATGAATCATAGCATAATGGTGTTGGAAGGGGCCTATAAGGCAAAGGCATCCAACTCCCTGCTCCATGCAAGAAATCAAGTCAAAGTCTATTTGACCTATGGTGGTCGGTCTGATTTCCTTTTGAATGCCTCCAAGCGTTGGAATGATCATGACCTACTGAGGTCATTGGTTCCATGGCCGTTGATGCTCAAATGGTTAGGAAGTTTCCCTGATATTCAACAGAAATCTGGCTTCCAGTAATTTAAACCCGTTATTACGTTTCCTGCACTCTGAGATCATAGAATAATTGAGTTGGAAAAGGCTTTATAGGTCATCTAGTCCAACCCACAGCGTTCCGTGCGCTCCGGTGTCTAGTCATGCCTGCCACATGACCACGGAAACGTCTGCAGCAGCAGACAGCGCTGGTTCTTCAGCTTTGAAACAGAGATGAGCACTGAACCCTAGAGTCAGATACAACTGGCTTTCGAGCAAGGGAAACCTTTACCTTTACTAGTCCAACCCACCAGCTCAGTGCAAGGATCTCAATCGGAGCAAATCTGGCAAAAACCATACAGCGAAAATCCCTATGGGATGCATCGTCATGCGTTGCACGATTTTCCCCATAGAGATTTCCGTTGTATGATGCATCCCATCGGGATTTTTGTGATACAAGGCATGCTCCGTATAACGACAAAATTCGTATAACGAAATGCCTTACAGAACCGACTATTTTTTCATTATGCGGGGTTCTACTCTACTGTACTGTACTTTGAATCTGGCAATCAACCCTTTGCCTTCCAGGTGCTACATTTCTGCTAGAAGGGACATAATAAAATTGTTGTCATTGGCCCATCGTATGCCAACCTAGGAGTTCGAAAGCAAGAAATTGCAAGTAGATAAATAGGGACCACTTTGGTGGGAAGTTTATTTATTTATTTATTTAAATTTATATGCTGCTCAATCAGGAGAACCCGACTCAGTATTCAACTTCCCACCCACAGAGCACATCTTTCTAGAAGGATTTTTCAGATCCTGGTATCTTACACTTAATAATAATAATAATAATAATAATAATAATAATAATAATAATAATAATAATAATAATAATAATAATAATAATAAAGCATATTTTATGATGTCAGATGTAAATTAATGCAAAACAGCAAAGGCTAAACAGGGAGGATGATTCTAATGCAAAGGAATTTAGGGCGGATAGTTTTAAGCGTGCAGCCAATAGAGTCTGCCAAAGACAAGGCAGACAATTAAAGGGAAGAGGCCCAGGGAGCTGTTCTCTTCCTTCGATTCCCGAGTACTGCAGGACGGAATGAGCCCCTGTCTTTGTCCCAGCTCCTGACAAACTAGCAGTTCGAAAGCAAGTAGATAAATAGGGACCACTTCGGTGGGACGGTAACAGCGTTCTGTGCATTCTGGTGTCTAGTCATGCCTGCCGCGTGACCACGGAAAACATCTGCAGAAAGCAGACAGCGCTGGCTCTTCGGCTTAGAAACAGAGGTGAGCACTGAACCCTAGGTCGGATACGACTGGCTTTCGAGCAAGGGAAACCTTTGCCTTTAATGAGCAGGACCATTAAGCTAGGGCCCCCCAAACTATGGATCCGGCCCCCAACACCAATCCATCCGGCCCGCAAAGCCCTCATTGCTCCTGGAAGTGGAAGTAAAATGTGCCCGTACTTCCTGGAGCAATGAGGGCTTTGTGAGCCACACGGATTGGCATTGGGGGCCGCATTTGGCCCACGGGCCATAGTTTGGACAACCCCCCTGGTTTAATGGTTTAATCCACCCCTGCCAGCCTTCAGCACTGTTGGGAGCAAACAAGGGCGCAAGGAGGAGGGGGTGAAGGGGAGGGATTATTCAAATGGAGGGGGCGGAACTACGGGAGCGATTGGCTGCAGCTCAGGGAGGCGGGGCTTCGCGGCGGGTGGCACTCCTTGGCAAGCAGCGGTTAGGCGTCAGTCGCCGCGGGAAGAGGAGCGGCTCGGCTCGGCTCGGCTCGGGTGGGTCCAGGTGAGTGGGGCAGGCAGGTGAGAGGGGAGGAGGAGGAGGAGGCTGGCTGGCTCTTGTGATCTGGGTGCATTAATAATATTAATTAATAATAATTAATAACAATAGACCCTCCACTGCAAGAAGAAGCACAGCAATGTTTCCCCTTGTGCTCGCTTTCCATGTCTGAGGAGAAACCAGTTTTGGGGATTCCGTAGGTTTAAGCATCGATTCCTGAGTGCTGCAGGATGGAGTGAGCTCCCGTCTTTGTCCCAGCTCCTGCCAACCCAGCCGTTCGAAAAGCAAGAAATTGCAAGGAGATCAATAGGGGCCACTTGGGTGGGAAAGGTAACAGCGTTCCTGTGTCTAGTCATGCCTGCCACATGACCACGGGAAACGTCTGCAGAAAGCAGACAGCGCTGGCTCTTCGGCTTTGAAGCAGAGATGAGCACTGAACCCTAGAGTCGGATACGACTGGCCTTCGAGCAAGGGGAACCTTTAACTAGGTTAAGCATTGTGTCTGCTTCATCTGTACGGAGAAGGGGTTGTGAGCCTCTTTCTGTCACAAGAGAAGTGGCTCCATAATAATTACGGGTCATCAGAAATTATTCTGGGTTGGAAGGATTTAATGCTGGAAAAACTCCGCTTTGGGGACGCCCGAATGAGGCGCATTTTTCATGTCCCCAAGATCTTTTTCTCCACCCAACCAAAGGTGCACCTATTGATCTACTTGCAAATGTCTTGCTTTCGAACTGCTAGGTCGGCAGGAGCAGCTGGGACAGAAGACGGGCGCGGCTCATTTCCTCATGCAGTACCCGGGTTGCCAGCCTTCCAGCTAACAGGGTGAGCCTCTTGACCACTGAGCCACCGGAGCCCCTTTGGGTGCAGTAACACACACACACACACACACACACACTTTGTTTGTTCGACTCTCACTCCCTGACTCTTCCCCTAGGACAGAGATTCTCAGCCTTCGGCCCACAGGCCAGATGCGGCCCACAGAACCATTCCATGTGCCTCCCCCCACCGCCTCCACCACATCCGGAAGTGCCATGTGGTAGAGGAAGAGCGAAATGGCCGTCCGGCCCCCGAAGCTGTCTGAGGAAGCGTGACCCGGCCCCCCGGCTTAAAAAGCTTGAGATCTCCTACCCTAGCATAACGCCAGCCCTGAGGGTGTGCCGGATGGGTGATTTCCAGGTACAGCAGGGTAAACCAGTCAACCTTTCCCCTCGGCGCCTTGTGCTCCAGTGCCAACATTTTTTTGCGCCTGTAAGAATAAATTAGAGTTTATTAAGAGGCGTGAAAAGTGTCCTTGGCTCACAGGCAGGGTGGGATGTGCGCACCGGGCTAATTTGAGTCCCAGTATGGGTGGCCACTTGCCTTTCTCAGGACCTGCTCTTGTGTCTCCATTCATGTGAAAGTCAGTGGGCCTTTACTCCTAGGTAAGCAGGTGCGTGCATGTTTGGAGCTTTATTCCCACTAGCCTTCAGCCAGGGACATTGACACATAAAAATGCAGATTTAATGTTTGGACTGCCTGCCTTTGGGGCACAGTGCCCTGGAATAGTTATATATGCTCCACTTAGGAGCATAAGTTGTGAGTCATAGGGCAACTGTGTGGACAAGGTGGAGAACTGTGAAGGCCACCTTTAGTTTCTTGGAGGTGATTGATTGATTGATTGATTGGAAAGGGTGAGAAATAATAAACTTAGAAGTTCCCGTTAAAACTCACAGGCAGATTGTACAAGGCGAGGCCACAATCCCAGGCTATCATGTGGGAGAGTGCTCCAAATTATGTACTGTGTAAGGTTCCCTTTTCTCGAAAGCCAGTCGTATCCGACTCTAGGGTTCAGTGCCCATCTCCGTTTCAAAGCCAAAGAGCCAGCGCTGTCTGCTTTCTGCAGACGTTTCCGTGGTCATGTGGCAGGCATGACTAGACACCGGAGCACACGGAGCGCTGTTTCCCTTTCCCACCGAAGTGGTCCCTATTGATCTCTTTGCAATGTCTTGCTTTTCGAACTGCTAGGTTGGCAGGAGCGGCGGAAAAGTCCAAACCGTAAAGAACGTCTATAAAAATAATAATAATCCTAGCCCATAAAAAGCAGGCCATCTGGTGAGCAGGGCCTGCCTGTTCTCATCTGTCTTGGACGTGGACTTCCACGCTCTGGAAACTGAGGCAGGGAAGGGGGAAGTCCCGACCCGGCAGGATTGGTCTGAGAACTGGGAGTTCTCGGATACTCCAGTTTGCCACTCTCTAGTCCCACCCTGTCTTTTGGGCAGCATAAACCCCTGTGTGAATGCCCATCCTTCTTTACATCTGTCCTTCGGGGATCATTTTGCCCCCCAACGTATTGTCTTGTCTGTTGGGGTCTAGGGCAGGGGTTCTCAACCTTTTCAAGCCGAGCGCCGGACAACTTCGAGGGCCAGACGGCCATTATGCCCTGCCTGCCGCACATGACACTTCCAGGTGTGGCAGACGTGGTAGGGCCCCCACATGAAATAATAATAATAATAATAATAATAATAATAATAATAATAATAATAATAATAATAATAATAATAATAATAATAATAATAATAATAAAATTTATATCCCGCCCTACTCAACCCAAGGGTGACTCAGGGCGGCTTACAACAAAGGAAAACAGATATAAAAAGAATGGAAAAATACAAAATGTAAATATAAAAACAAATACGAAAAAAATACAAAATGTAGGTATAGATACGGAGCCCGGCTCAACGTCACGAGCAGAGACCGGATAGAGCCTGGGCCCCACATCCCCGGGCCGGAAGAGTGGGCACTGAGGCTTCGGTTTTGGCGGCGGCATGTGCGGCATCTTTGCAAGCCCTCCCAGCATGCAGGGCTCGGAGGGCGGAGACGGCGCATTTTTTTAAAAAAATGGTGGTGTGGGCTGCATCCAGTCCCCGGGCCATAGGTTGAGCATTGCTGGTCTAGAGGTTTACCCGTCATAGTTTAGGGGTGTTGATCTCGTGAATTATGTACAGCATTCTGGGATCTCTGCCAGGCCTTCAAAGCCAATAATACCTAACTCAGAGCAGAGGGGAGCAGCTTTGTAATTTTAGATACCCCCACCCCGCTGGGAGCTATCTTTGGATAACTGGGCACAGCGCATGGATCATGTCCTGCTGGGTGGTGAGGTGGAATATGTGCCACCTGTTGTACATATGTGCATAGTCTATGGGGACCCTCCTGGATTTTGCAGTGGCGGGCTGATGGTAATCATTTCCATAGTTTGGGAATGTTAGAGGCACCACCTCCACCCCACACTATCCTCCAGGCAGCATGTGCCCCACAAAATGGTTTTGTCAAGTTCTGGTGCTAACTTATACTTAAGTATAATGCAGGTTTGGGGAATTTTGGCCTTCCAGTGGTTTTTGGACTACAGTTTATGTTTATTCGATTTATACCCCGCCCTATTCAGCACAGGCCGACTCAGAGCGGCTAACAACATATAAATGACCCCAAAGGGGTTTACATACAAGATAAGATCCAAAATGATTTACATACAAGATATAGTAAAGGTTTCCCTTGCTCGAAAGCCAGTCGTATCCAACTCTAGGGTGCAGTGCTCATCTCTGTTTCAAAGCCAAAGAGCCAACGCTCTCTGCTTCTGCAGACATCTCCATAGTCATCTGGCAGGCATGACTAGACACCGGAGCGCATGGAGCGCTGTTACCTTCCCACCAAAGTGGTCCCTATTTATCTACTTGCAATTTCTTGCTTTCGAACTGCTAGGTTGGCAGGAGCCTGGGACAAAGACGGGAGCTCAATCTGTCCTGCAGTACTTGGGAATCGAACTGTTGACCTTCCGCCTCCCAGTCAGCGTCTTATCCACTTGAGCCACTGCAGTACAGAATATAAAATACGATAAGACAAATAAATATACAGAATATACAATATACAGTACAATAATACAATACAGGCCGGCACAGGTGCTCCGACTCCCCCCCAGCCAACAGGACCGGGGGAAGGATCTCCGAGACTATATGCAAAATTCAAAATACAAAATATCCCAAGTGCAGTTCATTATAAAGTTATGCCAAAATGCAAGATACAATATCAAATACAAGGTGGCAAACAAAATACACCATATAGCAGAAAGAAAATACAGTATAACAAAGAGCAAGGTCGGAAATACAATAGCAGACAGTAACAATAACAACCCAATAGTAGCAATAATAATACGACACACGACTCACTCCAGTCCCTGGTCAAAAATTGAGAAAGTGGTGGCGGCGAAGTCTCGATGCCTCAACAGCCTTTTAAGTCCTGGTCGGAGGCAGCTGGACTTCGGTGTCCGGTGCTGCAGGGGTCTCTCCGCCCCCCCAGGCGGGCCGGAGGCGGGGGCGAAGTCGGCCTTTTGAGTCCTGGCCGGAGGCAGCTGGAGGTGGGGCCCAGTTCCCAGAAACCTCAATCAGTAATGGTCAGCGATCTGTGGAAAGGACAGCCCCAAATGTTGGGAGTTCCCCCTAACATCCCATCCTTACCTGCTGTGAAATTGTGGCTCTTCGCTTGTTAATGATCTGTTGTTATCACTGTTTCATACCATTGACCAGTGCATATATTTATTTGTTATATTTGTATACCGCTTTCCTCACCCTAGGGCGACCCAAAGCGGTTTACAGCAAGACACCGGCGGCCTCCGGACCTCCGTCTTTGACCCCTTCCACCTGAAAGGTAGGTCTGGGCAAATTTTCAGGGGGGATTGTGGTGGGAAAGGGGGACGCATTGAAGACTATCAAACATACTTCTTTGCTTTATATGTATAGATTATGGGGTGCATGAGATTGTGGGGTCGGGGTTTTCATAAGCTGTAAACCATAAGCATCACTATTATAACAAAGTCAGGCTTGAACTATCTCACTTTGCATGCAACGAGTCTGTCTCATATTTGTTTCACCTTTTAAGTTGCATTACTGGACTGAATGGACATTTGCACGATATTCTAATGTTCCAAGTTGCACCTGTACATATCCACCTTTGGTGGAATGGTATATGATCCTAAGGATTGTTTGCTCTGGCAGAGGGGGAATCTCAGAAATCTTATTCACAATTTGTTTTGTGCCTTCTGGTAGCATTGTGGACCTTAAATGGGGTGCATAAACCATTCAGCACTATTCTAGGACCAGATAGGTTGAAGGTTGGACCCCAGCATAGCTGCCAAGTATCCCATTTTGGCTGAGAAATACCGTAGTTCTCTTTCCCACCGTCTTTCCGTATTAGAACAGCCAGAAAAAGGGGTTAAGGTGTGCGCATGTGCGAACGCCCAGAAAAGGGGTTACTGCACATGCGCACCCATCAGAGGCAGTGGCACACATACACAAATGCCCAGAAAAGGGATTATTGCGCATGCACGCCCATTAGGCAGCACCTGGAAAATTTCCCTTACTTCCACAACCAAAACTTGACAGGTATGGACCCCAGCCACATTTGCCCACCTCTGTTTGAGGATGAGCGCCTGTGGCAGAGCCACCCTGTAGCCCTGCCTCCATGAAGGCTTGCCAGGTGATGTTGGCACCTGAGGCAAAAAAAAAAAAAATCCCGCCGGCCACTCTATCCCAGGGATTCTCAACCTGTGGCTCACAGCACCATTTCATGTGGGCTCCCCACTGCCTCCACCACACCAGTAAAAGTGTCATGTGGTAGAGGAAGGGCAAAATGGCAGTCCAGCCCCTGAAGCTGTCTGAGGGAGCATGACCCGGCCCCCGGCTTTTAAAAGTTGAGAACTGGTCTTATCCACTCCCTGGTGGCTTAATGGTCTTCTGTGTCTTTTGTTCTGTCTCAGGTCCGTGACCTGAGGTGGCTTCTGTGCTCGGCCTCGTTACGGACATGATGTGCAAAAACCTGCCAGTCTGCTGGTACCACCAAGGCTGGTTGCAATTCCACACGCAGGCAGTCTTGCTCCCTAACGAAAAGACCTCCTGGGTTGCCCTTGTGTGGCGGATGTTTTCTAACAAGGCCTGTCCTTTTCTCTAAAACTTTCCCTTCCTGGCCAAGCGGAGGCCGGTCAGTTTAACGGCGGCCTCCCTCTACCTGCCCCGTCAGCAGTTTGCCGGCATGCGGCCCTCCTCCACATTACCGTGCCAAACGCAGAGACAAAAGACGGCTTCATTTGTCAGCCCTGCCATGCCAGAGTTGGCGACGCTAAGCCTTCCTCTGAGTCAAACTCGGTCGTGCCACTTGCTTATTCTTACTCATTGGCCCGTGCAGCCGTGCCCGTCTTTCCAGGCCTTCAACAAGTGTGTATTGGCCATCACTGCTTTTCACAGGGCTTAGTGGTTAAGATGCTGAACTTGAAAACTGGAAGGTCAGCCTTCGAGACCCGAGTGCTGCGTGACAGAGCGAGCGCCTGTTGTCTGTCCCCGGCGCCTGCCAACCTAGCAGTTTGAAAGCAAGAAATTGCAAGGAGATACATAGGGACCCCCTTCGGTGGGAAAGGTAGTGGCGCTCCGTTGCACTCCGGCATCTAGTCATGCCTGCCACATGACCACGGAAACGTCTGCAGACGCAGGCAGCGCTGACTCTTTGGAGTCAGATACAACCGGCTTTCGAGCAAGGGTGACTTTTACCTTTACCTAAAATAAGCACGTGCTTAGTTAGGGCCTCAAGGGAAGGGGGCACATCTTTTCAAATATAAATAACATTGGGTCACCCTTGCTCAAAAGCCAGTCGGATCCGACTCTAGGGTTCAGTGCTCATCTCTGTTTCAGTGCTCATCTCTGCAGACGTTTCTGTGGTTATGTGGCATGGCAGGTATGCCTAAATAAATAACATTTTAAATTACATTTTATTTTACGGTTTATTATTGTTTATAAAGTAAAACCTCGCATAAAGAGCGCCTCACTTAGAGACTAACTTTAATTTAATTTAATTGTTAGATTTATATACCGCCCACTCGGCCGAGGCCGACTTGCTTAAAGAGCAGAATTTTCTCCAAAGCGTCGCCTCGTAGAACATCGGGGTTTGCAACCCCCTTGCCAAAAGTCACAACCGGTCCCTTACCATAGCTTTACTCTGCCTTTCATTGAAGAATTCAGAGCATCAGTTTTAGCAGACCCCTGCTCAAGGGCTTAAGACGCTGGCTGGAAGGCCGGCAGGTCCGCAGTTCGATACCCGAGTACTGCAGGATGGAATGAGCTCCCGTCTTTGACCCAAATCCTGCCAACCTTGCAGTTCGAAAGTAAGAAATTGCAAGTAGATGAATAGGGACCACTTCAGTGGGAGGGTAAACAGCATTCTGTGCGCTCCGGTGTCGAGGCATGCCTGCCACATGTCCACGGAAATGTCTGCAGATGAGCACTGAACCCTAGAGTAGGATACGACAGGCTTTCGAACAAGGGGAAATGGTTGTAGCTTTTACTATTGGTTACACTTCCATCTCACCTCTACTAGAAGACTCTTGGGTGACCTGCATAATATCCCTCATAATATCTTCACAAGAACCTTGCAAGGCAGGTTAGGCGGAGAAACTGTCTGGCTAGGATTCTTCTGTTTTCTTTACAACAAGCCTATGAAGTTGGGTGTGTGTGTGTGTGTGTGTGTGGAGTCTGTGCAGTTGCCAGGACTATCTAATGAGTTTCATTTCTGCGGAATTGCTGTTAGGCAAGAAAAATAATTATGCAAGGAATTATCAGGCCAGAAAATCATAACAACAAAAAAAATATGAGAAAAAGTACCCAGATGCAGAACAAAGGTTGAGAGTAAGCGATCCAGACTCTCACCTCCACCTTTGTCATGCCCGTCTCCAGGCGAAGGGTGACGTTGGAAACACATCGAGGGATCTGGAATGATGCACGTAAGAATTCAGGTGGTACTCTTTCCATAAGAGGCAGGTTAGGTGGGTGGGTGGGCCGGATTCGACTCCATAGAGTAAATGTGACAGGGTTTTGACTTCAAATCGTTTGACTGCGGCTGGGATGAATTGTCCTCCTTTTGTACTCTGGAATTTCAGTACAGTATGTGCAAAGGTGGATCTCTGGGCTGTAAGAACAGTGTGTGTGTGTGTGTGTGTGTGTGTGTGTGTGTGTGCGTGCGTGTATTCCTTGAGGCTGGATTTTTTTCAAAAGGAGGGCATACCTATCCCAGGATCTTCACATGCATACACCCTTCTTCTGTTGCCTTTTGTCTGAAAGGCTACTATAAGGAGGTCACATGAACCTGTGAGGCTCGGAGATTTAATTTGAGGTTATCTATACAGCTGCCAAACAGCAGGTGTTCTGCCTGTGGCACACCTCCGTACTCAGCACTACTAGTTTAAAACGATCAGGTCATAGGTGACGATAAAAAAAAATCTTCCAGAGACTCTGGAAAGCTGCTGCCAACTAGAGCAGACAACACTGCTTTTGATTGGGCTGGTTCTTTTATGGATACCTAAGGACAACCTCTGGGTTGGAGAGATAGGCAGGATATCTCAATGCCATGTCCAGGGAATCCTAAGCAGGTGAAGGCATCTATCTGCTTGGGAATAATACCCTGAAGCACATGGTGAGCCACTGTGTGAGACAGAATGCTGGACTGGATGAGTTCCTGTGGCCTGTTCCAGCAAGGCTGTTCTTATGTTCTTATTAATTATGGATACCTAAGGGCAACCTCTGGGTTGGAGAGATAGGCAGGCTATATCTCAATGCCATGTCCAGGGAATCCTAAGCAGGTGAAGGCATCTATCTGCTTGGGAATAATACCCTGAAGGAAATGGTGAGCCACTGTGTGAGACAGAATGCTCAACTGGATGGGCTGTGGCCTGTTCCAGCAAGGCTGTTCTTATGTTCTTTCATGTCCCGATCAAACCCTGGCCTGCCGAAATGAAGCCACTTGCTTGGCTTTGTCGTTGTCCATTTCCTCCTTGCATGTTTCTGGCAGTAGTAGGCAGACCAGTAAATAAGCTGGACTCTGAATCTCTCCACATCGACATAGAGTTGCCATAATTCTCTCCCACAAAACTGGGACGGAAGTATACTTGACAAAAACGGGCAGGTTATCTACAAAATCGCCTTCTTAATAAACCAAACATAATATACATTAAAAACCCGGATAACACTAAAACTTGGTTCCACGAGTCTTATTGTTATCCAATTTTTAACACTATCCGATGCATGCATGCATCGGATAATGTTAAAATCCTATGGGATGAATCGCATAACGTTAAAACTCCATAGAGATACATCGTAACCAGCACACGCTTTAGCGAACATTATCCGATGCATCCCATAGGATTTTAACATTATGTGATGCACTTTTTTTCCAGATTGCTTAACGTCATGCGGTTTTAGCGTTATCCGATGCAAACGTTATCCAAGGTATTACAGTAATGATAGCTATAAAACACTTTCACATTAAATATAACAATACTTACATGAATTTATTTACAACCGTTCATTCTTACTGTAAAATGATCTATTGTACTTCTGAGAAGTCGCGGTCAACTCTTAACATCCTCAGTTCCAGGAAACACACTGGTCACACTTATCGGGCGGTGGTGTGAGGCGAGGACGTTAAGATTTGTCTCCAGGTATGCTCCAACTCCAATGTGGCAAGAAACCACTCGTTTGATGGCGAGAGTCCGAACTTATTTCAGTGGTGTGTTATAACACATAATCAGTAAGTTTTAAAAATCCGGGACTTTAACAAGGACAATTTTTCCAAGCTTGAATCTGAGACAATCCCGGTTTTCCGGGACATATGGCAGCCCCTACATCCATACAGCTTGTTGTTGTCTGCCAGCAACCTCCACATGTGCATGTTGGTCTTGCATTGAGGGACTCCAACCCTCAGCCTATTCAGGGTCCTCCAAGTGACGTAGGGGAAGTTGAGTTTCTCAGCTATATCCTCCTTTAACAATGTTCCTTGTCCAGTGAGCAACTTCCTCCGTCTTTTAATTTGGTTTTGCTCTTGCGTACCCTCAAGAATGTTTGTTCTTGCCATAAAGCTCTGAGCCGGCGGACTTGAGACCTTCGTTCAGAGGATGCCAAGGGTCCTTCGCTTGCTTAGTTGTTCAGCATCATCTGCTGCTACTTCTCTCCTGATCTTAGGTGGAGCGATACCAACAAGACGGTATATTTTTCTCAACTGGTGTAGGTTTGAGGCATCCTGTCACATACGAGAGATTCTTATTCCTCCCCACCTTCTTATGTTCCTAAAGTGAAACTGGGTGCAAACAGGATATTTAAAGGGAGAACATGCAGAGCATGTTTGATGAGAGGGACATGTCTACAAGGAACATGTCTACAAGCAGGCTAGACAACTTTGGAAGTTGGACAGTTTTTCCACCCTGTGTACAGTATGTCCCCCGTTTCATTTCTCCTGCCTTAATTTAGAAGAGCATTTCAAGTTTTTTTTTTTTAAAAAAGGTGTTTTTCTTTGTTAAAGCAAGAGAAACAAGGGCCATACGATCTGTTTTCCTTCCTGGAGTCTTGGCTTCCTGCACAAACAAAATGAAGAGGGTGTGTATTGCTGTTAAACTCACTGGCTTAAGGGTTGCAGCTGTAAACTGCTTGCGTAGCAGCTTGCAAAGGACACTCCTAGTGCCTCACCTTGCATTTCTGAATAAATCTGAATTTTGCTTTCTCTTTCTGCTTCCTTTTCCTCATACCGAAGAGAGAGAAAGAAAAAAACAATTTCAAGTTTAATTTTTGGGCAGATTCCTAGTGCGTGTGGGCAAAAGCCACTCCGTTAAATCCTTTTGTTGGGCGAATAATCCTTTTAGGCCTTATTGGAAGGACCTTGTTTTTGCAAGCCTGCAAAAGCAGAAGTCAGATTGCTTTGGGAGAGATGGGCGCTGGCTTGGAGGGTGGCCTCTGCGGCTTTGGCACTCAGCGCTGGTTTTCTCCTGCATTGTCACTCAGCGAACAAGGCATTTGTTATCCTTCCCATGTGCAGTCTGACACATCAGTACATAACCCTTTAGGTTTACCTTGTACAGGTGAAACTCGGAAAGTTAGAATATCGTGCAAATGTCCATTCATTTCACTTAAAAGGTGAAACAAATATATGAGATAGACTCACTACATGCAAAGCGAGAGATGCCATTGTAATTGTGATGATCATGGTGTGCAGCGTACATGAGATTATGTGATGATTATGGGGTACATGACATTATTGGGGTTTTCATACACTGTAAGCCATAAGCATCAATATTATAACAAAGTAAGGCTTGAACTATCTCGCTTTGCATGCAATGAGTCCATCTCATATATTTGTTTCACCTTTTAAGTTGCATTACTGAACTCAATGGACATTTGCACGATATTCTAATTTTCTGAGTTTGACTTGTCAATATTCTGTAATGAAAAATTGAGGGGTCCAGTGAGAAATTGGAAGTAGATAAACAGGTACCACTTCGGTGGGAAAGTAAACGGTGGTCTGTGCACTTCCGTGTCATGCCTGCCACATGTCCTCAGAAATGTCTGCAGATGCAAACAGCCTTGGCTCTTTGTTTATAAATGGAGATGAACACCAAACCCTAGAGTCAGATACAACTAGCTTTTGAGCTAGGGAGACCTTTACCTACCATCCCATAATGCTTAGAGCACTCGCTGGGTGGTTTTCACACTCATTAGCATTTTTGCCTCCAACATGCTAGGTGCTCATTTTATCGATCTTGGAAGAAAAGAAAGCTAAATCAACCGAGAGCCCTGTCAGGATCGAGCTTCGATTGTGCGCAGACTTTTGGCTGCAGTGCTGCAACTTAACCAATGTGCCACAAAGGCTCCTTTCATGAGATCTACCCTTCACACATCCCAACACAAAATGATAGCTGTCTCTTTGCCTAATGTTAAAGCCACATTTCTATTGTCCATGCGTTGGACTACACCAGGGGTTCCCGCAGGATTGACCCAGACCGCGGCACCATTTCATGATGGAAATTGTAATTGAATCCTTATGAAGAAGGCTAGCTTTGGAAAAATCTATGAAACTGCAGCAGCTTGTGGATGGTTAAACATGTCATGTCCGCAGTGGCTCTGTTGTGTGAGGAAAACAGGAGCTTCAGGCCAAGAGATCTGGAAAACATTAGTTTTTGGAAGATTTTGTTAAAATATGGTGTCATCCAGTTCGGGGCAGGGAAAAAAAAACTCCCCTTATTTTATTTAAAATATTTATATCCAGTCTTTCCCTTCAAGAAGACCCAAGGAAAGAGTGAAAGAAACAATTTAAAAAAAACCTTACCATGGTATATAAAGGAGAACTGTTTATACATTAAAACCCGGGTGACGACGGAGGTCCGTTCCAACAGCCTCCGTTGTAACCTGAAAAAATGGTAAGCCGGGCTGTAGGTTGAGAACCCCTGGAGCAGACTGTACTGCCTGCCTGGATCGGGTGGTCCATGTGTCATGCTGCAATGCGGAAGGCAAATGGGACGCCACTGCATTGCTCCCAGGACAATCTTCATGGCTGATCGCCAATATTTGGAATCAGATATGGCACTTAAAGAAGAAGAAAGGGAAATAACTTTTCTATTCAAAGGGGAAAGGAGATTGTGATAGTGGCAAATCGATCACTTGAGGTTGCCTTCCTGACCTGAAGCCACCCAAATCTTGCATTCTGGAGGCACCAATATAACCATGCCGTCCACTCTACCCCACCCCAGTTTGTCTGTCTAGCCATGCTTGGCAAACCTTGGCACAAAACCATCTGTGGCATTTAGATATGAAAATACTGGCTTCCTTTCCATGTTTGTTATAGATGGATCCTGTTTTATGTAGCCATTTCTGAAGGTTCAGAGAACACATTTTATAATTGATCTCGGTGCCGATCACAGATGGGCTCAAAGTCCCCAAATTTACTGATGGTTAGGATTCGAAATGCAAGTGTTTAACTTAGCCCTTGCCTTTATTGTTCCAGAGCCAGATTCCACACATCAAAACTTGGGTTTGTCCCCCAGCCTGCGATGGGCATCAGACTTTTATCTGCTTGGAAGGTGCAAGTAAGAGTGAATTGGCATTTCTGAAGAGCCGGAGGACTCTCTGCTGCTGATCTTCACAGGGTACAGATTGTGGCCCATTTGCCAGCATTTTTACAATTCGCTGGATGCTGATCTGGTTGTAAATTGATAACCTTTGTCTCCTTGCATACAACTTTGCATCTTAACCTCCACATTTTGTTGTTGTTGCTGATGGGTCAGGACGGCACGGAATAGAGCGCTTCGTGTCTTCTCCTGCCCTTTCCCCACCACCTGTTGACAAAGATGTCCACCACCAAAGTGCCCATCTATCTCAAAAGGGGAAGCAGACGAGGAAAAAAAGAAAAACTCCGGGACATCCTCTCTTCCGACATGATCAGCCCGCCTCTGGGAGACTTCCGGCACACTATCCACATCGGGAGCGGTGGGGAGAATGACATGTTCGGCGACATTTCCTTCCTCCAAGGGAAGTTCCACCTTCTGCCTCGGTCGGAGGGCAACCTGACTCCAGAGGGGACCGGACACTACATGGTGCCTTTTGAGTTCTCGCGGACTGCCACCATCTCAGGGTACGACCCGCCGCCTTTGGACATCCCCTCGCCCCTTCTGAAGAACGCCATCTCTTTGCCTGTCATCGGTGGCTTGCAGGCGCTTACCTTGCCGTCTGCTCAGGGTCCCCCACCCAAACCGCCCCGCCTGCACCTGGACGACAGGAGCATCACTGCTGCTCCCCAGGTGACAGACCCACCCAGTGAGGGGAGGACTTTGGAGCCCATTGCCCCAGCCACGGAGACCCCTCTGAATGGCTCGGCAGAGGGAGACAAAGAAGAGAAGGATCCCATCATGTCCCACGCAGGTTCTCTCCTCTCCCTCCACATGGACCTGGGCCCGTCCATTTTGGACGACGTTCTCCAGGTGATGGACAGACATCAGATGGGGGACGGGAAGACTCCATTCCAGGATTCCGGCAGGCAGCAGATCCCAACATGACAAGGAGGTTATTTGGCAGAAAGGACCTGGGGCTTTTTAAAGCACAGTGCTTTGTAAATAAGAGTGTGTTGCTGATAACAGGGCTTGCTGGGTGACCTCTGTGTGTGTGTGTGTGTGTGTGAGAGAGAGAAAGGTAGGTTGATCTTTGAGTGCTGCTTGGCCAATAATATAATTTCCCCCCTATGTACAAAGAGCTGACGCATAACCTGTGGTTCCTTCCCTTTCACCATATTGTGTGCCACCCAAAGCAGGGATTGTCCCTGGTAACACACTTTGAAAGGTCTCTCCTTAGCTGTCTGCCTTGCACTCTATTCTGTTATGTACCTTTGCAGAAACAAAGCAATAAATTCAAGAGCCTGATGAGGTTCTGCTTGTCAAATTCACAGTGTTGCAAGTGTGGGTGTTGGGAGGATGAGTTATCACTGCATCACAAAAAAATTAAAATATTGTCTTTTACTTGGTTTAATCCATGACTCCTAGACTAAATCAAGTGCGCTGAATCCAAGTCTGATTCTGCCTAGGACGTCATGATCTTATGTTACCAAATCTCACCCTCTTGGTTATGTTCTTGCATTGATCATGCATGATATATTTGTCACAATTGTAGCAAAAATTGTCCATTTATTAACAGCTGTGCTTATTCATCTTCAGCTCAAAACAGACTCACTATGGCCTAGTTGTACTATCCAATAAGATGGTTTCGCACTCGACACAAGCCCTTGGTCCAGCTCGCCTTATATACCTATTTCTGACATCAGTTCACTGACTTGCCTAGACATGCCCAGCTGCTGCTGGAACATGCATGCCTCCAAGGGACGTGATTCAGGAGGCATAGTGGTAGCTGCAACTGTTCTAATGTTCCCATGTAAAAATACATTACCCAATTACCGACCGTGGTCTGCATCAGAGCTTGGGGGAAAAGTTAGTTCTTGGTACTACTGTGCCCAAACAATCCCCCACATATCCCAATGTATCCAGACTCTTAGCTATGAGAGAGACAGTCTCCTTTGTGCTCATTTTCCGCTTAAATAATTTGCAGCCATGTTGCCTGAATGGGCCAGCCCTCTCCTATTCAGATGGTCTTTCCCCTCCCCACTTGTGAATAAATAGTGGCTCATTAAACTAACAAAGCTTAGCATTGTTCCTAAAGTCCCCCTCCCAAATACTGTGGTCTCTTTATCTCTTGCTGTCAAAGGAGACCAGTGGCTTTGCAAGGAGGCTATGCGCTCGCTCGCTCGCTCGCTCGAATAGGACTGGTGTTTTTTTTTTTGCCAAGAAGGCAATTTTAAGCAGGCTTTTCTAAAGAATGCAAACACATTGCCTTTAGCGGTCTGAAGCCAAGACGGAAAACTTTGCCTGACACCTTGGTCTCCTTGTTGGCTGAAGCCCCACCAGATGTGTGCTGGTTATTATCCAAGAACTGAACAGCTGCTGCTTCTGTCTTTCAGTGTGGGCCCTTCCTAAGACCCTTTTGAATGAACTTCCATCCCTCTGGCCAATTAATTCCAAAGAGAACTGAATCCTGGATTTCACGAGTCTGAAACTTACTCACACAATTGTGCGGGTTGAGGAGCCAGAGGTTGGGACTTTGACACACACACGCGCACTGTTGCGCCTCCTGGGAAAAGAGCGAGAACAGAGGGTGCAGGGCTATACAGGTGAGACTCGGAAAATCAGAATATCGTGCAAATGTTCGTTCAGTTCAGTAAATGCAACTTAAAAGGTGAAACAAATATCTGAGACGGACTCATTGCATGCAAAGCAAGATGGTTCAAGCCTTACTTGGTTATAATATTGATGCTTATGGTTTTATACAGCTTATGGAAACCCCAATCTCATGTACCCCATAATCATCATGTACGCTGTATGTACGCCATGATCATCACAACTATAACGCATTAAGGCATGACATCTCTCGCTTTGCATGTAGTGAGTCTACCTCATCTATTTGTTTTAGCTTTTAAGTGAAATGAATGGACATTTGCACGATATTCTGATTTTCCAAGTTTCACTTGTACACCCAAATGCAGGAACTGCAGTGGCTTAGTGGTTAAGATGCTGAACTTGGATGACTGGAAGGTTGGCAGGTCAGCAGTTCGAGACCCGAGTACTGCAGGACGGAATGAGCTCTCGCTACAAACTTTGTATAGAAATCCAACAATTAAATTAAATATTTTAAAATTAAAATTTGTAGTGAGAGCTCATTCCGTCCTGCAGTACTCGGGTCTCGAACTGCTGACCTTTGTAGTACAAAGAAGAGTCGGGCATGCACACAGTGGACGAACGCCCCCCCCCCCCCCAACGGCGCGATCTCACGTTGCGCATGCGCTGTGATGACTTTTGGCCACAGGCGGCGAGCCGAAGCTGCCAGTGCCCTTGCGCGTCAGCTGCGACGGAAGTAGCAGCGTGCGCATGCGCCTCGATTTAGGCGTGAGTGGGGATGTTTATGGAGGAGAACCGCCGGTCGGGAAAGCGCCACAGGGCCTGTGGCGCATGCGCAGTCGGACAATCCGCGGCAGAGAGGAAGATGGCGGCGGTCGTACAGAATGTGGTGAAGCTGTGAGTGGAACTCTTCTTCTCTCCCCCCCCCTCCTCCCACCTGCTCTGTTATAGTGGTATGGCCCGAACCTCGGAAAAGTCAGCGCAGGAGGCGTTTTGTTGGGGAGAATCCATTTTGCTCGTAGGGGTGGTCGAAAGGGCAAGTCTTTGCTCTTTTTTCCTGTTGTTCAGGGTTAAAGTTTTTTTTTTTGGGGGGGGGACACACAAAATTAAGCAATTACTACTCATGGTGCGGGAAGTTTCAGAAGCAGAGTATCTGAAGAGAAAAGATAGCACCCCGAAATCCCAAATAGGGGTTCCCCCCCCCCCCTAAGTAGGGGAATTTATAAAAACAACACTCAAAAGTAAAAATAAATAAATAAACGAGTTGAAATAAAGCCTGTGAAGTAAGGAAAGGTCACTGAGGCTGAGGGAGTTCTGAACAAAGAATACAGGTGAAACTGAAAATTAAGAATATCGTGCAAATGTCCATTTCACTGAAAAGGTGGAAACATATACATGAGGTAAACTCACTACATGCAAAGCAAGAGATGTCATGCCTTAATGCGTTGTGATTGTGATGATCATGGCGTACATACAGCGTACATGAGATTATGTGATGATTATGGGGTACATGAGATCATTGGGGTTTCCATAAACTGTATAAAACCATAAGCATCAATATTATAACAAAGTAAGGCTTGAACTATCTCGCTTTGCATGCAATGAGTCCATCTCATATATTCGTTTCACCTTTTAAGATGCATTTACCGAACTGAATGGACATTTGCACGATATTCTAATCTTCTGAGTTTGACTTGTCAATATTCTGTAATGAAAGATTGAGGGGTCCAGGAGAGCAAAAAGTCTCTTCCTATACTCCAAAAATAAATTTGGGGAAGGAAAGGAGCAGGACTTCTGAAAAAGAGGGTTACTTGCCCTTCTCTGCCCTAAAAAGCTAGGGAAACCTTTACCTTTACTATCGTTAAATCCAAAGAAAAAGGTAGTTTATGTAAATAGATCTGATAGCAAAGGTTAGTGTAACTCCTAGTCCACGGCATCCCAGCCTGAAATAAAATAAGGAGATGGGGAGGATAAAAGTGAATTTCTAGTGGCTCAAGTTACTAAGATGCTGACTGGAAGGTCAGCAATTCGATTCCCGAGTGCTTCAGGATGGCATGAGCTGCTGTCTTTGTCCCCAGCTCCTACCAACCTAGCAGTTCAAAAGCAAGAAATTGCAAGTAGATAAATAGGGACCACTTCGGTGGGAAGGTAAACAGCGCTCCGGTGTCAACTTATGCCTGCCACATGACCACGGAAATGTCTGCGGAAGCAGACAGCGCTGTGTTGAACCTTGTCAATGAAACTTTCACTGTCAAACAGCATGTCTTTCAATATGTTATTGTAGTCTGAAAACATTTGGCGTGCCGCGTGCCGCCTCTGCTGCTTTTCAAGAGTGTTCCTAATAAGACAAAGCCACCTTTAATGCATGCTTCTTCTTTTTTCCTTCCAGCCTTGGTGAACAGTATTACAAGGATGCAATGGAACAGTGCCACAACTACAATGCCCGATTGTGTGCAGAGAGAAGCGTTCGTTTGCCATTCCTGGACTCGCAGACGGGAGTGGCACAGAGTAATTGCTACATCTGGATGGAGAAGCGACACAGAGGACCAGGTTGGGTGCAGCTGTAATGCATAAGAATCTGTAGCATGGGGTGTGTGATTTCGGAATGTGGAGTGCTGTTTTCAGTACTTACCCCTACTCAGCTTTAGGATTCTAGGACAGCATTTTCAAAACTTCTCCATTTTCGTCTCAGGGTTTGTATTGTATTGCATGGCATTGCATTGCATTGTTCAATTTATATGCCGTCCCACTCGCACAAGTGAATCTGGGCGGCTTACAAAGAAAAAATATACAGATATCACATTACAGAATATATAACATCCCAATATACAGGTACTGTATCACATTACAAAATATATAACATCCCAACATACAAATATCACATTACAAAATATATGACATCCCAAAAATATGTCAGAACTTTTCAATAAATCCCCAGTCCTAAGTACAAAATGTCACATCACAAAAACAAAAGCAAGTTGAGCATCTCAATAAGTAGTCTCCAATCCCAATTACAAAGTATCACATCGCTAAAACATGTTCAACATCTCAATAAATCCCCAATCCCAATTACAAAGTATCACATCACTAAGCCATGTTGAACATCGCTAAGATGTGTTGAACATTTCAATAAATCCCCAATCCCAGTTACAAAATATCACATCGCTAAGACATGTTGAACATTTCAATAAGTCTCCAATCCCAATTACAAAATATCACATCACTAAGATGTTGAACATTTCAGTAAGTCTCCAATCCCAATTACAAAGTATCACATCGCTAAGACATGTTGAATATTTCAATAAATCCCCAATCCCAATTACAAAATATCAAATCACTAAGACATGTTGAACATTTCAGTAAATCTCCAATCCCAGTTACCAAATATCACATCACAAAAGAAGACATATCGAAGACATTTCAATAGATTTCCAGTCACAGTTGAAAGCCAGCTGAGTCTGGCTGAGGGGGCGGCGGTGGAGTTCTTATACCTGCCAGCCCTCCGACGCAGCTGAAACCTCTCCCTCCGGTGCAGGCCACAGGCGAGAGTGGCTTCCAGAAATTTCCCCATCAACCACCCATTCTCCACCATTCCCAGCCCAATATGCTAATGAAGGGCATAGTCCGTAACACTCTGTTTCTGCCTCCTTCTGTCTTTGCCTCCACTTTTACAAAGGCAGTTTTGCCGTCCATTCTGACCCAACATTCTGTACATGTTCTTCTACATCCATTTACCTTAAGTACATTCATCCCTTGCAGCCTGTGTCATCTGTGGTTTAACTGCAATCAGAGTGGAGTGAAGAGCAGGGGAAGGGAACTTAAAATTCACCAGTTTTTGTAGTAGTGCCAGTGATGAGGGATGATGGGACTCCATCAGTACCTGAAGAGTCACTACTTGTCCCCTGCAGTGCAGGGACTAGAAACCCTGTGTTAGTCTGTGAAAAAGAGGCTGAGGGGGAAAGCGCTGTTTATTCCTGTGTATCTGAAACGTCTCCTTTTCCCACGTTGATTTCTATTTTCTTACTGAAAGGTTTGGCATCTGGCCAGCTGTATTCCTACCCTGCTCGGCGCTGGAGGAAAAAACGTCGTGCTCACCCTCCTGAGGATCCAAGGCTTTCCTTTCCTTCCATCAAGCCAGGTTTGTCTTTTCTTCTCTGGTTTCTCTTTGGTTTTAAGATGGTGTTGGTTTGGGATTGCATCACAGGGAGAGAAAGCATTTTCACCTATACTGCAGAGATGGGTCTTTAAGCACATTATAGTACAGCAGATTTCAAGGTTATCTGTTTTGATTTGCTGATATGTTAACTTAGGGATAGGGAACTTTCATCCCTTCAGATGTTTTGATCTAGATTTCAAGCAGCCCTACACACAATGGACAGAAGTGTGTAAGATATAGTCTGAGGCTTCTGGGAGCAAATACTCTACACCTCTGCATCTATTATACCTAGGTGCGGTGTCTGGTATAGAAATCCACACTGCTGCACCAATCACACTGTAACTTCGGACACGCGTACCTTGCGTATCTCAGACAGTCACTGTCGGAGTGCAGGGTCCCATGGGGGGCAAAATTTTCTCTGAATGGTCGCCTTGCTTAACTAAAACCAACCAAAAACTCGCTTAACAACTAAATTGGGGTTCGCAGTTGCCCCCCGGTCAGAAGTGACAATTGGTCGCTTACAGTGGTGTTTCACTTAAAGAGCAATTGCGTGGAACACATTATGCTCTTTAAGTGAGGTACCACTGTATTTTGATTATTGAAACTACCAGCTACTGCATTTCCCACCCTTGGCTTATACTCGGGTCAATCTATTTTCCTGGGTTTTCAGGTCAAAATTAGGTACCTCATCTTATATTTGGATCGAGTTATACTTGAGTATATATGGTATATCCTGAGTATGTGTTGACCTTGGTTGGTAGACAGGAAGGAGAAAGAATGCAGACAATGGAACCAAAAGATTAATCAATATTACTGGACGGTTGCAGTTCCCTTAAGTATATGTACATTGCAACAAAATGCTGAACAATAAATGAAGTATTAGACATTCCTGCTCATTGGGAATTCGTGACAAAGCCATCTTTCTATTTTAATTATGCAAATGTGAATCCTATCTAAGCTTGATTTAACAATCTGTGTGTGCTACCTTAGCAACAAGGAGGTGTTGTCATTGATTATTCTTGCTATGAATGACACTGAGTAGTTCATAGGTTTCTTCCCTATCTCTGCATGTGCTTCCCATATGAGAATATTTTTTCATACATTTGATGAAATTTGTTTTAGCATTACAAACATTTACATGACAATACATCTGAATTCAAGAACAACACTGTTTTTTGTTGTAGTTGTTACCACCCCAGGCGTAACATGGCTTTTCCTCTGGATTATTATTCTATAGATACTGAACAGACACTGAAGAAAGAGGGCTTGATCTCTCAGGATGGCAGCAGCTTGGAGGCTCTTTTGAGGACAGATCCTCTTGAGAAACGCAGCTTGCCTGACCCCCGCACTGATGAAGACAGCCTTGGCGAGTTTCCCATTGCTAACAGTCGTGCACGGAAGGTAATGGCAGGGACATGGAGGACTGGTCCACCTGTTTGGCAATAGAGCAGAGATAAGGAAGTAAGAGTCTACCTTATACTGAGTCATATTCTGTTGGTCCATCTTGATCAATATTTTAAATGTTGACTAGCAGTGGCTTCAGCGTTTCAGGCAGGAATTTTTCTCAACAACATCTGGAATCTTTGGTTGTTTCGCATCCAGGTAATAACCATGCCCAATCCTGCCTAGCTTCTAAAATCAAACAGTCAGCTTTCTACGTTGCATTTTATCATTTTTCCATATGGTGAAAGGGAGGTATTTCTCTGAACAGAGTGCTTAAGAGGTTATGGCAGTGATGGTGAACCTTTTAGAGACCGAGTGCCCAAGGAAGAGGAGGCAGCGTGTGGGCAGGCATCTCGTGTGCCCATGCACCCATGTGACGCCACTGGCAGTGGGTGCACTACTGCTGTCTCTGCCTCGTAGGAGTGGTGGGTTGGGGGTGTCTTGTCGCCTCACCTCGTCCCTGCGACTGTCTCCCAGGCAGGATTTCAGTCTCCCCTCTCACCTCCTTATTGGTGGAAAGAGAAAGGTGGGTGGGGAAGTGGCACTGCCATTAGCGTGGCAGGGCACGGCTTGCCTGTGACAATGCACATGCTCACAGATAGGGCTATGTGTGCCACCTCTCTGGCACACATGCCATATGTTCACCTAGATTGGGTTATGGGAAAGAGGCCCATGACTCAGTGGTAGAACATCTGCCTGCATTTAGGCTATCCCAGGTACCGGTCATAGCGTCTCTGGTTTTAGGTGATTAGGAAGTAGGCATTGAGAAAAAAATTTTCTTTACTTTAGGCTCTGGAGAACAGTTGCCAGGTAGAGTACACAGCGCTAGCTAGACAGTCAGTTTTTGTCACAAGTTTCTTACCTTATGTCTCGTAGTTTATGGTTTAAACATTTTAATTGAAACTCACTCAAAGTTGAAGAAACTAGGTATTTTTTCCCAACCAGATTTTTTAAACAACAGATTAAGCTTCCCTCTAAAACCAAAACTAATCATGATAAAGACTAAGAAGTTTTATCTGGCACATAATTTTGTGACTTGCATCCTACATGGTGAGATACTTCCTATTAATCATATGCCTGATAAGATACACTAATTTTTAAAAATATCAACACTATCTTAAGAGTTACAAACTAGTGCAAACGTGGAAGAGAAAGAGAACAGTGAACTCTGTTTTTGTGTAATATGATGATTGAATTGGGGGAAATCAAATTTGGACATAAAATACATGAATAGCCTTTAGCCCTCGTGGCCAACCTTGGCACTCCAGCTGTTCTTGGACTTCAATTACCAGAAGCCTGCTGATCAAGTTTTGCCATCATTGGCGTATAGCAACATTTTGTCATGTCAAGATATTTTGACTCTGACGTCTTCATCATATCCTCTTGAGCTCTTATGTGTTGCTTTTATTTATTTATTTATTTATTTAATTATTGTTTATTTATTATTTCAAATTTATAAGCTGCCGCCCAACTCGAACCAGCGACTTGGGCGGCATAACAACATAAAACATTACAATCTTAAAACCCTTAATAAACGCTAAAATTGCCCCCCACCCCATCAATTATTTAAAAAACACAGTTAAGAAAAGCGACTTAAAAAGCAGAGAGGCGTAGACTACCGGTATATGAGCCAGCCCAGGGTGTGTGTGTGTGTCACCACGCCACCGATGCCCCACACCTGCTTTGCCAGCCAGCTTTTTAGCTCTTTCCTGAAGGGCAACAGCTTCGTTTGGAGGCGCAACTCAATTGGTAAGAGGTTCCATAGGGCCGGAGCGGACCCTGAAAATGCCCTCCTCCTTGTGCTAGAGAGTTGAGCCGCTCTAGCTGATGTTATCTTCAGAGAGCCTCTCCGGTCCGCTCTGGTGGGACGGACAGATGTTCTTGGGGTGACGCGGTCTCTTAGGTATCCTGGCCCACTACCATGTAGGGCTTTAAAGGTCATCACCAGCACCATGAATTGTACCCGGAGGCACACTGGTAACCAGTGCAGCTCCCGGAGCAGTGGCAAGGCATGGGCATTGCACCCACACCCCATCACCACTTGGGTAGCCACATTCTGGACCAGTTGCAGCCCCCGAATGTTCATCAAGGATAGCCCTATGTAGAGCGCATTACAATAGTCTAGTCTAGAGGTGACCAGAGGTTGCATGACCATATGTTCCTGCTAGGCGTTCTCTCTCTGTTGATCATCTTCTGCTCCAATTTCTTCAGCCTGTATTCCCTTTATTACAAACACCAGTTCTGGCTCACCGGGTACTCTGTTTCAACCACAGAGGACGGCAGCGTTAAAATTAATCAGCCACGGGGTAGAGGGAAATGATGCAACTGCACTCTGGCTTCCATCATCATTTTTGCCATGATGAATTGCTAAATCTTTGTAAGGCATGTTGGCCCACTCCCAGCTCCAACTTCAATACCCTAGTAAGGCAGTCGAAGGAGAAAAGATGTGGTTTGTTCCTCATAACCCTGGAAGGCAGAGTACACTGTGTGTGAAAAAAGAAAGGAAAATATGTTCTCCAAGAATGATGAGAGCTTAAAACAGAAGGAAATACTTCTTCATAGCCTGTAAGTTGTGAAACTTGCTACTACAAGAGGTGGTGCTGATCGCTAATTTATAAACTTTAAAGAGAGGTTCAACAAATAGAAGTGGGATTAAACGTGCCTGACACAGTATGCTAATTGAATGCTAGTTCCTGGGAATAACATCAGAAGAGGGCCAGTGCCCCTAGGTCCATGATGGCGAACCTTGGCACTACAGGTGTTCTTGGACTTCAATTCCCAGAAGCCCAAGTCTGAATCCACATGAATGGGTTTACTGCGCAGTAAACCCATTCGTGTGGATTCACACAGACTTGGGCTTCTGGGAATTGAAGTCCAAGAAGACCTGGAGTGCCAAGGTTGCTTCCTGAATATGCTTGTTTTCTCCTAAATTGAATTTCCTCCCTGTTCTAGAGGATCTTGGAACCAGATGATTTCTTGGATGATCTGGATGATGAAGACTATGAAGAAGACACACCAAAACGTCGTGGCAAAGGCAAAGCTAAGGTAGAATTAGCTTACTGAGTCTTAGTGCAGGGGCTCGCAGCCTGTGGGCCAGACCTCACCTGCGGCACCATTTCATGTGGCCTGCCACACCTGGAAGTGGAAGCATATGCATTCATGTCAGCTGTAAAATGCACCTGTGCATGTCGTAAATGGGTACATTTACAGCTGTCATAAACGTGCCTGATTTGGGTGTGTGGCCATGCCCGCTCAGCTGTCAGGGGGGGGCATGGTCGTCCCGTGGGGTAAAAAGATTGGGAACCCCTGCTTTAGGCTCTATTATTATTATCATTATTATCATCATTATCATTTATATTGCCGCCCACTCGCAAGCGACTCTGGGCAGTTTAAAGATAACAGACCTCATTCACATAAAATTACAACGTTAAAAGCTAAAAACCATTAAAAACCATTTAAAAATAACCTCCCAACCCCAACAGCCTCCAGACACCTGAATAGGACTTCAACTGTATCACTTGGATCACCACGGGCTGAGATGTGTAGTTGAGTATCGTCTGCATATTGATCATACCTCACCCCATGGGAATGGATGATCTCAGCCAGAGGCTTCATGTAGATGTTAAATAGAGGCGAGAGTACCAAGCCCTGCGACACCCCATATTGGAGAAGCCGAGGGCCGGACCTCTGGCCCTCCAACAACACTGACTGGGTCTGACCCCTCAGAAATGAGGAAAATCAGGACCACACAGTGCCCTGGATCCCCAATCCCCAGAGCCGTTCCAGAAGGGTACCATAGTCGATTCTAAGCTTGGGGAAAGATTGCTAAGGCTGCAGTTGCCTGGCATAATACTATGTATTTAATAAAAAATGGAGAACACAGCAGACTTATTTAATTAAGGAATTTTTACTGCACTCTTGAACTGATATTTCAGATCCCTGTGTAGAATGGCATGGAGACTATGGCCCAGGGGCCGGATCTGGCCCCCGACACCAACTCATCCAGCCTGCAAAGCCCTCATCGCTCCTGGGAGTGGAAGTAAAACATGCCCGTAACCATGTGACTAGCCCGTGGCCTGAAAACTTTGGGCACCGCTGGCATAGAAATACGAAATAACACATCTAGAAACTATTACAAGTTCATATCACTGTGGGGCAGCAGAGAACTTCCTTTCTCAGTTATACTGTAGGACTCTGCCTGTCTGCGCTGCTTGGTTGGCATGAATCTCATACGCTCTGCATTTCAGATTTACTAAAATGGTTGCCCCTTATTGTTTCATCACTGAAGTTCTACTTTTTCATGTACACTTAATGTTAGTAAGGAACTGGAAATGATGGTTGTTCATATTTGTTGGGCTAGGCAGAGTCAGAATGTGGATAGTTTTAAATAGTAATATGTTAGCTACAAGACAATTAGTTATCTTGTCAGGAGCCATACACACAGACTCTCAGAGCTTCTGTCCTCAGCGGTTCTGACAACTGAACTGTGGCAGACATTTCAAAATTAACGATTACGTATTTTAAAAGTCTCTGCTCTTTAGGGTGCCTGAATTATTGGCTATATCACAGAGCAGCGTTTCCCAACTCGGTATAGTGCAGATCTGTGGACTACAATGATCATCATATCCAGTCCTCTTGGCCATTGGCTATTTGGACTGAGGATGATGGGAACTAAACCAGCATAGCTTGTTGACAATAGGAATACATATAGATAGATAGATTAGATATAGATATATAGAGATAGATAGATTAGATATAGATAGATAGATAGATATTATTTTGTTAGCAAAGTGATGGTGCTGTTGTTTTTTAAAAAAAGAATTGCTAGACATGACCATTTTTTGGCTATGTTTTGAATTACTTGTCTTCAATTACATTCCCACCCATTTCTTGGACTTTTAGGGTAAAGGAGTTGGGAGCGCCCGGAAAAAGCTGGATGCATCCATTTTGGAAGACAGAGACAAACCTTATGCCTGTGACAGTGAGTAAGAAGGCTAGCTTTTGCTGTGTAACCAAATCGTCATGAGCAGAATGCATTTTACTAAATAGGAGAGTGGGTGGCGTGGAAGGATGGATTGGGTTTGGTGTATGTTACGGTTTAGGGGGAAACACACACAGAAGCGCTGGATGGGTTTCCTCCTTGTTTCTGGTCCCGTTTTCCCCATGAAGCTTCTTTGAGGCTACTGAGAATGTTGGAAAGCAGCACTAAGAGATGTTTCCCAATACTTTTTTGTGGGGAGGGGAGTTGTTTTCTTTTTCTATAAAATGCTAAATTCCTAAATGACATTTCCCCACCCCCTTTTTGCCAAACTGTAGAGTGTGCAGATTTCCCAATTTTACACAACTTTTTGCTTTGCCTGATGAAAATGTAAAGCTTTGCAATGCAACTTACCCAGTCCAAGAAAAATGTTACTTTAATTCCTATATCAGTGATAGTGAGCCTTTTAGTGCCCATACTCAACTGGCTGCTGGCTACACCGCAGAGGGACGGTGCGAACTCTGTGCTGGGGGGAGGGAGGAAGCGCTCCCATTGGGCTGCTGAGCAGAGGGGTGGGGCGAACTGCTGGAGCAATGGCGCACATGCCCACAGAGAGGGCTATGAGTGCCCCCTCTGGTACTCGTGCCATAGGTTCACCACTACTGTCAATGATACCATTTGGGGCAAACCAAACCACCCCTATGTACACGTGGTCTTAGCTCTGTCATCCTGTGCTCCTTTAACATGGAACACTGAACTGCACTGTTGCTGAGTGAATGCTCTTATGTCAGAGCTCCAGTTCTTCCCCCTCTGATATATATATAGGGCTTGTTTTTTCCTGGTGTCTCTTCCCTTATATGCTGGAGTCTCTCTTTCATCTCTAGGCCTTCCCGAGTGGCTGTCAACTTTTGTTCTGAGGTTGCATTTCCTCTGTATCCCATTTGGAAATGTATTGGTGATTTAAGATGCCGGGGGACAATTGGCAAGAATTCTCAACATGGAAAAGAATGAGTTTTTGAAATTACTTTTCTTTCTCTCCTCCTTTACTGTCCTGCAAGAATTTTACACTTCCCCCCCCCTTTTAATTTTAAATAACACCAATTAGCACTTTTCTTTTCCCCTTTTAATCGCTCTATTATGGCTTACTGTATGCATGTTATGTGTGTGACCTATAGAGTGTGTTCACCTTTCTCTCATTATTCTCTTTCTGTATTTCAGATAGTTACAAACAAAAGCATACCTCGAAACTTCCTGACCGAGGTAGTCCACTCTCTCTGTCTGCTATTTTATTTCTTCCTGGCTTTGTTCTTCTGAAATGTTAGTTTTAAAAACTCTCTTTTGTGGCGGTGGGGAATGGGACAAAAAAAAAAGCCTCCTATTCACAATACATAGTTTGGTGTGCATTTGTGGTGTGTATATTATATGGGGTGTTTGTATTCTGGAAACTTTTTTTTAGGAAGATTTCTTCTGGAGTGCCGTGGGGAAGAGGAAGATTCACAGTTTTTGCTCACGGTGTGATGAACCAGATTCTAAAGTGTGCATCCAGGGAGGACTTTTAGAAATTGCCCTGTCAGATCTCCTGAGTATTTATAAGTTAGATAATCATATCCAGAAACTTTGATTTAATTTTTGCCCTGCTTTTTTGACTCGCACTGTTGCACGGTCATTAAAATTCACCAAGTGGGACTTCCAGTGGAATCATGGGTGCTTTTGCTTCACATTCCCATCAGTTGTTCTCTTCTGCATCCCCTTCCCCACCTGACCTTCTACAGCAGGGGTCAGCAACCTTTCAAAGTCGGGGGCCTGGTCATGCTCCATCAGACAGTTCCAGGGGCCAGAATGGTAGTCCCCCCTGCCATAAACGCTGCTGTAAATGCACCCGCAGCTGTTGTAAATGCATTTATGGCAGCCATAAACACGTCCGCAGCCACCATAAATGCAACCGCTTCTGGCGGCAGCGGTTGGAGCGAGGGCCTGATGATTTAGTGCTTCGGCCTGCGGACCGTAGGTTGCTGACCCCTATTCTACAGCCTTATCCAACCACCTATTCAAGAGACAACATACCTCGGCCACTGAGTGTTTTCCGTCCTCTTTGTAGGGTTTCCTCCTTCATGTTGCTTTTAGTTTTCTTTACTCTGCATGTTCATGTCCAAGCATAATGCTGTTTCTTGTGGTGTATGAATGGTGTCATTTTTGCTACGTAAGTAATGGCACTCATCCCTGATCGTTGGAAGGGGAGGAAATAAGGGTGGTGCATTTAGGCACAAATTGGGAGAGGTCTTACTCTGTGGTTTACAAACTAAAAGAGAAATAGGAAGGAGGAGAAAAGACAACTGATTATTCTATGCTCATATTGCTGTTAGGCATTTACAGTAAGTCGAGGCTTGTTGATGTTGTCACCAGGAAAGAGGTGACACGCAGCGAGCCTTAGTCTTCTGTCAACAGAGCAATAGGATCTTTTCCCCTTACCTCATTGCATTTATTAGTTATTTATTATTATTTTAAGTTTTTATAGGTCACCTTTCACCCTATGAGTTGGGTTTCCAGAGTGCGTACATAGTTAAGATGTAGACACAGAAAACACCCTATAGTTACCTGATAACTGGAGAGGGTAAAGAAACAGATTCCTTGTTGTGATGACATTGTATGAGGAAGGAACTGCACTTTCCCAGCGGTCTTGAAACTTTGGCCAGCAAAAGGGATATAAGTAGTATTTTCTACAAAATTGCAGTCATGCAAATGTGTGCCCACAGCCCTTCATTTCTGATGCACTGGAGTCAGGAGGGGAGGGCACACATCCCAGGAAATTGTTCCCTCTAAACCTATTCCTATAACATCATTTACAACACCCTTGCACTATAGACCACTATAGACCACATATATATATTTTGATTTCGTTTCTTTGAGAAAATGATTGATTCCTTGTTGAATCTGTAATGTATTTGCTTTCCTGTTTGCAGCACTCTAGGTTTGATCTGTGAAAGTGACTATTTAGATATAATTTTTGGCTAATCTCATGCAGAGACACATACACACAGAGATTGACTGACTAGCTGGAAGGCGGGGGGGGGGGGGGGAATGAACTGCTAGTTCCAGTCCCATTTTGGCTCCTCTGCTGCATCTTTTTGATTTTTCTACTGGATAATCTATCAATAGGATCCAAGAAGCTGTTGAGTTTTGCAAGCACTGTTAATGGTGTTGTAAGTTTTTGAGTCTTCAGTTTTCCCTGCCTTGTAGAGAACGACTTTTGAATTCCTTACTTGCATTTGGTCCCTTTTTGTGGTCCACCAGCACCCAGAAAAATGTTGGCTTTGATTTTGATTTTAAAAAACAAAAAAGCATTTCAGTTCAGTGAAAAATAGCACTTCTGTAATATTGCAGAAGCATTTTTTAGATATCATCTCGACTGAAAATGTAGTCTAAAGTCTGCTTAGAAGCAGTGCTAGAAGGAACACTTGAAGGACATGGCCAGTTGAGAACCTGATCACGATAATAATTTCGTGTCAGAAATTACTCTGGGTTGAAAGGATTTTTGCTGGAGAAACTCCGCTCAGAGGACGCCCGAATGAGCCTCCTTTCATGTAGCCTGCGGGTATCAGTCAAGATGGGAAGGGAAGTGGAATGTGGCATGGCAACAGTATGATCTGCTAGTGCCAGGCAGTTTTAGTTTATCTTGCAGCTGCCATGAAGAAGAGTTTGGAGATAAACAAGGGCATACCAATCGTAAATCTGCATGTTCTGTACTATTCTGGAACAAAAGGGGATAAAACGATCAACACTGTGAACCCTGACCAACTTCACCAGGTTTTCCCTGTCTAGTTATTGAATCCTTGTCTTTGCAATATTAAAGATCAACATATTTCAATGTTTTATTTTTGCTAGTAACCAAAGCAGGGATTCTGAATCTAGTGCGCCAAAGAAAACAACGGAATGTGGCCAGCTTGTGACATGTATACATCACAGCCGGCCCATTCCTGGTGCAACGGGTTAGATGGGTTCCAAGACAGAAGCTGGAACTTTTCTGTTTTTATGGGAGCTGTCTGGATTCTCAAGTGTCTCTACCCCAGATATATAGAGTTAGGCTGTAGCTAATAACCGCTCAATGAAGGGCTCTGTTCCTTCCAAGAGGTGCGGAACCTGCGCTGAAATGGATCAAGCTGCCTCCCTTTCCCACTATTCCCTGCAAAATGAACTTCTGTGCATATATAATTTTTATTGCTCTAATTCTGCTACAAAATGGATTCTTCTGCACAGAATATAGCAGCAGTGTGGAGCAGAACCTTTGCCAATGCAAACTGCTTCTTAGTTCTACTTAATAACACCGCACTATAGGGAGAGACAATAGCTGTGCACTGGAACCTCGGTTAACATAATTAATGCATTCACCAGGACATTTCTCACAGCGAAAATTACTTGCACCGAATTTCCCACAGCAATGCATTGAATGCAATTTCCGCTAGGAATGCATTGAAAACCAAAACACAGTCCAGTAAAATCTCACATAAAGAGCGCCTAGCTTAGAGACTAACTCGCTTAAAGAGCAGAATCTTCTCTGAGTGGTCACCTGACTTAATAACTAAAACCAACCAAAAACTCGTTTAACAACTAAATCGGGATGCGCAATCCTTCCCCCCCACCAGAAGTCACAATTGGTCACTTGCAATGGTGTTTCACTTAAAGAGCAAACTTGCTTAATTTAACCGAGCCATTTGTATAGGTCCCTCAAGTGTGAGATACTGTCCACTGAATATCTACTTGTAGTCCTCCCACTTCTGCTTCCCATAGGGTGCTTCCTTCATGAGGATCAGAAACTTGTTTTGGTTTGTCTTCTCCACCCACCTTTACCCCCAAAGAGACTAAAACTACCTCTGGTTCCTGCGTAATCCTTTGTTATGTCACTGCGTTCTGTCAATACTAGCTACCATATACTCGAGTATAAGCCAACTCCAATACAAACTGAGGTGCCTAATTTTTACCTGAAAACCTAGGAAAATAGGTTGACCCGAGTATAAGTCAAGGATGGGTAATGCAGCAGCTGCTAGTGAGTTTCAATAATCAAAATACCTGAAAATATGGTAAAATTAATTAAATTGTTGGTGCATCTCAATCCGGTGCAGTCTTGGGACCCCCATGGTTGTTTACCTGAGTATAAGCCGGGTCCCCCTTTTGGGGGCTCATTTTTGGGGCTTAAAAACTCAGCTTATAATCGAGTATATACAGTATGTGTTTTGTTGAGAACTGCTCAAAGGTATACCGAAGAATGTTACTGCAAAGTAGTAATTATAGACAGAGGTGTATTTTAAAAAAGCCAAAGTTTAATCAGAAATTTGCATTTGAAATATTTTTGATGTCCTGTTTTCTGCTGTTGTTATTAGTTGATCCACTGGTAAGTTGAAGAAGTTAGTTGTACAGTTTGTGTATGTGTGTGTGTGTGTGTGAGAGAGAGAGGAAGAGTAGTTGGCAGGATGAAGATTTGTTGCAAGGAGTTGAGGGAGATATCCTCGGCTGACAGAATGCTGAGCCCATGTCTATGTCTTTTCTTAAATTCCTCCTTGTTTAGTCTGTGGAAAGCGTTACAAGAATCGACCTGGCTTGAGCTACCACTACGCACATTCTCATCTTGCTGAGGAAGAGGGAGAAGACAAGGAAGACTCACAGCCCCCCACTCCTGTCTCTCAGAGATCCGAAGAGCAAAAATGTAAGATTTTAATTCTTACTGCTGCGTTTCATGAAGCTAAGAACCAACTAAGCCTTGGTATAATTTCAGCTAGAAGTTAAGAACTTACTAAGCATAGTTGGTACATCATTTCTGTACCAGCAGTCTCCTTTAGGGTAGAAGCAGGAAAAAATAGCATTGACTTCAAGCAAGTACTTAGTTTATCCCCACAAATCCTGAGATTAACAGGTTGTCGTCACTGTTAGAGGATACATTTATTCCCCGCATCCTCCAGTATCATTTTAGAAATTAAGCGTAGCCACACTTCAGCAAGGGCAGGGCAAAACTGCCCAGTCTTCCAACCACAGTTAACTATGGGCGCATACTTGACTTTTGCAATCCTCCCAGTGATGGGATTCAGCCAGTACGCCTGTACCGGTATTAGACATTCTGGCTGGCCATGCCCATCCGGTTGTCAGAGTCTCAGGTCATAGGCCAGCGCCTGCCTCCTGCCCAGGCAGCGCCGCCACCCAGTCACATGGTCACAACCAGCATGTCACATGGCCAGCTGGCTATGCCCACCATGCCATGCTCACAGAGTAGGTAGTAAATTTTTTTGAATCCCACCACTGAATCCTCCCCTTCCCTTTTTGCATGTCTTCTGTTCTCAGAACGATTTCTGGTGCCTTGTTATATCTGCGCCTGTATATGTTGTGGGGGTGCCTCCTTCTTGTCTTGTTTTACTCATTAGGTTTGAAGTGAGTAGGTGGGGGAACAGTGGAAATAAATCTGAATCAGGATTCAATTTCAAGAGGAGAGAAGAAGTGCCATTGCATGGAAAGTGGAGTACATACATGAGGCCAAGTGTTGTTTCTGTTCTCTTGCAACTGTGCAAGCAGAAAACGCTTTAGCTTGTTCTTGAGCCTGGGCCGTAGGTTGAAAAGAATAAAGATGTGGGGAAGCAAATGTGATGTTTTCCTGCCATATGAAATTCTAAGCACCTTCTCTCCCTTCCCTTTAGCTAAGAAAGGTCCTGATGGTTTGGCCTTGCCCAATAATTACTGTGACTTCTGCCTGGGAGACTCCAAGATCAATAAGAAGACAGGACAACCTGAAGAGCTGGTTTCATGTTCTGACTGTGGGCGATCAGGTAAGCAGATGAGCTGGAAGGCCAGTTCCTTCCAAAAGGCTGTATACGGGGTGGCTTTGCTCAGAAGTCTGCTGTCATCTGTCTTCTAGGCTGGCACAGCTGTTTTGGGTCGAAATACCTCGGTGTGACACTTGACAGGACACACTCTTTTAAGTACCACTGCCTAATACAAAAGCCAAAGTTAGTACAAGGAACAACATCATCAGGAAACTCACAAACTACAAATGGGGAACTCAACCACCCAGCCTACGTACATCATCTTTGGCCCTGAGCAGCTCCGCACCAGAATATAATGCTCCAGTGTGTGCCTCCACGCACACAAAACAAGTTGACATCCATCTCTGTAAATGAAGCCACTTGTATAGTGATAGGATGCCTCAAACTTACACCAGTTGAGAAAATATATCCTCTTGTTGGTATTGCTCCACCTAAGATAAGGAGAGAAGTAGCGGATGCTGAGAAAGCTCAGCAAGAGAAGGACCCTTGACATCATCTGAACCGAAATGAGCTTCAAGTTTGCCGGTTCAGATCCAGAAAGAGCTTTATAGCAAGAACAAACTTGAGGGTACACAAGAGCAAAACCAAATTAGAAAATGGAGGGAGGAGCTCACTGGACAAGGAACAACATTAAATGAGGATATGGCTGAGGAACTCAACCTCCCCTACATCACTTGGAGGACCCTGAATAGGCTGAAAGTTGGAGTCCCTAAATGCAAGACCAACATACTCAAGTGGGGGCTGCTGGCGGACAATAACATGCTGTGAATGTGGAGCGATAGAGAATCTGGCTCATTTGCTAGTTTGCCAGCTACTGCCAGAAACATGCACCGACAAGGACTTAATTTTAGTCAACGACAAAGCCAAGAGAGTGGCTTCATTTTGGCACTCCAGAGTTTAGTCAGGACACGAAAGAAGAAGTAGCTTTGGGTTATATCTCATCTTTCTCTTAAGATCAGTAACTTCGACATTGTTGTTTGTGCTAGATCTGTGTCAGTTTCACTGCTAGGAGCAGGCATCCCGAAATATTCTGATCCAATCTGTATTGCTTTTGATCACTTTTTGTACCTGGGAGATTTGTATCCTCCTTTGAGAGAGAGAGAGAGAATATAATGTGTAGCCGTGTCTGTTTCTACACAGATTTCTGGTGGCAAAAGGTGGCTGGGGGTAAAATCTATGAGTACCGTATATGCTCAAGTATAAGATGATTTTTTTAGCCCAAAAAAATGAGCCCCCAAAAGGGGACTTGGCTTATACTCGGGTCAACGACCATGAGGGTCCCGAGACCGTGCCGGATTGAGATGTGCCAACAATTTAATTAGTTTTACCATATTGTCATGTATTTTGGTTATTGAAACTCACTAGCAGCTGCTGCATATCCTACCCTCGGCTTATACTCAGGTCAATCTATTTTCCTGGGTTTTCGGGTCAAAATTAGGTACCTCGGCTTATATTCAGGCCGGCTTATATTCAAGTATATATGGTACTTTGTTTCTAGTGAATTTGTTAGTACTGTTGGTTACCTGAGTCAATATGAACTGCTTGACGTGTACAATCAAAGCCATCTTATTAGAGATGGAGAGAGATGCAGTAAAGAGGAGTGTCTGCTTGTTTCTCTATCTTGCTTGGAGGGCAGGAAAGGAATGTGATAAAAACGGGAGTGTTCATGTTTGTCTACCCACCTGTCAGGCTGTCCATATGTCTCTTCCATTGGCAGATCTGTCTTAACATCTCCAATCCTTTCCCATCGCCAGGACATCCTTCTTGTCTGCAGTTCACGCCAGTGATGATGGCAGCAGTGAAGACTTACCGCTGGCAGTGTATTGAATGCAAATGCTGTAACATCTGCGGGACCTCTGAGAATGATGTGAGTACTCTTCCCCATTGCACAACTGGCTCCGTTTGAGGGAAATGAAATATATATTTTGTCGTCTGCTTTTTCCTGCTGTTTCCGCTGTGCCTTCTCCTGTGTGGTTCCTTATCCCTGGAACAGCCTCTTTCTCCCAGTGTACTATTCTGAGTCGCCCTAGGGCGAGAGGGCGGCATATAAATCCAAATAATAAATAAATTCTTTCTGTGTCTCCAATTTCCTTCTCATCTTTCTTAAACATAGCATAAAAGGTATTGGTAGAAACGAAACATTCTCTTGCCCTAACTGGGCTTTGACTGCCAGAGCCACCCAACATTTTAAAAAGCAAACTTAACCCTATTTGAGTTATTATGTAGGTACTACTATGTTTTATTGCAGAAATACATATTTGTTATAATTTATAATTCAAATTAGGAAGGCTTTTCTCGTTAGTTTTTTACGACGGCATTCAGGTTGGATCGGCACTGTTCTTTCTCTGAACAGGAAGAACCAGGTTCTAGTAAGCCTTTTTGTTAAAGAAGGTGAAGCTAGGTTTGGCACAGCTCCTGCACAGCTCTATCACAGCAGCATCTTCTTCTTTTTGTGTCCCGTTCTTGGCTTTGTCGTTGGTCAAACTTAAGTCCTCATCAGTGCATGTTTCTGGCAGTCATCGGCAGCCCGGTAAATGAGCCAATGGGTTCTGTATCTCTCCACATTCACACAGTGTGTTGTTGTCCCCCAGCAACCCCCACTTGACTATGTTGGTCTTGCATTTAGGGATCCCAACACTCTGCCTATTGAGGGCCCTCCAAGTGACATGGGGGGAGGTTGAGATCCTCAGCTATATCCTACATTAATGTTGTTCCTTGTCCAGTGAGCTCCTCCCTCCATCTTCTAATTTGGTTTTGCTCTTCTATACCCTCAAGAGTGTTTGTTCTTGCCATAAAGCTTTTCCTGGATCTGAGCCGGTGGACTTGAGGCTCATATCCGTTCAAAGGGTGTCGAGGGTCTCTCTTGCTTAGTTCTCTTGGCATTCGCTGCTACTTCTCGCCTTATCTTAGGTGGAGCAATACCTACAAGAGGGTATATTTGCTCAACTGGTGTAGGTTTGAGGCATCCTGTCAGTATACACATGTCTTCATTAACTGATAATGACAGCAGCATTGAAACTGTAAGTGGAAAGAGACATCTCTAAACAGCCTTTACCCATTTTCCTCCTCAAAGAAGATCTCTGTACATGGAGCTCCATTCCATTATTCACTGTGTGAAAAGCTTGCTTCCCTGAGCCAAATTTTATATGTACTGTACCTGTGTGCTATTCCTTATTTTTCAGCATTGTTTACTTTATAGGGTAGTGTTGACCTTAAAGGTAAAGGTTTTCCCTTGCTCGAAAGCCAGTTGTATCCGACTCTAGGGTTCAGTGTTCATCTCTTGCAAAGCCGAAGAGCCAGCGCTGTCTGCTTCTGCAGACGTTTCCGTGGTCATGTGGCAGGCATGACTAGACACTGGAGCGCACGGAATGCTGTTTCCCTTCCCACCGAAGTGGTCCCTATTTATCTACTTGCAATTTCTTGCTTTCGAACTGCTATATTGGCAGGAGCTGGGACAGAGATAGGCGCTCATTCCATCCTGCAGGACTTGGGAATCGAACTGCTGACCTGCCGCCTTCCAGTCAGCATCTTAGCCACTTGAGCCACTGCAGTCAGTGTGTGTTATGTAGGGGGGTTTCCCCAAAGTTCCTGAAAAGAAGGGATGTCAATTATAACACCACTACACTTTTTCCTTGGTGGACAGATTTTTATCACTGACCCCTAAACACAGTTGAATAATCTTCTGTTTTTGCTTTCTTCATTCTTTCACTATCTTGCTTAGGATCAGCTGCTCTTTTGTGATGATTGTGACCGTGGCTATCACATGTACTGCCTCACCCCACCTATGTCAGAACCGCCTGAAGGTAAGTGCAACTCTGGTCCCTGTTTTCCTTCCACTTTATTGTGTAAGTGTGATTTTGGGAGAAAACATAAGAAAACATAAGGGCACAAAACTTAAGACCCACCTGGAAAAGATTTTTAAAACTTGGAAGTTTTATTTGTCATTACATGCAGTTGGGTGTAGTCCATGAAAGCTTATGTCAATTTTTTTTTAAAAAAAACCCTAGTATTTAATGTACCTCAAGTCTCTTGGCTGCTCCAGAATGACCGATCCTACCCTTTATACAGATGAAACTCAGAAAATTAGAATATCGTGCAAATGTTCATTCAGTCCAGTAATGCAACTTAAAAGGTGAAACAAATATATGAGATAGACTCATTACATGCAAAGTGTGATAGTTCAAGCCTTACTTTGTTACAATATTGGTGCTTATGGCTTACAGTTTATGGAAACCCCAACCCCCGCAATCTCATGTACCCCATAATCATCACATAGTCTCATGTACGCTGTACACCATGATCGTCACAATTAAGGCATGACATCTCTCACTTTGCATGTAGTGGGTCTATCTCATATATTTGCTTCACCTTTTAAGTGAAATGAATGAACACTTGCACAATATTCTAATTTTCCGAGTTTCACCTGTATAGTAACTTCTTCTTCAATGGTCCCTGTGAATACACACAAATGAGTTAAGCTTTGCTACATGCAAGAAGGATCTTGAAATTTGTTTCAGTCACAAGATGAATATGACCCAGCATTGTGATACAGCAGCAAAAAAAGACCAAAGCTATTTTAGGCTGCATTTACAGAAACATAGTAATTTAACGAGGGTGGTGGTGGTGGTGGTTCAGATTTGCAACAGATGTAGAGGTGTTTCATTGTTTTTACGGGTGTTATGTGACAATCACTGACTTCTGCCAAAAGGCAGCACATTAAAGAAGTGCTTTCTCCCCGTGCCTTCTCTGAACGGCCACCTCTCTTTTTTTGGGTCTTTTGCAGGGAGCTGGAGCTGTCACTTGTGCCTGGATTTGCTGAAAGAGAAAGCCTCAATCTATCAGAATCAGAACTCCTCCTGATGGGCTTTGAGGGCTTGAGAGCCAAGAGAATCGAAGAGGCGCCCTTCAGCAGCTTGCTATGTTACAGGGCTCGTGGTTAGTCTTAAATGCCTCTCAGCTGACGTCTCCTTCACTGGTCAATTTGGGCCCTGCCAGCTTTGTCATCATCCTCACAATGGGTTGGGGGTAAAACCTCTCTTTTAGCAATTTCCCAGGGATTAATGGACTCCATTGCCCCATTTTTTCATGAGACCCCAGTGTCCGTAGCTGATTGACAAGTCTTGGGTGGGTATAATTGTATCTATGGCCTTAATGCTCCAGGAGGAAATCATTCGCTGGGCTCGGTGTAATCCAGACAGGGCTTGCTAGAATAACGGTCACTTCTCATTTGGTTAACATTGTGCTATTAAATTAACAGCTGGTAGCTTGCAATTTCTAAGGAGTTGCTCTCGAAGCTATTTCTAAAAAAAATAATCTTTTCTTTTGCTGGATTTAGACATTTACTCTCATTTTCTTGACGGAAGAGGGGAGCCTCGAAGATTCTAGTTCCTCCGTCTCCGTAAAGCAGGGGCTCCCAAACTTTTCACGCCATAGTTTGTCCATGTGGACTTAAATATGTGGGGAAAACTACAATTACAACGCGGATAGGAGAACACAGATCCAAGATTAGAGGTCAAAACACGCCGGCCCCTTTAACTATGCACTACATGGGGAAGCGACATTCAGAACAGTTTAAGTTTGTAGCACTAGAAGTAATTAAATCCAAACATTATGAGAAAATGGACATTGAGAGACGGCTCTTGCAAAGAGAAGCCTTCTACATTCATACATTGAGGACAGTAACACTTAATGGACTGAATCAAGAGCTTGAATTAACATGTTTTTTACGATTGTGGAATATTGAACATTTCACCTTAATTTGTTCATTGCAGGGGCCTCACTTACAAGAGAGTAGGATAGGAGTTTCTCTTAAACAGATCCAAACTCAATTTATGTGGAGCAACAGCAACGTCTAGGAGCACAGTATAGACTATGAGAGAGGCTCAGCAGATGCAGAGAAAGAAAGGTAATTGCTTTTGGGGGTTGCATTGTATATAAGGATGAGTTTGAATGAATAGTTTATTGACCATATTGTCTGCAGAAACACTGAATTAGAACTTTTTACTCCACAGAAATGTATTATAATTCTCCTGAAGGAAGGATACTGAAAAACCTAGATACCGGATAGGTTTTGAGATATTAAGAGAGATATTGGGATATTCACTATTGTGGATTGATCTCACTTGTTTATACTGAAGAAAAGAGAGACTTTTGAGATAATTAAAAATATTTCGGATCAAATGTCATTTGTTGACAAGAAGAAAAGATCTTATGGTTATCTGGAGATGTAGAGATATCACAGTAGAAACTGGTCTAGAACAGCCTGTTAAATCCCAGTGGGATCCTAGAGAACGGAAACCTGGAAACTCAATGGAAATGGGGCCTTGGTGATGGTCAGCATGACTAGGCTCGGGTATATGTGGAAACCAAGGGTGGTGACTTTGGATAAATTCTCCATTGCCTCTTTAGCATTTTTAAAAAACATACAGTGATATTTTTTTAAAGCCTGGACTATGTCTTGTGGAACTGGGGAAAGCTCTCTTTCTCTCCAAAGATGGCAGCTCACTTTAATAAACTCAAATTTTGTGGTTTTGGCCAGAGCTCCATTTAAAATATATATATAATAGTATAGTTTAGTGTGTGTTTAATCCCTGGGAGTCTCTTGTCAGCATTTTAGATTTTTTTGGTCTGTTATTACCCATCTTTTTTCCTTCTTGGTCTAAAGCAGTGTTCCCTAACCTTTGGGTTTTGGACTTCAATTCCCAGAAGCCTAAGTCAGTTCCCCAAAGCACTGGTCAGCCAATGGACTGACTTAGGGCTTCTGGGAATCGAAGCCCCCCAACCCCCATGGGAACCACTGATCTAAAGAGAGAGTTCCATCCTTCAGGCTTTTGTACGACTCGGGAGTTGGATAGTGGCAGAGGATCTCTTGTGCTTGCCGTTCTTTGTCTCCCTAGAGTAGAACTTGTTTGAAAGGATCTCTGCAAGCAGACATGAACAGATCGTCGTCCTATAGCCGTGATGGCAAACCTTTGGCACTCCAGGTGTTCTTGGACTTCAATTCCCAGACGCCCAAGTCCCTGTGAACCCACATGAATGGGTTTAGCATTCGTGTTGATTCACAAGGACTTGGGCATCTGGGAATTGAAGTCCAAGAATATCTGGAGTGCCAAAGGTTCGCCATCACTGTCCTGTGGCCTTCTGTTCTCAATGCCACCCTCGATGGGTTCAATGTGCCTCTCTGGGAACACTCGGCTGCAGGGTGTGGCATTGCCTGTGGATTGTTCCACTCCGCCCTCAATCCCTTTTCTTTTTTTGCGTTGGGCCTAGCCTTACTTACAGGTAAAACTTGGAAAATTAGAATATTGTGCAAATTTTCATTCAGTTCAGTAATGCAACTTAAAAGGTGAAACAAATATATGAGACAGACCCATTACATGCAAAGCGAGATAGTTTAAGCCTTACTTTGTTATAATATTGATGCTTATTGCTTACAGCTTATGAAAACCCCAATCTCATGTACCCCTTAATCATCATCTGTACGCCATGATTATCACAATTATAACGGACTAAGGCATGACATCTCTCGCTTTGCATGTAGTGGAGTCTATCTCATCTATTTGTTTCACCTTTTAAGTGAAATGAATGGACATGTGCACGATAGTCTAACTTTCCAAGTTTCACCTGTCATGTCTCTCAGCTGAGTTCTGATTCTGTCCATTGTGTGAGTGGCCAGGGAGAAGTGGTGGCAAGTGAGTAAGATTTCAGCCATGAGGTTTTTCCAATGCTTGCTCTTGTTTTAAGGGAGTCGGCGCCCTGGAATGTGCTTTTCTAGGGACGAAAGATACCGTCCACACCCTCCCTGTTCCTGCCATTTTAGCTGGTGTCGAAAGAATCAGTCCTGCCAGTAAGTGACGTTTTAAAGGCCCTCTTTGGGTCCCTACCCCAACTGGGGAAGGAGAGCTCTTTTCTCTTGAATAGGGATCTGTGTAATATTATATTAAAAATGTGCCTGCTTTTTCTAACATTGACTTCAAACCTACCTCCAGAAGCCCCCCCCCCAAAAAAAAATGTGTTAAACATCCCTTTGCTCGAGTCTCTTCTTTTCACTTGGAGTGGGTGGCGAAACAGAGAAGAGCTGTTTTGAATTTTTCACCGGTAAGAGGAACCAAATCTAGCCTACGTGTGGATGCTGAGACTAATTGGTTTGGCTTTACCTAAGACCTAAGCTAGGAAAGGATGCCATTTTTTGCCTTTGCTATCTCTGTAGGTAAGATAGCTAGATTTCTGGAGATAGTTATCTGTGGGGTACAGGCGTGGGGCATTGGCAACAGGCTGGGATCTACCTTTGATGCGTCATTAAACATCGGGGGCTGCATCTGGCCCCCAAGCCGTTGTTTGGGCTTCGCGGGCCAGATGAATTGGTGTCAGGAGCCGCATCTGGCCGCCCGGGCCGTAGTTTGGGCACCCCTGCTTTAGCCTCCTTGCACTTGAGTCCATAAGTGACTGGGATTGTGGGATTTGGGGCAGACAGGTGGCCTTTTTCAAAAGGTGAGACTGCATTAAAAAAAACACGACACATTAAGAAGGGTTTGTTGTTCCATCCTCAGATGGGGAACGTCCTTGTTCAAAGCTTCACACCTTTGTCTTAAAACGAAGGAGAAAAATGCTCCCCAAATAAAATACCAGAACAGCTGGTTTGCCCCCCACCCTCTCCTTTATTGTAGTCTGTTGTACAGGTGCTGGGATGGTCCAAAATACATCCGTCTCTCGATCTGTGTGCCGCCCTGCTGCATTGTGATACTTCTATGCTCAGGTGATTGCTGTTGGTTTAGCAGAGTGAGGGGTGGGTGGGTGGGGGGAGAGATGTGTTTGCATACATAAATATATAAATAAAAATGTTCCAAGCGTATGTCCTGATTTCTTACCTTCGCTTGCTTCAGTCTTCCCCTGGTGTCTTGGATCAAGAGAGGCAACTAGATTCCCTGTCTTGTCTCTTCCTGGGACAATCAGGAAGCTGGAATACCTCAAGCCCCCTTTGCTTTCTTGTGCTCCCAAATCACTTTTGCAACTCCTTGTACCTGGGCTGCCGTCTCCTCTCGACACTACACCCCTCTTTTCCTCTTACCCATCTAACAGTTCCCCACCAAAACAAAACAAAAATTGGTGGCTTTCTTTCAACCTGCCCAGGTAATTTATTTGCAAATGGTTTTATTTTATATGCTTGGACGTAAGGGGCATTTAAATAAATAAATAAATCATGAGCTCACCTCCCCCCTCTTTCTATTGCAGTTGAAACTAAAATGTGTCTTGGCTTTTTATTTTTATTTTAAGGGAATGTAATAAGCATTAGTGAATAAATGCCATTTTTTTACACAGATGGGTTCGCTTTTATTTGCACTCCCTCGATATCTGATGGGGTAAAAGAGAACTGCAGTGGCTCAAGTGGCTAAGACGTTGACTGGGAAGCGTGGAAGGTTAGCAGTTCGATTCCCGAGTACTGCAGGACGGAATGAGCTCTCGTCTTTGTCCCCCCAGCTCCTGCCAACCTAGCAGTTCGAAAGCAAGAAATTGCAAGTAGATAAACAGGGACCACTTCAGTGGGAAATTTAGTACCACACTGTGGGCGTGGTATGGTGGGCATGGCCAGGGGGAAAGCCCTGCATTGCACCCGAATTAGGACTACTTCATTTCAAAACTTGGATGAATGGGGCCAGCCAGAATCTCTGCTACCGGTTGTGGCGAACCGGCGTAAACCTGCTGAAGCCCACCACTGGTTCTTCCCTCCCGACCCAGTTCTTTGGTATCTTTCAGGGATGCTTGCCCCCTTGACACTGCAGAAGTCTCCGGAAGGTGATCCGGAAGGACCTGTTGCACAAGGCATAGCACATGGGATTGACGGTGCTGTTGACATAACAAAGCCAGTAGCCCAGTTTCCAGAGACTTTGTGGGACACAGTTCTCACAGAAGGTTGACACCAGCACCATGATGTTGTAGGGAGTCCATGTAATGATGAAGGCTAACAGGATGGCACTGAGAATCCGGGCTGCTTTCCTCTCCTTCATCAACGAGAGGGTTTTCCGCTTGGTGAGAGTGCTCCCCTTCCTCCTCCTCTTCCTCCTTTTGACCCTCATATCTAGGCCCATTGCAGTGGGTGGCATGGTTTCCATTAAGGCCACTTTCCTGAGCCTCTTGTCCACAGCCAGAGGTGTTTTGGGGACGCCTACAAAGACTTTCCCCTCCACCCAGTCTGATTTGGCTGCTGCCCCGGGATCTCGCCGTTGCACCCTCCGTGTCGGCTGCAGGACGGTGCTGACCATGGGGAGCTGAATGACCAATGAGCAAATATTGTTGACTTCAAAGGGTCGCTCCTCGCCCTCGGAGGAGGACAACGAGTCGACAGACGCTTCCCTCGCTTCCTCCTCTTCCTCTGTGGTGTTCCAGCTGCCGTTGCTGCTCCGATCAAAGGAAAGGGCCTCGGTTTTACGTCCAGGAAAGCAACATGTTTGTAGCGGGACAGGAGCTACAGATGAAGACGGAGCAAGAGGATGGTGTGGCTCAGAGCTGCTGCTGCTGCTGCCTCCACTGCCCTCATTTTGGGTTCTTCTAGTTGTGGCTTGTAGGCTCTTCTTGAATTCTGACCCTTGCAGTCCACAAAGTTCCTTGGCTCTTTTCTGGGTCTCCTGGAAGATTCTCCAGTAGAGAAACACCATAATGGTGACAGGGAGGTAGAAGGCAGCAATGGCCGTCCCAAAGGTTATGACGGGCTCCGAGAGGAACTGGATGTGGCACTCATTCTCGGCTACGGTTCGCTTCCCAACAAACTTCTGCCACAATAAGATGGCGGGTGCCCACAGGACGAAGGAGATCAACCACGCAAGACCGATCATTACGGCTGCCCTTTTGGGTGTCCGCTTGGCCCGGTAAGTGAGGGGACGCGTGATGGAGAAGTAGCGGTCAAAACTGATCACCAGGAGGTTCATGACCGAGGCGTTGCTGGCCACGTAATCCAGGGCCAACCACAAGTCGCAAGCCAAACTGCCCATGGGCCACCTCCCCATCACAATGTAGGTGGTGTACAAGTTCATGGAAACGATGCCGATGATGAGATCGGCAACCGCTAAGCTGAGCAGGAAGTAATTGTTGACGGTCTTCAGCGCCCGGTTGACTTTGAAAGCTACCATCACCAGGAGGTTTCCTACCACAGTGACCAAGGAGAGGATCCCAGTCATCAAAACGATCAAGACGACCTCCCAAAGTGAGTACCCACCCCTCGAGGGAGAGGCTGCGGGTTCTAGCGTGCCGTTGGGAGACAGTGGGGTGCTTGAGAGATTCATGGCGATACCAGGACATCTCTCACAGATAAGGACTCCATATATAATGTCGGGCAAGGTTCTGTTTTTCCAAAGGCTACTCGAGACAGTTTATTAAGAGTTTGACTACGACAAAGACGACTGTGGCGTGTCTTTTCGTCTGGAAGAAAGAAAAGAGAGACAGATATCAGCCAAACAAGAAACACCACTAGCAATGACACCGCTAGCGCTTTCAGGGATTCTCAACCTGTGGCCCATGGCCCGATGTGTCCCACAGTACCATTTCATGTGCCCATGGCCTCCACCACACCAAGAAGCGCCATGTGGTAGAGGAAGGGCAAAATGGCCATCCAGCCCCTGAAGCTGTCCGAGGGAGCGTGACCCCGGCTTTAAAAGGTCGAGTACTCCTGTTTTAGTTTATTCTATATCAAATGACTTCATATATACAGTTGAATAAGGTTTAGCAATAATTTCAGACACTCTCCAAACAAGATGAACAGTCTGCTTTTACAACTCGCTGGAATGGGCCCAGGCAAATGTGGATGCAAAGGCTGTCGTACTTCAGGCACATCGTGAAAGAGCAAGACAAGAAATGACAATAATAGTGGGAAAGTTTGAAGGCAGCAGGAACAGAGGAAGACCAAATGTGAAATGGATTGACTCCTTAAAGTAAGCCAAGGGCTTGAGTTCACAAGAGCTGAGCAGGGCTGTTGAGGACAGAACCAATGGATTGCCATAAGTCAGAGGCAACTTGGCGGCATTTAACAACAACAAAGGTTTCCCTTGCTAGAAAGCCAGTCGTATCCGACTCTAGGGTTCAGTGCTCATCTCTGCTTCAAAGCCGAAGAGCCAGCGCTGTCTGCTTTCTGCAGACGTTTCTGTGGTCCTGTGGCAGGCATGACTAGACACCGGAGCGCATGGAGCGCTGTTTCCCTTTCCCACCGAAGTGGTCCCTATTTATCTACTTGCAATGTCTTGCTTTTCGAACTGCTAGGTTGGCAGGAGCTGGGGCAAAGACGGGAGCTCATTCCGTCCTGCGGTACCCTGGGAATCGAACTGGCTGAGCTCCCGCCTTCCAGTCAGCGTCTTAGCTGCAGGGACCGCAGTGGCTCAAGTGTGCTATATTGGGCAGTATGGAAATACAACCTAAATAAAAGAGGTGCTAAGGCTCGGCTGAAGGCTCTGCCCATTTGGCACCTCCGCCCCATTTTGAGAGCCTGGGGATAATTTATGCATCTTTGTCCTAACAGTTTACAGTGCATAAATCTCTACCAACTTGGGAGGAGGAGGCCAGATGTGGTGCATCTGAATCTGGCTGGGAGCAGACCTGTGGCAAGAATGTGCTTGCTTCTCTTAGGCATCCGTTCCGTTGGTAGGAAATATTTATATTACCTTTGATGAATGGAGTTCTGGATGTCATCACGGAGGCACGGATGAGAGGGGAGCCATACCCACCCAACGCTTTGCCTTTTAAAGGGGAGATTAAGCAGGTGGAGGGGGTTAAGATATGTCAGAGATCCTCACCTCCCACACGTAGGGGGAAAAATGCTCTCGACAAAAGCAGAATAAAGCCACATGGGCCATGGAACAAGTTCTAGAATACAATTCTAGGGGACCAGATTCATTATTTACTTGCTCGAAAGCCAGTTGTGTCTGGCTCTAGGGTATCTGGCTCTGTTTATAGCCAAAGAGCCAGCCATGCTGTGGCCACGTGGCAGGCATGACTAGACACCGGCAGGGGTGTGCTGGGCATCTTGGAAGGGCAGTGGATGACGGTGCTTATTGGGGAGGGGTTAAGGGGGAGAAATCCCATACATTCCCATTACCTCCAGCGCCTCCGCCCCCCAAATCCTCCCAGACTGATGCGGGGACTCACCAAAGACAGGCAGTAGGCAAGAATTTAAGAACAAGTTGTGCAAGCAAGCATTACACAGTAGAACCCACATAACGAAAAAACTTATGCGAGTTACTTCGCTATGCGGTCCCCCCCCCCCCGTTATGCGAAGCGCATAGGAGATGCCCCAGATAACGAACAAAAAATGTTCGTTATCTGGGGTTCTTACTGACTGGGTATACAACACGAAGACATGAGCTCATTCCATCCTGCAGTACTCGGGAATCAAACTGCTGCTCTGCCGCCTCCCAGTCAGCGTCTTAGCCACTTGAGCCACTGGGATGGGTTTCTCCCAACCGCAGGAAAGATAAATTTTTGATCTATTTGTGTGAGCACATTTTTATATATATGCTGCCTGAACTGGCAGGTGCTGCTTAAATCGGTTATTTTATGTAACTCGAAGCAAAACCACAGGAAAAACTTTTTTTTTACGTAACTGATTTTCACTTTCCTTGGTGTCACGTTTTCAGTGAAAATAACGTGAAAGGGACTGCTTGGGCCATGTTGCTTTTAAATATGTTTATGGTATTGTTTTAATGCAATATTTTTAATATAACACAGGTCGCAGCCCACCCACCCACCCCATACAGTATTTGCTTCTAAAAAGGTATGCACCGAATTGATTTGCAGACATCAATTTTCTTGTGAATTTTCCCTTACTTCTACAATACCAGTTTTAGGGGTCTTCAGGTCATCTTTGCTCCTTAATATCATCATACAGACTCTAGCAAAATTCATTAAATGTTTTCCGTATCTCAATTTGTTCCACCTTCTTCCGGGATGTTTCCAACTCTTTCTGATCTCCTTAAATTTGCTGGTTTATTTTTACACTGCTTTATATTGGGGGTGGGAGAAACTGAGGGCTTTGTGCATTTCGCATTAGAAAAACCATGGGTGTGGATTTTGCCGCCATTTTAGGATGTGAAACCAAGTTGTCAGCAGCGTAAAAGGGGGGGGGGGGTGTTTATAAAAGTTTGAGTCTCCCAGAATTACCTTCTTGTATATTCTAGGCTATACCGTTGAGATCACAACCTTAAACAGACTTATTTGGAAGCAACTCCTTTGAAACCAATTCTTCTGATTAAGCAAGAGTAAAACTAAGCTCACCTTTAAAATTGCAGCATGCATAGCAACATATATTTTAAAGAGACTTCCCACACATACAACTCCTAAGACTATTTTCTTCATGCGTCTAAGAGAAACTGGAGTCGGGAAGTGGATTTGGTTTTGTGATTCACTTTTTCTCTTTTATGGCAAGTTTTTCTATCCCACAATTTCTTTCTAGTGAGCTTTGCTTACTTGAAATACATTGATGTGTTCAATAGTCAAGATACAACAGAAGAGGGAACAGAGAGACATGGTCTTCTCTAGCAGTGACAGACAGACACATACATGCATCCTTTAAGATTAAGAGATTTATTCTAACATATTTTATGCCATAGAGATTTATGTGTCCTCTCAAGCACCCGTCAGTGGTTTGAGTCAGCTGAACAACCACAAAAGTGCTGTAGGGAAACCATAAGGATGCTGGCAGTGCCCAAAAACTTTGGACTACAATCTCCATCCCTCCTGGATTGTCCCACATCATGGATACAATAATCACGAATTACAATAATGTGGGTTACAAAGTCTAACTCCCTGGGATAATTTGGCAGGTATGGTCTCCTACCTGTGAAGCAGACTGCAATGGTCAGTGGCCGATTCCTCCCTTACTGTCCCCGGATCTAACTTATGTCTTCTCCTTCCATAGCCCACTCAGGTGAGAGACGCCCATCGCTCTCCAGGTCCTCTGCTGTTTTGGGGCTTGCTTAGTCCGGAGTTTGCTCTTGTCTGGAAATGCTGGTCTATGGGAGCAGCAAACACAGGAGGCGAAAAACACCCAGCATTTCCACCAAACTTCCTCTTGTCCTCCACTCCCTCTGCTGGATACGACGCCAAGAGACGGACACTTTTCCCCCCCAGAGAATTAGATTAGATGGTGAACCGCCAAATATGAAACATGGCTCTTTACTCAAACCAAGAGCAAGTGCTTCAACTGTTGAGGTGGGTAAATGCAGTGCCTTTTCTCTCTCCAATGGGCCTTCGATTCCTTGCGCACGTCCTGCCCTCGTCTTCTCAGCTCAGTGCAAGGAAAACCTCCCGGGTCCCGCTTGGCGATCATGGTTCTCTCAGTGCGCCTGACGCAATTGCCTTGAAGAGGAAATTTCAGCAGGTGCAATTTCTCAAGTGACTACCCTGAAATCTTTCCCTCTGTGGAACTGCTGGGTAGGGAAAAACCACAAGAATCAAGGTCTTTTAGTGGTCTTCTTGTCAGCTGCCAGCCTTTTTATATTCATTACTCATTTATTATTGTTCTTTATATCACTCCCCTCTAACTTGTTCCTCTTAAGAAGTATGTATTCAAGAGAATACATGCTTCTAAATTGCGACTCTTCGTGATTTCTTTCTTTCGCAACTAATATAAACAGTATTTTGCCTTGGAGGAAATGAAGTTTACTCTTGATACTTTGTAAGAATTTAATTGCTTTTGAAATACTTCCACACAAACGTTTTTTTCCCCCCATCATATATTGACTCTCCACCATTTGGCCCGATTTCCATTGGGTTTTACAAAATGCATGAAAAGGTATGAGTAACTAGAGTGTTTGAAACACTTTCTAATCTGATTATGTAGCGACGAGGGTGTTGTGGGCTGGAAGAATTGGTATTGGGGGCTGGATCCGGCCCCCTGGCTGTAGTTTGGGCACCCCTATTTTAAAGCATATGTAGCTATAGAACTGGGAGAGAACTGGTCAATTCCCCTCCGTGTGGCCACATGTGCTTGGAGAAAAGTGGACTGTAGCAGTCCAAGAAAGAGCCAGAAACACTCCAGTGGCCCTCAATATAATGCAAACAGGGAGCCTTGAGCCAACAGACACAACTTCACCTTCTTTTCTCTCTTCCACTGAGTCCACACAAAGTAACACCGCTCACACGCTACTCATAAGCTCCTGTGTGCAAGTAGGCCAGGAACATGGGAATGGAGCCACAGGCTTGGCAGTTGTTGAGCGATGGTTGGGAGGGAAGACATTGAACAGGGGTGTCCAAACGTTTCAAGCCGGGAGCCCAACCATGCCTCCAGAACAGCTGAGGGCCAGGGCCGGCCTGTGGGCCGTAGTTTGGGCAGACATAGAGTAACCGGCAAACACCTGACATGTGATAAACAACCTTTTGCAGCAAAAGATTAAGGCGGCTTCCTCTTGGAAGTTATAATAACATGTTTCTGGTTATGCTTGGATTATGATTTGCTATTTCAATCTTTCTAGTTTACAGACAATAAGTAATTGTTGCTTGTGGGTCCAAGAGAAAAGCATTAGCACAGCCGACCCAGCCATGGGTTTAGGATCGTAACTACAATTCCCTGAAGTTCAGGGCTAAATGCCATTCCTGCCAAAGGAACTCGGGAATTAGATTGTGTGGATCTGCAGACTAGCGAACCGTTTTCCTGATCCATCTGCAGAGAGCAGACGCTAGGAAGAACAGCTGTGGCGTTTAAACCTCTCCCCTTTGTCCAGAATAACACCTGTTTATGATCGGCCTTGAATGCACAGTTGCGCATCCCAAACGTTTCTGCTTCCTTCCGTTTATACTAAAGCAATTTTTCTAGCCCTCTGAATGGAGTAGAATGAGACCTTTTGGTTTATGTTTCAGAAACCCTCATCTAAGTGTTCATCACATCACTAAGAATGTCAGCATAGGCTAATGGCGGAATTGTGGAAATTATAACTCTAGTTTCAACTAAGCAGTTTGTTTCATTCTTGTCCCCATGTGGCTTGTATTTCACCAGTTCAATGCTGATGTCACTCATTGTCTTTCTTAACTAATAACTAGCATGGAGACCCGCCTTCGGCCGGGGTGGGGTTTGGGGTGTGTATGTTGGGCGATCTACAGGGGTGCATGTCGTCAGGCGCGGTCTTTGTCGTAGCTGTGGCTGGCCTGGTCATGTCGGACCGCTGGCCCAACCATCATTGAACCCGGTGTGCGCGGCTCCCGCATAGGCTGCTCTTCGTGTGGGCGGCTCCCACATCCGTGGTCGTGGGGAGGGCTCCTTTTCCGCGTGCGGCATTTGTTTACTTTTTTAGGGCATGCACAGACTGTTCTGTGCGTGGATTTTTTTCTGCGCGCAAGTCTCAACGGCGAGACATGAACCCAAATAGCCCCTTGTAAACTTTTCCTAAGAATTAAAGACTATCCACACTCTTGCATACTCGGTGATTGTGTAAGAATATGAAAGTCAGCAGGGCAAATCAATTTGTTTGGAATATAATGCTGTAGGAGAGCTGTGTGGGTACCCTGGACAACCAGAAAGACGGATCAAATTTCATGCTACATCATGAGAAGACAAGAATCACTGGAAAAGACAATTATGATTGGGAAAAATTGAAGCAGGGACAGAGGACAAATATGATAGATTGACTTCATAAAGGGAGCCACAGGCTTAACTTTGCAAGACCTGAGCAGGGCTGCTGAGAACTTCACTTTTGAGGGCCATTATTTCACAGAATTGCCATGGGTTGTGGGCGACTTGACAGCACGTAACAAAAAAAAAAAAACATTTTTGGGGATTTCTCGCACACTGTGCTCCTTCGTCTACATGGACTTTCACCTTCATAAACTTAAATTAAAATGGAGGCACTCGAGACATCTTCCATGTACATGTTTCTATGCTATGGAGAGAAATGAAAACCGTCTGGAAAAGTAGTATACAGAGAGATGGGTTTCTGACATTAATTTGCCCGGTTTATTTCATCCATTTCACTCCCCCAAACCCATGACTTCCACACAAAATAGGGTTGCCATATGTCCCGGAAAACCAGGATTGTCCCGGATTCAAGGTCGGAAAAATTGTCCTGGCCAGTTCAATAAAAATCATGTTAAAAGTCCCAGACTTTTAAAACTTCTTGATTATTATAACACACTATTAAACTAAATTCAAACTCTCACCATCAAACGAGCGATTTCCTGACACATTGGAGTTGGAGTATACCTGGAGACAAACCTTAACATCCTCGCCTCGCACCACCGCCCGATAAATGTGACCAGTGTGTTTCCTGGAACTGAGGACGTTAAGAGTTGACCACGACGCAACTTCTCAGAAGTACAACAGTAAGAATTATCTGTTGTAAATAAATTCATTTATGTATTGATATATTTAATGTGATTGTGTATTATAGCTGTTGTTATATTAGGTTTTTTTTTAAGGCTATTTTGTAGATAACCTGCCAATTTTTGTTGAGTCCCGGTTTGGTGGGAGAGAATTATGGCAACTCTAACCCAAAAGGATGCTCAAGGCAGGCTGACGAGGCACTGATGGTTCGCTTTCAGTTTCATTCTCTTAACACCGACTGGCTTCCTGGCGCACTTCTTGGTCCAGTTTCTGGAGCAAAACATGCTCTTGGCCCTTGTCGGGGAGACATGGCTCTGGTGACTTTCTGTGGAGAAAGAAAAAGCACATTTCAGCAGAAGGTGTCGTGTCAGCTATCGATTCAGGAGGGCTACAGAGAACTCTGTCCCAGGTTGATGCATCTTGGCATTTAAATCACTGCCACGGTTCACACCTCAATGTTTAATTATCCTTGGAAGGGGTCCGCACATCACACAGCCCCTCCTTCTCCCTTCTTCTTCTGTGCCATGACCATCTCATCCACTTCTTTTGTCAGTACTGTATTCAAATCCCTTCATCTTGTTTTTAATGATGACCAAGTGAAATAATGCCATACCTGTCAAGTATCCCGTATTGGCCGGGATTTCCCGTATGTTGGTGAGTATACTGGGAGTATTTTAGATTATTAGATATAATAGAGTAAATGTGTGTACAATTAAATATTATTAACAGATATTAATACTATAAATTCATCATAAAGGTAAAGGTTTCCCTTGCTCGAAAGCCCGTCGTATCCGACTCTAGGGTTCAGTGCTCATCTCTGTTTCAAAGAGCCAGCGCTGTCTGCTGCTGCAGACGTTTCCGTGGTCATGTGGCAGGCATGACTAGACACCGGAGCGCACGGGACGCTGTTACCTTCCCACTGAAGTCCCTATTGCAATTTCTTGCTTTCAAACTGCTAGTTTGGCAGGAGCTGGGACAAAGACGGGCGCTCATTCCGTCCTGCAGTACTCTGGAATCGAACTGGGAAAAAAAACTTGAACTAGTTTTGTGATAAATGCCAGGAGTATCTTTATAAGGAGATTACTTCACCAACCTAGCAGTTCGAAAGCAAGAAATTGCAAGTAGATCAATAGAGGGACCACTTCGGGGAGAAAGTCAATGGCGTTCCATGCGCTCTGCTGTCTAGTCCTGCCTGCCAAATGTTCAGGGTAACATCTGCTCTTTGGCTGTGAGCGGATATGAGCACTGAACCCTAGAGTCCAATACGACTGGAAATGGCAACATATGTTTGATCAGAGATAAGAGCAAATGATCATTATCATAGGACAGACAGGAAACTTGGGCTGAATGAGGCCCATACAGCCAGAGGTTCCTCTCCCCTGTTGTATGTCATGGCAAAGAAATGTCACACATGGGGTGTGTGGGGAGACATACCCAATAACAGATACACACAACTCACCTGTTCTCAACTTCTTCAATGGTATCTGGAAGAGGCATGTTGAGAGTCTCTGGCAAGAAGATAGCAGCAATCCCAGACAAGATCGGGGCTGTCCCATAGATGATTGGCGGAAGGTAAGGGAAATACTCCCCTGTCATTCTTACCATGGGTGCCACTATGCCCCCCACACGAGCCAAGGTGCTGCCCAGTCCCATCCCGGTCTGTCTGCAAGTATAAAAAACTTTTAAAAGGGAAAAAGTGCTGATTTCTCTTCATTCTTTAAACCAGGGACCTTTTACTTGCTGCCCATGGGCCAAATGCGGCCCACAACACCATTTCATGTGCGGGGGCCCACCGCCTTCCACCACATCAGGAAGTGCCATATGGTGGCTCTTGCCAACCTAGCAGTTCAACAGCAAGACATCGCAAGTAGATAAACAGGGACCGCTTTGGTGGGAAGGTGAACAGCGTTCCGTGCGCTCTGGTGTCTAGTCATGCCTGCCACGTGACCACGGAACGTCTGCAGAAGCAGACAGTGCTGGCTCTTTGGCTTTGAAGCACAGATGAGCACTGAACCCTAGAGTCGGATACGACTGGCTTTCGAGCAAGGGGGACCTAAAACAGGTACAGGCAGTCTTATACAGGCCAACCCTGCCAACCACTAGGCCTTTATGTGGCACGTCTCAGCGTAGCTGGAATTCCCACAGGATCAGGGGAAGGAGGCCTGAATTCTCCAAGCAGCAAAATAGAGTTCCATTGGTGGTATTATGGGATATTCAGCTGTGCAACTGGAGGTGACGTACCTGATGACCGTGGGGTACAGCTCGCCAGTGTAGAGGTAAAGGCAATTGAAAGATGATGCCAAACATCCTTTGCCCAGCACGGCCAAAGAGGTCCTCAGTGTTTGGAGTTCTGGAGTAGGTTTTGGAGAGGAAGGAAGGCAAGAGACACAGAAAGGCTGGTGTGAGCTTTCCTTTATTTCCATTCCGGTTATTTTGTTTTTTGGGACTGCGGTGGCTCAAGTGGTTAAAACGCTGAACTTGGCGACTGGAAGGTCGGCAGGTCAGTTCGAGACCCGGGTGCTGCACGACGGGGTGAGCGCCCGGTGTCTGCCCCAGCTCCTGCCAGTTCGAAAGCAAGTGATTGCAAGTAGATAAATAGGTGGGAAAGAAAGCAGCATTCCTGTGTCTAGTCATGCCTGCCACATGTCCAGGGGTCTGTAGACAGACAGCGCTGACTCTTTGGCTGTAAACAAATGAGCACTGAACCCTAGAGTCTGATACGACTGGCTTTTTTGAGCAGAGGTCCAGCCTCTTCAGCAACGCTGTAAGTCCACTCTACCTTGCTCACCTTGGGGCACAAATATATTGGCCAAAATGGCCAAGCCAGCCAGGATAACGGAGGCGGCCTGAGTGGGTCTTCTCCCAACGTAGCTCATCCCAATGGCCGCGCCCAACTTGGCTGGGATGTCGATTGACCCAAAGGCCACCTGGATCAGGTAGATGCTGAAGCCAAAGTTCTGTAGGTCCATGGCCAGACCGTAGTAGGCAAAGCTGGTCGCAAACCTGGAGATGGGTTGGGTGGAAGTAGCAGAAAGACAACATAAGAGCAAATTACACTTCTATACTGCCTCAACGCACTTAGTCCACTCTCTGGGTGGTTCACAAGTTAATTAGGGTCCCCCCCCCCCCAAACCTCAGGAGGATGGAAGGCTGAGAGTCAGGATTGAACTCACCACCTTCTGACTGCAGTATGGCAGTTTAACTCCTGCACGCCCAGGGAATACCCCGAGCATACTTGGTCATGGTGTCAGAAAAGAGACGCATGGCTCGTTGCAGCAAATCTCCCCCTAGGCAACCCCACCACCCCCAGCTCTTTGCCCCCTTTGGGCAGGACCTACAGTTCCTGAAAGCAGCAGGAAAAGAGGAAGGCTGAAGGGGAGATGGATTGACTCACTAAAGGAAAACAAGGCTGTTAGTGATAATCATTCACTAATTCAGAGGGTTGCCATACGTTGGGATTGACACACGAGACACACACCCGCACCACACACACCTATAACTTAGTATGCCAGCCTATGTGCATCGCCCAGTGAATGAGGGAATGCCACTGAATGCAAAGTAACTTCCTTCTGATTAAATAAGGTAAAGGTTTCCCTTGCTCAAAAGCCAGTCGTATCCGACTCTAGGGTTCAGTGCTCATCTCTGTTTCAAAGCCGAAGAGACAGCGCTGTCTGCTTCTGCAGACGTTTCCGTGGTCATGTGGCAGGCATGACTAGCATACAGAATGCTGTTACCTTCCCACCGAAGCAGTACCTATTTATCTACTTGCACTTTCTTGCTTTCGAGTTGCTATGTTGACAGGAGCTCACTCTGCGCACATACTCGGGTCTCGAACTGCTGACCTGCAGACCTTCTGGTTGTCAAACTCAGCATCTTAACCACTAAGCCACCACAGTCCCAGCCCTATTGATTGTGTCTGGTCAATGTATTTGAAATCAAAAGGAGGAAAAGGTGGGGGAGAAACAAGCTAAGCATACCATACACTGGAAATGCAACAAGAAATCCGGCGCACGTTGGGCGTCCGTGCCAGGCTGACCAGGGAGTAGGAGGTTTGTGCCAGGGCCATTTCTTTCTGCATATGAGACTTCAAGACCTGTGGGAGGAAAATGAGGGGATCAGGGAACTGGTTCTCTCAGGCCCCACCTTAAACCATCCCAAGAAACACCTTAACGCCATGGCCAAGAAGCCCAGGGTAGGGCTTCACATTGGGGCCTCTGGCATGAATTCTGATAGCTTTTGAAATTGTAGTTTCTGTATTTATTAAAAAAACACAACTTCCCATTTTTATTTATTTACTAGCTGATTACCCGGCCTTGCTCGGGTTTTTTTTTGGTTAGGCCCCTGCCCAATTACATCACAATCAGGTGACCTACCTGGGGCTATGACATTAGCATCATGATGTGTCCGGCCACCTGTGCCAAGCCCCTGCCCATCTCAACTACATCACAATCTGGTAACTTACCTGGGGCTATGACATTAGCACCACTATGGATCCTACCACTGGGACACCCCCCCCCCCCTCATGTCGAGTATACTTCCCTTTGCAGATCAATTTAGGCGCCTGTCTTTGTACCTCCGTGGTGAGTTTTTCTCCTTCTTCCTTCCTGCCATTAAACTGGGCAACTTTCTTGAGCACGCCAACAGCCTTCTCAACTTTGCCTGAGAGCACCAGCCAGCGGGCGGATTCTGCAAACCACCTGTGGGAAAGAGCACAGAGCCACTCGAACACAGCGCACAGTAACAGGGGTGGTGCTGGGTGGGACCCTTCACCCTACTTCCCAGCCCACTGTTTAAAGGTGCCAGTTTGGGGGCACATGTTTCCCATTTCGCCAACTGCTCACCAAGAGTACACGAAGAAGGCAAAGAAGGGCATTGAAGCAGCAAACTGGAGCCAGCGCCAATCTGAGAGGGCATAGGCCAATCCAGGGAGGATGATCTGCCCGATGGTGGCGCTGTACCCTACCACAGTCCCGGCAACTGTGCGGACTTGGGTTGGCACCCATTCGAGGACTAAAAGGAAGGAAAAAGGAAAACATCAGAGGAGTGTAAATACAATACAAACCAAACCCAAACTTATGCCTTGAAAGCCGACTAGGGTTTAGAACGCATCTCTATAGCCCAAAAGCCAGTGTTTACATCTACAGACTTTTCCATGGACATGTGGCAGGCATGCCTTGACACCTAAGTGCATGGGATGCTGTTTGCCTTCCCACTGAAGTGGTCCCTATTTATCTCCTTGCAGTGTCTTGCTTTCCAACGGCTAGGTTGGCAGCAGGTGCTGGGACAAAGACGGGAGCTCGCTCCGTCATGCAGTACTCAGATATCGAACTCCGATCTTCCAGTTTTCGAGTTCAGTGTCTTAACCATTTGAGCCACTGCAGTCCCGCACCTAGATTAGGGCCTACTCAAATTCCACAAAACCGTGCAAGCTTTCAGGTTGTGCAGAACCAATGGTAAAGCTTGCCATGTGTGTGACCGGGCACCGAGGATATGGAAGACAGGTGGCGATCATTTTGGCTGTGATATTTCTCCATCTAAATCCGCACGCTCCCAAAGACAGCCAAACTTCACCTCGATCAGCCCAATGAACTCTACCTGTCGCTTACAAGGAGTATGTGTTTATTTTGCGCATGTGGTAGCGCAGAGAGCATGGTTCGGTACTTTGAGATGGCCTGATAAACTGACATCCACTCCAGAGGAAGGTGGAGAGAGAACATAAGAGAACTCTTGCAAGAACACCAAATGACACCAATGGAGGACGCTAGAAGTGTCAGAACAAGAATCGTGCACCTCCCTCAACACTCAGTGGGGTAAAAGAAGAAGACCAAGAAGTTGCTTCACAGGTGAACATACTTTTCTGCGCACCATGAAAATATCTGCTATTAATTCCTGCACATCACCAAGCCACAATTAAATAGTAGAAGAGCAGGCCAAGGATTGTTTCCCCTTGAGCATTTGGCAACTCTAGAATGGATGGGATTTGGCTTTGGCTGGTCTCCTTTGCACCACTAAACCTGTCTCTGCGGTGCTCTCACCATGTGACGCCTTTCTTCCCAGCATGGGCTAAAGCAAATAAAGAAAAATCAGGTATGCCAGACTGGAGGAATAAATATTTGTACAGCTCAACAGCCTGCTGAGGTCAAAACATCACTAATGGGATCAGGAATGCAGGAAAATGCAAGCATGGAGAAAATGTTCTCCTTACATGCTATTTTGCCTTGGAACAGTTGCAGGGCAGGCAGATGTTCAGTCGGTTCAGTTTTACTCAGGCCCATCTCTGTTTCAGGGAACCCGCAGAAAGGTCACTAATGGGATGCCCGCCTGCGGGTCAGCTGTACCAGGGGTTCCCAACCTTTTTCTTCCGTGAGCCTGACCACACCTTGAGTGAGCCAGATCATGCCCCCAGATGTGGAAGTGGGCACATTTACGGCTATCGTAAACGCAGCCGCTTCCGCATTTACGACAATCATGTGCGGGGTGCATGTTTATGTTTATTTAATTTATACCCCACCCTACTCAGCACAGGTCGACTTACAACATGTTTAATGCCAATACAATATGACGAAAATACAGTTTAACAAGAGCACAAATAAAGGCACGAGATCCGCAAGCAATGGGATGCAAAACATACACATTGCAATGCATGTGCAAGTTACAAAATACCAAGATACAGTTATAAAATCCAAGTTACCATTACAAAATATCATATACATTTCAAAGCAAATGCCAGAGGGAAAGCAAAGACATTACAGGAAGCTTAAACTCGTCCTGTTCCCTCTTGTAGCTGCCTACATGTGCATGAGTTAAACACATCCGCTTCCACTTCCGGTGGTGTGGGCCACATTAAATTGTGCTGTGGGCGGGAGATGGCTCATGGACCTTAGGTTGGGAACCTCTGAAGTAGACTATACTGCCAACGATTCAATGCCGATTGTCAGCCGACAGTTAACTATATGTTTTAACTGTTGTACGCCGCCCTGAGTCGGGGGCATAAAAATTGAAATAAATAATGAAAATAAATAAAATAATAACTAATCTGGCCATCCTGAGGACTCACAGCCTTGGGTGGCCAAGTCCACAGGGAAGGGTGATGGTCCCCAAGTGGGTTAAACCCCACTTGAGTCCATCTTGATAGAGGGCAGCAGCATCATCCATCCTGGCCTGGGGATGATGATGAGGACTTTGCGTGCCCAAAGGGCTCAGGACCAGAAAGTGACACTGGATCAGTGATACGGGCGCCACACTGCAATGTGCAAGGCCGATGAAAGGCCACTGCATTATGTTCTCAGGCCAGTCTTAATGGCTGATCGCCATGATGATCGCCAATATTTTAAAAGAAATATGACACTTAAAGAAGGAGGAAATAATCTGATTTATCCTTCTCTGTGAATGGGGAGAGTTTGCCTTTGTTGTTGAAGTCTTTGTTGTTTTGAGTCTGGGGTAAAAGTTATCACTAGTTGCTGGGCTTGGATGGCAACTTTTAACCCGGCCTATCAGAAAGTACTGTTGACCCAAATGCACAGAAAAGGGGGTGTGGGGAGAGAAGAGCTTGTTTGGAAAGTTGGCAGGTCAGCAGTTTGAGACCTGAGTGCTGTGTGGTGGAGTGAGCTCCTGTTGTCTGTCCCAGCTCCTGCCAGCCTAGCAGTTTGAAAGCAAGAAATTGCAAGCAGATAAACAGGGAGGGAGAGAACGGTAAACAGCATAACCACGGAAGTGCCTGCAGATGCGGACAGTGCCACATCTTTGGCTGTAAACAGAGGTGAGCACTGAACCCTAGAGTCAGAAACAGCTGGCTTTCAAGCAAGGGCGACTGTTACCTTTACTAGCATCAGTGTGGTGATCACACACACACACACCTAGGAAACACTTTGTGAGCCTCTTGGGGTTGTTGTAGCTCACTGGCTGGGAAGACATTTTGGCTCTTACCTAAGGACATGCAGTTGAGGATGATCCCAGAGAGCGCCATACCAACCAGGAAGCGAAATGCGCAGTAGGCGGTGAGGCTCGGGGAGAAAGCAGTGCAAATGCCCGAAACAGCCATCTGCAGGTAAGACCAGCTTAGGATGGCTTTGCGTCCAAACCTGTTGGCAGAGAACTGGACATTAATGTGTGTGCATGTGTGTGTTTGCTCATCATGCTTGTTTCAGGAGGGTGGGTGGGCAAAACGAGGGCCTGAGGCCAAAATACTGAATGCACTTGGCATGATCTGGTACCCCATCTTCCACAGAAGGTCCCTGCATTGCTTGTGGGAGGTTGACCGGAGAGCCCCACCCCTTCTCCAGGCAAAACAATGAATTTTAGTCTGTGGGGACTGTTTTGGGGGGGCCTCTTGCATCCATATGTATTGGTGACCTTCAAAAGAGTTCCTGTCATTCTCATTTTTGCGGAGAGGAAACAGAGGCGTAAGAGAGGTCCATGGTCAAGCCTACATGGAGGATGTGGGCAAGTAGTGGCATTCCAGCCCCCGCCCCCAACCATGCCTTTGCTGACGTATTATGACGATACAGGTCAGTCTTCCCCCATATCTGATACCTCCCAGATATGTTGATTTATCATGCTATTATCCCAAGGCAGTCTATTAGGCAGTGATGCTGGGAATGGTCAATAAAACATCTGGATGGCACCAGACTGAGGAAGATGGCAGAGGTACAGAAGAATTAACTCTACCAACCGACCTGTTCCAGTCTGGCCAGGTTTTTTTACTTTGGCAATAGAGTAGACCAAGGGTGACCAACCTTGATGCTCCAGATGTTCTTGGACTTCAATTCCCAGAAGCCCTGATCAGCAGGTGTGCTGACTTGGGCTTCTGGTACAGCATCAAATCTGGCCACCCTACTGCTAACGACTCATCGCTGGTTGTCAGGCAGTGGTTAACTAACCTGACAACCCTGGGTGGTGAAGTCCACAGGGAAGGGTGATGGTCCCCAATTGGATTAAATCCCAATTGAATCCATCTTGATGGAGGGCAGTAGCTCCTGCCCTGCAGCTGACGAGGACTTTGTGTGCCAAAAGGACTCAGGACCAGAAAGTGACCTACAGGACTTGATCAGTGGTGTGGGTGTCATGCTGCAATGCGGAAGGTAAATGGACGGCCACTGCGTTATATTATTCCCAGGACAATCCTCAGGGCTGATTGCCATGATGGTTGCCAATATTTAGAATTGGATATGGCACTTGGAAAAAGAAGAACCCACCTGTCAGCCAAGCTCCCGAACACAAGAGCGCCAACCAGGACGCCACCCATGTAAATCGACTGAGCCACCTGCCTCCGGGTCCGCAGGTTACACACCAGGTCCCACTGCATAGAGTAGAAAAGTGTTGGGATGGGCAAAGAGTAGACAAGGAGATGAAAAGAGAAGTTGCAATTCGAGGAAGTTAATGGGGTGTAGTTATCATGTTCTGCAATTAGGGGGAGCTGTGCTTCAATGGTTCATAGTTCCACCAGGAAAGACTTGTGGGTAGACCTAGAAGTAGTGGTGGAATTCAACCGGTATACCCCGGTATGCCCGTACCTGTAGTAGAAATTCCGGCTGGCCCCGCCCATCCAAGTTTTGAAATAAGGTAGTCCTAATTTGGGTGCAATGCAGGACATTCCCCCTGGCCACACCCACCATGCCACGCTCACAGTGTGGTAGTAAAATTTTTTGGAGCCCACCACTGGCTCCACCTTAAACAAATCCACACCAGTGACAATTTTTCTGCTTCAGGAAAAAATGCATTTCTCTGATACGAGTTGCAGTTGACAATTCTCAATGGATTAGCTTTACACACACACACATATGCACATGTGCGCATGTGCATGCATACACATGTACACCGCACACACCAGGCTCTCTTACCTCCATAACAATTGTGTTTGTGAAAACACTTTGGTCGTAGAACCATCCATCGTGACACGGCTCAGTATCCGTTAGGCTCAGTGTCCCACCGTGGCTGTGGTTGGTGCCAAGAAGATACCAGTGGGGAGTGATGAAGCGGCGGCATGGCTCCAGTTTGCCAGTGGCATCTCGGGGGATCCAAGCCCACAGGAGGTCCTCCTCAACTCCTGGTAGTTGTGTCCTGTTTGCAGGCCACCCGGAGCCATTGCCAGCCCAACGGATCCGACAGTGGTGCTCGGGGACGGCAGCCGAGAAGTTCTGGAGCAAATTGTGGCTGGCCGTCAGCAAGACGGGGGTCACCAGCAGAGCCACATGAAATATCTGGAAGGACCCCATCCCCCCGATCTGGTCGAGAAGTTCAGCAAACGTCATGGCCGAAGGTGGGACCCTCGGTTGTCTCAACGAGGGTTTTTAGAGCAACGGATCCCACAGGTGAGGGTCTGTGGCCAAGGCCCTCTGAAACATGCGCAGCCCATATCCAGCCTTTCCCAACCCTTCCTGGAAAAAAAATCCTCCCCCCCTAATTCAGGGTCAGGATCTTTGAAGGGAAGGCTGCCGTTGCCCCCATCTTGGCTGCCGCTGAGAGTATCGCTTACAGGTCTGGCAAGGATAAAGAGGTTGGAGCAACCTGTGGCGAGAACTCAAGTTACCCCTGCCGCAAGGCGTCCCTTCCAAGATGCTGCAATCCCCGAGGCCTGTTTATGAATACTTGTGAGTGTGGCTGTCATATTTCAGGGAACCCAAAAGGGCTGCATTGCAGAAGTGCGGGCCGGGGGGCCGGAGGGGGGGATCTCTTCCCAAGTGGGATTATGCAAACCCTAATCACTTTACTCGGGTCAAAGTTCTAATGAGGCTTGGGAGGATTAGCGGAAAGGGGAGGAAGGAGGACAAAATGCAGGCATTCAACTTATGTGGGGCAGGGTGTCTCAGGAACAAGTAGGAGACCAATGGGGGGTGGGGGTGGGAAGGGGGAGAGAAAGGAAGGGGCGGAAGTTGGCACTGTTTTCTTGGCTACAGAAGGCATGGCTGTTTGTTGCTTAAAGTGTGCTCACACTCCTAAATAGGAGAACACCAAAAAAGCAGAACAACCCCAACATGACTGGAACCGGCGATGCACCTCCTGCTCACCGCAAGAACCCCAAGTTAAAGCCCACCTGACAGGTGGTAGCCCAAGTTTCGTTGCAGCGCTTTCCCAGATTGTCCTGTCCCAACAAATGTTAAATGTTGCGCATTTGCTTGCTTGATTGGTCGCTGGGAGGTAAACATGGGTCTCATTTGCAAAGCCAGGGGCTTTGGCTGTAGTCGTAACTGGGTAAACTGCTGTACTGCAGCCAGAACATTGTGAGTTCAATCCTGTATCGAAGTATAATTACAACTGCACACGGACAATTTGACCCTTAACTATCTGCGTCCCTGTCTGGTTTTGCAGTCCATAACTCTCTTTGCCAGCCTCGTGTCCGGCCAGGCTGTAATGGGATTTGTGGTTGACATCATCTGGAGGCAACTGCCTTCTTCTGTGGGCAGCATTTTGTTGGAAAACTGGCTTTGTTTTGGCCCACATGACCACAGAAACGCCTGCAGAAGCAGACAACGCTGGCTCTTTGGCTTTGAAACAGAGATGAGCACTGAACCCTAGAGTCGGATATGACTGGCTTTCGAGCAAGGGAAAACCTTTACCTTTACTCCTCCCCCCCACCCCGAATAGAAGATATTTTCAGCTACGTTCTCCAGGCTGTTTATGGGGGTCCACGGTGGCTCAGTGGTTAAGAAGCTCGCCTTGTTATCTGGAAGGCTGGCAAGCCAACAGTTCGAGACCCGGGTACTGCATGACGGGTTGAGCGCCCGTCTCTGTCCCAGCTCTCGAGGACATGAAAGGATCCTCAACGAGTGGGGTGAGGAAGGCGGCATATAAATTAAAATTGAAAATGGCCACTTCAGTGGGAAAGGTCAGCATCGTTCCGTGCACTCTGGCATTGAGTCATGCCTGCCACATGTCCACAGAAACGCCTGCAAATGCAGGCAGCTCCTGCTCTTGGGCTATAAACAGAATCGCCGTCTTCTGTGTCTCTTGAACCCACATTTTAACTTCTGTTCCTTTTGCTGGTCTTGATTTGATTTGGTTTTGGCTACACACAGAGATGAGGACTGAACCCTAGAGGCAGACGCGGCTGGATTTTGAGCAAAGCCAGCCTTGACCTAAGGGTGGGACTACATAGCGAGGGAAGTGAGAATTCACCTTTGTTCACCTGCCGGGATGTCCCGGTGTGGAACTCTGTCCTGCTTAAGGAGACACCCATGAAAACAGGGGTGCGGGAACCTTGTGTGTTGCTCTATGGCCAAAGCCGCGCATGGAGGGTTTTTCCCCCACTCTCTTTCTGTCCATTTTCTTTTTCTCCCCTGCTGACAACGACCGACCAGGATGGAGACTTTTGCCCGAGGTCTCACCCTTGTGGCTTGCAGGGAAGCTTTTAAAATAAGTCCTCTCACGGCATCCCCGACGCTGCCCCTGCGGTATTAACGGCGCAAAATGCCTCCGCTTCAAGATGCTGGAAGAAAACACAAAAGCTTTTATTTCCTGGGTCAGCTAAGGTCGTACAGTGAAAAGGGAACAGCAGCTCCGTAGGAAAAGGATAAAAAAAAGTCAGTGGTGGCAAACCATGGAGAGACCCAAGTGTTCAAACTGCAACCCGAAACCCACTTATCCATCGCAAAGTGCCAACATGGCATGGTGAATGCTGTGCTGGGGGGAGGGAGGAAGCGCTCCCATTGGGCTTCTGGGCAAAGGGGCGGGGCGAACTCTGTGCTGGCGGGATGGAGGAAGGACTCCCATTGGGCTTCTGGGCAAAGGGGCGGGTCAAACTATGCTCAGGGAGGGAGGAAGCCTTCCCATTGGGCTGCTGGGCAAAGGGGGCAGGTCAAACTTTGTGCTGGGACAACATGAGAGCCCACTTCTGGCACGCATGCCATAGGTTCGCCACCACTGGGATAAATCCTTGGTCCTCAGCTGAGAGTGCCGGCATCTCTTCCTTCTGCACCTTCCCGAGGCTGGAGATTCCCAGCCCTTCCTTCAAACTCTTTCAGAGGCAAGGAGGCCACATCTGGATGAGAGTCTTTGTCATGGCAGCCGTTGTCTTCCTTGGCAGTCTCCAGAATCCTAGGCAAAGGGCAAAGCAGGGGTCAGTCTCTGAGAAATGTAGGGTGCGCAGAAAGAGCCTCCTCGAAGAGCGTGGTATTTCTGAACCACCATTGGGTGTACCCGTCAGAGCGAAAGGAAGTGGCAGAATGAACTCATGAAAAGGTGCCTTCATTTTGGCAGTTCCATGTCTGGCCTAGACGACGACGATAAAGAAGTAGTGATAAACGTCACAAAAAGCACAAGATCATGGGTTCCCAACCTGTGGGCCGGATGCCATTCCATCTTGCCCACCACCACAGCACCCACAAGTGGAAGCAGACGCGTATGCAACAGCTGTAAAATATGCCCGCACATGCATAAACATGGTTACATCAGCTGTAAATGTGCCCGCAGCTGTTGTAAATGCGGAAGCAGGTACATTTACTTCTGCTTCCGGGGGGGCATGAACCAGCCCACTCAGTTGTCCAGGGTGTGTGGTCATGCCCACGGCGTAAAAAGGTTTGGAACCCCTGTCATAGGTGAACATCGCTTCCCCACTCCTATGTTCTGCTTCCTCAACTGCCATATCCGATTCCAAATATTGGTTCTCATCACAGTGATCAGCCATGAAGACTGTCTTATGAACAACATAATGCAGTGGCCTTCCATTCACCTGCATCGCAGTGTGACACCCTGAGTACCACTGATCTGGTTCCGCGAGTCACTTTCTGGTCCTTCGCCTTTTTGGCGCTCATTGGCCCCCCGGCCAGTATGGATGAAGTTGCTGTCCTCCATCAAGATGAAGTCAAGTGGGATTGAATCCACTTGGGGACCCTCGCCCTTCCCTGTGGACTTCGACACCCATGGCCATTTGTCATTCGACACCCATGGCCATTTGTCCTCAGGGTGGTTGGGTTACATAATCACCACCCGGGCATTGAGTCACTGGCAGTAGGGTCTCCTCTACTTCCAGAGGAGGTTCGTCTGGCCAGACTGTACCCTGTCACTCTGTCATAGGTTCAATGCAGCCCTGGCTATGGTATATCTTGACATTAAAGGAAGGTTTCTATGCTGCCTGTTCTACTTAACTGTTTTTCCACATCTTCAATTGTATCAGGAAGAGGCATGTTTAAAGTCTCCGGAAGGAAGCAGGCGGCAATGCCTGAAATGACCGGGGCCGTCCCATAGATGAGTAGGGGGAGGACCGGGGAGTACTCGCTGGTTATCCTCACCAGGGGAGCGACAATCCCACCGATCCGTGCCATAGTGTTGCCAAAGCCCATCCCAGTCTGCCTGGGGGAGATGGGGGGAAAGCTGGTCAAAAGCTAAACGAAACCCTAAAGAATAACATGTTCTCATTGCCCCCCAAAATGCAATCTTGCTTGTTTAGAGGGTTTGCTTATAGTCATCTGTCTCTCTCTATATATATATCCCCAGCATTAATCTCAGCTATGCACAACTGGTTGTATGCACACGGTATGGGACACCATCTGTATGTTCCCAGAGACTTTTGGTCCTTGCAAAGAAGACATGATTCTCAAGGCAACCACATTGACCCACTCTTGAGTCACTCTCAATGTTAAGAGTTGAAAGGAGTTTTTGCTGGAGGAACCCAGCTCAGGGGACGCTCGAATGAGGCTGCTTTCATGTCCCCAAGATCTTTCCCCGCACTGAAATGGTTCCTATTTATCTACTTGCAATTTCTTGCTTTCGAACTGCTAGGTTGGCAGGAGCTGGGACAGAGACCAGGAGTTCATTCTGTCATGCTGCACTTGGGTCTTGAACAGCCAACTTTCCGACCTTAGATAGATAAATCTTTATTGTCATTGTCCTGCACAGAACAACAAGATTGGGGACCTTCCAGCTAACAAGGCGAGCTTCTTAACCACTGAGCCACCACAGTCCCCTCAATGTTAAATTATAATTGTTGAGAAGGAAACTGGTTCCAGAGCTGGAAGAAAGACCAGGTGTGACCCCAGAGGCTAGTGATGGCCAAACTTAGCACTCCAGATGTTCTTGAACTTCAATTCCCAGAAGCCCTGATCAGCATGTGTATTGACTTGGGCTTCTGGGAATTGAAGTCCAAGAATACCTGGAGAGCCAAGGTTGGCCATCACTGCCATAGGCGTACAGTTCACATTTGGGACCACTGGTGGCACAGCCTAGGGCAGTGATGGCGAACCTTGGTACTCCAGCTGTTCTTGAACTTCAATTCCCAGAAACCCCAAGTCCCTGTGAATCCACACAAATGGATTTACTAACACTCCAGCTGTTCTTGAACTTCAGTTCCCAGAAGCCCAAGTCCTTGTGAATCCACATGGATGGGTTTACTGTGTGTGGATTCGCAAGGATTTGGGCTTCTGGGAATTGAAGTCCAAGAACAGCTTCTAACTAGATTTTTAATTGGTGAAGGTGGGAGGTGTTTTTAGGAATTTAAAGGGTTTCTATAGTTTAAACACTGGGGATTTTATGTGCGCCACCCAGAGTCGCATGTTGATTGGGGCGGCTATACAAATTGTATGAATGAATGAATAAATAAAAATATTATACTAGAGCAGTGATGGTGAACCTTTTAAAGACGGGGAGTGCCAGTAAGCCCATTCGTGTGGATTCACAGGGACTTGGGCTCCTGGGAATTGACGTTCAAGGACAGCTGGAGTGCCAAGGTTCGCCCTCTTTGGCCTAGGGTGATCTACTACTGGCCACATGTTTGTTTGGAGTGAAGCTGGGCTCCTTGAGCAAAGTGCAAGGAATAGGGACAGCCAATAACAAAGCATGTCCTTCGCTTTTCCCCTTTGGGGTTGCATGAGTTATTTGGGTACATAAACTCCTAGCAATTAATTTTAAACTCGGTTTTCTTTCTCGATGTCCAGATCCATGTCTTTTAAGGAGTAAAAGACAGATAAGAATGAGTGGAACACTGCTTTGCTTTGCTAGGTTTTGCATGAGACATTGGGACGTGGCATGGCAAATGGCAGCCAAGCTGACCAACATCCACTGGTGAACTGCACAAAGGAAAATGAGCTTTTTTTTTTGTCCTGGGCTGAATTTGGAGTATATCTGGATTTGGGAGTATGATCTGTTAAAACCCTTGCCTCCAATTTTATTATGCATGTGGATTTTATTTTTCGTGTGGATTCGCAGGGACTCTCCCCTAGTGTATAACTGATGATGCTCAAAGTTGAGAAGTACCTGATCACGGTTGGGTAAAGCTCCCCAGTGTACAGGAACACACAGTTGAAGGAGGCTCCCAAACATCCTTTCCCAAAGACAGCAAGGATGGTGCGAAGAAGCTGCATATCTATAGAGAAGATGAGCTTTACAAAGATTTGCAGGCAAATGTGCTTCCAAATTCTTCTTGTATCCTGACATTAAATTCTACAGCAGTGTTACTCTTTGGGTTTATCATAGCAGTAGCATTTACACCTATATACTGCCCCACAGCGCTTCATGCACTCACTGGGTGGTTCACAAGTTAATTAGCGTTTTGCCCCCAACATGCTGGGTACTCATTTTACTGAACTCAGAAGGATGGAAGGCTGAGTCAACCTTGAGCCCTGGCTCCTGGTCAGATTCGAACTCGTAACGTTTTGCCTGCAGCACAGCAGTGTAACCACTGCACCACCAATACTCTATTGCCAACAATTTTCTCATAATGTTTGAGAATATTCCATATCCTCAACTGTAAGTCAGCCAAGAGCAGAGGGTTTGAATAACTTGTGGTGGGAAAGAGCTACGTTTTTAGCAGATTTTCCCATGCAGACTGGGTGGGGAAAAAGAGCTTCCCTGCTCTGCAGAAGGGCTTCTCTTCTTGGTCTAGTTAAAATTCCCTGGTGTGGAAAAAAAATTCCCACCTTGAGGCACAAAGATGTTGGCAACAATTGATAGTCCTGCTAGGATAAGACTCAGGGCCTGGGTTAGCCGGCGGCCCAAATGGCAAATGCTCAGGAAAGCTATGAGTTTCCCTGGGATGTCCACAGCTCCAAAGATGACTTGAATGAGGTAAATGCTGACACCAAAGTTCTGCAGGTCCATTGCCAACCCATAATAGGCAAAGCTGGTGGAGAACCTGGAGACGAGAACAGATAAAACATACTAACAACACACACACACAATACAGGTTGAAGAAGTTACTTTTCAAAAAGTAGTTACTGTGATAGTTATGAGTAATCACTGTTAGAGTGACAAATGCCTCCATCATTCTACCTGAGAGCTGCCAAAATGTCTGCCACTGTTCCTTATAAACATTGCATTGCAGACAGTGGCCTCTAGTAGCCAACCCTGATAATGTGCCATAGTGACAGTTTAGTCTGAGAGAGAGGGCAGAAGGAAGGAATGTGGGCTCCGTAGAGGAACATGCACAGAGTCAGCTGGCTCCCTACAGATGTCCTTCCTCAGACCCAGTCTTCTTGGGTCCTGGTGGGCCCCATAGAGCCTCTGTTGACCAACAACTTTCTCCAGAGAAGCCACATCCCTCCTGAGATGCCTCCAGGAAGTCCTGCTTCCACCCCAGCTTACCATACAAAGCAAAGGCAACAGGTGATGTGCCGCAGGGCTGGCGTGTGCACAAGGTCAGTGACAGGAAACTTGGATTTGGCAGAAGAAGTCTCTTTCTGTAGACTGGCTTTCAAATCCTGCAAGATTTAGGCACGTTATGAGGGAAACTGTCTTAACAAGTTAGAGCAGCGCAACAGTGGGATCAACTGCCTCGGATACGGCAGAAGAAGAAACCAAGATTGGCAGAATGAAACTCTAGGATTATGGTGGAGACGGGGAAAGGAGGGACTTCATTAGAGCATACCTGTCAAGTATTCTGTTTTGGCAGGGATTTCCCTTAATTCACCGCTCCGTTATGCTCCTTCCCCCCATCATCCCGTATTTGAACGGCCAGGAAAGGGGTTACTGCGCATGCACGCCACTGCCTCTGATGGGCACGCATGCGCAGTAACCCCTTTCCTGGCCAAAGGGGTTTCTGTGCATGCACACAGGGGTTACTGCACATGCGCGTCACTGCCTCTGATGTCAGAGGCAGTGGTGCAATGCTCCAACGCCGGTGCCCGGAAACCTTCCCATATTTGGACATCGGCAACTTGACAGGTATGCGTTAGACCAACTCATTTTCTTTGCTCCCCACAAAGTTTCTGGAAAGGCCTTCCTGTCTGCTTGCATTAAAGTTGCAGAATCTGAGTCTCTTCTGTGACTGAGAGGCCTCTGGCACCCCACCTTCTCTATGGTTCCCAGCAATCTCTCCCCTGTCACACCCTGTACCCTGTGTATGTGTGGCAGAGAGGCATCCACCCAGTTGGTGCTGATTTTTCACGGCACAGAGAAGCCTGCCTGTGCGCACTGAGGCAGTGGATCTTTGGTTCATCGCATGGCCGTTCAAGGCAACAGGAGCACTGTTTCGAAAGGAAAGTCGGCTATTACCTCTAGGCTGAGCTTTTCCCCTTGGTCCTTCTGTCTGTTTATGCGTGCAACTTTTTGCAACCCCTCGAGGGCTTGGTCAAATTTTCCAGCCGTGGCGTACCACCTGGCTGACTCTGTAAACCACCTGTGGGAAGGAGAACAGCAAAGACGTGGAGTTAAGTAGGTTGGAAATGGGCATATGAGCATCTCGTTTCGCATAGCTATTCTGCTTTCTTAAAGGAGCCCTCCTGCAAGTGACCTTCGTTAATCCTGCCCTTCTTATAATAGGTCTGACCCCTACAAGCTTCCCTGCCCTATTCTAACAATTTCCCCATTTTCATTCCTTCCTATGGGGTACACAGAAAGAGCCTCCGCAAAGATTGTGGTACTTGTGAACTTGTCATGTCCGAGTATACATTTCCCCCTGAAAGTCATTTTCAGGGGAAATGCCATGGGTGTGAATTTGCTTAAGGTGGATCCCAGTTTGCCATGAAGTGACCCACACACTGGGTCCTGCAGCACATCACCTGCTGCCTTTGCTTTGTATGGTAAGCTGGGGTGGAAGCAGGGCTTCCTGGAGGCATCTCAGGAGGGATGTGGCTTCTCTGGAGAAACAGCCATATGAAATGAAACATGCAGGATTTGACACCGGGACTGCAATGGACTACCGCAGCCTTGAGGATGTTGACAAGGTGCGCCTTCACAGCCAGTCCATCTGGCATGGCCTCTAAGCACATTCTGAGTTCAGAATTGGAATCAGCACACTCGATATCATGCACATCACACGTGTTATTCCCAGTAGCAAAATAGTCGTTGCGCCGTGTGTCATTCATTTGCCAAAGCCTCTGTGAAGGTTCAGTGCTTTGGGGGCAGACACCTAGAGTGTCCATTGCATTCCCAGTTATCTCAGGAGCAGAAAGGTGCCCAAAGCCCCACATACCAGCCGTAAAGGAAGAAGGCAAAGTACGGGAAGGATACGGCCAGTTGAAGCCAACGCCAGTCCCGGATGGCGTAGGCCATGCCTGCGAGGATGAACTGCCCGAGGCTGTAGCTGTACCCTGTCACCATGCTGACGGTGGCCCGGGAACGCATGGGGGTCCACTCCACTGCTGGAAAAAGAAAAGCCAAGCATGTTCAGAAAGGAGAGGAAGCAGAGCCAAGGGGAATCTTTGAAGTGCCCAACTCAAGAGGAAAACCACAACTGTGCCAAGGCAATGGAGGTGGCACCCATGTTTGGAAGGTGCTGAAAGACTGGCCAACCATTGTGTGCCTCTAATGTGCATAAATTGATGCCATGAAGTCTCACTCTTATGTCTGACAAAGTGGACTTGATCCATGAAGGCTAAACATTAAAATCCAAGAGTTAGTCTTTAAAGTGCCACAACTATTTGTCTTTTGTGTTCTTGTATTGTTTTGTTTACTCTGTGATGCGCAAAGCAAGAGTCTCATTGGTCTGAGCACTCGTTCCGCTGGCCAGGGTTGGCTTAAGATATTTTTTTTTTCTGGTGGAGGCCAGGGACAAAAACGGACTCTTTGTTCACATGATTTCTACTTTGTATGAGGGCTCAAGTGGTTAAGATGCTGACTGGAATGTGGAAAGTCAGTAGTTCAAGACCGGAGCACTGCACAGTGGAATGAGCGCCCGTCTCTGTCCCAGCTCCTGCCAACCTAGCCGTTCGAAAGAAAGAAAGTAGATAAATAGGGGCCACTTTGGTGGGAAGCTATACAACGTTCAGTGCACTCCATTGTCTAGCCATGCTTGCCTGCCACATGTCCACTTTTTCATTTTTTTTAATGAGTGAGTCGTGTGTCGTATTATTGAGTTGTTATTGTTACTGTCTGTTATTGTATTCTTGACCTTGCTCTTTGTTATATTGTATTTTATTTCTGCTTTCTGCTATATGGTGTATTTTGCTTGCCACCTTGTATTTGATATTGTATCTTGCATTTTGGCATAACTTTGTAATGAACTTCACTTGGATATTTTGTATTTTGTATTTAGCCTCACCCCCAGCAGCCGAGTCACGGAGCTCCTTCCCACGGTCCCGTTTGCTGGCCTGTATTGTATTACTGTATATTTGTTGTATATTTTGTATATTTATGTGTCTTATCATATTTTACATTCTGCATTTTGTATCTTGGATGTAAATCATTCTGGATCTTATCATGTATGTAAACCCCTTGGGTTGCCTTGGGGTTATTTATATGTTGTTAGCTGCCTGTGCTAAATAGGGTGGGGTATAAATTGAATAAACATAAACATAAACATCCTGCCTCATTCCTATAGCCTTCCCATCCTTTGCAGGTGGGAAGGTAATAGCATTAAGTGCGCTCCAGTGTCTAGTCATGCCTGCCACATGACCACGGAAACGTCTGCAGAAGCCGACAATGTTGGCTCTTTGGCTTTGAAACAGAGATGAACACTGAAACCTAGAGTCGGATATGACTGGCTTTCGAGCAATGGAAATTTTTACCTTTCCCTTAATATCAATACATAAATGAATTCATTTACAACAGTTGGTTCTTTGCTGCTCTGTTTGATGCTTCGTGGTAATTTGAATTTGTAAAGTGTATTACTGTCTATTTTGGGTTTATTTGGGTTCATTTATTGAGTATTTTGAACTCTGTATTTTGTTTTATTTTGTATACCTTACTAGCTGTGTATTTTTGGACTATATTTGGATGTAATACCGCTTTGAGTTGCCCGCTGGGCAGAAAAAAGCGGTATATAAATTAAGGGGTACTGCAGTGGCTCAAGTCACTAAGACGCTGACTGGGAAGCGGAAGGTCAGCAGTTCGATTCCCGAGTACTGCAGGACGGAAATGAGCTCCCATCTTCATCCCAGCTCCTGCCAACCTAGCAGTTCGAAAGCAAGAAATTGCAAGTAGATAAATAGGGACCACTTCGGTGGGAAGGTAACAGCGTTCCGTGCGCTCCGGTGTCTAGTCATGCCTGCCACATGACCACGGAAATGTCTGCAGAAGCAGACAGCGCTGGCTCTTCGGCTTAGAAACAGAGATGAGCACTGCACCCTAGAGTCGGATACGACTGGCTTTCGAGCAAGGGAAACCTTTATAAATTAAACATTGTTATTGTTATTGTTATTGTTATTGTTATTGTTATTGTTATTGTTATTGTTATTGTTATTGTTATTGTTATTGTTATTGTTAGTTATTATTAGTAAAGGTAAAGGTTTCCCTTGCTCGAAAGCCAGTCGTATCCGACTCTAGGGTGCAGTGCTCATCTCTGTTTCTAAGCCGAAGACCAGCGCTGTCTGCTTCTGCAGACATTTCCGTGGTCATGTGGCAGGCATGACTAGACACCGGAGCGCACGGAATGCTGTTACCTTCCCACCGAAGTGGTCCCTATTTATCTACTTGCAATTTCTTGCTTTTGAACTGCTAGGTTGGCAGGAGCTGGGATGAAGACGGGAGCTCATTTCCGTCCTGCAGTACTCGGGAATCGAACTGCTGACCTTCCGCTTCCCAGTCAGCGTCTTAGCGACTTGAGCCATTATTATTATTATTAATATTAATATTATTATTACTGTAAGATGATCTGTTGTACTTCTGAGAAGTTGCCTCGCAGTCAACTCTTAACATCCTCGGTTCCAGAAAACATATTGGTCACACTTATGGGGCAGTGGTGTGAGGTGAGGATGTTAAGATTTGTCTCCATGTATACTCCAACTCCAATGTGGCATGAAATCGCTCCTTTGATGGCGAGAGTCCAAATTTATTTTAATGGTGTGTTATAATACACAATCAGTCAGTTTTTAAAATCCGGGACTTTAACATGATTTTTATTGAACTGGCCGGGACAATTTTCCCGACCTTGAATCCGGGACAATCCCGGTTTTCCGTGACGTATGGCACCCCTATGTGTGTGTGTGATGGCTAACGAGAAACATTGCAAGAGGATTTCCAGGATGAACTGGCCGACTGCTGCTCAGCCAACCCATCACAGGGTGCAAACCAGTTCTCCTAATGCAACTTACACAGGGAGACACAGTTCAGCCCAACCCCGGAGAGAGCCATTCCCGACAGGAAGCGGAAGATGCAGTAAGCTGTGAAGTTGGGTGCCAAAGCCGTACACGATCCTGAAACAGCCATTTGGAAGCAGGACCAGATGAGCAAGGGTTTCCGTCCGAACCTAAGTCAGAGGAAAGAGGAGCTAGTTAGCTGGAGCTGGTGTGTTACGGGGACGGGGGAGATGGGGCGGGGGGAAGGAGAGAGAAATGAGTGGCAGGGGAAGTAATGCACTTATTTCCTTTCCAACTCAGGGCTTGAATAATTTCATCTGCAAATGATAGCAATAGCCTTTACATTTACAGGAAAACCCCGGAGATCTGTTGCAACCTGAAAAAATTGTAAGCCTAAACAGGACTGTCAGGTTAGTTAACCACTAACCTCGGTGTTGAGTCACTAGTAGTAGGGTCTACTCGATTACCATAGCAGGATAACCTGGCCAGCCTGCAGTGGATGTGACGAGAGGGCAGAGTTGGATCAGGTTGGCTCTGGCTTTCGCCTAAGGACGCATCAAGGTAGGGTATGCCATTATGGGGTCATTGGGTGGTTTGAGGGCAGGAAGTCATGCCACATACCAAGTGTGACGTAAAATGAAGATTATACACAAGATCAACGTTTATTTTAGATGTTACTAGTAGTGGTCAGAGCTGCAGAATTAAAGTGCTGGGAGAATCTAATAAATTAAATTTGCAAAGGGAAGAAAAGACCGTGCACAAACAAAAAAAGGAGGAAAGATTAGGTATTTTCAGTATTAGATACTGTTATGGGTAAAAAGGTAAAGGTCGCCTACTTGTCCGAGAGGCCTCCAAAAACAACGGCCCCTGCCAGGACTCCGGCCATGTAGATGGACTGGGCCATCTGTTGAAACGTACGAAAGTCACACACCAGGTCCCACTGCAGGAGGGAGAAACAGAGAAGATTAAGACACTCATAACACCCGGGCATGAGAGACTGCGGTGGCTTAGTGGTTAAGATGTTGACCTCGGCGACTGGAAGGTCAGCAGTTCGAGACCTGAGTACTGCACAACGGAGTGAGCTCCCGTCCTCTGTCCCAGTGCACGCAATGCTGTTTACCTTTCCAACCGAAGTGGTCCCTTATTTACCTGACTTGCCATTTCTTGCTTTCGAACTGCTAGGTTGGCAGGAGCTGGGGAGAGATGACGGGAGCTCACTCCGTCCTGCAGTACCCGGGAATCGAACTCTGACTTTTCAGCCAGCGAGTTTAGCAGCATCTTGACCACTTGAGCCGCCACAGTTTTATAAGAACTCAACAAAACAAATGTTCCAAGTCAAAATTCACTGTCACCCCCATGAAATGTTAAAGGTAAAGGTCTCTCATGATTGAAAGCTAGTCATATCAGACCCTATGGGTCTTCTCCATTTACAGCCAAAGAACCCCAACATAATATGCCTCGAGTTACATAAAATTTGACTTACACAATGATTTTGTGCTAAAACCATGTCCCAATTTACACAATTTCCTATGGGTTTGAGGTACATAAAGGTTCTTTTTCCTATGGATTTGCTTCAATTAACATAAAAATTTCATTTTCCTATGGATTTGCTTCGATTAACATAAAAAATTCATTTTTCCTATGGATTTTGCTTCTAGTTACATAAAAACAAAATTTTTCCTATGGGTTTGCTTCGAGTTACATAAAAAAAAATTATTTAAGCAAAGGCCTACAGAACGGACTTTCCCCCCCGTAAATAGGAGTTTTACTGTACTTGCAATTTCTTGCTTTTGAACTGTTAGTTTTGGTAGGAACTGGTACGGACGATGGGTCCATAATGCAACGCCCGGGTCTCGAACTGCTGACTTGCCAACCTTCTGGCCATCAAGTTCAGCGGTCTTAACTGCTAAGTCACTGCAGTTTCTCCACCAAACATTAGAAGGCATTTAATGCTCTGCACCACCACTGAAACTTTCTTACCTCGGTTACAATGGTGGACGCAAAGTCGCGGTCCTCATAGACCCAACCGTCAAAACAAGGTTCGGCGTTGGCCTCTGTTTCTTCCAGGCCTGTGGCATTGGGCATCAGTCGTTGCCACTGCGTAGTGACGAAACGACGACATTTCTGTAACTTCTGCTTGCCGTCGGCCGGGATGAAGGCCACCAGGAGGTTGCTACAGTCTATGCTCTCTGTGGCATTGCGGTCACATGTGCCATTAAGGGCAACGCGGCAGTGGTGGCCCGGAACCGCCGCTGTGAAGTTCTGCAACAAGTTGTGTGCTGCCATGAAGACCATTGGGAAACACAACAAGACCACATTGATCACCTGGAAATGACCCATGCCGCCGACGTGTTCCAGCACCTGAGCAAAAGTCATGATGTCGTATTAGCACGGGGCCCGTTGAATGGGAAATCTGTCTCCCAAGACAGACGCAGGGCTGATGTCCAGTTGGAGATGCGGAGAAGATGCCAGTCCTAACACTGTTTGCCTTGGAAGAAACCAACCCGGGAGATGCTGCGAAGATTATTATGGGATTTCACTTCAGCCTCCTGGAGCATGTTCTGGTCTACGCAGTCATAGAAATGAAACAGTTAAGCGGGGAGATATCTGACATTTCTCCTGCTGGCGGGCAAACAGACGGGGCCGCGATCCTGCTGTGTTCTTGGAGCCGACTCCAAAGTTGCGCCGGAGTAATGTCTCTTTCCTCCACCAAACCCCTAGGAGTAGAATTGTTTCCACTGCCACCCATGGCCCCTGGAACAAAAAGCTCAAAGGTTGGAGCCCCGAGCCCCCAGTGTTTGCTCACGATTAAGCTCTCGCTGGCTTTATTAGACTGCTTAGCCAGTTTAATTAGACGCACATCTCACAGGTCTGGAGGTATTATGCATGGAATTAGTTCCCAAGGGATTTAGTTGAGCGGCAGGAGCATGCGGAATAGTGTTGCATCGGGTCTGAAAGATGAACTTTTCCCCTCTCCAAATTGTTGCGCATTAATAAATATGAAAACATAAATAAGCAATGCTTATTTATGAAAGGAGCTGGGGGTACACAGAGCCTCCTCGAAGATTGTAGTGCTTTTTGAGCCACAGCCTCGTGTTGCCACCTAACCTTTCTCACACTGGGTGAGGCGGAAAGAAGTGCAGACATGAACTCGCCCAAAGGTGCTGTCATTTTGGCAGTTTCACGTTTGCACTAAACATGGAAGGAAAGAAAAACGAAAGGAGCTGTGATAGGCAGGATCTCTCTCAATAAATGCCATGTCCAGGGAATCCTAAACAGGTGAAGGCATCTGCTTGGGAATAATGCCCTGAAGCACATGGTGAGCCACTGTGTGAGACAGAAGGCTGGACTGGATGGGCTCCTGTGGCCTCTTCCAGCAAGGCTGCGCTTATGTTCTTATGATCTGGCCCTTGCCCTTGGGTCTCTTCCGGTCCTGGCAAGCGACTTTTACCAGCCTGCCCTATGGAACTTCCCCAAAGACTCCTGAACCCAGGATGCCTAAATCAGCTACCTGGGACTTACCTATATTGACAGAGCCCAGCAACTATTATAGAGAGTGTGGTATTTAATGTGGTAGCGTGTGGCTTATGGCTTAACTCTTGTCTTACCCCCGCACTTCCAAAGAACAGGCGTTGTTGATGAAACAAATTTTTTTATTGTTCTCGAAGCACATTGGTTCAGGATACAGAATTGCAGCATACAAAAATACTAATCAAAAAGGACATTTAGGGAAATCCACACTCAGGCCTTCGCCCAGAAACAAAAGGAAAACCTGACTTATCTAGGTAATCAGGGACTAAGCTTGGGTTCATACCTGTCAAGTATCCAGTATTGGCCGGGATTTCCCGTAATTCAGCACCGCTTTTTCTACTTCCGCTGCAATCCCGTAATTTGATGGTGGGGAAAAGTATTTACTGTGCATCCTCTTCTGTGCATCCCCTTCTGCACATGCACAGAACTCTTCTAAGCATGTGCAGAAGGGTTCTGCAAAGGGGTGACACCCGCATGGTGTGGCCTCCCTGCCAGACAAGGTGTGTGACTTCCAATGTTTAGCCCACATCTTCTAGGGCTTTCCCCGTGTGGGGAATATGATACAAAACAAACCTAAAGAGGTGAGGCTATATTGACAATCGTCCTCGCCGACAAGGCTATTCAAAGTGCTGAATGCTGGAAATATGTATGTATATATGCAGTTTATGAATCCACACATTTTAGATGAAGACTGTTGCTAGTTTTTAAATTAGGTAAAGGTAAAGGTTTCCCTTGCTTGAAAGCCAGTCGTAGCCGACTCTAGGGTGCAGTGCTCATCTCTGTTTCAAAGCCGAAGAGCCAGCGCTGTCTGCTGCTGCAGACGTTTCCCGTGGTCATGTGGCAGGCATGACTAGACACCGGAACGCTGTTTCCCTTTCCCACCGGAGTGGTCCCTATTGATCTCCTTGCAATGTCTTGCTTTCGAACTGCTCGGTTGGCAGGAGCTGGGGCAAAGGCGGGAGCTCACTCCGTCCTGCAGTTTTTTAGATTATGTTCCTTGGAATTGTAGCGCTTTCAGACACAGCTAAATACAAATCGGTCTGAAATGAAAACGATCCCACTTGATTTGGAATTTGGGGAAAAGACAAAACAGGAAAGTGATGTAGCTCTGAAAGAGTATATCTGTTTTATATCAGTTTTCTCTCTCGTCTTCCTTTCTTTCTAGTTTCCAAAAAAAAAAAAAAAGGGAATTACTCGATCCAGGGCGTCCCTTTCAGGCAACCCCCCCCCCCCCCCATCCCTCCCTGGATTATGAATGGCTTCTATTGCAGGCAGGGTGTTGTTCCGTGGAATGGCCACAAGGTGGCAGTGCAGGGTAAGGCTGGAGGCCGGCGGCGTCCCAGGTGGGAAGGCGAAGCGATGCGATTCCTTCACCTGTGCAGGCGGAGGAGGAGGGGGCGGGGCTTCTTCTGGCCTGGCCTGGCCTGGCCTGGCTTGGCTTGGCTTGGCCTGGGCAGCCCGGACGCCCCCGCCACCACGACGCCCAGCAGCAGCAGCAGCAGCCAAGGTAATGGAAAACAGACACTTATTCGGGGGAAATGTTTATGTGGGGGTCATGCTCTTCTTCTTCTTCTCTGCCCCCGGGTGACTCTCTGGCCCGAATTCCCACTCCTTGGGCAACACCAGGAGGAATTGCACCCAAGGGGATGGGCCTCCCTCAGGAGAATAGGCCTCAGGGGAGGAGGAGAGGAGGAGGTTGGACCCTCCAAGCCCCAGAATCCACCCACCCACCCCCTAGCAACACAGCCTGTGTGTGCATTGCCTGGGTCCTGGGTTGCAATCTGCACAGTTGGACCCCATTAAAAATTCCCCCTAGGTTTTGGAGTCCAGTTATTGAAGGCCTGAATGTTATGTTTTATGGCGCATAAGACTCCCCACACTCACCATAAAAATGTCTCCCCGCCCCCCTCACAGGCTCCCTTAACTCCATCAATGATGCTCAAGGAAAGAGGCTAGACCCCCCCCCCCCGCCCCCTTTTAAAATCCCCACCAGACTCTGTGGGGGTCTTTGAGCTGCAGCCTTAGAAATAACAACTCCAAAGTACATGATCCCCCCTGGGCCCCATGGGTTTGGTTGTTCTGTAGGGATGGTGTTGAACTGTATTGGAATGTGTGTGAGACGCTGAATTGTGTTTAATTTTGTGTTGTGCTTCTGTGTGACGTCCGGCTATTTATTGACATGCTCTTGTTATTTGTGTTGACTCCGTAAACCGCTTTGAGTCGCTTTCGAGCGGAAAAAGCGCCATAGAAATGCTACTATAAATAAATAAAAATAGAATAAATGGAGGCTATGATGCTGCTCTCAGGGTTATTCCATGTCTGGAGGGTTCTGGGCATTGTGCACACTTTTCAGAGGACTTTCCCTGATATGCTCAGTTTGAGGGAGATGTAGATCTGTGAGATCCAAGCAGGGAAGGAGGAAGAAATCCATCCCTCGGTGCACATTTGACAGAGAGGGTTTCTCAGGCGCCTTAAAGAGGTTTGGGGCCTTCCAGGAATATCTACCTGTACAGGTGTGTTCTTCCCTCTGTCGCTTCAGGGGCCCCTCAGGTAGGATGAGCAGAAAATGTCCTTCCCCTCTTGGTCTTCCTCCTCCTCTCCAACCAGTTTATCTTTCTAGCAACCAGATCACATCTAGTCTAGACAAGGGGAGAAGGTTCCCTCTCCAGCCCAGCCTTGAGGAGGATAGCAGGCAATAAGAGGGTTGGGGATCATCCATAAAGCCCCCCATGGAGGGACCTCACGCAACCCATGGGGCTGTAGGTCAAAGACTTCTGCTCCAAATTGATTTGATTTATTGGCTTTGCATGCCGCCCACTCAGCATAGGCGCATCAGGGCGGCTCACAGAAATCTCAGCACACCAACAATACAGTACAATAAAATATTGTGCAGAGACCCAGAAGGATCACTTTAACATTAAAACTCTCCACATCCCCTTCCCCTAAAAAGAGGTAATTCCCCCTCCTCTTAATTCCCCCCTTTTAATCCACTGTATAAACTCAGATAAAAAGAGGAATCTGGGCTGCCCATATTTCCCAGCATTTGTCCATTTCCAGGCTAGTCCTGCGTCGTCGTCGTCATATGTTTCTTGCTGGTGTTGTTGTTGTGATGTCTTTGCATGTGGGATCTTTCCCTCTCTCGCCCCCAGACTGTGTTGTGGAGGTGGCCATAGGGAAGGGGAGGCTTTTCCGGGGGTCTCTGAGCTGAAGGTCGGTCCAGGGCGCCTCTTTCCACCCCCATCATTGGGGTTTCTCTGGTCTCCCCCCAAGATGCCTTTTGCATTCCCTGCAGGAGTTGTTTGGGAAGTTGGAGAAGGCTGGGAAGAACTGGTTTTGTTGTTGTTGTTGTCCCTTTTCTTTTGTGGCGCATCATGTACTGTGAACTCCCTGAAAGGTTGTGGCCTCCAGCTAGATGTGTGTTGACTTAGACCCATGATGGACTCACTTGGGCTTTGGTATCCAGGCAGGGCTGCTTAAAAGCGTCACATGGAGGAGGTCTTTTGGTGTTGTAACCCATTCATTTCCCATGGCGTCTCTGTCGCAGCTCCTGCCAACCTAGCAGTTCAGAAGCAAGAAATTGCAAGTAGATCAATAGGGACTGCTTCAGTGGGAATGGAAACTGCTTTCTGTGCACTCTGGTGTTTAGTCGTGCCTGCCACATGTCCACGGAAACATCTGCAGACACAGATGGTGCTGGCTTTTTGTGTGTGGTATAAACAGAGATGAGCACTGAACCTTAGAGTCAGATATGACTGGCTTTCGAGCAAAAGTGGCCTTTCCCTTTCCTACCTTTCCCAGCTATTGGGTCTCTCCTGTGACTCCGCTCTAATTTTGCTGTGGCTTTTGGGTTAAATCCTCCACTTTCCTAAACTTCTACGGCCTTTCCACGTCCGTAGTTCTTCAGGCACTCTGTCTGTCCAGTCTATTTCCTGAAATCTATTCTTTGCCTCCACTGTACATTCACAAGCGATGTCATCTAGGGGATATTTTCCCTACTGTTTTCTAACCATGAATGTTGTCATCAGTAGCTCATGATCTGAGCCAGAATCAGCTCCAGGTCTAGATTTTACTTAATGTATAGGCCGTCTCCATCTTTGACTGCAAAGTATGAAATCAATCTAATTTCAGTGTTGGCCGTCTGGTGATGTCGATGTGAAAAGTCGCATCTTGGGTTTTTGGGAAAGAGTGTTTCTTTCTCACATATCGATCCTTTTTCTTTCTCTCTTTCATTATTTCTTTCCCATCTATCCATCTCCATTCTTTCTCATCTACCCATTCTCTTCCTTCCTTTCTCTCACTCTGTCTTTCATTCTTTCATCCTCATCTATACATCCATCCGTCCTCTTTCTTTCTCTTCTGTCCACCCATTCGCTTTCTTTCCTTCCTTCCTTCCTTCTATCTCTCTATCTTTCTTTCCCATCCATCCATCCTCTTCCTTTCTCTCTTTCATTAATTCTCTTTCTTACTCTTTCTTTTTTTGTTCCCATCTATCCATCCATCCTCTTTCTTTCTCTCTCATCTACCCATCCTTTCTTTCTTTCTCTCTCAATCTCTTTCTTTATTTTGTTCTTTTTCCCTATCTATACATCCATCTTCTTTCTTTATCTCTCTCTTTTTTCCTCATCTACCCATCTTCTTTCTCTCTCACACTCTCTTTCTCTATCTTTATTTCTTTCTATCTCTCTCTTTTTTCTTTCTCATTTATCCATCCTCTTTCTTATCTATCCTTCCATCCTCAAATTTTCTTTTCTTTCTTTTTTTCTCATCTATCCATCTCCTTTTGTTCGTTCTCATCTATCCTCTCTCTTTCTCTCTCTTCCCTTCTTTCTCATCTATCCATCTTCTTTCTCTTTCTCTCTATATCAATCTTTCTTTCTCTTACTATTTCTCTTCTATACATCTATCCTCTTTCTTTCTTTCCTTCTTTTTATGTTCTTTCCTTCTTCCTTTCTCTCTCATTATTTCTTTCTTTCTCATCTATCCATCTTCTTTCTTTCCTTCTCATCTATCCTATTTCTTTCTCATCTATTTATGTTTATGTTATGTTTATGTTTATTGGATTTATACCCCACTCCACTCTGCCCAAAAGGCCAACTCAGAGCAGCTTACAACACAATAATATAAGTACAATTGCAACAAAACATTATTATACATAAGATTATAACAGTATAATAATACAAATAATCAATAATACAAAAAACGGATCCAAAAATACAATATAATCACAGCAAATCAAATATAGACACAATATAACAGCATGAAAATACAATAGGAAAACAATAATACAATACAGTAAATTACACAATTAATTATACAATAAACATTTAATTACCCAGTCCCACGGCTACTGATGTCCCCAATCTATGAGGGAGTTTCTGTATAGAGTTTGGAGTTTGAGTTTTTAAGTTTTAGTTTTCAAGTATTCAGAGTTTGAGTTTTTAGAGTTTGAGTTTAAGTTTTAGTTTCCAAGTATTCAGAGTTTTAGTTTTTAGAGTTTAAGTTTTTAGTTTTAGGTTTTAGAGTTTTAGTTTTTAAGTTTTAGAGTTTGAGTTCTTAAGTTTTAGTTTTCAGAGTTTTAGTTTTTAGAGTTTGAGTTCTTAAGTTTTTAGTTTTAGGTTTTAGAGTTTTAGGTTTTAGTTTTAGAGTTTGAGTTTAAGTTTTTAGAGTTTTAGAGCTTTTTAAGGGTTAAATGTGTATATGTTGGGTGGGAGTAAGTTGATATTTTTGTATAGTTGTATTTTGTTTAGGTTTTGTTGTGTTGATAAATCCCCCCCCCCTTTTGTTGTTCTGTGCAGAACAATGACAATAAAGATCTATCTATCTAAAAATGTGTCAAACAACCCTGATTTTAGGAGACAAATGCCAACATGTCCCATCATGCAGGACAGCATTAATCATCCAAACAGCAGCAAACCCCAAACAATTGCCCACCCCACCAAACAGTGCTCCCCCAAAGGAGAACAACATAAGAACAATTACGGAGCACACAATTTGTTTTTAAAAACCACAGCAGCAAACTCCAAACAATTGCCCACCCCACAGTATAATAATATAAATAATCAATAATACAAAAAATACAAGATATGGATCCAAAAATACAATATAATCATAACAAATCAAATATAGACACAATATAACAGCATGAAAATACAATAGGAAAACAATAATACAATACAGTAAATTACACAATGAATTATACAATAAACATTTAATTACCCAGTCCCATGGCTACTGATGTCCCCAATCTATGAGGGAGCTTCTGTATAGAGTTTAGAGTTTGAGTTTTTAAGTTTTAGTTTTCAAGTATTCAGAGTTTTAGTTTTTAGAGTTTGAGTTTTTAAGTTTTTAGTTTTAGGTTTTAGAGTTTTAGAGTGAGTTTTTAGTTTTAGAGTTTGAGTTTTTAAGTTTTAGTTTTCAAGTATTCAGAGTTTTAGTTTTTAGAGTTTGAGTTTTTAAGTTTTTAGTTTTAGGTTTTAGAGTTTTAGTTTTTAAGTTTTAGTTTAAGTATTCAGAGTTTTAGTTTTTAGAGTTTGAGTTTTAGAGTGAGTTTAGTTTTAGAGTTTTAGTTTTTAAGTTTTAGTTCTCACGTTTTTAGAGTTTGAGTTTTTAAGTTTTTAGTTTTAGGTTTTAGAGTTTTAGTTTTTAGAGTTTGAGTTTTTAAGTTTTAGTTTTCAAGTATTCAGAGTTTGAGTTTTTAAGTTTTAGGTTTTAGAGTGAGTTTTTAGTTTTAGAGTTTGAGTTTTTAAGTTTTAGTTTAAGTATTCAGAGTTTTAGTTTGTAGAGTTTGAGTTTTTAAGTTTTTAGTTTTAGAGTTTGAGTTTTTAAGTTTTATTTTAAGTATTCAGTGTTTGAGTTCTTAAGTTTTTAGTTTTAGGTTTTAGAGTTTTAGTTTTAGAGCTTTTTAGGGGTTAAATGTGTATATGTGGGGTGGGAGTAAGTTGATATTTTTGTATAGTTGTATTTTGTTTAGGTTTTGTTATGTTGATAAATTCCCCCCCCCCCCCCCAATCCAGTTGTTCTGTGCAGGACAATGACAATAAAGATCTATCTATCTATCTAAAAATGTGTCAAACAACCCTGATTTTAGGAGACAAATGCCAACATGTCCCATCATGCAGCACAATGATTAATGCTAATCATTCAAACAGCAGCAAACCCCAAACAATTGCCCACTCAACCAAACAGAGCTCCCCCAAAGGAGACCAACATAAGAACAATTGCGGAGCACACAATCCGTTTTTAACAACCACAGCAGCAAACCCCTAACAATTGCCCATCCCGCCAAACAGTGCTCCCCCAAAGGAGAACAACAGAAGAACAAGTACGGAGCACACAATCCGCTTTTAACAACCACAGCAGCAAACCCCAAACAATTGCCCACCCCACCAAACAATGCTCCCCCAAGGAGACCAACATAAGAACAATTGCGGAGCACACAATCCGCTTTTAACAACCACAGCAGCAAACCCCAAACAATTGCCCACCCCACCAAACAGTGCTCCCCACAAAGAAGACCAACATAATAACAATTACGGCGCACATAATCTATTTTTAAAAACCACAGCATCAAACCCAAAACAATTGCCCACCCCACCAATCAGAGCTCCCCCAAAGGAGACCAACATAAGAACAATTACGGAGCACACAATCCGTTTTTCAAAACCACAGCAGCAAACCCCAAACATTTGCCCACTCAACCAAACAGAGCTCCCCCAAAGGAGACCAACATAAGAACAATTACGGAGCACACAATCCGTTTTTCAAAACCACAGCAGCAAACCCCAAACAATTGCCCACTCAACCAAACAGAGCTCCCCCAAAGGAGACCAACATAAGAACAATTACGGAGCACACAATCCGTTTTTAAAAACCACAGCAGCAAACCCCAAACAATTGCCCACTCCACCAAACAGTGCTCCCCCAAAGGAGACCAACATAAGAACAATTACGGAGCACACAATCCGTTTTTCAAAACCACAGCAGCAAACCCCAAACAATTGCCCACCCCACCAAACAGTGCTCCCCCAAAGGAGACCAACATAAGAACAATTACGGAGCACACAATCCGTTTTTCAAAACCACAGCAGCAAACCCCAAACAATTGCCCACTCAACCAAACAGAGCTCCCCCAAAGGAGACCAACATAAGAACAATTACGGAGCACACAATCCGTTTTTAAAAACCACAGCAGCAAACCCCAAACAATTGCCCACTCCACCAAACAGTGCTCCCCCAAAGAAGATCAACATAAGAACAATTACGCAGCACACAATCTGTTTTTAAAAATCACAGCAGCAAACTCCAAACAATTGCCCACCCCACAGTATAATAATATAAATAATCAATAATACAAAAAATACAAGATATGGATCCAAAAATACAATATAATCATAACAAATCAAATATAGACACAATATAACAGCATGAAAATACAATAGGAAAACAATAATACAATACAGTAAATTACACAATGAACTATACAATAAACATTTAATTACCCAGTCCCACGGCTACTGATGTCCCCAATCTATGAGGGAGCTTCTGTATAGAGTTTAGAGTTTGAGTTTTTAAGTTTTAGTTTTCAAGTATTCATAGTTTTGGTTTTTAGAGTTTTAGTTTAAGTTTTTAGAGTTTGAGTTTTTAGTTTTAGGTTTTAGAGTTTTAGGTTTTAGTTTTCAAGTATTCATAGTTTTGGTTTTTAGAGTTTTAGTTTAAGTTTTTAGAGTTTGAGTTTTTAGTTTTAGGTTTTAGAGTTTTAGTTTTCAAGTATTCAGAGTTTGAGTTTTTAGAGTTTGAGTTTTCAGAGTTTGAGTTTTCAAGTATTCAGAGTTTTAGTTTTTAAGTTTTTAGGTTTAGGTTTTAGAGTTTTAGTTTTTAGTTTTAGAGTTTGAGTTTTTAAGTTTTAGTTTTCAAGTATTCAGAGTATTAGTTTTTAAGTTTTTAGTTTTAGGTTTTAGAGTTTGAGTTTTTAGAGTTTGAGTTTTCAAGTATTCAGAGTTTTAGTTTTTAAGTTTTTAGAGTTTGAGTTTTTAGTTTTAGGTTTTAGAGTTTTAGTTTTCAAGTATTCAGAGTTTGAGTTTTTAGAGTTTGAGTTTTCAAGTATTCAGAGTTTTAGTTTTTAAGTTTTTAGTTTTAGGTTTTAGAGTTTTAGTTTTTAAGTTTTAGTTTTCAAGTATTCAGAGTTTTAGTTTTTAGAGTTTGAGTTTAGAGTTTGAGTTCTTAAGTTTTTAGTTTTAAGTTTTAGAGTTTTAGTTTTTAGTTTTAGAGTTTGAGTTTTTAAGTTTTTAGAGTTTTAGTCTTTAGAGTTTTATAGCTTTTTAGGGGTTAAATGTGTATATGTGGGGTGGGAGTAAGTTGATATTTTTGTATAGTTGTATTTTGTTTAGGTTTTGTTGTGTTGATAAATAACCCCCCCCCCCCCCAATCTTCTTGTTCTGTGCAGGACAATGACAATAAAGATCTATCTATCTATCTATCTAAAAATGTGTCAAACAACCCTGATTTTAGGAGACAAATGCCAACATGTCCCATCATGCAGCACAATGATTAATGCTAATCATTCAAACAGCAGCAAACCCCAAACAATTGCTCACCCCACCAAACAGTGCTCCCCCAAAGAAGACCAACATAAGAACAATTACGGAGCACACAATCCGTTTTTAACAACCACAGCAGCAAACCCCAAACAATTGCCCACCCCACCAAACAGTGCTCCCCCAAAGAAGACCAAAATAAGAACAATTACGGAGCACACAATCCGTTTTTAACAACCACAGCAGCAAACCCCTAACAATTGCCCACCCCACCAAACAGTGCTCCCCCAAAGGAGACCAACATAAGAACAATTACGGAGCACACAATCCGTTTTTAACAACCACAGCAGCAAACCCCAAACAATTGCCCACCCCACCAAACAGTGCTCCCCACAAAGAAGACCAACATAATAACAATTACGGCGCACATAATCTATTTTTAAAAACCACTGCAGCATACCACAAACAATTGCCCACCCCACAATAAAATTGCCCTCCCACATCCAACTGCCCACCCCAAGCCAACTAGAAATAGAAAATATCATTCACCTACCTTTTCGCTGTGCCAACGAATGGTCCAAGAAGCTGAAGAATGCTGCGTGAGCAACGCATGCAAGCGTCCTGCCTTTTATACTGCCCAAGCACAAGGCACCCTGGGAAAAACCCCAATGATTAGCAATCCAGGTGTTCTTGGACTTCAATTCCCAGAAGCCCAAGTCAGAACACCTGCTGATCAGGGCTTCTGGGAATTGAAGTCCAAGAACACCTGGAGAGCCAGGTCTGCTGACCACTGGCTTACACCAAAGGTCCTCAAAATTGGCTCTCCAGGTGTTCCTGGACTTCAATTCCCAGAAGCCCTGATCAGCAGGTGTTCTGACTTGGGCTTCTGGGAATTGAAGTCCAAGAACATCTGGAGAGCTAATCATTGGGGAGAGCTAATCAAGTATCCCTTATTTGCCAGGAAAACTGTGTATATAAGTTGAATAAGCAGGGTGACAAAACGCAGCCTTGTCTTACTCCTTTTTCCTATCCCAAACCACTCTCTCATTCCGTGTCCTATCCTAACTGTTGCTTCTTGATTCATGTACAGATTTCTCAGGAGGCATGTGAGGTGTTCTGGTATCCCCATCTCTTTCATTACCGTACTTGCCACATCTTGTTGTGGTCCACACAGTCAAAAGCCTTGGTGTAGTCAATAAAACAAAAGTAAACTTGTTTCTGGTATTCCTTTGTTTTCTCCATGATCCACTCCCTTCTTTCTTTCTTTCTTTCTCATCTATCCATCCATCTTCTTTCTTTCTTTCTCTCACTCTCTCTTTTTTTCATTCTTTCATCCTCATCTGTACTTCCATCCTCTTACTTTCTTTCCTTCTTTTTCTTCTTCATTTCTTTCTATTTCATTCTGTCTATCTTTCTCATCTGTCGATCCTCTTTCTTTCATTCTTTCTTTCTTTCTTTCTCATCTATCCATCTTCTTTCTCTTCTCTCTCTCTCTCTCTCTTTCTATCTCTCTCTTTCTTTCTTTCACATCTGTAAATCCATTCTCTTTCTTTCTTGTTTCTTTCTTTCTCATTTTCTATCTATCCTTCAATCTTTCTCTCTCTCTCTTTCTTTTCTTTACATCCATTCTCTTCCTTCCTTCCTTCCTTCCTTTCTATCTCCCTCTCTCTTTCTATCTCTCTTTCCCATCTATCCATCTTCTTTCTCTCTTTCATTCTCATCTACCCATGCTCTTTCTTTCTTTCTTTCAATCTTTCATTCCTTCTCTCTTTCTTACTCTTTCTTTTTTCTTTCTTATCTATCCATCTTCTTTCTCTCTTTCTCATCTATCCATCTATCCTCTTTCTTTCTTTCTTTCCTCTACCTTTCTCTCTTTCACTCTTTCTTTCTTTCCCATCCATCCATCTTCTTTCTTTCTTGCTCTCTTTCATTCATTCTCTCTCTTTCTTACTCTTTCTTTTTTTCGTTCCCATCTATCCATCCATACTCTTTCTTTCTCATCTGTTGATCCTCTTTCTTTCTTTCTCTCTTTCATTATTTCTTTCTCATCTATCCATCTTCTTTCTTTCTCTCTTTCGTTCTCATCTGTACATCCTCTTTCTTTCTTTCTTTCCTTCTCTCTTTTTCTTACTCTTTCTTTTTTCTTTCTAATCTGTCCATCTTCTTTCTCTCTTTCTCATCTATCCATCTATCCTCTTTCTTTCTTTCCTCTTTCTTTCTTTCTCTCTCTCTTTCTTTCTCATCTTTTTATCCATCCTGTTTCTTTCTTTCTCCTCTATCCATCTTCTTTCTTTCTTTCTCTCTCTCTTTCTTTCTTTCTCTTCTGTCCACCCATCCGCTTTATTTCCTTCCTTCCTTCCTTCTTTCTTTCTTCTTTCTTTCTTTGTTTCTTTCTATCTCTCTCTCTTTCTATCTTTCTTTCCCATCTATCCATCTTCTTTCTCTCTCTCTTTCTCTCTTTCGTTCTCATCTGTACATCCTCTTTCTTTCTTTCTTTCCTTCTCTCTTTTTCTTACTCTTTCTTTTTTCTTTCTTATCTATCCATCTTCTTTCTCTCTTTCTTTCTTTCTCTTCTGTCCACCCATTCGCTTTCCTTCCTTCTTCCTTTCTTTCTATCTCTCTCTTTCTTTCTTTCCCATCTATTCTTCTTCTTTCTTTCTCCCTTTCTTTCATTCTCATCTACCCATCCTCTTTCTTTCTCTCTTTCATTCATTCTCTCTCTTTCTTACTCTTTCTTTTTTTCGTTCCCATCTATCCATCCATCCATCCTCTTTCTTTCTCATCTATCCCATCTTCTTTCCCTTTTGCTATTTTTTCCTTCCTTCTTTCCCTTCTATTCCCTTCTTCCTTTCTTTACCTTTCTCTCTCTCCTTCTTTTCCTTTTTCTCTTTATTTTCTTCTCTTCCTTTCTTTCCTCCCTTCTGTTCTCTCTCTTTTTCTTTTTCTTTCTCTCTTTCTCTCACTCTTTCTCTCTCATTCTTTTTCTCTTTCTCTCTTTCTTTCTCACTCTTTCTTTCTCTTTCTCTCACTCTTTCTTTGCCTCTTCCTTTGGTTCCTCTGATTTTATTTAAGGAATTCTTTCTTGCTGGTTCTTCTTCTTCCCAATCTGGTCTCCAAAACCTTCTCCTGTAAAAGTTGCCCCTTGCTCGAAAGCCAGCCGTATCCGACTCTAGGGCTCAGTGCTCATCTCTGTTTCCAAGCCCAAGAGCCCGCGTTGCCTGCTTTTGCAGACGTTTCCGTGGTCATGTGGCAGGCACGACTACACGGCGTTCTCTGTTGCTGCTTTTTTTCTCGTGTTTTTAGAGGTTTGCCTCATGAGAGGTTTTTTAAAATCCCCCAGAAAAGGGAGGGAGGAGGGGGGGTGCCAGCCACTCATGTCGGAGAAACCTCTGGGGGGCACAGACCCCACCGCCGACCGTAACCGGCACGGCTTATATTGTATTATCCCCGACACGCGTCAGTGTGTTCACACGCGACACGGGACACCGCCGCCACGTTTAGTACTTGTGCATGTGTTACACGTGTATCTCCCAATTAGCGGGGTGGGGGTGGTGGGGTGTGGGCCCCCCTCTTCTCCCCCCCCCCTTTATTTAAAGTTGTTGTTGTAGGAAATGTTGCCGGTTTTGCCCTGGCCTTTTTTCTCGGGTGTTTGTTTGTTTGTTTGTTTGTTTGCTTCTCTTTCGCCCCCCAAGTTTACATGTCTGGCGAATGGGGGGGCAAAGCCTCCTCCCCGCCCACTTCGAGGCCCCCCTCCCTCCGTCCGTCGGTGGGGCGAGGGGACCCCCAAATTTCCCGGGGGCCCCCCCTCTCCCCACGGGCGGGCGGGGGTCTCGAAGTGGGGGGGAAGGGGCTTTGGATTTGTGCCCCCCCCCCCGGTCTTCGCCAGGTGTGAATTTGGGGCACGAAAGCGGGGTTCGGGTGCCGGGGGGGCAGGGCGCCCCCCAAACTCCCCCCCAAGCGAGCCCCTGGTCTTGGCTAATGAGTAATTAATTTTAGAAAGTAATTGGGGGCTCCTCCGTGGCCGGAGACCCCATTAATTGCATTGCTTTTTTTTTTTTACTGACGTCACAGCGTTCTCCATGTCAAGTTTACCAAAACCCTCTTTCCCGTCAGGCTGATGGGATGGCTCAGCGGGATAACGCTTGGTAAATGAAATTATTGCGGCCATATGCTGCGTAGTCAAAACCTGCCCTTGGCGGGTTCGAATCCCGAGGGTTTCTGAGCCAGATGACCTGACGCCGGTTCTCTGTTCTCTGGGCTTGGGTCCTGCCACCTGTGTCAACCTTGGGCAAGTTGCACAGTTCTCCACTAGCCCCACCTTGGCAGGACCGCTAGTGTTAGGGCTATGTGACATGCGCAAGGTTAGGCATAGGTAGCGGGGCCCAACACCAGGAACAGAGAACCATTTTTGACAAAATGGCGGGCGCCACCAAAAAAAAAATTAATAATATCTTTTTCTTTTCCCAGCCGGGATTCGAACGCGCAGACCTCTATAGACCTGCAAGGCTTATAGCCGCCGAACCCACTGCGCCACCGCTGGCTCTACGAGAGGAACAGCCTTTTTGGTATATTTGACTATATGACCAGTGACGTCAGAAATGACGTCAGAAGAGGCGGGACCGGCGTGTAACCTGAAAAGTCGTCCCCTCCTTCCGGGGGAACTTAAACTGCCAATGGTTTTGTTTCCAACACGGACTGCTTTTTCCGGTGCACCCATCCAGAAACCGGAAGTGGATCGCCGAAATCTTCAATTCTAATAAAATAAAACATTAAGCATTCAGAAGTTTAATTTCTGAGTCTTTATTATGCAAATTACATTAATTAATCCAGGGAAGACGCTTTTGCCGCTCCGAAGAAGGTTGCGCTGCCGAAATAATCTTCTGTCTCGCCAAGCCGCCAAGGGTGGGATTCGGACCCGGGACGACGAGGCATCTGTGGAAGAAAGAATAGCTTAGGTTAGAGAGAGAAAGAGAGAAAGAATGAAAGAGAAAGAAAGAACGAAAGAGAGAGAGAGAGAATGAAAGAAAGAAAGAATGAATGAAGGAGAGAGCAGAAAGAAAGAAAGTGAGACAGAAATAAAGAATGAAAGAGAATATGAAAGAGATAATGAAAGAGACATAGAGAGAAAGAATGAAAGAAAGAAAGAATGAGAGAATAAAAGAAAAAGGGAGAGAAAGAATGAGAGAGAGAGAGAGAGAAAGAAAGAATGAAGGAGAGAGAAAATGAGAATGAAAGAGAGAAAGAAAAAGATTAAGAGAGAAAGAGATTGTGAGAGGGGGAGAAAGAATGGAAGAGAGAATTAGAGAGAAAGAAAGAATTAATGAAGGAGAGAGAAAGAATGAAAGAGAGAGAATGAAAGAAAATGAGTGAGAAAGAAGGAGAGAGAGACAGAAAGAACGAAAGAGAAAGAATGAAGAGCAGAAAGAAAAGTGAGACATAGAAATAAAGAATGAAATAGAATATGAAAGAGATAATGAAAGAGACATAGAGAGAAAGAATGAAAGAAAGAATGAGAGAATAAAAGAGAGAATGAGAAAGAAAAAGGGAGAGAAAAGAATGAGAGAGAAAGAATGAGAGAGAGAATGAAAGAGAAAAAGAAAGAATGAAGGAGAGAGAAAGAATGAAAGGGAGAGAGAGAAAGAATGAAAGAGAATGAGAGAGAAAGAAAATGAAGGAGAAAGAAAGAATGAAAGAGAGAGAATGAAAGAAAATGAGAGAGAATGTAAGAGACAGAATGAGAGAGACAGAAAGAATGAAAGAGAAAGAAAGAATGAAGGAGAGAGCAGAAAGAAAGAGAAAGAAATAAAGAATGAAAGAGAATATGAAAGAGACATAGAGAGAAAGAATGAAAGAAAGAATGAGAGAATAAAAGAAAAAGGGAGAGGGAGAGAAAGAATGAGAGAAAAAGAATGAGAGAGAGAGAATGAAAGAGAAAAAGAAAGAATGGAGAGAGAAAGAATGAGAATGAAAGAGAAAGAAAAAGATTGAGAGAAAGAGAGAAATTGTGAGGGGGAGAAAGAATGAAAGAGAGAATGAGAGAGAGAATGAAGGAGAGAGAGAAAGAATAAAAGAAGGAATGAAAGAAAATGAGAGAGAAAGAATGAGAGAGAGAAAGAATGAAGGAGAGAAAGAAAGAATGAAGGAGAGCAGAAAGAAAAGTGAGACATAGAAATAAAGAATGAAATAGAATATGAAAGAGATAATGAAAGAGACATAGAGACAAAGAATGAAAGAAAGAATAAGAGAATAAAAGAGAAAGAATGAGAAAGAAAAAGGGAGAGAAAAAGAATGAAAGAGAAAGAATGAAAGAGAAAGAAAGAATGAAGGAGAGAGAAAGAATGAGAAAGAAAAAGATTAAGGGAGAGAGGAAGATTGTGAGAGGGGGAGAGATTGAGAGAAAGAATGAAAGAGAGAGATTGAGAGAGAGGGAGAGAGAGGGAGAAAGAATGAAAGAGAATGAGAGAGAAAGAAAGAATGAAGGCGAGAAAATGAAAGAAAGAATGAAAAAGACAGAATGAGAGAGAAAGAATGAAGGAGAGAACAGAAAGAAAGTGAAACAGAAATAAAGAATGAAAGAGAATATGAAAGAGATAATGAAAGAGACATAGAGAAAGAATGAGAATAAAAGAAAGAATGAGAAAGAAAAAGGGAAAGGGAAAGAGAAAGAATGAGAGAGAATGAAAGAAAAAGAAAATGAAGGAGAGAGAAAGAATAAAATAAAGAGAATGAAAGAGAGAAAGAAAAAGATTAAGGGAGAGAGAAAGAGAGATTGTGGGGGGAGAGATTGAGAGAAAGAATGAAAGAGAAAGAATGAGAGAGAATGAAAGAGACAGAATGAGAGAGAAAGAATGAAAGAGAAAGAAAGAATGAAGGAGAGAGAGAATGAAAGAGAGATTGAGAGAGAGGGAGAAAGAATGAAAGAGAATGAGAGAGAAAGAAAGAATGAAGGAGAGAGAATGAAAGAAAATGAGAGAAAGAATGAAAGACAGAATGAGAGAGAATAAAAGAGAAAGAATGAGAAAGAAAAAGAGAAAGAATGAGAGAGAGAATGAAAGAGAAAAAGAAAGAATGAACGAGAGAGAAAGAATGAAAGAGAAAGAATGAGAGGGAAAAAGATTAAGGGAGGAAGAGATTTAGTGAGAGAGAAAGATTGTGAGAGGGGGAGAGATTGAGAGAAAGAATGAAAGAATGAAAGAGGGAGAAAGAATGAAAGAGAATGAGAGAGAAAGAAAGAATGAAGGAGAGAGAATGAAAGAAAATGAGAGAAAGAATGAAAGAGACAGAATGAAAGAGAGGGAGAAAGAATGAAAGAGAATGAGAGAGAAAGAAAGAATGAAGGAGAGAGAATGAAAGAAAATGAGAGAAAGAATGAAAGACAGATGAAAGAAAATGAGAGAGAAAGAATGAAAAAGACAGAATGAGAGAAAGAATGAAGGAGAGAGAATGAAAGAGACAGAAAGAATGAAAGAGAAAGAAAGAATGGAGAGAGCAGAAAGAAAGAGACATAGAAATAAAGAATGAAAGAGAATATGAAACAGATAATGAAAGAGACAGAGAGAAAGAATGAAAGAGAAAGAATGAGAGAATAAAAGAGAAAGAATGAGAAAGAAAAAGTGGGAGAGAGAGAAAGAATGAAAGAGAGAATGAAAGAAAGAAAGAGAGAAAGAATGAATGAAAGAAAAAGATTAAGAGGGTGAGAGAAAGAGAGACAGAAAAAGAGATTTGAGAGGGAGAGATTAAGAGAAAGAATGAAAGGGAGAGAAAGAAATAATGAAGGAGAGAGAGAATGAAAGAGAGACAGAGATAAAGAATGAAAGATAATGAAAGAGAGAAAGAATGAAAGAAAGAGAAAGGAAGAGAGAATGAAAGATAGAATGAGAGAGAATAAAAGATTGAGAGAAAGAAAAAGGGGGAGAGGGAGAGAGAAAGAATTAAAGAAACAATGAAAGAGAGAAAGAATGAAAGAGACAGAGATAAAGAATGAAAGAATATGAAAGAGAGATAATGAAAGAATGAAAGAGAAAGAGAGTGAATGAAAGAGAAAGGGAGAGAGAAAGAGAAGAGAGAGACAGCAAGAGAGAAAGAGGGGAGAGAGAAAGGGGGAGGGAGAGAGAGAATGAAAGAAAGAGAGGGGGAGGGAGGGAGAAAGAGAGAGAGTTCATGTAGAGACATTAGGAGACAGAATAATAATACAGTAATAATAATAATAATAGTGTACAGGAATAGGCGCTCCAACAGAAGACAGGAAGGAGAGATGGAAAAGAAGGAAGGAAAGCAAGAGAAAGGAAAAGGATGGAAAGAAAGAAAAGGGAGGAAGAACAGAAGGGATGGGAAGGAAGGAAAAGAAGAAAAGAAAGAGAGAAAGGAAAAGGGAGGGAGGAATAGCAGGGAAAGAAGGAGGGGAAAAGAGCAAGAGGGAGGGAGGGATTAAGAGGACAAACTCCCATTGGCACAGACACAATAATAGGACAATAAATCAAAATACATTTTATTTAATATACAGAAACTCAAATACAGCCCTAGAGGGACATTTTTTAAAAAGGGGTGGAGGAGTCCTTCAGGGTAAGAAGCCCCCCAAAAAGAAACACAGACCCCCAGAAGGCCAGAGGGAGGGTTTGGGGGTCCCTGAAACAAAGCTCTGTTGGGGTTGGAAGATGCAGTGGATATCCTGGTTTTTCAGAATCTCCTCCTGAGGTCCCATCGTTCCTCAATGCTTCTGCCTAGCCTGGGCAGGCAATTGTGGGGCATTGTAGTCCCTGGCACACGTACGTAAAAAGGCACAATAAGCAGGGCAGGGGGGGGTCCAAATCAGGCTCAGAAATCACACCGGGTGGTCTTTAGAGCAGAAAGGGTGGAGAGAAACCTCAACACCCATCTTCCCCTACCAGCCCATGTCTAGGGCGGACAGATGGGAACAAGAGTCCCAAGCTACTCAATAGGCCACATCTGGCCCATCCACGCTGGAAACTCAATGCTAGTGGGGGGGGGGGGAATCTCCCAGGGAAAGGGGGGTCCAAATGTTAGGGGATAATGGGACTTACCAGTCCATTCTGCAGCATGACCAGAAACCATCCAACCCTTGGGGGGCCTCTTTCTCCAAAGTTGGAAAGTGGGGGTCCTTTTCCTGCCCCGTCCTCAAATAAATCATCCGTTATGCTGCTCAGACAACCTGTTGAGAGAAGGCAGGAGAAAAGACCTTAGAATGGAAGCTTTACCTTAAAAAAAATACAATTAAGGAAGGGAATCAAAAGCAAACTCCCCCCCCCCCCCCCCGGGAACACCTGGGGTGCCAAGGTTGGCCATCGCGGGCCTTGGGTTTCTCAACCTTGAGCTCCCAGATGTTCTTGAACTTCAATTCCCAGAAGCCCTGATCAGTAGGAGTGTTGACTTGGGCTTATGGGAATCAGAGTACAAAAACACCTGAGGTGCCAAGGTTGGCCATCATGGGCCTAGGGGTTCTCAATCTTGAGTCCCCAGATGTCCCTGAACTTCAATTCCAAGAAGCCCTGATCAGCAGGAGTGTTGACTTGGGCTTCTGGGAATCTGAGTCCAGGAACACCTGGGGTGCCAAGGTTGGCCATCATGGGTCTAGGGATTCTCAACCTTGAGTCCCCAGATGTCCTTGAACTTCAATTCCCAGAAGCCCTGATGAGCAGGAGTGTTGACTTGGGCTTCTGGGAATCGGAGTCCAGGAACACCTGGGGTGCCAAGGTTGGCCATCACTGGGTTAAAACATGGGTTTAAAAAGTGTCCCTGCCATTGTTTATTCTGTAGTTTATTCTTGGCCAAGAAAAAGCAAATTCAGGGGCAGAGCGTGCCAATTTCAGGAGCCTTTGGTTAATGCCGAAGAGCAGAGACGACGGCAGGACTCTCGTGGGCATTTATGGCACTTGTGGACAGAACAACAAAGAAACATATGTACTGTATATATATATATATCAACTGTATAAAACTAAACATTGATTTATACGGAACCCTCAAATCATGCACATGTCCGATTGCGCCAGGAGTCGCCCTTAGACAACCTTGGCTCTCGCCCTCCAATCTCAGAACGAGAGAGAAGGAAAGAGAGAGAGAGATTCTCTTTTCTCTCTGCTCCGCCATCACGACAACCCTGCAAGGTAGACCAGGCTGAGAGCAAGTCTCAGCCCAAGGTGGGGCTGCGCCGGCTCAGTGGTTAAGAAGCTCCCCTTGTTAGCTGGAAGGCCGGCGAGGGGGCAGTTCCAGACCCGGGCACTGCATGTCAGAATGAGCGCCCGTCTTTCAACCTCTTCATCAATGGTCTAGGAGTAAATAGCAAGGGAGCCAAATTTGCTGACGACACTAAATTATGCACAGTAGTGAGAAGTGTGAGCGATTGTGAGGCGCTCTTGACACTGGGGGAGTGAGTGGGCAAACCAGTGGCAAGTGAGCTTCCACACTAGTAAGTGCAGAGTGATGCACGTCGGGGCAAAAGACGCCAATGACATTTATAAACTGATGGGGTCTGAACTCTCTGCGACAAACCAGGAAAGGGACCTTTGGTGTCCTGGTGGCGAGAGCGCAAGGAAGGTGTGTCAACCCAGTGTGCCTCAGCAGTGGAAAAAGCAAACTCCATGCTAGGGATCATGAGGAAGGGTCTGGAACATAAGTCAGCAAGTGCCATTTGGCCTCTGTATAAATAATCTATGGTGAGGCCCCATCTGGAACACTGTGCGCAGTTCTGGCCGCCATCCCTCCGGAAGGATACGATGGAGCATGGAGCGGGGGAAAGTGCAGAGGAGGGCAATGAGAATGGCGAGGGGACGGGAACACCTTCCTTGCCATCGGAGGCTGCAACGCTTGCGCCGCTTCACTCTTGAACGATGGACGACGGCGCCTAAGAGGTGGCCTGACTGAAGTGTATGAAATCATGCACGGTGTGGGACAAAGTAGATATAAGGAAAAACAGTTTTCCCTGTCGCATAACACTAGAACTAGGAGGAATTCCATGAAGCTTTTGGGCGCTAGTCCTCAAACAAATAAGAGAAAGTAACTTTTTCACCCCCAGAGCATCAAATGGTCTATGGAACTCCCTGCCAGAAGAAGACGCGGTGAGAGCAGTCAGTCTTGACAGCTTCAAGAAAGGACGAGAGAAGTTCATGGAGGGGATCCATGGCTACAATTATGGCTACCTATGGACAACCTCTGGGTTGTAGAGATCATAGGCAGGAGGATCTCGCTCAATAAATGCCATTTCTAAGCAGGTGAAGGCATCTATCTCCCCTGAAGCCCATGGGGAGCCCCTGGGTGGGACAGAAGGCTGGAGTGGATGATGGGCTCCCGTGGCCTCTCCCAGCAAGGCTGTCCTCCTTCGATCTCCTTCGATGTTCTCCTCCCTGGCTTAGGAGATGATGCGCTCCAAAGAGGCGCCTTGCGAGGGGGAGGGCGAGCGACGCCTGGTGGCCGAGATATGCCAGGAAGGGGCTTCTACGTAGTGCAGACGTTTCCGTGGGTGGTCATGTGGCAGGCATGACTAGACACCGGAGCGCACGGAACGCTGTTTCCCTTCCCCACCGAAGTGGTCCCTGTTTATCTACTTGCAAATCCCTTGCTTTCCTTCGAACTGCTAGGTTGGCAGGAGCTGCGACAGGGGACGGGAGCTCACTCCGTCATGCAGTACTCGGGTTTCTGAACTGCAGTCAGCGCCTTGACGCCTTCCTTGACCCCTTAATTGGGAGCCCATTAATTGCCCTCTCTGCCAAAAGGGGGGCGGGGGGGGGGCGAAGAAGGGCTTCACCGGACGGACTTCTGCCCAACGCAGGAGGAGGACACGAGACCCCTCGACCCGTGAAAGCGACCCACCGCCCTCCGGGAAAGGGGGCCCCGAGCCCCCCACCCCCACCCCCACTCCCACCCCCACCGGCCCAAGAGAGAGGAAAGCAGGTCTGGGTCTCCGCCCTGAGGTACTTACAGTTGCCGCTTGCTCCGCCGCCATTTCCCGCGCGCCCTCCCTCAAACGCCTTTCGGACTACAAGGCCTGCTTCGGCCTGGCCGGGGCTGATAGGCGTTGTAGTAGTAGTAGTCGTAGTCCACAGAGGCCCTCTCCCTCAGGCGACCCCACTGACTGAGAGGGCTTTGGGCCAAAGGAAGCCCCCGCCGGATGTTGTTCTTCCCGGGGAGAGGCGGGACCGGCGTGTAACTTGAAAAGGCGTCCCCTCTCTCCGCGGGAACTCAAACTGCCAATGGTTCCGTTTCCAACCCGGAGCGCCTTTTCCGGTGCACTCACCCAGAAACCGGAAGTGGGTCGCTGAAATCCTCCATTCAAATAAAATAAAATATTGAGCATTCAGTAGCTTATTTTCTGAGTCTTTATTTTGCAAATGACATTAATTAATCCAGGGAAGACGTTTTTCCCGCTCAGAAGAAGGTCTCGCCAAGGAATTCGGACCCGGGACGACGCATTTGTGGAAGAAAGAAAGAATGAAAGAGAAAGAATGAGAGAGAGATAAAGAATGAAAGAGAGAATGAAAGAGAGAAAGAAAAAGAGAGATTAAGAGGGAGAGAGAGAAAGAGAATGAATGAAAGAGAATGAAAGAGAGATTAAGAGGGAGAGAGAAAGAGAGAGAATGAAAGAGAATAAAAGAAAGAATGAAAGAAGAAAAGGAAGGAAGAAAATGAAAGCAAGAAAGAATGAAGGAAAGAAAGAAAGGATGGATAAGAAGAAAAAGTCAGAAGGAAAGTAAGAAATAAAGAAGGAAGAAAGGAAAGGATGGATGGACGAGAAAGAAGGAAGGAAAGAAGGGAATGAAAGAAAGAAAAAAGGAAGGAAAGAAAGAAAGGGGATGGATGGATGAGAAAGTGGAGGAAAGAAAGAAGGGAATTAAAGAAAAAGAAAGGATGGATGGATGAGAAAGAAGGAAGGAAGGAACTTGCCTGTATTGACAGAGCCCAGCAAGTAGTAGAGAGAGTGTGGTATTTAATGTGGTAGTGTGTGGCTTTTGGCTTAACTCTTGTCTTACCCCCCTCTCCCAAAGAACAGGCGTTGTTGATGAAGCAAATTTTTTTTATTGTTCTCGAAGCATATTGTAGAAATAACAGTTCTTCCATTGGTTCAGGATACAGAATTACAGCATACAAAAATACTAATCAAAAAGGACAGTTCGGGAAATCCACACTCAGCCCTCCCCCCCAGAAACAAAAGGAAAAGCTGACTAATCTAGGCAATCAGGGACTAAGCTTGGGTTCATACCTGTCAAGTATCCAGTATTGGCCAGGATTTCCCGTAATTCAGCGCCGCCTTTTCTACTTTCCGTGCCCGGACTGAGTCTGGTGACTCAATGAGGACTAGAGCCTCACTTTTCAAGCAGGGGAGGAGCCTCTCTAGGATTTACCTCCACTCACATCTTGACTGGTCTTGCGAGAGGGAAGGACACCTTTTACCAACCTTGGAAGGATGGAAGTCTCTTTAATATCCTTGACCTCTGGGCAGGATCGAACTCAAAACTTCCTGGCTGCAGTACAGCAGTTTAACCCCCTGGGACACCAGGGCACCAGTCAATTCAAACCAGCTTAAGGTTCACCTTGAAGCCAAAAACGTTTAATGTAATAATTGAACTTATGGTTTCTTGCTTGTTGAAATAAAAACAACCCAGTACCTTGTAGCACTCTTATATATCTATACAATAACAGGTACAGTAACAAGTGTAAACAGTCGAAACTCAGTTTTTGCATCTGGACATACATTAGCATATCTGTTGTGCGCAGAGCTGTACCGTTTTGGAGGGCTTATCTTCTTCATCTGGGTGAAAGAACTGACCGCCCAGAATTCAGAAACCGCAGGGAGTGGGCTGAAGCCAGAGGAAGAATCTTTAGTACATTCGTGGACATGTTTTTGAGGTGTCAAAGATTAATTCTGGGGTTCCATGTGTTTAGCTTCCATCTTTGGTGGGATCTGGTTTGGGGGAGGCCAGGAGCACCTTCATTTGCTGCTCATCTTCTTGGCTTCTCCTTGACCTTAAAAGCAGCAATCGAGAGAAATAATCAGTTTGCAATCAAGAGAAATAATCAGTGTGGAAGAAAGAAAGGCAGAAATTGACATGAGCATGGATAAAGTCAACGGCCTGAAAGATACACAGAAGCAGGTGCGATCAATCCCTTTCCATGTAGGAGAGGAGTTCTCAACCTTTTTAAAGCTGGGGGTTGGGTCATGCTCCCTCAGACAGCTTCAGGGGCTGGACGGTCATTTTGCCCTTCCTCCACCACATGGCACTTCCTGGTGAGGTGGAGATGGTGGGGGGGCACATGAAATGGTGTCGTGGGCTGTATCTGGCCCATAAGTTGAGAATCCTTGATGTAGGACAAGAAAATAAGCCATCCAGGAGTTCCAAACAGCACCTCCCAGCAAGACAAGTGACAAGTGAGGAGGTTTCTAAAAGTAAAGGATATTGGAAGAGGTCTCTGAAATAGGAGTGAATTCCCGAAAAACCAGAGGTTTGGGGTGTAGATTCATTTCCCTCAAAGATAATCATAACGTTCTGGGACTGAGAGTACCGAAGTAGGAATTATGAACATTGAATGGGAAGTCATCGGGTGACAGAGAGGAAAAGGTGGGACAAAGGATGAAAGATGGGTTTGGTTATCTTCGAAGAGGTCTTCTCAACCTATGGCCCATGGGCCGGACCTGGCCCACGGCACCATTTCATGTAGCCTGCATCACCATCACCGCCACCACCACACCAGGAAGTGCCATGTGGTGGAGGAAGGACAAAATCCAAAGCAGGGATTCTCAACCTGCGGCCTAAGGCACCATCTCATGAGCCCACCACCACCTCCGCCACACCAGGAAAGTGCCATGTAGTGAAGGAAGGGCAAAATGGCCGTCTGGGGAGCATGACCTGGCCCCCTGGCTTAAAAAGGTCGAGACCTCCTGACTTGAAGCATCTCTGATTATCCAATTTCTGTCTGGAAAAACCAGATTTAGAAACTCACCGTCTTTCCACTTGCTCAATCGTCTCCGGCAGGGGCATGTTCCGTGTCTCCGGAAGGAAACAAGTGATGATGCCGGAGATAATAGGAGACGCTCCATAGATGATGAGTGGCAGCGGTGGGAAAATCTCTTCTGTTAGCTGCACCATAGGAGCTATCATGCTGCCCACCCGGGCCATGGTGCCGCCGCAGCCCAGTCCAGATTGCCTGGCATGAAAAAACATAGTCATGAAGCTGTTTTGGTCCCAGGCAAGTTTGCCCTCTGGATATTAGAGAGACTTCCTTCCATTTAGCTCAGAGTGGCATTAAAAAAATTAATTACAAAGTCTAGCATTATTAACGGATATAGAAGATAAGAATTTAGATGTAAATAAGAAAGATCTAGTATCCATTTTTTAAATGGTAGCAAGGCAAGAGATTGAGGAAAAATTGGGAAAATAATATAAAGCCCGTCGTATCCGGCTCTAGGGTGCAGTGCTCATCTTTGCTTCAAAGCCGAAGAGCCAGTGCTGTCTGCTTCTGCAGACATTTCCATGGTCATGTGGCAGGCATGAAATCTGAAGTCTGATTCTGCCTAGGACATCAGGATCTCAGTTACACATATAGACGCGATTGTCCGGTTTATTAGCACAGCTGCATCTACTCATCTTTAGCTCAAAACAGACTCACTATGGCCTAACTGTACTATCCAGTAAGATGGTTTTGATCCAATAAGATGGTTTGGCACTAGAGACAAGTCCTTTGTCCATTTTGCCTTATATACTTATTTCTGATATCAGCTGCCTGACTTGCCCAAACATTCCTGGCTGCTGCTGGAACATGCATGCTACCAGGGGATATGATTAAGCGGAGGCAGCAGCAGGCATAGTAGTAGCCGCAACTGTTATAATGTTCTCATGTAAAAATACATTACCCAGTTACTGACCATTTGAACAGCTGTAGCATGCCTGTAACTTAAAATCTGTATGTGATAGGCCAGTGGTTGCGAACCTATGGCATGCATGTGGCAGGCATGATTTAGATACCAGAGCACACGGAACGCTGTTTCCCTTCCCACCGAAGTGGTCCCTATTGATCTACTTGCAATTTCTTGCTTTCTAACGGCTTGGTTGGAACCTGAACTGCTAGGAAGGACTTGAAATAAACAATTTCCTATCCAACAAAGCAAAACAAGGCGCCCCCGGTCACACGAACCGACCTCTCCGGGAAGCAGGACCAAAGGAGGACCAACCTAATTGCTTTTGACCCACCTGATCACGGTTGGAAAAAGTTCTCCGGTAAAGATGTAGGCACTGTTGAAGGCCGCTGCTAAGGCACCCTTCCCAAGCACAGCAAAAGTTACCCGCAGGTTGCTCAAATCTATAGAATGAAGAAGAATGTTTTATGCTTTGGCATCAATACAGAAGGGATATGACTGTATGTGTGGTGTGTGTGTGTGTGTGTGTGTGTATCTATCTATCTATCTATCTATCTATCTATCTATCTATCTATCTATCTGCCCATCCAAGTTTTGAAATAAAGTAGTCCTAATTTAGGTGCAACCCCTGGCCATGCCTGCCATGCCATGCCCACAGTGTGGTAGTAAAATTTTTGGGATCCCACCACTGGTCAAACCTTGAGATAAGAATGGTTGGACTTAAGAAAAACTTGAGATACATTTGGAAATTTCAGGGGGGGCGGAATCAGGTAGAGCTATACCTGCTGTTGGCCAGTGATTTCAAGCAGATTCAGAACATTTAAAAGCATTTCTTTGGTTAAAAAAACCTGTTGAAATAAGGTGCCAGCCCTGCCTCTCCCTGATCTGCCTTACCAGGCAAAAGTCATGCCCTGTTTCTCCACCCACCCGCCCCGTTCCTGGCGCAACCCGCACCTTGAGGCACAAAGATGTTGGCTAAGATACACAGCCCGGCCAGGATGAGCGATGATGCCTGGCAGAACCGTCGCCCCACAAATGTGATAATCAGGACAGAGATGAACTTTGCAGGGAAGTCGACGGCCGCAAAGACCAGCAGGGTCAGGTAGATGTTGAAGCCAAAGTTTTGCAGATCCATGACCAGCCCATAATAGGCAAAGCTAGTGGCAAACCTAAGTTGGGAAAAGGCAAATCAGAAGTACTGCAACTCATGGAATCGTAGAATAAATGAGTTGGAAGGGACCTTTTAAGCCAGGGGTGCCCAATTTTTTTGGGCCGGGGGCCTGACCACACCCCCGGAACAACTGAGCGGGCCAGACCATGCCCATGAAACACGGTGTGTTTGTGCATTCACGGTTGCTTCTGCACATGTGCAAAAAGTGGCCATTTTGTGTCACGGCCGCTTTTGCACATGCGCAGAAGTGTCCGTGCCAACCCAGGAAATATACCTAACTCAATGAGCCGCCCCACTGAACCACTGATAACACAGCAGCACAAATAAATGAATGAATAAATAAATAAATGAAATAATAAATAAATAAAATTGTCTGCTACTTTGTCTAATCTATGTGTCCTATATTAAATCAAGTGCACTGAATCCAAATCTGAAGTCTGATTCTGCCTAGGACATCAGGATCTCAGTTACACGTATAGATGCGATTGTCCGGTTTATTAGCACAGCTGCATCTACTCATCTTTAGCTCAAAACAGACTCACTCTGGCCTAACTGTACTATCCACTACGATGGTTTTGATCCAATAAGATGGTTTTGCACTAGAGACAAGTCCTTTGTCTATTTTGCCTTATATACCTATTTCTGACATCAGCTCCCTGACTTGCCCAAACATTGCTGGAACATGCATGCTACCAGGGGACATGATTTAGCAGAGGCAGCAGCAGGCACAACTGTTATAATGTTCCCATGTAAAAATGCATTACCCAGTTACGGACCATTTGAACAGCCTTAGCATGCTTGTAACTTAAAATCTGTATGTGATAGGCCAGTGGTGGCGAACCTATGGCATGCATGCTAGGGGTGGCACTGGGATTTCTTTCTGTGGGCACCCATGCAGTCACCCCAGCACAGAATTCACCCCGCCACTTTGCTCAGCAGCACAACAGGAGTGTTTCCTTTCGCCCCTGTTGCTGTGTTGGCACTTTGCGATAAATAAGTGGGTTTCGTGTTGTAGTTTATAGCCAAAGAGCCGGTGCTGTCTGTGTCTACAGACGTTTCCGTGGACGTCTGGCAGGCATGACTAGACGGGACGCAGTTTACCTTCCCACTGAAGTGGTGCCTATTTATCTACTTGCAATTTATTCCTTTCGAACCGTTAGGTTATGTAGGAGTCCTGCCTAGGCAGGATTCTGGCAACATATTTTCCCCATCTGGTGCAGGAGCAAAACATAGTCCCAAGCAAGAGAAAAGATAGAGATGGGCTTACCAGAAAGAGGAGACCCCGCAGGAGATTTTGAACATGGTTGGTGTCCGCACAAGGTCTGCTATGCTGTGGCTGGCTTTGTTGGAAGAAAGCTCCTTCTGCATGCTCAATTTCAAAACCTAAAAGAAAACGGAGCAAAGAGGAACAATGGAAGGGGATCTAGAAATAAAGATCTACACACATTGCCAAATTGTCTTAGGCTCACTTGGACGATATCTCCTGTCCCGAGAACTGCACATCCTTGGCCAAACAGGTCCAATCCTGAACATGAGTTGCTCAGGAAACCGTTTCCCTTTTTGCTGTTGTGTTCGGAAAGTGGAGACTGCGGTGGTTGAAGTGGTTAAGACACTGAACCTGACAACTGGAAGGTCAGCAAGTCAGCAGTTCAAGACCCGAGTACTGCGTGACAGAACGAGCTCCCACCTCCTGCCAACCTAGCGGTTGGAAAGCAACGTCTGCAGACGTTTCCATGGACGTGTTGCAGGCATGACTAAACACCCGAAAACTGTTTACCTTCCCACCGAAATGGTACCTATTTGTAAGCTAGCCTTGTAAGATGGAAGTTCAAAACCAAGTAGGGAAAGATCTTAGGGACATGAAAGGAGCCTCATTTGGGCGTTCCCCCAAGCAGAGTTTCTCCAGCAAAAATCATTTGGCACTCATGCCTAGACACCAGAGTGCATGGAATACTGTTGACCTTCCCACTACAGTGGTACCGTACATACTTGAGTATAATTCAGGGTTTTTATCCCCCAAAACGAGGTCCAAAAATGGGACTTGACTTATACATGGGTCAACACAAACACTCAAAAACATAATTTTACTGCATTTTCATGTATTTTAATTATTGAAACTCATCAGCAGTTGCTGCATTTTACACCCCCGACTTATACTCGGGTCAATCTATTTTCCTAGTTTTAGAGGTCGAAATTAGGTACCTCGACTTATATTCAAGATGACTTATAGCCGAGTATATACGGTACCTATTTATTTATTTCAAAAAAAAATATTCACACACACACACACCCATCTAGCATCCTGGCTATGGCTCTGATTGCATCCTACCTCCACGTTGAGCTTCTCTCCTTCCTGATTCCGCCCGTTGACCCGAGCAACCCGCTTCAGACCTTTCACGGCCAGTTCCTGCTTTCCTGAAGTAACCAGCCAACGGGCTGATTCCTCAAAAAGCCTGAGAAGAAGAAGAAGAAGAAGAAGAAGAAGAAGAAGAAGAAAGTTTTGGGAACCAAGTCGAGCCAGGCATACAGCAGGACTGACTCAAGTGGGATTTACCGTAACTACTCAAGTATAAACTGAGGTTTTTAGCCCCAAAAATGAGCCCCCCAAAAGGGGACACGGCTTATACTCGGGTCAACGACCACGAAGGTCCCAAGACCGTGCCAGATTGAGATGTGCCAACAATTTAATTAATTTTACCATAGTTTCATGTATTTTGATTATTAAAACTCACTAGCAGCTGCTGCTTGGCTTATACTCGGGTCAATCTATTTTTCTATATATATTCATATATTGGGTGGTCTATATCTGTAGGGGAGCAATAAGATAACCTACTGGTAAGTGTTTCCAGTTCTCATATCTTTTCTATATCTACATGCTGATTGCTACTTTGAGGCCTCCTTCTCTCTTAGATGTCCTTTGGTCTTAACTTTCTCCATATTTAGTTAGAGAAAGCCATAGTTGCAGACGTGGAATACCAGGCTTAAAGATAATTTCCCATCTCTTCTATTCATAGATAGATTTTGTTGAATTAAAGAAAAAGCCACAGGCATTCCTGCTTTCTTGTCTAATTACAGTATCAGTTTTCTCTCCATAGGTAATGTTTCTTGTCAGTAGTAACAAAGCTTTGCTGTGGACAGTTAAATAACAAATATATACAGTATTTGACACCTCGTATATCTTGTAGGGTAATTGAAACTTTTCAGCTACTTTTATAATTTTGAGTGTATAATTGTCACTAAATGTTGGGAGAATATCATCTATGCGCAGGACAAGCTTGTTCTCTTGTTCCAGATTAAAAGCAAGAGTCATTTTTGAGACTACGGAAACAAAGAGCAGTTTCTAAAATCTTCACTGTAATGGTAGTTGGGAGTCTTTACTATTTTAATAAAGGTTTCCCTTGCTCGAAAGCTAGTCGTATCCGACTCTAGGGTGCAGTGCTCATCTCTGTTTCAAAGCCGAAGAGCCAGCGCCGTCTGCTTTCTGCAGACGTTTCCGTGGCCACGTGGCAGGCATGACTAGACATCGGAGCGTACGGAACGCTGTTTACCTTCCCACTGAAGTGGTCCCTATTTGTCTACTTGCAATGTCTTGCTTTCGAACTGCTAGGTTGGCAGGAGCTGGAGACAAAGATGGGGGGAGCTCATTCCATCCTGCAGGACTCGGGAATCAAATTGCTGGATGTGCAGGACGGGCGCGTTTTACTTCCGCTTCCAGGATATGTATATGTGGGGTGGGAGTATATTGATAATTTTGTATAGTTGTATTTTGTTTAGGTTTTGTTGGGTTGATAAGTGTTTTTCCCCCCCCAATCTCGTTGTTCTGTGCAGGACAATGACAATAAAGATCTATCTATCTATCTATCTATCTATCTATCTATCTATCTATCTATCTATCTATCTATCTATCTATCTATCTATCTAGGAGCGACAAGGGTGGTGTGGGCCAGATGAATCACAGTAAACCCATTCGTGTGGATTCAAGGGGAGTTCTGGGAATTGAAGTCCAAGAACATCTGGAGTGCCAAGGTTCGCCATCCCAGTTTGAAAGCAAGACATTGCAAGTAGATAAATAGATACTACTTCAGTGGGAAGGTAAACAGCATTCCGTGCTTTAGTCATGCCTGCCACATGTCTATGGAAATGTGTGAAAGTGCAGACAGCACTGGCCCTTTGGCTATAAACAGAGATGAACATTGAACCCTGGAGTTGGATACAACTGGCTTTTGAGCAAGCGTGACCTTTACCTTTATGTAGTACCAGTAATTTAAATTTATTTTTCCCCCTAAGCTTGGCATGTGGTGGACTCTGACCTGACATGCAAACTTACCACGAGTAAAGGAAAAACACAAAGAAGGGGAGAGAAAGAGCCAGTTGCAACCAGCGCCAATCTGGGATCGCATAGGCCACTCCAGCCAAAATCAACTGCCCAGTAGTATAGCAGTAGCCATTGGTGGTACCCACGATGGCTCGATATTTGGTTGGGATCCATTCCATGCCTAGAGCAAGACATAATAAAAAAAAGCATAATGAAAAGTAGAGACACCACCCTGCCAACAAAAGTCTGCATAGTCAAAGCAATGCTCCTCCCAGTCGTCATGTATGGCTGTGAGAGCTGGACCCTAAGGAAGACTTAACGCAGAAGAATAGGCGCCTTTGAACTGTGGTGCTGGAGGAGACTCTTGAGAGTCCCCTGGACTGCAAGGAGATCACATCAGTCTATCCTAAAGGAAATCAACCCTGACTGCTCATTGTAGGGACAAATAATGAAACTGAAGGTCAAGTCCTTTGGCCACCAAATGAGAAGAGAGGACTCACTTGAGAAGGCCTTGATGCTAGGGAAGACCAAAGCCTTCCACATTACAGCGTGACACCCATACCACTGGACCAGTTCCAAGAGTTGGTCCTGAGCCCTTTTGGCACAAGCTTGGGGCTGAAGTCCTTTCCAGCCCCAGGCTAGTATTGATGAAGCTGCTGCCCTCCATCAAGTGGCTAAGACACTTACTAGAAGGCCGGGAGGTCGGCAGTTCGATTCCCGAGTACTGCAGGACGGAATGAGCTCCCGTCTCTGTCCTTGCTCCTCCCAACCTAGCAGTTCGAAAGCAAGAAATTGTAAGGAGATACACAGGGACCACTTTGGTGGGAAAGGTAAACAGCGCTCCGTGCGCTCCGGTGTCTAGTCATGCCTGCCACGTGACCACGGAAACATCTGCAGAAGCAGACAGCGCTGGCTCTTCAACTTTGAAACAAAGATGAGCACTGAACCCTAGAGTCAGATATGACTGGCCTTATCTAATCCACTTGGGAACATCAGGCTCCCCTGTGGACTTTGTGAGTCCTCAGATTTGTCAGGTTAAATGCTGCCTGAGGGTTGGCGTTAAGTTGGTCTACTCAATTAATCTATGCCGAGTAGGCGGCATAGAAATCTAAGAATTAAATTAAATGAAAAATTAAAATAGGAGAAGCAGCCGCTGAAAGTAAGCAATATGACACTTGCATACTGGTTTGTTTCAGAGAAGGGGCTGTCGGTGGCTTAGTGGTTAAGATGCTCAACTTGGAAGGTTGGCAGGTCAGCAGTTTGAGACCTGAGTGTTGCATGAACGGAGTGAGTGCCCATCGTCTGCCCCAGCTCCTGCCAACCTAGCCGTATTAAAGCAAGAAATGGCAAGTAGATAAATAGGGACTGCTTTAGTGGGAAGGTAAACAGCGTTCCGGATGTCTAGGCTTGCCTGCCATGTGTCCACAGGAATGTCTGTAAATGCAGACGGCACTGGCTCTTTGGCTATAAACAGACATGAGCACCAAACCCTAGAGTTGGATACGACTGGCTTTTGAGTAAGGGCGACCGTTATCCTTTATCTTATTTCAGCGTGAGCCATGGGACGAGAGGAGGTTGCCATCCTGTTGCCTCCAGGGGACACCAGACTGGTTGGGCTCCAAAAAGAGGGTCGTTGGCCTTTCACCAAACCCTGCAGCCAGACATCCAGTCCTAAGGGTCAGGATGAGCGAAGGGCGGAAGTACTCACATAATGAGACAGAGTTGAGCACAATCCCAGACATTCCCATTCCACACAAGAAGCGGAAAACGCAGTATGCGGTGAAGTTTGGGGCAAAGGCGGTGCAGACTCCAGTCACCCCCATCTGCAAATAGGACCAGACCAGGAGGGCCTTCCGTCCGAACCTGAAGGGCAGCATTACACAGGTCTTCACAATTTGTAATAGAATAGAATAGAATAGAATAGAATAGAATATTTTATTGACCAGGTGTGCTAACACACCAGGAATCTGTCTTTGGTCCATATGCTCTCTATATACATGAAAAATTAAATTACATTTACTAGATCCTCTACTACACTTAATAATAGGTGCTAATCATAATACTAACAACAATCTCACATATTCCCTAGAGAAACAATAACACAATAACAACACAATAAAATCACACAATTAAATTATTCAGCAGATTGATGGCATTTGGAAAGAAACTATCCTTGTATCTGGTTGTTTTAGTATGTAATACTCTAAAGCGTCGTTTCGACGCTTTATTTTATTTTCACACTGAAATGTTTCTCCTCCAAATCCTTCTGAAGCTTCAACCATGTGCAAGAATGCTCCAAATAAGATTTCCCCCAGGAACTGGCCGCCAAATCCCTGGTGTGACTTGACAGTGAGAGGATGCGAGTAAATTGCATTTCCTTCACTGTGAAATCACATCCTGAGTCCCAGGGAGTTTCATTATACCATTCGCCATTACACTAAACTACTATCGTGACTGCATGTGGCACCCTGGCAATAGTCCAGTGCTCAAAGCTCAATCCTTTGATAATTAACAATAATGATTAACAACTATCCCCTTGCATGAAAATTAAATAACACCAGAACACCATGCTCTGGAGAACTCAGCTATCAGATTCTTCTTTCATGACTCCCAACATGAGCCCACATTTTTGGCTTTGTCACTGGCCAAAGCTAAGTCCTCATTGGTATCTGTTTCTGGCAGTAATTGGCCAGGTTCTGTGTCTTTCCACAAGCGAGTGGGTATGTACTGCACATGTGTTAGGAAAGTCTTACTTGATGCAAGGGCAAACGGTATTGTTTAAACCTCCTTTGTAAGTCGCTATTGTGGCTGACAATTCATCTTCTGCATCTAGGCCAGATGTGAAACGGCCAAAATTAAGGCACCTTTTGGTGAGCTCATTCTGGAGTGCCTTTCGCCTGACCCAGTGTGAGCAAGACTAGCCAGCAAGACAAGGGTGTCATTACCAGAGTAGGCCTGGCCTGCTGCTTACCTGTCTGAGAGGCCGCCAAAGAGGACTGATCCGATCAGCACCCCAGCCATATAAATAGACTGAGCCATCTGCCTCAGGGTTCTGGCATCGCACACCAAATCCCACTGGGGGGGGGGGATAAAACAAATAGAAAGCATAGGTATTATGAGAGCCCCTGTAGACATGAAGCCCTGACAGAACCACAGTGGACCACATGGGGAGGTGCCAAGCATGGATGAACCACAGTAAGGACAGGCATGGTTGCCCCTGTTTATGGTTCTACAGCCAGACCTGATGTGGTCAGATCTGATCAGTTTCTCCAAGCTTCGTGCATCCAGATTTCTTGCTGGAACACTGCAACTATTTATTTTGAACCTCTGTAGTAGAATACAGTAAAACCCCAACTTACATATGCCTTGAGTTTTGTAAAATTCGACTTATGTAATGATTTTTGCACTAAACCCATGTCCCGATTTATGTAACACAATTTCCTATGGGTTTGCTTCAATTTATGTAAAAATCATTGTTGGGGTCCTGAAGCCCATGGGTCCTGAAGCCCATGATCTGCAAAGGGGGTATATTCGACAGGAGGGTTTGTGTCTGCCCCACTGCTAGGCTAACCAGGGGGGATTGTGATGTCATCGCCGAGCTCACATCACAGCCGCCTCCCGGCCAGTGGGTTTCCCGGGCAACACTGGCACTCAACTAGCCGGGTTGGGACCACCTGGGCGGAGCCGGGCACCCCTGCTAGTTATTATCTAAGCAGACCAAATAAGACTAATGGAGGCCACTAGAAGTGCCAGAACAATAAATTTGCATTTCCCTTGACACTTGATGGGGGAAGGAGGAAGAAGCTATTTGTCCTCACCTCACTGACAATGGTGTTGGTGAACAGGCTTCTATCATAGGTCCACCCATCCGTACATGGCTCAGTCTCCATAGAAGTTTCATTTGCAAGGGTCCCATTGGGATCAAGGAGCCGCCACTGAGTGGTGACGAAGCGGCGACAATTCTCTGCCTTCTGGTTCCCATCCATGGGTATGGAGATTCGAAGGAGGCTGTGGGCTCCAAGCTCTTGAGTCATGTTGTTGTTGCCAAAGCGGGTATAGTTGGCAGTTGTTATCCGGATTTGGCAATGGTGCCCAGGGACCCCAGCAGTGAAGTTCTGCAAAAGGTTGTGGCAGGCCAACATAGTCAATGGGAGAGCCAGGAAGGCTACCGAAAGCCTCTGGAAGTGGCCCATCCCACCTAAACTGTCCAGGATGTCTGCAAACGCCATGGTGAGGTGGCTGGTCAGCAAACCTTGAACCCCAAAGAAGGAGCAGCAGCAACCCTGGCGGGGTTGAATTGTTTGTGCACAATGCTAGAAAGACTGACCACTCCCAAAACAGCTACAATGTCCTCCCTGGTTTTGGGCTGAAGATTCAGGACTTGCAGGTTGAAATCCCTGTTGCCTTTCTACTTTTCTGTGAGCGCAAAATTAACAGCACATGGGTCGGGAGGCAGCATCCATGATGAGGAGAAGCGACACTTGCAGTGTCCCAAAGTTGGCCAAGAGGTTTATAAAAGCCACCAGGCTTAGTTAAAGTGTTACTCTCCTTGGGGGGGTGTTGGCTGCTAAATGACATGAAAAGATGCTCTGGATAGACCTGTGAACCGTACAACCTTGCATCACACAGCTGACATAACTGGAACAAAGTGGAAGGAGGGGAGTTGAACGGGGATCAATGCGCCAGGTGGTTGTAAAGCTCAAAGGGACTCTGGGGGATCCAGAACAGGAAGCCTACATCTAAAATCTCCCTGGCAGTTGGCCATCCAACCTCTGTTGAGGAATTTATGAGCTTCTACCACCTCCCAAGGCAACTCATTGCACTGTCAAAGAGCTCTCTTCCTAATTCCTTGATTGGCCAAACCAAGGGTTCCCAACCATTTGATGCCACGGGCCAGACAACACCTCCTCAGACAGCTAAGTGGGGCTGGACTGGTGGTTTCCCCCGCCATAAAATGCCAGAGTATGGTTTATACCCCGGGTTTTAACCTCATCCAAGATGGGACCCTTGCAAACGAAACTGCAGAGAATTGTCGCCACTTCGTCACCACTCAGTGGCGGCTCCTCAATCCCAAAATGAAGATTTCAATGCAGGTGAGAACCTTTTAGACCATACCAGAGCGATTGGGATGTGTAAACATGCTGGCCTGGTGGGTTGGAAGAGATGGATCCTAATGTGTGATGGACATGATGTGCTGTATGATCATTGTATGGGTTCCTTTAGGGCAATGGCAAGGAGGTGGACCCTGAGGGTGGAGATATAACCCAGAAGGGGCAGGCAAGACTCTCTCTTGACCTGATGCATGGAACTAAGGGTGAACGGCAAACATGTACGGACTTAAGAAAAAGGAGGGCTTCCTCAATTAGAGCAACTTTCTTTATTTTGATGTGCTTTCTGAACTTTTTATGAACTTTCTTCTGTAACTTACTCTGATTACAATATACTTTTAAAATACATGCCTGGAGTGTTTACTTGGCTCAGTGCTACCTTATCTAAATCAATTAGATTTTCTGGAGCCATGCTTGACGGGTATGATATGTTCCAGCTTGTTGATATATGCCCTGAGCTGTGATGCTCAGAACTGGACACATTCCAAGTGAGGTCTAATTCAAGGAGAGCAGACCATTCCCTCGAGCAGTAATTAGCAGAGATCGGTGTCAACATTGATTTATGTGGGGTTACCTACATTACTTTAATTCTCCTCCTCCTGATAGAATGAAGCGGTCCTTAATAATATACCCTCGACTGATTTTTCCACTAACCCCTAAATGTGTAGAAAAATGTTTCCCATAAAAATGGATATTCTGAAAGACATAACTTATAATCAGCCGCCACGCGTCTCGCTCTGCTCCTTCCCGGTCTGGCATTGGCCACGGGGAAGTCAAGTACACTGTATTTCGGGGCTATTATATAGTAATTAGTGGTTGATTGTTTTAGTTATGTATAATATTTTGTTATTGTGATTATATTATGTTATTATTGTGATTGTCTATTGTCTATTGTATTTTTAATAAGTTGTAATGCTACGCAGAGTCAGCCGTGTGCTGAGTGGAGTGGGGTATAAATTAAAATATATTCTTATTCTTATTCTTATTCTTATTCTTATTCTTATTCTTATTCTTATTATTATTATTATTATTCTTATTATTATTATTATTCTTATTATTATTATTATTATTATTATTATTATTATAGTGTTTTTGCCCAGAATGTGGATGATCCAAGGTTTTCTCTTGAAAAAGTCACTGAATGTTACAACGGCGTCTAAGACGTGACCTGATTAAAGTTTATAAAATCATGCACGGTGTGGGCAAAGTAGATAAGGAAAAACTGTTTTCCCTATCGCATAACACTAGAACTAAGGGGCACTCCATGAAACTTTTGGGTGCTAGTTCTCAAACAAATAATAGAAAGTAACTTTTTCACCCAGAGGGTCACTGGTCTATGGAACTCCCTGCCGGAAGAAGTGGTGACAGCTTTAAGAAAGGATTAGACAAGTTCATGGAGGAGAAGGGTATCAATGGCTATAATTATGGATACTTAAGGACAACCTCCGGGTTGGAGAGATAGGCAGGATCTCTCTCAATAAATGCCATTTCCAGGGAATCCTAAGCAGGTGAAGCCATCTGCATGGGAATAATACCCTGAAGCAAATGGGGAGCCACTGGGTGAGACAGAATGCTGGACTGGATGATGGGCTCCTGTGGCCTCTTCCAGCAAGGCTATTCTTATGTACTCTGGAAAGCCACTGGATTTCATTGTTCCCTGGACAATTGTCATGATGATTGCTAATAATCAGATACAGCACACAAAGAAGGAAGAGGAAATAATCTGATTTATCCTTCTCTGTGACTAGGGGAAGAGTTTTAGTCTTGGTTCTGCCTGGATGGAGGTTCACTAGTCATTGGTCTTGCAGCCTTTAACCCAGCCCATCAGAAATAAATGTTCACCTGAATGCACATAACCATTGGGCTCCTGTCTTGACCACATCCATCGTCCATGTGCAATGACCTGGGTTCTCTATGGATCAGTGGCTATGATTCAGAGCAGCAAGTCAATCATCAGCCTTTTTTGCCTTCCAAGCTTGGCTACAAAATTAGGTTTAATGGTCGGTAGGCTGGAGGTCAACTGGTGGAGAGGTATAGCTGACCAAGGCTTAGCTTCTACAAGGAGCACGTGTTTTATAAATAGTTTTATAGTTCACCAAGCCTCCAACTTTATTAAACTATAAATATTTTTGCTACGGAAGACTTTAACACACACCCCCAGGCCTGGGACCATTGACTGTTTATTACTGAAACAATTCAGATCCAACCATGTTGTACAGTAAAACCGCGCATAAAGAGCGCCTCGCTTAGAGACTAACTCGCTCAAAGAGCAGTACTTTTAAAATGTCTGGTTGTTGTATGGGGGACTCGGAGAACGAAAGTTATCAATGGTAAGTGTAACTTAACTTTCTCCTTCAGGTAATACGTGAATTCCCACTTATGTGAGACTGACAAGCCCACACTTACTTGGTAGGTAGGCAGCCGGATTGAGATGAATCCACGGCCACATGCGCGGTCACGTCATGGGCGACAAAGCCTGGAGCCCTCTAGCAAGGACGATACAACCCAGTCTGGCGTCTGCTGTGGCTCTAGTGTCCATTCAGCAATGTTTGAGAAATGTAGATGGTCTGGACCAAGGGGCAGCCTTACAGATGTCCTCTAAAAAGCCATGGCTCTTGCAGAATGCACCCTGATGTGTGGAAGAGGAGGTAGGGACGAAATCTCATAGGTGTAATGGATCCCAGACAAGACCCATTTAGAGAACCATTGTGCTGTAATATGTTCTCCCTTGGACTTTCCTCCATAAACCACAATGAGTCGATGTGTCGTTCTGAACTCCGTTGTTCTGCTGATGCGAAACAATAAAGTCCTCTTTACATCTAGCGTGTGCCATGTCCTTTCTTGATATGTGGTTGGATTGGGAAAGAAAGTTGGCAGGGAGATGCGTCGCCCTAGGTGAAAATTTGGGCAGAAAAGCTTCATCTTTACTATTTGACCTTCGAAGGAGCAGTCAGTGTTGGTTTCTTCTAAGATCAACCTATTTGTTCTCCTCGCTGTCCAGGGGACCCTCAAAACTCTCCTCCAACACCACATCTCAAAGGCATCTAAAACATTGAGACCTCTGCTGTAAACGGAGATGACCACTATAGCCTAGAGCATGGTCAGCAAACATCACTCCCCAGATGTTCTTGGGCTTCAATTCCCAGAAGTCCTGGTCAGCAGGTGTTTCTTTGCTAAAGTTTCTTTGCCTCTGTGATATGCATGTGGGCATGTGTGTAGGAGGAGATAGAGAGCCAGAAGTTGTTCACACAAATTTGTGGGGGGGAAAGCCAGGTGGGACATCCAACATACTTTTCTGATGTTGTTTCTCATCTTGAGGGTTTACATCTGGTTCCATCTGGAGCTGATTCCTAGAAAAAAGAGAGGAAATGAAGAGAATAAATAATCAAGCAGGAGATCTCAGGCGCATAAAAATAAAAACTTGGATTATCCACTGGAGGGAGCAATGTATGTTTTTTATTTATGGTCGAGCACATCTTCCAGTGTTTTTCTGGTTTCGTATCGGTGGGAATAAATGAAAGATTAGAGAAAACGCAATAATGTACAATCTTTTCCAGGCAGATAGTCACCACTTAAAATAGTAAAACAAATTTAGCAGAAGGCTTTCAGTTCATCCCGGGGCTGTGCTTTAAATTCCAAAAACTACATAAGCCTGGAAAATGGTAAAGGTTTATGGGAGACGTAGTTTCAAAAGAAATGTCATAAAAGGCTTCTCGGTAAAGGTTTCCCTTGCTCGAAAGCCAGTCGTATCCGACTCAAACTGCTGATCATCCGGTCATCAAGTTCAGCATCTTAATCACTAAGCCACCCCAGTCCTGTGTTAGTAGAAAATTGTTAATTATTGCTATTTCCCATAATCCACCTTTCTTCTCAACTAACGCTTGCCACTTTTTACAGGACAAAGTCTAAAAGGGTTAACTTGATACCAAATGCCATACAATTATAGTTTCCGTTGTTATATGTAGTCTAAAGTTCCTTTTCATACTAAACATTTGTTTTTTTTACTAAACAAAGATTATAAGGAAAAGGCAGTCATGGAGTATCGCCAGGAGTCTTAAGTCATCGCCAAGTGTGAAATGCCACTTCTTTCACACAATGTGCAAACTGTGCCTACTAACCAACCAGTCTCTATTTTGAGACCATGTATAAATGGATATTAGAGAGTAAAGACTAACTCCTGTACAGTAAAACCCCGACTTACATATGCCTCGAGTGACATAAAATTCGACTTACATAATGATTTTGTGCTAAAACCATGTCCCGATTTACACGATTTCCTATTGACTCAAAGGACCTCTTCTAGTATGACTTACTGTGATAAAAACACTGCATCACAAAATTATTGTCTGCTGCTTGGTCTAATCCATATACTAAATCCAAATCTGAAGCCCAATTCTGCCTAGGACATCAGGCTCTTAAATAAGCAACTCTCACTTTCTTGGTTAGGTTCTTGCATTGATCATGCGGGGTATATTTGCCACAGATGTAGCAAAAATTGTCCGGTTTATTAACACAGCTGCACCTACTCATCTTCAGCTCAAAACAGACTCGCTATGGCCTAGCTGTACTATCCAATAATATGGTTTCGCACTAGAGACAAGCCTTTGGTCTATCTCACCTTATATGCCTATTTCTGTCGTCAGCTCACTGACTTACCCAGACATGCCCAGCCGCTGCTGGAACATGCATGCCACCAGGGGACGTGATTCAGCTGAGGTTGCAGCAGGCATAGTGGTAGCTGCAACTGTTACAATGCTCCACCTAAGCCACTAAACAAGGGGTGCCCAAACATTTCAGGCCGTGGGCCGGTCACTTGGTTCAGGGAGCTGGTCACTATGGCCTGGGGGCCGGATCTGGCCCTGACGCCAATTCAACCGGCCTGTGAAGTCCTTGTTGTTCCTGGAAGTGGGAGTAAAATGTGCCAATTCAGGCACGTTTTACTTCTGCTTCCAGGAGTGACAAGGGCTTTGTGAGCCGGATGAATTGGAGTCGAGGGCCAGATCTGGCCCCCAGGCCATAGTTTGGTCACCCCTGTACTAAACCAATTAGAGTTTTCTAGGTAAAGAATACATAGAAGTAGTTTATCATTCTCTTCTCCTGTGGGCTCCCAGTTTGCCCAGTCTCTACCTAAACTACTAAAGCAAACCAGCTGGGGAGAAATATAAAAAAAACCCTACTGTATATTAAAGTATATTAGAAAATCTAGTTAATAATCATCTTTACAAAAGACACATACGTTAAACATGCACATAAATCTATACTGTTTTTTTTTTAAAATGAACCTGAAGTGGATTCTGATAAATAAAAACTAAGTGATTAAAATTTGTGGAATTTGGAGCTGGGTGAAAAGTGTATTTTTTTTACCACTCTCTGGATTTTGTGGCGTTTTAAGATGCTGAGACAGGGATTTTAACCCGTGCTCTGTAGCAGGGATGCTCAACCTGCGGACCCGTGGGTGTGTGCACTGAACGCTGTTGACCTTTCCCACCGAAGTGGTCCCTGTTTATCTACTTACTTGCAATTCCTTGCTCTCGAGCTGCTTAGGTTGGCGGGCAGGAGCTGCCGGGGACAAAGGCGGGCGCTCACTCCGTTGCGCAGCGCCCGGGTCTTGAGCCGCCCACCTTAAAGTTGTCCAGCGCAGCGTCTTAACCACTTGAGCCCCCGCAGGTATGGATGCTTGCAAGAGACAGACGACCTGACAGCCTTTTGCAAAGCCTTGCAAGTCGTGATGAAAGATAGAGACGCAGCCAGAGACTCTCCCCCCCCTCCCTCTCTAAGTTGGTTCACAGGGGGGGGGGGGGGGGAGAATGCTGGTGCCTAAGAGCGCATGCGTCGCCTGTTGCTATAGCAACCAGTAAACGTCGGGGCTCTAAGTTCAGATCCTGTCGAGAAGGGACCCAAATGGTGAGCCTCGACTAGAGATGCTTCCTTCAGGTTATCTTTATGACTATTGAAAAGGGGACTCCATTTATTCCCTGGGCAACCCTGGGCAGAAAACTCACCCTACTGCCCATGGTAGCCAATCAGGGATGCTCAAACTACGGCCCGTGGGCCGTATCCGGCTACCGACACCAATTCATCTGGCCCGCGCCGCCCTCGTCGCTCCCGGAAGCGGAACTAAAATGCGCCCGTGTCACATTTTATTTCCCCTTGAGGGCAAAATGAATTGGCATCGGGGGGCTGGATCCGGCCCACCGGCCGTTGTTTGGCCACCCCTGCGGTAAATTAATATATTTAGTTGCTACAGTCAAAGACCAGGTCAGATTAGAGAGGAAATGTTTGCAATAAGATTGAATACATTGTGGTGGGGTTTAGCTCTAACTAAATTCAATTGAATAAGCTCTAGTCTAGTTTCTATCATTCCTGCTAACCTAGCAGTTCGAAAGCAAGAAATTGCAAGGAGATAAATAGGGACCACTTCCGTGGGAAGGTAACAGCGCTCCGTGCGCTCCGGTGTCTAGTCATGCCTGCCACGTGACCACGGAAACGTCTGCAGAAGCAGACAGCGCTGGCTCTTCGGCTTTGAAACAGAGATGAGCACTGCAACCTAGAGTCAGATACGACTGGCTTTTGAGCAAGGGAAGCCTTTCCCTTTAGTCTATATCATGGGGACTTCAGTGGCTCAAGTGGTTAAGACGCTGACTGGAAGGCAGCAGGTCAGCAGTGCGTGTGTGAGTGTGTGTGTAAAAATAATAATATATGCATAGTAAAAAAGATGTGATATATAACATCTAGGATTACAGTGTATGATACATGTTGGAGTAGTATTTTGCAACATATTACTTGTTGCTAAAAATATTTAAACTACAGCTACAGTATTGCTATTTTACTGGTGTTGCTAAAAATAAGTTGTTAAAAAAAAACCCAATCGTTTGGCCATGGGGGACTCGTAAGCATTGTTGGATAAATAATGTCTATTGATAATATACTTTCCCGGGTTATTCAACTATCAGTTTTTTTTAAAACATTTTATTTTAATTTTCAAAACAGAAAGAGAAACACACACACTAAATGCTTTGTGACCACTGCAAGGTGTCCAAGCATCAAATTCTCCCATGTTTTTGCTACATCTGTCTTCCTTCCTTCCAGCCGGACAGTGTGCGTTCCCTGGGTGGTTCGTCCGATGTCTCCTCGGCCCGTTCCCGGTACTCACGCATACGGTACCGAACTAAGGCTGCCAACTCGGAAGTGGATGAAGGCCTCTTTGGGGTTGTCAAGGTGAGGGGGAAGAAAACCACAGCTGTTTTGCTTTCGCAGAAACGGTGCGCGTGCATGTTGCGGCATGCATTTGCACGTCATCCTAACTGACAGCAGCCAAATTCATGAGCTGAGCAACAGAAGAACATGGAAGAGGAGCCTGTGGCTTAATTAACCACTCAATGTGCCTTTTTTCAAGGGGCATTCACCCATCTGGGGCAACCTCCAAAGAAGCCATCCTTCTTGAACGATGGCATCTAAGAAGTGACCTGGTTGAAGTTTATAAAATCATGCACGGTGTGGGACAAAGTAGATAAGGGGAAACTGTTTTCCCTATCGCACAACACTAGAACTAGGAGGAACTCCATGAAACTTTTGGGTGCTAGTTCTCAAACAAATAAGAGAAAGTACTTTTTCACCCAGAGGATCACTGGTCTATGGAACTCCCTGCCAGAAGACGTGGTGACATCTTATATATCTTGATAGCTTCAAGAAAGGATTGACAAGTTCATGGAGGACAAGGGTATCAATGGCTATAATTATGGATACCTAAGGACAACCTCTGGGTTGGAGAGATAGGCAGGACATCTCTCAATAAATGCCATTTTCCAGGGAATCCTAAGCAGGTGAAGGCATCTGCTTTGGAATAATACCCTGAAGCACATGGTGAGCCACTGTGTGAGACAGAAGGCTCGACTGGATGGGCTCCTGTGGCCTCTTCCAGCAAGGCTGCTCTTATGTTCTTATGTATATATCTTGCTCTTCCACAACCATGGCATTTAGACCAGAGCCACTACTGCAGTTGTTAACTAAGTTTTAAATGTGATATGTTTTATTGTTTTACGGTAAGCCACCCAGAGCCGCCTCGGCGAGTGGGGCAGCATTAGAAATATGATAAATGAATGAACGAATGAATGAATGAGTGAACTATCCAGTCAGTGATGGGGTGGGTGGATGGATATTCAGGAGAGAAGATGCACAAGAAGAATGGAAGGCTTGTAGGATAGACAGATAACTTTACTTGACATACATTGGAAGGCTTATAGAAGTAACGCTATTATCAGTTCTCTCATGCGTTCTCTGATTGCCACCGTACACGTTTCCCCGCAGAAAGTCCAATTCTCCCGTTTGGGAAGTCCCCTTGTGGTTCTTCAAGATGCTGCGACAGCAAGGAAACTTGGCCGGGGCCGCAAGCCTGAGAAGATACGTCTCATCACAAGAGATCTCATCCGGGACCTTGTGTAAGCTCTCTGTCCTCCTCCTATGCTCTCAGGCCACTGTAAATCTCTCACATCCATGTGCTGCTTCATTCCCAGGAAGTAAAAGACTTAGAGGCCAAGGGCTGTTAGGAACGAGGCTAAGGACTTTATGACATCTAAGGTTCAGCATAATTGTTGACTTTTACTGATTTCCCCCCTAACTAATAGTTTAGAAGAATGGCATCCTAGCATGGGTGGGACAACAACCAAATCAGAATGTCAACACCTTTTAGACAAAAACATATATTACAGGACATGTTCTAATTGCTCATGATTTTCATTAGACCGGGGCGCCCAAACTATGGCCCCCTGGCCAGATCTGGCCACCGATGTCAATTCATCTGGCCTGCACCGCCCTCGATGCTCCCAGAAGCAGAAGTGAAACGCACATGTGCAGAACACTGCCGTAAATGTTCATGCGGCTGTCATAAACGCATTTATGACATCTGCCGATGCATCTATGGCATTTTACCTCCGCTTCAAGGAACCACGTGGCTGGCCCACTGAACCACATGCCCAACCCATGGCCCAAAACCTTTGGGCACCCCTACATTAGACTCAGACCAGTTTCACAGCACATTAGAGTGGGTTGGCTGTTGCAAGCATAGAAAGACAACAAATATTAAATTATTTGATTCATCTCTATTACATTTTTCCTGCTACTATGGCTTGGCTTATTTTGGATACTGGGTATCTTCACTGTGCAACTCTGCCTCCGCCGGCAAATTGTCTTGGAACATCCCTGAGTACTTGAAGTAGAGCATCAAAAAGGTGCTTTCACATTCTTTGTTCTTACTGCCATCTTACACATTCGCAAAAGTACGGTGATTCATGCCCTATGATTCTAATAGTGCTCAGTAAATAGTGAGCCTCCAGTGTTAAAATACGCTATTGTGAACCGTTAACCAAAGTAAAATATTATGGTGTGTATCATAGGTTTCTCAAACAAATTTTCAATTTTTAAAAAAATTTACTGTATAAGCTCGGTGTGTCGGAAATCCTTTTATTCTATATGTGACGCCGGAATGGTTGTGTTATCTGGCGCACTCTGTCTGTCCTTTGGCTGTAACAATACAGATTTAGATTTAGATAAGGCACATCAAACCAGATTTCAGCAAACCACAACACTGCTTGCCATTGATGTGCAAAATGAGGTTCCGTTTGAGACTACATGGCCAAAGCTAACATCTTTATTTAACCCTTGAGATCCTGTATCCTATTCCATGTTCTTCATTTCTGCAGAATTCCAGCCAAAGGCTATATTTGCCTTGACGATATTTCATGCCTAAAAGCCTTAATTGCTTTCTCTCTCTCTCTTCCCTCTTTCTCAGCGTACCCAGAATAGACCCATCAGGGGAGTCCCTTATCCTCACCCCTGAAGAATATGAGCGCATGAAGAAGGCGTCCCATGTCCTAACCAAGGAAGAACGAGAAGCACAGAAAGAGGCCATTAAGGCAGAAAGAGAGGCCATCCTAGTATGTGCATTATTTTCTTAGGTGCTTAGCAAAGATCTCTTATGCTTCCCGGCTTTAGAAACCTTATTTTATTTGCAAGATTTTATATGGCTTTCCTTTTCATTGTGCTGTTTTTATTTTTTGCTTTATTGGATTTGTTTCTCAGCTATTCATCGTGTCAAAGTCTCTCTGAAGAGTAAATGTATGAATCTTCAGAACAAATAAACAAAATCATGCCCAAACATTTATGGAAGCATTGTACTTCCACTTCCAGGAGTGGCGAGGGTGGTGCGGGCCGGATGAATTGGTGTTGGGGGCCAGATCCGGTCTGCGGACCATAGTTTGGGAATCCCCTGTATCACTAAAAATGTTGTTGTTGTCGACTGCAACTCGTATCCGAGAATGCGTTTTTTCCTAAAGCAGGAAAAATGCCATTAGCATGAATTTGTTTAAGGTGGATGCCAGGTTGCCATGAAGTGACCCGCACACTATTATCAGAGCCATCTCCTGCAGCACACATGAAATGAGACATGCAGGATTTAACACCGGGACTGCAATGGATTGCCACAGCCTTGAGGATATTAACAAGGTGCGCCTTCACAGCATGGCCTCTTCCGCCTCCATGACCGTTGGGAATCAGAAGTTGTTCCTCCTCTGTTCATTTTGCCATTGGGCCCAATGTGATGGTTTCTTGTACCACCAAGCTAACATGTGAGCATATGAACAGCCTGCACCTCTCTCATGTCTTCCCACTCCAGGTTGCTGTGAACGTTCGGAAAAAATCCATGCAGCAGCAGGAGATGTTACGGAAAAAGAACGAAAGGTTGAATGACCTTGAAGAGGAGGCCAAGAAACGGGCACAGTACCTGTTGGAAAGAGCGGCTGACCAGCGCATGGAACAGGAAGATGAGATCAAGTCACTTAATAAGGTAGGGGAAAAGCCAGAAGGAGTGAGGAATGTGAGTTCTTAAGTTTTGACATATTTAGTCTACGTCCGTGATAGTGTACCTTGGCACTCCAGCTGTTCTTGGGCTTCAATTCCCAGAAGCCCAAGACCCTGTGAGTCCACACGAATGGGTTTACTGTGTGGATGCAGCAAACCCATTCGTGCAATCTTCACTTTGACTGAAGACGCGCGGCTCTTCAGTTGTTGCTCAACTGCAATGCTTATGATCCTTAACTACTTGCTATGTTGGGTATTGATGATGAAAGATACACTACTATCAATCAGACTAGAGTCATGTACAGTAATACTTCGCATAACGACTGCATCGGATAGCATCATGTTCGCGTAACATCGCAGTTTTTATGCACATGGGATGCACACATAATGCCTCACATAACATCCAAAACCGCTCAATAAATGGACGTTATCCAAGGTATTGATATAGGAACCTCGGATAACATCCATTTTCGACCATTTGTTGGATGTTATGCGATGCATCTCCCCATAGGAACCGCATCATGTCCAAAATCGCATCGCACAGCGACCAACTCTGTGGAACGGAGTTTGGATGTTATCCGAGTTTCTGCTGTAATTCATTTTAGTAGGGAATGCGATGGCTCAAGTGGTTAAGACTCTGAACTCGCTGACTGGAAGGTTGGAGTTCGATTCCCGGGTACTGCATGGCAGAGTGAGCTGCTGCCAACCTAGCATTTCGAAAGTCAGAAATTGCAAGTAGATAACTAGGGACCATTTATTTCCTCTTTGCTGATTTTTGCAGATCATCCTAGAAGCCAAATGCCATGCTATCCGCGACGCCCAGATCCTGGAGAAGAAACAGATTGAGAAAGAGCTGAAGGAGGAGGAGAAGAGGCTGTCCAAGGTGGTGGAGGTTGAAAGACAAAAAGCAATACAGATGCAGGAGGACCTGCAACAGAAAAGGAAAGAGGAATTATTCAGGTAAGGCTAAAGGTAAAGGTTTCCCTTGCTCGAAAGCAAGTCGTATCCGACTCTAGGGTGCAGTGCTCGTCTCTGTTTCAAAGCCGAAGAGCCAGCGTTGTCTGCTTCTGCAGACGTTTCCATGGTCATGTTGCAGGCATGACTAGACACCGGAGCGCATGGAACGCTCTTACCTTCCCACCAAAGTGGTCCCTATTTATCTACTTGCAATTTCTTGCTTTCGAACTGCTAGGTTGGCAGGACCACAGGTAAGGCTGAAACGACATTAATAAAGAAATACAGAAAACGCTCCAGGATCAGGAGGGTCTCGTGATACGTGTTTTTTTTAAAAAATTAACCACACGATGTGAACGCAAATGAGAGTGAACCTGGAGCAGAGGGCTAACCTTCTTTTCTGCTTGTGTGCTAGGGGTGGAATTAAGTTTTCTTCATATTTACAAGTGCTAGACACTGATATACCATAAATACCTTCGGTGCGCTACAATCCTGTAGAAGTGCCCTCACATGTTTCAGTCTTGAGTCACCTATAGTGGATTCTGTGTTAGGTTTACTTGCCGGCTCCTAAAAGAAACTCCATTGGACTCCAGCTAGTTACAATGGTGTGAGCAGGTTTCTGCTTGCCCCAAAGAGTCCTTTTATTCTGGCCCCTTAATTTGCCAGGGGGAGGCGTCACATCATTGAACAAATCCGTCAGAAGGAGGAATTACGCGCCATGAAAGCAGAACAGCGAGACCAAGAGTCTCAAGAGATGCTGGACTATTTGGAGCGACTACAGTTTGAAGACAAGAGGGTAAGGGGACGTCAAGAGCAAGAAGCATAGCTGTCAAGTATCCCTTATTGGCCAGGAAAACCCCTTATTTTCCCCTCTTTCCCACCGTCATCCCTTATTAATTAGGTACGCCAATGTCCTATTCCAAACAAAGCGCTGCGCATAAACATAGACACCTTGTGAAATGTATTTTTCTTCTAGCTTTCTTTTTGTCTCCAGTGTCTTTCTTTTATAAGGTCGGGACATCAACTTCCATCATCCGTACCATCCACAGTGACCGGAGGATAATGGGAAATGTAGTCCGTATGCCCGGAGGGTTGTAAATCGGTGATATGTGCCAACATTTAGCTCTCCTCTTGGGGTTCCTCCAGGAAATGGAACGCAGGCGGCTGGAACAGTTGAGGATCCAGGCAGAAGTAAAGCACATCAACGATGAGAATCAGAAACGTAAAGAGGAAATGTTGGAGCAAGAAAGGATGGCTGACATGCGGGTGTTGGAGTACCAGCGGAAGAAGATGGTGAGCTCACTTGGACACATGTACTGTTTGGAAAGGACGTAAGCTACAGGAAGGTCTCATGAACCAACCGAAGGGGAAATCATCCCTGATGGTCTGGTTACATAGTCCCGAGCCAAAGGTTGAAAGTGGCTACCTCTGGCCTCAACTTTTATCATGCCCCTCTCCAAGTCGAAGGTTAGCGAGGAGGCCTGGGAAGCTGCATGCAAGATTTTGGGTTGTACTCTTTCCATAAGGGCCAAGTTGTGTGTCTGGCAGTGATATATCGATCTCCAGAGTACTGACTTACGATCTTGTTATAGAACAGGGTTGGCATCAGAAATTTCCGGGCCCGGTACACACACACCCATTTTGGCCACCCCCTGTGGTTTCCTGCACATGCGTCGTTTGTTTGCGCATGTGCACATCAGTGGTTTCCCAGCGCCGCTACGTCCCTGTGGTTTTGTGCGCATGCATCGTTTGTTTGCGCATGCACACATCAGTGGTTTCCCGGTGCTGCTGGGGCCCCGTCATCTCCGGGATGGGAGTCCTGATGGTCCCCCCCATGATGGCAACCCTGGGGTAGAATCCTATAACCATAGATAGCTTTTTTTGCACAGGCACTAATTGTCTTTCTTTTGGCACAGGAACGAGAGGCTCAGTTTGAGGCAGAGCAGGAGCGGATCCGCAGGGAGAAAGAAATGGAGACAGCTCGCCTGCGGGCGCTTCAAGAGAAAGCCCAGGATCACCAGGCTGAGCAGGTATCACTCGGGGTTGAGTTCTTTCAACCATGGCAACACCCACCTTGCACAAAGGGGCACGAGGCATGTCATGATCACCTTATTCAGACTTTCGTGTGTGTCTATATCAGGGGTGGCCAATTTACGGCACGTGGGCTGGATCCGGCCCACAACGCCAAATTATCTGGTATGCACCACTCTCAGAAGCAGAAGTAAAGCATTGACGACAGCCATGGGTGTGTTATGTGTGGGCGCATTTTATTTCTGGTTGGAGGAATCATGTGACCGGCCTGTGGCGCAAAAAGTTTGGGAACCCCTGGTCTATATCATGCAGTGTCTCCCAATTCAGCTTCATCAAAGAAGATTGAAAAACATTCTTTTCAGAAATAGGCAGAATTCTGTTGTCGTGTTAGGAGCCCCACCAGATGGTTGAATATCACTTTGTAGTAAATAAAACCGATTTAACATTGTCCTTACAATTAATTGCAACGCCATTTCAATACTTTTTATTTTATCGTACAGAAAGCTATGAAATGATTATTTCGAAGGTGCATTATTATTATTATTGTCATGTTGCACAATTGCACATTGAATGCTCGGATTTGCACACACAAATTGCGACCTTTTTAAACACTTTCCGTTTCCCTTTCTACTCTTTTAGGATGCCCTGAGGGCCAAGCGCAACCAAGAAGCTGCCGAGCGGGAATGGCGCAGGAAGGAGAAGGATGCGGCACAGAAGAAAGCCCAAACCGAAGCCATGCTGAAGCAAAGCCGCTTGGAGCAGGTGGCCCAGAAGGAGCATAGCTTGGCTGTGCAGGTGCAGCGCGACCGGGCCGAGTTTGAGAGAATCGTCAGGTGGGAAAACCAACTGTGTACCTACGCATGTTGAAACCACAAAGTTTTCATTGAGAGAGGCAATGAAGCCAGGATAACTCCTGATGATCTGATATAGTCCTTATCATTTTATCATTTTCCTAAATAAGGGAAGTGGGTTGTCCCGCCCACTCATCTTTGATAGACAGGTTCTTAAAGTCAATCTTTCTTGAGTTCCTGGCACCCTCTGGCGGTGGGGAAGGGGACCTGGGAATCCAGTTTAAGTTCATGTTTCCACCTTCTTCATCTGGGACTGCAGTGGCTCAAGTGGTTAAGACACTGATTGGAAGGCGGGAGGTCAGCAGTTCGATTCCCAAGTACTGCATGACGGAATGAGCTCCCATCTTCGTCCCAGCTCCTGCCAACCTAGCAGTTCGAAAGCAAGACATTGCAAGTAGTGGCATAGTGGGGTCCACCTTAAACAAATTCACACCAGTGGCCTTTCCCCCTGAAAATGATTTTCAAGGGGAAATTGTTTTCTCGGACACGAGTAGCAGCCGATGATAGAGTTTAAAAGACTTGCATGAAACATATTTCTCATTGAGACTCCTGTTAAGTTTGATTTCAAGCAAATGTATCTGTAAAACATACGTGCAATTTCTCCACCATAGGGTACAGAAAGAGCAGATAGAGAAGGAGCGCAAGGAGTATGAGCGGCGCGTGGCTCTTCAGCAGACTCATGCGGATGAAATTCGACGCCAGTTCCGTGAGCGCCAGCAGAAGCTCATCCAAGAGCGCGCTGCCAAATTTGAGGAGGGCAAGCGGCTCGTGGAGGAAGTACGCCGACGAACTGAGCGCATCAATGAGATCACCCGGAAGAAACTGGATGAGCTCCGGTGAGGGGCTCTTTGTCCTGAACTTGTGGGCTTTTTATACATACTAGCAGGGGTGCCCGGGTGTGTCGTCATGGGGTTGTCTCCGTCCCGGCCGCCGGAGGCCGAGGGCAGTGCCGACTCCCTGGCCGCAGCAGTGTCCATGCCCATTTGTGTGGCATCATGTCTGGGCCGGCCACAGGAGACCTGGAGGGCAACACTGTGCACATGTGGTGGCCGTTGGTGTTGCGGCCGTGCAGTCATTGCCCCTCCGTTCTCTTTGTTTGGTCACAGCGTGCTGTGTTGCACACTGGGATGTATAATTTTATGCTCTTTGCCTTATTTGTGGGGCGTACGGCCCCCCATGCTTGTCCATACCCCGATGGTGCTGTTGTTTCATGTGCATGCCAAGTTGCAATGGGATACGTCCAAGGTGTGGGCGCCTATACAGCACACATATACCCACACCTCTGTTTTATGTATATAGATACAGGACTGCGGTGGCTTAGTGGTTAAGGCGATGAACTTGACAACTGGAAGCTCGGCAGGTCAGCAGTTCGAGACCCGAGTGCTACACAATGGAGCAAGCTCCCGTCTCAGACTGTCCCAGCTCCTGCCAACCTAGCAGTTCAAAAGCAAGAAATTCCAAGTAGATAAATAGGGACCACTTCGGTGGGCAGGTAATCAGTGTTAGCGTGAGCTCCGGTGTCTAGTCATGCCTGCCACATGACCACGGAAATATCTGCAGAAGCAGACAGCGCTGGCTCTTTGGCTTTGAAACAGAGATGGGCACTGAACCCTTGAGTCGGATACAACTGGCATTCGAGCAAGTGCGGCCTTTACCTCTAACTGTGCCACAACGGAGCAAAACACCCTCAATTGACTGGCTTAATTTCATCTCTCCTTGTTTGCAGAGCTATCGGCCTCCCTGAGAAGTACTGTGCCCAAGTGGAGCGCAAAATTTGAGTCCAGCCAACCTCTGAATGAAGGCGATGCTCCCTACACCTCCCTGCAGACTCTCCATATATAGCATGGATCCCCTACTTTATTCTTTTCTGAATGTTTTATGAATAAATTTATTTCTCGATATCTCTGAGTGGAGAATCTTTCTCGTGCTTTTGACCCATGGCAACAGACGTGTCCAGGGAAACATCTGCAAACGCAGACAGCACTGGCTCAGAGATGAGCACCGAACCCAAGAGTCGGATATGACTGGCTTTCGAGCAAGGGCGACTTCCATTGACCTAACAGACATGGGCAAGGGACCATTTCTCCTTTCCCCAGCCTTTGGACGGCTGCGACCCACCCCTTTCCATATCCATACCTGTAGATAGTCAAAAAAAATTTTTTTACCCAATGTTTGGAGGATGATCTTGAGATTGCAGACCCTCAAAAGTCTCTAGAAGTAGTCGCTCAGAGCATTTTTAAGCCAAAGCTCCCTGGGGGTCCTTCCTTTGAAACAATGGGGCCACATGTGCCACCTTACCCACCATTTGTTGTGTGAGCTTCTGTATAAATTAAATTGTCAGCACGTACATGGCTACGCCATGGTTCAAAGTTTGGGAGATCCCTGATGCAGGGAAGAATTGAAATGGTGTGGGGTTTAGGCTTAGTAGACCGTAAACTCTAAGCCAGAGGTGGCCAACCTATGGCCCATGGGCCAAATCCAACCCACAGCGCCTATAAAACCGACCCATGGTGAGGATCCCAACGCTGGCACTGGAAGTGTGGAAAACGAGGTGAGAATGTGCCACTCTTGCTCCTGCTGCAGCGAAAACAGTCAAAAACATGCGGCCCCCGCTGCCAGAGGAACCGCGCCTCAGGCCTGCACATCTGGCCCGCGGTGTGAGAAGGTTGGCAACCCATGCGCTAAGCAGAAAATTGGACTCTCACTCACCCACTTAGTGATAGGATGCCGTCACCATTAAAAAGGGAAACCACATCTGTATGAGAGACAGACTGAACATGACTAAAAGGGGAAGGAGAGGAGAGATAGTCGAGGAAGAGGGAAGTTCGAAGTGTTTCGGTGAGTCATGATTGATTAGTTATAGTGCGTTACTTGAAAAATTGGGGTAATTCAACATGCTGAGTGCAGCCTCATCTCTATGTATAGGAAACTAATTATGATTAACATGGGTTGCAGCACCTTCCTTTATTACTAGACCTAGGTATGGTTTTTTCCTGAAATGAGGGAGGGAAGGGAGGAAGAAGAAGAGGAGGAAGAGGAAGAAAGGTATGCTGATGGATCAGACTCTTCTCTTGGCCGGTCCAACACCGGACTCTTCTGTCGGCTGATCCGGCCTCAAGAGAATGGAGGACAGCTTTCTCGAGTTCCTGGCAGTGGGGAGGGGGACCTGGGAATCCAGTTTAAGTTCCTGTTTCTACCTTCTTCATCTGGGACTGCAGTGGCTCAAGTGGCTAAGACGCTGATTGGAAGGTGGGAGGTCAGCAGTTCGATTCCCGAGGGTTGCAGGACAGAGTGAGCTCCCGCCTTTGTCCCAGCTCCTGCCGACCTAGCAGCTCGAAAGCGAGAAATTGCAAGGAGATAAATAGGGAGCACTTCGGTGGGAAGGTAAACAGCATTCCGTGCGCTCCGGTGTCTAGTCATGCCTGCCACGTGTCCACGGAAATGTCTGCAGCAGCAGACAACGCTGGCTCTTCGGCTTTGAAACAGAGATGACCACTGCACCCTAGAGTCGGATACGACTGGCTTTTGAGCAAGGGAAACCTAATCAGCAGAAATCTGTTTGCTTAAGTGTAGTAAGTCACAGGATAATAGCCAGGGGTGAGCATCAGCAGGTTTGGCCAAGCTCGCCAGAACCAGTAGCAGAAATTCCAGCTGGCTCTGCCCATCCAAGTTTTGAAATAAAGTAGTCCTAATTCGGGTGCAATGCAGGGCTTTCCCACCATACCACACCCACAGAGATGGATTGGTTTTTTAATTGTCTCTAAAGATCTTTTCTTTATTATGATCCTGCCGAGTCTGCTGTATCTCTTTATCATGTGCTGAACATGATTCATGTTCACCCAGTCTATATGAGGGTAATTGATGCCCCCCATTATAACCAAGCTTCCCTTCTTGGATGCCTCCTTGACAACATTCTCCAACTGCCCGTCTCCCTCATGGGTTTGGGTCGGAGGCCGATAGCATATGCCTTCTGGACTTTCAGACGGCTTTTGACAAGGTTGCGCACCAAAGCCTCTTGAAAAAACTTGCCAGCCATGGAATAAAGGGACAACAGGTCTTGTCCTGGATCAGTACAGGTCTTGTCCTGGAATGGCGTGGACACATGTGCTGCAGGAGATGGCTCCATGATCATAGTGTGTGGCGCACACTTGTCACTTCATGGCAAGCTGGCATCCACCTTAAACAAATTCACACCAGTGACATTTTTCCTGATGGCCTCAAAGGGTGAAGGCAACCCAGAACCAGCCGGCCTCCAAGACCAGGCCTCTTAATTATTATTTATCATTTCAAAGTTATATTGCTGCCCACCCCAACTTACATATGCCCCGAGTTACATAAAATCCGACTTACATACTAATTTTGTGCTAAAACCATGTCCCGATTTACACGGCTTCCTATGGGTTTGCTGCGCATGTGCAGATGAGTTGTTGCATGCACAGAGGGGATCTGTGCATGCGCAAATGAGTTATTGCATGCGCAGAGGGGTTCTGCGCATGCACAGATAAGTTGTTGTGCAGCATGCACGCCTGGGCCGCAGCAGTTCCCGTATTTCCAGGAACCGCACTTGACGGGCATGCCCTAGCAACATGGAACAGCCATTCAGTTTCGTTCCTTCGGCTTCGCTCTTTGGGATGGCTGTGACCCTCCTTTATCATCCTGCATCAAGAAAGACTGTAAACACCCACACCCAGCATCTTGCAATTAGCTTAACACCCTAGAGGTAATTGGTGGTGACTATTTTCTCCTGACTATCATCAAATATGACATACAGAGCAAAAGAAACAAGTGTTCGGCAACAGGACATGGCAAATAGGCAAGCTATTAGGCACTTTGCAAAAAGGCAGAGCCGTGTGGTTTAGATGCCACCCTTATTTTGAAAAGCCTCTTGGAAAAAGATCCATCCCTTCATTTATTAATTATATTTATGCCCCAGTCAGCTCACAGGCGAGGCACGGACTATTTTTCACTCCACTTCAGCTTCACGACAACCCTGGGGAGTAGGTCAGGTTGGAAAACAAATAGGGCAACATTTGGGTCCTGAACCCAGCTTTCCAAATCCGAATCCAGCACTCTAACTGCTAGTCTATCCTGATGCTTGTATTTATACCTTGCTAGATTGCTGTGGCTCAAGTGGCTAAGACGCTGACTGGAAGGCCGGCAGGTCAGCAGTTCAATACCCGGGTACTGCAGGACGGAATGAGCTCCCGTCTTTATCCCTGCTCCTGCCACTCCAGCAGCCTTCCTTGGGAAAGTACTCTAATTTTTTGTTGTTGCTGATACCCCAGGGGTTCTCAACCTTCCCGCGCCATGGGACGGACAACTCCCCTTCAGACCATGCTGTGGGCCGGACATGTGGTTTCCCCCTGCCGCAAATGCTGTCATAAACTGCAACGGGTGTGTTTGCACATGCGCTATCATAAATGTATCTGCTCCTGGGGCCGCTGCCGCAGGCCATATGGAAACGCATTGGGGGCCATAGGTTGCGAACCCCTGGCCTATATAATTACTTTATATCATTTTTAAGATTTCAGTAAGTTAAGTAAATGTACATGTTTTGGCTCATAATTTAAGGGGAGGGGGTCTCCAAATATTTCTTAACCTGGAATCACGCTGCTGGAGGCTTCCAGTATTTGCAGTCTTTGGATAAGATGCATGAGTGGAAGACATAGAGGGGGGAAAGAAGGGTTTTCACAGAGATGTTAGACCAGGCGTCCTCAACTGTGGCCCTCCAGATGTTCTGGGACTTCAGTTCCCAGAAGCCCAAGTCAGCACATTTGCTGATCAGGGCTTCTGGGAATTGAAGTTCATGCGCAGCTGGAGAACCAAGGTTGAGGACACCTGTGTTAGACCTGTGGTGATACTTGAGAGGTTTTAGTTGTGACAGAGGTCTACGATGGAGTTCCTACCAACCTTGGATATATATTCAGTGGGAGGTATGCTTAGTGAAAAGGTGCGCTCTTTTCAATGGCTGCTCTTGGGTTCTGTAAGTATGGAAGGGAGACATGAGTGGTTGCTTCTGTCTTCCCAGTGCATTTGAAGGGAACCATTTCATTTCATGTGTAATTTGTATCCCGCCTTTCTCTAGCCAATGGGCAACAACAAACAAAATATACAATGAAATACAAAAAAAGCAATAACGACAGAGCAATACAGAATAAGTACGGCATAAAAATCATACCAAAAAATGAAAACAGAGCACTACAAGATATTAATACAAAATAATTCATACCATCAATATCAAATTCTAAGCAACACAGCAGTAAAGTCTACAGACAGTTCAAACGAACATATCAATGTAAATACAATATAACACCGCAGCACTACTAAGGTTTCCCCGCACCGACAAATTCAATTCAAAGTAACATATACATGTTCAGTCCAAAGTAACATATCAGCATGAATACAATATAACACCGCAGCACTACCAAGGTTTCCCCACCCCGACCACAGCATGTCCACCGGGAGTGAGGTGTGGGGAAGGACCCCAACCAGTGATGCGCTGCAAAAAAATTTACTACCCCCACCCTTGGCGTGGCTAACTCTGTGGGTCATGCCCACTTGGCTGGCCATACCATGGCCTGGGGTAGGGAGGTGGGCATGGCCAGCCAATGTGGGGGAATTTCTGCTACTGGGCACCGAGAGCAGCACATCACTGACCCCAACCCTCCACCACATCACGGACCTTGTTTGGGTGGACTTTAATTGTTTTTATTTGAAGTTAACCAGCTTCTTAACTGTTGTTTTTAAAAACAAACACATAAATGGATTTTTTTAAAAAAAATTAAAAATTCTTGCAAGTTTCAGCTGGGTTGGTGCAGAACCAAGTCCACATCTGCCACAGGATCTCATTCTCTCCAGCAGTAACGTGTGTGGAAATTGCCGAAATGAATGTGTTTGTTGCCTAATTGCTAAGTGTGTGCAGCGACTTCAAAGAGACGTGGGGTTGGTCTCTCTCTCTCTCTCTCTGTGGCTCATTTTTGCAATAAGGAAGCATTCCATCACCTGAGTTAAGTCAGTGCAAAGGAATCTGGACCTCACTTAAAACAAGCCCAAGAGGGGGAAAAGCTCTTCCTGGGACAGATCCTACACTTCGGTATTCTGCGGTAACCACTACACTGTGGTCATGGCAGGGAAGGAGAGCTTTTGGATCTTACTCACTTGCACCCTTCTAGGTAAGACCTTTTATACAATAATCTACTTGAGGATAGAGAAATTCCATATTAGTCTGTAGCTTGTTGTAGCAAAAACTACAACAAAAAAGAGTTGTGGATACTTTAAAGGCTGTAAGGGGCCATTCACCTATTAGAACATGACTTGCGCAGAACCGTTGTGCGCAGGTCCCGGATTGTCCGGAGCCGCGGTTGACAGGTATGCCTTATGTAATCCGACCGTAATTTTCACTTCGAACCCTCCCCCCTTTGAAATTACGTAATCCAGAGCTTTTGTATCGAAACTTTAATTTTTAGAGCTTTTCACTATTGGTGAAATAGAAATATTACTGCACAAGCAATTCAATAATCTCAAATCGGATCAAAATCCCCAGAGGTCATTTTTAAACCTAAAAAAGTGCCATGCTTCGAAACCCCCGTTCCATGAGGTTTATTTGTATGTCAAAAAAATGTGTGTCGGAAACACATTGCACTACCAGAAGAAGCTACTAGATGTCAACATATATTTTTTGCATGTTGAACCATTTGTATGTTGGGGTTCCACTATATTGAACTTCTGTACTGCAAAGAGATATACAGTAAAACCCTGTATAAGCGATTTTAATCCGTTTCACGGAGCTGATCGCTATACGGGTTTTCGTCATTGTACGATCTTCCCTATGGGAAAAATCAATCCGTACAACGATTTTCCCTATGGGAAAAACCATACAACGATGTTTGGTGCTAAGCTGTTTTTCCCTAATTGGAAAATCGTTGTTTAAATGATAAATTGACATGGGAGATGAATGTTAGGAAAGGTATGATAAAAGAGAATTGGTTTTGGCAAATTTGGCAATTATTTAGCGAGTTTGCAGTTACTAGAGGAGATGGGAGCAGCCCAGTACCAGAACAACTAAGTTTTTGACCTCATCCTCTGGGGCATTGTATGATATATTTTATTATCATTATTATTTTCATGGTGTTTTTGTTTATCTTGGAGTTGGTAAGATTTAAATTGAGAAAGTAGATTCAATTCTTTTCAATGTATTGAAATGTATTATTACTATTATGCATACACTTTAATTACTTGATGGACAATCTTGCCGAGAATCATGACACCAAGATCATTTCCATTTATTTTGATATACATTGAACATTGCTAGCACCGTTTTGTTGGCACAGTTCCTCTTTTCTATGTATGAAGACTGCTAGGAAGTTAGGACAAGAAAATCAAGGTTGTTCCTGGTAAACAGGGATTGTTGGAGCATGTGCGCTCCCATCATTTTAATTATTAGACGGAGTTGGGAAACAGGTTACTAAGTGTGTCTTAATTATTATACTCTATGTTGTTGTAGTTTGACACAATGATCGTACTTGTAGGTGTGACTAACCACAACAAACAACATGAGAGGGAGGGAGGGAGAAAGAGAGATTATTCTAACAAAACAATTATTGGATGGTGTGGAATCCTTTCCCTAGACATTAATCTCAAACTGTACTGCAACTTTGGTGTTATATGTATATAGAATCATAGAATAACTGAGTTGGAAGGCCAGGGGTTCCCAACGGAGTGGGTTGGACTGGTGGTTTCCCCCAGCATAAACGCTGCCATAAAATGTGCCTGCGGCACACCACTCCTTGTAGTCCACTTCCAAGAATTAAGCATCCGTGGTGCGTCCTTTCTGACATGCATGTCTCCGCTTGGCAGACTTGTCCGAAGCTGTCAGGAGATGCATAGAAGACCTCGGTGAATTGGTGTCGGAGCCCGGATCCGGCCCCTGGGGCGTAATTTGGGCACCCTTGCATTAGGAGATGTGTAATGTCAGAATGTTCATTTTGCAAACCTAACTCCTCAAAGTGACTTCCGCCAGAGATTCGCCTGACAAACTGACTGCATTTTATTACTGGTTGTAAATAACTCAATGATTTACACGCCCATCTCCTGAATCACCCACCTTTGCCCAGCTGTTCTATATCAGATGTATAAATGTACACTATGAAAATCCACTCTTATGTCGGATGAAGTGGACTTGATCCACGAAAGCTAACGTTAAAATACAGGAGTTAGTCTTTAACGTGCCACAGCGATTTTTCTTTCTTTTTGTTTTGTTTACTCTCAGATATGCTTGCACAGACTAACAAGGCTACTGCTTCAAAAAAAATTTCTCTTTATGGTTATTTTTGATAAGTCTTATGCTTTACCCTTGACTGCACCAGGAGTACTGGAAAAAAAAAACAAGAAATGTGTTTATTTTTTTATATTCAAATTTATATGCCGCCCAATTTGGTAAACCCGACTCTTTATAATAAGTTTATAATAAGTTGTTCTTATTGCGTGGCATCTTGTTGATTTTCAAGTTTACCTTTCCAGGGCTTTTAAAGTATACAATACTCAGGCGTGGCTTACCAGTCCCTCTTGGGGTGAGCCATGGAAAATGTTTGGTTGGTTACAGATAGTTCAAGGATAGAAACACAACTTAAAACTGGGAAAGGATACTAATGAAGATAGCCATAAATGAGCCCACTTCTGCATTCACAAGAGGCACGGGCGCATTTATGCATGTGTGGGCATGTTTTACGTCTGACATAAACGCATCTGCTTCCACTTCCGAGGGTGGCGGCGGGCCATGTGGATTGGTGCCGTGGGCCATAGGTTTGGGCACCCCTGGAATAAACACCGGAGCTGCACCTAATAGGTTTCTAACCTGGCTGAGTGCACCAATATAATAATTCTGTTTTGTTTTTCCCCCAAAAGGAGACACATGATCCATTGTTATTTTTACTAATCTACAGTATTACTTTCAGCTGCAGGTATTGCTGTCAGAATCAGTGAAGATGGGAAAAAAGTAATCTACCTGCCCAAGGGGGAGTCAGTGAAGCTGGGGTGTCCCTTCACTTCAGACCCGGAAGACAATACTCCTGACAGCAACTGGGACATACAATGGAAGCAAGTCAAGCCTGGCCCCGATCCCCAGGATAGTCCCGTGAGTTGATGACTGTTAGGTTCCTCAATTTCTGCTTTTACAGGTGGAAAGGCTAAAGATGCGTCATGGGTTTTCTTTTCTTTTTTTTACTCCAAAACCTCAATTTGTTGTCATTTATGTGGAGTCCAAAGCAAATGAATGGCACATTTCTGGAAGTCGCCAACGGCTGTAACTCATCTCCAAGAATGCATTTTTCCTCCTGAACATCTTTTCATTTGTTTCCACATTAGCTCCTCGGTTACCATGATCACCAAGTTACCTACCCGGGATCACCCGATCTCCATCAGCGGGTGGGATTCACATCAGCAGACCCCAGTCTACATGATGCCTCCATGCAGTTACGTGATGTGCAGATCACTGATTCAGCCACATACGAATGCACAGTGAAGAAAACCACAGAAGCCAGCCACAAAGTAACCATCACTGTACAAGGTAAATCTACAGGTGAAGAGGAGGCTTAACCTAATGCACTTTAACATGAGTCAGAGCTAAGTTTTGGAAAATTTCTAGAATCCCCCAGTTAGTATTCTGGAAGGTTTGGTCAAAAACTATTCAAGTTTTGCTTCAGAAGTACATTACACTGCATCACAAAAATAAATAAATATTGTCTGCTACTTAGTCTAATCCATGGGTCCTATACTAAAATCAAGTGCGCTGAATCCAAATCTGCAGTCCGATTCTGCCTAGGACATCAGGATCTTAAGTAAGCAAATCTCACTCTCCTGGTTAGGTTCTTGCATTGATTATGCCACAAATGTAGTAAAAATTATCCAGTTTATTAACACAGCTTTACATACTCATCTTTAGCTCAAAACAGACTCATTATGACCTAGCCGTACTATCCAATAAGATGGTTTTGCACTAGAGACAAGCCCTTGGTCTATCTCACCTTATATACCAATTTCTGTCAGCTCACTGACTTGCCCAGACATGTCCAGCTGCTGCTGGAACATGCATGCCACCAGGGGACATGATTCAGCCAAGGTGGCAGCAGGCATAGGGATAGCTGCAATTGTTATAATGTTCCCATGTAATTACCGACCTTATGAACAGCTATAGCACACCTTAAAATCTGTACGTGATAGGCAAATTCTGAGTTCAGATTTGGAAACAGCACACTTGATATCAAGTACATCATGTGTGTTATCCCCAGTTGTTGTGCAGTGTTATCCTTCCATATACATATGTATAGAAGTGGTGGACAGAGATATTTAAGCAAAACATTTTGGTTTCCACCTTCTTCAGTTCCTCTGGTAATTTTTTTTAAAAAAAGTTTATATGTTTATAAAGGTAAAAAGGTTTCCCTTGCTCAAAAGCCAGTCGTATCCGACTCTAAGGTTCAGTGCTCATCTCAAATCAAATCTTTATTATTACAGCCAAAGGCCAGACAGCAGTGCTCATCTCTGTTTCAAAGCCGAAGTGCTTCTGCAGACGTTTCTGTGATCATGTGGCAGGCATGACTAGACACCGGAATGCTGTTTACCTTTCCCACCGAAGTGGTCCCTATTTATCTCCTTGCAATTTCTTGCTTTTCGAACTGCTAGGTTGGCAGGAGCTGGGACAAAGACGGGAGCTCATTCCGTCCTGCATTCCTCGGGAATTGAAAGTCTGACACTTGGAACATCTTCTTAAGAGCCCTACTGGGGTTTCCCAAACTTGGGCCCCCAGATTTCCTTGGATTTCAATTCCCAGTAGCCCTGACCAGTAGGGTATGCTGACTTGGGCTTTGAAGTCCAAGAACACACCTGGAGTGTCAAGGTTGGGAAACCCTGGAGTAGACCATTATAGACCTCTGGGAAAATCAGAAATTGGAATTATCCCTGAAAGGGTTAATCCTAGTGTGCGCCAGCGAATCTTATCCAATGCTCTGTTGTTCATGTGATTCCAGTTGGTTGAAGTTTAGGGCATGTGCAGCACCTTTAAGCCATGCTAGTCTATTTTTAGAGACCTTGTACTATTTCTACAAACTTTCTCAACATTGCTTCTATTCCTTACTGCTGATGTTTCATGCTCTAATATCAGCGCATTACGACACTGATGGTTTTCCTTTCTACCCAGAGAGGCCAGCCGTCCCCCAATGCTGGGTAATTGGCGACATTGCCTATGGGCAGGGCATCACGCTGCGCTGCTTCGCTTCTGCAGGATCGCCACCCCTCAACTACCGATGGTCCAAGACCCATGGGCACCAGTTTAGAGACTGGCTTCCACCTGGAGGATCAATGGGTGAGTGAGTGACAAGCTCAGGAATCGAACTGCTGACTTGCCGCCTTCCAGTCAGCGTCTTAGCCACTTGGGTTGTCGCATAATAAGCATTCTGACATTACACATCTGCTAATGAGTTGATTGAGGGAGCTTTGTCAGAGAGACCCAGCCAGAAGTCAAACAGCCACACTCACACACACATGTGCACACCCACGCATGCTTGCACGCACACACATACCATTTAAAAGTCTGTTCTGGAAGGTAAATTATTTTAAGCAGATATCCATCCAATACCTAATATTTCTGGGGAATCTGAACCTGGTATTTCCCCCCCATTCCTTCATTTCTGTCAAACAGGCTCTGTTCCCGGAGACATTCACATCCATAACTTGGCTGATGACCATGCGGGCACATACCAGTGCAGTGTGGGAAATAACGTAGGCATGGCTTACTGCTCTGTGGAGATTTCATTTGATAATGGTAAGTGCTTGGAGAGTTTATTGCAGGGGTGCCCAAGCTTTTCAGGTTGCGTGCCAGTCATGCGGTTCAGGGGGCAGTCGCAATGGCCATAGCAGCTACTTTGTCCCCCTGGTGACTCTATGGTTAAGAAGCTTGCCTTGTTAGCTGGAAGGCCGGCAAGTCGGCAGTTCGAGACCTGGATACTGCATGACAGACTGAGCATCCGTCTCTGTCCCAGCTCTCGGGGACATGAAAGGAGCCTCAATTAGGGGTCCCCTGAGCGGAATTTCTCCAGCAAAAATCCTTTCAACCCAGAACAATTTCTGACACGGATTCCTTATTATTACCTTGGCACTCCAGCTGTTCTTGGACTTCAATTCCCAGAAGCCAAAGTCAGCACTCCTGCTGGTCAGGGCTTCTGGGGATTGGAGCCCCAGAACGCTTGGAGTGCCAAGGTTGGCCATCGCTGAAAAGTTGTCTAAAGAAGGATGGTTATCTAACTATTTATTTCCCCCATTCTGCCACTTCCTAGGCTTTTACCCTGGCTGGATCGTCCCAGGGTCTGTCCTACTAAGCCTCCTTGCATTGGCTCTACTCATTGGTGCAACCGCCTGGTGCTGTTGGTGTAATTGCGGAGCAGGACAATGCCTCAGCTGCTACTGCGGGAAAGATTACTGTTGGGACTGCTGTTGCTCTTGGAACAACCATGAAATTAGGCAGGAATGCATGCAGACAAAAGCCAGTGAGATTTGGTGAGAACTACCGCCCAAATCTATCTATCTATAAAGCAGAGGCGTCCTCTTGTATGACTGGGTGGGCATGGTTAAACTGCTGTATTTTAATGTGCGCTTTCGTGGATCGAGTCCACTTCGTCAGACCATTAGTTAGCAATGAGACTTCGGCGCTCGAATTTTCCTTTAAAGAGTAACTGCAGCAGAGTAACTGCTGGCTCAGCAACACCCCACTATGGAGATTACGGGACCTGCGCAGAACGTTTCTGCGCAGGTCCATTCTACGCATGCGTAGAAGGGTTCTACGCAGGCGTAGAAAGGACCTGCGCAGAATGGATGCGCAGTAACTACTTCCCCCCTGCTGCCAAACTACGGGGTAGTAGCAGCTCCGGGCGGGAAATGGAGAAAATCGGCGCAGAATTACGGGGTAATCCCGGCCAATACGGGGTACTTGACAGGTATGGCTTGGACTCAGCAGCAAGGATGCTTCACATAATGAAAAAAATCCCATAACGAAGAGCCCCGTGGAATGGAGCTTTTTCATTATATGGGGTTCTACTGTACGCAAAAGTGTCATGTTCACACATTGTTTACAATTCCTTTATGATAATGCTATTTCTCTGCTCCTGTCCTTGTTTACAGCGTGGATGCTGACGCTCCCCCAAGCCGGCCATGCAGCCAGGCATTCAGTCAAGACAGTAGCCAGCGTTCCTTGCTTGGCTACCAGACGCGGAAGAGCCACTACCTGCCAGGCTGCAAATATACACCTCCATTTGTGCAAGTCAAGATGGCACCCTACCCCCCTGACAGTGACGCGAGCCTTGTTCTAGCCCCTGATCTCCTCTCGCCACATAGTTCGGACCAAAGCGATGCGGCAGAGCCCTACTACGGCCCGAAAGGGAAGGGCCCTTACTCCGTGTCGGATTGCTCTCCCAAATACACCGAAGGGGAGAGCCACCATGACACTCTATCCGAGTCCCACGACTACTCCGACCCCCAGAATTTCAACCCGCGCGCAGCAGATGCAACTCGTCCGCACTGGAAAAACGGAAACAGCAAATATTACAAAGGCACAGCCGTAATGATGCGCTCGTCAAGCAAAGAAGGGCTTCTTATATGAAGAAGAGGATGGGCGGGAAAACCAAGATGGAGCAACAATATGACGCTGATACTTTAGGCCAGGGGTGGCCAGCCTACGGCCCGCAGGCTGGACCCGACCCATGGCACCATTTCATGTGGCCCGCCACTGTCCTTGTCACTACCAGAAGTGGAAGCGGACATGTTTGCAACAGCCATAAACTGCACTTGTGCATGTGTAAACGTGCCTGCACCTGCCATAAACGCTGCTGTAAATGTTTACGACAGCCACCGACACATTTTACGGCAGCATTTGTGGGAGGAACCACATGAGTGGCCTGCTCAGCTCTCCAGGGGCATGGCGCGAAAAGGTTGGGAACCCCTGTTTTAGGCCAAGCATTAACAGTTTGGCAGATCCCATAATGCTCCAACCCGGTGGTTCCCAATATGGGCGACCACAATGTGATTTTTAACCGGGGGAGGGGGGTGTAATTCAAGAATGGGTTTTTTAAGTTAATGGCCTTTTAGGCTTCCTCCACATGAATGATAAAAATTATATGTCACAGAGGGGTGGGTGGGAAGCATCAGAATTTTAGAGATGCTGAGGTGGGGCATGGCGCCAAAAGCTTGGGAACCACTACGCTAATTAATCTTACTGAAAAATCTCTCGCTTTCACATTAAAATTTTTGAATCTCATATTTCCCCCTGATAAGAAATTTAAAGAATGTCTCTCAGATGGACCTTCTTCTGCTGCTGCTGTTTCCAAATCTAGGCGATCCTCATGGCGATCAGCCACGAAGACTATCCTGAGAATATAATGCAGTGGCCTTCCATTAGCCTTCCGCATCGCAGCATGGTTCCTGTACCACTGATCCAGTTACGTAACTCAAAGCAAACCCATAGGAAAAATGAACTTTTTAAATGTAAATCGAAGCAAGCCTATAGGGAAATGAATTTATATGGAACTCAAAGCAAACCCATAAGAAAAAAAGAATCTTTATGTAACTCGAAGCGGACCCATAGGAAATCGTGTAAATGGGGACATGGTTTTAGCACAAAATCATTATGTACGTCGAATTTTATGTAACTCAAGGCATTTGTAAGTCGGGGTTTTACTGTATATTGTAATCAGAGTAAGTTACAGAAGAAAGTTTATCAAAAGTTCAGAAAGCACATAAAAATAAAGAAAGCTTCTCTAATTGAGGAAGCCCAAGGGGCCCCTCCCTTCTCTTAAGTCCCTACATGCTTCTCAGCTCACAGCTCACCCTTAGCTCGAAGCATCTGATCAGAGCTTCTTGTCTCGTCTCTCTGGGTTATATCTCCTCCCACAGGGTCCACCTCCTTGCCATTCCCCACATGAGCCCATCATCCAGTCCAGCATTCTGTCTCACCCAGTGGCACACCATGTGCTTCAGGGTATTCTTCCCAAGCAGATGCCTTCACCTGCTTAGGATTCCCTGGACATGGCATTTATTGAGAGATATCCTGCCTATCTCTCCAACCCGGAGGTTGTCCATAGGTATCCATAATTATAGCCATGGATCCCCTTGTCCTCCATGAACTTGTCTAATCCTTTCTTGAAGCTGTCAAGACTGACAGCTGTCACCACATCTTCTGGCAGGGAATCCCTAGCATTAGGTTTACACCAGGCTTAATTTGAACTGGTATATTTACAATATTTACAGATAGCAGATAAACAGCAGTATTCAGCAGAATGCTTACAGCAGTAGTCTCTGTCTCTTCAGTTTACAGTCACGTTTTCAACGGTGAACAGAAAGCAACCAACATCCAACAACGGCTTAAATTATGCTTTATAACACAGCCATTCATGTCTATGCGGAGTCATGGCTGGAGCGCACCTAACTCTGATTAATGACTCAGACCATACTGACATTATTACTGCTCCTTGCCTAAACCTGAATATATACTGACACTCCTCCTAGGCAATAAGAGAAATATTCAACCCATCTCTTAGGGTTTTTTTCTAAACAGATCAGCACATATATTCTTGGTAAATACATCAGCAACATTATATTCTGAAGAGCATTTTTTCAAGCTTTACAAAACCACTGTTGTTTTGACATTTTGGTAACGAATTAGTATATGCTTGCTTCTTGCTTTAGTACACCCCTCTTCAGACAAATGTATTGCAGATGAATTGTCACATCTGATTAGTATAGGTACAGAACATTTTATCTTCATGTCTGTTAACACCTGATACAGCCATGCTAACTCTATGGTGCAGTGGCTTTGCAGATTAATGCAAGATTAAAGCTTCATCTAGATCAGTGCTTCTCAACCTTTGGTTTTTGGATTTCAATTCCCAGAAGCCTAAGTCAATCCCCCAAAACAGTGATCAGCATAAGTACTGGCTTAGGCTTCTGGGAATTGGAGTCCAAAAACCAAAGGTTGAGATGCGCACTGATCTTGATCAATCGTGATCCCTGCAGTTGACTTCCCATTTGAGCGATCAACCCAACTAGCATCACAATAGCAGTTTAATTTTAGCTCATGAGACACTTTCAGAACCAATTTTTATTCTATAGTCCCTTTTAGATAACAGAGCACATGTTTGGCTGCTACCCAGTCCTTATTGCATGGGGCAGGACATTTCTGACGCAACAGATGTACAGCATAGCCAATATAAGCTCGTGTCCAACTTTCTAAATACAGCAAAGTCCCAACAAGAGATATTCATTCAGCAGTTGATTAATTTTATTTTTCTGACACAGCTCAAAGAAACCCTCTGAGAAACCTCTATGCAAAGATAATAGACTATTGGCCCCCAGATGTTTCATTCTGAAAACATGCTTGGCCATTTTTATAAGCCATTCCAGTTGAGAATCACTGTCATAGATCTACAAGACACCGTCCACAAAAAACTAGGAGTCGCACCTCCGCGCCATTTACCATCTTGGTAAAACTGCAGGTTTCAGCAACACCTGCTTCAAAACCAACATTTTTTCAGTGCTTTGGACAAATGCTGGCACTTCGGCGAAGACCATAAAGTGCCTTATTGAGTTTCAGAGCTGTTTTTGCACCAGCAAATTCAAAACCTGGAATCTGTTGCATGTACACCACCACCTCTAAGGGAGCATGTAAATATGCTGTGGTAAAATCAAAATGGCACACTTTCTTTCCTTGAACCCCTGCTTTACATAAAGCAATTGTGACTCAGATTTTACACAGGGTGAGCATACTTGATCATAGCCAGCCCCTTGTACCCGACTAAAACCTCTAGCCTTATATTGCTTTTCACCATCAGTAAGCTGTTTTAGTTTGCACAACCATCTGCACCCAGTTACATTTGTGTTTCCAGGTATCTTTTGAACACATTATTTTCCGTCAGAGAATTAAGCATTGCATTTAGCCACAACTCTTACTCTTTCTGTTCAAGAGCCAGTAACTATTAGGTCCCTTTACAGAAACATTATTTACAGCAACACTATCACCAAATCTTTGTAGAGAAATACCTTTAGTTGACATGGTAGACACCGGCACTTCAGGAGCAGAACTTTGCACCTCTTCAGCATCATGCTCAATGGGAGACTGCATCTCCCTTTCTTCCATATCTGAAACAGGTGATTCAGAGAGCTTTGCTCTAAACACTGATCACATTCCCTTAAAGGCAACACTACTTTTTTTGTGGCTCTTCATGCGCATGAATCCTTTGCCAATTAGCACTTTCTTGTGCATTCATTTCTTTGGGTCATCTGCAAACCTGTAGGCTCTCATGTTGTTTTGGTATCCTAAGAATGTAAGTTTCTTGGTTTTGGGGCCCTCCTTTACGCCTGTGCTTTAAAGGAATGTGAACCCATGCATTCATGCCCAACATTTAAGAAAGCTTAAACTTGGATTCCTTTTGTATAATAAACAATAGGGGATATTATCTACAGCTATGGTATATAAACAATTAGAAATAAAACATGCCACAGATAATGCTTCAGCCCAATAACTCATTGCACAACCTGCATCCGTTAGCATAGCATACATGTCACTTGCAAAACACCCCCTTTTCTCTCCGCTAAACCATGCTCTTGCTATGAAAATACACATCCAGCAAATTGACAAACATTAAGCTACATAACTGCACTTTTCATGTATTAATGAGGCTATTTTATGTCGACGCATAGAAACCCTGATGAAGGAATACTGAAAAGCATCTAACTACCAGATTTCGCTTTGATAAATTGTTATAGTCTCGTCACAATAATTTCCTGAGATGTTGAAGATTTGTTATACTATTAACCACACAAGATTTGAAGAAAAAAATATTTTATTTACTCGTTTTGGAACATTGAAACTTTGATGGACTGTTGTAGTCTCGTTACAATAATTTCCTGAGATCCTGAGAAGTGCATGACGGAATGAGCTCCTGTCATCTGTCCCAGCTCCTGCCAACCTAGCAGTTGGAAAGCAAGAAATTGCAAGGAGATAAATAGGGACCACTTCAGTGGGAAAGGTGCGCATTCCGTACGCTCCGGTGTCTAGTCCATAGCTGTCAAGTTTTTGGATTTGAAAATAAGGGAAATTTCCCGGACAAAATGGGTAGCTTGACAGCTATGCTTATCCTGTGCAGTCCTCCAGTAGCGGCATTAGGGCATTGCAGTCAGACCGATACGGGGCGCCACCGGGAAAGAGGGTAAAATACGGGAGGTTCCCAGCCAATACGGGAACTTGACAGCTATGGTCTAGTCATGCCTGCCACATGACCACGGAAACATCTGCCAAAGCAGACAGTGCTGGCTCTTCAGCTCCGAAACACAGATGAGCACTGAACCCTAGAGTCGGATATGACTGGCTTTCGAGCAAGAGAAACCTTTACCTTTACTTTACTGGTCATGAGGTCTCTCTCAATCACTGGGTCTGTACTTTGCTGTCTCCCGATGCGTTGCCTGGAGCAGAGGTATGTCACACTTGTGTTTCCTGCACATGTCTGCTAGGAGGACACTCTTATGACTCGAAAGTCCCGCATTATCGATTGATTGGGATCATTGCTATGGTTGGTCTTGACAAAGACCTCTCTGGTGGGTTCATTCTTCAATGCCATTGGTCTGATCCGTTGTTAGAAAGATTAGCTGACAAGGTTGCCCCCAAGGCACGCCCGACTGTATTCACAGTCTTCGTGGCGGCTCCTTCTGTGCGCCCTTTCAGTTATGGGGTTTATAGTACCAGGCCTTCTCTACTCTTGGCTGACACCATCACGGGAACACCTCCATGTGGTCCAGGAGGACAGCGTTTCACTTTGGGCACATCCTGTTCAGATACAGAAGAGTCACTTCTTCCAGGATTGGAGCTGATGGGTCGCTGATGAGAAGTGTTCAAGACTCTGGATTTCGCTAGGCTGTAAGAAGGCAAGGTGGGCTTGCAGTGGACACTGGGCTTTGTAGTGACCTCTGCAGGAGGACCGTTGTTATGGGTCTTGTTCCCCTTGTCGCTGGAATCCACAATAGAGTCCAGAAGTGCATTTTTGCCTGGGGAGAGCATCTCGACGGCTTCTTGATCCTTAGGCTTCTCATACTTCTGGCGCTGTATAAAGCTAAGATTATGGGGCAGGTACCCCAAAACAGAGTTTTGGCGTCCAGGTCTCTTCCTTGAAGGGGGAGCTGAATCAACCCTGCGAAGGGGAAGGTGTGAGAAAAGGTGGTCATTCGTTAGTCAACAATTTTAGCCTACATAAAATCTAAGGGACTGCTGTGGCTTAGTGGTTAAGACGCTGAACTTTACGGCTGGAAGGTCGGCAGGTCAGCAGTTCAAGACCCGAGTACCGAATGATGCAGTGAGCTCCTGTCAACGTCCCAGCTCCTGCCAACCTAGCAGTTGGAAAGCAAGAAATTGCAAGTAGAGAAATATGCTCTCCAGATGTTCTTGGGCTTCAGTTCCCAGAAGGTGGGCTTCTGGGAATTGAAGTCCAAGAACACCTGGAGAGGCAAGTCCGCAGACCCCTGGGCTAGAGGTTGTTAAAAAAACAACCCAGGTTAGAGCCAACTTTCAGTCTAAGTTCAGATTTCTCATCCACTGAACTCTCCTTCTCCACTTGTACTCCACCACACCTCACCTGATCTGGCTAGCTTCTTCCTTGCATTGCCTCTTCCTGCGGCAATAAATGAGGCCGAGGATGAGGCACAGGACAAGGACCAGGAAGAGCAGAGAGCCAAGGACTGTCCCCACGATGATGATGACTTGGTTGGAATCTGTAGGGTAGACAGAGAGGTTTGGAAATTGAGCAAAGGGGAATCTTAGGTAAGTATTTTGTGGTTTTTTTCCCCATCACAGTTGCAATAGGAATACACTGGGAAAATGGAGTGCGTCTTGTATTGTATATAGTGGCTAAGACGTTGACTGGGAGGCGGAAGGTCAGCAGTTCGATCCCCCGAGTACTGCAGGACGGAATGAGCTCCCGTCTTTGTCCCAGCTCCTGCCAACCTAGCAGTTCGAAAGCAAGACATTGCAAGTAGATAAATAGGGTCATGTGGCAGGCATGACTAGACACCGGAGCGCATGGAGCGCTGCTACCTTCCCCCCTATTTATGTCTTGCTTTCGAACTGCTAGGTTGGCAGGAGCCGGGGGGACCAAGACGGGAAAGCTCATTCCGTCCTGCAGTGCTCGGGAATCGAACTGCTGACCTTCCGCCTCCCAGTCAGTGTCTTGGCCACTTGAGCCACTGCACAAGCAACATTTTTGTTACTATTCAGTTTTTGAAATTTATAGGAAGATGCAGAAAGCTATTGGAAACCTCATTCGACAACTCTGGCTTTGCCTATTTCCCCCTGCTATCAACCATATGCTTTTAAACCCGCACATTACTTTCCTGCGATAAATAATAAACATGTTTCAAATCCTGGTCGACATTGCAATCCTGAGACCTTTACCTAGTAATAAATCCCATTAAATTCAATGATCACTTCGTTCAACTCGCAGTGCAATGTTGCACTTTATAAGAAGGGATGAAGACCACCAACTTTGTTGTGACTCCATCTCCCAAGTCATGGATGTTTGATTTAATAAAAAGGAAAATGGGACCCCAAAATTGCCATTACCCTCTGAAAGGGAGATCTCCACATTGCACTGGGCAGATCCAACTTTGTTGGTCACACGACACTGGTAGACGCCAACATGTTCTTGGGACAGCTTCCGAATCACCAAGTCGCCAGGATGCACACCTTCAGAGTAGAGAAATGCAGTACGTTAACAGAGATACACCACATGAATTCTTCGTCATGGTCGCTGTGAAAGTACTGACTTCAAAGCCAGTGCATCTGGCATGGCTTCTTCCGTGACTGCTGGGAGTTAGAGTTCCTCCTCTGCTCATTTTGCTGTTGAGCCCAATAGGATGGGTTCCAGTAGCATTTCCTCCACTGAGAGGGACCATCACCCCACCTAAAGGGTCTTATCCACCCATAGCCCTTGGCCCCTTTAGGGCAGTGATGGTGAACCTTGGCACTCCAGATGTTCTTGAACTTCAAGTCTCAGAAGCCCTGATGAGCAGGAGTGCTGATGTGGGATTCTGGGAAATGAAGTCCAAGAACAGCTCGAGTGCCAAGGTTTGCCAAAACTGCTTTAGGGAGTCAAGTTATTTACCACCACCCAACACTTGGCATTGAGTCACTGGCTGTATGATCTACTCCATTACCGGAGCAGGATCATACCCATCAAGCACGACTCCGGAAAATACGGGAAATTACTGCGCATGCGCAGCCGTGCATGCTCAGTAACCCATTTGTGTATATGCAGAACCCCTTTGCAATGGGCGCACATGCGCAGTAACCCCTTTCCCCGCCATTCAAAATACCAGACGGCAGCGGGAAAGGGGAGGAATGAGCGTTAAAATACGGGAAATCCAGGCCAATATGGGATACTTGACAGGTATGAGCAGGATATCCGGCCAGACATAACAACCCAATAATAAATGTTGGCCATCGTTATGTTGCTTTTATCTTGTTGCCTTCATTGCCTCTTTACCTTTCTCTGTGGTTGGGGAGAGCCAATTTCCATTTCCTAGCAGATAACCGGCTACTTTGGTCCACTGGTAATGGAGAGGTGGGGTTCCTGCACCCGAGGTGCAAGAAAGGTTGACTTCGCGACCCATGGCTATTTTGCCTTTGATGGAACATTGTGGGGTGGATGGCCTCTCTGAGAGAAGAAAGGAAGGATAACATGCTTTCAGTTAAAGAGTATAGATCAGGGATTCTCAACCTGCGACCTATGGGCTGGATGCATCTCGTGGCACCATTTCATGTGGTGGAGGAAGGGCAAAACGGCCATCTGGCCCCTGAAGATGCAGACAATGCTAGCTCTTTGGCTGTACACTGAGATGAGCACTGAACCCTAGAGTCGGATACAACTGGCTTTCGAGCAAGGGTGACTTTTACCTTTATCTAAGCTAGCTATCCATGTTGTGTACTGTATATAGTTTTAGTTATATGTTGTCAGATTGGAACAGACTTATAGGAACCCTTAATATGGCTTTAAAGGCAAACAAGCTATTTAAGGAATGTTTTTACCAGTTTCTTACCCCCCCAATAAGTTTCCATCTGTCCCACAGTCTGCCGGTTGAAAATCCCTGAGCTATATTCTCCCACAGCTGCATCTACTCATCTTTAGCTCAAAACAGACTCACTATGGCCTAGCTGCACTATCCAATAAGATAGTTTTGCACTAGAGACAAACCCTTGGTCCGTCTCACCTTATAGACCTATTTCTGATGTCGGCTCACTGATTTGCCCAGACATGCCCAGCCACTGCTGGAACATGCATGCCACAAGGGGGCATGATTCAGCTGAGGCGGCAGCAGGCCTAGTGGTCGTGCAACTGTTATAATATTCCCATGTAAAAATGCATTACCCGTTTGAACAGCTATGGCTCGCTGTAACTTAAAATCTATACGTGATAGGCAAATTCCGAGTTCAGATTTGGAATCAGCATACTCGATGTCATGTAAATCACGTGTGTGGTTCCCAGTAGCAAAATCATTGTTGTGCAGTGTAATCATCGGCTGACTCTTAAGCAAAAGTCCCCTTTCACAGTAGTAGGACTCACCGATCACTGTGACAGTCACTTTGCGAGTGGCCACACTGGTCTTCTTAACTTTGCACTCGTAAGTTGCGGTGTCAAAGACCTGAACATTTTGCAGGTTGATGGAGGCATCATACTGGCTTGGATCTTGGAGCGCAAAGTTCACGCGCTGCTGCAAGCTGGAGCAACAGCCACCCACGGAGGCTAGCTGTTGGGAGGCTGAATTTCCTCCCACCACTTTCTTTTGGAAGTTGGAGCTGTCAGAGCGCTGGGCTTCTTCCATTCCAGATCTCCCTCTCTGCTGGACATGGTGGTAGCCAGGGTGGATCACTTGCTGGTCGTGATAGCTCAGGATCTGGTGGGCAGGAATTAGCAAACAACATTGAAGTGGTTAAGACGCTGAACTGGACAACTGGAAGGTTGTCAGGTCAGCAATTTGAGACCCGAGTGCTGCACGACAGAATGAGCTCCCGCCGTCTGTTCCAGCTCTTGCCAACCTAGCAATTCCAAACTGGTGACATGAAGCAATGGCAGAGTCCACTCACTCACCACATTATCTAGGTTGGTTGGGTCAGAGTTCAGCTGTGTCCATTCGATATCCAGGCCATTTGGACCATGGTCTTGTGGCTCCAGCTCATAGGGGCATCCTAGCTTGACGGAGTCACCTTTCGCTATGTAGATAATCTCCCGTCCTTTGGCATTTATCCGTACCGCAGACAAAAGAGCTGGCGATGGAAACAAAGAAAACTCCACAACACTCTTACATAGGAATGCATAGTACCGTATACATAAGGTCTCCCACCGAGAAGTGGAATATATAATAATATTAGTTGTTATCCTAAAACAGTGATGGCGAACATATGGCATGCATGCCAGAGGTGACACTCGCAGCCCTCTCTGTGGGCACCCAAGCAGACACCCCAGCACAGTTTGCCCTGCCCCTCTGCCCCGTAGCCCAATGGGAGCATTTCCTCCCTCGCCTGTTGCTGTGTTGGCACTTTGTAATAAATAAGTGAGTTTGGGGTTGAAGTTTGGGCACTCAGTCTCTAAAAGGTTTGCCATCACTGTCCTAACAGGTAAAATATTATGTATAATATAATACTATAACTGGTAAGTTATATGTATAATAACTGAAGTGGCTCAAGTGGTTAAGACGCCGAACTTGCTAACTGGAAGGTCAGCAGTTTTATTCCTGGGTACTGCATGACTGAGTGAGCGCCAGTCTCTGTCCCAGCTCCTGCCAACCTACCAGTTTGAAAGCAAGAAATTGCAAGTAGATAAATAGGGACCGCTTCGGTGGGAAGATAAACAGTGCTCCGTGCGCTCCAATGTCTAGTCATGCCCGCCACACGACCACGGAAACGTCTGCAGAAGCAGACAGCACTGGCTCCTCAGCTTTGAAACAGAGATGAGCACTGAACCCTAGTTTTGGATACAACTGGATTTGGAGCAAGGGAAACCTTTACCTTACCCTTTACCTTTAACTCTCCAAAAAAAACAACTCTACTGGGAACTGCATATATACTCAACTCTTAGGTCCTTGGTTAGGGCTTGAACTGTTAATTTTAATCCAGTCCTCGACTGTGGACCAAATGGTTGATTTGTAATAATAATAATAATAATAATAATAATAATAATAATAATAATAATAATAATAATAATAATTTCATGTCAGAAATTGTTCTGGGTTGAAAGGATTTTTGCTGGAGAAATTCCGTTCAGGGGACGCCCAAATGAAGCTCCTTCCATGTCCGCAAGAGCTGGGACAGAGAAGTGGGCTCAATCCGTCATGTAGTACCCGGGTCTCGAACTGCTGTCGTGCCAACCTTCCAGCTAACAAGGTGAGCTTCTTAACCATTGAGCCTACGCAGTCCCGCACATGACACCAGCAATGATGCCATCAAATCGTCTCCATCACCTTTTAAGTTTTAACATCGAATCGAGTCCTTACCTGGAGTTAGGCACACAACGAAAAGCTGCAGTCCCCACATTTCAGTCTAGTTCTAAGATGCGTCTTTGGCACTGCCGTCCAGGGCAAATTCTTTCCGAAGGTGTGGATAGATCTCCAGTGAAGTGAAATGTGAGCAGAAGGCGCTTTATGTAGTTTTCATGTGGCGCTGCTAGTTCCCTGCCTCCTTTGCAGGTGTCATTTTGGGGAGAACGAAGAGGTGAATAAGCACCTCCGGAAAAAGGTGAATGGGCAAAAGACTCCACCCAGTTTCCGTTCCTGGTCATGCCCTTACTCAGCGATCAAGAGACAGTTGTGCCTGCTTTCACCTGCTTTGGAACCACAGCTAGGATTAGTATGCCTACGATCCAAAGCCAAACTGGAATGATTCAGCTCGGCTGTTGTTAATGAAGCCACATGTATAGTGGTGGCAGGATGCCTCAAACCTACACCAGTTGAGAAAAATAGACCCTCTTGTTGGTATCGCGCCACCTAAGATCAGGAGAGAAGTGGCAGCGAAGGATGAGAGAGAAGGACCGTCGACATCCTCTCTGAACGTGTGTTGCCCCAGCACATGCCCCATGTGCCCCCTTTGGCATGCGTGCCATAGGTTCGCCACCCCTGGAGTAGACCCTACTTCCAGTGACTCAACAAGTGTCAGGCAGCAGTTAGCTAACCTAACAACCCTGAGGACTACAGTCTTGGGTGGCGAAGTCCACAGGGAAGGGTGATGGTCCCCAAGTAGATTAAATCCCACTTGGATCCATCTTGATGGAGGGGAGCAGCTCCATCCATACTGGATTGGGGCTGAAGAGGACTTTGCATGCCAAAAGGACTCAGGACCAGAAAGTGACTCGTAGAACTGGATTAGTGGTACTATGGGTGTCATGCTGCGATGTGGAAGGCAGATGAAAGGCCACGGCATTATATTCTCGGGACAGTCTTCATGGCTGATGGCCATGACGATTGCCAATATTTGGATTAGGATATGGGGAGGAAGAAGAACCCCGTTGTAGTCCTGAAGCTAGAGAAACGGAACTGCTTTGCCTTGCACAGAGAGGATATGACTCTCGATGTCAATGGGAGGCATTCAGGAAAGCTATGCCAGTATATAATTATTATACTTACTTGTCATGTCTGAGCCAGGGCCACTCCTTCAGAGGTTGGTTTGGGTGAGGATGTGACAGAAAAGGAAGTACAGTATGAGATGCACCTGATATCCAGCCATTTCCTTTCCTCGTTTTTGCATTCCCCCCCCCCACACACACATTTCTCGCCGGTCACGTTTGCAAAGCATTTGGTGCATCCAGTACAGATAGTTTTCAACTCTCAATCTTTCTGGTACAGGTAACACTTAGGAAAGGTGCTAAAAAGCATTTGAGCAGAATGACTGAGGAGGGTTATGTTTATATTCCATAATTTTGGCCCACAGGCCTTAGGTTGGGAACCCCTGCTCTACCAGGTTCAATTCTGAGAAATGCACGTTGAACAAAGAGCCAAAGGTTTCATTCAACAAGAAGTTTGGTGGTCGATCCCACCCTTCATGGTACTCGCCGAAACACCCAACTTCCTGTGAAACCTTTTGCTGTTTGTTCAAACATGCATTTCTAAGCATGGAACCTAGTAGAGCAACATCGTACCACGGACTTTCATCATGCCTTTCTGATGAAGAGGTTTTGGATCTCGAAAGCTGGCCCAACGTTTAATTTTTTTAGTGATTCAATAAAGGTACAGTAGACCCTCACATAACGATGTTGCTTGGTTCCCCAAGTAGCGTCGCTATAGGGAAACGTCGTTGTGTGGTTTTCAATGGCAGCTGCGCCATCTAGCGACAAAAAACTGTCATTATCCACATGACGTTAAAAAAGCGTCATTAATCCGCACAACGACGGTTTTTCGTCGTTGCGCGGATAATCACGTGGCGAGTGACGACATGTCGGTAAGCGGAAATGACGCTATTCGAATGTGTGGTTAATCGAGGGTCCACTGTATCGCCTTCCTCCTGCATTTGTTGCATATATATATATATATATATATATATATATATATATATATATATATATATATATATATATATATATATATATATATATATATATATATATATATATATATATATATATATATTTGTAACTTGAATATGGATCACACGACTAATTTCTTTGTTTGCCTATGCCACTGAGTTTCAGTCATACAATACGAACACAGAATTATGGGAAGTTAAATACATGGAGGGGGCATTTACAAACTTATTCCCCAAAAATACACACATAAACTGGGCCAGCCCTTCACTTCAGAACCTCCAAGAAAATCTTCTACTTCCTTAATCCAGAAAAGTCAAATCCTTTCAAGAGAGGAGTGAGAGAGAGAGAGAGAGAAATCATAGTTTAATATGTGTTAAATAGCCATTTTTTTTCTGTTCAAGTGTGATTCCCCCCCCCCCCCCGGACAATAAATTCCAGCTTTAGCCATTAAAAACCGCAAAGAAATTATTAGCAGCCTTTTGGGAAGGGAACGTTCTTGGCATCTGAGTTATGGGGAAGATGTGCTTGGGGGGCCATTCAACAATTACGTGATCCTCGAGGGGGGGAAGAGGGGGTCTGCCATCTGAATTATGGAAAATTACGTGGCGGGCGGGATGGTCACGTCAAAGATTATGTGATCCGTTTGGAGCTGTTGTGGTTTCGAAACGTGGTGGGTTTTTTTTAGGTTTAAAAATGATCTCTTGGGAATTTTGATCCGATTTGAGATTATCGAATCGCTTGTGCAATCTATTATTATTTCACCAATAGTGAAAAGCTCTAAAAATTGAGTTTTGATACAAAAGCTCTGGATTACGTAATTTTAAAGGGAGGGGGGGTTCGAAGTGAAAATTACGATCAGATTACATGGGGGAGGGGGTCAATTTCCCCCCAAAAAAATGGATCAAGTAATTGTTGAATGGCCCATTTCTTCTAATTCAAGGTCAACGTTCTGACAAACAATCAGCTTCCTCTGCCCCCCCTCAATTATCCCCCCCCAACATACACACAGACCAAAAAAACCCTCACACTTGAAGTAGCTAGTGTAGCTTCTACACAAGGGAGGGCTGCAGAGATCATTTATAAGCAACTTAATTCTTCCAAACGAGCTATCGCAACGGTAGCACTGAAAACCCAATCAACAGTCATTCAACCAACGCATCACCACTGAGCAAGTGTGCAAAACATATGGCCAGTGTCACAAGGTGAACATTTATGCTACAGGCAGCAGGGTAAACCAGATACCACTTGGTAGAAGGGATTTAAACCTGAATTGCCCTGAAATTAAAAAAAAGGAAAGCAGCAGGATTGAACCAGGATGGGTAGAGTGACATGTGATGAAGGGGAATTACAGGCGAAACTCGGAACATTAGAATAGCGTGCAAATGTTCATTCAGCTCAGTAACGCAACTTAAAAAGTGAAACAAAAATATGAGACAGACTCATGCAAAGCGAGATAGTTCAAACCTAAATTTGTTATAATATTGATGCTTCTGGCTTATGAAAACCCCAACCGCCCCAATCTCATGTACCCCATAATCATCACATCATCTCATGTACGCTGCATGCCATGATCATCACAATTATAACGAATTAAGGCATGACATCTCTCGCTTTGCATGGAGTGGAGACTATCTGATATATTTGTTTCACCTTTAAAATGAAATGGACATCTGCATGATAATCTAATTTTCACCTGTCATCTCTCCCACTGCTGCAATTTCAAACAAGAGTCGGTTCCCTCTTCTATTCAATCAAGTTGCTTCCGAAAATAAATCTGTTATTTAAACCTGTCATATATTTTGATTTAAATTCTTGCATTGGGCAGGGGTTTGAACTTCATGGTCTTTTAAGTCCCTTCTTACTTTATTATTCAATTGTGTGTGTGTGTGTGTGTGTGTGTGTGTGTATATATATAGTCAGGACCATTATATACATGGGAAAAACATTAGCAGCTCTTCCCTGTGTACCTCTGTATTAACCCCTTAAGGTTGGGGTGCCCAAACTATGGCCCATGGGCTGGATCCGGCCCGTGCCATCAATTCATCCAGCCCACACCACCTGCGCTGCTCCCAGATTGACAGTTTGGAGAAGCAGCTGTAGCCATACATTTGCACCTAGCATGGGGAGATTCTCAACTTTTTCAACCCAGGGGGCCGGATCACACTCTCTTAGTCACCTTTGAGGGCCGGACGGCCAATTTGCCCTGCCTGCACGATGGGGGTTGCGGCAGTGGCCATTTTGTCTCAACAGCTTCAAAGGGGTGACCATTTTATTTCTCGAATGTGGGGGGCCACATGAATTGGTACCGGGGATGGATTAGTTTGGGAACCCTTGACCTAGCATCTTGAACAGAATTGCTTTGTGGGTGCTGAGGCACTATGTTATGTTCTTTGCCCGTCTATGCCCTGACACCACCTGCGCTCCAGAGAGGATTATTTTGCACACTTAATAAGTCAACAAGACCTCCCCAAATTTCCACACATACACACACCCTAGCACCCGCAGGCATTATATCTACAAGTTCTGCCCAACTTAGGCATGACCTGTTTTTCTACTCAGTCGTCCGTTCAAAAGATAAAACTCTGCCCTTGCATACTCCCAACCATTCAAAGGAGGACATTACCTGGAAAAACTTATTTAAAGACTAAAGTGCCTGAAGAATGTTTTAAATGAAAGGTCAAATGAGAAAGGAGAGATGCCTGCTTTTACCCATGACCAATGATTGTCTTCACACAGGGAGTTGGGTCTGTCAAGTCATTGTGCCAATGCAACCTCACCATGGGTGATTCCTTAGAGCAGTGATGGTGAACATTGGCACTCCAGGCGTTCTTGGACTTCAATTCCCAGAAGCCCAAGTCTCTGTGAATCCACACAAATGGGGTTTACTGTGCGTAATTACATTTATAAACTGATGGGGTCTGAACTCTTGGCGACAAACCAGGAAAGGGACCTTGTTGTTCTGGTGCACAACTCAATGAAGGTGTGTCAACCCAGTGTGCCACAGCAGTGAAAAAAGCAAACTCAATGCTAGGGATCATTAGGAAGGGTATAGAACGTAAGTCAGCAAGGGTCATTTGGCCTCTTTATAAATCTATGGTGAGGCCCCACCTGGAACACTGTGTACAGTTCTGGTCGCCATACCTCCAGATGGATATTATGGAGCTGGAAAAAAGTGCATAGGAGGGCAACCAAAATGATTAGGGGACTGGAACACCTTCCTTACCATCTGAGGCTGCAATGGTTGCGCCTCTTCACTCTTGAACAACGGCGTCTAAGAGGTGACCAGATTGAAGTTTATAAAATCATGCACGGTGTGGACAAAGTAGATAAGGGAAAACTGTTTTTCCCTATCGCACAACACTAGAACTAGGGGACACTCCATGAAACCTTTGGGTACTAGTTCTCAAACAAATAAGAGAAAGTACTTTTTCACCCAGAGGATCCCTGGTCTATGGACCTCCCTGCCAGAAGAAGTGGTGACAGCTGTCAGTCTTGACAGCTTCAAGAAAGGATTAGACAAGTTCATGGAGGACAAGGGTATCAATGGCTATAATTATAATGGATACCTAAGGACAACCTCTGGGTTGGAGAGAGAGGCAGGATCTCTCTCAATGCCATTTCCAGGGAATCCTAAGCAGGTGAAGGCATCTGCTTGAGAAGAATACCCTGAAGCACATGGTGAGCCACTGTGTGAGACAGAATGCTGGACTGGATGGGCTCCTGTGGCCTCTTCCAGCAAGGCTGTTCTTATGTTCTTAAGAACACCTGAAGTGCCAAAATTGTATGTGCAGTAAACCCATCGATGTGGATTCACCGAGACTTGGGCTTCTGGGAATTGAAATTCAAGAACACCTGAAGTGTCAAGGTTGTATGTGCAGTAAACCAATTGATGTGGATTCACAGAGACTTGGGCTTCTGGGAATTGAAATCCAAGAACAGCTGGAGTGCCAAAGGTTCACCATCACAGCCTTAGAATTAAAAAGTGAAAGGAGGAGAAAGTGGGGACAAGAAAAAAAGACAGACAGGAACAAGGCATCAGGCGAGAAAGACCGCATGGTCTTCCAACCGGCTAGTGGTCAAATTATTGCAGAAAAATCACAGGATGCTGCTCCAAATTAGGAGAAGGGAAGACTCCCCCACACCTTTTCTGGCATGCAGCAAAATCTCAGGAAGACTTAGAACAGTGGATGAAGGTAGACCTTCTGGAGTCCAGTGTGTATCCGGCGCATGCGCATCCCATCCCTACAAGCCCACACACCTAGAGACTCGCATTTCAGTTGTGGGTTCTTGCTCATCAGTTCACAGGAACGGATTACAGCTCTGCAACCAGTCTGCCCACCGCCTCCAACCACTGTTCACCAGAAGGTTGGGAACCTCCAGGAGGCACATGGCGTTCAACACAGGATGTTAGTATCTGCTCTCGTGACCGGTCAGAATGTAGAGGTTGCTCTGCGCCGTGGGATTGTCTGTGGGTCTGCTCTCGAGGATGATATCTCTGGTCGGGAGGAGAAAGAGACAGAAGAAGTACCGGTAATAAGAAACACGTGGAAAACAACTTTATATATATATATATATATATATATATATATATATATATATATATATATATATATATATATATATATATATATATATATATATATATATATATATATATATATATATATATATATATATATATATATCTTTGAACAAAAGACTGGTTATCCATAGGGCAAAGCAAGCAAGGCAGGGGTTTCCTTAAAATGCAAAAGCCATGGAGTATCAAAACAATCAAATATATGGAAGTGATACAGTAAAACCCCTACTTACGCAAAAAAAAAGTCCGTTCCATAGGCTTTTGCTTAAATCGGGTTTTTATGTAACTCAAAACAAACCCATAGGAAATCGTGTAAATCGGGACATGGTTTTAGCACAAAACCATTATGTAAGTTGAATTTTATGTAACTCGAGGCATTTGTAAGTCTGGGTTTTACTGTATTTCTATTTCACTAATAGTGAAAAACTCTAAAAATTAGAGTTTTGATACAAAAGCTCTGGATTACGTAATTTCAAAGGAGGCGGGGTTCCGAATCAAAAATTACGGTCAGATTACATGGGGGGTGGGGGGGTGTCAATTATTCCAAAAAATAGACTTCAATTCCCAAGAAATTGATGATTTTCATGATAAATATACAATATCATGTTTGCATCTCTCCATGTTTAAACTCTACAATATTGGCCGTTGTCATGATAGGGTACTTTTCAATGGCTTGAACAGCCTCACCTGTGAGCGCCTAAGACCCGGAACACTCTGGATTCATCCGTCACCTCCTGTGTCACCTACCGTGGAAAGAAAGAAGAAAAGGTTTAACCAGGGTGGGGGATACAAATGTAAAAATTAAATTAAGAGTTGAACCACAATTGGGTGTGCCCTGGTAATGGCCACCTTGTGTTGCCAGCTAATCTTTCTCACGCTAGGTCAGGCAAAAGGAACTGCAGAATGAACTCGCCAAAAGGTAGCTTCATTTTGGCAGTTTCGTGATTGGCCTAAACATGGAAGAAGAGCAAACAGTACAGGTAAGATAAAGGTAAACGCCGCCCTTGCTCGAAAGCCAGTCGTATACAACTCTAGGGTTCAGTGCTCGCCTCTGTTTACAGCCAAAGATCCAGCGCCATCTGCAGACATTTCCATGGATATGTAGCAGGTATGACTAAAGTGCATGGAACGCTGTTTGCCTTCTCACCAGTGGTCCCTATTTATCTACTTGCAATTTGGGACAGAGACGAGAGCTCACTCCGTCATGCAGTACTCGGGTAATCGAACCCCGACCTTCCAGTCGTCAAGTGCAGCATCTTAACCACTTGAGCCACCGCAGTGCTTGGCTGGCGATTAAAAAGGGGGCAACAATCGCTTGGCTGATGATTAAACAATTTTTTAATTGTTGACTGAATTGGACCGGACTCACCTCGTTGGATTCTAGGCTTCGCCCTTGCATGCCGTGTTTCCAGAAGGCGAGGACACTGTCTTGAAGGCACACTGGGTGTGGGGGAATTGAGGGGGGGATCCTGTTAGAAGAAGCCCCTGTGCCCAGATCAAGCAAACACCTGTTCCATAAGGAGTCCCTAGAACACAAGCTTTGCGATGATCAACTTTCTCAACAGCAACACCATTCTCCACCACCACCACCCAGTAAAGGCAGTGTGCATTTCTTAGAAATTGGAACGCCCAACATCCCCCATTACATGAAACATTAAAAAATTAACAATTAAATTAAGGGGGGGAAGAGAAACCCATCAAGGAACCTGCCTCCCCCAGACCCCTCCAGGAACTTTACGTACCAATTGTCTCAATAGGGAAGTTGAAGGTGAGTTCAGGTGCGAGGGCTTCTTGAGGAGCACCACGAAGGTTCACCACCCTCACACAACCTGGAGAAGGGACCAGAAATAGGAAAAGTTCCTTTTTCTTGGACTACAATACCCAGCAGCATTGTTGGCTATCGGCTTCTGGGAGATGAAAAGTAATTTCCCCCCAAGGGCTTGGAACATTACTTTTAAAATTGAATTAGTTACTCATTACAGCATGCAAGAAAAATCCTTTGCTGCAGTGACTCAAGTGGCTAAGACGCTGACTGGAAGGCGGCAGGTCAGCAGTTCGATTCCCGAGTACTGCAGGATGGAATGAGCTCCCGTCTCTGTCCCCAGCTCCTGCCAACCTAGTCATGTGGCAGGCATGACTAGACACTGGAATGCTGTTTACCTACTTATCTACTTATAATTTCTGGTTTTCGAACTCCTAGGTTGGCAGGAGCTGGGGCAGACAACGGGAGCTCACTCCGTCGTGCAATACTTGGGTCTCAAACTGCTCACCATCCAGTCGTCAGGTCCAGCGACTTAACCACTAAAGCCACTACATTCCCATATCTCTGTTATACCACACGGCAACGGATAACTATATTCGTTGTAATTTGTTACTTCCGAAGCTCTATATCTCCCATTTCTGGAGAGGAAAACACCGACGGCCGGGTCCAAACTGGGAAACAACTCACACTCGAAACACACCAGGACAGTATCACGGTCCATCTGGCTGACGTGGCTGGCCATAACAAGGGGGTGGCCTGTAAAACGAAGACAAAAAATGCAAAGCAGGACTTAGTTGGGACAGAGCAGAGCAAAGCAAGGACAGAAGGGCCTTAGGCTGTTGCAGGGTGAATTGAATGACTTAGTATGCGCCAGATAACGTCTACGGAGATTTCTGATCTTAGAAATTAAAATAAAGTGTCTGTCTAATCCAGAGCTTCCCAACTTGAGGCCTGTGGGCCAAATCCGGCCCACAGCAGCATCTCATGTGATCCCCTCATCCCTCCAAGGGCATTCAAGAAACGGCCACCCCTTTGAAGCCTTTGAGATAAAATGGTCTATGGACCTCCCTGCCAGAAGACGTGGTGACAACTGTCAGCCTTGACAGCTTCAAGACAAGTTCATGGAGGACAAGGGTATCCATGGCTATAATTATGGATACCTAAGGACAACCTCCGTGTTGGAGAAATAGGCAGGATATCTCTCAATAAATGCCATTTCCAGGGAATCCTAAACAGGTGAAGGCATCTGCTTGAAGCACATGGTGAGCCACTGTGTGAGACAGAAGGCTGGACTGGATGATGGGCTCCTGTGGCCCGTTTCAGCAAGGCTGTTCTTATGTTCTAATGGCCGGCCGCCATTGTGCAGGCAGGGCAAAATGGCCATCCGGCCCACAAAGTTGACGCAGAGAACGAGACCTGGCCCCAGGCTTGAAAAGGTTGGGAACCCATGGTCTAATCTTCTCTCTTCCAGGCTATACATACTCTTTCCTTCTCTTACCACAAGGACTTGAGGTGCTGAGGCCGGTACTGAGCGAGAGACTGTTGAAATGCAGCTCCATCCCTGCTTGGTCGCTGCCGGTGACCCCCAAGCACACTTGAGGGTATTCCTCCATCTCCACTACCAGTAACTCAAACAAGGTCAGAGGCTCAGGCAGCACCACAGTGATATGCTGGGGAAAGGAGAGAGAAAGACACACACGCATATGCACACACAGAGGGAATGCGGATTGATTTCAGCTGCCCTGTATGCACCCACAAGCGCACAAGGGGCTTCTCCCTATGTGGGAAGACATCTACCTTCAGGAGCATGAATTTCTGCAAGGGTTCGTACCACTGCAGGAGGGCCAGGCTGGAGGGCAAGGCAGCACACAAAAATGTACTCCCAGAATATGGATTTCGTACTGAAAGACAAGAGGAAAGGCATCCATGAGCCATGGAGACCCCCCCAAAATAAAAAAATAAAAATTTGAGTTCATATTTTAGCACAAACCGGCCTAATTGACATTGGTTGGACTACTTTGCAAATCAGGAAGATATACCATTCTCTCTCGCTTTTCCTCCTCCGTGTACAGTACGTAATTTTTTATTTAATAAGGTATAAAACAAAAACAAAATCTGAAATTGGCACCTTAGCGATTACTATAAGATTCTTTTCTAATGCAACCGCACCGTCTTCTGTTCTACATAGATCGGCACACCATAAATCATCTTAAATGCATTACTTATTAAACTAATTTTTTTTGAAAAATTACCACTGCATACTAACTTAAACATATTGCTAAGGAAGAAAAGAAAACTTAACAACTGGTTTACTTTCAAACAACAAGTGCACCTTACATCTAATGGGGAATCGCTACCACTTGGTGTTCACTTCAAATTTCTTTAGTTATTAATGTTGCCTTTCCCAAAAAAACTCATAGTTTCTCGTACAGGTTTGAAACCCTGATTCACCATTACGTGGTCCATGAGCTCGACGAGCTTTTCCTGATCCTTGACCATTAAAAAAAATGAAGATCTTAATCGTGGGGTCTTTTGCATGATTTAATTTAATTTTGCATGATAGCAAGCACTAAGCCACTGTCTATCAGGAAAACCACACGGTTTTGGAGTCTCGCTGGCAAAATTACCATGTGTTGAGTGGGGCGGGATATAAATTGAATAAATGAATGAATGAATGAATGAATTACCCGAACATGAAAGGCAAATAGTCCGACACTCACCTACACGACACCTCAAGCATCCTTTGGTGTCTGCGATCTTGGCCGACAGTGCAAATTTTCTGCCAAAAGAAAGGAACAGTTCTAGATGGGTTGAGCGAGGGACTGCACAAAAAATAAACCAAAGAGGCAATACAGGACATGTTTTTAGCAAACGTCTCCCCACACCCCCACGACACCCTTTTCCTAAGTCTCCAGTCTTGATAAAACCCTTGACCCACCTGAATCCTGTTTCACCTTGTGTGATGTTCCATCAAATTACAGTAAAACCCTGACTTACAAATGCCTCGAGTTACATAAAATTCAACTTACATAATGATTTTGTGCTAAAACCATGTCCCCGATTTACACGATTTCCTGTGGGTTTGCTTCGAGTTACATAAAGATTCTTTTTCCTATGGGTTTGCTTCTATTTATATTACAAATGTCATTTTTCCTATGGGTTTGCTTCGAGTTACGTTAAAAATAATAATTTTTCCTATGGGTTTGTTTCGAGTTACAAAAAAATGTGATTTAAGCAAAAGCCAATGGAATGGACTCCCCCCCCCACCCCATAAGTAGGGGTTTTACTGTACTTCTGACTCTAAATCAGGGGTTCCCAACCTAAGGCCTGTGGGCTGGATCCTGGCCTGTGGCCCCCACCTCTCCAAGGGGATTCAAGAAACAAAAGTACAGTGGACCCACAATTAACGACGCATTCAAATAGTGTCATTTCCGCTTACTGACGACTATCCGCACAAACGACGAAAAACCGTCGTTGTGCGGATTAACGTTTTTTTAACATCGTTGTGCTGATAATGACAGTTTTTGCCACTAGATGGCGCAGCTGCCATTGAAAACCGCACAACGATGTTTCTCCTATAGCGACGCTATTTGGAGAACCAAGCAACATCGTTATGTGAGGGTCTACTGGGACCCCTTTGAAGCCCTGGTGCGGCCCCTGGACAATGGAGACTGCTCGCTCCTGCTTTAAATGGTTATTATTTCTTCCCCACTCCCACCATTTCCATGGGGACCCTTGGTACTTCCATCTCCCACCACCACTACCTCTCCCTACCTGGGGATGATCCTTTCTGTCAGTCTGTTGGTGGCAATGGAGAGGGGGACTTGTCGCTTCTGCAGCTGGTGCCGCTGTTCAAAAAGCCCCGGGAGGTTGTGGGAGGAGATCTGGGGAGACTTTCCTGCAAAGCAGAAATGAGAAAGCCTTGGGTGAGTTGCGTACATGGGCGGCCAGAGTGAGGAGCATAAGATAAGAGTTAGGTTCCTGGCTGAGGATTCTGGGAGTTGTAGTCCCTAAAAGGAACATGTCCAAGCACATGAAAAGGCACATTTTTTTACATGCACTGATTATACTGCACAACAATGATTTTGCTACTGGACATAACACATGTGATTTACATGATATCGAGTGAGCCGATTCCAAATCTGAACTCACGTACAGATTTTAAGGCATTCAAATGGTTAACTGGGTAATCTTGTCCATAAATGCTGCATCTTGGTATAAAGTCCACAGGGAAGGGTGATGGTCCCCAAGTGGATTAAATCCCCCTTGAATCCATCTTGATGGATGATGAAGACCTGGTGCGCCAAAAGGGCTCAGCACAAGAAAGCGACTCACAGAACTGGATCAGTGGTACTATGGGTCTCATGTTGTGATCCAGAAGGCAAATGCATTATATTCACAGGACAGGCTTCATGGCTGATCGCCATGATGATCACCAATATTCAGATTCAGTTACGGCAGAAGATGATGAAGGGGTGGGAAACCTTTTCCTGTACTTAATAATTTCAAAAAAACTAAATTTCAAAGCTACTTCAATAAAATAAAGGTATAAAAGACTAGCAAAAATGTATTAATACAAATAAAATGATTTGCTCTGCAAAATGTGGATTCAGGCAAACGGCCACACTTAAGGCCTAGAAGAGTGATGGCAAACCTTTTAGAGACTGAGTGCCCAAACAGAGGGGCGGGGCAAACTGTGCTGGGGGAGGGAGCAAGCACTCCCATTGGGCTGCTGGACAGAGAGGCGGGGTGACCTATTTGCTGGGGGAAGGGAGGAAGCACTCCCATTGGACAGAGCGAACTCTGTGCTGGGGTAATGACATGCGTGCCAACAGAGCGGCCTGGGAGTGCCACGTCTGGCACATGTGCCATAGATTCGCCACCACTGACCTAGTCACTTCAGTCACTGAAGCAAATGTTCTAGTAATTAAAATCCCATCCTCCAAAATTATTCCGCTAGCTATCAAATACAAACTGGGCAGAGGAGGGTTTTCTAGATCCAAGTCGGCACCTGGAAACTCACCAGCTAGGGTCAATAGCACATTATTCATACAGTAGAGCCAGGAGCATCTGTGTGGAAGCAGCTGAGGAAAGAAAGAGAGAGAGAGTGAATGAGTGTGTGTGTGTGTGCGTGCGAGAGAAAATTTCTTTCCTTTCACTTAACCTGTTTACTTTTTTATTGCATGGAAAAGAACAAGCATTAAAAATGCAAGTTCAATGTGATAATCATAATTTCGTGTCGGAAATTATTCTGGGCTGAAAGGATGTTTTGCTGGTGAAGCTCTGCTCAAGGGATGCCCAAATGAAGCTCCTTTCATGTCCCCACCGAAGTGGTACCTATTTATCTACTTGCAATTTCTTGCATGCGAACGGCTAGGTTGGCAGGAGCTGGGGACAAAGACGGGGAGCTCATTCTGTCCTGCAGTACTCGGGAACCGAACTGCTGACCTCCCACCTCCCAGTCAGCGTCTTAGCCACTGCAGTCCTCCATCCGAAAGGTAAGGAGATCTTAATTCTGTTTTTGTTTTGTCTTTCTACTATTTGTTACGAATAAAAAAATCGAGTTACGAAAGAGGCCATGGAACTGATTTTTGTTTTCGTAACTCGGGGTTTGACTGTATACTGTTAATTCCCTGCTATCGAGACATTCTCAAATGCTCTTTGCACGGTGGCACCTTCCCCCCACTAGACCTTCACCTTCTCCATCGTGTCCTCATGTAGCTCATGAAGATTGAGGGTATAAATGCCTTCTTCTGCTCCCACGACCAAGTACAGATCTGTGAGGGGGAAAAACACAGAAATATTAGATCACAGAATAAACACACTTGTGACAGCACCCACTTAATCAATGCATAGCTGTCAAGTATCCCGTATTGGCCGGGAAAACCCCTTATTTTACCCTCTTCCCTGCCATCACCCCGTATTAATTAGACTGCAATGCCCTACTGTCGCCATTGGAGGGCAGCAAAGGATAAGCATAGCTGTCAAGTATCCTGTATTGGCTGGGAAATTTCCCTTATTTCCAAATCGAAGACTTGACAGGTATGAATCAATGGCCAGCAAAAAAAAAAAAAAGAGAGAGAGAGAGAAAGAGGAGGTGGTTCCTACCTCGCGTTTCTGGGTGGATCCATGTTGTGGCTGAATTTATTTTCAACGGACAGCCATTGAACACTTTGGAGAAACAGGCTCCCATCTGGTGGGGAGGAAAAAAAACCAAAACCACATCAGCCAAAATATGCCACTTGTGATATTGTGTCATATTTGAAGCCAAGGATTCTCAACCTGTGGACCAGATGTGGCCCACGGCACCATTTCATGTGGCCCTCCCACCTCCTCCACAATACCAAGAAGTGCCATGTGGTGGAGGAAGGGCAAAATGGTGCACAGAATGCTGTTACCTTCCCACCGAAGTTGTCCCTATTTATCTACTGGCAATTCCTTGCTTTCGAACTGCTAGCCTTGTTGAAAAGCCCCACTCACCCTTTCCCCAAGAAGGTAATTAATTAATCTCATTAGTGTCACTCAGGGAGCAGAAAGGGGGGCAGAGCCTCTGTTGAAGGTTGGCGTCTCCCTCCCTCCTTCCAGGGAGAAACAAAATGGCCACCCCTTTGAAGCTGTTGGGGCAAAACAGCCACCTCAAAATGCCCCCATCATGCAAGCAGGAACGCCTGGTGTAAGGGGAAACCTTTTATTGGTAACCTGGAGGCAGGCAGTGTTGGGAGACAGTTTTCCCCATAGTTGCCATCTCTGTCACGAGTCACTTAGTCAACCCAATGGCCAAAACAATCCACTTCTCATGACTACTTTGCTAGCAGAGAAACAAACAGAACTTACGTGGACTTTCGGAGTGGGAGGCAAGCCGTGGCACAGCAGCCTCTGCGGGGGAACAAAAAGGGAAGAGGAAATGGTCACCGGGAAAATATGCAAAGCAATTCCATTTCTTTCTTCTTCTTTTATAAGAAAAGAAAAGAGACATCCAAAACTTCCGACGTCTCTCCTTTATATATTTTTTCACGTTTCTATTTTGCTCTGTCTGCAATGTTCTCAAAGCAGCACCATGCGCTTTGTCTCCACTCTAACCTTGATGTTGGCCAGGCTACAATAATTTCACGTCAGAAATTATCCTGGGTTGAGAGGGATTTTTGCGGGAGAAACTCCACTCAGCGGATGCCCAAATGAGGCTCCTTTAGTATCCCCAAGAGATGGGACAGAGACGGGCACAGGAAGACAACTAAATTGTGCTGTTGGTATAAGACCAATATCCACACCAGCACCTCGACAATTAGTCTCAATTAGCCAAGGCAAGTAGATAAATAGGGACCACTTTGGTGGGAAAAGATCTTGGGTACATGAAAGGAGCCTCATTTGGGCATCCCCGGAGCGGAGTTTCTCCAGCAAAAATCTTTTCAACCCAGAAAGCAGTGTGCTTCTGACACGACTTTTTAAAAAAACTTATATACCGCCCAATAGCACTTAGTGCATTCTGGGCAGTTCGCGAGTTAATTAGCATTTTGCCCCTAACATGCTGGAAGACAACTTGATTGTGCTGTTGGTATAAGACCAATATCCACATTAACACCTCATCAATTAGTCTCAATTAGCAGTAGCAAGTTACATGAACCTAACTGATGAGGTGCTGGAAGACAACTTGATTGTGCTGTTGGTATAAGACCAATATCCACATCAACACCTTATCAATTAGTCTCAATTAGCAGTGGCAAGTTACATGAACCTAATTAATGAGGTGCTGGAAGACAACTTGATTGTGCTGTTGGTATAAGACCAATATCCACATCAACACCTTATCAATTAGTCTCAATTAGCAGTGGCAAGTTACATGAACCTAATTGATGAGGTGCTGGAAGACAACTTGATTGTGCTGTTGGTATAAGACCAATATCCACATTAACACCTCATCAATTAGTCTCAATTAGCAGTAGCAAGTTACATGAACCTAACTGATGAAGTGCTGGAAGACAACTTGATTGTGCTGTTGGTATAAGACCAATATCCACATCAACACCTTATCAATTAGTCTCAATTAGCAGTGGCAAGTTACATGAACCTAATTGATGAGGTGCTGGAAGACAACTTGATTGTGCTGTTGGTATAAGACCAATATCCACATCAACACCTTATCAATTAGTCTCAATTAGCAGTGGCAAGTTACATGAACCTAATTGATGAGGTGCTGGAAGACAACTTGATTGTGCTGTTGGTATAAGACCAATATCCACACCAACACCTTATCAATTAGTCTCAATTAGCAGTGGCAAGTTACATGAACCTAATTGATGGGGTGCTGGAAGACAACTTGATTGCGCTGTTGGTATAAGACCAATATCCACATCAACACCTTATCAATTAGTCTCAATTAGCAGTGGCAAGTTACATGAACCTAATTGATGTGGTGCTGGAAGACAACTTGATTGTGCTGTTGGTATAAGACCAATATCCACATCAACACCTTATCAATTAGTCTCAATTAACAGAGGCAAGTTACATGAACCTTACACAAATACCCATAAGATTCTGCCCAAAATTTATGATGAAATTTCTGCCTTCTCCCTTTCCATCTCTAAGTAGGCTTACAACATGACTAAGAAGGATTGTACAACTAAATGGAATAAATACAGCACAACCCCCTCCCCTTTAGGGTCATGGTCCTCTCTTCTTGGAAATGTGAGGGATTTTCCCATCGCACTTACAGTGGCCTCCTCTTTCTTCTTCATGGTGGCCCACTCTGTGGAGAGGAGAGAGTCTGCAGGTTTTGGAGAGCTAGTCCCTGAGGTATCTGATGTATCACCCACATCTATGGTGCCTGTGGACATAAGATAAAAAACCCCACCCCCACAAAAAAGCAGCAGTTAGAAATTGGACCATTATGCTTAAATTCTACTTACCAACTTTGCACACCTTTTAATATTGAGTTCTCAGTCTATGAAATAAACCAGAAAAAGTATAAGCCTTTTTTTTTTGCCTTCTGGCGCATAGCTCAGAATTTGCCTATCATGTACAGATTTTAAGGCGTGCTATAACTGTTCAAATGGTCACTAATTGGGTAATGTATTTTTACATGGGAACATGATAACAGCTGCAGCTACCACTATGCCTGCTGCCGCCTCAGCTGAATCACGTCCCCTGGTGGCATGCATGTTCCAGCTGCAGCAGGGCATGTCTGGGCAAGGAGGTGAGCTGACGTCAGAAATAGGTATATAAGGCAAGATGGACCAAGGGCTTGTCTCTAGTGCGAAACCATCTTATTTGCTAGTACAGCTAGGCGATAGTGAGTTTGTTTTGAGCTAAAGACGAGTAGGCACAGCTGTGTTAATAAACCAGACAATGTTTGCTGCATACCCAGCGTGATCAATGAACTTAACCAAGAGGGTGAGATTTGCTAATTTAAGATCCGGATGTCCTAGGCAGAATCGGACTTCAGATTTGGATTCAGCGCATGGTTTAGCATAGGACACATGGATTAGAGCAAACAGCAGACAATACTTATTTTGTGTGTGTGATGCAGTGATATTCTTGTCATTGCTGCTGTTGTTTATTCTTGTTGTTGTTATTAACCATAATATTAAATGAAGGATGGATATTCTAGTTCAAAACACCTGATGCTAATGATGACGGTCATACAATCCCCATCAATGAAATAAAAAAAATTCCAGATCCCGTCGATGCCATTTCCACATGGCGCTACAGGCTTTAAAAGAGCAGGATTCTCCCTAGGAGCTTCCTCCTTCCTCTTCCCCTTTACCTGGGGATGCGTGGCTTCTCGGGCATTCCACATCTGAGAAATCGAGCCCTTCCTCATGTTCCCAGGGAGCTTTATATGCTAGCTCCAGGTTGAGAAAATCCCAGAAGGGTCCTCTCGTGATAGTGCTCATGGGATCCTCGCCGGTACTACTTGGCTGCGGCTCTCCATCGGCCTGCAAAGAGGAAAGCATGGCCACATTCAAGAGCATGTCTACAGCACACAGTGATCACAGACTTTCAAGTTTACGTGGTTCTGGCCCCATGGGGTCCCAAGATCTGCAGTTTGGTGAAGCATCAGACTTCTCTGCTGAAGGGCTCTTCGTTCTGTCCACCCCTGAACCACAAGTATCCCCGATTTGCCGGGAAATCCCGTATTTCTGCACCCGTTCTTCCCCTTTCCCACCACCATCCCGCATTTCAACAGCGGGGAAAGGGGTTACAGCGCATGAGCGCCCATCGCAAATGGGCTCTGCGCATGCGCAAAGGGGTTCTGAGCATGCGCAAAGGAGTTTTTGCTGCACAAGCGCACCTGGGCCGGACCAGTTCCTGTATTTTCCAGAGCGGCGCTTGACAGGTATGACCACAATGTAGGGTTTCATAACCCTAAGGGGTTCCATAATTTTGTGCTCTGGAGCCATGACACACAGTGGGATCACACTGGTATGACTATGTAGCATTGCTCTTGAAGAGTGTGGCAGGAAGGGAGCAAATAAAGAATTGATGGAGTTAGAAAAAAATTAAAACATACCTTTTCTGTGGGGCGTGCAGGTCGAATGGTTAGGCTCCTGCAGAAGAACAGAAGTTGTAAAAACATAAATTCATATAAACAGAATAATAATAATACAGTGGTACCACACACAACAATTTTAATCCGTTTCATGGGGCTCGTTGTTGTACGAAACAATTGCTATACATGCATTGTATAGCGATTTTCCCTATGGGATGCATCGTACAACGTTTTTTTTTGCTAAGTGGTTTTTCCCATTGAAAAATTATTGTACGGTTTTTTTCCACAGGGAATTTTTTTTATGTGGGACACCATTTCCCACATAATTGTTATGTGATTTCATTGCTATACAGGGCAATTGCTGTATGAGGTTCCACTGTACTTGCATTTTCTAGCTTTTGATATGCTAGTTTGGCAGGAGCTGGGACAGAGACGGGCGCTAATTCCCTCATGCACTACCCAGGTCTCGAACTGCTGACTTGCCGGCCTTCCGGCCCGAGAACAATGCCCGAGAACAAGGCGAACCTCTTAACCACCACGGCCCCATGTAAACAGAGAGGATGAGAGAAGGGCCTATTTGGGAATGTCCAAGTTGACACATGTTAGTGCTTGGCCCCAAAACCTATTCTCTAATGCTCAAACTCAATATGCAAAGAAAAGAGTTCTCATAGACCACAAAGAATAGCAGCTTTTCATGTTGCCTGGTATCGTGGCCAAGCACAAAGATCCAAGGGTAATCCCCCAAATCTTCAGACAAAAAGAATCAGGCAGCAAGATATAGTAGAGCCCTGAGTTACGGAATTAATTCATCCCTCGAGGGTTTTTGTATCACGGAATTTTCTTACCTCGAAGCGCAGTTTCTTATAGGAACGCATTGAAAACCAAATAATCCATTCCGGAGGTCAGAAAAAAGTGATATTTTTTTTCCTGTTCCAAACTCTTAATAAAGCGCACTTTGGAATTTTCCGCCACATTTTCACCACTTTATAAAGAGATTTGAACAGAGAAAAGACTCCACCCCCACACTTTTTTCTGATCTCTGGAAGGGATTAATTGGTTTTCAAAGCATTTTCAACACTTCTGACAACGGCCTCTAGTGACCAGCTCTGGTAATGCACTGGACCCATCCCCGACAATCAGCTGTAAGCTCACCCGCCACCCAGCGTCTGTGCTGAAAACTCTGTGTTTGAGCTGCCAAAACACATCTAAAATACGATGCAAAATTCCAGAAACGGAGCATAAATGCTCTCCATACCCTCCCGCCGCTGTGGGAAACTGTGGAGGCTGCCAAAGCAGGTGTGTTTCCCATGTTTTTCTCTACTTACCTCTCTTCTAGGGCTTCTTCCACAGACTGAAGAAGGCTTCTGATTAGGGAAAGAAAAACAGGACATAAGTGACAATAAAACTATGCATCCTTCCCCTCTTGTTTTGACACTTCCTACTAAATTCCAAGTATAAGTCACCTACACAGAATCAAAATACAGTAAAACCCCGGATAACGACTGAATCGGATAACACTAAAATCGGATAACGATGTAAAGTTTTGAAAAAATTGTTGCGCCAGATAACACCATTTTAGTGTAAACAGCATGAAAAGGTAGATCACATCGCCCGTTTTGTGGGGGTGGGCAGCTGGCGTATGTGGTGCGAAAAGTTTGGAAACCCCTGCCTTAAAGAGTTCTTTTTCTTTATCCGTCTGGCGCAATACTTCAACATTAGTCACATGGTCAGCCCATGGCAGCCGCCTGCTTTTTAATAACTGCAAAGCAGGCAGAAATTCAACCAATGATGCCTTTCATATTTAGATTGGGGAAAACTGCAGCTGTTCAATTTTTGCTTAAAGGTAAAGGCGTCCCTTGCTTGAAAGCCAGTCGTATCCGACTCTAGGGTTCAGTGCTAATCTCTGTTTCAAAGCCGAAGAGCCAGCGTTGTCTGCTTCTGCAGACGTTTCCATGGTCATGTGGAAGGCATGACTAGACACTAGAGCGCACGGAATGCTGTTTACCATTCCCACCAAAGTGGTCCCTATTTATCTACTTGCAATTTCTTGCTTTTGAACTGCTAGGTTGGCAGGAGCTGGGACAAAGACGGGAGCTCATTCCGTCCTGCAGTACTCGGGAATCAAACTGCTGACCTTCCGCCTCCCAGTCAGCGTCTTAGCCACTGAGCAGTAAAAGGTGAAAATTTTGTTTTGCAGGAAAGAAATTTGGGATCCTGGATTTCCCCCCAAACCTTATTTCATGTCACCCCGGGTTCCTTACTCGCCATCTCCTAAAAGCATCCAGTTCTCCTCTTCCTCTTCTTTCTATAAAAGGAAGAAAACATAGCATCAATTTCATGGTCTCTGCAAATTTAAACTAATTACCGCACTTTTCTAGTTCCAATTTTTGCACTTCATAGACTGATGAAAAATTCAGGAACTCATACACTTTTGTGGCATTCTGATACCCCTAATAAATACCCGAATACTGCAGGATTGCAGTTCGAAAGCAAGAAATTGCAAGTACCGTCGATAAATAGGGACCACTTGGACGTTTTTAGCACTGAAAGAATTCACACCAGAGGCTGATTTGACGCTTGCAAAAAAAATGTTTACACCCTGATGAAGTACCGAAATACCGATTTACCGGAACGGTTTCGGCGTATTTGTTTATCATGGAGATTCCATAAGTTTAACTTTGAAACTTTGAATACAAGATGAAGTGAAGATTTTTACTTTTTGAAAATACTGCATGAAGTTATTTGAGTTTTGTCTCTGAATAAAAGAAGGCTTTATCACTGATATATATATTTTTGCCTTAAACGGATTATTTTCTCTACGTGTATACACCGTTTGGCCCACCCTTTCTCCTTCATAGCGATGCTAATGTCATAGCCCCAGGTAGGTCATCCGATTGTGACATCATCGTGATGTGATTGAGCTGGCTAATGTCACAGTCCCAGTTAGGGAGGCAATGGGGACACATATATGGGAAGGATAAGGGCGGACTGTGGACGGAGAAGCGGGACAGATGAGGGAAAAGAGAGACGGAGGAAGGGAGGCAGGAGTGACCCACATACACCCCGTGAGGTTTCCAAGTGGGAAAGTCTGGCCTACGGTAAGAAAAAAAAACCGAGTGAAGCCGGGTAATCAGCTAGTCTACATATACATGTACATTGTGCATGTTCATTTCCATGTGGACAACTTACCAGACTGCACCATGGCTCAGTTTCTTTCCTTAGAGGTGGACAGAATTTAACCTGATTCACTATGAGAAACCAAAAAAAAAAATGTTAGCCATCTGCTTAACTTGTTTGAGGCCATTCACATGAGAAGGGCGGGGCCAACATGAGCATCATTGTTCTCTGGAGAAGGGGACATGTAGTCCTCAGGCCACCTATCACCCTGTTAGCACTTTCATGCAGCCCGCCTCCTGCTACTGACAAATTCAGATCTCTAAGGGGCAATTCAACAATTATGTGATCCATTGGGGGGGGGGGAATTGACCCCTTCCCCCCAATGTAATCCGACTGTAATTTTAGCTCCAACCGCCTTCCTCCCTTTAAAATTACATAATCCAGAACTTTTGTATCGAAACTCTAATTTTTAGAGCTTTTCACCAGTGCCGCAATCAGGGAGGTGACAAGTAGGACTCCCGTCCAGGGCCCAGAGATGATGGGAAACAATCAATATGAGCATGTGCAAACAGACCACGCATGTGCAGAAAACCACGGGGGTTCCACTGTACTTACGTTGGATCTCTGCAAGGGTCCCTTCCGTTTGCCCATGCTGCCGATGTGAATGGATTTTATCTGGGAAAACTTCATAGGCCTGAATAAAAACAGCAAAACGCATTTTGAAATGCACGCAAGTGTTTCCCCTGCACATGGACGGGAAATACACTGCTGGCAACCAAAGGGCCGCATCCCGTTTCCTCAGCTCATTGGCAAACCCCCTTCCTTACACACACAAGGTCCCAGATTCAATCCCCACCATCTCCACAGGGTGCTGTAAACAGTGTTGGTGGGGACCCCAATTTGATTCCCAAGGGGGGACGCCCTGCCCCACCCAATACAAAACCTGTTGAGACCATACCTCAAAATCCCCATCGTCCAAGGCAGCAGTGACCAACTCAGGATTCGTGGCTTTATCCAGCAGTTCAATGACTAGGGTGCGGGCCAGTGGCTGAGAAACAAAGGGGTGCTGGCAGACAGAGAGAGGGGATGGGCAGAAAAGCAGACTCTTGTCAAAGGTCTTTTCCAAAACTGTCCGACACATTTCAGTTAACAAAAATGCAGCGACCAACATTTATGACACAGAATAGAATTAGAAAAGAATAGGCTGGCGATAGTGAACCTTTTAGAGCAGAGGTTCCCAACCTAAAGCCTGTGGGCCAGATCTGGCCTGCAATGCCAAATAATCCAGCCCCCACCCTCGCTCCAGCCACCGATGCCAGCAGAGTTGGCTGCCGACTCATTTGCAGCCATCATAAACGCATTTACGACAGCCGTAAATGAGTCTGCGGCCTTTGTAAACGTGTTTATGGTGGCCGTAAACGGGAGGGGGACATCCAGTCCGGCCCCCCTCAACTGTTTGAGGGAGCATAACTCAGCCTCCGGCGTGAAAAGGTTGAGATCCCTTTTTTGAGACTCTGTCCAAACAGAGGGGCGGGGTGAACTCTGTGCTGGGGGAGGGAGGAAGCACTCCCATTGGGCTGCTGGGCAGAGGGGCGGGGTGAACTCTGTGCTGGGGGAGGGAGGAAGCACTCCCATTGGGCTGCTGGGCAGAGGGGCGGGGTGAACTCTGTGCTGGGGGAGGGAGGAAGCACTCCCATTGGGCTGCTGGGCAGAGGGGCGGGGTGAACTCTGTGCTGGGGGAGGGAGGAAGCACTCCCATTGGGCTGCTGGGCAGAGGGGCGGGGTGAACTCTGTGCTGGGGGAGGGAGGAAGCACTCCCATTGGGCTGCTAGGCAGAAGGGCGGGGGTGAACTCTGTACTGGGATTACCGCATGCGTGCCGACAGAGAGGGTTCTGCGTGCCCCTTCTGGCACATGTGCCATAGGTTCGCCACCACTGGAATGGGCCATGGCCCTCTCCTTGTCCAGGTGGGATAGGTGTGTGCGGGTGTGGTTATCTATCAGTCCTGTCTAGCCACCTGTAACAACTTTTCTGCAACCGGACGTTTCTTGGGATTTTTGGTCAAGCAGAGTTTGACGAAATGGTGGAAATCTGTGGACCTGGAAGAAGAAAAAAAAAGGATGCATGACTGAGGGAGCGTGACCTGGCCCCCGGCTTTAAAAGGTTGAGAACTCCTGGTTTAGATATTCTACCAGAGGTTTGGTCAATGGCCCATCAGCCTATTCCCTGTACTCACCAACACACCTTCTCTTTTAGCTTGGGGGGCTGGAAACTGCCTTTTGACATCAGCACCAGGGCCCTGGATGAAGAAAATAAACCCAATAATGTGCTGTTTTCCATCACACGCATGCCTTCTTTGAACGAGGCTAAACGATCAAAGCTCTTGCTTTCCTTGGACAGCCAACAACTGATGTGCTGCGATGTCACAGGATGTTCAGAATGATCCACAAGAAGAGGAAAGCAAACATCATCCGTGTGACCCATGAGTAAATTCAAACAAATTCAGGAGGAAGGAAGGCGATACCTTTTATGGGATCACTTAAAAAGATCCCTTATGGCAAGCTTTTATGATTCAAAGATCACTTCATCAGGCAAATGAATATTCATGCCATGCTCTTCAGGCCAGGTAGAAGATGTGCTTAGATGTTCAGTGGGGACATAAGCAACAGATGACATTCTTCTATGAGCAGGAAGCCCAGTGTTTGTATACCAAATGCAAATGGTCCTCCTTTGAAGCTAAAGAGTTTTCTTTGTGGCCAGGGAAGGAGCAATTCAAACCCAGGGTCCCTCAGAATTGGGCAACACATTTACGTCACCCACTAGGCATGTCACATTAGTCCAAATCAGTCCACATCAGAGCCAATTAGGAATATTACATAGTGGTTGTTGTTGTTGTTGTTCAGTCGCACAGTCGATTCCGACCCTTTGCGACCCTATGGACCATCGTTCTCCAGGCGCCTCTGTCCTCCACCATCCCCCTCAGTCCTCCCAGCTCTGTGCCCATTGTGTCTACAATACCATCTATCCATCTCATCCTTGGCCTCCCCCTTCTTCTTTTGCCCTCCACCTTTCCCAACATCACGGCCTTCTCAAGTGAATCCTCCCTTCTCATTTGATGCCCAAAGTACTTTAGCCTCATCTTTACTATTTGACCTTCCAATGAGCAGTCAGTGTTGATTTCTTCTAAGATTGACCTATTTGTTCTCCTCGCTGTCCAAGGTACCCTCAAAACTCTCCTCCAACACCACATTTCAAAGGCATCTATTCTTCTGCGTTCAGCTTTCCTAATTGTCCAGCTCTCACATCCGTACATTACCACTGGGAATACCATTGCTTCGACTATTCTAATTTTTGTTTTCAAGGTGATGTCTCTGCTTTTCACTATGTTCCCCAGGTTTCTCATGGCTTGTCTCCCTAGAATCAGCCGCCTCTTTATTTCATGGCTGCAATCTCCATCTGCAGTGATCTTGGATCCTAAGAACGTAAAATCTGTCACTGCTTCTACTTCTTCCCCGTCTATTTTCCAGGAACTGATCGGGCCTGTTGCCATTATCTTGGTTTTCTTGATATTGAGTCTCAAGCCAGCTTTTGCACTCTCTTCCTTCAAACCGATCAGGAGATTCTTTAGGTCTTCCTCACTTTCTGCCATTAGGGTGGTGTCGTCTGCATATCTCAGATTGTTGATGTTTCTCCCAGCAATTTTGATCCCATATTGTGATTCCTCCATCCCTGCATTGCGCATTATGTGCTCTGTGTATAAGTTGAATAAGCAGGGTGACAGAATGCAGCCTTGCCTTACTCCTTTTCCTATTCCAAACCACTCTGTCATTCCGTGTTCTGTCCTAACTGTTGCTTCTTGGTTCATGTACAGATTTCTCAGAAGGCATATGAGGTGCTCTGGTATTCCCATCTCTTTAATCACTTGCCACATCTTGTTGTGATCCACACAATCAAATGCCTTAGTGTAGTCAATAAAGCAAAAATAAACTTGTTTCTGGTATTCCTTTGTTTTCTCCATGATCCAACGTATGTTGGCAATGTGGTCTCTAGTCCCCCTGCCTCTTCTGAAACCTGCCTGCACCTCTGGTAATTCTCTTTCCACATGCTGCTGAAGTCTATCCTGTATTATCTTGAGCATCACCTTGCTGGCGTGTGGGATGAGCGCAATTGTTCGATAATTTGAACATTCTTTGGCATTGCCCTTTTTTGGGATTGGAACATATACTGATCTTTTCCAGTCCTGTGGCCACTGTTTTGTTTTCCAAATCTGCTGGCATATTGAATGCAGTAATTTGATGCCATCATCTTTTAGAGCTTTGAAAAATTCAACTGGGATACCATCATCTCCACTAGCTTTGTTGTTTGCAGTGCTCTTTAGGGCCTTTCTGACTTCACTCTCCAGGATGTCTGGCTCAGGTTCAATTTCTTCATCATTGTGACTATCAGGAGTGTTGAGTTCCTTTTTGTAGAGTTCCTCTGTGTACTCTTTCCATCTTTTCTTAATCTCTTCTGCATCAGCTAGCTCCTTTCCGTCTTTGTCCCTTATCATGTTCATTTTTGCTTTAAATGTTCCCTTGATTTCCCGGATTTTTTTGAAAAGATCTCTGGTTCTGCCTCTTTTGTTGTTTTCTTCCATTTCTTTGCACTGTTCTTTTAGATAGTTTTCCTTATCTCTCCTTGCTTTTCTTTGAAATTCTGTGTTCAAATGATTGTATTTTTTCCTTTCTCCTTTGACTTTTGCGTTCCTTCTTTCCTCTGCTATTTTAAGAGCCTCATCAGACAACCACTTTGCTTTCTTACTCTTCTTTTCTTTTGGTATGGTTTTCTTTGCTGCTTCCTGCATGATGTCCCTCATCTCTGTCCATAATTCTTCTGGCACTCTATCTATTGAGTCTAAGCCATTGAATCTGTTCATTACATAGTGGAAGTATGTCAAATCTGTAATCCTATTGCACTGGTGTTTATTTATTGATTGATTGATCAATTTCTATACCGCCCACTTGGCCATGGCCAACAATCATAAATAAAAACATAGGAGGAGGAGAGTCAGCTGGCCCAGTTGCTTGCCGCCGGCTCCGATCTGGAGTTTGAGCCTGACGAGGACCTGTTGCCAGTCCCTCAGGCCTCGGCCAGCCCAGATCAGGATGTGGAGCAGGAGGACATGGACCTGATATCTGACCCGTGGGCCATAGTTTGGACACCCCTGCTCTAAAGTGGGAAAAAATGAGGGGCTAGGAAATAAATGGTAAAAACTATTAATTCCTGCAACTTTTCCCAGTTTCCCCCATCACCCATGGAGACAGAGGTTGTGTTCAAGAGAACTTGGAAAAACTTCCTTTTTTGGACTACAATAACCAGAATCCTCCAGCCAATCGAGAGCTCTAATCCCCAAAGAGGACTTTCCAAAGCACACCTTTTCAAGCTAAAATCCTCCACCTTACCTCATTGGGTGCAAGTCAAATAGGGGTGGTTGAAGCTCTGCCAGTTCTATGGCTGTGATGCCCAGAGCCCAGATGTCACAGAGGTGGTTGTAGCCGCCTTTTTTCTCTACCGCAGCCACTTCTGGGGCCATCCTGGCAGAAAGGATGAGAGGTGTGAGAGGCTAGGACCCAGCGAAGCTCTTTTCCTACCACCCATATAATCCCTACCAATCTCCCATGGCTGTTTAACTCCCAATTCTTCAAGCATGTGAACTTAATGTGCATAAATACGGCATTTGCTGAGAAAGAACACATGTAAAAACCTGTTTGAACTCCCAGTTCTTTAAGTGAAAAACCTGTGCAAAAAAACCTGTTGACATCTGCCAGAGTTTAGATCAGGGGTTCCCAACCTAAGGCCCGCAGGCTGGATCTGGCCCAGAACACCATTTCATGTGGCTCTCACCCCTCCAAGGGCATTTGAGGAACAAAATGGCCACCCCTTTGAAGCTGTTGGGACAAAATGGCCACCCCCCATCGTGCAGGCAGGGCAAAATGTGAGTGTGACCTGCCCCCGGCTTGAAAAAGGTTGGCAACCTCTGTTTTTGATTCTGTTACACTTAGTCATGTGAATGTCTGCTTTTACTCTGTTGAATAATTTTTATGCCTCTTTTATGCTATAGTAGCTGATTACCCGGCCTTGCTCGGGTTTTTTCTTTTCTTTAAAGGAAGTTTACAGTAATTCCTCTAAATATGGAGTACAGTAGCTAAATGGGAAATAGAGACCAGAATCCTATCAGCTATGTCCGCTGACCTGCTAGTGCCTGCTAGAGTAGATCCCCAAATCTGTCGTATTTACATTAAAGATTGACTCAGCATTCAGTAACTGGTTCAGTGGATAGGACGAGAAATTGGATTTATTGCAAAATGTTTTTGACATTGTTTTACTGCCATCAGAACTGCATTCTGCCCAGGAAGCCTGTTGAAAAGATCATTATTATACAGCCAACCAAATGACGACTGGGTTTGGTTCACTGAATATTGGATGATTCCCAAAGACCTAAGTCATCCATAAGTCTTTCTTTTTAAAAAATGTACCTAAAAGATAAAGATGGTTTCCTAGGTCTTTCGGTATTGCACCTAAAGCACCAATTACAATTGGAACAATTGTAGTTTTCTTTTGCTATAATTGCTCGTCTTAATTTTTAAGGAAGCCAGTGTGCTGGGTCAGCAAGATTGTTCCCATACTCTAGAAAAGGAGATCGAGGCAGGGAATGATTTACCCACAGCCACTTAGTTTATTTGGGGCAGAGGGGATACTGCACTGTACACGCAAAAATCTACAGATGACTATAACAGCAGCAATACTAGTTGAGAGGGGGTGGGAGGACGGGAGAGAAGTCATGTTGCATTACCAGTAAGGGGTTCCGATAAAGGATTTCCGCTTGGCCACCGATGCCGTCAGTTCTGCAGAGACCCCAAAATCCGCTGTGGGCAAAGAAGGTAGGGTATGGTGTGAGAAAAGTAAAGAAACTATCTTCCTTCCAAGTGGGGCACGGGTATGAGGAGAACCCCCTGCTATGAGGTATCACCTCCCTTCCGCAACTGTTTGATTGTATGAATAATAATGATGATACTGAATTCCCTATCATTATTGTACTAGTGCATACCTGTCAAGTTTTGGATTTGAAAATAAGGGAAGTTTCCCGGTCAAGTCAGGAAACTTGACAGCTATGCTTATCCTGTGCTGCCCTCCATTGGCAGCATTAGGGCATTGCAGTCTAACTAATATGGGAAGATGGTGAGAAAGAGGATAAAATACGGGAGTTTCCCGGCCAAAATGGGATACTTAACAGGTATGTACTAGTGCAGCAGGTATCACTCAGTGGGTTAGAGCACCCGGCTGCAAACACGGGAGCAAATTTTTTGTTCTTTTGACCGGATCGGTGAAAACAACATTTAGTGCTGCCCTGAGCTCCTAAATCAAAGAGTTACTACAGGTTATCTGGGGAGGATTTTTATCTCTCTTTCACATACACATGCATGTACACACACACATTAAATAAAACAGAAGGGAAAATTTGGGAAAGGTAATTAGCGGAGGAGGTTTTGACAGAGATGATGCAACAAGAGGGGAAGGTGGGATGGGGTTAGGGTTACTCTCTAAACTGACCAAGTTTCACATCCCCGTTGGCTGTAAGTAGGATATTGGCTCCCTGAAAAGAAAAGTAAGCAAAGTTTATTTTAAAAAAGAAAACCAAGACGGCTTTTCCGGGGGGGGGGGGGGGGAGAGAGAGACACTCAACATCCCAGTCCTCCAAAGTTTACAGAAATGCCCCCAAAATATCATATCAATGTGGATGATGGAAGCTAGGTTGACCCAGCTCACGAATCCATGAGAAAGATCTCACCTTAACGTCTCGGTGCATTTTTCCTTGAGTGTGTAGATGATGGAGGCCCTGAGGAAAAGTAATAAAGTGTTATCATTTATCTCCTAGCACACTTCACCAGCTGGACTATAACACCTATCTATCTATCTATCTATCTATCTATCTATCTATCTATCTATCTATCTATCTATCTATCTATCTATCTATCTATCTATCTATCTATCTATCTTCTGTCTGTCTGTGTCTGTCTATCCATCCATCCATCCATCTACCTATCTATCAAGTTCCAACTATTACAATTCAATATCTATCTATCTATCTATCTATCTATCTATCTATCTATCTATCTATCTATCTATCCATCCATCCATCCATCCATCCATCAAGTTCCAACTATTACAATTCAATATCTATCTATCTGTCTGTCTGTCTGTGTCTGTCTGTCTCTGTCTGTCTATCTATCTATCCATCCATCTACCTATCTATCAAGTTCCAACTATTACAATTCGATATCTATCTATCTATCTTCTGTCTGTCTGTGTCTGTCTATCCATCCATCCATCCATCTACCTATCTATCAAGTTCCAACTATTACAATTCAATATCTATTTATCTATCTATCTATCTATCTATCTAATCTATCTAATCTAATCTATCTAATCTATCTAATCGCATTTTTACCACCACTGCCTTGCCAAGGCGACTCCGGGCAACTTACCCATAACAATAAAATTTCACAGAAACATTTAAAAACATTTTAAAATAGACTTTTTAAAGTTACAAAAAATTAAAAAATACTTTAAAATTTTCTTTTGAAAATGCCCTCCAATACCACATAACAAAGCTGCCAGAAACTGGCAGCCGAGGCAGTACCTAGACAAGCCAACCCAAGGTGGCTCCCCCACCCCCCCAGCCACTCCCCCACACCCGCTGTGCAAGCCAGATCTTAAGGCTCTTGTGGAAGGATAAAAGCTCTGCCTGGAGGCGAAGTTCAGTCGGCAGGAGGCTCCACAGGGCCTGGGCGGCAGATGGAACTATAAGAGAGCCCCTCCGGTCCGTTTTAGTGGGGCTGGCAGATGTCCTTGGGGCGATGCGGTCTCTTAAGTACCCTGGTCAATCTTAGAAGAAATCAACCCTGACTGTTCATTGGAGGGACAAATAGTGAAGATGAAGCTAGAGTACTTTGGACATCAAATGAGAAGGGAGGACTCACTTGAGAAGGCCTTGATGCTGGGAAAGGTGGAGGGCAAGAGAAGAAGGGGGTGTCCAAAGATGAGATGGATAGATGGCATTGTAGACACAATGGGCACAGAGCTGGGCGGGCTGAGGAGGATGATGGTGGAGGACAACAGAGGGGCCTGGAGGAAAATGGTCCATGGAGTCGCAAAGGGTCGGAGTCGACTGTGCGACTGAACAACAACAACCAACACCTTGAATTGCACCTGGAGGCGCACCGGCAACCAGTGCAGCTGGCAATCTATTTTTATCTCTCCATGCATGATTTTTTCCGCCCCAGTCATGTGCGCTTCCCCCACACACACTTCTGTTCTCAACTCAACAGCACTGCCAGTCATCATCTTTCTCTCCAGAGGACAGGCAGGCAGGTCACCCATCATCCCACCCCCCCACACACAAAAAGCCTATGACCTATATTCCCTTCCTGCCATTTAGCAGTTTCTGCTCCAGGAAGAAGACAAGCAGGGCAGCACAGAAAAACAGGATTTCCTTTAGAAGGCGTGGAATGCCTGAACAAAACTGAACAGCGACAGGGCGAGGAGATGGAGAGAAGGATAAAACAAAGGACACCCATTTTATTTAGATGAACAGAAATAGAAATCTGTGGGAACCTAACCGAGAAACTGCGCCACCAATTCCACATTTCAACTCTGGTTACTCAATGAGAAATCGGGACACAAAAAAACCCCCACAACTCGTCTCTTGCACATGTGCGCCAAGGAAACCTTTGGCTCATTGATATCTCCCACCCTGTGGGCTGTGGTGGCGCCGTGGTTAAGAAGCTCGCCTTGTTAGCTGGAGGGCCGGCAAGTCGGCAGTTCGAGATCTGGGTACGGATTGAGCGTCTGTCTCTGTCCCAGTTCATGCCAGCCTAGCAGTTCGAAAGCAAGACATTGCAAGTGGATAAATAGGGACCACTTTGGTGGGAAAAGATCTTGGGGACATGAAAGGAGCCTCGTCTGGGCATCCCCGAGCAGAATTGTCTCCAGCAAAAATCCTTTCAACTCAGTATAATGTCTGACACAAAATTATTATATTATTATCATCATCATCATCCTGGGGAATGGGTCTATGGCAACAAGCACCATGTCAGACAAACCTCTGAATGAATCCTGCCTCCTAATTTTATATTTTTGCAAACACGCCCTGTCCAAAAGTAAGGGAAATAACGGTACTTCAGAACCAAATTTTGCCTCTGGTGCACCCAAGCATCATGCGCAACGATTTCAGCATTCACCTCCACCTGGGGAAAAATAATGCAGACACCAAGGCCATATAGACACAAGCACCGAGACGCTGGCCCACTCACCTGGAGAGTCTCCCGACAAATGTAGGCAATCTGTTTTTCTGAGAGGGGGCCGGTGGCTAGAAGAGAGAAACAGAACTCATCTGCACCAGATGTAGCTGCCCACTTGCTTTCTGCCACCACCACTGACCAATAAAACCGCAGATGCGTGACTAGGAAAAGCAAGTTTTCCCCTTTGTATTTGGCTCCCAGGATCCTTACACTGAAGCTCTATGGGCAGAGTCCATAGGGGTTTGTTGTGCGTGCGTGTGAACCTTCTGATTCAATGAAGACAAGCTTTCTGATCCATTAGTGATTTCATGTGCCTTCCTCTGTAGCATGTGCCTCACGTGAAGAACTGACGGGAAGCAGATTTGGGAACACAGAATCATGCACAATACAAGAATGGGGCAGAACTCTTGGCAAACTCAAGTACGAGGCGATCCGAACATAAGGCCATCCGAATATAAGCCAAGGCACTTAATTTAGCTCAAGTGGTTAAGACGCTGACTGGAAGCCAGCAGTTCGATACCCGAGTACTGCACTATGGGATGAGCGCCCATCTCTGTCCCAGCTCCTGCCAACCTAGCAGTTTGAAAGCAAGAAATAGAGTTGGATACGACTGGCTTGCCTTCATCTAATTTTTACCAGAGAAACCAGGAAAATTGATTGACTCGAGTATAAGCCGAGGGTGGGAAACTCAGTAACTACTAGTGCGCAGGAGAAAGGGAGGGAAAGAAAGAAAAGAAAAGAAACCACAAGCCCTGCCATACAAGGAGGTGATAGGAGAACGGATGGGTGAAGAAGGAGCTCTCTCGCCTGGCCCAACCCCAGTGCCAGTCAGATGACTCGAGTATAAGCCGAGTCTGCTTTTTCCAGCACATTTTTTGTGCTGAAAAAAATTGGCTTTTACAGTACTCGAGTATATACGGTAGGTAAGAACGTTCCAGAATGAGCCTCTGCCAAGCCTCGAGAGCCTTTTGTGTGAGTCACCAAGACCACAGATGAGAATCCTGAATCTCCCACCACCTAGCTCCATAACTGGATTACGATCCCACATCCCTTCCTTCACGTTTCTCCTTCAAACTCTGTGGGAGTGGAGTGGATGCATTTCAACCTTATTAACGTCCTGTCCTAATTGTCTTCTCCCACACCCCTCTCCACCCAAGCACAAAATCCACAGACAAGAAAAGAGGAAGTAACTCTGCCTGGCGGAAAGATTTCCTATTTAGTGAAGGCGTTGCAACACTGTGGTTGGAAGGTGGTGTGGCTGGAGGGAGCGTCTCAAAGTCTCTGCACTCATGGAAGAGTAGGCCTGCTCTCCAGTTCATCACCACGACTCTCTCCCACTCTCTATTGCCCTGGTCCGTGTCATTGTCCACCACAACTTGATGTCAGCTCACTGACTTGGCCAGACATGCCCGGCCGCTGCTGGAACATGCATGCCACCAGGGGACATGATTCAGCTGAGGCGGCAGCAGGCATAGTGTAGCTGCAACTGTTATAATGTTCCCATGTAAAAATACATTGCCCAATTACTGAACGTTCGAACAGCTATAGCACGCCTTAAAATCTGTACATGCTAGGCAAAATTCTGATTTGGAATTAGCACACTCGATATCATGAAAAATCACATGTGTTATTCCCAGTATCAAAACCATTGTTGTGCAGTGAATCGTAACACCAAATTAGGACACTATGAGTATTTCAGCCAATGTTCCCCAAACATCCCTGGAATGAACTGGGCAGAAACTTACCATGGTAGATCTCCTGCAAGGAACCCCCTCCACAATATTCCATGCATATCCATAGCCGGTCATTCCTACAGCGCAATAAAACATGAAACTAGAGTAACTCCAGGCAGGTCTTGATTTTAAACTTTAAGAACAATTTCTGAAACAGAGATGGGCAACTGCCAAGGGCGAAGGGTTATCTGGCTCTCCCTCAGCATGATAGGAAACGCAACCCATCACAACTTCCATGGCGTTTAAGGTTTGCACCACAGCCCTGAAGATAATGGCAGAGAGTTTCAGTGGTTCAGCTGTTGTATGACAGCCCAAACTGTTGATGTTGTGAGCTCTATCCTGACAAGACTCAAGGTCGAATCAGCTTTCCATCCTTCCAAGATTAGTAAAATAAGTCCCTAATGTGCTGGGGGCAAAACATTGGGTTGGTGGGCCCCATTGCTAGCAGGGCTCTACATAGATAAGTCAAGTCACATTCCAGCTGGGTGGGAACTTTCTATTATAATCCCCATATATAAAAAAGGAAATAAAGAAGCTTTCCCCCACATTTTAAACCAATAAACCTTACTGACATTAAAGCTAAGATGTATGCAAAGCATATTTTGGATAAAATAGAGGGACTGGGATGCTTGAAAAGAAAAAAAATATTAGCAGAAGAACAGCCATGTTTAGAGATGGATATTCGTACTTCAGACTATTGTTTCGTTTCACACTTCACAGGGTAAACATGCATTTACGTCTTTCATAGACTTCAGGACAGCATTTGTTTCTAATCGATATAAATAAAACGGAAAGGTACGTCCATGTGTCCCGAATGCGTTACCACGCCGGAATTTGACATCCATGCTGCCTGTAGGTTCTGGGAGTTTTAGTCCCAGAATTATTTCCTCCAAAATATTCCACATATTATTATTTTTGCTATGACAGACTCATTTCCAAAGAGCTGTGGCTTGCTCTGTACTGGTCCCACATGCTGTCCCAAAGAGCTGAGCCCTAGTCTCTCACCTGAGGTAGCTGCCAAAATATGTCACCACGTTAGGGTGGCGACATTCCCTGAGAGTGGTGATCTCTTGCTGCATGGATCCAATGTCATCCCCTGGGAAGACAAAATGGAAAGAAGAGGTTTTTTATTCCAAGCAGGATTTCCTCCCCTACTCACTGAATAATAATTACATGCCGTCAAGTTGGTCTTGACTTGTAGCAATGGTTACAGATTTTTTCCTACATATACTCAGAAATGGGTTCCTATTCCCTTCTTCTAGGGGTGCTTTGGAACAGCGAACGAATGCATGTTCATTAATTGATTAGTCTTACGACCTTATCAATAACATAACAGAAGAATTAAAGTCTGTGCAATGGGGTGCAATAAAATACAATATGTACACACCTGAGCTAATTTTAAAAGGAATGTAGACTGGAGAAGGTGATCTTTTCCCCACCAAAGTGGTCCCTATTGATCTACTTGCAATTTCTTGCTTTCAAACTGCTAGGTTGGCAGGAGCTAGGGCAGAGGTGGGTACTCACTCCGTCATGCAGTTCCTGGGTCTCAAACTACCGACTTGCTGGCCTTCCAGCTAACAAGGCGAACTTCTTAACCGCAGCTGTATTGCTCACAGAAGTATCCAGCCAGCATAATTTTGAATTATGCAGTTTCACATTTGAGTCGTTGGTTCATGCAGATGTCATGAACTCGGAGCTAGTCTTACCTGGATCAATTTTCACGATCTTAACGGCCGCCATCTCCCCAGTCTCTGTGTCATGAGCCTGTAAAGGTGTAAAATTCAAGGATTATGGGTTAGTGGTTTGTAGAAAATATCGTTTTCCATTCCACAGGTCTTAAGTTGGGAACCTCTGGACTAAGCATTTGGGGTATCTTCAAGAGCAGAAAAATTGTCTTCTGTGCATATAATATAGTCTTACTATCAGCAGGGAAAAGAGATGGTTGGTGCATTTTCTGCCTATGTGCCACTCTGGTGCTGAGCAACCTGATTTGTGCGAGTGAGTTTGTGAGACTGCTGTTTTCTGCTCTGCCTCGGGCAGCAAAAAAACTGGGTCAACCTTGCTTACAAGCCTTGTTCCACAGCCATCTGCAGAAGCAAAGCCTGGAGGGACTCATTTGCAAATGGTTCATCATCATCACACGTTTTGACCAAGATCAGCCCGAAACAGCAATGATTCCAGCAAAGGAAATTCCACATACACTTTCCCAAAGGCCAGTCACGCTTTTGGCAGTCATGGGGCCAACCTATGCGCTAGCAAGGAAACTGCAACATATTTATACTGTAAGTACCCTCTCCCTTGCTCACATACACATAGAGTATGTACATGTACTTGTGCATGTGGATAAGGGACAATGGTGGCTCAGTGGTTAAGAAGCTCGCCTTGTTAGATGGAAGACTGGCAAGTCGGCAGTTCGAGACCTGGGCACTGCATGACCGATTGAACGCCCGTCTCTGTCCCAGCTCGTGCCAACCTAGCAATTGCAAATAGATCAATAGGGACTGCTTTGGTGGGGAAAAGATCTCGGGGACATGAAAAGAGCCTCATTCGGGGAAACACATTCGGCCAAACACAGATGCATCAGATAATGCTAAGAGAGCGTTATCCGGTGCACAAATTTTTTTTCTGAAAGTTTGCATCATTATCCGATGCATTCATTATCCGAGGTGTTACTGTATTTTTATTCAGTGGCGCCGGCCAACTTGGTTTCCTTTCAGCGAGATGGGCAAGAGCTGGCAGGCAAAGGCCATTCCTGCCTAGTAATGAGCTAACTTCCTGCCCTTCTTGCGCATCAGGCTGTTAGCCAAAAGGATGTCAGCATGTGACGGAGACACACACAGAGAAAATACCTCTTAGAAGCTTGAACTCCCTGCAGAGGGAGGCGCGGATGTTTGCAGTTTACACAGAATTATTTATGCAGTGTTTGGCTCCTAAATTAGTCTGCGGTTGAAGGGAAGTCTAACCAGTTTGGAGATGTGCTCCATCCTTTATTTTCCTAACCAAAATAAAACAAAAACTAAGAGCAAGGGATTGGTTTCCGCATGGGTCCCACGGCTCATGTGCTTCAGAGATACTTTTAGGTAACTTTTTCACAACTGACAAATAACCATGTTTACACCAAAATAAAGTCTTAAAGGCGCCGCAGTGCGCGCGCAGAAAGAGCCGCCTTGAAGAATGTGGCACTATATTTTTGAAACATAATCGGGCGCACTCTGGTAACGGCCACCTTGTGTTGCCAGCTAATCTTTCCAACACTAGGGTCAGGCGGAAGGAACTGCAGAACGAACTCACCAAACGGTGCCTTCGTTTTGGCAGTTGCGCATTTGGCCAAGACACGGGAGAAGAAGTAATCGTTCTTCTGCTTTGTTCTTGGTTTTATTGTTTCGAAACAGACTGACACATTTACTTCTCCCAAAAAAGTTTCCTTTTTGTTTTATGTTTTGCTATGTTTTATTTCACTATACAGTATTTTCATTTCTGTTCTGTTATTCCAATGGCTGTGGTTCCAATGTGCAGTGGTACCTCAGGTAAAGTCTGATTCGGATAAAGACCGATTCGGATAAAGTCGCGGTTTTCATGCACATATGATGCATCGCATGAACCAAGAATGCAAGATAAATAATATGAGAATCAATAAAGAGAAGATTGATAAAATGGCAATTGGAAAGAAACAACATACTTTCAAAAAAAAAAAGTTGGAAATAGAGGGAACAAGTATAAAACAAGTAGCCGAGTTCAAATACCTAGCTTTTCCCTGTCATAAAACTGTAACAGGGCATGATGAATAGTTGTGCATGATTAATTATCTTTCTTAGCAACATCTTCTTTATTGCTAAAGGTTGTTTACAAACAGCTTGCCAATCCTTTTATTCAAAGATGCTCATAAAGGACTTTTGACTTCACATCGCACCCTTCTATCACATTGAGTATATAAAGCATCCTTTTGTAATGATTCTAAAACTACTGATATAAAATTCTACTAAATAGTAAATGAATAAAGTTTAAACAAATGTGCTTAAGTGAGTGTACTAACTAAGGCATAAGGATAAAAGTGAGAAAGTAAACGTTAATATCACATAAGAATAATATAGCTTCTTTGTGTTGCAAGTATGCTGCATGTAGGCATATATAAAAACTATCACGTTACTATCATGTGTATAAATGCTTGCTACAATATCATTGTGTTGCATAGTATCTCTTAAGAAACTATAAACCACAATTCTTTTACTGTTTCCTAAAGGAGATACAATGAGGTAGTTTCCTAAAGTAGATATAGTAAGATACAATATGTTTCAGGTGCAGTGCATAGATATAGAAGGAATAAATGCTATGTGTTAAATGCAATATATTTCTATAGTTATAATGGATATACAGGTGAAACTTGGAAAATTAGAATATCGTGCAAATGTCCATTCAGTTCAGTAAATGCAACTTAAAAGGTGCAACAAATATATGAGATAAACTCATTACATGCAAAGCAAGATAGTTCAAGCCTTACTTTGTAATAATTGTGATGTTCATGGCGTACAGCGTACATGAGATTATGTGATGATGATTATGGGGTACATGAGATTGTGGGGTTGGCGTTTTCATAAGCTGTAAGCCACAAGCATCAATATTATAACAAAGTATGGCTTTGAACTATTTCACTTTGCATGTAATGAGTGTATCTCATATATTTCTTTCGCCTTTTAAGTTGCATGAACTGAATGAACATTTTGCATGATATCCTAATTTTCTAAGTTTCACCTGTACATATTTATTAAAAATCAGTCCCCATCAGTATCGTGTCTTTATTATTTATTATCCGTCTATTCTGAAAACGGTGGGTGAATGTTTTAAAAACATAATATGAAATGCAACCAAAATTAAGAACAGCTACAAAAGGCATCAAAGCTCACAGCCGCGTTATTTTATTTATTTGTATTTAACCTTCGCCTTTCACCATAACAAGACGTTAAAGACGGCTAACAATGACAAAGTGCAAACAGAAAACCGTAACATGAAAACAAACATATTACTGACATCAAAGCACAATGGGGAACAACATGGGAAACACCCAACCACTTCAACAACAAATCTGCAGATGTTTCTGTGGACATGTGGCAGGCATGCCTAGGCACAGGAGCGCATGGAACAAGACAGGAGCTCACTCCATCATACAACATGCATGCCATCAAGGGACATGATTCAGGTGAGATGGCAGCAGGCCTAGTGGTAGCTGCAACTGTTATAATGCTCCCATGCAAAAACACATTACCCAATCACCATTTGAACGCCTTGAAATCTGTACGTGATAGGCAAATTCTCAGTTCAGATTGGGAATCAGCGCACTCGATATCATGTAAATCACATGTGTTATTCCCAGTTGCAAAATCGTTGTTGTGCAGTGTAATATATGTGCCAGTTGAGAAACCCAAGCCTGAGGCCTACTCTCAGCCTAGATTGCATGTACAAACCTCATGCAAACTCATGGGCATTTCCTACTGAAAGCCAGTCTTAATTGAGGGTCAGGCGACAAGAACCGTAGAATGAGCTCACCAAAAGCTGCCTTCACTTTGGCCTAGACATGGAAGAAGGGGAAGAACTGAGGACGGACAGCTTTCAGTTGTGGAATTAAAAGCCTCAATAGATGCCATCATGTTTGGATCCAGTACAAGAGCTGATGCAATACTGGATAAGTTGTGACAGATCCCTGTACCAACAATCAGCCTCCCTTGGCTGCGTGCACGCGCGCACATGCACAACACAACCCCTTGGCTGCTTTTCAAGTACTGGCTATGGCATTATGGGAATCTTAGTCCAAATACGGGGCTGCGGTGGGCCAGTGGTTAAGAACCTCACTTTGTTAGCTGGAAGGCTGGCAAGACAGCAGTTTAAGACCTGGGGACTGCATGACGGATTGAGCGCCCGTCTCTGTCCCAGGACATGAAAGGAGCCTCATTTGGACATTCCCCGAGTGGAGTTTCTTCCGCAAAAAATAAAAATCCTTTCAACCCAGAATAATTTATGATACAAAATTATTATTATTATAGTCCAAATACATCTGGGACGTGCCAGGTTAGAGAAGTTTGCTCTCTCCATTCAGCCCTTTTCTTCTTGGGCTACTACTAAAATAATAATAATAATAATAATAAAGTTCTAGCCATTGAAAAAAGGAGACCACGAATGCGCATTTCATGTCTCTTCTGCCCACCGCAGCAGCTAGCCTTTCCCAAAGTGGTGCAAATCAAAATCACTTGGCTCTGTTTCCTTTCTTAAGTGTGCCGTAGTAATTACCACCGTTGCCAGATCAATCCCCGCCAGACTCTCTGGCACATATTTAAAGATTTAAAAAAGGAAAAGGGGAGGGGGGAAAAAGACACCACAGGCTGTTTTAGCAACACACAGAGGCTGAGATGAAAGCCGAAAAGTGCCGCGAGGACAACCGCAACAGACAGAGGCACATACAGACTCTACATTTATACTTCTTTGCCATAATGTGCTCTCAAGTCATAATGTGCTCTCAAGCCAGTCCTATGCGACTCTAGGGTTCGGTCGGTGCAGATCTCCGTTTATAGCCAAAGAGCCATGGTTGTCTGCGACTGCAGATGTTGATGTGGCAGGCACGACTAGACGCAAGAGCACATGGAACGCCGTTACCATTTCCCTGCCCATGTGGCCCCTATTTATCTACTTGCAATTTCTTCATTTACAACTGCTAGGCCGCTAGTGGCCTAACCTTGGCGCTCCAGCTGTTCTTGGGACTTCGATGATCAGAATCTCAAGCCGACACTCGTGCCGGTCAGGGCGTCTGAAGTTCCAGAACAGCTGGTCTTGAACTGTCGACCTGCTGGACTTCAAGTCATCAAGGTCAGCGTCCTAACCACTAAGCCACCCCAGGCCCTCGTTTCTGAATTGGGGTAACCCTAAAAGGCATGCAAGCTGTTCAAGAAGCTATCTTGGCTCCCCATTCACCCCCAAGGATGGGTTTTCACAGCCAAACAAAGATGTGAGCCCGGGTCTTCTAACCTGCCAACCTAGCAGTTCGAAAGCAAGAAATTGCAAGTAGATAAATAGGGACCACTTTGGTGGGAAGGTAACAGCGTTTTGTGCGCTCCGGTGTCTAGTCATGCTTGCCACATGACCACGGAAACGTCTGCAGAAGCAGACGGCGCTGGTTCTTTGGCTTTGGAGCAGAGATGAGCACTGAACCCTAGAGTCGGATACCACTGGCTTTCGAGCAAGGGGAAACATTGACCTTGACTAACCAGGGACCACTGAAAAGATCTTGGGGGACATGAAAGGAGCCTCATTGGGGCATCACCCGCTGAGCAAAAAAAAATATCCTTTCGACCCAGAATCCTTTCTGACATGAAATTATCATTATAGGCAAAGGCAAAGGCCACCCCTTGCTCGAAAGCCAGGCGTATCCGACTCTAGGGTTCAGTGCTCACCTCTGTTTCGGAGCCGAAGAGTCTTGCTTCCTGCAGACGTTTTCCGCGGTCCTGTGGCAGGTGTGAGTCGATGCCGGGAGCGCACGGAACGCTGTTACCTTCCCCACAGAAGTGGTCCCTATTTGTCGACTTGCAATGTCTTGCTTGCAAAAGAAGTCACGGTGCGCCACCTCCTCCTCCTCCTCACGTCTCAAACCTCAACCCAGACGCCCAGGGTGGATGTGGGGGTGGTGGTGGACCATGGGTGGTGGTGGGGCTCCCTCCCACCTTCCCCAAAGATGCCCACCGTAGGGAGGCAAGAGCCCAGGAGGGCTGGGGAGTCTCCCCACCCCATGGCAATGCCCTTCCCCGTCCTTCCTCCTCCTCCACCCTGGCCTTCCTCTCCCCACCCCACTGGGTCCGGGTGGTGGTGGTGGTGTGCGCACCTTGTAGACGTCGCCATAGGTGCCAGAGCCGATGCGCTGGAGCAGCTCGTAGCGGCGTCGCGGGTCCTGCAGGGAGACGTCCCGGAGGACACTCATGGTCCCGCCCGCCTTGGCCGACGACGAGCGACCGACGGCGGCCAGAAACGGCCGCCGGAGCCACCTCGGGGGGAGGGCCAGGCAAAGCCCCGCCTCCGGGGCGGAGTCTAGAAGCGGCCGCTCTGGGAAGGAAGGAAGGAAAGAAGCTGCTGACTGGGTGGGTGGGCAGGCAGTGAGATCTGGGCTGCTAACAAATAATAAGTTCTTTCCCTATTATTATTTTTATTAGTGTTAATAATAAACAGAAAAATCAACAAAAAAGCCAAAACAAAACGATATAACTTGGGGTGCTCAAACTATGGCCCGTGGGCCTGATCCGGCCCCGGCTACGGTGATCCATCCGGCCCGCAAAGACTTCATTAAGCAGCCACACTGGGAAGGAAAGCGGAGGCAGGCAGAGAAGCCCCGGGTGCCCGGCGGGCCGGCCTTAGCCCCACTGAATGTGTCGGCTGTCAGCGTCAAACATGCAGCTGCGACGGCAGACCGTGGCACTCCAGATGTCCATGGACTTCGGCTCCCAGATGCCCAAGCATGCTGTGAATCCACACGGATGGGGTTACTGCGATTCATCCGGCCCGCGCTGCCCTCGTCGCTCCCCAGAAGCGCCCGTGCGGAGGAAGGGTTTGACCCGGAAGAGGCTTAGCCGTACAAGTGCGTTTTGCTTCCGCTTCCGGGAGCGACGAGGGCAGCGCGGGTTCGCCTTGTTATCTGGAAGGCAGGCAAATGGGCAGTTCGAGACCCGGGTACTGCATGACCGTTTGAGTCTCTGTCCCAGCTCTTGGGGGCATGAAAGGAGGCTCATTCAGGCATCCTCGGAGTGGAGTTTCTCCAGCAAAAAAAAATCCGTTCAACCTAGAATAATTTCTGACACGAAATTATTATTCGGAGGGCCTGCTGCCAGGTAAATCTGGCACCCCATGCAAGGGCATCCAAGAAACAAAACGGCCACCTCTTTGAAGCTTTTGGGCCAAAACGGCCACCCTCGCATCGTGCAGGCAGTGCAAAATGGCCATCCGGCCCTCGAAGCTGGCTGAGAGAGCGTGACCTTGAAAAGATTGGGAACCCCGGCTCTAAAGTGGGGGTTCCCAACTTTTCTTGCACCACGGACCAGTTTCAAGCTCAACAATTTTCCCATGGGTCAGTATGTGGGGTGTGACCCACCCCTGCAGCCCGGTTTGGGACGGCCCATAGCCCGGTACCAGTCCACAACCCCATGGTTGGGGTTGTTGTTGTTCAGTCGCACAGTCGATTCCGACCCTTTGCGACCCCATGGACCATTTTCTTCCAGGCCCCTCTGTTGTCCTCCACCATCCTCCTCTTCAGCCCGCCCAGCTCTGTGCCCATTGTGTCTACAATGCCATCTGTCCATCTCATCTTTGGACGCCCCCTTCTTCTCTTGCCCTCTACCATTCCCAGCATCAAGGCCTTCTCAAGTGAGTCCTCCCTTCTCAAGTACTTTAGCTTCATCTTCACTATTTGTCCCTCCAATGAACAGTCAGGATTGATTTCTTCCAGTATTTACCTATTTGTTCTCTTTGCTGTCCAAGGGACTCTCAGGACTCTCCTCCAACACCACATCTCAAAGGCATCTATTCTTCTGCGCTCAGCCTTCCTAATGGTCCAGCTCTCATACCCATACATTACCACTGGGAATACCATTGCTTTGACTATGCGCATTTTTGTTTTCAAGGTGATGTCTTTTCACTATATTCCCCAGGTTTCTCATAGCTTGCCTCCCAAGCATCAGTCACCTTTTTATTTCATGGCTGCAATCTCCATCTGCAGTGATCTTAGATCCCAGGAAAGTAAAATCTGTCACTGCTTCTCCTTCTTCCCCATCTATTTCCCAGGGACTGATTGGACCTGTTTCCATTATCTTGATTTTCTTGATATTAAGTCTCAAACTCTCCTCCTTCAACCCAATCAAGAGGTTCTTTAGGTCTTCCTCACTTTCTGCCATAAGGGTGGTATCGTCTGCATATCTCAAACTGTTAACATTTCTCCCAGCAATTTTTATCCCATACTGTGATTCCTCCATCCCTGCATTGCGCATTATGTGCTCTGTATATAAGTTGAATCAGCAGGGTGACAAAATGCAGCCTTGTCTTACTCCTTTTCCCATTCCAAACCACTCCGTCATTCCATGTTCTGTCCTAACTGTTGCTTTTTGACTCATGTACAGATTTCTCATGAGGCATATGAGGTGTTTTGGTATTCCCATCTTTTTAATTACTTGCCACATTTTGTTGTGGTCCACACAATCAAAAGCCTTGGTGTAGTCAATAAAACAAAAGTATATTTGTTTCTGGTATTCCTTTGTTTTCTCCATGATCCAACGCATGTTGGCAATGTGGTCTCTAGTCCCCCTGCCTCTTCTGAACCCAGCCTGCACCTCTGGTAGTTCTCTCTCCACATGTTGCTGAAGTCTATCCTGTATTATCTTGAGCATCACCTTGCTGGCATGTGGGATGAGCACAATTGTTCAATAATTTGAGCATTCTTTGGCATTGCCTTTTTTGGGATTGGAACGTATACTGATCTTTTCCAGTCCTGTGGCCACTGTTTTGTTTTCCAAATTTGCTGGCATGTTGAATGCAGTAGTTTGATTCCATCATCTTTTAGGACTTTGAAAAATTCAACTGGGATACCATCATCTCCACTAGCTTTGTTGTTTGCAGAGCTTTTTAGGGCCTTTCTGACTTCACTCTCCAGAATGTCTGGTTCAAGTTCAAATTTTTCATTATTGTTATTATCAGGAGTGTTGAGGTCCTTTTTGTAGAGTTCCTCTGCGTACTTTGCCATCTCTTTTTGATCTCTTCTGCATCCGCTAACTCCTTTCCCTCTTTGTCCCTTATCATGGTCATTTTTTTATTTTAAAGTTCCCTTGATTCCCCCGATTTTTTTGAAAAGATCTCTAGTCCTGCCTCTTTCATTGTTTTCCTCCATTTCTTTGCACTGTTCTTTTAGATAGTTTTCCTTATCTCTCCTTGCTTTCCTTTGAAATTCTGTGTTCAAATGATTGTATTTTTTTCCTTTCTCCCTTGACTTTTGCGTTCCTTCTTTCCTCTGCTATTTTAAGAGCCTCATTAGACAACCACTTTGCTTTCTTATGCTTCTTTTCTTTTGGTATGGTTTTCTTTGCTGCTTCCTGCATGATGTCCCACATCTCTTTCCATAATTCTTCTGACACTGTCTATCGAATCTAAGTTATTAAATCTGTTCATCACCTCCACCGTGTATTTTTTAGGGATGTTGTCTAGGTGATATCTGTCTGGTCTACTTATTTCCCCTATTTTCTTTAGTCTAAGCCTGAAGTTTGCAATCAGTAGGTTGTGATCTGAGCCACAGTCTGCTCCAGGTCTTGTTTTTGCTGACTCTTATGGCGGTTCTCCATCTTTGGCTGCAGAGTATGTAGTCAATGTGGTTTCGGTGTTGACCATCTGGTGATGTCCATGTGTAAAGTCTCCTCTTATGTTGCTCGAAGAGAGTGTTTGCTATGACCGGTGCGTTCTCTTGGCAGAACTCTATCAGTCTTTGCCCTGCTTCGTTTTGTGTACCAAGACCAAATTTGCCTATTATTCCGTCCACTTGTTGATTTCCTACTTTGGCATTCCAATCTCCTAAAATAATTTGGACATCGTTTCTTGGTGTCTGTTCTATGAGGTGTTGTAAGTCCTCATAGAACTTGTCCATTGTGGCTTCATCTGCACCAGTGGTTGGTGCATATATTTGGGGACCCCTGCTCTAATGGATATAGACCAGTTTCCTTGAGATGTGGTTAAGGCACTGAACTCAACTGGAAGTTCAAGAGTTCAATTCCCGAGGACTGCAGGACAAACTGTCCCAGATCTTGCCAACCTAGCAGTAGATAAATAGGTCTCACTTTGGTGTTCCGTGCACCCCCGGTGTCTAGTCATGCCTGCCACATGTCCATGGAAACGTCTGCAAATGCAGCCGGCTCTTTGGGTATAAACACAGATGAGCACTGAACCCTAGAGTCAGATACGACCAGCTTTCGAGCCTTTACCTTTACCATCGCCATTTTGTTTTTCCCCACCATCCTCCCTTTATGACATTATTCTCAACAATTCTGACAGACTTTATGGACTCTCAGCAAACTAGACGCATTTACAGTTTTGATATTTTTATTTTTCCTTCTCCTTTGAAATGTTAAATCAACGAGAAATAATAAACCATTTGTTCACTTCAGATATATATATATATATGTATATAAAAATCAGTCTTGTCCATTCGTATGAAAAGTCCTTCGTAGCATCTTTACATTTTCTATTAGGAGAGGTGCGTTATTGGTCAGCACAACAAGGTTTTTTCCCCCCCTTCAAATTACTATAAAAATGTTTCCTCTCTTTTACTAAGTTCAGACAGTTTTAAAAAGGGACCGGAAAAAAAAAAGAAACCCCATCAGGTTTTATTTCCTTAAATGAATTCTTTCTTTACAATCAGTATGAAAGCGTTTGAGGAATCGGAGCAGCATTTCCAGAGAGAGAAACATAACTCTCTCCATAAACAGCCCCAGAGGTTTGTGGGGAACCAACATCAGGGATACCATTAAGGCATATTTCATACTTATGAAATGGGGAGGGCAAAGGAGCATTTGCAATATGAACAGCCCTTGTTTCACATCACAGTAGAGCTCCATAGAACGATCGCCCCATACAGCGATAAAATCGCATAGCCATGAGGCTATGCGCATCCGCATAGCGATCGTTCCTATGGGAAAAATCCGCACAACAATTTTCCAATGGGAAAAAAACCCGCTTAGTGCCAAACATCGTTGTACGGTTTTTCCCCCCATAGAGAAAGTTGTTGTACGGATTGATTTTCCCATAGGAATGATCGTAATGTACGACGACAGAAAGCGCATAGCGACCAGCTCTGTGGAACAGATTAAAATCACTATACGGGGTTCTACTGTATATCCATTCAGGGCAGAAAATCTCCTTCAACATGAATTTGCTCACCCTTAATGCAGGGGTCCCAACCTAAGGCCCAGATCAGAGCATACACAGGACATCTCCCTTTTCAAAAGAATGGGGATCATCATTGGGGGGGGGGGGACCAGAATGTCCCTGCATTACTTCTGCTCTGCATATTCACAGAGCCTCGTGATTTTTTTTTTAAAAAAAATAACTTAAAAAGCATCCTTCATAAGGGTGGGGTGGTGTTCTCCCATTCCCTATAATAAATAAAAAAAATTAAACTACACAGAAAATGGGGGTTATGCAGAATGGGGTGAGCCAGAATCAAGCGATACCCTGGGGGGTCCCAATGGGCTTTATGGCAGCCAGCCTCATTCCAGCAATTTGGATTACAGAACAGAAGAGAGAACCTGTAGGCAACAGAAAGAAAAAGCCATAGAAAAACCCATCGTCCACCAGTGAGGAATGATCCAAGGCCATAGATAGTGGACCCCAGGAAGAGGGGGACGGGGGTATGGCTCACTTCCTTGCTCCATCTCATAAGAGACACATTGTCCCTCTAGCCTTCCCATGTGCCCACCCACTGCTGGCGCCAAAGTCAGTTTTGCATGCGCCGTCCCGAGTCCCGTGAAGTACCACGGCGTGGCTCTGGTCGGAGTAAAGGTGGACTTGGTTGAGGTCACTCCCAGCCCGATGGCTCTGGATGGGCAAGGCCTCGTCTCCCCCTCGTCGTCATCGATCTAACTGTCCGAGAAGATGCCGTCACCGACATTTGGTTCTTGGATGTTTTCAGTCTCCTCTGGAATGTCTTGCATCATATGGAAATCTGGGGGGAAAACCAGTTACAAAGTCTAGTGGATCTTTGGGGGAATGGATGGGAACTATTTGCATATGCAAATGGCTTCATAGATTCATGGGGGCTTGGGCTTCTGGGAATTGAAGTACAAGAACATCTGGAGTGCCAAAGTTCGCCATCTCAGGTCTAGACAGCTGTAGGGTCACTTGAGCTATCCAGAACAAGATAATGGTGCACCTTTTGTACATGGCTTGTCGATTCGTTGTTTTGGAATTTCATTAATAAAAGGATCACACAACCAATACTGACCCTTATATAACTATTGCAACTTATATCTTTAGGTGTTGTCTTCCTTTTTGTTGTTGTTGGGAACCCCTGATTTGAACTATGAGTAGATACTTAGCTATGGACAATCTATGTTTGGCTGGTGCTTAGCATGAAAAGATGTTCTTGCACTTTCACAGAGTGATGAAATCCATTCCTTTAATTTTCTGAAATAGCCTCACGCCGTGGCTCGAGTGGCTAAATCTCGTTGACAATGACAATAAAGATTTATCTAATCTAATATCTAAAGACGCTGACCGGGAGGCGGAAGGTCAGCAGTTCGATTCCCGAGGACTGCAGGACGGAATGAGCTCCCGTCTTGGTCCCCGGCTCCTGCCAACCTAGCAGTTCGAAAAGCAAGAAATTGCAAAGTAGATAAATAGGGAGCACTGCGGTGGGAAGGTAAACAGCGCTCCGTGCCCTCCGGTGTCTAGTCATGCCTGCCACATGACCACGGGAATGTCTGCAGAAGCAGACAGCGCTGGCTCTTCGGCTTTGAAACAGAGGTGAGCACTGAACCCTAGAGTCAGATACGACTAGCTTTCGAGCAAGGGAATACTGTTACTTTACCTAGCCTGCATTAATAGCCATTAGGACAAGAGGAGAGCTGCCTAGACCAGAGAAATACAAAATAACTCACCACGTGGACTGGGCGGGGGAGAGTGTGGATGGACCACCCCTTCTTGGGTTGAGAGTACCTCCAGGTCACCCTCCTGCAGTCTACTGGGCAGGGCATGGTAAGCAATCTCATCCCGTTGGCAGCCGGGAAAGGTCCGGTGGAAAGAGTAGCAGCCAGGTGAGACGGGCTCTCCAACTCTGCTCTGGAAAGAAACAGAGGTACAGTAGGAGTGAACAATTTAGTTCAGTAAATCAGCAGTACGTCTGGCCAGGTTATCCTGCTATGGTAATAGAGTAGACCCGTGACAGTGAACCTTGGCACTCCAGCTGTTCTTGGACTCCAATTCCCAGAAGCCCCGAGGCCCCGTGAATCCACACGGATGGGTTTAGTGCGCATGATCGGCCAGTTTTGGAAATTTTCCGCTGCTTCCCCGCTTGGATCCAGCGGCTAATCCACGGCGCTTGGAGACTTCCTGGAAACCGGGCGCTGACATCAGTGCCATGAAACCAGGCGCTGGCATCGGTGCCACGCACCAATGGACATCTCCAAGCACTGTGGATTAGCTGCTGGGACCAAGCAGGGAAGCAGTGGAAGTTTATCAAAACTGACCGATCGTGCTCCAAAGGCCTCCTGCCGCCCTGGGAAGCGGCAGTGGCTGTCAAAAAACCCATGATCGCTGCCGTGATCGCTGCCGCCACCGCCACAGCGGTGAGTGATGTATCACAACTTCCACGGTGGCAGAGGGTGGGGGCGGTCCTGGAGGTGGCCGGGTGGGCCAGATTAGGCTTGAGGGCTAGGGGTTATGAATGGCTGCAGTCAAGCATCTCAAAATGGAGACAGAACCAAGTCAACATTGTCACATGAGTTTATAAGGTCTTTATTAGACTGGGTCACATTGGACGGGACAGCTTAGTGGTTCAGGCGCTCAGCTGGAGACTGGAAGGTCAGGTTTTGATAGCCGAGAGCTGCACTTGGTGACATGAAAGGAACCTCATTTGGCCACAGTAAACCCCTTTGTGTGGCGTCACAGAGACTTGGGCTTCTGGGAATTGAAGTCCAAGAACACCTGGAGTGCCACGGTTGGCCATCATGGTGGTATGGGGTCAAAAGGCAAGGGGCCTGAGACCGCTCACCCTTACAGATGCTTACCGCAGGAGGCGGGGTGAAACTTTGGTAGAGCGCATCACCGGCCGGTAAGCTGCGTCTCCTGGTCTCTCCTCCCTTACGGACCCAGATGTTGTCCACAGGTTGTCGGAGGGTGGACAGTTGCCGGCGTGCCTCTTCCAGCTCCCGTTCCTGCTGCCCACGCTCCAGCTCGTTCTCCCGCAGCCGGGCCTCCAAAGCGGACACCTCCTGGGCTTTTTCTTGGCAAAGCTGCCGGCAACGGCTCAGCTCCTCCTGTAGCAGCGCATGCTGTTTCTGAAGCAGAGAAAGGTCGGTGGCTTGGCGGTCTGTTGATGATGAGGAGGAGGAGGAAGAAGAGCCATCTTTGCGAGAGTTGGTCCGGCTCAGCCGCTCCCGCCGTTCATTGGCCTCCTGTAACTGGAGTTCCAGAAGGGTGTCTTGATGTGCCACGACCCCCTGGCGAGTAGGAAAGCAACAAGCATAATTAGGATTGGTCAGTGATGGCGAACCTTTTAGAGACCGAGAACTGCAACCCAAACTCTGTGCTGGGGGAAGGAGGAAGCACTCCCATTGGGCTGCTAGGCAGAGGGGCGGGGTGAACTCTGTGACTGTACGGGTGCCCACAGAGAGGGCTCCGAGTGCCACCTCTGACACGCATGCCATAGGTTCGCCACTACTGGAATAGGTAAAGGCCGCCCATGCTCGAAAGCCAGTCTTATCCGACTCTAGGGTTCAGTGTTCATCTCTGTTTATAGCCAAAGAGTCAGCGCTGTCTGCATTAGCAGATGTTTCCGTGGACATCTGTGGTAGGCATGACTAGACACCGGAGCGCATGGAATGCTGTTTACCTTCCTACCAAAGTGGTCCCTATTTATCTACTTGCAATTTCTTGCCATTTCTGGCAGGAGCTGCGACAGAGACGGGAGCTCACTCCGTCATGCAGCACTCAGTTCTCGAACTGCTGACCACCTACTGACCTTCCGGTCATCAAGTTCAGTGTCTTAACCACTAAACCGCCACAGTTCCACATAATCCACATGGCTGACTGAAAAAGCAGTCTTTATTCACACAGTTTACCACCCGAGCACCACGCTTACTAGGAACTCTGTCCTAAATTCAGTGGAGTAGCTACACCCACATGGCTTCGGACCTTGGCGTGGAATGCATTCTATGCCTTAAATCGATCCCACTAACAAAACCTGGTTGGCTGAGACAGACACGAAATGCTGGAAACACCTCCCCATAGGGATGTTGCGCTCATGTTTCAAACCATACTCGCCTGCAGGCCGTGAAGGATAGAATAGAGGGTCTTGAGTCTCTGAAGCATCTCCTGTGGAGAGAAGGAAACTGCTGTCAACCCAGCAATCGATGCAATCAATGGAGCTGGCTCTACCATGGTGTAGTGCAGGGGTTCCCAACCTAAGGCCTGGGGGCCGGATCCAGCCCACACTGCCATTTCATGTCCCCCCCCCGAGCATTTGAGAAACAAAATGGCCACCCCTTTGAGGCTGTCGAGACAAAATGGCCACCCCCCATTGTGCAGGCAGGGCAAAACGGCCCTGCCGCCCTCAAAGCTGACTGAGAGAGCGTGACCCGAGCCCCTGCTTGAAAAGGTTGGGAACCCCTGATGTATCATCAGTGAACATCTGCCATTTCATTTCAGGCAGCAAAATGTCTTAGGTCAGCCCTGCACTCTGTTACCCCCTCAGGCCTCAGGGCTACGGAGCATGTGGCTTATGGAGTGCGCTCTTTTGGGCACAGCCCCGCTCCCCATATTGGCAATACCTAAGCCTGCCTTCTACTCACCTCCTGAGGTATTTTTTGTTGCAATTGGTTGCCATTCCCATCCTATATGAGGAACACAACAAGAATGTGTCAGAACTGACCACAAACTAACTGGCCAAAAAGATCACAGGGATGTGGCGACATGCAGACCAGTGGTTCCCAACCTGAACTGTCAAGTATCTTGTTTTGGCCGGGAAATCCTGTATTTTACCTCTCTTTCCTGCCATCATCCTGTATTTGGAGCAGCCAGAGGGAGGTTTACTGCACATGCGCACCCATCAGAGGCAGTGGAGTGCATGCACGAGGGGTTGCTGCACATGCACAAAGGGGTTACTGAGCATGCACATCTGTTGGAGGCAGCGGCGTGTACGTGCGAATGGGTTACTGCGCATGCCTGAAGGGGTTACTGTGCATGCACGTGCGCTATTTTAACTTCTGCCTCTTGATATATTTTATCCGCATTTTAACTTTTGTTCTTTTTCTGTACTATGCTGGTCATGAACTGTTATAAAGGTTGATTGATGGATACGCAGCAACTCCCCAGTCTTCCAAGGAAAAACCGATAAAACAAAACCTGGAACCAGGGAAATACTTGTCGACTAAATGACATGATTTCCTGCTGGGGGTGAATTTGAGCGAGCCCATTTCCCGAAACGAGCAGTGGCCAAACTACGGCCCATGGGCTGGATCCGGCCCACAGCACCAAATCATCCAGCCCTCGCAAGTGGAAGTAAAACACGCCCACGCATGTGTAAAGCGCTGCCGTAAATGCGCCTGCAGCTGTTGTAAACGCATTTATGACAGCCGTGGGGTGCACTTATGGCAATGTTTTGCACATGCGTGGGCATGTTTTACTTCCTCTTCCAGTGCGAGGAACCACACAGCCGGACTGCTGAACCACGTGACAGGCCCACGGTGCAAAACGTTTGGGAACCCCTGCCCTAAGCCTTTGGGAGTTTCCCTCTCATCCCTTCATTTCAAACTAGCATCTTTTTAGGATGCTAAGTTTGCACACATAAGCAAAACATACCCTCCAATTTTTCCTAAAAGACTTACCCGCTGGTTTGAATCTGATTCTGTCCTGGTGAACTCAAGAGAGCCATTGATGGTTCCAGTTTCCCCATCTGTAAAAAAGAGACCGAGAGAGAGAGATGTGAGACGCTATACTGTACCTTCCCAGGCCATTTTATTCCATTCCCAGTTCTGCATCTTCAAACCAATAAAATCGATTTATTCAGAAAAGGGAAAGGAGAAAATTTTACTGTGCATAACAGTCTTCCAGATACTGTTTTTTTTTAATAAAAAAACTTAAATATCAAGGTTGTGCATGGATTATATTTAAACAATTCCTCCACATCTGAATGATGATCCTATTTCATTTTGTACCATTTCCTCCCCACAGGTTCCCACACTTTTTTGTCTCCTCTAAAACTAAAACACACACAAACTGGATTGTATTAGGGTAGAGTTTAGTGCTATAGCACATCCCAAGCATTAGCACTACAGTAACAGCTAACTAAAGCACATAGAAGCACATGGCCACTTTTTTCAAAAGCAAAGCTGGTGGGGCCAAACATCTTCAAACTTCAGGTATAGCACTGATGCACATAGCACTAGACAATTAGCACTTAGAATGGGTGTTTGTTATTAATTGCTTTTTACAATTAGCCATCGGAAAGGGAGGCAAAGGAGCGTACTGTCGAGACCCTTGGCACTCTAGCTGTTCTTGAACTTCAATTCCCAGAAGCCCAAGCTTCTGTGAATACACATGGATGGGTTTACTGGCATTCCAGGTGTTCTTGGACTTCAGTTCCCAGAAGCCCAAGTCCCTGTGAATCCACACAAATGGGTTTACTGCACATTGAACCCATTCGTGTGGATTCACGGGGATTTGGGCTTCTGGGAACTGAAGTCCCAGGACACCTGGAGTGCCAAAGTTTGCCATCACGGATCTAGAATATCCTCACAAGCCAACTTTCCAATAAATGCAAGATTCATTTCCTCTTTTTATTAACATACGTCTTGGAAGAGTGGAGGAAGACTTAAAACTTCCTTCCGGAGTTTAGTAAGGTAGAGGGAGACTTCATTAGAAAAAGATGTAAGTTTCATACTTGTGGTATTATTGGTACTCTGGTTGGAACAGCTGTTTGAAGCATCACTATGGATTGGGTCGCGATCCCAGCCAGGTCCCACAAAGAGATCTTTGAGAAGCTCCACTGTGTATGCGTGTGTGTGTGTCATCAAAGAGAAGAAAGGGGGGGGGGGATGAGAGGCACATAGTTATTACAAATATACACATTTACTCTCTGGTATTATATTTCTGTATATTCCTGCTTCCCACCCTCCAGATATTCTCCTGTGCAGCACCCTTCAGATATGATGGACTATAATCCCCGTCTTTATGGGGCTGGGGTGTCTCAGGGGTTAAGAAGCTCGCCTTGTTAGCTGGAAGGCTGGCAAGTTGGCAGCTCGAGACCCGGGTACTGCTAGACGGATTGAGTGCCCGTCTCTGTCCCAGCTCTTGGGGGACATGAAAGGAGCCTCGTTTGGGCGTCCCCTGAGCGGAGTTTCTCCCTCAAAAACCCTTTCAACCCAGAATAATTTCTGACACACAATTATTCTGATTAGTACCTTCTTTGATGGCATCCTGGATCAACCTCTCGCCATGGGGGGCATCTGATGATTCTGCGCGGAAAAGGGTGCGGGGGTTGACGCAGGTCAGTAGTCCATCTTCGCTGCCACTCTGTAGGGCCAGGATGTCTGTGAACAGGCCTACTTTCTCCTCTAGGAGTTCTGCAATTTCCCGGTCACGCTGCAAAATCTTATCTTGGGGAGGAGGACAAGAAAATGGCTATCAGTGAAGGGGGAGGACTGTGTTCTTAGAAGGCTCAACACAGGAATCCACATCAAAGCAGATCCGAGAGACGGTTGTCCAACTCTCTCTTGAACACTCCCAGTGTCGGAGCGCTCACCGCCACCCAATGGCTCCATTGTCATAGTGCTCTAACACAGGGGTTCCCAAACTTTTTGCCCCGTGGGCCGGTCACGCGGATGACTGGGCCTATTGTGTGGTTGATTGGGCCAGTCACATGGTTCCTCCCACCGGAAGCGGAAGTAAAACGTGCCCACACGTGTGCAGAACGGTGCCATGAAACCACCCAGGGCCGTCATAAACATGTTTACGACAGTGGTGGGTGCATGTACAGCAGTGTTTTGTGCACACGTGGGCTCATTTTACTTCTGTTTCCATGAGTGGCGAAGCCGGCATGGGCCGGATGACCTGGTGCTGCAGGCCGGATCCAGCCCGTGGCCCATAGTTTTAGCCGCCCCTGCTATAACAGTTAGGACGTTTCCCCTGATATTCAGTCAAAATCTGGCTTTCCTGTAACTTGTGCCCATGATCAAATCTTACCTTTCAGCTTCCGCAGTGAGGCTTCGTTTTCTGTCTCGATGAATGGGAAATCGACTCGGTCAGGGCAACTGCAACAAGCAGGCAATTAAAAACATCAGATTAAGAAAGTAACAGAACAAAAAGGGTCGCTCAGCCTTCCCAAGCCTGATGTCATCCAGATAGTTGGACCACAACTCCCAACTGCAACCCCCATCCATTGGCCACAGGAGCTTGGGATGGCTGTAGTTGGAAACCAACACACCTGGACAGCATCCCCCTAGGTCCGTGATGGCAAACCTTGGCACTCCAGATGTTCTTGGCTTCAAATTCCCAGAAGCCCAAGCCACCATGAATCCACACGAATGGGTTTGCTTCGATTCATCCGCCCCATGCCGTGCCACCCTCGTCGCTCCTGGAAGCGGAAGTAAAATACGCCTGTACGCTTCCAGGAGCGATGAGGGCGGCATCTTGGCGCAGGCCGGATGAATCGCAGCAAACTCATTCGTGTGGATTCACAGGGGTTTGGGCTTCTGGGAACTGAAGTCCAAGAACTGGAGTGCCAAGGTTCACCATCACGGACCTAAAGGGATGCTGTTCTCTATCTAGTGCAAATTCTCTTCCTTAACAGTGATTATCTAGACCGGGGTTCCCAACCTTTTCAAGCCAGGGGCAAACAAAGAAAACTAGCAATGTGATCCATATTCAAATTAGAAAAAAATGCAGCAAATGCAGGAGGAAGGCGATAAAAAATAAATAAATAAAGATAAATGTTGAGCAAGCTTTCAAGGACCATCAGGCAGGCGTAATGAACGTTGGTGGCGCAATGTTGTTCTGCCAGGTTCCGTTCTTAGAAATGCATGTTGAACCAACAGCAAAAAAAAGGTTCCTGTGGGGTGAAGAGATAATGCCATGAAACTTCACGAATGTTCATTATGCCTGCCTGATGAAGAGGTTTTGGGACCTCGAAAGCTCATGCAAGGTTTTTATCTTTTATTCTTTCGAGCGATCCAATAAAGGTATAGCCTCCCTCCTGCATTGGCTGCTTTTTAAAACATGTTTGGAAGCTATCGTGCTACCATTACTCACAGCTTGACCGCCTGTTGGATAAGCCTCATCCATGTGTTGCGGTCCTCGCGAGATGCCGTGTGCACCTCGTACATCTCAGGTGGGGTGTTACTGATGAGGAACATCCCTTTTTCCTGGTTGGCAATGTCTCGCACAATCAAGTTTTGGATGGATATGACGGCTGGCTTGTCCTGGGGAAAAAAGAGAGGAGTGAGTTAAAGATCTCCAAATTCCTTTTTGTTTACTGTTCTTTCCGTTATCAAAGTACGATTGATCATTTGGGGTGAGTTTCTGGATATAGCATTCAAGGAAAACATGTGGAAAATTCTGGAGTATTCCAATTCTTCTTCTGTGTCTAGATCAGACGGTTGCGCCTCTTCACTCTTGAGCGACGGCGTCTAAGAGGTGACCTGATTGAAGTTTATAAAATCATGCGCGGTGTGGACAAAGTAGATAAGGAAAAACTGTTTTCCCTATCGCACATCACTAGAACTAGGGGGCACTCCATGAAACTTTTGGGTACTAGTTCTCAAACAAATAAGAGAAAGTACTTTTTCATCCCCAGAGGATCCCTGGTCTATGGACCTCCCTGCCAGAAGACGTGGTGACAGCTGTCAGCCTTGACAGCTTCAAGACAAGATCATGGAGGACAAGGGTATCAATGGCTATAATTATGGATCCCTAAGGACAACCTCCGGGTTGGAGAGATAGGCAGGATATCTCTCAATAAATGCCATTTCCAGGGAATGAATCCTAAGCAGGTGAAGGCATCTGCTTGGGAAGAATACCATGAAGCACATGGTGAGCCACTGTGTGAGACAGAATGCTGGACTGGATGATGGGCTCCTGTGGCCTCTTCCAGCAAGGCTGCTCTTATGTTCTAAACTGCCAAAGCGAAGCCACTTTTTGGTGAATTCATCCCGCAGTCTCTTTCGCCCAACCTAGTGTGGGAAAGTCTTCTCAATACTTCCAGAAATCTTCCATATCTGGCAAAAGCCAAGTTTCCTTTAGCTACTGTACAACAACTGGTGGTTTAGGCCAAACTATGGCCCATGGGCTGGATATGGCCCATGCCGCCCTTGTCGCTCCTGGAAGCAAAAGTAAAACGTGCATGCTTTATCTTACGTTAGAGAACCATGCAACCCGAAAGCCACTCACCAGGGTGGGGAATATATACTTCTGGTCCTTCTCCTGAAGGAAGATGAGAACATCTGTCATCAAGAGAACAAGGACATCTGGGGGGAGAAGAGGGGAGAGGAATAAGGCAACAGCACACAGTAAAGTATGTGGCAGTTCACTGGTTAAGAAGCACGCCTTGTCTTCGGTTAGGAACCCCTGTTCTATTGGCTGTAGGTACTGGGAATTGGAAGTCCAATACGTCTGGAGAGCACATGGTTCAGCAAAGCTACGTCACACAGATTGCCAGGCAGTGGCATTCCCTGCCACTATAAAGGTCAGTCTCTCCACCCACCTTTGAATCGCCCAGCTGCTGTCTTCCACAGCATGCAACCGTCATGTACAAGCTTGCGCCGTAGCATCTCATCCTTGTAGAAACAGCCCCGCTCCGAAGGCAGGAGAACCTTGGCACGCCCATCCACCCGTGCATAGATCTCTTGCAGCCGCGCATTCTTCTCATAATCATGTACCTCCTGGTCAATATCCTTAATCAGGTCTTTGATCAGAGTCAGGGCCGTGCTAAGATCCTGCCGATCAGCTTCATTCCCTGCAGAAGAGAGGTGGGGAAAGGGTGATCAAAGCAATGGCCTGCACATCTTGCAGGTCACGGTAGCCCTTGCTTGAAAACCAGTCGTATCCGACTCTAGGGTTCAGTGCTCACCTCTGTTTATAGCCAAAGAGCCAGTGCCATCTGTATAGGCAGATGTTTTCATGGTCACATCACAGGCATGGCTAGACACCAGAGTGCATGGAGCGCTGTTTACCATCCCACCGAAGCGGTCCCTATTTATCTACTTTTAATTTCTTGCATTTGAACTGCAAGGTTGGCAGGAGCTGGGACAAAGCGCACTTCGTCACGCAGCACTCAGGTCCCAAGCTGCTGGCCTGCCAAACCTTCTAGCCGCCAAGTTCAGCATCTTAACCACTAAGCCATCTGACCCTGTGTCGCCCTCGCCACTCCCGGAAGCAGAAGTAAAACACACACACGCACATGTGCAAAACACTGTCATAAATGCACCCGTGGCTGTCATAAACGCGTTTTACTTCCACTTCCGGTGGGAGGAACCCCGTGACCGGCCTGCTGAACCATATGAACGGCCCGCGGCACAAAAAGTTTGGGCACTCCTGATCTGGATTAACATGAAAGGGTCAAAAAAAAGGGGGGGGGGACAGTGTCAATGTAATGTTCAGACATACTGTACATTTGCTAAAAAAATTACAAAATCACTGTAGATAAGCTTTTGACCACCAGATGAGATACCCAATGGCAGTGAGATTCTTGGCAGTGCCTCTGCTGAGGGGCCTGCCTACCTACTGACCACATTGGCTGGTACCTTTGGAGTTCTGCAGGATGCGGTCTATAAGCCCAGGGTATTTGGTGATCCGCTGAGTAACTAAGAGGATGCATTCTTGTACACCATGGCGCCGCATGACTGGTAACCGCGTCACTCGCTGGGAAAGAAAGGGACAAAAGGCTTTATTTGGGACAGGTGACCAAGACATTATGCCAGTCTTGCACCTGATTGTCTGCCTGCCTTGTGGCACCTGGCCTACCTTGCGGAATTGTTGTGATGCTAAAAATTAGGACAGGGAAGCGAGCAGGTAATGGAGAATCATATGGAGGGAGGGAGGATTACAAAGGTAATAATCAATAAACGACACTCCTTTTTCTTTCTTTCACAAATCAAATTCAGGATGCTAACTTCTACATAGGGCTCCCCATGCTCCTGATACGGAAACTTCAATGGGTGCAGAATGCGGCTGCTAGGATGGCTACCGGGGCGAGGAAATTTGCACATGTCTCCGCAGTCAGGATGCCCCTTTTGTTCCGTGTCAGGTTCAAAGTGGTGTGTTCAGGTTCAAAGCCCTAAACCAGGGTTTCTCAAACTACAGCCCAGGGGCCAGAAGCGCCCTGCGATACCATTTCATGTGCCCCCCGCCACACACACACACACTGCCTCAGCCATACCCGGAAGTGCCATGTGTGGCAGGCAGGGCAAAATGGCCATCTGTCCCCCAAAACTGTCTGAGGGAGTGTGACCCAGCCCTCAGCTTGAAAGGGTTGAGAACCCCTGTGTTAAACGGTTTGAGATCTTCCTACTTGGCGGCGCATCTTCCCCTCAGAAATCAGGCCCGCTTCACCCATTCTTCTGAGACAACTCTGAGTTTGTGGAAGGCCAAATAGGAACCCGTCCCGTTGCCTTTCTGTCACAAGAGTTTGGGGTCCTCAGCATAGCTGTCAAGTCTCCCGTTTTGGCCGGGAAAATACCGCATTTTACCCTCTTTCCCGCCGTCGCCCGTATGTTAGACTGCAATGCCCTAATACCACCACTGTAGGAGAGCACAGGATAAGCATAGTTGCCAAGTGTCCCGTTTTGGCCGGGAAATTTCCCTTATTTTCAAATCCAAATAAATAAATGAAGGAAAGTTCATTACCCGGATGAACTGCTGGAACCGCTTGTCTCGTGCAAAGAGCTCTTTATAAAGCTTCACAGCCTTGCTGTGGCGGCTGCAAAACTCTGAGTAGGCTTTCTTCATTTGCTCAGCACTGGTACCTGAGAACTGAAAGGCAAAAGTACAAAGCTGAGATCTCACTTAGCTCAGGGATTCTCAACCTGTGGCCCGTGGGCAGCCCACGGCGCCATTTCAATTGGCCTCCCCACCACCTCCACCACACCAGGAAGTGCCATGTGCTGGAGGAATGGCAAAATGGCCATCCGGCTCCCAAAACTGAAACTTGACCCAGCCCCCGGCTTAAAAAGGTGGAGAACTGATTTAGCCATTATATTTATATGCTACGGTAGACTATGGTAGCTTCTTCTAGTGAAGTCAAAGCTATGCACATGGATCATCTTCTTAAACAGCCAGGACCTGTAAAATGTGTCTTAGGCGTTCACTTGGCTGGGTTAAGCTTACAGCCCCTATTGAGGTATACTCCTTGCATTAAGCCACCTCTGTATGAGAATTTCATGACTGAATGGGGACTCTGACCCTAGAGCTTTGCCAAGTTCTAGCCTGGTGGTGGTGAACCTATGGCACGTGTTTCAAAGTCGGAAGAGCCAGCGCTGTCTGCTTCTGCAGATGTTGCCGTGGTCATGTGGCAGGCATGACTAGACACCGGAGTGCACGGGATGCTGTTGCCTCCCCACCGAAGTGGTCCCTATTTATCTACTTGCAACTTCTTGCTTTCGAACTGCTAGGTTGGCAGGAGCTGGGACAAAGACGGGAACTCATTCCGTCCTGCCGTACTCGGGAATCGAACTGCTGACCTTCCGCCTCCCAGTCAGCATCTTAGCCGCTTGAGGACTTGGTCCTCTGTGCCTTCCTTCTACCACCCATCAAAACAGGTGGCAGAAACCACAGCAGACTCACCTGCTGGACAAGGATGTCACCCAACCGGTTGATGACAAAGTTTTTGTCGCTATCAGTGGCTAGCGACTCCTTGCGACGCTCCAGGAGCTGGACAAGGAAGCGAACATGGATCTCGCTGAGCTCGTCCACACATGGAAACATGCTCTGTACCAAGGCTGGGTCCATCTGGAGGTCCTCCAGCATGCCCTTGCGGAAGAGGTGGGTCATGATCTTCAAAGTCTGTACATGGTGGAGTTCTGTCTGGATCAATTCTACAGCAGAGGCAAAAAAGAAGGGAAAGACACAGAAACGGTAAAAACCACTGGGGTTGTTGTGCAGAAATGAGACTATATTTATAACCAGATGTTTCCCCCCGAGGAAAAAAGGCACTGTACAAAGAACCATCCAATGGAGCCTTTTGGGGAGAGTCCTGTTTCCTGTGGTTGAAAAAATGGGGTGAAGCATCAACTCAGCTCCTGGTTTTAAAGACAGAGCCTGGCAGACCACCATGCCACGAACATCCGAATGCCTTGCCTGAAGAAGTGACCATGAATCGCGAAAGTCTGCAATGATTTTTTTTAAAATTAGTGATCCAGAAAAGGTATCGCCTACTATTTCTGCACATGCTTTATACATGGATCACATGGCCGGATTTGCTTTGGGGAGGGAAAGTGGGCATGGGTACCGAGTCTCACCATAAATGACATCTTGGCGCTTCATGACCTCCTTCTTATGCTGCTGTAAGAAGTTATTGTCGACAGCCAGACTCCAGGAATCAGCCTCAAAATCCTTCTCATCTGTCTCGAAATCAATCATTAGCTGGTTATAGATGGCTTCAGCTCCTGGATAGGGGAGGGGAAGAGAGAAAAGGATGACTGTAGAGCAGGGATTCTCAACCTGCAGCCTGTGGGCTGAATATGGCCCATGGGGCCATTTCATGTGGGCCCTCTACTGCCTCCACCACACCAGGAAGTGCCATGTGGCGGAGGAAGAGCAAAATGGCCATCCAGCCCCCAAAGCTGTCTGAGGGAGCATGACCCAGCCAAACTTTTCATGCCGAGGGCCGGTTCATGTGGTTTCTTCTGCTATTAAACGCATCCATGATTCTTGCAACTGCATTTACGATAGCGTTTTGTGCATGCATAGGCATGTTTTACTTCTGCTTCTGGTAGTGTAGTTTGGCCACCCCTGATCTAGGAGGCGTGGAATTCACTCCTCTGCACTTTTTAAAGTTTTCTTTAAAGTACAGTAATACCCCGGATAACGCTAAAACTTGGTTCCACAAGTCTTAGCATTATCCAATTTTTAATGTTATGCGATACATTTATCACATAACTAGGACTGCCATAATTCTGTCCCCCCCAAACCGGGACTCCGTCATTCAAAATCCAGTCATATCCGACTCTAGGGTTCAGTGCCCATCTCTATTTCAAAACCGAAGAGCCAGCGTTGTCTGTTTCGGCAGATGTTTCCGTGTTCATGTGGCAGGCATGACTAGACACTGCACACTCTAAGACCCTTCCTCTCCTTGAGGTCACTCCTACCCTACCCTTCACACACACACACACCCCATTGAGTTGGATTCACCTTCAAACCCCACATGAGGATCCCTTGGAAGAAAACTCTAAAAAGTCCGGAACGGGAAAATATGTAAAAAGCTACGGAGGATTCCTTCATACTACAAAGGGTTAAATGCATAGAGTCAGCATTCCTAGAGAGAAAGTGAAGTGAAGAGTTGTCTTTCTCACTTCCTATCCATAGTGTTCCCTTCCTCTCTAGGAATGCTGACTCTATGCATTTAACCCTTTGCAGTATGAAGGAATCCTCCGTAGCTTTTTACATATTTTCCCTTGAACCGGGATTTTTACATGTATTTCCTTGAACTGGATGGGACAGCATGAATCCGTGAAAATCACGGAAAAACGGGACGTATGGCATCTCTACGCATAACGTTAAAATCCTATGGGATGAATCGCATAACGTTAAAACTCAATAGAGATACGTTGTAACTGGCACAGACTTCAGCGAACGTTATGCGATACACCCCATAGGATTTTAACGTTGTGCAATGCATTTTTCCCCCAGATTCCTTAACATTATGCGGTTTTAGCATTGTGTGGTGCAAACGTTATCCGAGGCATTATTTTATTTTTCCAAATCTGGAAGTGTACTTTTGATCACAATTTCCAAATTTTCTCTCATGGAGAGAACTGGTAGGGCCCACAGGAAAAAGGCAAGTGTGAAAAGCTGGCCCCCTTGCATGCAATTGTGAACACATATTGCTGGCATGACCTTTAGCTGATGGCTAACCATGTCCCCTCTTCTTACCTTCATCAATGAGAGATTCTACTGAGAGTGTTCGGTTGCGCATATTGAGGGAATCTGTGGACTGAGATAGGATTTTGCGAATCCCCAGTGGAGACTCATCATTGAATGACCTGCAACAGAAGAAGAAATGCCATGAGCAGCCATCACTCACCAAAACCTCTGGATTTGTTGTTACAACCTCTAGAACAGGGTTCCCAACCTATGGCCTGGGGGCCAGACTTGGCCCATGGCACCGCTTCACGTGGCCTGCTGCCGCTGCACCTGGAAGTGGAAGTGGGCGTGTTTACGACAGCCATAAAGAACGGCTGCACATGTGTAAATGTGGTTACGCCAGCCATAAATGCGCCCCTGGCATGGTAAGGCCTGTGGCATAAAAAGGTTGGGAAGCCCTGCTCTAGAATCTTGTTGCTTAAAGACTACTGCAAGAAGCACATTTCGTTGGCTGTTTTTCACACCCCTGACCAATTCTTTGGTGCAGCAGTCAAATATGTGAACAGCTGATACTTGATAAATTGAACACCAGGCGCATAAGTGCAGTAAACCCATTTGCGTGGATTCACAGAGACTTGGGCTTCTGGGAGTTGAAGTCCAAGAACAGCTGGAGTGCCAAGGTTCACCATCACTGTCATAGGACAATGGTCCCTAACCTTCTGGGACATAAAGGCTGCATTAGAGTTCCCAATGCCTAAAGAGCGTCCACGTTTCAAAATGGTGCTGGAATCTCATTCCTCTTCTCTTCCCAGGCTTCTTTCCACTTACCCTGCAATGTTTGTAGTGGAGACACTTTTGGAAAGAGACAAGGTGGGTCGGCCACGGCGGGACCCCAGGAGGGCCTGACGGAAGCTCTCAGAGGGGTAGATGGCAGAATTGGGGCGCTCCCTGTTGGCCGCTGAAGATTTAACAGATGAATGACAAAGATTAGGTAAAGCAAGTCGTATCCGACTCTAGGGTTCAGTGCTCATCTGTTTCAAAGCTGAAGAGCCAGCGCTGTCTGCTTCTGCAGATGTTTCCGTGGTCATGTGGCAGGCATGACAAGACGCCAGGGCGTACGGAACGCTGTTTACCTTTCCCACTGAAGTGGTCCCTATTTATCTACTTGCAATTTCTTGCTTTCGAACTGCTAGGTTGGCAGGAGCCTGGACAAAGGCGGGAGCTCATTCCGTCCTGCGCTACTCGGGAATCGAACTGCTGACCTTCCGCCTCCCAGTCCGCCAACTTTAACTGGATTAGGATTTACAGTGCCACTCACGCTTGTTCCTCATGGAGACCGTCTGCAGTGCCGAACTGTTCTTCAGCAAGGCTGCCTTTTGCTGCTGCAAAGGTGGAAGGAGGAGAGAGAAAGAAAGAAGTAAGGCAATGGAAAACTACCTGGACCGTAGCAAATCCAGAGAATTATTGGATAAGGGACAGACGATGTTCTCTAGCATGGTGAATTCATTCCTGTAGTTCCTTCCGCCTGACCCAGGGAGAAAAAAGATTAACTGGCACACCGAGGTTGACGTTGCATGGGGTACGCCCAATTGTGGGTCCAAGATACCACAGTCTTCGAGGAGGCTCTATCCATACCTGTCAAGTTTTGGATATGAAAATAAGGGAAATTTCCCGACCGAAACGGGAGACTTGACAGCTATGCTTATCCTATGCTGCCCTCCAGTGGCGGCATTAGGGCATTGCAGTCTAACTAATAGGACGGCGGGAAAGAGGGTAACATACGGGAGTTTCCCGGCCAAAACGGGAGACTTGACAGCTATGGCTCTATCTGTGTACCCACTTCTCAAGTCAAAGAGCAGCAAATCCAAAGCCATCTACGTTCTCCTTTTGGCATGTGGGGCAGGAAATCTCAAAGGATTCCTTCCTAGTCCTAGCAGTAAAATACAATTGTATCCCATAAACAATGAACAATTTACTGTCCTTTTACTATCTAGGCTAGGGTTTCTCAACCTTGGGCCTCAAGGTCCCTTAGCAGGAGCTGACCTTCTTAAACACAGTTGGGCACTTCGTGTTAAAAACAGATGCATCTGTGGCCAACCTTGGCACTCCAAATGTTCTTGAACTTCAATTCCCAGAAGTCCTGATCACCAGGAGTGCTGACTTGGGCTTTTGGGAATTGAATTCCAACAACACCTGGAGTGCCGAGGTTGGCCACCAATGGATTAGACCAAATTTTTAAAAATTGTGTCAGAAGTACACAAAGGTGCTTTCTGGGTTGAAAGGATATTTGCTGGAAGGGACGCTCAAATAGGGCTCCATTCATGTCCCCAAGATCTTTTCCCCACCTATTTTTCTACTTGCTTTTGAACTGCTAGGTTGGCAGGAGCTGGGGCAGAGACGGTTGCTCATTCCGTCATGCAGTACTCGGGTCTTGAAATGCCGACATGCCGCACTTCCATTTTTTAAAAACCTTAAGAAAATTCTACTGAGTCAATTAATGCACTGCAGATGGCGACAACAGTTAAATTTAATTATCTGATTCTGCTTTGTTAGACAGTTCTGAGATATTCTAAAAATAATCTGGCACAAATGTTAAATAAGCAGAACACTTAATAGAATGTTTAATAATACAAAGATACTTTTAAAAAATGCTCTGAGAGACAAATGAAGATTTCCTCCCAGCTTCTCAAACTCCTTTTTTGTCTACTTTTAATCTCCTGGATTTGTAGTTGTCCAAACTTTGAAACTTCAGAAAGTTTTCAAAAAATGAAAACTGGAACTCTTAACATGTCAACTCATTAATCAGTGGGAATCACATACACAACCGCCGACTGAAATTATGTTGCTTAGCATAGGGTAGAGTTGCCCCACAAAATCAATGGAATCGCCACAAAAATCAATGGATACGATGGGGTGCACAGAAACAGGCTCCTGGAAAATGGTGGCATTTTTGACCCACGATCGGGCATAGCCCACACAAATGGCAACCGTGTGGTGCCAGCCAATCTTTCTCACACTGAGTCAGGCGAAAAGAACTGCGGAATGATAGGCTTATGCTAAGCAAAGAGATTCCAGTCTATGTTTAGAAACCAGTTTCTTCCCCTGCAATCCTTACACCCTATTCCAATGGTGGCAAACCTATGGCACGCATGCCAGAGGTGGCACTTGGAGCCATCTCTGTGGGCACTCGTGCAGTCACCCCAGCACAGAGTTCGCCCCACCCCTCTGTCCAGCAGCCCAATGGGAGCACTTCCTCCCTCCCCCCAGCACAGAGTTCACCCCGCCCCTATGCCCAGCAGCCCAATGGGAACGCTTCCTCCCTCCCCTCCAGCACAGAGTTCACCCCGCCCCTATGCCCAGCAACCCAATGGGAGAGTTTCCTTCCTCCTCTGTTGCTGTGTTGGCACTTTGTGATAAATAAGTGGGTTTTGGGTTGCAGTTTGGGCACCCGGTCTCTAAAAGGTTCGCCACCACTGCCCTGTTCCCTCTAACCTGCCACCAGAGTGCCCATTCACACCACACCAACTCACCTTCTGCTTGACTTTGGTACAGTTGGGCAGGGTGTCTTTACAGCGGTTGTGAATGGTGACATTGCAGGCTGGAAGGGAAAAGCAGAGGTGGCATGTCTCATTTCATATGGAGATGGCTCCGTGATCATAGTGTGTGAGTCACTTCATGGCAAGCTGGGATCCACCGTCAGCAAATGCACGCCAGTGGCATCTTTCCTGATTGCCTCGGAGGCCAAAGAACCAGCTGGCCTCCAAGACCAGTTAACAGTGAATCTTTTTAGAAAGGATTCATTCCTTACCCTACCTCAGGGATTCTCAACCCGCAGCCCACGGGCCGAATGCAGCCCACAGCGCCATTTCATGTGGCTCCCCACTGCCTCCACCACACCAGGAAGTGCCATGTGGTGGAGAAAGGGCAAAATGGCTGTCCAGCCCCGGAGAGTGACCTGGCCCCCGGCTTTAAAAGGCTGAGAACTCCTACCCTACCTGGAGATTTCTTTGTGTTCTCACATCTATTTACCAATCAGACCTTGCTTAGCTTTTGAAATAAAACAAAATTAGTGGGTTCAGGTGGTACAGCTACAGTGGTGGGCATCAGCAGGTTCGCACCAGATCACCAGAACCGGTAGCAGAAATTCTGGGTGGCCCTGCCCATCCCATGTTTTGAAATAAAGTAGTCCTAATTCGGGTGCAACGCAGGGCTTTCCCCCTGGCCACATCCACCATACCACACCCCACAGTGTGGTAGTAAATATTTTTGGTGCCTGCCACTGTATAGCTACACCAGTCTGGCACCATTTAAAAGCAATGGGGAGAACCTATTGACTGCTGGAGCGGGACATGATCTGCAGGAAGGTGCTACCACATTTAGCCTTCAGCATTTCACAGAACAGGACCGGAACAATGGCGTGACTATATGTACAAACAGTCCAAACCCTGAGTAGGAGGAAGCCCCCATTTATTGAGTTACCACAAGGAGAATTAAAAGAGGAGCATTTCCAAGCCACTCGTCTTCATTCCCTCTCTGTTTATTAGTTGCTCATGGCTACCAAAATTAGGAGTGGTGGGGAGCCACCAACATATACATTCAATATATAAAGTGTTTACTCACTGGGACAATTCAATGCTTCTTTGGCAGTGATGCTCTTGTTACAGGCAAAACACATGGTCATGCCAGAAACAGTGATGGAAGTGAAGAGGTGCCCATTGGTGTAGCGCGCATCTTTGTCTTTACTCTCCTTCATCCTTTCTTTCTCCTTGTTCTGCAAGAAAACAGAGAGAGAGAGATCAGTTAGTATCATCATGGGCAATACATTTTGTCAAAGTTCTCCTTACTAACTGTAAGTTATTTTATCTGGGGGGAAAAACAAAGTGCCCACTTTTAAGGGCAAATTCTCAAGCCATTAAGATAGCAGTAGGAAGCGCATTAACTTGCAGATGTTGTTGGACTCCAGTTCCCATCATCCCCAACAAACTTGACCATTGAATGGGACTTGGATGAGTGGGATTTGTTGTTGAATGCCCACTCCCGCGGTCCAGCATTTGCCGCGGCGGAGCGTTTCCACCTGGGCTTAGCCGGCCGCCGCCGTCTTGCCTAGTCTGGTGGGTTTTGTCCTGCCGATGCGCCTGTGCTCCGATGTGGTCGTCGAGTCTGGTCCATGTTAGGATTGTTTATGGGCGTTGAGCCGTGGCTCCGTCCCTCCCTCCCTTTTTTGGATCATTTTGTAAACTGTAAATTGTTTTTGATTCATTTTGCTGTATTGCTACGCAATTTCACATTTTTGATCTGCAAATTTGCATTTTTTGTTTTGTAACTTTATAATTATTGCCTTGTAACTTTGTATTATTGTATTTCTTTGTATTATTGTATTTTTGAATGCTGTGAACTGCTTTGGGTTGTTGCAAAACGGGGAAAGCGGTATATAAAAAAATAAATTCAAAAATAAATTCAATTCAGTGGTTGTTTAATAATGCAGGTTACCTTCATATCTGCAGGGAAACTTCCCAATTCTCCATTGATCAATAGGCCTTTTCTATTGCAATTTACTACACTATGAAACAAAAATTGGCCGTAGAAAGAAAGGGTGAGGTCCGAATCTTAAGTCTGATTAAGGCAATGTAAGATAAAAACCAATATGTCAAAATTTTTGATATCCCTTCCCCTAAAAAGGCAAGCCCTGCCTTGCCCAAAACTGGGTCTGTCGTAATTATTTCAAAGCAGAAATGCATAGTTTGAAAACTGGCAGGAAATATAAGAGATTTTCCAACCCGTTCTATTTCAGGCACAAATCCTGATTTACTTTGAATATCGTACGCCCTCGAATATCTCACCGGCGCATCTTCCCCTTCACCCTTTTAATAGCTTCTGAAGCACCGTAATTTTTAGCACATGTTTCTCTGTGATGGTTCAAGACGCTGAACTCACTGATGGGAAGGTCGGAGTTCGATTCCTGGGTACCGCATGACGGAGTGAGCTGCCGTCGTCTGTCCCCAGCTCCTGCCAACCTAGCAGTTCAAAAGCAAGAAATTGCAAGTAGATAAATAGGGGCCACTTCGGTGGGAAGGGAAAGAGCATTCCGTGTTGAGGCATGCCTGCCACATGTCCATGGAAACGGACAGTGCTGGTTCTTATAAACAGAGATGACCACTGAACCCTAGAGTCAGATACGGCTAGTTTTTGAGGGAGGGCAACCTTTACCTTTACCTTCTCATAGTAGCCATACTTCCAAAAAATGTTTCAAACCAGAAATACTGTATTTTTCCCCCTTGCTTTGTGATAAGAGAATTATCTGCTGAATTCAGAGCAACAGCACCCCGAAATTTCATCTGTTCCAATTCACTGCTTCAAGGCAGGATTTTCCCATTACTGCCCTGTTCCCAAAAATTGCACACAAAGATCAGCCTACAACACAAGGGAACGCATGAGTCTGAGTTTAGGCACCAAAATCCAAATAAGTGACAGGCAACCCAATCTGCAAATACTAAAACCAGTCAGCCTCAATGCATGAAACCAAATTATTGCAAGCGAAACATTACTAGCCACAACTTTCCCTCACCCTCCTCTCAAGTCCCCAAATCGCAAGGGCCGCATAGAAACCACGCCAGTCCTGGCGTCCCCACAAACCTTCCCCACCTTCCTTCTCTGGCTCGGCTGCCGTCCGTGCCAGTCCGTCCCAGTCTCATTGGGATCCCGACCAGTTCTCGGAACGCCGAGCTTGAGTTGCCTCTCATAAACTGTCGGGTAACTCATGGTGCGTTGTGGTGGGATGCTATGGGACAACCTAAATCCCTCTCGCATCAATCTTCCACCCCGCGACAAGCAAAACCACAGTGAAGTTCAATGTGTGCCTGGAAAGCCCAGATTGAAGAGATATAGGATGAAGAGGTGGTTGAGGAGGTGGAAGGAAGAGAGGGGGGGGGTAGTAAAAAAAGAAGACACCCATGCAATTCATCTTCTTCTGTACCTCTCTGCTTCCAATAACCATGACAACCATGTATCTGACTGAGAAATTCCACCACCCCCATCACATGCGCCTGGCTATGCAGTGTATGCTGCTTTCTTAAATGCCTGTAATGCAGTGGAGTTAGGGAGATGATTTATATTGATAGCCATTGTACAACAAATTTATTATTATTATTATTTTCTGCTAAGTGGTTTTTCCCATTGGAAAATTGTTGTAAAAATTCTAGCGTCCTGGTTGTTTAGGGGATATTGGTCGATATAAATCATTTTTTTTTTCTAAAAGATTTCTTGCCTTAAGGATTAGAATTATATTAATTTTATTCCATGAGCTTGGATTACTCCACCATCTATTATATTATTAAAAAGCCGATAAATTTTACCATTCCTCTAAATTGTTTATAAAATTCAACATCTAACCCATCTTTTCCGGAGGCATTACCAATTTTCAATTTATCTATCCCATCATTAATCTCTTTATTAGTAATTTTTCCTTCCATACTCTCCAAAACCTAATTGTTATGTGATTTTGTTATTATACGGGGTGACTGTTGTATGAGGTTCCACCATATTTTTAAATGATATGCATTCATAGTGTGTGTGTGCGTGCGTGCATGCATGTGTGTGTGCGCATGTGCACGTGTGCATGCGCGTGTGCATGTATGTGTGTTTTATTTCTTCAAAACATATGGCAAGGCTTACAAGTGTGTAAATCTCCACTTCTATTGCAACGGCAACTCTAAATAAAAAAAATTCTACATTCCTAGTTGCAGGTCGTCACAAACACTTAAAAAGAGATGCTGAGAGAGAGAGTAATGTATCTGCAGACCCTGTGACTAATTCGAGGCATGATAAAGCAAAAGTGTCACCATAGCAGCCTTTCTTGAGAAAGAGGAAGTGAGCCAGGGACTTCCTGTGGCCACATTCTGAACATTAATGCAATCAAGATGTTTAGCTATTTCTTGACACAAGAAGAGCCATTCTAGTATCACATGCCTTTGCCAGCAAGAGAGAGAACAGAAGTAAAAGATGAAAAATATGCGTTGCTTATTTTCTTAGTTTAAGTAGAGTGGTTAAGTGGTTAGGTCGGGTGATCGTTCCCAACCTTTTCACACCGGGGTCCGGGTCACACTCTCTCGGTCAGCTTCGAGGGTCGGACGGCCATTTCGCCCTGCCTTCACGGTGGAGGTGGCCATTTTGCCCCAACAGCTTCAAAGGGGTCGCCGTTTTGTTTCCCGAATGCCCTTTGAGGGATGGTGGTGGGGCCACATGAAATGGCACCTTCGGTTGGGAACCCTTGCGTTAGGGTCATGCCTACATAAACGGTGCTAGTGCTCTAATTGACTGTCAAAGCATTTATAGAGTCAGTGTGATGGTAAGTCAGAGTCTCAAGACTGAAAGTCTTGGGTTCAAATCCCTGCTCAGACAATGGCATTCATATAGGGGCAGCAATGGCAAAGCCCTTCAATATCGCATATATTTTGAAAAGTCTATTAAGGATGTCTAAGTCACAAGTGACCTGATGGCACATAAACTTCTTCTTCTTCAAGTGATGCATCTATTCTGCATACCTGTCAAGTTTTGGATTTGGAAATAAGGGAAATTTCCCAGCTAATACGGGATACTTGACAGTTATGCTTATCCTTTGCTGCCCTCCAATGGCGGCAATAGGGCATTGCAGTCTAATTAAAACGGGATGACAGCAGGGAAGAGGGTAAAATAAGGGGTTTTCCCGACCAATACGGGATACTTGACAGCTATGCTTATCCTTTGCTGCCCTCCAATGGCGGCAGTAGGGCATTGCAGTCTAATTAATACGGGATGATGGCAGGGAAGAGGGTAAAATAAGGAGTTTTCCCGGCCAATACGGGATACTTGACAGCGGATCGCACCGAACGCTGTTTGCCTTCCCGTCAAAGTGGTCCCTATTTATCTACTTGCAATTTTTTGTTTTTGAACCGCTAGTTTGTTCTACTCTGAAGGGAGACGTAGGGCTTGTTGCAGAAAAGAGTATCGCATGCATCGTATCTGTCAGCCCGAGCCTACCAGATGGACAAAAAGAGCTTTGTTCTCTGTTAAAAGCTGGCAAGACCTTCTGCCCCGATAGGAGTGAGCCTGATGACTCTTCTCAGCAGAGACAAACTTCGGGTCTCCAGCACGGCAGCAGGAGGGAGTTAAGCAAGACAAATATGTTATTCTGTACTTGTTGGGCCAGAGCCATAAAGAAAACAAGAGCAACTGCAGCACCAACCTAACAGGAAGCTGACTAGGAGATATTTTTAAAATACAGAAACACAGGCAAAGAAACCTCCCTTGCCACTTCCTCTAAAATTGTAAAATCCAACAGCATAGCTCCCAGAAGACATTTAGGAATAATCATAATAATTTTTTGTGTTCGGAAATTATTCTGGGTTGAAAGGGTTTTGGCTGGAGAAACTCCGCTCAGGGGACGTCCAAATGAGGCTCCTTTCAGGTCCCCAAGAGCTGGGACAGAGACGGGCACTCAATCCGTCATGCAGTACCCGGGTCTCGAACTGCCGACTTGCCAGCCTTCCAGCTAACAAGGCGAGCTTCTTAACCACTGAGCCCCCACATAGAATGAATCTGTAGAAGACAGAAAGGTGTCAAATACTCATTTAACTGCTTAGGATTCCCTGGACATGGCATTGAGAGATATCCTGCCTATCTCTCCAAACCAGAGGTTGTCCTTAGGTATCCATTATAATTATAGCCATTGATACCCTTGTCCTCCATGAACTTGTCTAACCAAGCTGTCAAGACTGACAGCTGTCACCACGTCTTCTGGCAGGGAGTCCCATAGACCAGGGATCCTCTGGGTGAAAAAGTACTTTCTCTTATTTGTTTGAGAACTAGTACCCAAAAGTTTCATGGAGTGCCCCGCTAGTTCTAGTGTTGTGCGACAGGGAAAACAGTTCTCCCTTCTCTACTTTGTCCCACTCCGTGCACGATTTCATAAACTTCAATCAGGTCACCTCTTAGACGCCGTCGTTCAAGGGTGAAGAGGCGCAACCGTTGCAGCCTCCGATGGCAAGGAAGGTGCCCCAGTCCCGTAATCATTCTCATTGCCCTCCTCTACACTTTTTCCAACTCCACCATATCCTTTCTGGCGGCCAGAACTGCACACAGTGTTCCAGATGGGACCTCACCATAGATTGATAAAGAGGCCAAATGACACTCCTGACTTATGTTCCTAATGATCCCTAGCATGGAGCGTGCATTGAGGAAGAAGAAGAAGCTTCACTGTTGCTGAGGGACCCAAAGATCCAGTTTGTTAGGCACATGGTAGAAATCTAGGCTTGGATAGGGAAAGAGGAGGAGAGAGGAGACACCCCTTTCGTCTCTCCCCAACAATTCTGATTTTTTTTTTTAATCTGCTTTAAATGGAAGCAAGCAGCTGGAAGCCTCTTAGGATAAAGCCCCACTGAGCAATGAGAGCTGCTTTTCCTGCAGCGTTCACCGCACACCTACATTTGTGCCATGAAATTTTCAGAAAATGCTATTGTTGTCGCCACAGAATGCACCACCTGCTCTAGTGACTGGAACCAGAGCAGAGCTGGTGGAGCATTTTCTTGGTTTTGTTGTTTGTCCTGCATTTTCTGACCTTTTAACCGTTCAACATTTTTATCACTGTGTTGGCTAACTACTTGTTTTCATATATTTTATATATATATATTTGTAAATGCATCCTAATATTGGAATACTGCCGGTTGGTTCATATATGAACATTTCAATAAATACATTTTGCAAAGCCCCTAAGAAACGGAGCAGGCTCGGCAGATGGTGTTTGCCTTGTCGTTCCCCCAAGACTATACATGGTGGGGGTGGGGATAACCTCTTTAATTAAGCACTATGTATTTTATTGCCTTTAGGGACTGCAGTGGCTCAAGTAGCTAAGATGCTGACTGGGAAGCGGGAAGGTCAGCAGTTCGAATCCCGAGGACTGCAGGACGGAATGAGCTCCCGTCTTTGTCCCAGCTCCTGCCAACCTAGCAGTTCGAAAGCAAGACATTGCAAGTAGACAAATAGGGACCACTTCGGTGGGAAGGTAACAGCGTTCCGTGTGCTCCGGTGTCTAGTCATGCCTGCCACATGACCACGGAAATGTCTGCAGAAGCAGACAGCGCTGGCTCTTCGGATTAGAAACAGAGATGAGCACTGCACCCTAGAGTTGGATACGACTGGCTTTCGAGCAAGGGAAACCTTTACCTTTATTTTATCGCCTTTAGCCACATGTGTCTTTAGGAAAGAGCGCACAAGCTTACAGAATGTACAGAACTCTTCTTCTTCAGGGCAAGATCAAGATGGAAATACAGTAAAAAAAACCGCCTTACAAATGCCTCACACAACGGAAAACTTGCCACATGGAAAGAAACCCATTGAAAATAATGCCTCGGTATACGGCATTTCCCCTCGGACCGGGTTAATTGGTTTTCAATGCATTCTTATGGGAAACCCCTCATTTAAAACCCCAGACAGGGCTAGATGAGACAGCAAGGCTGCGTTGTGGTGCCATGTGCACCCCACACCTGCTGGCAAAGCCATGTTTTTAGAGCCTTCCTGAAGGGAAGCAGCTCTGGCTGGAGGCGCAATTCTGGTGGCAGGAGGTTCCATAGGGCCGGCGCAGATACCGAGAAGGCTCTCCTCCTGGCTGATGGGAACATCAGAGAGCACCTCATAGGACATGTCAAAAACCTTGGGACGATGCGGTCTCTTGGGTATCTCAGCCCGCTGCCATAAAGGGCTTTAAAGGTCAGCACCTTGAATTGCACCCGGAAGCATACTGGCAGCCTATGCAGCTCCCGTAGCAGTGGTGTGGCACGGGCATAATGCCCGCACCCCATCACCAGCCGCATTCTGAACCAGCTGTAACTTCCGGATGGTCGTCAAGGGCAGCCCCATGTAGAGCGCATGACAATGATCCAGTCTGGATATCTTACAAAACCATGTCCATGTCCTCCTTCTCTGCCTTCAGCAACATGGCTTCATGCTCAAGCAAGGTGGTTGTTGCATATATTGCAATAAAACATGGAGGAGTGAAGAGGAGAGATAAAGGGTACTACTGGCTGTGGCAAACAATAGCCGCTTAATGTTTCCTGCTTCAAACTGAGCTACCCGTTGGGAAACATGCCAGGCAGATAAGAAAACAGAAGCCAGAGAGACAGGAAGGTTGGTTGGAGGGGGGATATTCCAACCTCTCCTAATCCCCATAGCACAAACACTCAGAGCACATTTATGCCCAAAGTGCATAACATCACTCAGCAATGGCAAGCAAGGGCTGGCATAAGCAGAGGTGGCCCAGTCACTTCCCCAGTGTGGCATAGTGGTTAGACCAAAGGATGAGTAAAGGTAGAAGTGAAAGTCACCCTTGCTCAAAAGCCAGTCGTATTCAACTCTAGGGTTCAGTGCTCATCTCTGTTGGTACAGCCAAAGAGCCAGCACTGTCAGACATTTCCAAGGTCGTGTGGCAGGCATGACTAGACACGGGACGCTGTTACTTTCCCACTGAAGTGGTCCCTATTTGCAATTTCTTGCTTTCGAACTGCTAGGTTGGCAGGAGCTAGGACAGAGACGGAAGCTCATTCCGTCCTGCAGTACTCGGGCATCGAACTGCTGACCTTCCACCTCCCAGTCAGGGTCTCTTAGCCACTTGAGCCACTGCTCAAGTTTAGGAAATGTGAGTTCAATTCCCTGGTTTCATCATGCAAATGTAATAGGGCGGTTGGTTGTTCCAGAGAAGCAATGACTCCATGCGAAGAAGAACACTTCGTCTGAGTCTGCATTTCTATAGGGAAAGCTTGGCATCTGAGCTGGTTTCCAAAATAAAAACCATGCCCCCCCCCCCTCTCTGGAAGCCACAATGCCTTCCTTTATTTGACTCCGGGGAAAACACAACAGGAGGTTACAGGTTCTCCATAAAACACCTCCCCACCCCTTGAAAGACATCACCTCATTGACTAGAGGATCCTACGGTGATTAAACAAATGGCCCTCTAGAAACATTTATGCCAGGGGGGTCCCAACCTTTTTAAGCTGGGGGCAGGGTCACGCTCTCTCAGTCAGTTTCGAGGGCTGGACAGCCATTTTGCCCTCCCTTGCATGATGGGGGTGGCCATTTTGTCCCAACAGCTTCAAAGGGGTGGACATTTTGTTTCTCAAATGCCCTCGGAGGGGAAAGGGGGCACATGAAATGGCACCAGGGGCCGGATCCAGCCCATGGACTTTAGGTTGGGAACCCCTGATTTATGCAAACTATATTTAAAATCTGCCTCTTAGAAGTTGATCAATCGTAAGGACATGTTTTCACCTGCTGGTCTACATTTCACTTGGGTTGCTACCTTAAATACCCAAATGTCTCTGGACACTTTTTAAATAATGCTCACTAAAGGTGATGAAAAACTTGCACCATGCCTCTAGTTTGGTGCTGAGATACTTATAAAAACAGCCAATAATTGCTGTTCTCCCTGAATCCATCCATCCATCCATCCATCCATCCATCCATCCATCCAACTATCTATCTATCTATCTATCTATCTATCTATCTATCTATCTATCTATCTATCTATCTATCTATCTATCTATACATCCATCAACCATCTATCTATCTATCTATCTAAAATTATTTTAAGCTGTTCATATCCTGACAAACTTCCAATGTGTTCAAAGTAGTTCCAGAATTATTAATTTTTTTAAAACACACACACACACCAGCATGAATATTTGAAACCAACTTCACGGCTTCTTATCCTTTGAATTGAACCCCAGAATTCCCATCAAGCATGACAGTCTATGCCTATTCAAAGACTGAAAAACCAGAGTTGAAAGAGATAACAAAAAAAATAATAATCATTCATAATACATATCAGGTCCTAAAAGGGCCTACACGCAAGACTTTTGGATCCATTCAATTTGGATTTGTTCAAAAGGGCGGATAAAGGATTGCCTTTCCAAACCACCCGGACACAATGATGTTTGTTACAAGAGAACAAGAGGAAGGATGGAAGGAAGAGAGAGAGAGAGAAGGAAAGTGAGAAAGAGAGAGGGGAGAGAAGGAGAGAAAGATAGAGAAAGAGAAAAAGAAAGAGAGAAAGAAAGAAAAAGAAAAAGAAAGAAAGAAAGTGAGAAAGAAATAAAGAGAGAGAGAAAAAGAGAGAAAGAGAAAGAAAGAAAGGAGGAAAGAAAGAAAGGAAGGAGGAAGGAAGGAAAGAAAGAAAGAGGATGGGTGAGAATAAAGAAAGAAAGAAGGAAAGAAGGGAATGAAATCAAAACCTTCCTAGATGAAAGAAAGTGAGAGAGAGAGAAGGAAAGAGAGAAAGAGAGAAAGAAAGAGAGAGAAAGAGAGAGAAGGAGAGAGAGAGAGAGAAAGTGAGAAAGAAATAGAGAGAGAAAGAAATAGAGAGAGAGGAAGGAAGGAAGAAAAGAGGATAGATGAGAATAAAGAAAGAAAGAAGGAAGGAAGGAAAGAAGAGAATGAAATCAAAACCTTCCTAGATGAAAGAAAGAAAGTGAGAGAGAAAGAGAAAGAAAGAGAGAGAGAGAGAGAAAGAGCTGGCAAACAGGCAAAGAGATATGTATTACCCTGGCCTAAACGATCAGCTCCTTCCACAAGATCCCAGGAGAACAAAGGAAGGCCAGATCGATTCAGCCGTTGCCACTCGCAGTGCATGTAATAAACGGCACATGGCTTCTCCCCTTGTCCTGTTCCCTCTACTCTCCACCCACCCCTACACGCACCAGCTCACAGGGCCACCACCGTCATTACACCCTCTCCCCCCCCCTCTTTGTGATCAACAAAAACAACAACAGCAATGGATGAGGGATGCATGCAGAGACTGTCCCATCCCTAGACGGTAAAGAAACTGGTTTATTTTCAGGTTGTAAGGAGCGGGGCAGCTGGCTGGGGGGAAATTGGCCAAGAAGAGATGCTTGGGCGAAGGCGGCATTCCAAAGGCCTGGATCATTCATTCCCAAAATAACTGGGCAAGGAGGGAAAGGTAGAAAAAACCAAGATTTGTATATGAGTTGCAGTTCCCCTCCAGGCAGTCCGAAGGCATTCTCAACCTGTGGCCCGGATGCGGCCCACAGCGCCATTTCATGTGCCCACCTACCGCCTGCACCACACCAGGACGTGCCATGTAGTGGAGGAAGGGCAAAATGGCTGTCCGGCCCTTAAAACTGTCGGAGGGAGCGTGACCCGGGCCCCGGCTTTAAACGTTTGAGAACTCCTGCCATACAGGTAGTGCCATAGCAGTAAAATATGCAACCATGTCCCTCTAGCATTGAATGTTGAGGGCACGGTTTGAAAAGAGAACAAGGCAGTGTATGAGGTTGAGAAGAATAAGATGCTTGCCATTGGGTTTGTAAAGTAGGCAACAATGACGTTAAAGAGAAGGGCAACAAGGACGATCAGATGACTAGAAACTAAAACATTACTGTATGAGGAAAGACTGAAGGAACTGCGCATGCTTAGCCTTGAGCAAAGAAGGCTGAGAGAGAGCATATGATGGTAACACTCTTCAAATAATAATAATCTTGTGTCAGAAATGATTCTGGGTCGGAAGGATTTTGGAGGAAGAAACTCCGCTCAGGGAATGCCCAAACGAGGCTCCTTTCATGTCCCTAAGAGCTGGGACAGAGACGGGCGCTCAATCCGTCATGCAGCACCCGGGTCTCGAAATGCCAACTTGCTGGCCTTCCAGCTAACAAGGCGAGCTTCTTAACCACTGGTCGGAAAGAATGAAAGGTCTGTTTTTCCATCATCCCAGCGTGCAGGATGCATAATAAACGGGCTGAAACTACAGAAACACAGATATAGACTGAATATAGTACTATACTATTAGGAAAAAACCTGTTAATGGTTAGAGCAATACTACAGCTCTAACACAGGAAGTATTCAAGAGAAAATGGGACAACCATCTGTTAGATCTTTAATTCGGATTCCTGCAATGAGCAGAGGATTGGACTCAATGGGCTAAAATACTCCTTCCAACTCAGTGATTCTATGATTCTATTGTTAAGGCAAAAATAAAGGTTTTCCTTCCTCGAAAGCCAGTCGTATCCGACTCTAGGGTTCAGTGCTCTGTTTCTAAGCCAAAGAGCCAGCGTCGTCTGCTTCTGCAGACGTTTCCGTGGTCACGTGGCAGGCATGACTAGACACCGGAGTGTACGGAATGCTGCTTACCATCCCACCGAAGTGGACTCTATTCATCTACTTGCAATTTCTTGCTTTCGATATCCCCCCACCAAAAAAAAAAATATAGAACAAAAAACTTGTCCTGAAATAAGATAATGTTTGCACAAAGTATTATCCTCTTCGATTTCTTCTTCTAAACTGTCACAGAAATTTTTTATGCACACTACATTATTTTATGCATACTACAAGGACTGCAGTGGCTCAAGTGCCTAAGATGCTGACTGGGAAGCGGAAGGTCAGCAGTTCGATTCCCGAGTAATGCAGGACGGAAACGAGCTCCCGTCTTCGTCCCAGCTCCTGCCAACCTAGCAGTTCGAAAGCAAGAAATTGCAAGTAGATAAATAGGGACCACTTCAGTGGGAAGGTAACAGCGTTCCATGCGCTCCCGTGTCTAGTCATGCCTGCCACATGACCACAGAAACATCTGCAGAAGCAGACAGCGCTGGCTCTTCGGCTTAGAAACAGAGATGAGCGCTGCACCCTAGAGTCGGATACGACTGGCTTTCGAGCAAGGGAAACCTTTACATTATTCTGCTGTGTGCATGCAGAGAAATACAAACTATCGCCCATATGATATACAATGCACACAGTGCCCCTCAATGTGCACTGAGGGAGGACATTATATTGGCAAGAGGAAATGCTGTGTTGTCATTGCTATTAGTTAGATGTTATTGTTACTGCCTGCTATTGTATTCTTGACATTGCTCTTGGTTATATTGTATTTTTGCTTTTGCCATATGCTGTATTTTAGTATTTTGTTTGCCACCTTGTATTTAATACTGTATCTTCTATTTTGGCGTAACTATGTAGTGACCTATTCTTGGCTATTTAGTATTTTGGATTTTGTACAGCCGAGACACGGAGCTCCTTCCCCCATTGCTGGGGGAGCCGGAGTACCTATGCCGGCTTGTATTGTATTATTGCATATTTATTGTATGCTTATGTTCTTATTGTATTTTGTATCTTGTATGCAAATCTTTCTGTATGCAATTTGTGTTCTGTCATTTCATGGCCTTGCGCCGGCCATTGGTCTAAGAAAGGCGGTATAAAAATATGAAATGGAAATGAAATGAAACTGTTGATGTGGCCCGATATTGGGCAGATCTGTCATCTAACTCTGTCACATTATATTTTGTTTTTAGATGTGTTGATTTTAGCTTTGTATGCGTGGTGGCGCATCTGACATGAATGAAAGAACTCTGCTGCTTTCCAGAAGTGAAAACTTTGGTCAATGTTCAGCCAGAATCTACAATGCTACAGTTCCATTGGTGTTTCTGCGCAACTATGGGACAGCCCACTTGCAGAGACATTTGGGGAAATGCCCCATGGAATTCCACTTTTTTGATTTATCTAAGTCCAAAGCTTATTGTGCTTCAATAATAGAAGATTCAGCCATTCAGGTTTCCCTAAATGTTGCCCAGGGGATGCCCAGCTATTCATCACATCGGTCTTTGGGGAGGCATCTTCCGTGTACCCCATGAAATTCAATGAGAACTATGTTATGTTATGTTGCATCAAGTTGCATCGGACTTTTGGTGACTTTAACAGGGTTTTCAAGGTATGTGAGATATTTAAGGGCTGTTTGTCCAGTCGTCTGTCTCTCCATACTCATAAGGAACATGGACAAGCAGGGATCTGAATCGAGGTCTCATGGATACTAGTCAGTCACTTTTATTCCATGTATAGGTAAAGGTCACCCTTGCGTGAAAGCCTGCCGTATCCGACACTAGGGTTCAGTGCGCATCTCTGTTTATAGCCAAAGAGCATCTGCGGACATTTCCGTGGACATGTGGTAGGCATGCCTCAACACCAGAGTGTACAGAATGCTGTTTAGCTTTCCCGCCGATGTGGCCCCTATTTATCTACTTGCAATCTCTTGCTTCCGAACTGCTAGGTTGGCAGGAGCTGGGACAGACGACGGGAGCTCACTCCGTCATGCAGTACCTGGGAATCGAACTCTGCGAGTTCAGCATCTTAGCCACTTGAGCCACCACACTCCTCTTACACGTTCTCAAAAGGAATGATATCCTAAATTACAACCTTCACAAGTCAAAAGTGCTGTACATGTCCCAGCGGCCCGTGCGGCACCGCACAACCAACTGGAGAGGCTGCCATGAGCGTGGGAGAGTGTGGGCTACGGTCGCATGCCCACTACACCAACCTGGGCAGGTGAGGTGGGCGGGAACAGAAGCGGGCAGGCTAAAGGGAACGCCTGCCGAAGAAGCCCCATGCCCTGTCCGCACCGGGAATGCTACCCGGGCAAAGCCGGGTACCAAGCTAGTTGGTTATAGAAAACACGTGTTCTCCTGGATTAACTTCAGTAAACATAGTTCAGTAGGGTGCTCATTTTTATAGTTTTTAAAATCACATTATTAATAAATATACACACAGTGAATCAAATCGTCACGTAAGCTGCCAATGTTAAATATATAAATGCATTTTTGCTTATCTTATCCTCTCTCGAGCATTAGCTTAAAAGGAAAGCCTTTTTGGAGAAAAAGGTTTTTTTTAAGAAGGAATGGCTATTTTTAGGCTCAGCTGCTCAGATTTTTTTTTTTAAAAAAAATAACTACCATAAACATATGAACTCAACTACAGTCGTTGTTCCACTGCACAAAAGCCCAAATAAATAGGCTCTCTTGCCACCCAGGCCCCATCTTATGGAGAACTGAAAGGGTTAAAGTAGGGAGGAACTAGCTAGCTATAAACAGTCTGTTCCCTTTCCCTGCTGTTTCATTTCACAAGGTTAGCCCAGGCCTATTTTTTTATATAAAAAAGCACATTTTCTTTATATAAAAAAAATTCACACAGTGCATACTCTGTTCTTCAGCAATGAAGGGTCATTTCTATATTTTCTTTCTCTCGGTCAGCTTTGAATTGCTTCTTGATTAAATTTTGTTATGACATGGGGCAATAGAAAACTACCCATTTTACAGAAGAGATTTCACACTCAAGGAAGAAGGAAAAAGCCAACAGCTACCAACACCAGACCTGGCTCTTCCCAATCGTCAAAGCTTCTAACTATAATAATAATAATAATAATAATAATAATAATAATAATAATAATAATAATAATAATAATAATAATAATAATAATAATAATAATAATAATTATTATTATTATTATTATTATTATTATTATTATTATTATTATTATTATTATTATTATTATTATTATTATTATTCTTCATGTCTCTTTACTAGGTTATCTATACTTCTGTTAATGCAGCCTAAAGTAGTACTATTTGCTTTCCACCCCCAGCTGTATTACACTGTTAGCTATAATAGTAATACCGTAAAACCCCGACTTACATATGCCTCAAGTTACATAAAATTCAACTTACATAATGATTTTTGTGCTAAAACCATGTCCCTGATTTACACAATTTCCTATGGATTTGCTTCAAGTTACATAAAGATTCTTTTCCAATAGGTTTACTTCGAGTTACGTAAAAATTCATTTTTCCTATGGGTTTGCTTTGATTTACATAAAAATCCATTTTTCCTATGTGTTTGCTTCGAGTTACGTAAATAATAATTTTTCCTATGGGTTTGCTTCGAGTGCCATAAAAACCCAATTTAAGCAAAAGCCTACGGAACGGACTTTTTTTCTCTTAAGTAGGGGTTTTACAGTAATTTCGTGTCATAAATTATTCCGGGTTGAAAGGAGTTTTGCTAGAGAAATTCCACTCAAGAAACACCCAAATGAGGCTCCTTTCATGCCCCCAAGAGCTGGGACAGAGACTGGCACTCAAACCATCATGCAGTACTCGGGTCTTGAACTGCCGACTTGCCGGCCTTCCAGCTAACAAGGCGTGCTTCTTAACCACCGGGCTACCGAGGCTTCGAACTATGAATAGACATGCCAGTTTGACAAATCAACATGAGCAGGCAACCCTCCGCCCCCCCCCCCCCCCCCCACTCCTTGTGAAAGGAGAGGGACCGAATAGAGGGGAACCATCATGCCACGTGCAACACTCTTTTGTGCAACCGTCGGACAATGTCTCTGCTTTCCAACCGGGCCATTGGGTGAAAAAGCAATCCTGGGCCTTAGCACCCCATGCACAAAGGATTGGGCATCCAGCCCAAACAAAGGGTGAAGGGCCATCCTTGCCAGAGGCCTGGAACATGACTTAGCTGTATTGTAAGTCTCACAACCCTCCAGCCAGCACAATCTATGGATGCTAAGCCGCCAGAGTTCAAGAAGGCTTGGCCTTTCCAAGTTCTGAAAGCCACATTTGCAAGAAAAGCCAACAAGAGTTAAGCAACCAACTTTGGCTCTTTATTTAAGGTTCTTAACAAAGAAAGGGACGGAGGTGGCTCAAGTGGTTAAGACTAGGGATTTTCAACCTGCGGCCCATGGCACCATTTCATGTGTCCCCCCCACTGCCTCCACCACACCAGCAAGTGCCATGTGGTGGAGGAAGGGCAAAATGGCTGTCCGACACCCCCCCAACACCCCCACACACACACACACCACACCCCGAAGCTGTCTGAGTGAATGTGACCCGGCTTTAAAAGTTTGAGAACTCCTAGGTTAAGACGCTGAAGGTCAGAGTTCGATCCCCAAGTTCTGCATGGCAAAGTGAGCGCTTGTCTCTGCCCCAGCTCCTGCCAACCTAGCAGTTCGAAAGCAAGACATTGCAGGTAGATAAATAGGGACCACTTCGGTGGGGGAGGTAAACAGAGTCAGAAAAATGTGTGGCAGCAAAGAGAGTTAAGGTTGGGGTGGAATGTGCATATATAAATCTAAGTATGAAAATTTCAAATTTATGGGGCATAGCAGAGCTCTGGTTTTCTGCATCTCCTGCACATTCACAAGTACTCCAGCTAAAGGATATGTCCCATTATGTGGAATATACAAAAACCTAATTGTTCAGGGAAGAGGGTCAACTCTCCAAATAAAGGGACATCTGGTAAGGCAAGAAACCCCACCAGAAGTGGGAGGGGTGGTGGTTTTTTTTTTAATGTAAATGAAATTATAGGTTTCTTTCAATCACATAAGACTTTGCCAAAATGCACAAAAGGAGATCATTATACTGTATTTGTATCTTGGCTGTGATCCCAGACATACATACATACATACATACATACATACATACATACATACATACATATACATACATATATACAGAGAGAGAGAGAGAGAATATTTGGAAAGCCAGTCAAAACAACCAGATTTTATATTCACCATGAAATATATCACTAGGTCTTTCAGCAATTTTTTTAAAAATCAGATTAAAAGTTCGGTTTTGTCTTTGCTGATTTAAAAACCAGCCCCCAAAGAAAAAAAAGTTATTCATCTTTTTTTAAAAATTCCCAAAGGAAAATGTAAAGAGTTTTAAGAGAGTTTTACTAACAAATACACCCTCGTGGGTTTTTCAATGGAAAGGACTGGACATTCAGCGCTCGCACACCACCCCACAAAAAAGCTTCTCCATGAGCGTCTGGGCTTCCAAAATCGAGATGGGCTACAAAAGACAGGCTTGCTGGAAGCAGCATCAAAGGCGTTCAATGAAAAACATCTGGCACATCCCAATGTTTTAGAAACTCTGTCTCCACAGGAAATAGATGGGAAAGCTGGCTGCCCCACAAAGATGTCCTTTTTTACCCTCTCGCATGCCATTAATGGTCTCAATGGCTCCCCCAGAACTTTGCGAGAAGCCCGCCAAAGAGTGTTAACCTACCCTCCCTCCAGAAATCTAGACAAGATGCGCAGTCCACCCGAGACACCCCAAATGGACCAACCTTCAAGGCGATCTCCTTCGAACGATCAATTCTTGATCGGGTCAATGATTCTATCCGAGACATAATCCAACAATGGAGCCAACTGAACCCCAATCAATCAGACTGGGCCTCCCGTTAGTTAGACCGGCGCATGATGCGCTGGGCATGGAAAGTAACTAAGGATCAAATAAGTTTTTTTCCCCCTGTGGTTTTAAAGCAAAGGAGAGAGAAAGATTCTCCACTCTGTCTGCACAAAAATATCCAACTCACAGGACAGGAAGTTAACTGATCAAGCTTGAGATGTACTCAGTTGTTCAAACTGTTTTGCTCCTCCTCTTGGAAAGCACAGATGGGGGGTGGGAGAGTCTTACTGGCAGCTGGTTTTTACATCATCTTGAAAAGAAGGGAAGAGACGAGAACGAGGAGGCAGTTTTTGCTTCAAAGAGCAGCAGCCAAAAGCATGAAAATGAAATAAAAAAGGTCACTGATGCTCGGGAGACAAGCTATGAGAAACCCGTGTGAGCACAGTGAAAAGTAGAGACATCACCTTGCGAACCGAAATGCGCATAGTCAAAGCAATGGCATTCCCGGTGGTAATGTATGGGTGTGAGAGCTGTATGGGTGTGAGAAGAATAGATGCCTTTGAGATGTGGTGTTGGAGGAGAGTCTTGAGAGTCCCCTGGACAGCGAGGAGAACAAATAAGTCGATCTTAGAAGAGATCAACCCTGATTGCTCATTGGAAGGTCAAATAGTAAAGACGAAGCTAAAGTACTTTAGACATCAAATGAGAAGGGAGGATTCACTTGAGAAAGCCTTGATCGTGGGACAGGTGGAGGGCAAAAGAAGAAGAGGGAGGCCAAAGATATGGCTAGATGGTATTGTAGATGCAATGGGCGGGTTGAGGAGGATGGTGGAGGACAACAGAGGTGCCTGGAGGACAATGGTCCATAGGGTCGCAAAGGGTCGGAATCGACTGTGCAATGGAACGACGACGACAATGTATAGTGACAGGATGCCTCAAACCTACACCAGTTGAGAAAATACACCCTCTTGTTGGTATGGCTCCACCTAAGACAAAGTGAGGAGTCGCAGCAGGCGCTGAGAGAACTAAGGAAGAGAATGGCCTCTGACATCCTCTGAACGGATATGAGCCTCAAGTCCACTGGCTTAAATCCAGGAAGAGCTTTATGGCAAGAACAAACATTCTTGAGGGTACACATGAGCAAAACCAAATTAGAAGTTGGAGGAAGGAGCTCAGTGGACATGGAACAACATTAAAGGAGGACATGGCTGAGGAACTCAACCTCCCCTACGTCACTTGGAAGCTAAGGGTTGGAGTCACTAAATGCAAGACCAACATGCTCAAGTGGGGGCTGCTGGCGGGCAACAACATGCTGTGTAAATGTGGAGAGATACAGAATCCGGCTCCTTTACTGGCCTGCCAATGACTGCCAGAAACATGCACGGATGAGGACTGATGTTTATTTAGCCAATGGCAAAACCAAGAAAGTGGCTTTGTTTTGGCAGTCCAGGGTTCGATCGGGACGCGCAAGGAGAAGAACCTCTGAAGACTGGGTGGAAACCACAGTAGCAAAACTGCAACAGGGGTTGGGGTGTAAGCCAAGATTTCAAAAAATGTCCATGAAAAATTGTCATGACTCATGACAGCACCAACGTCTCTATGTAAAACATTCCAGCCAATTTAGTGTGGGAAAAGTTTTCAAGTCTTGGCCTGGGCTGAGCCCTTTGTAGACTTTTTTTTTTAAAAAAAAAGTCTTGGCTGCTCCGGTGTCTAGTCATGCCTGCCACATGACCACGGAAATGCCTGCAGAAGCACGGGCTCTTCGGCTTTGAAACAGAGATGAGCACTGAACCCTAGAGTCGGATACGGCTGGCTTTCGAGCAAGGGAAACCTTTATAGTGCTACATTTTATTTAAGTATCTTCCCACAATCCTTCAAACAAACTTTCCAGGCAGACAACCACGGAGGGAGACCCTGCCCCAAGGAGATTAAAACTGAAATGTAGGTGGGGTGGGCGCATGTGAGGGGGGCAGAAAAAAGGGCAGATGGAAGATGTTTAATCAACTCATCCGATGCAATGGATTAATTACTACAAAGAAGCAGCAAGTGCAGATTTGCATTTGGACTAATGAAACAACAACCTAGTAAAAATATAATGCACTACGTTTTAAAAAGGCAGAACCCCTCCGTTATTTATTTTTAATGAAAAAAGCATCACTTTATACTTTTGGGGCTTAATCTGAGACATTCTTTTGTCCCAGAAGACATCGTACATATATGGGCTTGTTGCGGTTGGGGTCGGGAGGCTACAGTAGCGATGTGATGTGATATTGTTTTACATTGACATATTGTCATTGATTTGACGACTGTATCCTATTGCATAGTTATTTTATTGCATTGCTATTCTCTGTTCTATTTGGATTATTGGACTTTTATACGTCATTGCATCTTACCGTATTTATTGCGTGCCTTGTATTCATGTGTAATTTAGTTGGGAACCGCTTTAGGACAAGAAGAGCGGTATACAAATGCAAATGCAAAATATGTAAAGAAGCACCTGAGTCACTCTGAACATGAGTGAAGCGCATCCCCCTCCGCCCCGAGCCTTTATCCCAATTAAATTAAGGGTCAGAATTTGTAGGCAGACTAAAACTCTGGCACCTTAAGAGCTTTCCTTCTCCATTGTTTTGGCTAAGGAGTCCCCAACCTATGGCCCATGGGCCGTCCCTATCCCACAGCAACATTTCATGTGGCCCCTCACCACCGCACCTGGAAATGGAAGTGGATACGTTTACATCAGACGTAAATTCGCCTGCACATGCGTAAATAGAATAAAATAGAATCCTTTACTGGCCAGGTGTGCTAACACACCAGGAATTTGTCTTTGGTACATATGCTCTCTATGTACATGAAAAATTTAATTACATTTACTAGATCGTCTACTACACTTAATAATAGGTGCTGATCATAATACTAACAACAATCTCAGCCGTAAATGCGCCCTTGGCTGTCGTAAACCTCAGAAGTGGCCGCATTTACGATGGCTCTAAATGCACCCACATCCGCTCCACCAGGCCCTGGTGTTTCGGGAAGGGGTAAAAAGACAGAAACTTACTTAAGGTGACACCGAATGCTCAAGATGCCACACCGAGAGATTCCCAGTTCTCGGATTCTCTGCTATTCAGCACATGGGTTATACTGGAGCTGCTGGCATGACGGAGGAGAGTGGGTTTTCTCCACAGAGTAAAGTAGTCAGATGGTGTTCAGTCTGTGACCAATGCACAGAGGACAAAATGTCTCCCTAGCTGCAAAGACCTGTAGTCTTCCTTTGCATCTAGCTACTCATTAGTGGAAATGTACTCCTCTTTGACCTTCCGGGTTATTCATTGACTGGCCAACTGGGCTACAGGAGCTGCACCAGGCTTGTCCCAAACAGATCTTGTTACGTCACACTGTCTCATTCGCCTTTTCCAATTCAAAGAGATTGGAGCTTGGTGAAGATAATACGTGGCATTTTGAGGGAAAAGAAGGGATGCCCAAAAACACGCCTTTGCAACAGGATGGGATAGATCTTAAACTGCCATTTTCTCTGCTTAAACCGGGGGTGCCCAAACTTCAACCCATGGGCCGGATCCGTCCCTGACACCAATTCATCTGACCCACACTGCCCTTGTCACTCCCTCGTCGTTCCCATATGGGCATGTTTTACTTCCACTTCCAGGAGCAACGAAGGCGGCATGGCCCGGATGAATTGGTATTATGGCTGGATCTGGCCCACAGGCCATAGTTTGGGCACCCTGTTCTATAACACCTCAGGACATTTGTGGGCTGTAGGGCCACCAGAACTTGCCTAGATCTTTGCACATCTTGGATTGTAAGAGTAGCCAGCGATGGGTTGTGTGGATGGGTCGGGGAGCTTGTTAACTCCTCCATTTGTCCAACCTAGCACCAGATGATTTTAACAATTATTGTCCGGTTGCTAACATCTCATTTATGGGCAAAGTGATGAAAAGGGTGGTGGCAGGTCAGCTGTGGACGTTCCTAGAGAACACTGAACGCATTGATCCACGCCACTCTACCTATGTATTGTAGGTAGACTCACAGCCCAACACAAGCATTTGCCAAACGCAGTTTGACAGAACTTAAAGTTTACGGGCCTGACGACGCTGAAGAGACTATACTTTCTTTAAGGGGGGAACCCGAGCAAGGCCGGGTAATCAGCTAGTCTCCTATAAGTAAAGGTTACCCTTGCTCGAAAGCCAGTCATATCTGACTCTAGGGTTCAGTGCTCATGTTTATAGCCAAAGAGTCAGCGCAGTCTGCGTCTGCAAATGTTGCTGCGAACATTTGGCAGCCATGCCTCAACACCGGACTGCACAGAACACTGTTTACCTTCCCACCGAAGTGGTCCCTATTTACCTACTTGCAATTTCTTGCTTTCAAACTATTAGGTTGGCAGGAGCTGGGACAGACGACGGGAGCTCACTCCGTCGTGCAGTACCTGGGAATCGGACTGCCAACCTTCCATTCATCGAGTCCAGCATCTTAACCGCTTGAGCCACCGCAGTCTTCCACGTCAGAGTGGCCAAACTGAGGATCTTCCAGAGATGTGGCCTAACCACTTGAGCCACCTCAGTTCCACTTTCTACATGTACCCCTTTGCAAAGCTGATCAACATAAACCACTTCCCAAGTCTGCACATTTCCATGTTCCCTGCCCCCTTCCCCAATGATATTGTTCTTCTTTTTCAATCCCCCCTCTCAAACAAAGAGCAGAGGCCTACTGCTGCTTTCTTCATTTCCAGTGTGCCTTTTTTAAATTATCCTCCAGCTTCCCGCTTAAGTGGAAGCCAGTGGTGCAAGCAATTAATCCCAAAGAGCATTAACCACTATCTTAAACAGCCTCTTGCTCCCTCAATTGAAATGCCACTCCCAGCCTTTGAGATGCTCTCTTGGCTCAACCCCAGGCCTTTCTTTTCCACAAAGGCGGCCGCACACCCGGGGCTCCCACTCCAGGAGTCATTAATGCACATCATTAAAGAGACAGTGTTGCCTAAAGGCCAGAAAAGGAACATTTGGAGCTCGGGGAAGGGAAGATAGTTTGATCTAAACCTGGATCCCAATCAATATTAGATCTGAGTCTCATTTCTAGTGCTAATTTTACTGTGATGACTAACAGATTTACTTCAATGCAAGGTAAATAATAATTTTGTGCATTTATGACAGCTGTGGGTGTATTTATGGCAGCGTTTTGTGCATGCACGGGCATTTTACTTCCGCTTCCGGTGGGAGGAACCACATGACCGGCCCACTGAACCATGTGACTGGCCTGTGGTCCGAAAAATTTGAGCACCCCTGTCCTAGCCTATCACTCTGTCCGTCATGTCACAAGACTGTGAGCTCACTCTGTTGTGCAGCACCCGGGTCTCGAACTGCAGAACGCATGCCTTGGTTCTTGCTTCTGTACAGCTCTTTTGAAGAAAGCTTAGCCAGACAGAATTACCATAGCCAGCAACAGGTTTAAAACGGTTGCATGCAGCAGTTATCATGTGAGGAATCTGATGCAAGTTGTGCCCCTATATCCAGTCCTTTTAAAAAAACTGCAGGGATAAGCTCTACTACATTTTAAAACTGCATCTACAAGTTATCGGAACAAAACGTCTAAGAGCATGGATCTTGCGACTCTACACCTGGAGTTCTCAACCTTTTAAAGCCAGGGACCGGGTCATGCTCCCTCAGACAGTTTTGGGGGCCCAGTGGCCATTTCGCCGTTCCTCCGCCACATGGCACTTCCAGGTGTGGTGGAGGTGGTGGTGGGCCACACAAAATGGCGCCATGCTCTGCATCTGGCCCACGGGTCGCAGGTTGAGAATCCCTGCCTACATAGTCAGTGAGAGGGGGGAAAGGCAGTAGGAAATGTGTCTTCCATCTCACTGTGGGAACTTCTACGCATTGCTAGAACCGCACCCACCCAGCTGTTGTTGCAAGAGCTGAAATTACAAGCTGGCTGGAAGAACTGGGAAAGAGGAAGGGGCAGGAATTAATCCCCTTAATCTCTCATAGCAGGTGCTCTATAACCACAGTTTTAGGGATGGGAAAACATCTTTTCTTTTCCCCGGTTATACTCAGAGTCCCCTGCCCCTGAAAGCCAGCTCAAAGGAACTGCCAACTTGCCAGACCTAATAATTTTGCATGCGGGTTAAACCCAATTCAAAACTCTCCTCCAGCACCACATTTCAAAGGCGTCTATTCTTCTGCGCTCAGCTTTCCTAAGGGTCCAGCTCTCACAGCCATACATTACCACTGGGAATACCATTGCTTTGATTATGGGAATTTTTGTTTCCAATGTGATGTCTCTGCTTTTCACTATGTTCCCCAGGTTTCTCATAGCTTGCCTCCCAAGCATCAGTCGCCTTTTTATTTCATGGCTGCAATCCCCATCTGCAGTGATCTTTGATCCTAAGAAAGTAAAATCTGTCACTGCTTCTCCTTCTTCCCCATCTATTTTCCAGGGCCTGTGGCCATTATCTTGGTTTTCCTGATGTTGAGTCTCAAGCCAGCTTTTGCACTCTCTTCTTTCAACCCTATCAAGAGATTCTTTAGGTCTTCCTCATTTTCTGCCATTAGGGTGGTATCATCTGCATATCTCAAATTGTTGATGTTTCTCCCAGCAATTTTGATCCCATACTGTGATTCCTCCATCCCTGCATTACACATTATGTGCTCTGTGTATAAGTTGAATAAGCAGGGTGACAAAATGCAGCCTCGTCTTACTCCTTTTCCCATTCCAAACCACTCCGTCATTCCATGTTCTGTCCTAACTGTTGCTTCTTGACTCATGTACAGATTTCTCAGGAAATCTAGCCATGTAACATCCAATTAATTCCTTGCCTCATGTTTTTGAAGGTGGAAAGCACACCGTTGAGTCTTGCTTGGATTAGGCTTCAAACGGTTGATGTTGTAATGCTGTCCCTAATTCTTCATGTGCTCTAGTAGGTTCTCCAGCTACCTCATCAAAGCTTGATCCTTGAATGGCCATTGATGTGCTTTCTGCATCAATCAGGGGTAGCCAATCTTTGGCCCACAGGCCGGACCCAGCCTGCGGCACCATTTCCTTTGGCCCACCACAACCCTCGCCGCAAGCGGAAGTGTTTACAACAGCTGTAAAAGACACCTGTGCATGTGTAAACGTACCTTGGCCTGCCGTAAATGCACCCATGGCTGTCGTAAATGTATTTACGACAGCCATGGGCGTGTTTTACAGCGTTTATGGCATGCACAACCATGTGACCGGCCTTCTCAGCTGTCTGGGGCTGTTTCAAGAGGAAACGGATCCAAATTGAACTCCTCCATACTTTGCCTCGGAGTTATCTTGGACTTTTGTGAGCGCATGAAGCGCCTTCCCTGTTCCTGTGGCAGAGAACAAAGCAATAACCCTTATCAGGCCCAGACTCATTGGTGCGGGAGTGACTTCCTGAGGGAGGGAGACAAATAAACAACAACAAAGGGCTGTGGATTTCTCTGCCACGCAGGATGGAAACTGGAGAGGGCCAGGACTTTGTCAGCCCAGTACATTCTTAAATATACATCCTGGCATGACTAGAGAAAGTGCTTCAGACAATGAAGGAGATGACCAAAAAAAGAGCCAGCACAGTCTGCGTCTGGAGACGTTTCCATGGACATGTGGCAGGCATGACTAGGCACTGGAATGCACAGAACGCTGTTTACCTTCCCACCGAAGTGGTCCCTATTTATCTACTTGCAATTTCTTGCTTTTGAACTGCTAGGTTGGCAGGAGCTAGGACAGAGACAGGAGCTCATTCCATCCTTCAGCATTCGGGTATCGAACTGCTGACCTCCCACCTTGCAGTCAGCATCTTAGCCACTTGAGCCACCCCAGCCTAGATATACTCTCTGACTAAAACTCTATTGCTCGGCATAAACCAAAGTGTAACTTTTGGTCTGTCCCTCTTCGGTAAAGAAAGCATGCATTGCACATCTAGAATTCAAAGATCTACAAATGCATGCATAAAATTTCATAAACATGTTGATTCCCCCTCCTGATATGGTCCAGTCCTACCGTATTCAAAATTTTATTCCTTCCAAAGCACCCGCTTTTCGTTCCTGTCATCACACCTCCTACTCGCAAGAACAGCTTACATTCTAAAACAGGAATCACGTGGATTCATTTATTTTTAATACATCACAAGCAGAACATTGCTCCAAGCAAGTCGGAAACATTCATTTGCTAATAATATTTGTTTAAGCAGGGTGGAGTTCAGGGGGAAAGAAGCTGCTGCAATAGAGTAATCAATTGAACCCTCAGGAAACTTGGTGGGCAGAAAGGAAGAGGCTAAGAACAGTCTTAAATGGGAGCTTTAGTAACCAACTGAGTAATATTCTAGGCCAGGGGTGTCCAAACCTTTTGGGCCATGGGCTGGTGACGTGGTTCAGCAGGCCAGTCACATGATTCCTCCCACCAAATGCGGAAGTAAAAAAGCACCCGCACATGCTTAAATGTGTTAACGACAGCTGGGGTTGCATTTACAGCAGCGTTCTGCACATGCACGGTGCATTTCACTTCCACTTCTGGGAGCAGTAAGGGTGGGATTCGGCCCACAGGCTGTACTTTGAGCACACACACACACACACACAAAAGCAAAGGTGTGGGTGCGGTATCCAGAATTGGCTGCCGCACCCCTTGACCAAACCCCGTGAAATTCGGCAAACATGTACCTTGCGCACGTGAGCAGGTCACTGTCCAAAGCCCATGGGGGAATGTGCCCCCCAAATTGATCCTTTAGTCCTCAACCAATCACAAAGGCTGACCAGGTCTGGGCCTTTGTGATGTCTTGCCCAGACCTGGTAAGCCCTTGGGAGTGGTCAGCCAATGTGACATCACAGGGCCCTTGGCCAGGCAGGCCAGCTGGCAGGGTGGGGCAGGAGTCCAGTGGACAGAGGTCAGCCCAGGAGAAGGAACACCTGAGCAATGCAACCCTGGGAGGTAGAACAGCGCCTTCCCCAACCCCACCCGGGCGAAGCCGGGCACCCCTGCTAGTTATTATTATTGCTCAAAGAATCTCACAACAGCCTCTCTGGTTTAAACTTCAAGAAAACGGCTCAGATCCTCCCTTTCTGTTTTAATATTAAAGGACAGAGCCAGTTAGACCTACCTTTGACTTCCCTGCCATCTTTCTTAAGAAGCTGAGCGTCCGCCCCAGGGTGCTCCCTTCCCGCTGGGGTTCTACCTGGTCCTCGGCCTCCACTATAGTGGCGTCCAGATAGCCGCAGCTCCCCGTGCCAAAGCTGAAAGCATGGAAGGAATGAAAGAGTGAAAAAAGAGAAGAAATGAGGTGGTGTGGAGAGATAGAAGCATGCTGACACAGAGACAGACCGATGCCAAACAATCGTGCTTTTTGTTGTTATTGTTTCTAGACCAGGAAACAGGGCAGTCCCTGGTGACCTCAGAGGGTGGCTGCTCCAATTCCCAGCTGGGGAACTGCAGCATAGAAGCATCTCTGTTTATTTAAGCACAGCAAGCGTTCAGCAAAGAGAATCTATGCAAGCCGCTCCCTAGCGACAGAAAGGAGTTTGGAGCTTCCAAACTTTTCTCATTGGAAATGTTGGAGACAGCAGAATCCTCCCCTGATTCAGTCTTTTGCTTCAATTTGTTTTTCTTAAAGGTAAAGGTTTCCCTGGCTCGAAAGCCAGTCGTATCCGACTCTAGGGTTCCGACTCTGGATTTAGATGCAATACCCACCACAGTTGGAAATTGTTTTTCCCCCCACACCATATTTTTTGCTTGTAATACAACACGTTTCAAAAGTATTTGGCTTTCAATAGACACTTAAAAGCCCTTTGCTTTACTTATTCCTACTCAAAGCAAAGCTGCTGGAGCAGTTGGCATGGATTCATCCAGTGGCCTGCATTTTTAGACTCTGCTTATTTTAGAGAAGGGGCTGGCTATAGTGATTGTCACGATCAGTCCTTGCACTTCCGCGTTTCGTATTATGTAAAATGGTGTATATAAGGAAGAGGCATTTGGCAAATCTAGAGCATCTACTTAATTGCAAACCTATTCCATAGCTGTCAAGTCTCCCGTTTTGGCCAGGAAATTACCGTATTCTACCCTCTTTCCTGCCGTCCTCCCATATTAGTTAGACTGCAATGCCCTAATGCCGGCACTTGAGGGCAGCACAGGATAAGCATAGTTGTCACGTCTCCCGTTTTGGTCGGAAAATTACCGTATTCTACCCTCTTTCCTGCCGTCCTCCCATATTAGTTAGACTGCAATGCCCTAATGCCGGCACTTGAGGGCAGCACAGGATAAGCATAGCTGTCAAGGTTCCCGTTTTGGCCAGGAAATTACCGTATTCTACCCTCTTTCCTGCCGTCCTCCTGTATTAGTTAGACTTCAATGCCCTAATGCCGGCACTGGAGGGCAGCACAGGATAAGCATAGCTGTCAAGTCTCCCGTTTTGGCCGGGAAATGCCGGGAAATTTCACCTTATTTTCAAATCCAAAACTTGACAGGTATGCCTAAACCCCTCTTTTGTCAGCGTTTTTCAAAAGGCAAGAATTGATACTTACCCATTAGCTAGGCTCATATCATCAGCATAAAGCGAAACTGTTGGCAAGGAAATAAAATACATATTTAATTGTGCATTCCGCCATTGCACTTCAAAAAAAAATTTCTTAAGAGGAGGTATAGCATGCAACTTAAATCAGAGGATTAAACATCAGCAGAGAAAAAAAAATCCTTGAAAACTGACAGGAAGGTTGTCTCGCTTTAGAAAAAGTAATAAATTGCTGTTATTTATTATGGCGTTCAAATGTACAGTGCAGTATATCGTTGCTGTTATTCATTATAGCAGGAGTTCCCATCCTACGGCCCCTGGCCCACAGCACAATTTCATGCAGCCCACTGCCACCTCTGCTGCATCCGGAAGTGGAAGCAGGCACGTTTATGACAGCCACCGGAAAAAGTGCCCATGCGTGAGTAAATACAGTTGCATCAGCCGTAAATGTGCCCACAGCTGTTGTGAACAGCGGACGCATTTACTTCCATTTCCGGGGGCATGATCTGGCCCACTCAGTTGTCCAGGGTTCGTGGTCAGGCTCATGGCGTGAAAAAGGTTGGTGATGAAAAGTGAACTTAATATATCATTTCCCTCACCCAGACACCCATCACTTGCTTATAAATGGAAGGAGACTCTCAAACTAGAGAGGCCTGGGACCCATGGAGGACAAGGGTATCAATGGCTATAATTATGGATACCTAAGGACAACCTCTGGGTTGGAGAGATAGGCAGGATCTCTCTCAATAAATGCCATTTCCAGGGAATCCTAAGCAGGTGAAGGCATCTGCTTGGGAATAATACCCTGAAGCAAATGGGGAGCCACTGTGTGAGACAGAATACTGGACTGGTTACTCACCATCTGCATCTGGGTAGCTGTCAATCCCGCTCATGGAAACAGACTTTGAAAGAGGACTGCAGTGAGAACTTTGGGAGACTTGATAGGATTGCTTTTCCTGAAAGCAACATTAAAACATTAATACCAGGTGACCAAAGGGTTCTTTGTGTCAACAACTAAGTGTGGCCACAGGAAATGCTGGCCCCATTCTCACTCTCGGCCAAAATCCCAACTCAAGTATTCATCCTGAACCAGCTCTGAAAAAGACTGATACAGTACTATTATTTTTGAAAATCACTAGGGCCTGTCTCAATAAGGACATCCCACTATGGCAATGAAGTAGACCGTACAGCCAGCAACTCAGCGCTGAGTGTTGGGTGGTGGTAAATAACCTGACTCTCTAAAGGGGCCAATGGCTATGGGCAGATGAGCCCCTTTAAATGGGGGTGATGGTCCCCCTCCGTGGAGGAAACATCACTGGAAACCATCCTATTGGGCCCGACAGCAAAATGAGCAGAGGAGGAACTCTGATTCCCAACGGTCATGGAGGCAGAAGAGGCCATGCCAGATGGACTGGCCATGAAGGCGCACCTTGTCCATATCCTCAAGGCTACGGCAGTCCATTGCAGTCCCGGTGTTAAATCCTGCATGTCTCATTTCATGTGCGTTGCAGGAGATGGCTCCGTGATCATAGTGTGTGGGTCACTTCATGGCAAGCTGGGATCCACCTTCAACAAATTCACACCAACGACATTTCCCCTGCTTCAGGTGGAGAAAAAAGCATTCTCGGATATGAGTTGCAGCCGATGACGGCATCTGCCACCAGCGAAGACACACTTTATCTGGAAAAATAGGCTAAAACATTAACATGCATATATGTACCTTGGTCATTTTCTGACTGTGATCTTCAAAGTCTTCTTCATCCTGGAAAAGCATGGACTCCATTTCATCATTGCTATGGATAATGGGAGCCCGTCGTGGGTCTCTTCGGCCCCAGGGATGTACATCCAGTTGCTCTGTTGAAGAGGAGTCAGTCTGGTTGGAAAGCAGGCCTGTCAAACATGCGCTGGAAAGGAAGTGAACAGTCCAGACATCATTAATGATATTAGCACATATCAGAAGTGGGTAGGATAACACATTGCAAGCAAATCCACTATGTTATAATGACTGGCACTTTCTTTTGCAATGCTGAGGACAGATTCTGCAGGGACTCCTCTTCTTAAGAAATTGAACCCAGAGCACTCAAAGCTCTTAAATTATGTGCAGTGCCTCAAGTGGTTAAGAGGCTGGACTTGATGACTGGAAGGTCGGACTTCGATTCCCAAATACTGCATGACTGAGTGAGCTCCCATCTCTGTCCTGACTCCTGCCAACCTAGCAGTTGGAAAGCAAGTCCTGTTACCTTTCCTGCCCAAGTGATACCTGTTTATTGACTTGCAATTTATTGCTTCCTGACTGCAAGGGCTCAGACAGACAGGAGCTCAGTCTGTACAGTACTCTGGTCTCGAACTGCTCACCTGCCAACCTTCCAGTCTTCAGGTTCAGCGTCTTAATCACCAAGTGCTTTTTGTATTATTTCTGTTAATAGCAACCATCACTGCTGCAAAATTCTTAAATTTTATAGTCAATTAAGACTTGTAGTCTTACTAATAACACATAGCATTTTGATGTGCTTTCAGGAACATGGAGTGCTTCACATACACCATATTACGCTAATCCTTACCATAATGTTGTAAAATAGAAAATACATTTATCACACATACTTCATGTATATGATTTTATATGCGTTGCTAAATGGAAGGTCATATAGTTGACAGATTTATGCCAGTCACTCAGGAGGAAACATTTGTACCTTAGACCATTATAAACAAATTTTGCACACAGGTCTACCAAAGTTAATAGCCCTCAGTCTATATATTCATCTACGTTTGTAGCACAGCTACTGCCTAAATGAGAAAGAATCAACGCTTCTATTGTTTCTATGTGACTACCATGAAATAAATCTCCACATCACACAATGATTTTGCTACTCGGAATAACACATGTGATTTACATGCTATCGGGCGTGCTGATTCCAAATTTGAACTCAGAATTTGCCTATCACGCACAGATTTTAAGGCGTGCTATAGCTGTTCAAATGGTTGGTAATTGGGTAATGTATTTTTACATGGGAACATTAGAACAGTTGCAGCTACCACTATGCTTGCTGCCGCCTCAGCTGAATCACATCCCCTGGTGGCATGCATATTCCAGCAGTGGCCGGGCATGTCTGGGCAAGTCAATGAGCAAGTCAAAGGTCGAGAACTCCAGAATTAGACCAAGTAGCAGACAATTTTTTTGGGGGGTGACACAGTGAATCAAATGAAAGGCAATCACTTTAATGTACCTGAGCTGATCAAACTCTGGAGCATCTTCAAGTACTCTGCCCGGCTCCCAGCTGTGCCTTCGGAAGGAGTCATACATGTGCGCGGAACCTCTCAGGATACTCGAGTTGCATATTGGCACTCTAAGGAATTCACCGCCTTCCTCTTCTTCCTCTGTCGCCTCCCAGTCACCAGCATGGGCTGAACATGGCTTCACAGTGGACAAGGAATGGTATTTCTGGACCAGTGGAGATTGAGGGCTGAGTTCACAGGGGCTTAGGGTGAGCCCAGAGGCTGCGCCATTCATTCCTTCAAGTGGTTGGGCATCCACACGACATAAAGGCTTTTGTAAAGGAAAAGAGGTTTGGGAAGAAAGAAAAGGAACCCAATAGTACAAATGATCAAAGATAAAGATGGAAGAGACCGGGGATTCTCAACCTGCGGCCCATGGACTGGATGCAGCCCGTGGTGCCATTTCATGTGTGGCCCCACCGCCTTCACCACACCCAGAAAGGCCACATGGTGGAAGAAGGGCTCTGACTCCAAACGGTCATGGAGGCAAAAGAGGCCATGCCAGATGGAGTGGCTGTGAAGGCGCACCTTGTCAATGGACTGCCACCTTGTTAATGGACTGCCACAGCCTCAAGGCTGTGGCAGTCCTTTGCAGTCCCGGTGTTAAATCCTGCATGTCTCGTTTCATACATGCCTCTGTGATCCTAGTGTGTGGGTCACTTCATGGCAAGCTGGGATCCACCTTAAACAAATTCACACCAATGGCATTTTTTCCTGCTTAGCGGGGGGAATATGCATTCTCGGGAGTTGCAGCCAACTAATATGCTATGACTTCACGTGGCCTTTGACAACATGACTCATGATATCCTGATTAGCAAACACCAGTAACTAGGCGTGGCCTGGATAGCACAAGTGCCACTTAGATACCCAGGTGGTTACTGGGTTGGTCTCAGAGAGAGCTTATCAACAGCACCTTCTCAAATTGGGAGGGGATCACAGGTAGGGCATCAAAAGGCTCAGTCCTGGGGCACATGTGCGTTCCCAACATTTTCATTTATCCCTTGAACGACGGAGTGCAGGAAATACCTATCACAATTAGCAATAGCAATTACATTCATATATAATGCCCCATAGTCCTTAATGCGGGGATTCTCAACCTGCAGCCCGTGGGCCAGATTTGGCCCACAGCACCATTTCATGTTGTCCCCCACCACCACCATCATCACACCAAGAAGTGTCATGTGGTGGAGGAAGGGCAGAATGGCTTTTTCAGTGCATAAGGGACTGTAGTGGCTCAAGTGGCTCAAGACGCTGACTTGGAGGCGTAAGGTCGGCAGTTCAATTCCTGCAGGATGGAATGAGCAAGAAATGGCCAGGAGATAAATAGGGACCACTTTGGTGGGAAGGTAAACAGCGTTCCGTGCGCTAGTCATGCCTGCCACATGACCACGGAAACGTCTGCAGAAGCTTTGTACCTGTCCTGGAATCTGGCCTTCTGCTCCGTCTTCTGGGGAAGGGAAGGGGTAAGTGAAGTTGATGGGCCACTTATGAACACCCCACCCACCTCGGGACTGTAAACCTCAAACCGTCTGGACCCCTCAAGGAAATCTGATGCTCAATCAAGTTAATAATCAACATCTTAACCTCAAGAAGCCACTCCAGTTGGACAAAAAGTTTCCAACCAAAGTCCAACCCAATAACAAAAAAAAAATGCTAGGAAACCCAAGCTCTAGTCTAGATCATTATCAGCCGACCTCCTCTTTAAAGACTATAAGGCAGGGCTTCTCAACCTGTGGCCCGTGGGCCAGATGCGGTCCACAGCACCCTTTCACGTGGCCCGCCACTACCTCTGCCACACCAGGGAGTGCCGTGTGGTGGAAGAAGGGCAAAACGGCCATCCGGCCCCCCGAAGCTGTTTGAGGGAAGGTGACCCGGCCCCCCGGGCTTAAAAAAGGTTGAGAACTCCAGCTATAAGGGGTGGCCAAGACATCTCTGTTGCAATACAAAAAAAGGGAATAAATTTAAAAAAACTTTCTCAGGAAACATTAGGGAAAAGTACATAATTAAACTCTCGCTACCCTAGGAATGTAAATACTCTTGAAGGCCGCCCACTCTGTTGGTAGAGCAAAGAATATTTGTAAAAGGAAATATTGCTAGGGATGGTGAATGGAATTTGGGAGGATGTAAGACTCAGATAAGGTCAGTGTTTGTGGTGGAGGAAACAGGCTTGCTAAAGATTTCCAGGGTTTGGGTCACTTCCTTGAGTCAGCCGGACAGGCCAACACATTCCTGCTAACACATTGCTGTGCTTATTGTATTGGACCTAGGTCGAAAGCCAGTCGTATCCGACTCTAGGGTGCAGTGCTCATCTCTGTTTCAAAGCCAAAGAGCCAGCGCTGTCTGCTCCTGCAGACGTTTCCGTGGCCATGTGGCAGGCATGACTAGACACCGGAGCGCACTGAACGCTGTTTACTTTTCCCACCGAAGTGGTCCCTATTTATCTACTTGCAATGTCTTGCTTTCGAACTGCTAGGTTGGTAGGAGCTGGGACAAAGACGGGAGCTCATTCCGTCCTGCAGTACTAAATTCGTTGGTTGGAGGGGGGATATTCCAACCTCTCCTAATCCCCATAGCACAAACACTCATTGCACATTTATGCCCAAAGTGGCTGAAGATCACTCAGCAACGGCAAGCAATGGCTGGCACAAGCAGTGCCAGAGGTGGCCCAGTCACTTCCCCAGTGTGGCATAGTGGTTAGACCAAAGGATGAGTAACGGTAGAGTTGAAAGTCACCCTTGCTCAAAAAGCCAGTCGTATTCAACTCTAGGGTTCAGTGCTCATCTATGTTGGTATAGCCAAAGAGCCAGCACTGCCAGACATTTTCATGGCCATGTGGCAGGCATGACTAGACACGGGATGCTGTTACCTTCCCAACGAAGTGGTCCCTATTTGCAATTTCTTGCTTTCGAACCGCTAGGTTGGCCGGAGCTAGGACAGAGACGGAAGCTCATTCCGTCCCGCAGTACTCGGGAATCGAACTGCTGACCTTCCGCCTCCCAGTCAGCATCTTAGCCACTTGAGGCACTGCAGAGCAAGTATGGGACCTAGATATGAGCAAACCAGGTGAAGGGGAGCCTTATACAAGCCGTGATTTCCAAACCAAGCCTACATCACAGCATCGTTGTATGAGGCCTTGAATTGCTGTGGGTAATTTTATATTAAAAAATTTGTTTGTCTAATAGATAAGCAACTGATGTTACAGTCTGGAAGCCTCAGAGTGCGCACAAGTGCTCCCCACCCCACCCCCGACCTCCACACTTGGTCCAATGGGTGGAAATGGGCAGCCTGAGGTGGTTGTACTTCAGAGTCCCGAGACGCATCCTAAAAACAAGCCGTGCCTTCCTGGCATCATGTGCTGTTTCACAGCCTCAAGTCATGGGATAAAGTTTGGAAAGGAAACAACTGAGCAATAAAAAAACAGGAAAATAAAACAGACCCAAGAAGCATTACTCGCAACAGAAGTTAACGGGAAACAAATTGAGTTGGTGCCAGGGGAACCCCCCCCCCCCAAAAAAAAAAAGTCACAGATATACAGTAATAGAAAGGGGATATCCATTCTGAAGTCTCTGGCCACTAATCCTCACATCTCCTTTGACCAAATCCTGCAGTTCTGCAATGATTACCATGGTTTATATCCCATGGGCCGGCCCTGGACCGCAGCACCATTCTATCCAGCCCGTCGCCACCTCCACCGCAGCCGGAAGCGGACGCTTTTGTCAGCTGTAAAATGAGCTTGTGTATGCGTCAATGCGCCTGCCGTAAACGCAGAAGTGGGCACATTTACGACAGCCATAAATGCGCCTGCTTCTGTTTCCAGGGGCGTGGTCCAGCCTGCTCAGCTGAACAAGGTGTGTGGTCAGGCCCGTGGCACAAAAAGTTTGGGGAACCCCTGGTTTATTTGGGGGGGGGGGTTGTGTGTGTTTAAGACTAGACTAGAGGGTGAATTAAAAGCAAAGGGTTCTCAAAGTTTCCTAGGGTTTTTTATTGCTTTTTTTAAAACGAAAAACTGCCATTGGTTTTATTTTCTGTGAGCTGCCCAGAGTCTTCGGAAAATTAGAAAAATATAAATAAATAAATCTTGCCTTCCACTAAACACTTTTTACTTAAGAGCCTGATGAAGGGAAGGGATTTTTCGATGAATGCCTAGCAGCATTTTGTTATCACGCTTATCATGAGGGGAAGGGGCATTAAAAATGTAAAATTATTGCCAGCGGTACACATAAACAAACAATATTTCCATCAGTAGTTCAAAATTGGTATGGATACAGTTCAGCATAAATTCTAGCACTATAATAAGTGTAAAAAAACCCCAAAAATAATAATCCCCCTTAGTAATTTTAATCAAAGCCTTGTATGCCATGGGCGGTGGCAGTAATTAAAAAAAAAAGACAGAGGTGCTTCTGAGCATGTGTAGAGCATGTGAGATGTTACTGTATTTTATTTTGTAATTGAGATGTTACTGAGATGCTTTGTTGCATTTTGTAATTTATTTGTACCACTGTATATTGTATCTCTGTTTGGTGCATTTGTTATTGTATCCTGCATTTTGTGTTTTTTTGCTATATTGTATTTTGTTTGACGTGTTGTGAGCCGCCCTGAGTGGGCCCATGCTGAGTAGGGCGGCATACAAATCAGATAAACATCTCCTCATACAACAACCAGCCCCAACATGGCAGGAAGAAAATCTAAGCAGTTTTTACCTTGGTAAACTCAGTTTTGAAGTGATCCACGGCTGTTTGTAAAGATGTGGGCGGCTTAATGGCACGGAAAGAAACAGAGGCACAAAAGGTAAACCTTGACTTACCTTTCCGCAATCCGCCAGGTGACTCCCATAGGCTTCTTTCTTCAGCTTCCCAAGGGGTTAATGTGACCCTGGAGTCAAAGGGAGGTGCGAAATGTTATGCTCCAGCAATTCAATTTAGCTTGCCCATCCACAGAGGTCATCATGTCATGACGGACCCCTGGTCAAGCCAGTGGCTGGCCTTGAGCCTGTGGGCTTAAACCGAGCTCTCAAACCATCCTCCTTTCCAACCACTACAGCGTTCTCTTCTTCCTCCTCTCCTCTCCCTCCCAGCCTGACACTAAATAAACCAGGAACAACCTCCTGTATTTGGATCCTCCCTAGGAATTAACCCCTCTCTTACACCCTTTCTGTCCCTTCTATGTTTTCTGCAGACCTGCTGGCCAAAATGTCAGCTCGGGGCAGGGGGGGACTATGACCAGCGGTCATCTTTGTTCCCGTGCGGTCCTTTTTTTTTTACTCCAGGTGAGCCAAAAAGACTTATTTGCATAGCTGGAGAAAGGTGAGAGGATGTAAGGAAAGGTGAGAGAGGGCTTCTGAGCACCTGGGGGATGTTCAAGCACTCGAAAGAGGCTACTAAAAGGACACATCTCCCCCAAAGAGGTGGGGAGAGGGACATTTCCATCCTGACACAACAAAGAGATCTGAACGCCAGCATTTGCCAATCCAGGCAAGACTGAGTGGCTATGGATTAGGGGTCAGCAAACCTGGCTCTCCAGATGTTCTTGGACTTCAATTCCCAGAAGCCTTGATCAGCAGGAGTGCTGGCATGGGCTTCTGGGAATTGAAGTCCAAGAACACCTGGAGAGCCAAGTTGCTGACCCCTGGGCTATGGATTAGGGGTCCTGCGTCGTCTAGGGAGCTAGCATCTTTGGTTCTGGATGGGGCTATTTTGCCCCAGACAGACCCGGTGCGCAACTTGGGGGTCCTCCTGGACTCACGACTACAGGTGGCAGCTGTGGCCAGGAGGGCTTTTGCACAACTTCGTGTAATTCGCCAGTTTGCACCCACTTTATGCTTTTACGTTTCGTGCTGAGCCGCCCGTCTTCTCGGCGAGGGGTTTTTGATATAAATTTAAGAAATAAATAATAAATAAATAACATCCATTGGCTCCAGTTTGAATTTTAGCCTCCTTGGGGCAGAGACTCAACTTCCTGTATATCTCAGTTATATAGATAGATAGATATAGATATAGATATATAGATATATATAGATATATTGGTAATACAGTAAAACCCCTACTTACGAAAAGTCCGTTCCATAGGCTTTTGCTTAAATTGTTTTTTTACACAACTTGAAGCAAAACCCATAGGAAAAATGAATTTTTTATGTAAATCGAAGCAAACCCATAGGAAAAAGAATCTCTATGTAACTCGAAGCAAACCCATAGGAAATCATGTAAATCGGGACATGGTTTTAGCACAAAATCATTATGTAAGTCAAATTTTATGTAACTCGAGGCATTTGTAAGTCGGGGTTTTACTGTATTATTACTGTACTACCATGGTTAGTCCCTACCTACACCATTACCATGACCATTATTTCTACCTTATTTAAACTGTATCTGGAGTTGCCATAATTCTCTCTCATAAAATCGGGACAGAAGAACAAAATAGCCTTTTTTAAAACAAACATAATATAATGATAGCTATTTTTCCAACCTTGAATCCAGGACAATCCCGGTTTTCCGGGACATATGGCATCCCTAACTGTATCTTTAATTTTCTGCTTCTGTATTCTATAGATAAAGGTAAAGGTTTCCCTTGCTCGAAAGCCAGTCGTATCCGACTCTAGGGTTCAGTGCTCATCTCTGTTTCAAAGCCAAAGAGCCAGCGCTGTCCCTATTTACCTACTTGCAATTTCTTGCCCTCGAACGGCTAGGTTGGCAGGAGCTGGGGCTCACTCCATCCTGCAGTACCCGGGAAACGAACTCCAACCTTCCAGTCAGCAAGTTCAGTGTCTTAACCACTTGAGCCACTGCAGTCCCTGTATTCTATAAGAACTAGCTATTGTTTGTTTACTGGAGACTTATAAATAATGTGCTCTCACGCATGTTACATTTGCAAAGAAAAGTGACTTTGCGAGTGTGTTTTTCTTAGTGAAAGGAACCACCACCTTGACTCTAATGTGATGAAGAATAAAGAGCTCCTGGGTATGTGCAGAGTTATTCCATATAACCTTGAAATACAATATTCCTTCTGTTTGTTGGCGCCTGGCACCACTTACAAATTATGCTCGTAAAATAATAGACAGAGGCACCTTTATTTATTCAGCTATATCTGCTAGGACAGGGGTTCCCAACCTAAGGCCGGCAGGCTGGATCTGACCCGCAGCATCATTTCATGTGCCCCCGCCCCTCCAAGGGCACTTGAGGAATAAATTGGCCACTCATTTGCTTTCCATAGAAAGCATAAGTACATAATCAGGGCCTGTCTTGGAATGTAAAAGAACTTGTTATTATATGCAAGCTACACCGAGAGGGCAGAATCCTTTCAACCCAGATGCATCGTAAGTAGTAAAGAAATCATAAATGATAAAACCATTCCTTAAGGTTGCAGTTGGCGACAGGAGCTCACTCCGCCATGCAATACTCGGGTATCAAATGCCGACCTTCCAGTCTTCAAGTTCAGCATCTTGAGCCACCGCAGGGACCGCAGGCCTCTCTTACCTGTGTGCATAAGATGAGGACTACTCTCTGAACATCTGGTTCTGTCATGCTGCAGAAAAGCTGGGAAATGATCTTCTGGCGATGAAGTTTCTCATCCCGCAATGATGTTGCAAGGAAATCCCCTGAGCAAGGCGCACCACCGAATGTGCTAGAGCCGAACGCTGAGAACCATGTTCGTCTTTTTTTTTTAAAGGAGAAGTGGGTGTCGTCATAGAGACCTACTCTTGAACACTGTCTTGCTGTGGTTCTCTCTCTCTCTCTTTTGTGGAAGTCTTTCTTGCTTTCTCCCCCCCTGCCGTCACCTCCATCCTGAAAAGGCGACTCAGAAGGCAACAAGCCACCAGGCTGAGGGGGCGAGGAATCCTGTGGATGGAGGAGCTGCTGTGGTAACACAAGCAATATTGTTCGTTCGTGGAAAAAAGCCCATGAGGACTTTTATTTTTGCCTACCCCACAGAATTCCCAGAGAACAACCACCCACCCACCCCCAAAACAGTGATTACCAGCCCTACCATTGAGACTCCCGTGCTCGGAAACCAGCCAAATTCAGAATAGCTAAATAAACAGATACTTTATGACAATGGAAGATGACATAAAGCCTGTTGGGTCTTTGGCAATACACACACACACACACACACACACACCAGCAGTGATGGTGAACCTTGGCACCCCAGCTGTTCTTGAACTTCAATTCCCAGAAACCCAAGTCCCTGTGAATCCACACGAATGGGTTTACCGCAAGGATGCGTGGTAAACCCCTTCGCGTGGATTCACAGGGACTTGGGCTTCTGGGAATCAAAGTCTAACAACAGCCAGGGTGCCAGTAAACCCATTCGCGTGGATTCACAGGGACTTGGGCTTCTGGGAATTGAAGTCTAACAACAGCTGGAGTGCCAATAAACCCATTCACATGGAATCACAGGGACTTGGGCTTCTGGGAACTGAAGTCTAACAACAGCCAGAGTGCCAGTAAACCCATTCACGTGGATTCACATGGACTTGGGCTTCTGGGAATCGAAGTCTAACAACAGCCAGAGTGCCAGTAAACCCATTCGCGTGGATTCACATGGACTTGGGCTTCTGGGAACTGAAGTCTAACAACAGCTGGAGTGCCAGTAAACCCATTCGCATGGATTCACAGGGACTTGGGCTTCTGGGAATTGAAGTCCAGGAACAGCTGGAGTGCCAAGGTTCGCCATCACAGTACTACAGGATCTACAGCATAGCGCTGCCCTATCCCTGCAAAGGCATTTATTCAAAGCACAAACAGGAGATGCGAAGAAACGTACCATTGGTTTCAAAGTGTATTATTTTACAGTTTTGAATTAAAGCTGTTTTATTTCAAATACAGTACAGGTATTGTAAAAAACAACAACAACCCAGTATCAATAAATTAAGGCAGCAGATCATCATACATTATTTATTTATTACAAACAAGTAGTTTTGTTTATGGAAGAATGAACATGGGGTTTTGGCATTGCTTCCTAGTGAGTTCAAGATTTCCTTAGCAAAAAGCTTGGGCTATTTAAGTTACTGAGACAGAGAAACATGGATATATTATTTTAAAATAAATTGCAGCAATGGTTATTTTTTAGTTAATATAACTAAAGTGAGGATTGTACTAAGCAGGAATATCTTTTTATACGAGAACTGTTTCAAAAAAAAAGGAATGTGTCTGACAAATGTTGATAAAAAGTAAACTTTTACTATTTTAAACATTTTACTATTTATCAAATGTTACTATTTATCAATCCCAGAGGAAAAATTTACTAGAAAAAGAATTTTTACCCTGCTATCTCATGCCATTTTCCCCTTCCTCCACCACATGGCACTTCCTGGTGTGGTGGAGGTGGTGGTGGTGCACATGAAATGGTGCCATGGGCCACAGCTGTGCCACAGGTTGAGAATCCCTGACCTAATGGCTAGACATTAAAAGTCACTTTCTGATCCCAAGAGCTGTTTCACAGCAGAATCGGTTTGTCATGGATAGTGTTGAACATTCATGCATTGGAGGTTTGCAAACAGAAGTTAGGCTGCCACCTGTGAAGCATGGTTTAGCTCGGATAAACCTACACCACTTGAGAAAATAGTTGGTATTGCTCCACCTAAGATAAAGTGAGAAGGCAAGAACTGCAGATCCTACTCTCTGATATAATGTGCAGTATAGTGCGCATATTCTTAAACTGCACTACCAGAGCTGAATACTAGAGGCCACTATCTAGTTGAGAAAGAACAATGTTCTAAAAGATGACGTTCCTACTCATGTTCAGTATACATGAAGACTGGCGAGGCATTTACACCCTACTACCAGCCCCAGGGTTTGCTGCATTCCCTGATTTCAGGTGTCTGCAAAACATGTCGGAATGTATCCATCCCTCTAGAGCAGGGGTTCTCAACCTTTTTAAGCCAGGGGGGCAGATCACACCCCCTCAGACTGTTGGCGGGCCGGACTGGTGTTCCCCTGGCAGCAGCAGGGGGGAACACCAATCCAGCCCACCAACACTACCCCTCACCTCGCTGCCACCAATACTCCCCACATGCCAACAGTCCGGCCCACAAAAACACACCCTCCACGCTGTCCTGCCTGTCCTTGCCCATGCTCCACCATAACGGCACCAGGCACTCAGGCGGCCTTGTGTGCCTGCCGCTTCCACCACTGTCGCCGCCATCCTTTGCCCCTCCGCCTGGCTCATAGCTGACAAGTATTCTGTTTTGGCCGGGAAATACCGTAATTCACCCCTCTTTCCCGCCATCTTCCCGTATTAGAACAGCCAGGAAAAGGGGTTACTGCGCATGCGCACCTGTCAGAGGCAGTGGTGCGCATGCACGAACACCCAGAAAAGGTGTTACTGTGCATGCAGCCATCAGAGGCAGCAGTGTGCATGCGCAAACACCCGCACCCGGAAAATTTCCCTTATTTCCACAACCAAAACTTGACAGGTACGATCCTACGTGCCCTGGAGAGATATTTGACTACAACTCCAATCACCCTCATACTGGCTGAGGATGGTGGGACTTGCAGGTCAACAGCAGAGATGGGGGAAACGACGTACGTTCGTTCGTTCGTTCTGCATTATACTTCCCAAAAGTCCACTGTCCATGCTTCCAATAGGTCATTTCCCCTTCTCTGCAGCATGTCAGAGGATATTGCTTCAACCCCATAGGTTCACAAGTGAAATCCCCAGGGAAAGGGGGGGAAGTTTTCCTCTTTTGAAACCCAAGCTATGAGGGTTTATTACTTATCCTTGGATAGATCAGCCTCAGGAAAGTTGTTCTGCAACATCAAGACGTCACCAGAGGAGCATAAAAGTATGGCGGTGAATGTGGCGATAAGAAGGAGATTTCCTAGTAAGGCTGCTCCCAAGATGGCAAAGGTGTGGGTGAAGGTTGTGACTGGCGCATGAGTACTCAGCCAAGCACGGCGTGAGTGTAAGTCCCAAAAGACAGCTTCCAACTGGAAGTAGGTTCCCACCACTGCACAGATATGGAACAACTGGTGGCTGTGCCCTGTGGATGGAAGAGACAGGGGTCCCGGGGAAGAGAGGAAGAAGGCGAGAAAGTCTGGTGAGTGATGAGGAAAGGGAGTATTCTGTACTAACCCTGCAGAAGTGTCAGATGTTGTGTTGGACACAAATTTATTTAACAGCAGCATCAATAACAACAGCCACAAGCCATCAAGTTGATTCCATCTCAGGGTGTCCTAAATATAGATTCCTCAGAAGAAGTTTCCCATTCCCTTCTGGTGACATGGTAAGGATTGCTCAGCTTGCGCAAGACAACATAGGCCACTCATTTATTACAAAGTGCCAACGCAGCAGCAACAGGGGAGGAAGGAATGCTCCCATTGGGCTGCTGGGCAGAGGGACGGGGCAAACTCTGTGCTGAAGTCACTGCACAGGTGCCCGCAGAGAGGGCTCGGAGTGCCACCTCTGGCATGCGTGCCATAGGTTCACCACCACTGACATAGGCTGACTCTTTTTGTAGACCAGGAATTCTCAACCTGCAACCCGTGGGCTGAATGCGGCCCATGGTGTCATTTCATGTCCCCACCACCGCCACCTCCACCACACCAAAAAGTGCCATGTGACGGAGGAAGTGCAAAATGGTCATCTGGCCCCCGAAGCTGTCTGAGGGAGCATGACCCGGCCCCTGGCTTAAAAAAGGTTGAGAACTCCCATTGAAGACAATGGTGAAATCAAAATTGATTTGACAAGACTTACTTTTTATTTTATTTTTATTCAAATTTATATGCCGCCCAATCAGGTAAACCCGACTCTGGGCGCCTTGTTTGTTATGTGCTAGGACTACAAGTCTTGATGATTAAATATCAACTTAGTTTGCATTGATTCCTCAGGCACAAAAGTATCTTATTTTCCCCCTAATGTTGTGTTAATTACTGGTTTTACCCTTAAGCAATCTCAAATCAAATTGAATCTTTATTATGGTCTAAGCCCAGTAAAGGGAACAGAAGTTAAAATGGGAAATATTTGAAATACATCAAGATGCCGATGTTTAAAGGAGGGCGCTTAAAAAGGAGCATTTTTTGCTCAGAATTAAGGAATAGTAAAATTAGTACATAGATCAATAAAGTTACAGCTATTACTAAGCCTGAAGAAGGGGCCAACATGGCAGAAAGCTAGCAGCTCAATCCACCAGCTCCTGAATCCCAAGCCACCAAACATGCCAGCCAAAGACAGAATCCCACCCAGGGGCAAGAAAAGACAGTGGAAAGCCCCCTTGATGCGCACCCACCGTAAACATGGCGGGGAAAGAGTGAAAGGGGTAGAGAATAGAGCAGAGAGATGGGTGGCGGAGGAGACTAGGCAAGGGGGTTGGAATGTTATGGGGAAATGTTGCTTTTCTCATCCTCTGCGTTAATAGAAGCACTGGAACATCTTGGAATGACATTAGATCTGCTGATATAAAGTTTGAACAGTACTGTATTGTCACAAACCATGAAGAAATGGAATAAGATTTGTGCGGCAAATTGCCTCAGATCACAAACTCGCGACTTCCTTTTCTTGGTAGAGTACATACGCCTGGGGTTCCCAACCTAAGGCCCACAGGCTGGATCCGGTCCACGGCGCCATTTCATTTGGCCCACCACCACCACCACTCCATGGGCATTCAAGAAACAAAATGGCCACCCCTTTGAAGCTCTTGGAACAAAATGGCCACCCCCTCGTGCAGGCAGTGCCAAATGGCCACCTGACCCTCGAAGCTGACTGAGAGAGTGTGACCCAGCCCTTGGTTTGAAAAAGGTTGGGGACCCCTGACATGTACAGAAGGTTTTAAGACCTGTGACTCTTCAGACAGAGTTGGAAAAGGGGCCATTCAACAATTACGTGATCCTTTTTCTGGGGGAAATTAACCCCTCCCTCCCTATGTAATCCAACCATAATTTTCGCTTTGACACACACACACCCCTTAAAATTACGTGATCTGAACCAAATAGTACTGTATTTTGCACCACCAACCAGTGGTGGCGCTGCAGGGGAAATGAGCAGGCAGGCCAATAGAAGTGATGCTTTAACCTAGCCTCTTGCACTCCCTGCAACCAGGAAGCATGGCTTTCCCCCTCCATTTTCACCGCATGGAGCAAGGCACAAAGCTAAATGAAACCCTTTCTTTTTATGCACAGGTTTGGTTTCCCAGTGTCGGTTAGAAACTGCTCCAAATGGATTACATAATTTTGACCTTTACTGAACCAGACAGACTGACATTGTCTGACTTGGTATCAGGCAGCTTCCTATACATACCTGTCAAGCGCGGCTCCAGACAATACGGGACCTGCGCAGAACCATTCTGCGCAGGTCCCTTCTACGCATGCGTGAAAGCCTTCTACGCATCCCCTTCTGCACAGAACCCTTCTGCGCATGAGTAGAAGGATTCTACACATGCGTAGAAAGGTTCTACACATGCGTAGAAGGGACCTGCGCAAAAGGGGATGCACAGTAACTATTTTCCCCACGCCATCAGATTACAGGATGACAGTGGCTCCGGGTGGGAAAGGAGGAAAATTGGCGCTAAATTACGGGAAATCCCGGCCAATACGGGATACTTGACATATATGTTCCTATACTGTATTCTGCTTCGTTTCTGTGGACCAAACAGGCCATCTCATCAGCTTTCTAGCTACCTGCCTAACTGCTGGACAAGGTTAGGCTTAGCTGCTCTCACTTACCAATGAAATCAAAGCGGCCAGGTGCTAGGCGTTCTGGCAGGTGAGACGCAAAGAGGAAGCCGGTGAGAGAGGCAAAGAAAAGGTGGTAGAAGTAGCCAGGGACAGAATCATTCCAGGTGCAGTCTTCACCGAAACAGAACAACAGCTGAAAGGAAAAGGAAGCCGTGTGAACAGAACGCTCAAGGATGGAAATGGCATCCTAAAAGGCAAGCCTGGCCCTCGTGGTTCTTAAGGGAAAAAATTCATAGCTGAATAAAGCAACCAGACTTATTTTAGGATTGTAGAGATATACAGTTTGGAGCGGTTATCCAACCAAATAAGTCCTGATGCAGGAAATCTACAATGAAACCAATCCTGATAGTGTGGAAGAATCAGTAATTATGGATGGGTAGGGACTTACGGGCCACCCTGTACATGGCAGGTTGTACAAATAATACTTGAATTTTGGGTTAATTGATGAGAATTCACAGACTTTAGGTACATGCTCTCAGATAGAACCACTGACCTGACGGCCGCTGTTGCCAGATTTGCCTGGAGGGCTACCAGGGTACGTAGCATTAGGGAGAACCAGCAGGTTAAAAACCAACAATAACAATTTTTATTTTGCACAAGTAATTCTGTTTTATATCCTACTCATGTAATGATAATCCACTATGTGCACTTATATAGAGACATTTTTATTCTTATTTTATAACTGTAACTATAACTTTTGAACTGTTTTATGCGCTGTTTTATTCTTTTTTAAACTAGATACTTGTCCCAAATGTAGCATAAATTTTAAAACTGATTTTATTCTATTTTGTTTTAATTCAAACAAGTGTATTTGTGGGGGGTGCATTTTGACAGTATTTCATGCACTTAAACCGTTTTTACTGTACTGGTCATCGATCGATCGCAATAAAGTTTGATCGATTGATTTCTGAGAATTTGGTTTTTGGTCTTCTTGGATTACTGTTTCAGTTCTTTCTGTAAATTGACTGTTTACAAAATTGCTTCAGCGCATTTATTTGAAGTTTCCCTTGCTCGAAAGCCAGGCGTATCCAACTCTATGGTGCAGTGGTCATCTCTGTTTCAAAGCCAAAGAGCCAGCGCCGTCTGCTTCTGCAGACGTTTCCCGTGGTCATGTAGCAGGCATGACTAGATACCAGAGTGCACGGAATGCTGTTTACCTTTCCCACCAAAGTGGTCCCTATTTATCTACTTGCAATTTCTTGAAGAACTAGCAAAATGCTCTCCTTACATATTTCTGGAAAGAAAGAGTCTGAGGTTGGTAGCATTTGAATCTGAGGGTGGGGGGGGAATGTTGGAATGTTGTAACCACCATTCTTTCCATCTTAGGCTGTGAAACAGTTCCATTCCATCTACTGCTTGCCTACCCTGTAGAACAGTGGTATGTTGTCGAAAAGAAAGGGGTACAGGAAAGCCACGGTCCTTAAAATCTTGCTCATCGGAGGGTACTCCAGTTCCAGGAATCTTGAGATCAAGAAAGAGGGAAAATATGTTGTCATTCCTTACTAGCAAAACACAGCAATTTTTTTTTAAAAAGTACAATGCAGTACTGTGGGACTCCGGATAACGTCAAAACTTGGTTCTACAAGTAGTGATGTTGTCCAGATTTTGACGTTATCTGGTCCCTTATGGGAGACGCTCCGGATAAAGTCGCAAAAAATGTACAAAAACCAACGTTATTTGGGATCATGCTCCAAACAAAGTCACAGAAATGTCCGAAAGCCACGTTATCCGGAATCATGCTCCGGATAACGTCGGTTTTTAGCCTTTTTGCGACGTTATCCGGAGCATCACGTGGTGCATAACGAACACGATGTTATGCGGATTTGACGTTAACAGGAGTATTACTGTACTTTGAAAAGGATGTCTGAAACGTGAACTTGAGCATCTTAAAAGCACTACCTAGAACAGAAATTTGTTTTATTCTAATTTCATCAGACCCTTAGAATTTCTTCATGGCTCCCTGTTTGGAAACCAGTACAACAACCTGATAAATAATAATTTTGTGTCGGAAATTATTCTGAAACTCCGCTCAGGGGACGCCCGAATGAGGCTCCTTTCATGTCCCCAAGATCCTTTCCCACTGAAGTGGTCCCTATTTATCTACTTGCAACTTCTTGTTTTCGAACTGCTAGGTTGGCAGGAGCTGGGACAAATTTAGCTCCTAATTTGGATGGTGTTGCCTGCGCAACCTGCAATTCTGCCTTAATACACAACAGAAACCCCTGGGTTAAAAGAAGGGAAATTATGAAGGCTGAATAAGGCCTCCGTCTACAAAACTCTGATGTTATATTACAGCACAAGAGACATCTTGAAAGACACCGACATTTGACGTTACACATGTTTCGTCCTCACCTATCTCAATTTACTTACCGGGAGTAACAAGAAAGGCTGGTGCAGATAAATGAATTCAACGCAGCTATCGGGACAAAGTAACTGTGCAAAAAGCCATTCACCCAACGATCAGGCATTGCGTAGGCTCCATATGTGAAAGCACAGCCTGTAACACACAAGCGCATGTCGTTACAGGCAAATGATTTATCCAGGCCATGGTGTGCTTGATGCTTTCCTTTTGTAGGCATGTGAGTAAAACAGAGGAGACGGGTCAGATGATATGAAGTGATGTTCAGGTTTATTTAGAAGATACTTGCAGAGGAATGGAAGTCCTATAAAGTGATGCACTTTAATCCAACAAGTTCAGCTATCAGAGCAGCTGCTTTAAATCAGGGGTTCCAAACTTTTCACACCGCGGGCTGGTCACGTGGTTGCGCAGGCCAGCCACGTGGTTCCTCCTGCTGTAAAATGCTTCTGTGGCTGTCATAAAACATGTTTACAGCATGCGCGGGCACGTTTTATGGCAGGAGGAACCACATGGCCGACCTGCTCAACCACGTGACTGCTTCTGCTTCTGGGAGCAGCGAGGGCCACATAAAATGGTACCATGGGCCGGGTCTGGCTCATGTGCCGTAGTTTGGTCACCCCTGCTTTAAATTGGCTGCAAACAGGCAGTTATGGTCTGCCAAAGTCTCAGTATGGCTCATTGGGAGTTGTTCACTTGCATCTCATTTTTAAAACTATTTTTCTCTATCAGCCTATTGTGCTTCCTTAAAACATTTTAGGCCCTTACCCAAACTGTAGAGGCTCAGAGCTCCATAATCCAGGAAGTAACAGATGTGCCTGGCTTGGGTGGACATGGTGCTAAAGATGTGGGCACAACTAGAGGTGAAAGGGTACAGACACACGAGCCACATGTAAGCCAGAAAGGGCCAGCTATAGTAGTCACACCAGAAGTCTAAGCTGTAGGACAGCCTCAGAAATCGCCACACGAAATACCTGTAAGGAGACAAGGAAGCATGAAAGATTCTCACTTAACCCAAACATCGTGTCATTCATCAACCCCATTAAATCCATATTTTGGGACAGAAATTCTGTGCCTCTTCTGAAGACGGCTAAATGGAATGGAGCATATATTTCTCTCAGTACAGTAAAACCCCGACTTAAATATGCCTCGAGTTACATAAAATTCGACTTACATAATGATTTTGTGCTAAAGCCATGTCCTGATTTACACGATTTCCTATGGGTTTGCTTCGAGTTACATAAAAAATCATTTCCCCTTTGGGTTTGCTTCGATTTACATAAACATTTCATTTTTACTATGGGTTTGCTTCGAGTCACGTAAAAAATAATTTTTCCTATGGGTTTGCTTCAAGTTACATACAAAAACCCGATTTAAGCAAAAGCCTACGGAACGGACTTTTTTCGTAAGTAGGTGTTTTACTGTACTCAGAGTACTGTACTAGTTAAATGAACATAAAATCATGTGTTCTATTTATCCTGGGTCACAAAGAAATCATGGCTGATCTGTACAGAAATCTGAGTGGTAAAACTCTCGGTAAAATGTCAGAAATTATTCTGGGTTGAAAGTGGGTCCCTATTTATCGACTTGCAATCATATATCTAACGCTAAGGTTCAGTGCTCACCTCCGTTCATAGCTGTCGGCATTTACAGACGTTTCTGTGGACATGTAGCAGGCATGACTGGAAACCGGAAGTGTACAGAACACTGTTTACACTCCCACTGAAGTGGTACCTATTTATGTGGTCTCAAACTGCTGACCGGCCGACCTTCCATTTGTCAATGTCAGCATCTTAACCGCTAAGACACTGCAGTTCCTCAGTTTGCATGAGGAAGTCTTTAGATAAAGATGCCATAGACCACGGGGTGACCCAGCCCATGGCACCATTTCATGTGGCCCACCTTACCGCTAGCAGAAGTGGAAGTGGGTGCATTTACAACAGCTGTAAAACATGTCCAAACAATATATATGGCTCGACCTTAGAATCCAACAGATGCAACAAAGAAAACATCATTTATTTCTCTTGTTTGCTTGAAAAGTTAACTAAAATTCCTTACTTCAGGCAACATAAATAATTCATAGATTTCACTGATCATTAAGGTAGGATAATATACTATACTTCTTGAATTCTAAGATAGTTCCTTACAGTATATAATGAGACTTATCTGCTAGGAAACTCTATGTTAATACATGATCCAGTATCTGATAATGTTGTGTGTATATAGATGTATAATTGTATAAATATGATATTGAAGTATTTTTAATTGTATTTATAGAAAACCCAGAGGAAGAGATTTTAAGAAAAGCTACTACACCGGATTAGCTTCGGTTTTCTTGATATATTACAATTCTATGAATTATTTATGTTGCCTGAAGTAAGGAATTTTAGTAAAACATGTCCATGCATGTGTAAATGCGCCTGTACATGCGTAAATGTGCCCGTGCATGCATAAAAGCATCCGGGCCTGCTGTAAATGCTGCCATAAACACACCCACAGCCATCATAAACGCATTTATGACAGCCACGGACACATTTTATGGCAGCGTTTATGGTGGGAGGAACCACGTGACGAAAAGTTTGGAAACCTGTGCAGTAGACTTACCATGTAGGAAGGAAATGTGTCCAAATGTTGATAGTTTCATTGTTCAGCTGGAAGGAGCTAAGGACGCAATCCAATGCTGAGCTTTTGGGATGCCGGTAGCCTGAGATTATGCCATCTTCCCAGAAGATCTATGAGGCAACGGAGAATCACTAAAACTGAAGGGTGTTCTATGGAAGCTAAAGCACATGTCTGCTCTAGGAAAGACTGGCACATGATGTACTCACACGAGGTACTTGGTGGATCCTGAAGATCTGAGGCAACTTTATGGTAATCATTTCTGGTCGCGGCCGATTGATTTCTTTTTAATATGCGTGTATTAAAAGGCAAATTGGCTTGGGGGAAGAGATTTGCCAGTCCTCTGGTGGTAGTCCATGCCCCCTTCCTCCAGATAGTTCTGTGGAAACGTGCATGCTGGAAGGAAATAAGAGAGAAGATGAAAACTAGTCGCTTGTAGGGCCATGCATTTCAAAACTATCACTTCAAAACATTTGCACATAAGAGTTTGGTGCTTGCCTATACAACATGCTTGGAATGGAGATTGAACCTCCCAAAACATTTCCTTTCGCACTCACAGTAGAGCCAAACTTGACTTAGGAACTCCCTGATGGATTTGGCCCATTTGGTGTAAAAGTAAAGATAAAGGTCACCCAGTCGTATCCGACTCTAGGGTTCAGTGCTCATCTGTTTCGAGAACAGCCAGCGCTGTCTGCTTCTGCAGACGTCTCCGTGGTCATGTGGCAGGCATGACTAGACATGGAACGCTGTTTACCTTCCCTATTTATCTACTTGCAATTTCTTGCTTTTTAAAAAAAAACATTTTATTGAAATTTTAAAGAATTATACAATAACAAAGAAAATAAACAAATTACAAACATAATACATACAGTACTAAAAAGAAAATAATCATAGTAATAACATAAGCTACACCTATCATCAGACATATCTTTTCATTTTTCCATCCTCGTCATAAATTTCACTTCTTTTTACACATTTATATCATTCTTCATAAACTTCCATGCGCCCCCATGCTTATCAGTTCTCACAGGAGGCTGCGTCAAGAAATGTCGCTGGGCCTTTTCACCCAAAGGAAACCAGTTTGGCGACTTGCGTTCACACCTCTGCTCGAGTGTGCAAAAGCACTGGGAATGTGGTAATGATTAATCACTCCTTGGACAACTTTACAAAGGTCATTTATACAGTGGAGCCTCGGTGAGCAAACGGCTCGGTTAAAATAAAAATGTGCATGACAAAAGGCAATCCGTAGAAAATAGTGGCTCAGTTTACAAAAAAATAAATAAACAAAAGAGCCTCTCTGGTCTGCTCTGGTGGGATGGACAGATGTTCTCGGGGTGACGCAGTCTCTTAAGTATCCTGGCCCACTACCATGTAGGGCTTTAAAGGTCATTACCAGCACCTTAAATTGCACCCGGAGGCATATCGGTAACCAGTGCAGCTCTGAAGCAGCGGAGAGGCATGAGCATACCGCCCGCACCCCATCACCACCCGGGCAGCCGCATTCTGGACCAGTTGCAGCCTCCGAATGGGCATCAAGGGCAGCCCCATGTAGAGCGCATTGCAATAGTCCAATCTGGAGGTGACCAGAGCATGCGTGACCATGGGCAGGCAGTCCCGATCTAGGAGAGGGTATAACTGGCATATGACATGGCTTTGCCCCCATTGTAGGATCTTTTAGGCTCTTCTCCAGTTGCTGTGGTGGCTCAAGTGGTTAAGACGCTGAACTCGCTGGCTGGAAGGTCGGTGTTTGATTCCTGGATACTGCATGACGGAGTGAGCTCCCGACTACCTTCAAATTATGAGCCCATTTTAGAGCAGGGTCCCAGCTCCTGCCAACCTAGGAGTTCAAAAGCAAGAAATTGCAAGTAGATAAATAGGGACTTCGGTGGGATGTTAAACCGTGCACTCCGGTGTCTAGTCATGCCTGCCACATGGCCACGGAAACGTCTGCAAAACGCAGACGGCGCCATCTCTTCGACTTTGAAACAGAGATGTGCACTGAGCCCTAAAGTCGGATACGACTGGCTTTCGAGCAAGGGGAAACCTTTACCTTTACTAAAATAATGGTCGCTGCCGGATTTGGGGTGCCACCCTGAACTTTGGGTGCCAAAACCCAACTCTGGGGTTCCTAAGAAGATTTCTGTTCTTTTCTCTCTCTTTTTTTTGGCTGGGTCCAGCCGAGCGATGTTTGTGGAGTTAAGTGGATGTTAAGAGACATTCCTATGTGCAAAACTAAGAGCAAAATGACAGGCAGACAAGGGGGGAAACTATGGCACCAGAGCGCACAGAAGGGCACATAAGAGAAACGGAACAGTTGCTTGTTTCCAAGCCATTACCTGCCGAAGAGGAAAGGTGGTGTGGTGGGCGGCCTGTGGGTCCTACATGCACGGCTTTTCCTTCATGGTATCTGTGTGCATCGCAGGCTGCTGCTTGGCCTTTAGGCTTGGCGTCGAGTAAATTCAGTGTTTGTGGGTTTCCCTTCTTAATTTCTTCCCTCCCTTTATTGCATTCCTTGCCAGCGCTGGTGAAGTGCCAAAACCAGCCTCCCAGTTGGCTTTGAGTTTATGGGCGGAAGAGAAAAAGAAATGGGCCTCTTTTGCAGAAGCCACAAACTCCAGCCAGAAGGGAAAAAAATAATATGGAATAAAGAGAAGTCCTTTTTAAAAGTTTGAAATAAGACATTCTTCCCCCCCTCCAAACCGAACCTCCGCGCCAGGGATTCTCAACCTGTGGCTCACAGGCCACATGCGGCCGACGGCACCATTTCATGTGCCCCCACTACCACACCCATGCAGGGGAGGAAGGGCAAAATGGCCGTCCGGCCCCTATGCAGTCTGACGGAGCATGACCCAGCCCATGGGTTAAAAAGGTTGAGAATTCCTGCTCGACACACCCAGCATGGATTGAATTGCAGGCTAAGAGAAAAACACACAAATAAAAGCAAGTTCTTTTATGTTTTTTCAGTAGGTTGGGGTAGGGCTGCAGTGGTTAAGAAGCTCGCCTTGTGAGCTGGAAGGCCGGCAAGTCGGCAGTTCGAGACCCGGGTACTGCATGACGGTTTGAGCGCCAGTGTCTGTCCCAGCTTCTGCCAACCTGGCAGTTCAAAATCAAGAAATTGCAAGGAGATTAATAGGCACCACTATGGTGGGGAAAGGATCTTGGGGACATGAAAGGAGCCTCATTCGGGCACCCCCTGAGTGGAGCTTCTCCAGCAAAAAAATCCTTTTCAACCCAGGGACTGCAGAGGCTGTGGTTAAGAAGCTCGCCTTGTTAGCTGGAAGGCTGGCAAGCTGGCAGTGCAAGACCCCGGGTACTGCATGACGGGTTGAGCGTCCGTCTCTGTGCTGATTCCAAATCCGAACTCAGAATTTGCCTATCGCGCACAGATTTTAAGGTGCGCTGTAGCTGTTCAAACGGTCGGTAATTGGGGAATGTATTTTAACACGGGAACATTAGAACAGTTGCAGCTACCACTATGCCTGCTGCCGCCTCAGCTGAATCACGTCCCCTGGTGGCATGCATGTTCCAGCAGCAGCTGGGCAAGTCAGTGAGCTGACATCAGAAATAGCTATCTAAGGCGAGGGCTTGTCTCTAGTGCGAGACCATCTTATTGGATAGTACAGCTAGCCCATAGTGAGTCTGTTTTGAGCTAAAGATGAGTAGGCGCAGCCGTGTTAATAAACCGGACAATGATTGCTACACTTGTGGCACATATACCCGGCGTGATCAACGCGAGAATCTAACCGGGAGGGTGAGATTTGCTAATTTAAGATTCCCGACGTCCTAGGCAGAATCGGACTTTAGATTTTGATTCAGCGCACTTGGTTTAGCATAGGACGCGCAAATTAGACCGAGTAGCAGACACAATCAATGCACCTCCTGATCAATGTCTACTGCGCCTTTGTGCAAGGTTCGCCATCCCAGTTTTAAACTAAACCTTTGGCAGCCCTAACCCACAATTCAGCATCTCTCAAAAGGAAGCGAAAAGAACATGTTTCAAGCAAACATGGGCAGCAACAAAAGTTTCTTTATTGGCTATTGTTAGGATTTGGGTCAGTTGACTGAGGACACACAGAGACACATTTTTCCGTAGATACAGAGAGGCTACTGAGTGATTTAAGGACACGCTGAGCCCTAATGATAAAGGAGCACTGAAGGCACATTGTTCCAAAAGCCAGGCTTAAGAACAACTGAAGAGTGTGGACTATTCCAAGAGAAGAAATTGTTCCAACTTTCTGGAAAGAAAGATCCAAGCACTATTGTGGTTTTTTTTTTACAAACAGGACACTTTGTATAGCTTCTCTACCCAAAAAAGCCCAAGCCCCCCCACTGCCCCCCAAATAAAACCCAATTTATAGAGCAAAATCTAAGAGTCAACTCCTCCATAAATGGATTCTAATGAGCTCATTCTAACTACAACTGCAGCACTGTTTTGGCTTAGTGGTTAAGATGCTGAGCTTGGAGGCTGGAAGGTCGGGGTTTGATGCCCAACTACTGCATGAGATCTTGGGGACATGAAAGGAGCCTCATTTGGGCATCCCCTGAGCAGAGTTTCTCCAGCAAAAAAAGTCCTTTCAACCCAGAGTAATATCTGGCACAAAATTTATTTAACTATAACTTATGCTAAAACAATTTGGTCACTATTTGGATAATAATAATAAAATAATAAAATTATTATTATTATTATTTTGTGTCAGAAATTGTTCTGGGTTGAAAGGATTTTTTACAGGAGAAACTCAGCTCAGGGAACGCCCAAATGAGGCTCCTTTCATGTCCCCCAAGAGCTAGGACAGAGACGGGCGCTCAATCCGTCATGCAGCACCCAGGTCTCGAATTGCCAACTTGCCGGCCTTCCAGCTAACAAGGCGAGCTTCTTAACCACAGAGCAACTTAAGGCTCCACGTCTATTTGGACAAGTGGAAAGCATTGAAGAATTGATTCAATGGGTCTACTCTGATGGAAGGATTTTTGCTGGAAGAACTCTGCTCAGAAGATGCCCGAATAAGGCTCCTTTCATGTCCCCAAGATCTTTTCCCCACCGAAGTGGTCCCTATTTATCTACTTGCAATTTCTTGCTTTTGAATTGCTAGGTTGGCAGGAGCTGGGACAGACGACAGGAGCTCATTCTGTCACGTAGTACCCGAGTCTCCAACTGCCGACCTTCCAACTTACAAGGCTGGAAATTATGCTTATCTTGTGTACTCATCATACATAAAGGTAAAAGTCACTCTTGCTCAAAAGCCATTTTTATCCGTGGCCACATGGCAGGCATGACTAGACACTGGAGTGCTTGGAACACTGTTTACCTTCCCACTGAAGGTACTTATTTATCGACTTGCAACTTCTTGCTTTCAAACTGCTAGGTTGGCAGGAGCTTACTCTACTCAGGTCATGAACGGCTGACCTGCCGACCTTCCAATTGATGTCTTAACCATTAAGCCGCCACAGTCCCATCATGTGGCCCCCCACCCCACCCCTCCGAGTACATTCAAGAAACAAAAAAATGGCCACCCCCTTTGAAGCTGTTAGGACAAAGTTGCTGCCCCCCATCGTGTAAGCGGGGCAAAATGGGCGTCCGGCTCTCGAAGGTGTATGAGAGAGCGTGACCCGGCCCCCGGCTTGAAAAGGTTGGGAACCCCTGAACTAAACAAATCAGTAAAAGGTACAAGTCGTCCAAACTTACAAAAGTATGAGACCAGGAATAAAGATTTACAAACATTTTGCATTTTTATTAAGCTTGTTGATGCGTTGCACAAATCAAGAAGGCGCATTATGAAATGAGGGTCCAGAGGTACATTTCTTCTTTCTCTTGTTGCTCACCTACGTTCAAAGAACATCATTAACATGTATTCCTCAGATACAACACAGCCCGCTTGATGCTAGCGCCAGCATTTTGCCATCTCTTTGGCTGGAAATTTGGAAGCATATTGGATTTCCCATCTTTTATAAGGAAGCGGTATTTGGGACAAAACATTTATGTCTGTTGTTGCCTGGTGTCACTGAAAGCGGCAATTCTGGTGTGCAAGGTTTGGCCAAGAGCAACTCCGATTCATCTCATTGCCAGAAACATTTCCCCAATGCAGGAATAGCACAGAATCTCACTCCATAGAATGTCTCCCTGTCTAGTTACAGAGAGTGCGCATAGAAAAACCACGACATTAAGAGAAAATAATAAAGGAGCAAAGCAAAAAATGATCAACCCACCAGAGAGCTATTTGGCACAGTCTACAGTGAATCTAATGGTAATTTGATGCATCTACTTTGATTCACGTTCCATGCGAACACCAAAAAACACAAAATCCAACTAATGGCCCATATATGAGAAGGCAGCAGACCCTTAACTCCCAAGAATCTAACATGGGGGGTGAACAAACTTTTCATGCTGCGGGCCGGTCACGTGGTTCTTTCTACAGGAAGCAATATGTGCCTGGCCTGCGCATGTGCAAAATGCTGCCACAAATGCACCCATGGCTGTCATAAACACGTTTACGACAGCTGCAGGTGCATTTATGGCATTTTGCACGTTTTACTTCCACTTCCAGAAGTGGCGTGGGCTGATTTGGCGCCATGGGCCAGATCCAGCCCATGTGCCGTAGTTTGGGCACTCCTGATCTAACACCATAAAATGATGTACAACTAAGTCGATTCTCCATATAAGTAAGTGCTTTCTAAACACTTACCCAGAACATCTGATTTCCATTTTCTACTCTAGGGACAAAGCTTGTAGGTTAGGGATGAGTAACTTGTGAGCTTTTTGAATGTCACCAAAGTCCCATTACTCTTATTAGCTATGCTGGCTAGGGACAATGTAGTGCCAATTGTATCTGCAGTTCTAAGTTGATAATGTATCACTAATGCCGTGATGGCGAACCTTGGCACTCCAGGTGTTCTTGAACTTAAATTCCCAGACACTCAAGCCCCTGTGAATCCACACGAATGAGTTTGCTGCGATTCATTCGGCACGCACCACCCTCATTGCTCCCAGAAGTGGAAGTAAAATATGCCCGTACGGAGGGTTAACCCAGAAGAGTCTTAACCATACAAGCGCATTTTACTTCCGCTTCCGGGAGCGACGAGGGCAGCACGGGCCGGATGAATCGCAGCAAACCCATTCGTGTGGATTCACGGGGGCTTGGGCTTCTGGGAATTGAAGTCTAAGAACACCTGGAGTGCCAAGGTTCACCATCACAGCTATAGGACATAAATGTTGCTCATAAAAACTGATGACAGACATATTTTGGTTGATAATCTGGAAAAATATGCCTTTTGTTCGCCCCACTTGGGCGAAGCCGGGCACCCCTGCTAGTTGTTTTATAAAGCACACTAATTTTCACCGGCCTGTTAGCAGTGAAGAGGTGCGAACGAAAACATACGCAGTACAAAAGGGAAGCAGGTTAGGATTAGTTCACCACTGAAATGAAAGCAGAAGCGTGAGCTAATGTGAGGCAGCCAAGCGAAGCAAATGCCAAATAAATGGATCTTGTTTGCTGAAGACGCCGACACTCCATCCATGGTGGCACCCTGCAGAGGTATAAGGCCGCCCGGCATTGCTTCCCAGAGCAATCTGGGTGGGGAAGATCAAAAGCATTTATTTTCAGAAAAGGCAGAAAACAAATTACACCTGGTGTGACAGGTCACCCCCTTTTCCTTTATTTTGCCAAGTGGAAGGATATTGAAATGTAGGACATGTAAATTGGGGAAAGCCTCCCTAAGCTCCTCTTTCTTCCAGCATTTGCCAAAACTAGGAGAAAACAGGAAACGAGAAGGAGGAAGAATCAGACATGCTCTCTTTGATACATTCACACAGTTCCCCACCACCACCACCACACTTTTCCAAAACAAGGAGGGAGAGCTATCATGTGCCAGTTACTGATCCATAATCCTAGTGAATGTTTAATAAAATATTGACACTAGCAAGCATACAGGAATGACGGATGCAGGACATTCAAAGACCATGATGGCAAACCTTGGCACCCCAGCTGTTCTTGGACATCCATTCCCAGAAGCCCAAGTCCCCACAAATCCACACGAATGGGCTTACTGTGCGTGTTCTTGGACTTCAGTCCCCAGAAGTCCAAGTCCTTGTGAATCCACACGAATGGCTTTACTGTGCATGTTTAGACTTTAATTCCCCAAGTCCCTGTGAATCCACACGAATGGGTTTACTGTGCGTGTTCTTGGACTTCAACTCCCAGAAGCCCAAGTCCCTGTGAATCCAGACAAATGGGTTTGCTGCATGTACACGCAAGTAAGCCCATTTGACTGGATTCACAGGGACTTGGGCTTCTGGGAACTGAAGTCCAAGAACAGCTGGAGTGCCAAGGTTCATCATCACTGTTCCCCCCCTTTTCACCTAGTGTGGAGAATTCATTCTAAGAACGTTAACTGTTGGATCTGATTTCTCCTTTCTGGACTTTAAATGATTAAACAATGGATTGTTAAGGGAAAGAAGTGTTTCGTATCTTGTATATGTTTTCTTTCCTCTTCGAGAAAGTCGACTCCTTCCTCTTTTCCATCTTGAACTATTAGAATTGCTTTGAAATCCACCCCCACCCCCCTTTCCAGGATACATATAAGACTAAATCAAAAACAAAAGATGGCCATCATTTTTAGTATACAGGACATATGGGTTGGTGTAACCATTCCCGCATAATGCTGCTGACTCGTCATTTAGGGGGCAATCTTCAGCAGCCAACTTTGAAAATCCCAGAAAACAGCAAGTATAGTCCAGAGGTTCCCAACCCTTTTACGCTGCGGGCCTGACCACGCCCCCAGGTGGTTTCCCCGCCGTAAACACTGCTATAAAATGCTCCCATGGCTTCCATAAACATGTTTATGACAGCCGCTGGCGCATTTGTGCGTGTGTGTCCGCTTCCGGTGCATCTGCGTTGGCATCGCAGGCTGCATGAAATGATGTCGTGGGCCAGGTCCGGCCCACGGGCTGCAGGTTGGCCAACCCTGGTATAATCATTCCCTGCCCAAACTAAGTCTACAGACACTCAGAAAACACAACAATTTATGCAAAAAGAAGAAATGAGGGTTTGATAAAGCATGAAAACAGGGAGTTGTGAAGGTGGGTAATAATTTCTTCCCTGTTTTTCAGATAACTCTTCCCACCCGCCTCCAGAAGGAAAAAAAAAGGAAATAAATAATGATTTCATCCGAAAACATCTTATAAAAACAGTCATATTATTTTTGCTTAAAGAGGGTTGCTCTTCGCCACCTTTGCATCTTTCCAGCACTTGGGAGGTCCAGAAATGTGCCCTCAACCCAGGAATGAGGAGCAAAACATAAGAAAAATGTCCACTACACATTCAGGGGAAAAGCACATTTTTTTTAAAAAAAAATGAAGATTATGTGTCCACTTCCCCACCATTTGATTCCAAAAGAGCCTCTACAGAAATTCTGCTTTTTTTGTCCCTCTTCACTGGGTCACCAACTTCTGTAGGGTGGAACCAGTGGCACACCACTGTACATTTCCCATCCCCCCCATTCTGTTTCATTTTGAGCGCAGATGAAAAACAGCCTGCAGGTTTCCGGAAGATGGGAGACCAAGCAAACTTTTTGCAGATGGATGGAGCCCCTTCCACACACTAGCCTTCACTGTCCCATGAGCTGGAAGAAAAGAGACTGTTCCCACCCTTGGTCTGTCAAGAGACATCTTGCTTCTCAGAGCAGCGGTCTGTCCTGCTACAGATGCCGCCTGTCCGGTAACAGGGGCGGCGGTGGTCGGGGGGTTTGCATGCATCCGTGTGTGCATTTTGCAAACCTACCCAGTGGCTTGGGTTTCTGTGGGTTTCTGCTGCAGCAGCTGCTTCATGTCCATACATTGCCTGTGATTTGACTTCTTTCTCCCCGACGCTGCTTGTCCCAAGGATGAGGAAACAGAGCTTCAACCAACCCAGCTTCTGTCTCCTCAACCGATTTCTTTCCACTGTTTGTAGAAGTCCAGGACATTTTTAATTTCGACACTGGCATGTGCTGCTGCTTGGATTGCAGACTGTGGAAAGAAGACAGGAAGAGTACAAAAAAACAAAACCCAGAGTCTGAACAGAAACATTAGCCTTTGGGTTTCAATCCTCATCCCATGTCACACATCTTGCAGGATTCAGTCTTTCGACAGTAACTCATCAATTTATTCACAGGTAGGCATGGGACTTTTTTTGTTTTACTTTCTTGCACTGCAACCCCAGAATTGGCCAGGAATTGTCCCAGCCAGGATTTTGCAACTGCAAAGCAAGAAATCGAAGTCCACAGAGTTGTCTTTCATGCACCACCAAAATAAATAAATAAATAGATAAATAAATAAATAGTCTGCTCCTTGGTCTAATCCATGTGTCCTATACTAAATCAAGTGCGCTGAATCCAAATCTGAAGTCCGATTCTGCCTCCCCCCCCCATTTATTTCTAAGCTCTGGAATTGGTTTTCAATGCATTTCAATGCATTTTCAGCACTTTCAACAGTGGCCTCTAGTGGCCAACTCTGGTAGCTCATCACCGACAATCAGCTGTTAGTTGCCCTGCCGAACGCTGATTTTTAAGATGCCGAAACGCAGCAAAGAAGCAGCAAAACATTCTAGAAATGGAGCGGAAATGCTCCAAATACCCTCCCGCCGCCATGGGAAGCGGCGGGGATGCCCAAGCAACTCAAAAAAAGCTTTGTTGTGTGAAATTGAGACTTAAACCAAGCAACTATTTTACTTGATTTCATTTTGCACACCAATTATTACATTAAGTGAGCCGTTCATAAACCGAGGTTCCACTGTACAGTACTTTAAAAAAACAGGTGCAATGTTAAAACAATATTAAACGAATTATCAATTTTTTTAAAAAAATGCATAACTAATAGTTTAAAACCATTTATCTAGCAGAAAGAAAGAAAGAAAATATTCTAAACACCTACCTCCAGTCAATTCACCTTTACCAGAACAACAGATTAATTTAACTACCTTCTGTTGAATCATCCCAATGTCAAAAGCAAAGAATTCAGAAACACTTCATCTCATTCTGTTGCATACTCACCTGCATGGGTGCAGAAAGCTTGCTTGGATCATCCAGCTGAAAGCCTGTGATGATGGTCACCATTCCAGTGGTGTCATCTTCACCGACTCCCTGGGAAGTTGTCAGCTGTTTGCAGCTGTCCAGTATCTTATAGAGGTTCCTATGGTGTTAATGTACTTATTAGAGTGCAGCAAGACCACTCTTCCTTCCAGATACACACCAGGGTGGCATACAAATATAGTTAAGTCAGTAAAACAATTAAGGCAATAACAATAGCAAATATACCCTATATACTCGAGTATAAGCCAACCCAAATATAAGCCCGGGTACGTAATTTCGACCTGAAAACCCAGGAAAATAGATTGACCCAAATATAAGACGAAAGTGGAAAATGCAGTAGCTGCTAGTGAGTCTCAATAATCAAAATACATGAAGAGTTTGTAAAATTAATTAAATGTTCAGCGCATCTCAATCTGGCACCGTCTTGGGACTCTCGTGGTCGTTGACCCAAGTATAAGCCGTGTCCCCTTTTTGGGGCTTAAAAACTCACCTTATACTCGAGTATATATGGTATGATCAAACTAGTTTAAAAGGCCTTGTTTCAAAAATAACGGCACTGTCCGTGCTAGTGTTGCATCTCCATGGGATGACTATCCCAGACGAGATGACTAAGGTTCTCTTCCTTGTATTCATAAGTCCTCTTCAGGTCTTATCAAAAGCTGGTATCCTGAAAAACCCTAATGAGAGACCAACTGGCTGTGCTGCTCTGATACCACCAGATTCATAGAACCAACTGGTCTATGCATAAGCAACAATCTAAAAAGAGACCTAGTGCAGTGGTAGCGAACCTATGGCACATGTACCAGAGGTAGCACTCGAAGCCATCTCTGTGGGCACCCGTGCAGTCGCCTCAGCACAGAGTTTGCCCTGCCCCTCTGCCCAGCAGCCCAATGGGAGCATTTCCTCCCTCCCCCCAGCACAGAGTTCACCCCGCCCCTCTACCCAGCAGCCCAATGGGAGGGTTTCCTTCCTCCCCTGATGCTGTGTTGGCACTTTGAGATAAATAAGTGGGTTTTGGGCTGCAGTTTGGGCACTCGGTCTCTAAAAGGTTCACCATCTCTGACCTCGTGCATCTTCTTCAGAATTAGCAAAGCATGAATCAACTTGTCTCTTCTAGGTATTATTCTGACTGCCACATTCTGCAATGGCTGAAGTTTCTAGGTCAGGGGTTCTCAACATTTTTCAGCCGTTGGCCATACCACGCCCCCTTAGACAGATGAGCGGGCCGGACTGGCAGTTCCCCCTACTGTAAAACATGTCCGCGGCTGTCGTAAATGCATCTACGATATAAATGAGTCCATGGCTGATTCCAGCGCTAGCTGGAACAAGGCCGGGGCCCGGATTATTTGGCACCACAGACTAGAACTGGGCCACGGGCCATAGGTTGCAAACCCCTAGTCTAAGTGGCTCAGAAGCTGAGTTATGCCCACCAAATCACTCACTGAATATTCCCCAAACCAGCTGGTGGCGCCCTAAGACTTTTGCTCAGTATTGTATATAAATGACGGTAAAATATAAAGCTTTAACAAAACATTGTACAAGATGAGATACATTACTTACCAAGCATCTAGATCTTGTCTCTTCAGTTTATGCCTCTCAAAACCTTTCCCAGCTTCCTTCTGGCAGCGAATGTATCTAGAGATGCAAGAATAAAATCACTGAGGTCAAGGAGCCTTCATGAACAAGAACTGAATTTCCACAAGCAGTAGTTATTATTATTATTTGCACTAACCAGTGCTTCTGATTTCTCATTGTATTTATTGCACAGCACTGTTTCCGAAAACTGAAATACCACATGAAATTTCAGATGCATATTCAGGCCACAATTCTGTTGCTGGCCCGTACGTATATATACTGTCCCTGCATACCTATCATTGGACAGGTGGGATGGACATGCATAATTCATTGTGAAATCCAGTATCAAACTGCTATGAAATTATGTTGTATTTCTTCAGCTTGCCTTAACCCTTCCTTGCACGTATGCTGACGTATGTGTCAGTACAATAATAAAAAACAAAACTTCTAAAGGCAAGCTTTTCAGACTTTGTTTGCACCAACGTGCTCTGATCGACTATGTCAGGGGTGGTCAAGCTACAGCCTGTGGGCTGGATCTGGCCCAGTACCAAATAATCCAGCCCTCACCGCTACCAGAAGTGTACGTGACCCGCACATGCGCAAATGCATGTGCATTTACGGCAGCATTTTGACCATGCACAGGCGTTTACAACAGCCATGGACGTGTTTTATCAGCCTGCTTAACCACGTGACCAGCCCACGGCTCGAAAAGTTTAGCCACCCCTGTATTATGTAAAATAGTTTTTTTTTTTCATTCAAGAATACTTGCAGCATAGATGAAAAACACTCCTACCTGTTTCCCTTTTTAAATTCTGCTTCTAGGTATCGGATACTGTCCCGAGCTCCTGCGTTCTCTTTCTTCAAGAAATCTAAGCCATCAATTACTGAGGGGAGAAAAAGCCAGAGTTACACATTAGTGGATTCCTTTAGGGATCACATCCATGGAGAACCAACCTCAAAGCAAAACCCAGGTGAACTGATGGAAGGACGGCTCTGCTGTGGAAATCTGACAATACAGTGGAATCCCGCTTTACAGACACCTCGTGTAATGGAAAACTCCCTATATGGAAGGAAATCTCAGCTTACTTTTAATTTTGCCATACAAAAAGTTTTGGGGTCTTCCGACACTTCCCACAGTGGTGGGAGGGTGTTTGGAGCATGTCTGCTCCATTTTTGTAATTTTTCGTCACGTTTTGGTGCCGCCAGCAGCACTCCCCACAACCAGAAAGTGTGGGAAATACCCAGTCCTCTCAATAGCTGATAGTCGGTGAGTTGTCCTGTAATTACCATAGCCGGCCACTAAATGGTGATGTTGGAAATATGCAGAATATCCATTGAAAACCAAAAGGATCCGTTCCGGAGCACAGAAAAAAGGCAAAAAAGCGTCTTTTATCTGCTCAAAACTCTTTCTAAAGTGCACTTTGGAATTTTTCGCCATGTTTTTGCCACTTTAGAAAGTTTTGAACATCTAAAAGACGTTTTATTGACTTTGGAATGGATTAATTGGTTTTCAATGCATTCCTATGGGAACCATGCTTTGCTTTAAGGAATTTTTTGCTATAAGGAAAACCCCATGGACTGGATTAACCCTGTAAAGTGGGGTTTCACTGTACAATGTTGGACACAGTTCATTTTGCTTTATGTTCTGGCCTTGGGAAAACAAGGAGACACACCTACCTGTCCGTGGAATGATAACAATGAATCTTCCACTGGCTGCTAGCTGCCTTATGATTGAGAGATGCTGGCAGAGGGCTTGGGCATCTGGGACTAGGTAGGGGGACATCACACACTGTGCTTTGGGCTGCTGCAGACTCCCTTCCAACTGGGACACTTCAAGCTAAAAAAAGAATAGAGGAGGAGGAAATGGGGTATTTAAAGAAGTGCTGAGCCACTGTCTTAAATGCTTTCACCTCCCAAGTGGAAACTTTTTGCAAAGACAGCAGCCTCTAGCAAAGAATTTCATTCAACATTCAAAGCCACTTCTGAGTCAGACTACCAAGACATCTAGCAGTGTAACATCTGCCTACTCCTGTACTGAATAGATGGGACGCTCTACCTCTCTGGATGAAAAGGATTACTCTTAACCATTGCCCATACTAGCTGAAGAAAATCATTGCACAACCTGCGGCCTGTAGGCACCATTTCATGTGGCTCCCCCACAGCCTCCCCCACCCGGAAGTGCCATGTGGTGGAGGAAGGGTAAAAATGGCCGTCCGCCCCCCCCCCCGGCGAAGCTGTCTGAGGGAGCGTGAACTGGCCCCCGTCTTTAAAAGGTTGAGAACTCCTGCGTTAAACATACAATCCTGGGCTTGATGAATCCATGGTCTGATCCTATATCATATGGTTTCACAGCACCGGTGTCAGCAACCCAGAATCAAAGGCAGGAAGTTATATCTGCCTCTGTTGTTATGTAGAGTGAAACTGGGACAAGAGACACAACGCAGACTGTGCTTTGCGAGATATGTCTGCCAACCTGACCTCTCCCTCCGGCTACGCAGAAGTCTCCACAAACTTCACGCTCCTGATCTTCACACACCCGTTTCTGCTTCCCACTCTTGTCATTATTGTTGCTGTACCTGTAGTCGAAGCTGGGCCATGTCTCTCATGAGCCTATTCCGGCGAGCTTCTTCTGCAGCCTAGGATTAAAGGAAATTACGGTATTACAGATCAAATGATGGTTCTCATGAAGAAAATAGGTAAAGGTAAATGTTGTCATTACTTGAAAGCCAGTTGTGTCCGACTCTAGGGTTCAGCGCTGTGTGCATCTGCAGATGTTTCCGTAGGCATGTGGTAGGCATGCCTCAACACCAGTGTGCACGGAACGCTGACTACCTTCCCACCTAAGTCCCTATTTATCTACTTGCAATTTCTTGCTTTCAAACTGCTAGGTTGGCAAGGAGCTAGGACAGAGACGGGAGCTCACTCCGTCCTACAGTACCCGGGAATCTAACTCCAACTTTCCACTCACAAACACGTATCTTGCCCCAAAGCTCACCATGCGGAACTGGGCCTGGGCCTGCTGAAGCAAGCCATCTTGTTCCGACTGTGCAATGCTGATGAAGATCCTGACTTCAGAGTTGAACTGTAAGATGCTGCCTTGTAAGTGGGTGATAAAGTGACCGAAACTTCGGATACAACAGATGCGAACCACAGACTGCAGAGAAAAATCACAGGAGTTCACGTCAGACAGTGGGCAACTGTGCAAAGCAGAGCAAAAACTCTCATATGCGTTTGAGATGCTGGACAGAGCCAAGAGGGATAAACAAAGCATACGGTGGGCCAAGTATCATGGATCACTAACTACAAAGTACAGTCAGCTGCAGGCTAGCTATCTTTATCTGAGAAGGAGTATAAAGAAAAGCATCTGCTGTTTTCTCACACAAAATAATTGAGAACATTCACCTACCTCTTATTTGGAACCTTGCGTGTGAAGCACTTTGAACATTGAGAAAAACAGTCCATAAAAATCAAGTGTTTTAAGTACAAATGACACTGCACAACGATTTTGCTACTGGGAGTAACACATGTTGTTTACATTGATATCAAGTCTTCTGATTCAAAATCTGAACTCAGAATCTGCCTATCATATACAGCTATTAAGTTACTGTAGAGGCATGCTATAGCTGTTCAAATGGTATTGGAGAATGTATTTTTTTACATGGGAACATTATAACAGTTGCGGCTACTGTTATGCCTGCTGCCAACTCAGCTGAATCACATCCCCTGGTGGCATGCATGTTCCAGCAGCAATTGGGCATGTCTGGCCAAGTCAGTGAGCTGACATCAGAAATAGCTATATAAGGCGAGATGGGCCAAGAGCTTGTCTGTAGTGCGAAAGCATCTTATTGGATAGCGCAGCTAGGCCATAGTGAGTCTGTTTTGAGCTAAAGATGAGTAGATGTGGCTGTGTTAATAAACTGGACAATTTCTGCTACATTTGTGGCAAACATACCCTGTGTGATCAATGCAAGAACCTAACCAAGAGGGTGAGATTTGCTAACTGAAGACATCCTAGGCAGAATCGGACTTTAGATTTGGATTCAGTGCAGTTGATTTAGTATAGGACACATGGATTAGACCCAAGTAGCAGACAATGTTTATTTATTTATTTATTTATTTATTTATTGTGATGTAGTGTAATATAATGTTTTGGTTTATTATATTTTTCATATTGGGGCAGACAAGTTTTGTGGGCCAACATCCTGGGCACCTTTACATAGAAATGACAGAAGTTTTAACACCCTTCCTGTCTTAACCCTCATCTGATTTTCTGCTAGAATATTGTGTATATTTTAGAATACTACTGCTGAGCCTGAAGAATCTTGAGGAACAGAAATTCTCATTATTTTTTAAAACAAAATTTAACATGGTCGGGGTGTGTGTGTGTGTGTGTGTGGACATTACAGTCCTACAGTCTTCAACATGTGTTGATCAATGGCTTTCTTCTCTCTGGCACTGCTTAGCCCAGCATGCCAGTGGGATCTACCAACCTTTTATCGAAAGACAGAAAGATAGTAAAGGTTTCCCATGCTCGAAAGCCAGTCGTATCCAATTCTAGGGTTCAGTCACATCTCTGTTTATAGCCAAAGAGCCAGTGCTGTCTGCGTCTTCAGACGTTTCCATGGTCATGTGGCAGGCATGACTGGAAATGGGGCAGGCATGGAACTCTGTTTACCTTCCACCAAAGTGGTACCTACTTATCTACGTGCAATTTCTTGCTTTCAAACTGACAGGAGCTGGGGCAGAGATCGATTTATTTGTTTATTTAGATTTATATACCACCCCCTCGCCCTAGGGCGACTCTGGGCGTCTTACAACAAACACAAAAAATGAAATCACCCTATAAATTCATTTAAAAAACAAACCCGTAAAAACCCATTAAAAACAGTTTAAAAAGCTCACACACCCCAATCAGAACAAGAGAGGTACTTTATCTTTAAAGAGCCAACGGGCGGGGATCACCTTCCCATCAGCCCACCACACTTGCCCTGCCAGCCAGGTTTTGAGCCCTTCCTAAAGGGCAGCAATTACGTCTGAAGACGTAATTTGCCTAGCAGGGGGTTCCATGGAGATGGAGCGGCCACTGAGAAGGCCCTCCTCCTTGTGCTAGACAGGTGGGCCCCTCTAGTCAATGGAACGATAAGGGAGCCTCTCTGGTCCACCCTGGTTGGACAGGCACTCGGGACTCGAACTGCTGACCTGCAGGCCTTCCAGTCATCAGGTTCAGCGTGTTAACCACTAAGCCATCCCTGACAGAAAGATACATACAGACTATTTCCATGGCCACCTCTCACCTCCTCCACTTCTGTAAGGACGGGTCTGTCTTGCTCAAAATTGAACTTCTTGTGAGCGTTCTTCAGCGGAGGAAGGTTTCGGAGAGTCACATCTTCTGGCATAAGCAAGCAGCTGCTCTGCTCCGGAAGCTCGCACTCCGGCAACATGCTCTTCACTTCCTGGCACAGTGACAACCCTTAAGTATCAACAGTGGAGAGAAAGGAGTATAAAATAGCATTTTAATGGCCATAATTAATCACTAAGAAACAGTCACCATCACAGCCTTTGTGCTTGTTGTTTTTTAGGTCTATGACTCCATGTCTCCAACTCTGATTCACTCTAGTACAGTGATGGCGAACCTTAGCACTCCAGCTGTTTTTTTAACTTCAACTGCCAGGAGTCCAGGTCCCTGTGAATCCACACATATGGGTTTATTGCGCATACGCGCTGTTTGATTTGATTTATTGGATTTGTATGCCGCCCTCTCGGCTACGCGACTCAGGGCAGCTAACAACAATCACAAAACATCTAATAATTACAATATTACAGTACAACAGAATATAGTGGAATCAAACAATATCATATCATCATCACAAATCTCTGTTCTTCTACAGTAGACCCTCGCTTAACATTTCCTGGTTCCCCAAGTAGCGTCGTTAACCAGAAAACATCGTTAAGTGAATTCCTATGCAGTTTTTCGGTTAACAACGTTTTTAGCGTCGTTAACTGGTTAACGACGGGTATTTGTAGCATCGTTAACCAGTTAACGACACTAAAACTCCATAGTGCTTAACGATGTGTCGTTAAGCAAAAATGAGGGTTCATTGTACTTCAATTCCCAGAATCCAACAGTAATGTTTCAGCTGTAAAGGGGTGTGTGTGTGTTTAGGTATGAAAGTAATAAGCAGAAATTACCAGAATCCTGCAGATCTCCAGCTGAAGGAAGAAGGTTGAGAAGGACAGAGAGTCGGTTCCACAAACTTTGAGAACTCTGAGCGAAAACATCAAAAATACAACAACAAATGAACGCTGAGTGTAAAGAGGAGCTGGACAATAAAAACATCAAGTAGAGGTGAAACTCGGAAAATTAGAATATTGTGCAAATGTTCATTCAGTTCAGTAATGCAACTTAAAAGGTGAAACCAATATATGAGACAGAATCATTGCATGCAGGCCAGATGAATGGGCATCAGGGGGCGGATCTGGCCCCTGGGCCGTAGTGACCGGCTCCCTGAACCACATGACCAGCCTACGGCCTGAAATGTTTGGGCACCCCTGCAGTAGACCGTACAGCCAGCGACTCAATGCCAAGTGTTGGGCAACGGTAAATAACTGGACTCCCTAAAGTGGCCAACGGCTACGGGCCAATGAGCCCCTTTAGGTGGGGTGATGGTCCCCCTTAGTGGAGGAAATGCCGCTGGAAACCATCACATTGAGCCCAATGGCAAAATGAGCAGAAGAAGAACTCTGATTCCCAACAATCATGGAGGCGGAAGAGGCCATGGCAGTTGGACTGGCAGTGAAGGTGCACCTTGTCTATATCCTCAAGGCTGTGGCAGTCCATTTGTGGCAGTCCATTGCAGGCCCAGTGTTAAACCCTGCATGTCTCGTTTCATATGTGCCGCAGGAAATGGCTCCATGATCATAATGTGTGGGTCATTTCATGGCAAGCTGGGATCCACCTTAAACAAATTCATGCCAATGGCATTTTCCTTGCTTCAGGGGGGGGGGGGGGAACGCACTCTCGGATACGAGAGACCACCGTTTCAGTGCATGAGATTAAGACTTACACTGTGGCCTGGAATTCTATACGAATCAACCTAGAAACAGATGAAGATCTTCTGCAACAAGATTTTCTTTCCAACACACACGCTCACCTGTGCACACATAATGATGAGATCAGTGTTTGTTCTCAGCCAGTCCAGAAACACTTTGACAATAGGAAGTAACCCTTCGTTGGTGATGATCTCCAGCTTCTCTTGGAGAGTCCGCTCATTTCTGCAGGATTTCCCGCTGCAAACGCTCTCTTCTGACTCAGAAACATCATCTTTAACAAAAGAAATAGATACACATGGCAAGAAGATACACACGGCAAAGAACTTAAGAGAAGTGACCAGTCATGTCTTGAAAAGAAATTGCTAGACAATAGCAATAACACTTATATACCACCCCGTAGTGTCTGCGGCGGCTCGAGTGGTTAAGACGTTGAACTAGCTGGCTGGAAAGTCAGAGTTCGACTCCCGGGTACTGCGTGATGCAGTGAGCGTCCGTCTCTGTCCCAGCTCCTGCCAGCTCGAAAGCAAGAAATTGCAAGGAGATAAATAGGGACCACTTCGGTGGGAAAGGTAAACAGCGTTCCGTGCCTGCCACATGTCCACAGAATCATCTGCAGGAGCAGACAGCACTGGCTCTTTGGATATAAACAGAGATGTGAACTGAACCCTAGAGCCAGATATGACTGGCTTTCAAGCCACAGTAAGTCTCTTAAGGCTGAGCAGGGATTCAAATCAAGACTTCCTGAGCCCTAGTCTAGTCACTCGATCCACTAGATCACATTGGGTTATCCCACTAGTGAACTACTAAATAGAAACCCTCGTCCTAAACAAATTAACTTCTCCAGTGGATGCTAAGCGATTCAGCTTATATTAGAAATGATCCATGCTTCAAGTTCCTCGATCTGCTTTTTTTTGCTTCCTTCTTGTGCCCAGGTTAGAATCAAGCAGCTCACATGAATTTTAAACGCTGTGCCTTCGAAAACTGAAACATACACTCCTCCTGCACTTGTTTGAATTTATGGATGGGTCACACGGCTGGATTTTGTTTTTCTGAAACTCTGAAGATACCCAAACGGCTGCGTCATACAACAGGGATTTTGAACGCCAATGCAGCAACAGGAAAACCAACTTGATGAACTTCCACTAGGTAATGTTCCTAATTGGCTTTGTTTTCCCATTTAACAACTAAGAATAAAGCCTGGCTGGGACTATATAGCCCATGCCATGATATAGCCCGAAGAAGTAACCATGAGTTGCGAAAGCTTGCAAAGTTTGGGATTTTTAAAGTGACCTAGAAGGGGGTAGTATCATCTCGCGCCTACATTTGTTTGAATATTTATGGACGGGTCTAGAGTTGCCATAATTGTCTCCCACAAAACCGGGACAGAAGTATACTTGACAGAAATGGGTGGGTTATCTACTGGGTGGGGGAAGCAAATTAAGCTTGTTCTTAATAGAGGGGAAGCATGAAGCCTATAGAAAGACACAGATTGTTCTGTGGGCACCATCCATGCATCTTTCCACCCAACCACCTACCGACCCCTGCCATGTGTTCTCAACCTGTCCCTGCATTTCATTTAATTTTAATTTAATTGTCAAATTTATATACCACCCACTCGGCCGAGGCCGACTCAGGGCGTTTAAAAACATGTTAAAAACAGTTAAAACTACCCATCCCCTAAAACAAGGGTTTATTTTGCTCGCGGGGATGGGAGTGGAATAAGGTGGCGGCTCTCTGAGCCCTCCTCCGAAGCACCAGTTTGTCCCCCTCCAGTACGAGCATGCTCACCATTGCCGGTACTGAGGTGGGCAAGTCTCTATGGGATGGCGAAGAACGGGCGACTTTATGCCATTGGCGGCAGATCCCCCCCAAGGCTGATCCCATCCGCCCCACCAGCCTTGCTGCCTGTTTCACGCCAAAAGCAATTGCCTGGCTGAGCCCGCGGGCAGGCGGTGATCCCATCATAGAAAGGAAATGAGGGAGGGGGTATCAGAGAGTAAACAAAACAAAAAGACAACCCCCCCTTGTAGCACCTTAAAGACTAACTCTGTATTTTAATGAGCATAAAAAACATGATTTTTATTGAACTGGACGGGACAATTTTTTCAACCTTGAAATCAGGACAATCCCGGGTTTTCCGTGATGTATGGCAACCCTAGATGGGTCACACGGCTGGATTTTGTTTACTATATACAGATAAATGTATTCATTCCCACCCACCCACATGCTTTCTCACCTTGCTCCGCTATGCTGGATTTTTCTAGACCTCCATTAATACAAGGCTTGATGCCGGTTGTCTCTCTTTGTACGGACACGTCACAGTTGGGCTTGAGGAGGACATTGCTGAATGTGGGGGCCAACCGGAAGCAACGTTTCGTCTGGAAGAGCTGAGTTGACATGGCTTGGAGATTGCTAGCTATGCTGGCATCGCTGGCGCATAATGAGCCCGGACCATTGGCAACAGGTTCCAGAATGTCAGTCTTGGCAAGACCGGAGCTTTTCAAGTCCACTAACCTCCCACCTTCACCTTCCACTGAGTCCAAACCGTCCCTTATGCCGTTCTTTGCATGCTGAGCTTGGCCTTCCCCATCTGTGACTGGTTCATCCTCCATGTCCTCCAGGTCCGAACGGGACTCCTGGCTGTTCATATCTGAGTCTGTCTCTACGTCAAAAGCAGCCTCAGCCTCTTCGTCACTTTTCTCTGAACCGGTTTCTGAGCCCTCACTCCCCTTGGTGAAATCTGGACTGGAATCTGAGTCAAAGCCCTCACTAAGATCGCTCTCATCCACCTTCTGGGTATGGCGTCGGCGGCGCAAGGAAGAGAGACGTGAATATTTCTTTCCCTTTTTGCTCTCATTTTTCCTCTGTTCCTCACTGGGTTGGTGATTGGCCAGGCCAGCCTCTGCTTCCTTCTCAACAGAGTTCAACGATTCCCGGGTTTCTGGATTCTCTGTAAAGAATGGTGCAAACACACACTTATATCCATAGATCAGTGATGGTGAACCTTTTAGAGACCAAGTGCCCAAACTGCTACCCAAAACTCACTTATTTATCACAAAGTGCCAACATAGCAACTCTCCCATTGGGCTGCTGGGCAGAGGGGCGGGGTGAACTCTGCTGCACAACAATTTTACGATTATACTGCACAACGATTTTACTACTGGAAATAACACATGTGCTATAAATGATATCAGTGTGCTGATTCCAAATCTGAACTCATAATTTGCCTTTCACATGCAGATTTTAAGGCATGCTATAGCTGTTCAAATGGTCAGTACCTGGGTAATGTATTTGTACATGGGAACATTATAACAGTTGCAGCTACCACTATGTCTGCTGCTGCCTCAGCTGAATCACATCCCCTGGAGGCATGCATGTTCCAGCAGAGGCCAGGGCATGTCTGGGCAAGTCTGCAAGCTGATGTCAGAAATAGGTATATAAGGTGAGATGGACCAAGGGCTTGTCTCTAGTGCAGAAAGTGGAACCATCTTATTGGATAGTACAGCTAGGCCATAGTGAGCGTTTTGAGCTAAAGATGAGTAGGCGCATTTTTACTACATTTGTGGCAAATATACACCATGTGATCAATGCAAGAACCTAACCAAGCGGGTGATATTTGCTTACTTAAGATCCTGACGTCCTAGGCAGAATTGGACTGCAGATTTGGATTCAGCACACTTTATTTACATAGGACACATGGATTAGACCAAGTAGCCGGCAATTTTTTTTTTTTTTTTTTTTTTTTTTTTTTGTGATGCAGTGTTATCATATGCAAGTTCCTGTACTTGCCTGTACTATCATCCTGAAACGTTGGAACTGGGCTTTCACCTTCTTCCAGCTCTGCCTGGAGGCGAATATTGACGTGGTTGATGAGGTGTGAAAACAGCGCCAGTGTAAATGCGATAGCTGCACTATACTGCTTAGAGCCTGCGTGGAGAGATGAAGCAGCGTGAGGAGATACGTGCAAAATATCAAGGATGAGGCGAACTGACCAGGGAGACTCAACAAGTCCAGCAAAAAAATATGCTCAACAAGAACATTTAACCAAAAGCATCACAGCATCTTGAAGGAAAACATTTATTTCAGTCTGAACTTCAATGGGATTACAATCCCTCAATGGGGTCACGCTCCTTCAGACAGCTGGGTGGTGGTGGTGGTCATTTTGCCCTTCCTCCACCACATGGCAATCCCTGGCATGGTAGAGGCAGCGGGGGGGGGGGGGGGGTGTCACACGAAATGGTGCTGTGGGCCACATCTGGCCCGTGGGCCACAGGTTGAGAAACCCTTTTATATACGGTGTCAAAAACAGCTTTAAGATTATCCAATTAAACAGTGAACTCTATGACTGTCTACAATTTTTTGGCCAGCGTCATACAGGATGAAGGAGGAGAGGAAGAGCAAAATGCTTTTGGGCATGATTTCCACATCTAAATGGCATCCCCCCCCTTCCTTTGTTGCTGCTATCATTCAGTGGCTTGCCAGCAAATTAATTTAGACACTTCCCCTGATTACACTGTGCTACACCATACCTGCCCTTTTGAGGCTGTGGACATTCATCAGGCAGACGATGACCATCTGGAAAATGAGGAGATCTGGCAGAAAGGAATATCCGTTCTCACATTCCTCTTCATCGTCGTTGGCAGAGCTCATATTGGGCGATGAAGGCAAGTAGAACAGGCAGAGATTAAAGTCCTCCAGGACTGACTGGCAAAGAGTCGTAAGCTCAGAGTCTGCAGAACTGGATACATTCGATGATAGGGAGAAAGTGTCTATTAGATAATTATTTACACTGGAATGGTTTTCAACAGGAATGAGTGTCTTCCTCCCCAAAAGTGACTTTTACTAATAAATGTGTTACAAGATGTTACAATGCTCTGTTGGCTTTTGCTGCAAAAGGATAACACAGTCGCAAGCTCTTTAGAAGCTACATTTTTACAAAGTGAAAGAATAAAGGCATGAATAGACAGACTCACTTGTTCTTTGGCTGAAGCAGGCTTTGGAGATACATAAAGCTCACCAGCAACCTTTTAATGTCTTTGCATCTATAGGTCAGAAGAATGAGAAAGAAAGGGGGGGGGTATCAAAGCTCTACTTGTTCGTATGAACTGAGTGTAGCTAATGTATAATCTTTCTGGCTGTAAAGATATAGGACATGTGGGAAATACACCATTACGTTAATAGTACATAGTAAGATTCAACTGCCAAAATGAAAGCTAAACAGACCTTCTGGTGAATGAAACATTGTTCTGTAGCTCTCCCCCCCCCCCTCTTGCCAAGACGTTTAGAAATACCGTGGAACCCCGAATAATGACAAGACTTGGTTCCCCAAGTCGCGTCGTTATTCGGATTTCGTCGTTGTTCGGCCTGAATATTTTGTAGCCCATTTTGGGGTCTCCGCCACCCCCGCCACTGGTTTGCCTTCCAGCAGTCCGGGCAGTTGGGGTGGGGGGTGTTTGGAAAAAGCCCCAATCGGCTCCCCCTAGGATCAGAGGCACCTGGGGTGCCTCTGCCAACCCCCACCCAAGGAACAACATCTTCAGGAAACACACAAACTACAAATGGGGAACTCAACCGTCCACCTTGCATACCTCATCTTTAGCCCCGAGTGTCTCTGCAGAGAGTATGCTACTCCAGTAAGGAGCGCATCCATACACAAAAAACATTGCTGTTAATGAAAGCATGCATTGACAGGATGCCTCAAACCTACACCAGTTGAGAAAATATACCCTCTCGTTGGTATCGCTCCACCTTTCAATACGGCACAGAATATGTCGACTAAGGAACGGTAAGATTTCAAAATTCCTTAACTTCCAAGACTGATATTGCTGTGCTTTTTACCTTTTTTTGCTCGCTGACAGTTTCCTTGTTTCACATTTTTTCAGTTGGTTATACATTTTGGCAGCCTTATCATACAAGCGTTTGAGATTCCCATAGGCACCTTCAAAGGATACTTCTGACTGGATACTAAAGGAGCCCAAAACGAAAACAATACTTCTTGATAAGAGTTTCCAAGTGAGCAATGTAAAAAGTTTTCAAACCCCTAGTGGCCGGAAGAGCATGATTCTATCAGCCATATGTGCTAATCAAGCCAAGTAAACATGCATTTATTTGCTTATTTTTAATGTCACTCTGTACTTCCTGAACACACAAGTCTAGTGAAATATTTCACAGTATTAAATAGCAACAACCCTAAGGTGTAAAGAAGAGCTTTGTGAATTTTACTAATGCCTGTAAAACATACACATTTAAACGTTTTTTAAAAAGCAATTACAATATAGTTGAACCATCATGAATCTGGAGCAGGGGTGACCAACCTATGGCCCGCGAGACTAATCTGGCCCATGGCACCAATTAATCTGGCCCACAGTGAGAATACCAATGCTGCCACTGGAAGAAGTGAAAGCACCGAAAATGGACAAAAATGGGAGAAAATGCAGTGCCCTTGCTCCTGCCGCAACCACCACAGGTGAAAATGGGCGAACACATACCGTGGATGCACCCGCCGCCGCCGCAATCACCAGAAGCGGCCCCAATGCTAAAACTGGGGACAAACCTCTTGTACCTTTTCCCAGTGGGGAGAAATTTTACCTATTTTCCAGGAATTCAATACAGTCCAGATATACAGGAAGAACCAGTACTTAAAACCATCAGGTTAAGCAGCTGTCATAGCCAAATTCCAACAACCTTTGGCCCAGCAGGAATGCACAGGACAAGGAATCAACAAGTAAAACAACTTGCTGTGCCCAAGTAAAAGGTGGGTAACATTTTCCTTTTTAAACAGCAACAGGGAAGATGTACTCACCAGCGCAAGTAGCAGTAAGTGGCTTCCACGTTATAATATTTACTCCCAGCTAATGTCCCAAGCTGGTTAAAGGGCATACCTGTTGCAAAATAAAAAAAGTGAAACTGATTCTGCCTCTGCCTGCCTTCTTACCACATGGTTTTCTCCACAGAATATTCTTTCACAAATCTTTTCCAAATAGCAGCAGATGCTGAGAGAACTAAGCAAGAGAATGACCCTCGACACCCTCTGAATGGAGATGGGCCTCAAGTCCACCGGCTCAGAACCAGGAAGAGCTTTATGGCAAGAACAAACATTCTTGAGAGTCATACTGGTCAAATAACCACTCAATTTTACTTCCTCTGCCAAACAAGCAGTTCCAAAGTCAGCAGCATAGCAAACTCTTAAATACAGGCAAGCCAGCAACCACAATTTTGTCGGCAAATAAAGGTGCGTGCACAATTGCATGATTGACACACATCTTCTCTAGGGAAGCTCACAACACATTTGGACTCAACACTTACCAATCTGGGGTGCTACAGACAGGGCTTGATAGTAGAACCTCTCAGCCAATAATTCTGTATCCACACCAGCTAATTCATTCTGATATCGAGCTGATAAGAAATAAAGCATATATAAAGGGTTTCCAGATCATTGTAAGACGAGGGTATACAATCAACTATGTCAGGATGGGGTTGGAAAACCAAGAGCTCGTAGAACTCACAGCTCAGTAGCAGAATATATCTACTGTATATAATTGAGCATAAGCCAGTTATTTCAGCACCAAAAATGTGCTGAAAAAAGCAGACTCGGCTTATACTTAAGTCATCTGCTCTATTTACCCGGCTGAATGGGAGATCTGCACTTCCGGTCCTGGTCAGGAACAACTTCCTGTCCTGGTCAGGAAGTTGTTAGATCTGGAGCATGGCTACGGCCACTGCTCTAGTCCCTCCCTTCCAGCAAGAATTTCGACTATGACCCTACTGCAGTTCTCACCTAAATCACCAAGATAAACCAGGCACCGGTGGCAAGCCATCTGGGCCCACTCCATCTCCTTCTCTGATGCAGACACGGGCTTCTTACAGCCTAAGAAGAGAAAACCAAGGAAACAATTTGAAGTAAGTACAGCTAGAAGGATCAAATAGCCTATAATTTAAACTGAAGACACAGTAATTTAAAAGCAATTCTTTCTCTTACTTACTAAAGCATTGGGAAAAGAAGCTATTATTATTACTCATTATGTTCTGGGAGCAAGGCAATTTATCACATTAAGTGTTGCATTGGTCATTACTTCTCTGATACTTTTTTTTTGGGGGGGGGTATATATTGTCGAGAGAAAGACAAAAAAATTCTCAAAACATTCTTGACAAAGGGTCCTTTGAAAGTTACTTTTGAAATTAAAAAATGAAAAATACTACTCATTATGCCAATAAGTAATTCTGAAACGTACAAAATAATTACAGTGGAACCTCGAGTTACGAAATTCATTCATTCCCCAGGATGTTTCGTATTACGAAAAAATTGTATCTTGAAATGCGGTTTCTGATAAGAATGCATTAAAAACCCTTTTTTTTCTGACCTCCGGAACGGATTAATTGGTTTTCAATGCATTCCTTAAATATGTTGCCACTGTGGTGCCATACATTTCATGAATGTCTGCAACCTAAGGGAGGAGTATGATTTCAAAAGACAGGATACCAAGCGCAAAACAGCATGGTCTCCACAAATGGAGATGTAGAAATACTCATCCTTTTCATGTCTATAGTAAAACAGTGACCTTTCTTGAGAAGATAGCTTGTAAGGTGAATCTTTTTTACAAGTATGAATTTGTTTATGTTCCTGAGGTCAAGATTGTGGCAGAAGCCATTAGGCCCAGCAACTTTTGAGCCATCAGGGCTGTTGACATGATTTGTGGCTCTCTTCCAAGGGTAAGACCCACTTAACAATGTTCCCATGATAGGAATGGCAAATTCAGATAATTCAAGCAGCCATTGGATACAGCAAAAAAAAAAAAAAAGTTAGCATCTGGATACTGACCTATCAGGGGATCTGTAACATGTGTCCAGTCAATACAACACTGTAGCTCCAGCTGATAGTGAGACTGAATATAGAGAAGAAGGTGCTGGTAAAACCCAATGCCAGCGATGAGGTGAGTCCGGTAGGCACACTCCAAAGTGCTGCGGCTATGAATGTGCTATGGGGAAAAGAGAGGAAAATAATGATTTAATGCTTCACTTGCTTACAAGTTGCTTCTTCACCTCCTTCTCCTCCTCTACTTCCCTAAAGTACTAAAGCAATAAACATTTTTACACTTTTTTGGTCACCCCTTTGACTGTACACATTGACACTAACAGTTGCTACTTACCGTGCCCCTATAGATGAGGTGATAATAGGTGAGTGATAGCTATTTGGGGGTTAAAATTACAGTGGAAAAATCAAGCAGGATACTTCAGGAGTTGACCCAAAAAGAAGTGCTGGGGCGCACAGGTGCCCACAGAAAGTGCCACTTCTGGCACGTGTGCCATAGGTTCGCCACCACTGCCTTAATATCATAAAGTTACCAAACATGCCTTTTTGTTTGTTTTAATGAGCTGGATGACTTCATAGTAAACCTTCCTCCACAGAAGTTCCTCTGCTTTTCTCCCATAATCCACTGGATGCAAGAACATCAGCTTCACACACAATTCACGTAGCCTGAGGCAGGAAAGAGTGGGGAATGGAGAAAAGTGAAACTAATTAGTTTTCAACCCAGGTAATGCAGTCGCTTCATTTAGGATCTCCACCCACCCAAAAATGACTGTACAGTGGTACCTCGTTTAAAGAGCATAATGCGTTCCATGAGATTGCTCTTTGAATGAGTTTGCTCTTTAAGCGAAACACCACTGTAAGTGACCAAATGTGACTTCTGGCATGTGTGTGTGTGTTTGTGAACCCTGATTTAGTAATTAAGCAAGTTTTTGGTTGGTTTTAGATGTTAAGCGAGGCGACCATTCAGAGAAAATTCTGCTCTTTAAGTGAGTTAGTCTCTAAGCGAGGTGCTCGTTATGCAAGGTTTTACTGTGCATATGCTTCCAAATTCTCTTACATTCTGTGATCAAAAACACGATATTTTGACACACAGTTTTGAAAAATGAAGAGTTAGAGAGATTGAGGGGGCAATGGGACTAAATATCTCAAAAGTCATTTCTCAAGCTGACAAATAAGCAACTTGCTTGACCGCTTGTAACAAGCTGTTGGGACAAAACAGCCACCCCCATCGAGCAGGCCGGGCAAAATGGCCATCCGGCCCTCAAAGCTGACTGAGAGAGTATGACCTGGACCCAGCTTGAAAAAGTTGGGAACCCCTGTCCTACTAGTCTGATAGCAATAGCACTTATACACCACCCCATATAGTGCTTAGTACACTCTCTGGGTGGTTCACAAGGTAATTAACATTTTGTCCCCAACATGCTGGGTGTTCATTGTACAGAAGGATGATAAAGGCAAGCCAATTTTACACATGAGTAAATTTAAGTTCCTATAAAAATTGCCTTATTGCACTTCTGTTCCGTGACTTCAAACTAGCGTATGTGGGGTTTCCAAGCAATATCCCATTCAGATATGTTTAGCTCCAGACTGTACCCTGGGTTGAAATACAGAATAAAACATTTCTAAAAAAAGATCTAGATGGCTTACTTGTTTCTCAGACTGATGTTCTCTGGTTTAAATACTTCTTGATAAGCTGTCTTATTTCCAAGAATGAGATCCAGTCTGTGTACTGCTTCTACCACAGCTCTAAAGAATACATAATAGCAGAGAATATTATTATTATTATTATTATCCTTAAACACACAGCTAACAAGATAACAATGCTGGATTTTGTATCACAAATCACTAGTCGAACACTTCCCAAGCGTTTAGGACTGTGTGATGTATCGGCGAATTATGTGAGCAGATCCCAGCAGGGTGGCCTTTTGCAGATGACTGATGGCGATTTTGTCAACTCCAATTGTTTCTAAGTGTCTGCCTAGGTCTTTAGGCACAGCACCCAGTGTGCCAATTACCACTAGGACCACCTGTGCTGGTTTTTGCCAGAGTCTCTGCAGTTCAATTTTCATCATCATCATCATCATTATTATGTGTCAGAACTTATTCTGGGTTGTAAGTTTTGTGTTTGTTTTTGTTTGTTTGTGGGAGACACTCCGCTCAGGGAACGACCAAACGAGGCTCCTTTCATGTCCCCAAAAGCTGGGACAGAGATGGGCGCTCACTCCATCATGCAGTATCCGGGTCTCAAACTTTAAGTGGTTACCATCATTGTCCAAACATTTCCTGATGATGACGACGATAGCCACTTTGTCCTTCCTCTGCCACATGGCACTTCCAGGTGTATTGGAAGCGGTGTGTGGGGGGCACATGAAATGGCGCTGCAGGCCGCATTCAGCCCATGGGTGGCAGATTGAGAGTCCCTGGTGTAAAGATTTGGCACAACGGAAGGTGGGTAAATGGGAGGGGTCGACATGACACATTTTCAAAGGTGTGCGAGAGAAATGCAACAGGAAACGAGAAGAAGGATCGCGTGGGGAATGAGTGACAGAAACATGCGCAAATTCCAAGGTGGGTTTTATTTCAGGAAGGGGAAGGATGGGCTTTTGAGTTCCATGGACTACAGAGACCATAGTTTCTCTCCTCTGGGCCCTTCGCCCTCCTTCTCAGACAAACTGATGTTTTATTGTCTTTTATGCTTTTATCGTGCGCCGCCCGGAGTCGCGTTGGCGAGGGGGCAGCAATGCAAATGTCAAAATTAAGTGGTGGTGGTTGTTGTTATTATTATTGTTGTTGTGTGTCAGAAATTATTCTGAGTTGAAAGGGGTTTTTTTAAAGGCAGAAACTAGTCCCCTGAGAGGGAATGCCCACAAAGGAGGCTCCTTTCATGTCCCGGAGAGCTGGGACAGAGACGGGCGCTCACTCCGTCATGCAGTACCCGGGGTCTCGAACTGGCAGGGGACCTTTCCCAGCTCACAAGGGCGACCTTCTTCACCCACCCACCCCGAGCCACCAATCAGCCCCTGAAGGGGGGACTGTAGTAGTAGTAGTAGTAGTAGTAGTAGTAGTAGTAGTAGTAGTAGTAGTAGTAGTAGTAGTAGTAATAGCTAATAAGGGGGGGAGAGAGAGAGAGGATGGGGAGGGGGGAGAGGAGGCTGCTTGAGTTGCTCTGTCTTACTCACTTACTCACCGGTAAAGCCTCTTGGTGTGGAGCGCTTTGGCCTCCGGCTCTCCGCCGCTCCCGCTGCCTTGGCTCATGGCGGCCGGGCCTTTTTGGCCTGCTGCGGGCGGCGGCCTGCTGCTCCTCCTCCTCCGAGACTCCCCTTCGGTTCTTCTCCTTCAGCACCCCCGGCCGCCGCTCCACCAGGCCCGACCAGGCCCGCAGCGGCGCCCTTCTAGCTGCTGCTGCTGCCGCTGGTCTGGCCGGCGCCTTTCTTCCGGATGCTGCTGCTGCTGCTCTTCTTCTTCTTCTTCCCGGCGGGCCTTCCTCTCGTGCTTCTTCCTCCAGCCTCGCTCAGCCGCCATCGCGCCCCGGGCTCTCTCTCGGCCGCGGCTCTCCCCTCAGTCTCCCTCCTCCGGCCTTCCCGCCTCTTTTGGGCCTAGTCCGGAGCGGACGCCCTCCGGAGCCTCCCTCAGTTGCTGCCCACCCACCTCAAGCCAAATCCCGCGAGAACTCGCCCGCAGCTCTCGCGAGATCAAAAAGGGGTGACGCCGCCGCCGACGCAGCTCTATGTATATGGACTCTATAGCGCGCTCTGCTGTTCTTGGACTTCAATTCCCAGAAGCCCAAGTCGACAGACTTGCCGGTTAGGGCTTCTGGGAATTGAAGTCCCAAAAAAGCAGAGGGGAGGGCTACCTCAAGCCAAATCCCGCGAGAACTCGCCCACAACTCTCGCGAGACAAAGGAAAGAATGACACTTTTTTCCGATTTGATTTAAATTTGAATTATTTAATACTTAGCCCTCTTATCATGGGACTGCAATGACTCAAGTGGTTAAAACGCTGAACTCGCTGGGAGTTCGATTCCCGGGTACTGAATGACGGTTTGATGAGCACCCGTCATTGTCCCAGCTCCTGCCAACATAGCAGTTCGAAAAGCAAGACATTGCAAGTAGATCAATAGGGACCACTTCGGTGGGAAAGGTAAACAGCGTTCCGTGTCATGCCTGCCTCATGACCACGGAAACGTCTGCAGCAGCAGACAGCAGCTGGCTCTTCAGCTTTGAAACAGAGATGAGCACTGCACCCTAGAGTCGGATACGACTGGCTTTCGAGCAAGGGGAAACCTTTAGCCCTCTTATCACTGTTTTCATTTGTCAGGGTTAAAAACATCAAACCATTGTATATCTTCATACATATGTATATAGTTAAGCCCCTCCGACTATGCATGTCTCCTCCCACTGTATATATAGGTAAAGGTAAAGGTCGTATCCGACTCTAGGGTTCAGTGCTCATCTCTGTTTCCAAAGCCGAAGAGCCAGCGCTGCCTGCTTCTGCAGACGTTTCTGTGGTCGTGTGGCAGGCATGACTAGACAACCGGAGCACACGGAACTGCTGTTTACCTTTTCCACCGAAGTGGTCCCTATTGATCTACTTGCAATTTCTTGCTCTCAAACTGCTAGGCTGGCAGGAGTAATATATAAGAGTAATAAATAAAAGAGAACAATTTACTGAATTGAATACATGGAGTATTTCTTTGAGAATTAAATATTTCTGTAACATTGTATCCCATAATATTTCCTGGCCAGTGTTGTTCATTCTCCTTTATCAGCCACATTTGTTGCCATTCAGTTTCCACCTTTCCCAACATTTGTTTATTATTAAACAGATTTGTGTCCATCCTCCACCTTTTAGCCTCCTGTAACTCACACTGTAACTCAGTCTGCATATTTACCATTGCATGGCCACTTGAATAATCCCCACCTCTGTTCCAAATATTTTTGAAAGTAGATTACTGTACTTGTTACAAATATAGAATCTATTCTGGAGTACGTATTACGGATTGGCGAGAAGTATGAGTATATTCTTTTAATTTTCTCCAAACATCTTTTAGATTGACTTTTCAATAACACTTTATAACGTTGTTGGTTTGTTTTTACAATCTCTCCTATTTCCCCCCCCCTCCCGTCTTGTCAAGTCTCGTATCCAAAAACACTGTTATAATCACCTGCCATAATAACCATAATAAAAAAATAATCTGTTTTTTGTATTTCTCTATTTTAATCATTTTATTGTTTTAATGGTTGGTTTTTAATGTACAGGATGGTTTTGATTGATGCGAGCCGCCTTGGGTCGTCGAGGCGAGGAAGGTGGCCTATAAATCTAGTAAGTAAATAAATAAATAAATAAATTAGACGTGTGTCTTTTTACATTTGTCATCATTGTAAAAGGGGAGGGGGGTGAAGGAGCTTGTCAGGGCTCTTAGGAAGGCAAGGCACAGAGGAAACCCCTCACAGGGAAGTGGTGGTGCCCCAGAGTGCCCAGGTGGTGCCCCAGAGTGCCCAGGGACTGGCATGGGCGTTGGCAAGGGGGAAGGACCTTGGAAAGCAAGCCTGGCCAGAGGATCTCCTGACTTCCCTGGTTGGGTGTCCAAGGTCTGTGCTGGACAAGGAGTCCCAACCATCCAAGACTCTCACAGAGGTCTGACGGAGATGGAAGAGGAGGTGGATTTGGCCACATCTGGACGACTGCCCCCATCCACCCACCCCGCTGGTTGGAGACATTTGAGATCAAATTTGGCCATTAGGCAGCTTCTCTACTACCTGCCCACCAGGGATGGGGCTCTTGAAAAATAAATTAAAATTTTAAATTTTAAAAAAGACACATGCCTATTCCCCTGGAAGTCTCCCCTTAGAATTGGGCGTCATTCTTGACAAGACGCACGTGGCCTTGTTCAGGAGTCAAACTTTTAGTGTAAAAAGATGGTGCTGGGTCTCAGATGATGCTGGGTCTGATCCATTCTTCTGGGAAGTTACTCCTCTTTTTGTATAAAGCCATTTTCAGCTCCTTGTAGAAATCTGAAAGACAAAGATGTGCATGACTTAGAATGGAGAGCATGTCAGGCAGAGATTGAATGCATCTATTCAAATGTCATTTAAATTAGCACTGAACTGTTGCATGTGCCAGTTGATAGAAGCCATGTCTGCCTTAATATTGTAAGTGCACATATTCCTGGTATAGCCAGTCGAATGCTACATTTATATCCACTTTGTTATAGATGTCTTAAGTCTTTTTTTATACTTAGCTAATCAGTATAATTTCCAATATTTCTACTGCTCAATTATTACTTTATACGGTTATATATATTCTTGCTAAAACATGTAAGGTTAAGTTTGCACAGTGCATTCATATGCAGTCAGCTGTTATAAAGCTTTATTCTGAATTAATTCACTATTCATAGTTACTCATTTAATGACTAAGTTAATTACTGCTATAAGTCGCTAGTATTGTTTTCGTTATACATAAAAGATCTATATTTTGTTATCTCATATTGATACACCATATATGCTTGCATTTATTCATATGTATGCCTGTAGTTAAATAAATGGTGAAAGGGCACTCTGTATTGTTCATTGCCTCTCACTAACCATTGTAAAAGGGTATTATTATACAGGAGAACTCCTGATAATATCCAAACTTGGTTCCACAAGTCTGGTCGTTAAGCGGATTTGGACGTTATGCGGTTCCTATGGGAGACGCTCCGGATAAAGTAACAAAAATGTCCAAAACCCATCTTTATCCGGGATATCCTATGGAGATGCTCCGCATAACGTGTTTTTAGCCCTTTTTGCGTCGTTATCCAGAGCATCACGTGAAGCATAGCGAATGCGACGTTATGTGGATTTGACGTTATCAGGATCGGACGTTATCAGAAGTTCCATTGTACTGTACTTACAGGACAGCTTATGCATGTCTGCTGGGACATAAATTTACCTGGATATTCCTCAGAAGGCGCCTCTTGTTTCTCTTCTTTTCCACATTCAGGGAATAACTCTTTCAACTCCTTCTGCCACTTGCGACTTCTTCTTACTTCCTAGATACAAAGAGCACCAGAGTTAGTCTACTGGGTACGAACCATTGCATGATACAGGTCTACCAAAAAACAACAACACACACACACACACACACACCAAAAACGCCAACAACGTATGAGCACCAAAATGCAACCGCCATGTTCAAGGACTCTATAACTCAAGTTAAGATTCAGAGTTAGAGTTTAGAGCAGTGACATCCATCTTTCTGGGACATGGGGGCCACATTAGAGTGCCCACTGTCTAAAGAAACCCTTATCTTAAATTTGTAAAAATAGCAAGATTGTTAACCTATGGATTTAGGTCAAAAGTAAATATTCAGAAATCAATGAAGGAATGGTCACTTGAATGTAGTCCATTTTGGATCAATGTTTTACTGTGGAATCTTTTTATCAAGCCGCCAGCGTATGGCTACAAATGCTGCGGCCACAGCAAAGCAGGCCCCGGCCTGGCCCTGGAACGTCCAGACAGGAGCCAGGGAACCCAGGGTGGGGCAGGAGAGCAACCGCGCCTGGCCAGGTAGACATGGGAAAACACGACTGGGGCCTGCTCTGCTGCAGCTAGGGAAGCATGGGGATCCCATGGGGTGAGTCGGGGGCCCAGGGTTCAATGGGCCCGGGTCTCTCCTTGGGCCGGGTGGGTCCACCCAGGCAAGGCCGGGTACCAAGCTAGTAAATAAATAAATGGTGAGTAGCTGCAACCCACAGATTGACCGCCATGGCAAAAGACAGAGAAAAGGGTTAGGGTAGGGGCTGAAAGGTGGCAGGGGAAAAAGGCTTCTCATATAAAGATAAAGATTAAAGACGACTCACTGCTGTGTGTATTTCAAAGAGGAGGCTCGTTTTCTCCCTTTCCACCGCCTGAATTTCGTCGTCTGTTACAATCGGTGGTAAAAACTGTTTGCAAGGCTTTCTAGGCTGGAAATTAGAAAGATAAGAGTTACTTCACTAAAGGGCATAAATGAAACCGTTAAACGTGTAGATTAGTGACTCTTATATTTGCTCTGGTGTTTAGGTAGGGATGGTGGAGAAATGTATCTGACTCCCTTCTAATGCTAATTCTGCATCATCATCATCATCATCATCATCATCATCATCATCATCATCATTATTATTATTATTGGGGGAGCAAACCGATTTACAGTACTGTACTTGGTTGTCCCTTGAAAATAATGCTCCAGCAGAAATTGCGGAAGGTTTTCCAGTAAATGTTGTCGCCCCCTCCCCTTCCAAAGAAAAGGGGCCAGCATAAAACTACTCATTCTTATGCGCACACAGAGAAAGATAATTTCCATTCCTAGAACTTACAGTTTGAAAGGTTTTGCTCATGATATTTATCTTGCCTTTAGAAAAAAAAATAGAGAGAAGGTCCGGCTTGCTACTTGAAATGGTAATCCACTTCAGCGCTAAATGGAAGCAAGACGATGCTTTATCATTTCCAAGATGCCTTTGTGATGTCTTTAGATTCCATAGGTGTTCCATTGACAACATGGTCTATACTCCATTATGAGGTGCTGTGTTTAGCTGCCGTGAAGACCCATTCAGTTTGTAACATAAAATCCTGATGCCTCCCCACCCCACCCCGGTGACATATAATTCTTATTATTCCAAAAGTGAACTCCTGTTTGTGTGGAGGAAACCTAAATAGGGTTGCCATATGTCCTGGTTTTCCGGGATTTCCTTGGATTCAAGCTGTCTCGGCCGGTTCAAGAAAAAACATGTAAAAGTCCCAGATTTTTAAATTTGAACCAGGAAGCAAGATCACCCCTCATCAAAGGATTTTTGCAAAGAGTTAATAATTCACTGCCTCCCTGCCTTTCTTTCAGTTATCCTGCTTTAAAGTAGTGAAGGCAAAACAGTACCCTGAGAAGCCCGCCAGGGAGAGGAGACACTTGCAAGCGAGATAATTGAAAGAAAGGCACGGAGGCAGTGAAATAACTCTTTGCAAAAATCCCTTGGCTCACCTTGAAGTTTGGGGGACAAGGAGTCATCCTCAGCCCTTTTCCTCGAAAGCCGGGAGGGAGCAAGAAATACCCATATCTAAGAAGCCAAACCTCCACCATACACTGGGACGGAGGATTCCTTCTTCACGTGACCACAAAGGGTTAATTGCATAGGGTCGGTATTCCCTGTCTGCCCTGGACATGAAATGGTGCCGTGGGCTGCATCTGCCCCATGGGCCGCAGGTTGAGAATCCCTGCTTTAAAGTGCTGCAGTGTTTTTGCTTTTGCTTCCTGATATACTTTTTTTAGAAAGTTTTTTTTCTCTTTTCTTTTTATTTTTTCTTATTATTATATTTCTTTTTACTTTTATATATATCTTTTATTACTACTTTTATGTAGGAGAAACAAAATATGAAGGTTGATGTTGTGGTCTAAGCCTTCTAATAAGAATCTAAGAAAAGGATAAATGAGAGATTAAATGTTGGCATGTAACAACTACGCAGCATTAGGCAAACTTAGTTTTTGTTTAATTAATCGATCATTGTTTTTATGTTTGCGTTATATGTCTTTTTTCCTTTTCTTTATCATTTCGTATATAATTTTTGATGTGTCTATATTTTGTATTTTGTGAAAAACCCCAATTAAAAAAAAAAGAAAGTTTCTGAAAACTTGTGTTTTCTGTCTCTTGTTCTCTCTTTCTAACTCACGCCACACCTTCTGGTTCTTTTATTCCCTGCTCCACCTGAGCTTGTTGAACAGGTTTGAAACTTGTCCTTTCAGAAAGTGAGCATAGATGCACTTTTTTTTTTGTTTGCTTAAATTGGCCACAAGGAAAAAAAACATCCAAGATCCACTTTCAAGTCACCTGAACCCTCACTTTTGTTTTCTCCAGGTGAGCACTGAATTTCAAACAGGAGTGGTGGAAAATAGCGAAGCAAACGATGCTGCCAGATTCATGTTTGCCGCACTCAAGTAAGATTTAATTTCTCATTTTCCTCGGCACCTTTCCCCTATATCTTCCTTCCTTTTAGCAACATCAACTTTGCTTTATTTTTATTTTATTTTTTTATTGTGTCAGAAGCATACGAAGGTGCTTTTCGGGTTGAAAGGATTTTTGCTGGAGGAACCCTGTTCAGAGGACGCCCGAATGAGGCTCCTTTCATGTCCCCAAGATCTTTTCCCCACTAAAGGGGTCCCTATTTATCTACTTGCCATTTCTTGCTTTCGGACTGCTAGGTTGGCAGGAGCTGGGACAAAGACAGGAGCTCATTCCGTCCTGCGGTACTCGGGAATCGAACCGCTGACCTTCCACCTCCCAGTCAGCGTCTTAGGCACTTGAGCCACGGCAGTATAAGAACAGTTATAAAACAGTAAAGTGACAGTATATATAAAGACACTAAAACATTTATACAGTATAATGGGGATAAATAGTTGGGTCTGATCTGGATTTTAAGAATGCGTCAATCCATCTAAGAGCTTTATGATTTCCATTTGAGGCTTGATACTGCAAAATGTACCCTTTAAAGATTATTTTAAGAGTGACATTTTCTTGCATAAGGGGCCATTCAACAATTACGTGATCCTTGAAGGGGGGGGAAGGGGGTCTGCCATATAAATTACGAAAAAATTGTGTTGGGGCGGTGGCGGTGGTCAGGTCAAAGATTACATAATCCATTTGGAGCTGTTGTGCATTAGGCACCAATAGTGAAAAGCTCTAAAAATCAGAGTTTCGATACAAAAGGTCTGGCTTACGTCATTATAAAGGGGGTGAAGGGGGTCGAAGCGAAAATTACGGTCGAATTACATAAGAGGGGAGGGCGTCAATCCCCGCCCCCATGGATCACATAATTGTTGAATGGCCCCTAAGTACTTGTATGACAATTTGGAAAATGTTTCCAGTGCTGATCATTTTCCACTTGCTTTCCTCAGTTTATAGGATGCCCTTCGTGAGGTGTACACAAGGACGTCTTTAAAACCAGTTGACTGCATATACCATTTCATCAGGCTGAACATGATGTGCGGTTTTCATGGCCAGCCGCTTCCACTCCACAGATCCGCCTGAGCTATTTTTGCCACTTTAGATACTTATTTTTGCTGGAGACACTCCGCTCAATATTATTATTATTATTAATATTGTAAAATGGCAGCTACTGTTTCTTCTGAGGAAATGGTGATGGTGGTCTTGAGGAAAGACTCAACTGAAAATAAAGTGACTTCAAATTGCACCCAACGCCAGAGTTTCGAGTACATTGAGGAACCTCTGCCATGGGACCAAAGCAAGGCAAGTATGATACTTAAGAAGTCAAAAACAGAGGCAAGGCCAAGCCCTGAAGGGAGTCGAGATGTGGAGCCTGCTGTGCATAAGGAGGTCCTCACCGACGCGCTCTCCACTGTGGCAACTAAACAGGACGACACGGAGAACATTGGGATGCCTGTGGCGGGACCTCATCTCTTTGTCCCCACTGAACTTGCGCCAAAGCGAAATGAAACTCAGGAAAAGCAACATGGATACGAGGAGGAGATTGTGCACGGCGAGACGGAGAAGGGAGACGTTGAGAAGCAGAATTTCATTTCCCACGGCTACTCGACGCACTTTGACGACTTGCCCGGTTACGCTAGCCAGCCAGCCAAGAAGACTAAGCGGCTCCCCTGTCTACAGGATGGCCTCTGTAGTTCAGTCAGTCTTAAAGCCATAGCCTCTATGATGGGAGCATTGGTCATTTCCCCTTGCCTTATATACGGCGCATTTGCCTTCCTCCCCTTTGATGCACCACTAATGCCAACGATGAGTTCTCGCCTGGTTTATACACTGCGCTGTGGGGTTTTTGCCACTTTCCCGATCATAGTTGGTGAGTTGGACGCGGTCTGCTATGCCTTTTCCTCTGGAGGGAAGGGGTGGACGGATTAATAAAAAACAAGCACACCTTTAGCTCACGGGCCATTCAACAATTACGTGATCCTCAAATGGGTGGGTGGGTGTCTGCCATCTGATTTACGTGGTGGTGGGGTCAGGTCAAAGATTGCGTAATCCATTTGGAGCTGTTGTGGTTTTGAAACATGCTGCTTTTAAAGGTTGAAATGGTGCAGGAATTGTCTGGCTGGGTGGAGAACTTGTGGACTGAGGAGTGGTGAAGATTTTCCCATCAGCAGCACCAATCTGGACAGTTGTCTGAAAAGGTGATACATGTCCAAACCAGGGGTTCCCAAACGTTTGATGTCGTGGACCACTCACGTGGTTCCTCCTGCCGTAAATGTTGCCATAAAACACACATCTGTGGCTGTCGTAAACGCGTTTACAACAGCCACGGGTGCATTTACGGCCATGTTTGCAGTGCGCGCATTTACACATGTGTGGGTGCATTTTTACGGCTGTCATAAATGTGCCTGCTTCCGGTAGTCGTGAGAGTGGTGGTGGGCCACCTGAAAAGGTGCCGTGGGCCGTAGTTTGGCCACCTCTGGCCCAAACAATTATCCAGGTCATGGCCAAGCTGGAAGCTATGAGTATGCTCTTGTCTTGTTGTTCACTTCATGTGTTAATATTCCTTCTCTTTAGGAATGATTGTCTATGGGGTGTCTCGCCTCTGCTTCTCCTCGGTGCAGCCCTTTGGTGAGCTGCGTAGGGAGGTGGAAATCCACCGGCGCTACATCTCACAGTCAGTCCAGCTCTTCATCCTGTACTTCTTCAACGTTGCGGTCCTCTCCACTTACTTGCCTCAAGAAGCACTCAAGCTCATTCCTCTGCTGACAGCGCTCTTTGCCATTTCACGGTAAGAGAGACTCCACCACTCCGTACAATGGGCTCCGTATGGCCATAAGGTCATGTGGTACCCTGGAAAAGTTTTTTACATGGAGAGAAAAAGAAGAAAACTGCTCTAGGGCAGGCATGCCCAAAATAGGGCCCGTGTGCCAGATATGGCCCCCGAAGCCATTCCATCAGGCCCGTGACACCCTCGCCAAACCAAGAAGTGAATACAGACACTTCTGCGCATGTGCAGACACGTCCATATTCACTTCCTGGTTCAGTGTGGATGTGTTTGCATATGCACAGAAACATCCATACTCAGTTTTGGTTTGGCACGGACGGGCTCGTGTATGCGCATGCGCAGAAGGGTCCGCATTGAACCAGGAAGTGAATATGGACGCTTTCGCACATGCGCAGAAGTGTCTGCGCCAAACCAGGACGTAAATATAGACATGCAAGCGCAAATACGCCATGTTCTTGGGGCGTGGTCTGGCCTGCTCAGCTATTCTGGGAGCATGGTCAGGCCCCTGGCCCCAAAAGGTTGGGCAGTTTGATTCCTGACTACTGCAGGACGGAATGAGCTCCCGTCTTTGTCCCAGCTCCGGCCAACCTAGCAGTTCAAAAGAAAGAAATTGCAAGTAGATCAATAGGGACCACTTTGGTGGGAAGGAAACAGCGCTCCGTGCACTCCAGTATCTAGCCATGCCTGCCACATGACCACGGAAACGTCTGCAGAAGCAGACAACGCTGGCTGTGAAACAGAGATGAGCACTGAACCCTAGAGATGGATACAACACCAATGTAACACCAATGATTTATATCAGGGATTCCCAACCTTTTCAAGCCGGGGCCCCGAGTCAAACTCTCAGTCAGCTTCGAGGGCCGGACAGCCATTTTGCCATGCCTGCACGATGGGTGTGTGTGTGTGTGTGGCCATTTTGTCCCAACAGCTTCAAAGGGATGGCCATTTTCTTTCTCCAATGTCCTTGGAGTGGTGGGAGGACCACATGAAATGGTGCCATGGGCCATATCTGGCCCACTGGCCTTAGGATGAGAACCCTTGATTTATATCAAAAGATATGATCCTTTTTATTTTATTTTAATTCCCCTGAATATGTTCCATATGGCAAAGAAAATTAAGCATCGGTTTTATCTATCTCTTTTGATAGTCCAAGAGTGTGTATTTTGACCCCTTTCTACTTGGTTTTCTCTCTCCCCGCTCCCAATATTTAGGCTTCTTTACTGGCTAGCCTTTGCTATGGGCCGTGCTTTCCGTGGCTTTGGCTTTGGCTTGACATTCCTGCCGCTCGTTGCCATGCTCCTGTTCAACCTCTACAGTATGTTCCTGGCGGATTCAGAGAGCATATTTGCCACAACAGACATTAGCGATGGATCTCCCACTGAGAAGGAGCAGCGCATGGCAGCTGCTAAACCACGATTTTGGGGGTGAAGGGGAGAAAGCCTGTGAATCGGGAGTTCCTCTTGACTGGTAGATTTAATTTAATTTTAAAATTTACTTTAATTTTTGAATTTATGCGCCGCCCACTCATGTGAGCCCTATTGCATAGGGGTTGATCCTCTTCATAACCAAGTGGAAATATTAAAGATACTCAAGCCTCAGTGTCTGAAAGGATCCCCTCTCTACTAAAAGCACGTCCCGGTTGACATAAATTTACGTAACACGATTTTCTATGGGTTTGCTTCGAGTTAGATAAAAAATTTCATTTTTCCTATGGGTTTGCTTCAAGTTACATACAAAAAATACTTTTTCCCCCCTTCGAGTCACCTAAAAAACCGATTTAAGCAAAAGCATATGGAGCTGGGGTAAGTAGGGACTGCAGTGGCTCAAGTGGCTAAGATCTAGGAAAATGAACAGTCAATAACTAAGTTTTCTATCTATTATGTACATCTATACATAACTCGGTATTGCCATAGAACAGTATAACCACCAGCACGAACATCGGATGAAACATTAGCTAATTACCTGCACAATCTTCGTAAATATATAGGTACATTGATTGGATTTTAAAGTGCGTCCCAAGCCTCAAAAGTGTACTCTTTATGTGCTGACGGACGTCAAACAAATGGCGGATTTCAACTATTTTTAAATATACTATACAATATACTATAATCAGAACAGCTGCGCAAATACATCATATTAAATGTAATCACAAGAAACGGGAGTAATCTGTTCATTTTGACTGTTCGTTTTCCTAGATCCCTGATGAAAGTATGAACTGAAAATTTTCCCAAATTTACCGGAAGGGTTTTGGATCTGGTTCTTTTCAATCCTCTGTGAACTTTGATTAAACATCATCATTATTTTCTTTTTTTCGAAGAGTTATTCAGCCTCAAACGGTTTCTTCGCTATTTCTGGCATACAGTCTAATTTTTGATATATGATTCTTTATATCGAGCATGTACTGTTTGGAACTTTATTATCTGTAGGACAAGTTATAACTTTACTTTGTTTTGTTAACTTATGGATGCTGGTAATTGATCATAATAAGTAAATAAATAAATAAATAAATAAATAAATAAATAAATAAATAAATAAATAAATAAATAAATAAATAAATAAATAAATCCACATCCCAGGAAAACTCTTTCAAGTAACACACATCAAGAAAGTTATATATACAAGGAAATGCAGCAACCACATAAACGGTTTAAGAAAAGGTTCTTTAATTGGTCCGTGAGAAATAAACCAGGAGACTTATAAACCTTCTCAACATAAAACCTCAGCCTGGCATACCATACAATACAATACTATGTCAAAAAAAATTAAAAATAAAATAAAAGCATGATAAAGGGCCAGAACCAGTTTCCTGCTAAAAGGCAAAACTTTACATGATCGCTCTGTTACTTCGAGAGTCTATCTCAGTGTAGGTGAACCTATGGCATGAGTGTGGGGCAATGGCAGTGCCACTTCCCCACCCACCCCTGTCCCTCCACAGAGGGTAGGCTGAAATCCCACTTAGGAGGAGGTGGTGGGGATGAGGTGAGGCAACTAGACACCCCACACACACCCCTCCGCGGAGGCAACAACGTCACATGGATGCACATACCCCACCCTGCACGATGGGGGTGGTGGTAGCCATTCTGTCCCAACAGCTGCAAAGAGGCAGCTATTTTGTTTCTTGAATGCCCTTGGAGAGGTGGGCGCACATGAAATGGCCCCGCATGTCGCATCCGGCCCGTGGGCTTTAGGTTGGGAACCCCCTGCACTACGGTAATGGAGTAGACCGTATAGCCCAGAGATGGGCAGTCTTGGCCCTCCAGCTGTTCTTGGACTTCAATTCCCAGAAGCCCAAGTCAACACACCAGCTGGTCAGGGTTTCTGGGAATTGAAGTTCAAGAACAGCTGGAGGGCCAAGACTGCCCATCACTGCTATAGCCATTTAATATGGGCATAAAAGGAACCGTGTAGGAAATGTGCATTTCAGGAACATTTTAGTGCCTTTTTGGACTCTGTTTCACGAGCGTTAACTGGTAAGCAACACAACTAGTGGTTTACCCAGAGGTTGTCCTTAAGTATCCATAATTATAGCCATTCATGGAGGACAAGGGTATCAATGGCTATAATTATGGATACTTAAGGACAACCTCGGGGTTGGAGAGATAGGCAGGATATCTCTCAATGCCATGTCCAGGGAATCCTAAGCAGGTGAAGGCATCTATCTACCCTGAAGCACATGGTGAGCCACTGTGTGAGACAGAATGCTGGACTGGATCATGGGCTCATGTGGCCTCTTCCAGCAAGGCTGTGCTTATGTTCTTATGTACCCTTTTTAGAAAACCCCAGAGGTCTGTCTTTCCCTTTTCACGTTGTCCTCTTCGGACTTTGACGATACCCTGAGAATGAGCACTTGGAAGCATCTAGTATCCAGGAAAGCATCGACTGTCGAGCCACCCGTCGTCCTCCAAGTGGCATGTCAAGAAGTTCGACTTCCCTGAAGACATAAGAGTTCTTAAATGGGGAAAGAGTTGGCGGCCACAAGAGCAACGACAGACTGCAGAGCATCAATAAACTAATTTTTCACAAATGTCATTAAAATATATATATATATAGAACTTAACAAAGCAGCAATGAGAATCCCGGGAGTTTTCTCTTCGGTGAAAATGCCCCTGTTAACAAGAGAAAACTGGAGAAAAACACAACGTTCGGCATCTTTCACAATGGAGACGTAAACTTATGAAAAAGACGTTTCCCTTTCCCTCCATGTTGACACTTATTTACACAGCCCAGCGCATACCGGAACTGTGCGTTTATGTCACAGTTTAACAACTATATTTCCGCATTAGGGCATCAAAGCCCAATAAAATCGCGTTCTCAAGGTTTCTCACAAGGCGTGCGCGTCAGATGTACAGTAATTCCTGGTACTGCCTACAAAGAAGGAAATAGTTGCTTAAAAAAGGCAGCCATTCTAAACACACCCTCGTCCTCCGTCGTCAATAAAGTACAAAGTGGGTAGAAATCATCATTCAATCTGTGATGCAATACTGGAAATATTGAGAGGCTCAAACCAATGTTCAGGGTCCTCAGGAAAGCAGGGGTGCCCAAACTACAGCCCGTGGGCCAAATCCGGCCCACACCGCCGTTCCATCTAGCCCCCACTTTCCCTGCCCCTCCCGCAAGTGGAAGCAAAACACGCCCGCGCATGCGCAAAACACTGCTAAACGACTCGTGGCTGTCTTAAATGCCAGAATGTTGTTTACGACATTTATGGCAGCATTTTGCGCAGGTGAGTTTTACCTCCACTTCCGGTGGGAGGAAACCACGCGACCGGCCCGCTCTACTAAGTGACAGGCCCGTGGCCCAGAAATGTTTGGGCACCCCTGCAGTAAAGAGATAAATTAAGCAGTAAATCTTAAGCAGCACACCCAGAAAACAGTGCAACAGAGACAAGCCATGGAGTCTATCCATAGCCAATTTGGTTATTCAGCCTATCAGCCGTGATGGCGAACCTTGGCACTCCAGATGTTCTTGGACTTCAACTCCCAGAAGCTCAAGCCCTTGTGAATCCACACAAATGGGTTTACTGTGATTCATCCGGCCCGCCCATATGGGCGCGTTTTACTTCTGCTTCCAGGAGCGACGAGGACGGCGTGGGCCGGATGAATTGCAATAAACCCATTTGTGTGGCTTGGGCTTCTGGGAATTGAAGTCCAAGAACATCTGGAGTGCCAAGGTTCGGCATCATTGGCCTACAGTGTAACGGCCATCAGTTGATTGGTTCATACTCAGAGTACTGCCTCTTCTGTGCAACGCACACCGTGATGCTCCCCACAACCAGGAGAAGCACTGGGGTCCCCAGCGCCACTGCCATGATTGCAATCACTAATGGGGAAAATGAATCCTGGGGGGGTTCTCCAAAGCCAATCAAAGCAGACCTGGAACAAACAGCGGGACGGAGAGAAAGGGAAAGTCGTGTCATGCGCCAGCAGTCACTTTCACTCCTATTCTTGCCCCCACCCCCACACCTTTACTTGTTCATGGTTGACTAACCACAAAAGGGAAATTACAAATTGGATCGTCATTGACTGTAACTTGTATCCGAGAATGCATTCCCCCCCCCCCCCCGAAGCAGGATCGTGAATTTGTTTACGGTGGATCCCAGCTTGCCATGAAGTGACAAGTGTGTGCCACACACTGTGATCACGGAGCCATCTCCTGCGGCACATATGAAATGAGACATGCATGGTTTAACACCGGGACTGCAACGGACTGCCACAGCCGCCTTGAGGATATTATCAAGGTGCGCCTTCACAGCCAGTCCATCTTCCGCCACCGTTACCTGACTTTGAAAGCTCTCCAGGGCTTCCCCATCACCTCCTCATGATGTTCATTTGTATGTGTTTGTGATAGTTGCCAAAAAAGCCCTATAATACTTCCTTGAAATCACCCATTTCCCCTTTCTCATATCCCAAAGCACTCCTCCTCACAAAACGTTTGCTCTGATCCCATCACTACCTTGAAAAGTGAAAGGAATGCTCACATCTCATAGGGGGAAATGTCAGGATCAGAAGGTTGTCAAAACAAGAAGTATTAATGAACCTTCTGTGGCATCACAGTGTCTCAGTCGAACATGAAAAGAGCCACAGACAATGGTTGTGCCGTCATCTCTATATGTCAGGAACTATAACATTGTTCTTCTAGTTCAGGTGTTCCCAACCTATGGCCCATGGGCCCGCGAGGCCAATCCATCCAGCCTGTCGCCACGTCCACCACACCCAGAAGTGGAAACGAGCGCATTGTGTTCATTGCATTTTTGTTCCGATTGTATGATATGTATTTTTATTGACATTTTGCATGTTTATTATATTTTGTTTTGTTGCATCTTTAATTATGTTGGAAGCCGCCCTGAGTCGGCCCACAAGCTGAGTAGGGCGGGGTACAAATTAAAAAAATAATTTAATTTAATTTAATTTAATCTACACCAGCTATAAAACGCACCCGGGCAGGTGCAGACGCACCCGTGGCTGTCGCAAATGCAGAAGCGGGCACATTTACGACAGCCGTAAATGTGCGCTCTCCTGGCTCCAGTGGGCATGGTCCGGCCCGCTCAGCTGTCGAGGGGCATGGTCAGGCCCGTGGCGTAAAAAGGTGGCCCACCCCCCTGTTCTAGTTCAAGAATTCTCACCAGCTCAAGTAGCCTTTTTCTTGATAGGCCTCGTTCTCATCGCTGCCAAAGGAAATGTTGATAGCAGCCACATGGTAGTGCGTTTCAAGGTCCTCTGTGAAGTAGGCATGGACTATACTTGGCCAAGACACTGTGAGGTTCTCTGATTGCAGTGGGTAATACTGGCAGTGGACTGTGTCTCCGCGCAGCGCATGAGGAGAGCTGTATGCTGCTGCCTTCCACTGGATGAAACTTGAACCAGAGCTGCTGTTGCAGGGCGCCGAAATCAGTTGGGCCATCTAGACCAGAGAGAGAAGGGGGGCAGAAAGTACAGTGGGACCCTGACTGCTTGGCCGCTTTCGCGCATGCGCAGAAGCATCCGCGCTGAACCAGAATAGGGCCACTTCCGCACGTGCGCAGAAGCGTCCGCGCTGAACCAGGCACAAACATGCACCCCTGGTCTTATTGCTCTTCAGAAGAGCTTGGTGCAAGTGGTATAAAATGCAAGAGCACACCACACATGGAGAGTGTGCATCAGTCTTTCCAGTGGGGAGGATGGGTTCTGGAAGATGGGCAGAGCTAGAGGATCACTCATGGGATATGAAATGATCTGTGCTCAGCATGGGAATGCTTTTTCAGTTTAAAATGGTTATTTTTAAAAGAAAAATATTGGGGGTGGGCAGACGGCTGTGGCCCTTCAACATTCAGGGTTAGGTGTCTGTGGCCCTCAGAACTCTGCTTCTCACCCTCCATGGGCTACAGAAGGACTATATGTTAGCCAGATATCCCCACATCACCATATGTTCCCTCTCCCACACACACACACCTCTCAGTGTAGTCCATACCTCAAATATTGTCGGCGTATATTCGTCGTCAATGGAGCGGATGGATTGCAGCTGCTTGTCCCGAGTCCCGTCTTCCACTGTGAGCATCTCGAGTGCAAATCGGGAATGGTTGCCCCAGGGAGCTGCCCCACGCATGACGAATTCAACTTTGGAGCTGTTGGCTGTGTGCAAGAGATGTGGGAGTGGGGCATCACGGTTGGTCTCTTCAAAAGCTGTCACCTGAGAGAAGCCACAGGAAAATGACCAAAAGATGACTTTCTGCGCACCATGGTTTCCAGGGCACTCTCCTACATCGCTCCCTTGACAGACATTGCTTTCTATCCAGTAACATCTCCTAGTATTGTTCAGTTGCACAGTCGATTCTGACCCTTTGCGAACCTATGGACCATTGCCCGCCAGGCACATCTGTCCCCCACCATCCTCCTCAACGCGCCCAGCTCTGCGCCCATTGCATCTACAACACCATCTAGCCATCTCATTTTCTGCTGCCCCCTTCTTTTACCCTCCACCTTCCCCAGCATTGAGGCTTTCTCAAGTGAGTCCTCTCTTCTCATTCGATGCCCAAAGTCACCGACAGGTAGATCCAATTTCACCTTGAAAGAGATGCTTCCATTCCGTAACGTTCCTTCTGGGTCCAAGCTGACTCCTTGAAAGGTTGCTGTCAGGGCACTCTTGTTCAACTTGCCATCAAGGTCGTCCCAAGTAAAGTTGGACAAATCATAGGTAGGATAAAAGTCCTCTGGCAGAACCTTGGAGAGATCCGAGGTCTTGGTACCTCTGTATTCAAATACCTTTTTTAAAAAGAAAAAAATAACAAAAACATTAAGAGCAGCTTCATCCATCCCGGCCTGGGGATGATGATGAGGACTTTGTGTGACAAAAGGGCTCAGGACCAGAAAGCATAGCTGTCAAGTATCCCGTATTGGCCGGGAAAACCCCTTATTTTACCCTCTTCCCTGCCGTCATCCCGTATTAATTAGACTGCAATGCCCTATTGCCGCCATTGGAGGGCAGCAAAGGATAAGCATAATTGTCAAGTATCACGTATTGGTCGGGAAAACCCCTTATTTTACCCTCTTCCCCGCCGTCATCCCGTATTAATTAGACTGCAAAGCCCTATTGCCGCCATTGGAGGGCAGCAAAGGATAAGCATAGCTGTCAAGTATCCCGTATGGGTCGGGAAAACCCCTTATTTTACCCTCTTTCCCGCTGTCATCCCATATTAATTAGACTGCAATGCCCTATTGCCACCATTGGAGGGCAGCAAAGGATAAGCATAGCTGTCAAGTATCCCGTATGGGTCGGGAAAACCCCTTATTTTACCCTCTTCCCCGCCGTCATCCCGTATTAATTAGACTGCAATGCTCTATTGCTGCCATTGGAGGGCAGCAAAGGATAAGCATTGCTGTCAAGTATCCCGTATTTGCTGGGAAATTTCCCTTATTTCTAAATCCAAAACTTGACAGGTATGCCAGAATGTGACTCACGGAACTGGATCCGTGGTACTATGGGTGTCATGCTGCGATCCGGAAGGCAGATGAAAGGCCACTGCGTTATATTCTCGGGACAGTCTTCATGGCCGATCGCCACAAGGATCGCCAATATTCAGGTCCAGATACGGCAGAAGAAGGGTGTCGTCAATGCCTGAACAGACCCCACAACAATGGACGCCAACTATCATGAGCCCTAAAGAAGTGATACTTAATGGAGCTATTTCAACATCTTTGAATGAGGGGAAACATCTGGCGAAGACTCAAGTGGGGCAAACGTTCCTTATTGTTGGTTTAAGCCAGAGGTTCCCAACCCAAGGCCCGTGGGCCAGATCCAGCCAGATCCAGCCCTGGTGCCATTTCATGTGCCTGCCCCAAGGGTATCTGGGGAATAAAGTCTGTATGGCATCTCTTACCCCCTTCACAACCTACCCTGGCAAAGACGACAGCTGTGGAATATAAGACACTGTCACTCGGTTCGACCCATATGGCTCCCGAAGGAGACGGCGAGAGGAGCTTGGTCCAGTTGAGGTAAAGGGTGCTGTCCGCACTTCCGGAGTAAATCAACAGCACCGTGGGGGCCCCAATGGTGCTCCAGATATAATGGATGCTGTCATTCCGGCCTACCGCCCGGATATGCAGGAGATTCACAGCGGAGCTGTTCCAGCCCGGATTATACTCCAGAGACACCTGAGGAAATTGGTGAAGAATATTAAAAGGTAAAGGTTTTCCCTTGCTCGAAAGCCAGTCGTATCCGACTCTAGGCTTCAGTGCTTCTGCAGACGTTTCCGTGGTCATGTGGCAGGCATGACTAGACTCAAGTGGCTAAGACGCTGACTGGAAGGCGGAGGGTCAGCAGTTCGATTCCTGGAGTACTGCAGGACGGAATGAGCTCCCGTCGTCTGTCCCAGCTCCTACCAACCTAGCAGTCCGAAAGCAAGACATTGCAAGGAGATAAATAGGGACCACTTCGGTGGAAAGGTAACAGTGTTCCGTGCGCCCCCCCGATGGTGCTCCAGATATAGTGGACGCTGTCATTCTGGCCTACCACCTGGGTATGCGGAAGATTCACAGTGTCTAGTCGTGCCTGCCACATGACCCCGGAAACGCCTGCGGAAGCAGACAAGCGCTGGCTCTTCGGCTTCGAAACAGAGATGAGCACTAGAGTCGGATACGACTAGCTTTCGAGCAAGGGAAACCCTGGGCCAGGTAATGGAGCAGCACTTCTTTGTATCTCTAAGAAAAAGAAGAGTAAAAACAGCTGGCATCTCTAAAATCTGACATAAATGCAAAAGTTTGAATGGTTATAAAACATGATAAAGGTGTCTATATAGACCACTGTCTCTTTTCAGACAGTGGGCCGGTCACGTGGTTCAGGGGGGCCGCCTGGTCACTATGGCCCCGCTGCGGGCCAGATCCATGCTGGCTAGTTTAGCCCGTCCGGGGGATCCTTATTGTCCTGGCTATTCCTGTTTTTAATTGTTTTTGCCATTGTGGGTGGAGGGTAGTTTTAAGTGAAAATAGTAATTTTATATGTTTTAATTTGGATTTTAGCTGGGTTTTTTAGGTAACCGTTTTAGTCGCTAATTGTTTTAATTGTCATCTATATTGTATTTTTCCCCCCTTGTTGTTTAGCCGCCCTGAGTGGTGCTTGCACCAGGAGGGTGGGGTACAAACAAACAAACAAACAAACAAACAAACAAACAAACAAACAAACAAATAAATAAATAAATTCATCCGGCCCGCAAAGCCCTCCGGGAGCAACGATGGCTTTTGCGGGCCGGATGGATGGGTGTCAGGGCCCAGATCCGGCCCGCGGGGGCCCCTGATCCAGAATGATTTCTCTTTTCCTGTTTTGTATTTCATTCATTTCATTTATTAGATTTATATCTACTCAACAAAAACGTGGCTCTCAGGGCGGCTTACAATAAAGAATATACAGGATAATAAATTACAAAGTTACATTATCAATATATCAAAATGACAAAACATTAATTGTAACAAGAAAAATAATATATAAACCCTAACCATGTGGCTAACTAAAAAGGGAGGTTCAACGACCACCTACCTTCCTCCTGTACCCCCCAGGACCTCCAGCCCAAGAGCCCCCCACCACCCACTGCAGGAGAAGCAGCACCAGGCAAGCCAGCTCGCCTCCCCCATGCATGACGCTTCCGGACTACAAAAACTGCTGCTGCAAGGAGAACTCGAACCACGTGACACGTCAGCTGACCAGCCCTTGTTACTTTCAAAAAAAGGGAATGGAAGGGGAGGGAGTTTTAAAGGGACAGGACAGGGGGAGATGGGAGGGGAAGGCTGATGGGTGGCTCAGGGGTTAAGAAGCTCGTCTTGGGAGCTTGGAAGGCTGGCAAGTCAGCAGTTCGACACCCGGGTAGTACTGCATGACGGATTTGTTGAGAGCGCCCGGTCCTCCGCCCCACCTCCCTGACAGCCTACCAGTTTCGAAAGCAAGAGATTGCAAGTAGATCAATAGGTTCCACTTCGGCGGGGAAAAGATCTTGGGGGGACATGAGAGGAGGCTCATTCAGGCATCTTCTGAGCCCGCAAAAAATCCTTTCCACCCAGAATAATTTCTGACACGGAATTATTAAAGAAAGTCGTGCCTGAGTCTACGGTTCAGTGCTCATCTGTTTCACAGCTGTCTGCTTCTGCAGGCATTTCCGTGGCCATGTATGGGTGCATTTTACTTCCGCTTCCAGGAGCGCCAAGGGCTTCATGGGCTGGATGAATTGGCGTCAGGGCCAGATCTGGCCCAGACCATATCAACCAGCTCCATGAACCACATGACCGGCCCACGGCCCAAAAGGTTTGGGTACCCCTGGCATAACCCCTTGTCCCCCAGGCATAACATCAGCATAACTTTATATTACACCAGAATGCATAGGCCAGTGATGACGAACCTATGGCACACGTGCCAGAGGTGGCACTTTGGAGCACTGTCTGCGGGCACCTGTGCAGTCACCCCAGCAGTTTGTCCTGCCCCTTTGCCCAGTAGCCCAAAGGGAGCACTTCCTCCTTCCCCCCAGCACAGAATTCACCCCATCTGCCCAGCAGCCCAAAGGAAGCATTTACTTCCTCCCCCAGTACAGAATTCACCTCGCCCCCTCTGGCCAGCAGTCCAATGGGCGCATTTCCTTCCTCTCCTGTTGCTGTGTTGGCACTTTGCGATAAATAAGTGGGGTTTGGGTTGCAGTTTGGGCTCTCGGTCTCTAAAAGGTTCGCCACCACTGGCATAGGATGTTGTCCAATGTGTCAAAAACTGGCTATATATAAGGCCATACCAAGAGGAAAGGCTTGTTATGGCTACAAAGAAGATGACAACAATTATAACCGGTCAAGATATTTTTTATTAATAAAGCCACAAAGAAGCTACAGGATAAACTTAAATAATGCATCAGTGTCTCCTAACAATGTGGAGCTAATGCAGTGTTGGCCCTTCTTCATCTTTTCTCCTGCTAGCATCAAATAAATCAGTGTTTGGACTCCGATCACACCTTAAACTCTGGGCTGAAAAGTAACAGTTGAAATTTCACTCAGGTCGGTTCCATGTTTAGCAATTCAAGGCGTGTATTTTTTTTTCTCCTGAACCCCCAAAAGTTACTCCTGGGCTGCATCTGGGGCTCCAGGCTGCTTGGTTTGATCATCTCCTTTCTTCTTATGTCCTGAAACAATGCCATCAATACGCAGGAGGAGGACAGCAGTCTGGTGTGAAGAAAACAATGTTGGTCAGTAACAAGAATATTGGAGACTAGCAGGGGTACCCAGCGTTGCCCGGGTATATTGGAGATGAAACCTCTTTAAAGGCCTATAAACACGGCAAGCTCCTGTCAGCTGGGCTTCTGACTTTAGCGAAGTAAATGTGTAGCTTTCTAAAGCATTGGCTCTCAATATCTCTTCATAGCTAAGATTCTAACCACACACCTGAATTCATCTTTCTTATGCTACACCTCCTAGGTCAGGGGTGCCCAAACTTTTCACACAGCAGGCCTGACCACACCTCCCCTCGGACAACTAAGTGGGCCTGACCATACACCCCAAAACGGAAGCGTTTACGGCAGCCGTAAATGTGCCCACTTTACGACAGGTGTGTGTGCGTTCACACATGCGCATCTGACGTCTGACATAAACGCGTCCGCTTCCAATTCTGGGTGTGGCAAAATGGCTGGTGCTGTGGGCCAGCCTGTGGCATGTAGTTTGGGCACCCCATCCTATGTTTATCCAATGCTAAACTCTAACTTAGTTTCCACTACAGATGAACATTTCTATTTCAACAAACCCCAATTAGCAGCACTTAGTATAATTTACCAATTTCAACATATCACACTCACGGTGAGCACCTGTGTTAGATACAGTACGTGGATGAACACAAAGCTTAAATTAGGAGAATGGAGCACTTCTGCACCTTCATCAAGAAATTCAATCCAGAATGTATATAGGGCTGTGATGGCGAACCTTGGCACTCCAGATGTTCTTGGACTTCAATTCCCAGAACCCCAAGTCCCCGTGAATCCACACGAATGGGTTTGCTGCGATTCATTCGGCCCACACCGCCCCCATCGCTCCTGGAAGCGGAAGTAAAATGTGCCCGTATGGGTGCATTTTACTTCCGCTTCCAGGAGCAACGGGGCCGGCTGAATCGCAACAAACCCATTCGTGTGTATTCATGGGGGCTTGGGCTTCTGGGAATTGCCAAGGTTTGCCATCACAGATATAGGGTTTCCAAAGAAATACAGGTTTGGAGAGACGAGCTCTAAAGATGTGAAACATCTATCTAATTAGAAGGTACTGCAGTGGCTCAAGTGGCTAAAGACGCTGACTGGACGGCGGGAGGTCAGCAGTTCGATTCCCATGTACTGCAGGACAGAACGAGCGCCTGTCATTGTCCTAGCCTCCTGCCAACCTAGCAGTTCGAAAGCAAGAAATTGCAAGTAGGTAAATAGGGACCACTTTGGTGGGAAAGGTAAACAGCGTTCTGGTGTCTAGTCATGCTTGCCACATGTTCACGGAAACGTCTGCAGAAAGCAGACAGCGCTGGCTGTTCGGCTTTGAAACAGATGAGCGCTGAACCCTAGAGTCGGATACGACTGGCTTTCGAGCAAGGGAAACTTTTACTTTTATCTTTACGACAATGCAGGAGGGTAAAGCATTTCTGACAGAATGGGGGAAATGCCATGAAAGAACTTAAGAAAAATAGAAATGCTACTTCCAGTTAACAAGATGGCACCTACCTCTCCCTTTCTGCCTGTAGCCCATTGTATACAAAGGCCTAAACGTTCCACAGACTTATTCTGCAGTTGTTTTCTTACCTCTACGGCTGTCTTGTAGGTCTGTAATTTGACCGACAAAGGCTCCCATATGCCCAGTTCCTTCATGTCAGCCAAGACTCCAGTCTCCCCATTTACACCCCAAGTCTGACTTCCTTCCTGGGTGTGTTTTGCCTATAAAGCAACAGATTATAATACACATCATGGCAGTAAATAATATGATTTCTACTACTGGCATAGTCAATAATTTTATCTGCTACCCAAAAAGCCCCTATGCTTGGATCTGGGAAGTGAATTTAAATGTCTCTCTCAAGGCGTAATGATTAGCAATAACAGTTTGAGGCTGAAAATAAAATGGAATTGTAGCACCTCTCACATTAATCTCTCTCTGCCTTTAGGTTGACATTCTGCCCAGACCTGCCTCAGTAAGAGAGGTAGGGCCAGATAATATGAAGTCGCCCCATGTCCATTCCTGGAAGATCCAGCCCACTTCTACACATTTCCTGGCATCTGTGATAAAAATTTGAAATGCAATCCAAATTTCACAATTTCATTGCACAGCCTAAAGTCCACCGGCTGAGATCCAGGAAGAGCTTTATGGCAAGAGCAAACATTCTTGAGGGTACACAAGAGCAAAACCAAATTAGAAGATGGAGGACGCAGCTCACTTGGAAAGGAAGGTCATTAAAGGTGGATATAGCTGAAGATCTCAATCTCCCCTTTTGTCACTTGAAAGATCCTGAATAGGCTGAGTGTTGGAGTCGCTGAATACAAGACCAACATGCTCAAGTGGGGGCTGCTGGTGGAGAAATGAATGAATGAATGACTAAGCCAAATGACATCTGTCATATTTTGCTTACACTCCCTACCATTGGTCATGTTGGCTACCACTTACAGGATGAAATATGAAAGCCAAAAGTTTCTCATTTTCCATTCAGACTAACGCAGCTCTTACCCGTAGTGAAGTTAGCACACGGATGGTGCTTGCGCCACAATTCTGGATGAGTGTCCGCGGAATAACTTCCAGAGCCTGAGCGACCGCACGGTAAGGCCACTGCTCCACCCCGGTCATGACTTTGGATCTTTCTGTCAAGACGTGAGAAACTGCCATCTCGGAAGCACCGCCACCCGGCACCAACTGAGGATCGATCATGACATTGCGACAGACCTGCATGGCATCTTGGAGGTTGCGCTCCACTTCCTACAGAAAAAGAAAGGCAACAAACAGTTGACATCTCAAGTCAAACGGGAATGCGACTCTGAAATGCTGTCTGAGGGTGTGTGGCTCGGGCCCCTGGCTGAAAAAGGTGGAGAACCCTTGCTTTATAAGTTGGAAACCAACTCCTGTGACAAATGTTATGGCCATCTCTCTTGCTCAATGACTTATTTCTCAGCACAAACTGGAGGCTGCTTACCGCGAGAATCTCTTTGCAGGCGCCCCGGAGCAAGATGGTGCAGGCTTTGGGCTCTTTGCAGTTGGTGATGAAGGTGAAGTACTCGTCCCCAATCTTCTTCACTTCAAACAGCCCTGCACCAGTCCCAACATCCTCTTCGCGTAGCTCATCTGTGCGGCTGACAATGCGAGCCCCACAGGCCCTGCCACGGAAGAAGAGGAAAACACCCTTTTAATACTGAGACTCCACCTTAGCACGCGGGTCTAACGAGGATCCGTGATCAGTGTATGGGTCATTTCATGGCAAGCTGGGATCCACCGTAAAACAAATTCACGCCAGTGCCATTTTTAGGAAAAAATGCATTCTCGGATACAAGTTGCAGCCGATGACAACACAACTGTTAGCTTCCTAATTGGGCCTTGTTAAATTTGCTTTCTATCTGTTACAACTCGTTTCAGACAGGTTTGCATAAATTAAACATGTTCTACTTGGAGATTTTAAGAACTATTTAAGGGTTCCCAACCTAAGGCCCGCAGGCTGGATCCGGCCCCTGGCGCCATTTCATGTGCCCCCACCCCCCATGGGCATTTGAGAAACAAAATGGCTAGTCCTTTGAAGCTGTTGGGACAAAATGGCCATACACACACACCCCTCATCATGCAGGCAGAGCAAAATGGCCATCCGGCCCTCAAAGTTGACTGAGAGAGCGTGACCCAGCCCCCAGCTTGAAGAGGTGGAGAACCCCTAGTTTAATCCCTTTAACAAGCCACGGTCTCTTCTTAGCTGGCTTTATGGATGAAAGGGAGGTTTCCAGAGGTGACAGGGACCTTATCTCTTTTCCCATCACCCTTGTGATGAATTATGGCTAAGTTAGTTCCCACTCTCTTCTGTACTCAAATGCAAAACAGAAAGGGGGAAAACCCAGAAAATAATGCGCCCTATGACTGTCAAACTGTATGTATGTTCTTCCTATTCAGCTAAGTTTACCCAGCTCAACTTGCACAAAGGTCTGGGACACTCACCTTGCAATCCGATTGTTGTCAGTTTTCCTTACACGTCGGATGGCAGAGATGTTGGCTTTTATCAGAAAATGCTGGGCAAGATCTGAAAGTGTTTAAGAGAAAAAGCTGAATTGCCATGTATCAGATTTTCACAAGATACTCGCTCAGTAATACATGCAACGTCATTTACCTGAGATGCCCTTTTCTGTTATTATAAGATCTGGTTTTACTCTGATCAAATCTTCACACATCTGCTGAACAAATTCCTCCTCCATCTGTAGGATACGAGCAAAATCCTCCTCACGAGTGATCTCAATGTCAGTCTACATGAAAATGGAGGCGGGGAAGAAATATGGTGGTTTTTTACACTTTACTGCATAGGTGCCTAAACTACAGCTTGGGGGCCGGATCCGTTCTCTGACGTAATTCATCTGGCCTGCGAAGCCCCCGTCGCTCCCAGAAGCGGAAGTAAAACATGCCCATAGGGGTTTTACTTCCACTTCTGGGAGTGATGAGTGCTTCGCATGCTGGATGAACTGGCATCAAGGCCGGATCTGGCTAGTGACCAGGCCCCTGCCTGGCCTGTGGCCCAAAAAGTTTGGGCACCCCTGGTTTACTGGGACATTTTGATTATAGCACAAACATGTTTATACCCACTTGTTGCATTCTCTCTGAATTAAAAATGAAGATCCTTTCCCTTCTTTACTGACCGAGGTCAGGCAAAATGTATTCTCCCAGACGTGGTAAGACTACAACTCCCAGCACCCTTTGCCCGCAGAGCCAATGTGTACAAAACTGGAAACTGCAGCCAAGAACATCTAAAGCACAGGTGCCCAAATTACTGCCCACGTGTTAGCTCCGGCCCATGTGATGCCACCGTCTGGCCTGCAGGCCGGATTGCTGCTGACACCAGGACTGCCACGCCACCGCCGTAAGTGCCGTATCTTCGTGCCAAAGCGCAGCGAAAACTTTTTAAAACCCGCAAAAATATTCTCCCGTCGCTCCCAATATACCTGACTTTCGCCTTTTTTGTACTCCAACGAGCAATCCAGCAAGACAATGCGAGGATTCTTGATGGTGCGACTCATTCTGGGATGAGTAATATCTTTATTGACCATGACCCCACGCAAGACAGAGGAATCTTCAATGAAACCACCAGGAATCTAAGGGAGAGGAGGGGAAAAAAGGAATTGAAGCCATTCAGATTCTGTGGCTAAATTATACCGCCTGGTAGAATGTACATACCAGCAATCTAGATATGCTACTTGACCTGGCTCTGTCCATAGAGCATCAAATATCATCTACAGTATGGTGAAGTCTACTTTCCACGATATGTGGTGCATTGCCCAGCTTCGCAGACTCGTGGACAGGAAATCCGACTACGCTTACCTGGTAATCTTAAAGATTGATTACTGTAATGCTCTATGCGGGTCTTGCCCTTGAGGTTGGTACAGAGGCTTCAACAGGTACAAAATGCAGCAGGCTAGACTGATCACAGATATTGGTCATTTTGACCATATTACCCCAGGGTTAAACAGCGTGCATTGGTTGCCTAAATTTATGCTGATTATTATACAAATGTAAAAACTCAACAGGATTCCAACTTGAGTTGCTGTGTTAACATTTTTTCCTTTATTGTAAGTGACCTTTGTTTTAATCTATACATCAGGCACCCAAACTACTACCTGTGGGCTGGATCCGGCCCCTGATGCCAATTCATCTGGCCCACAAAGCCCTTGTTGCTCCCAGAAACCGAAGTAAAATGCGCTCGAACAGCCCGTTCTAACATTTGCTCTTCCTCTGCTGACCGTACGGGCTCCTTTTACTTCTGCTTCCAGGAGCAATGAGAGCATCGTGGGCCAGATGAATTGGCATCAGGGGCCTGATCTGGCCCAAAGGCCGTAGTTTGGGCACCCCTGCTATACAGCAATAAGTACAAGCTCAAAATTAACACACTGTATTTTACATAAGATGACTTCGCTTTCTAAGAGAAACAGTTTTTATCCCATTAAAAGAAACATGCCCTTGGCTCTCCAGGTGTTCTTGGACTTCAATTCCCAGAAGCCCAAGTCAACACTTGCTGGTCAGGGCTCCTGGGAATTGAAGTCCAAGAACACCTGGAGTGCCAAGGTTCGCTGTTACTACTAGCTACAGAAATGCTGTTTCCATCACTGTACCTTTTCTACTTTGGCGTATCGCTTGATGTCAATTTCCTTTCTGCCATTCTCTTCAAGCTCCACGGTTTTGACTGCATCGAGTGCGATGTTACAGGCTAGATCCGACCAGTGACTTATAGCCTTAGTACCAATGGCACTCTTGATGATTTTGAGCATGGCTTCACGGTTGTTAACATCAACGGGAGTGCTGCAGAAACCAACCACAAGAAGGCAACTCAGAAAACAAAATACAACAGAACTCGTATACACATTCCTGATGGCTTAGCACAGGGTTGCCTAAATTACAGCCCGCGGGCTGGATCCGACTCCTGATGCCAATTATCTGGCCCGCCCCGCCTCCGGAAGTGGAAGCAAAACACACTTGTGCAGAACACTGCTGTAAATGCACCAGGCACTCTGAGTGTCGGTTTCCTTGGGGTGAGGGCGTACACGCGGTCTCCCCTCACGGAAGATGGCGTTCTTGAGCGTCGGCTTCCTTGGGGTGAGGGCGCAAACGCACGGTCTCCCCCCAAGAAAACCGGCGCTCTAAGCGTTTGATCACCGGTTTCCTTGGGGTGAGAGCACGTGTGTGCGCACACTCTCATCCAAAGGAAACCAGCAATCTGATGTTTGGGTCTACGGAGGCCCCTTTGCCTTGCTCTCCACCCCCAGCAAGGGGGCCTCCGGAGATCTCTGCCCCAAAGACCAGCCCTGCGGGCTTTGGGGCAGAGACCAACGTTGGGGTATTTGAGGGAAACTTTTGCATCGCACGTTATCTTAACGCTGTGAAGTGCAAACGTTTTCCTCAAATTCCCCAACGTTATCTGGTTTTAACGCTGTGCGGTGCGCACGTTAACCAGGGTATTACTGTACTTGCTATTCTGCCTAGCCTTTATTCTCCCTCATCTGGTGATGGCATCAACCCTAACATCTCCCTTCTAGAAAGAATGTCATCAACATTAAGACCTTCCAGTTATGCTAAGAGAGACTGGAATAAATGTGTATTTGTATCTAGGATGCACAACAATGAAGCCCTTTCTGTCCTTGGCATATTCTCCAATTTCAGGACAAGTATCCACCACCTTATCTGCGCACACACCACATAATCTTCAAGGTCCATTCATTCTTCTCACCTGATTTTTTTCAGGGAACTGATCATGTCATCCAGAGCCTTTCTGTAGGCACTGATAATTACAGTTGGGTGCATTTGCTGTTCCAAAAAAGTCTCAGCAACTGACAACATCTCTCCAGCTGAAAACCAAAGAGAGGGCTGCTAGTTGTTAGAGGAATGACATGAAGAAACAACAAACTAGGAAAGGGGCAAAGGTAAAGGTTTTCCCTTGCTCGAAAACCAGTCGTATCCGACTCCAGGGTTCAGTGCTCATCTCTGTTTCAAAGCCGAAGAGCCAGCACTTGTCTGCTTCTGCAGACGTTTCCGCAGTCATGTGGCAGGCATGACTACACACCGGAAAATAGTTTCTTTGCTCTCTTTTGGGGGATTTTCAGAGCAAAGGAATGCCAGAAGAAACTACCTTATTTTGGAAAATTGTTATCCCTGGAGGTATAACACCTCGAGGGCCAAATTGTTTGTGAATGAGGTGCTAAGTGCTCCAGGACTTTTATTGCTCAACCTAATCCAAACCATAAATCGCCTATTATGTTCAAGTGTGTCTGGGCTCCCACCCTGTCTCAACATGGCCCAATTAAGGTTGTAACATTGATTGCCCCCCTCATTTTGTAACAAATACAAAATACAAGAAATATATCCTTTCCTCTAATGAAACCATGTGCCTCTATAATTTACACTATCTCTCATGTTTAGCCATAAAAATTCTTACCAAGAATAATAACAGATGTGGTCCCATCTCCCACCTCTTCATCCTGAGTGCGGCTGATTTCAATCATGGTCTTGGCAGCTGGGTGTTGGACTTGAATCTGGAAGGTATGACAATACAGGTATTGCCTTCCTCCTGCATGTTTTTGTTATAGAATTATGCGCTCCAGTGGAGCTATTTAAAATTTATTATCAAATCAACTTACTTCTCTAAGAATAGCATTGCCATCATTAGTCATAACAATCCCTCCCATGGGGTCCAACAGCATCTGCAAGTGAAGATTTAAGAACGTTTCTGTTTAACATCCACAAAATCCAGCACAATCACAAATATATCCAGATTATCTAATTGTTATGAGTCAATGGAGCCATCATGGCAAAGAGTTCTCTCACCTTCATCATTGCCCTTGGACCTAAACATGTTCTGATAATATCAGCAATGGTCTGAAAAAGAATTACAAGGCAATGTGTTTATGGAGAGAAAAGCTAAGAAAATAAACAAACAAACTTTGTTTTGGCTTTAGAAAACCATGTAAGATATATCCATTAAAATAAGTTGAATAGAACTAATCAAAAGAAAGGAAAAACAGTGTAACTTGTATGAATGCAACAAAAGGTGAAACAAATAGATGAGATAGACTCACTACATGTAAAGCGAGAGATGTCATGCCTTAATTTCTTATAATTGTGACGATCATGGCATACAGCGTACATGAGATTATGTGATGAATATGGGGGTACATGAGATTGGTGGGGTTAGGGTTTTCATAAACTGTCAGCCATAAGCATCAATATTATAACAAAGTAAGGCTTGAACTATCTTGCTTTGCATGTAGCGAGTCTATCTCAAATATTTGTTTCACCTTTTAAGTTGCATTACTGAACTGAATGAACATTTGCACGATATTCTAATTTTCCGAGTTTCACCTGTGTGTGTGTGTATGTTCAGTTAGCAACATCACACATAACAATATCCTTTTTTTACCATCCAAATAATTCACAAGAATAGATCAAATTGTGAAAAATAGAAACAGTTTGGAGACTGAACATCACTGTCTAGGAGGGATTCGAACGCGGGTCTTTCTGCTTCTTACCCAAAGATCTTATCCACTATATTACAGACTAAATATGCAGACTGATTCCCTTTTTTTTGCAGTAAAACCTTGCAGTTTTATGTGTCCCTGATATCCCGAGTTCTTTTGAAACCAGGTATGCAACAGTCCTTTCCATTTCACATCCACATTGCATTTTCCAGTAAAATATACCTTAGCTGCATTAATGTTGCCAGCTTGGACTTTCTTCCCGGACTCCCGCTTTGTATTCTGACCTAAAAATAAACATGAAAAGAACAAATGCGTAATTAGTAGCATAATTTGATATAATGCACTTTTTTAAAAATCCAGCTTCTTTTACTTGAAATTCTTACTTCTCCCATTTTCATCTTTAACTGCAACCAATCTGATGATTGTTATTATATTTCATCTAATAATTTTTTGCTCCTACATCTTCTCTCTTTCCATTGTTATTATGTGCTGTCAAAGTTGGAATGTTTCAAAGCCAGTCAGTGCCTTAGCCACTTGAGCCACTGCAGTCCCACTTTTGATGATGATGATGATAATAAAGGTTTCCCTTGCTCGTAATCCAGTCGTATCTGACTCTAGGGTTCAGTGCTCATCTGTTTCAAAGCCAGTCAGTGCCTTAGCCACTTGAGCCACTGCAGTCCCACTTTTGATGATGATGATGATAACAAAGGTTTCCCTTGCTCGAAAGCCAGCCGTATCTGACTCTAGGGTTCAGTGCTCATCTGTTTCAAAGCCAGCCAGTGCCTTAGCCACTTGAGCCACTGCAGTCCCACTTTTGATGATGATGATGATGATAACAAAGGTTTCCCTTGCTCGAAAGCCAGCCGTATCTGACTCTAGGGTTCAGTGCTCATCTGAACCAGCCAACACTGGTCTGCTTCTTTCTGCAGACGTTTTCCGTGGTCATGTGGCAGGCATGACTAGACACCGGAGCGCACGGGACGCTGTTTACCTTTCCCACCGTAGTGGTCCCTATTTATCTACTTGCAATTTTCTTGCTAATTAAAGAGATTCTTAATGAAGAGAGAGTACGTGAAGAATCAAGAGAGGGGGCTATGAGGACCTTCTCCCCCCGCCCATCATCCTTCCCCCCCATCATCCTTCTCCCCCCCCCCCCCCCGACTCACTGAGTACGAGGACGGGGCGCTGGCCCATCATCTTCCCGGCGAGGTGAGAGGAAAGCCGGCGCTGAAGGAAGAAGGAACCTTCTGGAGGACCGAAAGGAGGAGAGGAAAAGAAAAGGGCGGCGCGCGGACTCGAAAGGCACCCACCCCTGCAGGACAACCTAACCCACTATGAGCGACCAAACAGCCAATCAACGGCCCCCAATGCCGTACACTTAGCCAATAGGGAAGCGTGTGCTGTTGGGTTGGTCCCGCCCACACAGCCCTGTTCGAGCAAGATGCCTTGAGAAGAAGCCAACGGGCCACGCTTTTCTCGGAGGGGGAGGAGGGGGGAAACTGCGCCTGCGCGCGCATGAGCAGAAGAAGCGTTAGTGCCCGAAAGTTGCGCGTGCGCAAAAGGGGCGCGTCATAGAGCACTGGTGGCAGTTGTTGTTGGGCGGGGGGGAATGATGATGAAGACCCTCCTCCTCCTCACGCCTGTGGGTTGTGGTGTGTTGGCCCAGGCCCAACATTATTATTATTATTATTATTATTATTATTATTATTATTATTATTATTATTATTATTATTATTATTATTATTATTATTATTATTATTATTATTATTATCATCATCATCATCATCATCATCATCATCATCATCATCATCATCATCGTTGTTTACAAATTAACCATCAATCATCATCATCAAGTGGCTAAGACGCTGACTGGGAGCCGGAAGGTCAGCAGTTTGATTTCCGAGTACTGCAGGACGAAGTGAGCTCCCATCTCTGCCCCAGCTCCTGCCAACCTAGCAGTTCGAAAGCAAGAAATTGCAAGTAGATAAATAGGGACCACTTCGGTTGGAAAGGTAAACCTGGTGTCTAGTCACAAGCCTGCCACATAACCACAAAAACATCTCCAGAAGCAGACAGCGGCTACTCTTCGGCTTTGAAACAGATGAGCACTGAACCCTAGAGTCGGATACAATTGGCTTTCAAGCAAGGGAAACCTTTATTATTATTATCATTATTATCATTATTATTATCATTATTTACAAATTAACCATTTGATTCACACTCGAGGACTGGAATAAAATTAACTAATTATTAGTATTGTTGTTGTTGTTGCCAGCCTTCCAGTCCCTGGTGATATTCTGTCAGTACTGTTTCTTGCATTCCCTGCCATGGATTGTCCATTTAGTGTTTGGCATATCCTCGTCGTCTCATATCCTCCCTGTCCACCATCTAAATTGTAACTGACCAATATAATAACCTAACACCTAACACCTATAAACATATAGGTAAAGGTAAAGGTTTCCCTTGCTCGGAAGCCAGTCATATCCGACTCTAGGGTTCAGTGCTCATCTCTGTTTCAAAGCCGAAGAGCCAGCGCTGTCTGCTTCTGCAGACGTTTCCGTGGTCATGTGGCTGGCATGACTAGACACCGGAGCGCTGTTTACCTCCCACCAAAGTGGTCCTTATTTATCTACTTGCAATTTCTTGTTTTTGAACTGTTTAGGTTGGCAGGAGCTGGGACAAAGATGGGAGCCCATTCTGCTCTGCAGTATCCGGGTATCGAACTGCTGACCTCCCGCCTTCCAGTCAGCGTCTTAGCCACTTCAGCCACTGCAGATTAACCCCAAAAGGACAAAGATGGAAGAGGGAATGTAACTGATCAGGGATGGCTTCCAGAAAATACTTTTTACCACGAACAGTTGTAGTTTGGGTGGTGGGACATGGGATGAACTGAAAGCCCTCTGCTAAATTTGTTTTGCTATTTTAAGTGGTGATTATCTGCCTGGAAAGGTTTATACAGTGGAACCTCGGTTAACAAACAGCTCGGTTAACATAAAAATTGTGTAACAAATGGAAATTCATAGAAAATACTAGCTCAGTTTAAAGATTTTTTTCCAGAACGGATTATTTGGTTTTCAATGCATTCCTATAGGAAACCACGTTTTGGTTAAAGTATTTTGGTTTTCATTGCATTCCTATGTGAAATTGCATTCAATGCATTCCTATGGGATATTCAATTAAAGTAATTTTTGCTGTAAGAAATGTCCCGGAGAATACATTAATTACGTTAACCGAGGTTACACTGTACGTTGCTGAATTTTCTCTAATCTTTTATTTATTTCTAATCTCATCAATAAAACGCTGGAAGATATGCTTCACCATAAGTAAGAAACATAAATTGCTCCCTCCAGTGGATATCAAAGGGGAATTACTTTCTAGTTTTTATTTGTATGCTTCTGAAATCTCCTACGTGATTAGTTAATCTCATCATTTCCTGTCTTTTTCTAGGAATCAGCTCCAGTCCTGTTCAGATGGAACCAGATTTAAACCCTCAAGATGAGAAACAACATCGGAAAAGTATGTGGATGTCCCGCCTGATTATTCCCCCACAAATGAACTAACATGAGTTGATATTTTTAGTCAGATATGAGCAACTTCTGGCCCTCTATCGCCTCGAAAAAATTAAAAATAAAAATGTCACTAGGATATTCTGTGGCTTCATATGTATCTGAATAACTACCAGAGATCATCTGTCATTACTAATTACAGGTGAAACTTGGAAAATTAGAATATTGTGCAAATGTTCATTCATTTCACTTAAAAGATGAAACAAATATATGAGATAGACTCACTACATGCAAAGCGAGAGATGTCATGCCTTAATTCATTATAATTGTGTACTTCAATAATAGAGGGATGATCTTGTTAGAGGGTTTCCGAAGGTTCGGCCCAAAGACCCCAAGACTCATTCATTGCCTTTATAGTTCTTTATTTCCACTGGCCGCATGGCGGTCAGTGATGATCAGTGGTCAGGATAGGAGAGAGAGGGTCGTTGGGTAGGTGAGGGTCCTTTAATAGGGTTAGGTGAGGTCAGAGGAGGTCAGAGGGGGTAGGGTTACACGAGCGGTGCATTACGGTACATGTAGTTCATGGCAGTATGATATCACCCCTGACAAAACCCCTTCTGAGATCATACGGACAGAACGTGATGTGATTTGGATTTGTTGTTCTCCTACTCACTAAGACGTAGGCCATTTAGCAAATAACTGTGTTGGGCTAATGGGAGTGGTTTGGTCAGGATATCCGCTATCTGCTCTTGAGTTTCACAATGTATCAGGTCTATGAAGCCTCCCCCTATGAGTTCCCTTACTTTTTTGTACTTGATATCGATGTGTCGGGATCGCCTGGCTAAACATTCGGCCCTTGCCATGTCTATGGCTGCTTTGTTGTCCTCATGAATGATAATGGGAAGACTGGGTTTTTCCCAGATGAGAGATAATTTTTAACTTCTATTTTTCAGGTACCCGAAGGAGGTCCTCTCAAGTTCCACGTAGGTATTCTTATCATTACTGTCTTAGTAGTCTATGGTTCTTGCATTCGTGAGCAGTTTGTGGCTTTAAAAACAGCTAACCATGCATAAATTAGCAATGTCACCTTCTTTGGCAGGAGAATAAACATGACCACATGTCTGTTGCTTCATTTAATGTGCTATTTATCTCCTTGCAATTTTGGCATAGGGGACTGCCGGTGGCTCAAGTGGTTAAGACACTCAACTCGCTGACTGGAAGGTCGGAGTTCGATAACTGGGTACTGCCAACCTAGCAGGTCGAAAGCAAGAAATTGCAAGTAGACAAATAGGGACCACTTCGGTGGGAAAGTAAACCCGGTGTCTAGTCATGCCTGCCACATGAGCACAAAACGTCTGCAGAAGCAGACAGCGCCTGCTCTTCGGCTTTGAAACAGAGATGAGTACTGAACCTTAGAGTCAGATACAACTGGCTTTCGAGTAATGGTGACCATTACCTTTATTTATGTGCATAGAAGTAGGGGTGTAGCTGAAAAGTTGCCAACTCTACAGTTGATTCCAGGAAGATATTATTATTATTATTATTATTATTATTATTATTATTATTATTATTATTATTATTATTATTATTATTATTATTATTATTATTATTATTATTATTATTATTATTATTATTATTATTTCAACTTTTATGCCGCCCCACTCGTGAAATGCAACTTTGGGCGGCTTACAACACGTCCATACATCAACACCATAAAATACAATTTACATAATAGGATGCCATTTAAACACTAAAATAGCAAATAACAAATCCTTTCATCTTCCCAGATATAATGGAAATGAAACAACAGACCCATTACATGTTGAATTATATCAGAGAGCAGTCGAGAATATGTATAAATTGTAAAAGAATGGGGGGGGGGGGAATGTTGGTATTATCTCCTGGTTAAGACTAGCCATTGATATGGTGAGTGGGCGGCAATATAAATTTGAACTAATAAATAAATAAATAACAAATGCAGACAATTTTACTTGTGCAAGATTAAATTGCCTAGAGCAGGTACATAGGCCATTGGGTCCTTGAGATGTTCATTGACAGCTTCCATCAGCTTTAACAGGCATAGGAACTGGTGAGGAATGATGGGAATAGTAGATGGGGAAAAAATGTGAACGCCGCGACATGCCATTTTGTTTCTCATTCTTTCAACAGGAGAAGACATTGAAGCCCCCACTTCTTTTAAGCCACTGTACCCTGCCAAACCCTCTCCCAGTTTTCTGGAACTTCCATCTTCTCATTGGAGGCCTAACCCAAGTGTGCCATATTCTCAGGCAGCAAGGATTGGGAAAGGAAAAAGACATTTCTGTAAGTCATTTTTTTATTAAAAAAATCACCTTCATTATGTGCCTGTAATAGTTGACCAGTGTGTTCAGGTGCTGAGAGGTGTGTTTGCCTGGGAGGTGTGTCTGCCTGAGTTGCTGTGTGGCAGGGGTGGCTAACCGACGGCCCATGGGACAAATCCGGCCTGTGGTGCCAATTAATCTGGCCCACAGTGATGATCCCGGCAGCGCCACCAGGAAGCCACAGAAAGCAAGCCAACAATAGGTGAAAATGCGCCACTCTCACTCCAGCCATTGTCGTCACGGGAAGCGGTGAAAATGGGAGAAAACACACCGCCTCTGCCACCACCGGATGCGGTGGGAGGAACCATGCCTCCCACCCGCACATCTGTTTGAAGGGGCGTGGTCTGGCCCACGGCATGAGAAGGTTGGCCATCCCTGCTATATGGTCTCCATGTTGAAGTCTGGAAACTGACAACTGTGGTGTCTTGGGACAGTAATCCATTCTGGAGTTTAGGTCAAACTTTATGGGAGCTATCAAGAATACTGAATCTCACCTCTCAAATCAATTTGTATAGTTCCCTTAGAGTTTAGACTAATGAAAAAAATATTACAGTAATTCTGAATTCATTGCTTTGTCTCTCAGGAGTCTTATCTGGGAAGCATTTTAGGGGCTAAAATGGCTTTGTGTATATGAGCTTGGTTTGCTCTGGTCCGTGTTGGACTACAATTCCCGTCCTGTTCACAGGTGCAGTTTTTAGACAGGATGCTACCAAGGTAAGAAAACTGATCTACCTGTTCCAGTGTTGAATCTGAGATGGTAATAATGAACTCTGGAAGGACTGTCCTTGGGGCAGGTTGTGCAAGTACTTTGATTTTCTGAGCATTTATGGTGAGGCCAAAACGATCACTTGCATTCTTAAAACGGTTGACTGTTAGTTTGGCTGTTGATCAGTGTTTACAGACAGCAGATTCCTAGGAACAATGAGATAATTACAGTTGCATTGCACAGTTTAGGTCACGGAGGACTTGTGGCGAGAGAAAATAAAACCCCTTACTGGCTACTTGTTCGTGTTTAACTAGCAACGATTTTCTTTTTCCTCCTCCAGCACCTGATCATCAGCCACAGGAATGTTTTGGTCTCCTTGAGTGCATACACAACAACATTCAGACCCAAACACAGATTGCACAGGCTCAGCTCTCCGTCCTAGAAGACATGCGAGAGTCCATGAATGCCCTTCTTTCCAGACAGGAGAGAAAAACGACAGAGTTTGTGGAGCAAAGAGAACATTGTGCCCCAAAGGGATCTGCCTCCTCTCCCCAACCCATCAGCTAGCAGGGTATGCGAAGATGCTCCTTTGCCCAGTTCAGAATATGTTTCATCGCAACCAGATACCTTGAGAGAGTAATGTACAGGTTTCCTATGATTCTAGGGGGAGTTTGGCTTTTCTGTACTAGCTGGCAGCGCAAGATGGTGCTTGAAAATAAATGTGTTTCTTGTAAACTGTGATTAATCCCCCTCTCCCTCCAATCGTGTTGTCTGAGATGGAGGGCAAACTGTTCCGAGGAGACTTCATGGTGTACATTTTCAGCCATGAGAGATTGTATTTAATAGAAATGACCTTGACTTATTAGAAATTTCCAGATACGGTAAAGGTAAAGGTTTCCCCTTGCTCGAAAGCCAGCCGTATCCGACTCTAGGGCTCAGTGCTCATCTGTTCCAAAGCCAAAGAGCCAGCGCTGTCTGCTTTCTGCAGACGTTTCCGTGGTCATGTTGTTAGATGACTGAAAAATACACCTTTCTAGAAGTGCCATTCCTTCTATCTCTGTGTCATAGGTCCAAAAAACGTGGTTGTTAAAAAATATTTGGATGTAATTCCATTTTTGTGTATGCATTTGTGTATTAGGACAAGGGAGGTGGCTGCGCGATGGGCCAAATTTCCTCTTTGTTGACATGATTGTTTATTTTTTATTGCATTCATGATATTGTATTTTGATATGGTATTTTTCTCTGTTGCATTATTGCTATTGTTTGACTTATTTACTTATACTTGTTTATCTATTGTATTGCTTATTATTGTGGTTTTGCCGCTTCGAGTCGCCCTTGGGCTGAGGGAAGCGGGGTACAAATAAACCAATGAATGAATGAATGAATGAATAACAGCTTTTTCCACTTTTCCATATAGTTTCTTCTGCAGCGCTAAGCAGGATGAATCGGTGCCGGGGGGCCGGATCCGGCCCCCAGGCCGTACTTTGGGCTCCCCTGGATTAGACCAAATAGCAGACAATATTTATTGTGTGTTTTTTGTGTGATGCATTGGTTTCAGTGGTCTAACAAAAGCATGGCTTCTTCCCCCATAAAAGACCACGCGGGCCAGGCCTCCTCCCCCAGAAGCCTTTGCGGCTGAGGCCTGCCTGCTAATGCTCTGGCCCAAACTCCCCCCGCCCGCCTCTTTGCGCCACTCATGTCTGGCCAATCAGCGCTGAAGGGCTGGACTATCCCACCAATAGAGTGTCGCTGCCCTTTCCCGTCCCTCCCCCTTCGGAGTCGCTTAGGCTGTCGGTCCAATGGTAGTGACGTCACACAACTCTCTTCGCCCCCCCCCCTCCCCGTCCGCCATGAGCCTAGCTAACGGTCTCACCCACTCTTGGCTCAAAGGGCCTTGTGGCAGGAAAGGGGGAGGGACCGCTACGGAGCTCCACCAATCACAGTGCCCTTTACAACTCTACTTTCCAATCCCGCCTTTTTTCCCCCGGCCCAATCCAAGCTCACGCCGTCTAGCTTTCCGGGCTGAGAGACAGGCAAGCCTGACCAATGGGCTTTCTCCCCCACAGGCGCACCCGCCGCTTTGGATGAGAGACACGCGCGTCGGCCAATGGGAGCGCTCGGGCCTGTGTGAGGGGCGGAGGAGAGGCGTGGGTGGAAGTTTCGCGACGGACGACACACAGCGGCCGCCATTAAGCGTCGAGTCGACGGACCGGACCGGACCGGACGTCTCTTCGTCGTCTCTCTCCACCTCCTCGGGTCTGTATGGCGACTGGAGCCAACGCGACGCCGCTGGGGAAGCTCCACCCGCCTCCGCCGCCCGGCAAGGCCGGCTACCCGCTGCCGCCTCCGGGCCTCGTCATGCAAGGCCCGCCGCCGCCTCCTCCTCCGCCGCCTCCGGTGCAGGCCCAGCCCGCCATCCCCAGCCTCATGGCGGCTGCGGCCTTCCCCTTCGCCGCCCTGCCGCCTCCGCCTCCCCCGCCGCCGCCTCCTCCGCCCCCGCCGCCCCCGCAGCAGCCTCAGCCGCAGCAGCAGCCTCAGCCCCCGCCGCCGCCTCCTCCTCCGCCGCCTCAGGCCCAGCAACAACAACAACAGCAACCGCAGGGGAACCAGTATGGCCAGTACCGCTTCCCATCGCCCCCACCGCCGCCTCCCCAGCAGCAGCAACTGCAGCTGGCCACGCTGGGCCATGAGCAGCAGGTGGCCCAGCACCTTCATCATCATCTTCAGCAGCAGCAACAACAGGATGATGGCAGCCAGGCCGGGGCCGGCAACCAAGGCAAGTGGCCTTTTTTATTTTTATAATTGTGATCCTTTAAAGCAGTGTTTCTCGACCTTTGGCTTTTGGACTTCGATTCCCAGCAGCCTCAGTCAGTCCATTGGCTGATCAGTGCTTTGGGAAACTGACTTAGGCTTCTGGGAATTGAAGTCCAAAAGCCAAAGGTTGAGAAATACTGCTTTAAAGGTAAAGGTTTTCCCTTGCTCAAAGTCGTATCGGACTCTACGGCGCAGTGCTCATCTCTGTTTCAAAGCCGAAGAGCCAGCCCTGTCTGCTTTTTCTGCAGACTTCTTCCGTGGTCATGTGGCAGGCATGACTAGACACTGGAACGCTGTTACCTTTCCACCGAAGTGGTCCCTATTTTATCTACTTGCAATTTCTTGTTTTCGAACTGCTAGGTTGGCAGGAGCTGGGACAAAAACGGGAGCTCATTCTGTCCTGCAGTACTCGGGAATCGAACCGCTGACCTTTCCGCCTCCCAGTCAGCGTCTTAGGCACGTGGTCCTTTTTATTTATTTACGTTTATATTTGTGCTTATATGCCGCTTTACTTCTCTGCTGACAAAGCGGTTCACAACACCGTTATATGAATACAAAGTAACAGCAAAACAATAAAAACATCCTAATATATGACACATCGATCATGACTTGGTAGGGGAGCGTGAAAAACTACTTTAGGAAAAATGTGTTTTCATCTCACACACACACACACACACACACACACACACACACACACACACACACACACACACACACACACACACACACACACACACACACACACACACACACACACACACAAAGTTTCATTCTGTTTCCCTTGTGTTATTTTTATAATAATAATATTTTTATTTATATCCCACTTTCCTCAACCCAATGGGCGACCCAAAGTGGCTTACAGATAAGTTTAAAGGTATCCAGCACAGCAAGTCAAATAACAGTGTCAAATCCCAATTTACAGTTACAAAATATCCTGGTACAATATACAAAAACAAATCAAAAGCAGTGTAAAAAAGGTAAAGGTTTTCCCTTGCTCGAAAGCCAGTCGTATCCGACTTTAGGGTGCAGTGCTCATCTCTGTTTCAAAACCGAAGAGCCAGCGCTGTCTGCTGCTGCAGACGTTCCCGTGGTCATGTGGCAGGCATGACTAGACACCGGAGCGCCCGGAATGCTGTTACCTTTTCCACCGAAGTGGTCCCTATTTATCTACTTGCAATGTCTTGCTTTCAAACTGCTAGGTTGGCAGGAGCTGGGGCAGAGACGGGGGCTCATTCCATCCTGCAGTGCTTGGGAATCGAACCGCTGACCTTCCGCCTCTCAGTCAGTGTCTTAAGCACTTGAGCCACTGCAGCATAAGAACAGTTATAAAACAGTAAAGAGACAGTATATATAAATACACTAAAACATTTATACAGCATAATGGGGTTAAATAGTTGGGTCTGATCTGGATCTTAAGAATGTGTCAATCCATCTAAGAGCTTTATGATTTCCATTTGAGGCTTGATACTGCAAAATTTATCCTTTAAAGATTATTTTAAGAGCGACAGTTTCTTGGCTGCTTCTTGCATTAGGGGCTTTCTTGGCTTTGTTGTTGGCCACAGTGCCAACTGAATATTGCTCTTTATTAATTTCTGCTATAAAAGAAACATAATGTGCTTGTAGATTATCCTAACAAAAAGAGGAAGAGGAGCAGATGGAACCAAGATGCCATGGACCAGAAGACGGTCATTCCTGGAATGCCTACTGTCATCCCTCCTGGGCTTACACGTGAACAAGAGAGAGCTTACATAGGTAATGGCTTGCTCTATTTCTCCTTCATGTCTTCATATCTGTACTGAACAAGAAGCTGGTTTGGGCTGTCGTGTGTCCTGGAGGTTGTGTATTGAAAGGTTTGCGATGTCATGGATTTTGTCTTTTGTCCTATAAATATATTGTGGCTGCTCAAGGCGAACTGTGCTGGTCCCAGCCCTCTGTCTTGTTTGCCTGAAGCAAGGTTCTCTGTAGGCACAACAGAAGTTAAAGGTGATGGCAAATTATAATTACTACCATTTACTTAATTGGCCATTGAAACTGATATTTGTTAGCATCACTGACTCCTTGCTAGCGGGAAACACTAAGAGTCCTTTTGCAGGCTTTGTTTGGAAGCAAGTACCTCTCTCACAGTGGAATATTATGAACTAACCTAACCTTCTGACTTGTTCCTTATTTTGCCATGCTAATTTTTAAGCTAAAAATTGAGTCTTCAAGTTGGTGAAGATTGTTGATGCCACTGAAAAGAGGGGAAAGTTTTCTAGTATCTAATTGTTGATATTATCAAATGATTGAGAATGGATGTAACTAAGTTTAGGTAGGGCGGGGGGCTATGCGATCGGCATACAAAATTTTTGAGAAAGGGCTACTGCTGGTTCCTATAAGTACAGTATTGTGAAATTAGTATTGTTAACTGGAAAAATGGGGAATGGCCAATGTTGCTGTACTGTACGTGGGAATGAGTGGTATTTATAGTTGCATTAAGGAATAAAAAGTATGGATGCTCGCCTTGTAAATGTTAATTAGTGCTTGGAGTGAAGTTTTTGTAGGGTATTTTAATGTATTATTAGTTGTGCTTGCCTTCCAGTAACAACATTTGTATCTAAACATGAAGCCATTTGAACCATGTTCATCTCACAGGGTTACAAAAGAAACTTATGCCTCATTTCCTATGCACAATTCACTGAACGTTTTGACACATCTGTAGTGCTGCTTTAAGCTGGTACAATATACTGCTTTAAAGTGTGTGGCTAGATTACTACTTTCAAGGTTACCAAATCATTTATTGTGTAGTGCAGCATGGCAGGCGAGTCAGGTGTGTCACCTAATGTACATTAGAAAAGCTGTTCTCTAAACTCGTGCTGCATTCAGAGAGGGTGCAGTTTTCATTGACCTTGATCTGGGTTCAGTCCTACTCAGCTTCATCATCCTATACTTTCACATTACGAACTGAACCCCTGCAGAAAATAGCTTGGTACTATTTTTAAGGATTTAGTTTGTACGAGATAGAATCAGGTTAGAGTTCTCCGCTTCTGTGAAGCTATACCTGCTCTACTTGCTTAACTAACTGGTTTTATAGCCTACAGCTGATTAAAAAGGGAGCGCAGCACACATTTAGACAACGTGTAGCAAAGGTACATTCACATCTGTAGTAAGTGGGATGTACGAAACACGGCCAAATGCATCTAGAAATAACCGTGAACGGTAACTGTTTTGATTCCAGCATATGATGGAGATGTTTAAAAATGGAGTTACTAAAAGAAAGTCAGTTTAAAGCAAGCACGAAAGTAACCAGTGAAACAAAGACAGCACCTTCTCAAACCTTCAGAAGAATATGTTCACTCTTTTCTCAGCTTCCACAATGTTCATTTGATTTGACCAGCTTTGTTTCTGAGTCGTTCTGAAGGATGTGCTCCCATCTTTTCCGTGAGCAGAGGGTGTCATGTTATTAACTTCAGCCATTCTCTTATCTCTATGAAACATTTGAATTTTAAGCTCTTCGTAACATTTTTCAGAGTTATTCTCAATATTAGCTAAACCAGGGGTTCCCAACCTGTGGCCCGTGGCGCCATTTCAACTTGTACCTGGACCTTTTCTTGCACGGAGAAGATGCTTGTCTTTGCTGTGCTTTCACTACAGTAGAAACATGAATGCTGTATTTGTGAAACAAGAGTGAGATCAGTGTAGGCTTCTGGTAGTTTTACAGTCTCGTCCGGGCCATGACACCATTTCATGTGACCAACCGCCACCAGCGGCCGCGTTTATGACAGCCCTAAATGTGCCTGCAGATGTTAAATGTGCCTGCGGCTGTCGTAAATGCATTTACAACAGCCGCGGACACATTTTATGGCAGCTGTCAAAGGGCACGGTCCGGCCCACGGATTAAAAAGGTTGAGAGCCCCTGGGGTAGGGGTTGCAATCCATTGGGTGAACAGGACTCAAAATACTAACCTCTGGATCTAAAAACAAGTATCAAAAGTATCTTGTTCCTACTGTATTTAGATATCTAATTTCTATGTGCAGTATTGAAAAAGCATTTATTGGATAAAAGGTTTCGTACAATGACATACAATGGTGTTTAGTGTTTTCTGGTCAGTGAAGAGTTAGACATCTGCAGACGTATATTTGTAGGATCAGGAAAAATGATTTCTGCTAAATAAACTGATAAGAACGGAACAGTTTGCGTGATCTCAATGTGGGTCAAATAAAAAATTAGGTTTCTATTGTTTATTCTATATTGTCAGTTAATGCTGTCAAGTCTTATTGCCATTTATAATAAGTCAGGATGGTTGATTATCAGTGGATTTGAAGTCAGACTCACAAAGATTAGATACTTCCCCCCTAATTCCCCAATTAATGCTTTGTTTCCTGATGAATCATTATTTCTGACACGCTAGTAAATAAAGAGGTTTTTTTATTGGATTCTTGATGGATGTATTTCACTGACACGTTGTAAGGGCTTCTGAATTTTATATTGAGGTATCAGTCGTCCCTTGCAAATTCTCCAGTTCTTCATGCTTTGATGATGAGATATGCGATGTGTTTTTTTGTAACATTGTCTTTTTTTCCATCCTTTTTTCTTTCCTAACCTGGTTTCTTCCAGTGCAACTGCAGATAGAAGACCTGACTCGTAAACTGCGCACAGGAGACCTGGGCATCCCCCCTAACCCTGAGGACAGGTTGGGAAAACAGTTTTAACCAGCTGACAGTAACACTTTTTACCTTTTTCAATAAAATTTTGGTGGCATCGTAATGTCAGTTCAATGAAATTCCTTCCTAATGAAGCGTCTTCAGAGGTCTGCTTTGACAGATGGTAGCTGAGATCCTTAACGTTAGGGAATGTATAAAACCAGAAAGGGAATAAGGGTCCATCCTTGATATGGGATTACTGGGCCTTTGTAGCCTGTAACTGTTAACTTGAATTAAGAAAAATTATCTATATATATATATATGGTGGCCAACTAATTTTAACATGTGCTGGTCTTGGGCATGTGTCCGGAGGTCTTTCTCACAGGTGCACACAGAGGAACCCTCAGCACAATCGCTGAGTCTGGGAACTTTTCTGCCGGCTAATTTTGTAATACTTTTCCAAATGGTGGCTCAACATGTTTTTTTTAAAATAAAAAAATAAAACCAAATGGGTACTAACCAATTTCTTTGGTAGCAGCTACTCCACAGCAGTGGCCTATAACTTGGGATTTGGGGCCCAAGCAGTACTGTACCCGCAGGTGTGCAGAATTGAGCACGCGTGGTTTTGTTGGGCTTCAGTGTCATCCAACAAAATAACTTGTGTGTGTGTCTTTTTTTAAGAAAAAAAATAGGCTTGTCAACATTAATTTCTCTATGAGAAAGTATAACGTGGGAGTTGTTGTGTTATAGCATGCTGCACAACTGGTAAACTAGTTCTTGCACTTTACTAGAAGGTAGAGTAATATCCCCCATTCTTTAAAAATTAACCATTCAATGTTAGAATCAGCCTGTAACTGACACTGCCAGTAATATCAGAGCCTTGCAACAAAGTTTTAGGAACTTGTTCTAAGGCCGTGATGGCGAACCTTTACACTCCAGATGTTACTAAACTTCAATTCCCAGAAACCCTGATCAGCAGGAGTGCTGACTTGGGCTTCTGGCAACTGAAGTTCAAGAACACCTGGAGAGCCAAGTTTCGCCATCACGGTTCTAAGGTTTTATATTTTAGTCCCCATGGAACAGTTCATTTTTCACTATTTCTTTTAAACTGTTACGTTTGAGGTTTAGGTTAAACTTGATAGACGAACTCTTCTTTGTAGGGGGAAAAGATCCAAATCTCTCTTGTGCTTGATAAAAATTGGGCAGTTGGTTTCTGTAGGGTAATCTGGAACAAAACGTTTTACACACACACGGGTTTTATGTATACATATTTGGTGACAGCCTTTTTGTGAGTGAGACCAAACTGATTAAAACATCCAATAGTATTAACGTACAGGAGAAATTAAATTGACTTTACTTGCAGAAGGGCAGCTCTTACTGCGTAAGGCATGAAACAATTAGGTGCATTAAATTTGAAATTTCCTTACGGTTTAACTTGGGAACCAATCACTTTATTAATTAATGAGACTCTTTATGTTTTAAAAGAATCTACTAAACTAATAGAAGAGTTAATTTATAATTGGGTAATAAGTGTGGAATGGGAGGGGAGTAAAGGTTCACCTTGTTTCGGGTCTATTAGGACTTCTGAGGTTCTAGGAAATGGAAGTGCAATTTAGATGCGGTCACTCCTTACCAAATCTTTTGTTCCATATTCTTGTATTGACGGTTCACTTCAGCCTTGAGAAGACATTGGGATCAACTGGCTCTAATCAATCCTTTAACCCAGCTAGGAAGAAAGATGGTCTAACTAAAACCCCAGACTTTAGTTTTCTGATTATTTCGAAGATGTGTTTTTATAACATGACCAATCTCTCTTCCCTTCTTGCAGCTAACTCTAAATTTACTTCAATATGTTTGGAAAAACTTAAACTTAGTCCAATTCTAGGAGTGTGGCTTTTTACTGCAAGTGCAACTGTGGTAAAACCAAACTGACTCGTTTTTATTTTAGTTATAACAATTTTTTTTTGTTTATTAGACTCTCTGCTTTCTGGGTGCCTAAATCACATGGAGAAAGCAGGTCTGTCAGTTTACAGGCCCAGACTATGGCATGAGATGGGGTGGGTTCATTCCGCGTTTTACCTACCCAAGTTCTCTTAATGCTCAAATGCGGTAAACAGGTTCAGTCGGCCTTGATGCAAGCCAGCAAAGTGGAGGTAAAGCCAGGACAGAAGCCTTGATCCGTCCACGTGGTGCCAGTGAAATAGATATAAGTTACATTGCTAGAAAAGAATCTGGTAGAAACTTATAACCTGTCTTGTAACCTTTCTGATTTTAGAAAAGTCCAGAGTTTAACATGAATAATTCTTCACTGATTTATTTCTTGCGCCAGGGTTCTTAAATGTTTGACTCTATGGAATAATGAAGTTGGAAAGTTTGTTCTCTGTGTGAATCAACTTTTTCCATCTTCCCTGCCCCTCCCCTCCTTTTTTTAACCGCACATTCATGGCAGAGCTGTTGTCATGGTTGTGCATGATCCATGTACCTGTTTCTAGTCCCTCTTTCAATAAAACACACCAGTTTCTCCCCCTCCCCTTTATTGGTAACAGGCAGTGGTCTGCTACAGCTGCCTTGTCCATGTAACATTAACAGGAATGAGTGAGCTTATCCTTTCCTATAGTCTGGTTTTCTCCTAAATTGCGCTAGAATTGAGCAGAACCTTGTACTTAATAATTGCCCTTAATGGGTCGGCAGCATAAGGTTTCATTAGGAATTGTTCTCCCACAGGTCTCCTTCCCCCGAGCCCATTTACAACAGCGAGGGGAAGCGCTTGAACACCCGCGAATTCCGCACGCGCAAGAAGCTGGAGGAGGAAAGGCACAATCTGATCACGGAGATGGTGGCTCTCAACCCAGACTTCAAGCCACCGGCTGATTACAAGTAAGTTGGGGTAGGATGGCAAGGCAGGGTTTGGGCAAGAATTGTTGTTTGCTTGCTTTGTTTTGTTGCTTTGTGCTTTACTTCATGAATCGAAATGTTAACAATGGTGAACTGTGTTTCAAAAATAACAGAAATGTATAACAGAATAGAAACAAAAGACAATGTTTTAAAGCAGTGGTGCCCAAACATTTTCCATCATGTCCCCTCAGACAGCTGAGCAGGCCGGTCACATTCCTCCCCGGTGGCATGTAAATTCGCCATTCCTTTTTGGGGCATCCCCCCCCCCCCGCCCTCTTCCTTTGGAGGGGAGAGAGCAAGGGTAGCACATTTTTGCACCTTTAAAAAAAAAATCACGGCGGTCTCACCGCATTTCAGGCACTGGCAACGGTGGCAATCCGGCCTACGGTCCATTGTTGGGCACCCTTGTTCTAAAGAATTGCTTAGAGATCAGAATTAAAACCCAACTATGCAAAGTTGCTATAGAGGAGGGGAAAAGGTTTCACCTGTAACTTACAATTGGAGTGTTTGCAATTTACTACATCAGGAAGTGGAGGCAGCCTGAATAAAGGTCCCAGATGGACTACATATGGGACCAGGCTGTCATTCATGTGCACTGGGCTCAGGCCTTTAAAGGCTGAGGAGTACTATCTGTAGACAGACAGGCAGGTTGGTAAGTTCTTTAAGTAAGGATAACATCTGCTGTCTGATTTGCATTGGTTTTACAGCCTTGCCGCTTAATTTTAGCAGGCATGTCAAATGGCCTTCAGAGAAAGTTATGCACATACAACATTGCATAATCACCTCTCATTATTAATTAGAATTTCAGTAGCTGTGGCTGGATTTCCTTTTTCAGAAAAGACATATCAGCAAATCAGTTTTGTAATGGTAATTGTGGAGAGCAGGGGTTCCCAACCTGAGGACTATGGGCCGGATCTAGCCCGCAGCATCATGTGACCACCCCTCCAAGGGCATTCGAGAATCAAAATGGCCACCACCCCCTTTGAAGCTGTTGGGACAAAATTGCAACCCCCATCGTGCAAGCAGGGCAAAATGGCCGTCCAGCCCTCGAAGCTGACAGAGAGCATGTTCTGGCCCCCTGCTTGAAAAGGTTAGGAACCCCGGTGGAGAGAGTCAGACTGCAATAGATTTAACATGCACTGAATATTTTATTATTGTCTAAAGTTGTTTATTCAAGCTCAAAGGTTTTATATAAAGGAAAGAGTAACCAGATCTGCATGTTCAACTGTGTAATCCTTCCCAGGCCTCCAGCAACCCGAGTGAGTGACAAGGTGATGATTCCACAAGACGAATACCCTGAAATTAACTTCGTTGGGCTTCTAATTGGACCCAGGTAACCTAAGCTGTCTTCTTTTGTAGAGGAGGCATGTTGAGCAATCATTACAAGAAAGAGGATGAGTGGCAGTAGTTTGATTCATGGGACGGTTTCAAGAATAGTTCTGAAGTGTAGGCAGGTGGAATTTTTGGAGCTGCACGAACTGTTTCCATGCAGTACAGCATTTTTCTGAGCAAGCAAGCGTTTATCTTACTAGTTAAATACTTTTGTAAATGCAAGCACAGTAAAACCTCGCATAAAGAGTGAGGCCTTGCTTAGAGACTAACTCGCTTAAAGAGCAGAATTTTCTCTGAATGGTCACCTTGCTTAACAACTAAAACCAAACAAAAACTCGCTTAACAACTAAGTCAAGGTTCGCAATCCCCCCCCGCCAGAAGTCACAATTGGTTGCTTACAATGGTGTTTCACTTAAAGAGCAAACTCGCTTAATGAGCGATCCCATGTAAAGCATTATGCTCTTTAAGCGAGGTACCACTGTAGGTATGAGATTGTTTTCCCTAATATTAGTGGTAGAGGACACACAATTTCACAATTAGTTTTGATTTTTACACCTCCTCAGGGGGAATACCTTGAAGAACATTGAGAAAGAATGTAATGCCAAGATCATGATCAGAGGCAAAGGATCGGTGAAAGAAGGGAAGGTGGGACGGAAAGATGGTCAGATGCTGCCTGGAGAGGATGAGCCGCTTCATGCTTTGGTCACTGCCAACACCATGGAGAATGTGAAGAAGGCAGTGGAGCAGGTAAAGTGCAAATTGCTGAGCAACCTTCGTAGATACTATAGAATCGGATTCCAAAACTCAATCTAGCCCAGCAACAAGGCACATGGGGTCCAGGTTTGCAGTTTGTTTGTGCGGAGAGGAAACAGTTTCCAAAGTATACCTGAAACTTGTATAAGCAAACCTAGCCACAAAGCCAGACAGTCCAAGCGTTTGGATGTTACAGTAAAACCTCGAGTCATGTGGAAAAGAAATAATGGCCCACATAAAAGAAATGTTCAATATACATTTCAGTTCCCAACAAAGGAACTGCCAAAGTGTCCAATAACTTTAGGACCGCTGCTGTAATTTCCAATGCAAGCAAAAGTGATGCTCAAAGTGCTGCAACAAAGGCTTTTTTACCTTACGTGGAGCAAGAAATGGTTGGTACTCAAACTAGAACCTGAAAAGGGAGGGGCACTTGACATATTGCAGATATCTTCTGGACACAGAAGATCATGAGAAACTATGAGTAGTTTTGAAAGAAATTTCAATCTTTCAATTTCAATTTATACCCCGCCTTTCTCGGCCAATGGAGGTCCATTGGCATTTAATTGCTCTGATAGACTTTTATTGTGGACAAGAAGCTGCTGCTAGGAGAGAATGGTTTCCTATAGGCAAAGGTGTCAGACAAGGGTGCATTCTCTCCCCCCCCCCCCCCCTTATCACTGTATATGCTGCAATCTATATTCTTCCGTGTCTGGGTCAGACTTTAAACTGCCAAAATGAAGCCACCATTTGGTGATTTTTTTCCTGCATTTCCTTTCACTTGAGAAAGATTAGCTGCCACAGAAAAGTTGCCATTGTCAGGGGTATGCCTGATTGTGGTTCAGAAATACCACAATCTTTGAGGAGACTCTTTCTGTGTAAACTATGCAGGTAGCTCTGTACCCCATAACCATCACATAATCTCATGTACGCTGTATGCCATGATCATCACAATTATAATGAATTAAGGCATGACATCTCTTGCTTTGCATGTAGTGAGTCTATCATATATTTGTTTCACCTTTTAAGTGAAATGAATGAACATATGCACGATATTCTGATTTTCCGGGTATCACCTGAATATGCAGATAAAGAACAATCTACATGCAGAACATATATGGAATACTAGACTAGATTCAGACGGTGAAAGAAGCATCAACATTTTAAGATATGCAGGTGACAGCATCTTACTGGCAGAAAGCAGCAATGAGAATGCCACCTAGAGTAGGAAAAACTCCTAGATGGGTGGAGTGTAAATATAAATAAATAAACATGAAGTTCTCTTCTCTCTTAGATCCGAAACATTCTGAAACAAGGCATTGAAACTCCAGAGGACCAGAATGATTTGCGTAAGATGCAGTTGCGGGAGCTAGCCCGTCTCAATGGGACACTGCGAGAGGATGACAACAGGTGAGTGCTTGGCAGTCTCTTGAGTTGCGCTGTAGCAGGATGTTTGTGTTACTTAAACATACGTGTCATGATGCGGTTGAGAAAAGACGAACCACTGCTGCCTCTGATGGATGTGCATGCGCACCACCACCTCTGATGGGCACACATGCTCAGAAACTCCTCGTGCATGCTCAGAAACCCCTTGTGTATGTGCACCTCCATCTGATGGGTGCACATGCACAGTAACTCCCCCTTTGACCGCTCCAAATTTGGGATGACAGAGGGGGAAAGAGGAGTAAAATATGTGATTTCCCGGCCAGTGCGGGACACTTGACAGGTATGTACTAATATACTGCTTTTGCTTTATTCTCCTTCAGGATTTTGCGTCCGTGGCAAAATACAGAGACTCGTAGCATCACCAACACCACAGTGTGTACCAAATGTGGAGGGGCTGGTCATATAGCATCCGATTGCAAATTTGCCAGGTAAGTGTCCATCCGTGGTGCTCTCCTTTGGCTTTATGCCCATTTGGAATACTCTGCAGTGTCTGACATCCATGTAATGTCCAATAATGCATGATGTTGTGGGTATCTTAAAGTTGCAACCTCCGCTGGTGATGGGGAATTTGCCTCCCTCCCATGATTCTTGGACAGAAATTCTCATCAGCCTTAATTTTCATAATTGAGGGTGAGGGCTCATGGGAATTGTAGTGCAACACCTGTAAGGTCTTGCACAAGATTGCTTGTGCTCATGTTCACATGTCATTAAAGGAGGTTATTGATTAGTACAGGGGTGCCAACCATTTCAGGCCACGAGCCAGTCACATGCTTCCTCCCACTGCGGTAAATGCCCCTGCGGCTGTTGTAAACGTATTTACGACAGCCGTGGGTGCATTTATGGCAAGGTTTTGTGCATGTGCAGGCTGGATGATTTGGCTTTGCAGGCTGTAGTTTGGCCACCCCTGCTTTTGTATACGTCTGAACTGCAATTCCCCCTCCTGGAATCTTCCAGATAGGCAGGACTGCAGCTCCCATCAACACCAGCCCTGACTGCAGTAGCACATGCTAGCGGAGAATGAAGTTGTATGCCAGCCTCTCTAAATTTCCAGGGCAGGAGGAATTCCTTTAATTAGCAGGAGTTGTGCTAAGGCAGGGGTTCTCAGCCCGCAGCACCATTTTATGTGTCCCCCTCACCCCTCCAAAGACATTCAAGAAACAAAATGGCCAACCCTTTGAAGCTGTTGGGACAAAATGGCCGTCCCATCATGCAGGCAGGGCAAAATGGCTATCCGGCCCTCGAAGCTGACTGAAAGTGTGGCCCGGCCCCCGGCTTGAAAAGGTTGGGAACCGCTGCGCTAAGGGCTCTTGGAAGAGCACATTTTGACTGACTTCTTCCTTTCAGACCTGGAGATCCCCAGTCAGCGCAGGACAAGGCACGCATGGACAAGGAATATTTGTCTCTCATGGCTGAGTTGGGAGAGGCGCCTGTGCCATCCTCCCTCGGGTCTTCCTCTGGGCCTTCTAACCCACCCCTGCAGAGCGGCCCACGCCCATCAGGGCCAGGAAACAACCAGCCACCTCCGGTGAGTCACCCCTGCCCGTCTCTCATGGCTGGAAAGTCTTGTTGCCTTTGTTGCATGGAAAGCACTGAGCAGTAGAAACACAATGAGAGCACCATCAAGAGCAAAGAGCAGAGTGGCTTTTGCCCTTTTTTGTGAGGGCAGACACATGGAAGCAGCGCATGAGCACAGCCTGATGAAAGCCCAAAGCCCACATGGGGAGAGCAGGATTTGGGTTGGAAATGAAATAGAGTGGGTCAATGATGTGGAGTGACAGAGGTCATTTTTTTCCAAATTACTCTATAAGCTGACCCATATATAAGCCGAGGTACCTAATTTTCACCTGAGAAACCAGGGAAATAATTGATCCGAGTATAAGCCGAGGGTGGGAAATGCAGCAGCTGCTAGTGAATTTCAATAATCACTTCTACATGAAAACCTGTCGCTGACAGGAAAACAAAATTAAGATCATGGCTGCAGCCACGATCCAGATCAAACCACTTCCTGACCAGGGCAGGAAGTGGTTCTTGACCCGGACAGGAAATGCAGATCTTCCACACAGCCAGGTAAATAGAGCAGATGACTCGAGTATAAGCCGAGTCTGCTTTTTTCCAGCAGTTTTGGTGCTGAAAAGATCGGCTTATACTCTAAAATATACGTTGGTATACATAGTGCAGGGTATACATGGCACCTGGGTTGTTCTGGGGTGTGCAGGTATCTTACACGCTCATGCATCTTTTTCTTCCCTTAGAACCGCCCGCCATGGATGAATTCTGGCCCATCTGAAAACCGGCCTTTCCATAGCATGCATGGCGGTGGCGGCGGCGGCGGCGGCGGCGGTGGTGGCGGCGGCGGTGGTGGTGGTGGAGGAGGAGGAGGGCCTTCAGGGCCTGGTGGCCCACACTTTCCGCACCCAATGTCAAATATGGGTGGGCATGGGGGTCACCCCATGCAGCACAACCCCAATGGCCCTCCGCCTTGGATGCAGCCCCACAATCCACCCATGAACCAGGGGCCACATCCTCATGGCCACCCAGGGCCCCACCACATGGGTGAGTACAACCCAGAATGTTGTAGTGGGGAAGGGGTGGGGCTTTAGCTGGCTTGGGTCTCGGGAAGAGGGCTACCCGGAAGCCCTTCCTTGGTCTTCGATGGGAGATGCTTCTTGTCCTTTGTCAACCCAAGGGAAGGGGCTGTGGTGGCTCAGTGGGTAAGAAGCTGCTGGCAAGTCAGCAGTTCAAGACCCGGGTGCTGCATGATGACAGATTGAGCGCCCGTCTCTGTCCAAGCTCTTGGGGGACATGAAAGGAGCCTCATTTGGGCGTTCCCCTGAGTGGAGTTTCTTCCGCTAAAAATCCTTTCAACCCTGAATAATTCCTGACACGAAATCATCATGAACCAAAGGGTGCACTTCCAACTGTTGCTAAGGCTACGGTCTCTCATTCCCTTAAGATCAGTACCTGGGCAATGCGCCAGTGGGCTCTGGGGTCTATCGCCTCCAAGGAAAAGGTGAGTAACCTTGAGCGGGGCGGGCGGGTGGCGGCGGTGGCAGAATGGGAAAGAGGAGGGTTAACCAGATGTTAATGGCCTGTCTGGTCTTGTTTCCTTACAGGTATGATGCCGCCTCCGATGGGTATGATGCCCCCTCCGCCCCCTCCGCCCGGTGGTCAGCCTCCCCCGCCTCCCTCTGGTCCTCTCCCCCCATGGCAGCAGCAGCAGCAGCAGCCTCCGCCCCCATCGCCCAGCAGCAGTACTCCCTTGCCATGGCAGCAAAGTGAGTAAGAGCACTTCTTTTAATATTTTACACATCCATTGCAAGTTGCTTGGAAAGAGGGGGTGTTTGAGGCTAACGTTGGCACTTGTTCGAGAGTCCTTTATTGCTCTGGTTTGCAGCTTCCTCTCCGTCCTCAGCAGCAGCTCATTATTTAGAACAGGGTAGACGACATGTGGACCACAGGCGACATTGAGGCCCCTGGAGAATATTTGTTTTAACCACTCCAGGCCCGTGATGGCGAACCTTGACACTCCAGGTGTTCTTGGACTTCACTTCCCAGAATCCCAAGCCTCTGAATCCACACACGTGCGCACACTTAACTCTTTTGTGTGGATTCACAGAGACTTGGACTTCTGGGAATCAAAAGTCCAAGAACACTTAGAATGCCGAGGTTCGCCATCACTGCTTAGGCCATCCTAGTCTTCCCTCCCAAATCTCCTTCCTGCTTTTGGCTTCGGAAGGCCCCCTTATATGATTTCCTCCCCGTTTCATGAGGTTATTTGTATGTCGAAGCACATTGCATTACCAGATGCTACTGTAAAATTTTTTTTGCATGTCAAATTTTTCCTATTAAAAATTTGTGTGTCGAACTTTTTTTTAGCTAGGATTTCTATTTGTATGTCGATTTTTACGCTCAAACCATCATGCAGTACCTGGGTCTTGAATTGCTGACCTGCCGCTTTCCAGTCAGCATCCTAACCACTTATTGTACTATCCAATATGATGGTTTCACACTAGAGACAAGCCCTTGGTCCATCTCTCACCTTATTTCGGACATCAGCTCACTGACTATTCCAGACATGCTCTGCCGCTGCTGGAACATGCATGCCACCAGGAGACGTGATTCAGCTGGGGCATAGTGGCAGCTGCGACTGTTATATTCCCATGTAAAAATACATGACCATATAGCATGCCTATAACTTAAAATCTTTATGTGATAGGCAAATTCTGAGTTAAGATTTGGAATCGGCGCACTCGATGCCGTGTGAATCACGGGTAGCAGAATCGTCGTGCAGTGTTATTTGCCTGGCAGGGGAAAGCCATGGGTCATGAGTTGGGAGTTTGTGGGTTTGGCTGTCTTCCATCCCATCAGGCCTTTTCCTTCCTTGGCAGGACTTTGGGATATTTTGGCTCGCCATTGCCTCCGGAGTAGTGACCGTGTCTTGTTTTAAATCCTAGATACGACGACCACCACCACCACGAACGCTGGCACCGGGGCCATCCCTCCATGGCAGCAGCAGCAACAGGGAGCGGGGGCGGCAACTTCTACGGGGGGTCCGCAGATGCAAGGCAGCCCCTCCATGGTGCCTTTGCCTCCCGGAGTTCAGCCTCCGCTGCCCCCCGGGGCCCCCCCTCCTCCCCCACCCCCACCCCCTGGCTCCGCGGGCATGATGTACGCCCCTCCCCCTCCTCCTCCCATGGACCCTACTAACTTTGTTACCATGATGGGGGTGGGAGTGCCAGCCTTGCCACCCTTCGGTATGCCCCCTGCTCCCCCTCCACCCCCGCCACAGAACTGAATGGTTTTTTCCCCTACCTATGCAATTGTTTTGCCCCACCAGTCTGGAGCCAGGAAATGGGTGAGGGGGGCCTGCGGATCCCAGCCAGAAAGATGTTCCCTCTTCCTAACTTTCTAATTAGAAAGATGTACACCTCTTGTAAGAATCCCATTTTGATTGACTGGTTTATTTCAGTTACAGAGTCGTGACCTTACTCATTTCGGGACACTAGTGCTGAAAAAGCCACCCACCCACCCACCCCACACACACAGAACATCTCTATGCATCTCTGCTTTGGTCCTCTTGGGGGGAATCAGTGGGTTTTGTTAATCTAAATCAGGAGTTCCCAAGCTTTTTACACCATGGGTCTAACCATGCCCCCCCCCCCCCCCCCGGACAGCTGAGTGGACTGGTTCACACACCCTGGAAGCACAAGCGGGCGCATTTACGACAGCCACAGGTGTGTTTTACGGCTGACATAAATGTGTCTGCTTCCAAGTGCAGTGGCGGACGCGCAGGCCAGGGCCAAACCCTGCTCTAAACTTTAAAACATGAGAGGCACCTGTTTTGTCACAGCCACTCACGTCTCGGCTACCAGCATGTCTACCAGCACTGTTTTTTAAAAAAAGAAACGATAGGATTTCTGTAAGACGTCTTTGTGGAGTTCATGTACCACCGTCATGTTGGGATTGCTAATTGTCCTCCAGCCCCACCAGCCTTATGGTAGAAGGCAAGAGATAGATTTTACTTTGGCGGCTCTGCAGCATTTGAAAGTATGATGTTCAATCCTCAACGTCCCATGCACCCCATTAAGTAGCTAAAGGTGACATCAACATGGGGAGGGCAACATCATCTTGTTTTGAAGCCAGTTTTGTGTGTTGCTCCTCCTCCTAGAAAATGTGCCCCCTCTCTTTTTAATAAAAACATTCTCAGTGTTTTGAGGTGGCTACCCCTTCAGTAGATCGGTTGTTTTTTTTTGGTTGATAATGATGTGCGGATGTGCATATGCTGCTTCATTCTCCTGTAAGCCTTTTTCTTAATAGCTTTTTGTGTAAGAATAGGAAAATTCAGCCAAGGGGGAGGTTCTAATTAAATGCGGCTTTTAAGATAGATCTTGTGCATTGCTTTCATTTAAATGGTGGAGCTCTTCTTACTGTGATTTTGTTCTCCATTGTGTGTGAAGGGGGCCGGGGGGTCAGGTTTTTAGAACCGTGATGGTGAACTTTGGCACTCCAGCTGTTCTTGGACTTCAGTTCCCAGAAGTCAAAGTCTCTGTGATTCCAAATGCGTTTACAGCGCATGTTCTTGGACTTCAGTTCCCAAAAGTCAAAGTCTCTGTGAATCCAAATGCGTTTGCTGCGCATGTTCTTGGACTTCAATTCCCAGAAGTCAAAGTCTCTGTGAATCCAAATGCGTTTGCTGCGCATGTTCTTGGGCTTCAATTCCCAAAGTCGAAGTCTCTGTGAATCCAAATGCGTTTGCTGCGCATGTTCTTGGACTTCAATTCCCAGAAGTTGAAGTCTGTGAATCCAAATGCGTTTACTGCGCATGTTCTTGGACTTCAATTCCCAGAAGCCGAAGTCTCTGTGAATCCAAATGCGTTTACTGCGCATGTTCTTGGACTTCAATTCCCAGAAGTCCAAGTCTCTGTGAATCCAAATGCGTTTACTGCGTATGTTCTTGGGCTTCAGTTCCCAGAAGCCCAAGTCTCTGTGAATCCACACAAATGGGTTTACTGTGCATGTTCCTGGACTTCAAATCTTAAAAGCATCAAGAGTATTTCAAATTAAAATACTATCAGCAGCAGTAAAATTAAGTAATATCAATTTAAAATAGTCTAGGGTCAACATTGCACAATTCTAATGGTCTCATTAGTCATGACCAGGGACTGCAATGACTCAAGTGGTTAAGACGCTGAACTCGCTGTCTAGAAGGTCGGGAGTTTGATTCCCGAGGTACTGAATGACGGTTTGAGCACCCGTCTCTGCCCCTGCTCCTGCCAAGCTAGCAGTTTGAAAGCAATAAATTACAAGTAGATAAATAGGGACCACTTCGGTGGGAAGGTCAACCGCATTCCATAAAGTCCGGTGTTGAGGTATGCCTGCCACATGTCCACAGAAACGTCTCCAGATACAGACATCTGGGTCTTTGGCTATAAACAGATGAGCACTGAACCCTAGAGTCAGATGCGACTGGCTTTCAAGCAAGGGTTGCTTTTACCTTCCAAAAATGTATGTTCTTGCCATAAAGCTCTTCCGGGATCTGAGAGAAAGAGCATCCTTGGAGATTGCGAATACAGTCTGGCGTCAACCGTGTCGGCTAACCTTTCTAACACCAACACCACCGGATCAGACCAAAGGAGCACTGGCCAGGTTTGGTTTCTGAACAGCTGGCCAGACTACATTTCCCAGGGTGCCTTGCAGCTGACAGGTTATTGCGGCACATGGAGTGGCATGCTGCTGTGCTAAATATGGAGCAAGCTGCCACCTGAGCAAGTGACATGACCTTTCTCAGAAAGCCACTGTATTTATAGGGATGTTGGTGGCCTTGCGCGGGCGGGCAGAGGAGGGTTTTTCTTCTGATCTTGGCACTCATTTACAGTTGGCACAATCCTCTGAGCCTCGCAGGTCAGAGAGGCCAGCGTTTGGCGCATTCTTGCAGCCTAGACGCAAGGGGGTAGTGCATAACATCCGATTTCAGCCTCTCTTTTCCATCAGTAATAATAATTTCATGTCAGAAATTATTCTGGGTCGGAAGGATTTTTTTGCGGAAGAAACTCCGCTCAGGGGACGATGCCCGAATGAGGCTCCTTTCATGTCCCCCAAGAGCTGGGACGGAGACGGGCGCTCAATCCGCCATGCAGTACTCGGGTCTTGAACTGCCAACTTGCCGGCCTTCCAGCTAACAAGGCGAGCTTCTTAACCACTGAGCCTCCGCAGCTCCTGAATCAAGATAATTTATCAGTCACTTGGCCAGGCAAGCATATGTTGATCCCACATCTGAGGCCTGCCATGGCGCTGTGTTAGTCTTCATCTTCGCACTGAGAAACTGAGTCGTAATTATATAGAAATATACTGCATTGAACACATTGCATTTATCCTTACGATACATTTCACTTAAAAAGGTGAAGCAAATATATGAGACAGACTCACTACATGCAAAGCGAGCGATGTCCTGCCTTAATTCGTTATAAATGACGATTGTGGCGCATAGCGTACATGAGATGTGATGATTATGGGGTACATGAGATGGGGTTTTTTTCCCCATAAGGAGTAAACCATAAGCATCAATATTATAACAAAGTCTTGCTTTGCATGCAACGAGTCTAATATATTTGTTTCACCTTTTTAAGTTGCATTTGCTGAACTGAACGAACATTTGCGCGATGTTCTAATTTTCCGAGTCTCACCTGTATTTCCCAGGGCTTGTGTTGCCATTATCTTTTTACTATTAATGTTTTAATTGTTTGTGTATTGTGTTTCTCCTCTGTTTATGCCGCCCTGAGTGGTGTTTACACCAGGAGGGTTGGGTACAAATTAATAATAATAATAATAATAATAATAATAATAATAATAATAATAATAATAATAATAATAATAATAATAATAGTTGGTTTTCTTTTTTTATTAACTGCTTCCAAAGAGATGCAACCAGAAGCATTTATAATACTTATACAACACATAAGTACCTAATACAAATGCAATATATTGCATTACAACATTTTTTGCAGCTTTTGCAATTCTTAATAATTTGCACGCAGTATTTAATTTTAGCAAAGAAGGACAAGACCTGCACAGAGTGGGGTTGAGCTTGAAAGGCCAGTGGGGGCGTGGTCAAGGTTGCCCCGCCCCCTCTCATGAATAATTCATAGGGCAAGGCTTTGAAAGCGACAGCTGGGGCACTGTGGTGCTTGGGGCGCACGGTGGCTGTGCTTGGTGACAGACTGCTGCCTAGGTTCCCCTCCGCGTCCTCCTGCTGCCAGCATGTCTCGCCCTCTCTCGGACTTTGAGAAGCGCAAGCAGATCAGCGTGCGCGGCTTGGCCGGCGTGGAGAATGTCACTGACCTGAAGAAGAACTTCAACCGGCACCTCCACTTCACCCTGGTCAAGGACCGCAACGTGGCCACCCCGCGGGACTACTACTATGCCCTCGCCCACACCGTCCGCGACCACCTGGTCGGGCGCTGGATCCGCACCCAGCAGCACTACTACGAGAAGGACCCCAAGGTGGGCCACCGAGAGGGTGGTGGGCGCGTGGAGGGGACGTGGGGGGTGGGCTGGAGCCTTCCTCTCTCCCAAAAATTTCCTTGGGCACTCCAGGTGTTTCTTGGACTTCAACTCCCAGAACCCCAAGTCGGCACTCCTGGGGACCAGGGCTACTGGGAATTGAAGTCCAAGGAACATCTGGAGTGCCTAAGGTGAGCTGTCATGGTCCTGGTACAGTGATGTCGAACCTTGGGCACGCCAGGTGTTTTTGGACTTCAATTCCCAGAGAAGCCCCAAGTCGGCACTCCTGGGGATTGAAGTGCAAGGAACATCTGGAGTGCCCAAGGTGAGCCGTCACAGCCCTAGTACAGTGATGGCGAACCTTGGGCACTCCGGGTGTTCTTGGACTTCAGTTCCCAGAGAAGCCAGGGACCAGGGCTTCTGGGCTCTAAACCTCAGTTGTCCCGCGTCCCCCTCTGCCCCACATAGTAAAAGTCCTTCAAAGCTGTACAAAAGAGGGGAGCTTCCTATTGATGGAGGGCAATAGTAAAACCCACGGGGAATGTTAACGGATGAAATTGCTCCTCTATGACTGGGCAGTTGCTATTCAGGTGTGGGCAAAATCCTGCCTTTCTCTGGCTGACAGGATCAGACAGGGATTAAAGTCTACTAAGACTGAGAGGGGTGGGGGTAGGGGGTGGCTCTCTCCATAGCAGAGGAGATGATTTCTATTGCAGCAAGTCGCAAGTGAATTTTATGGCACCCGTCCTTTTAGCAGCCTTGCTATATTTCTGCTTGGGACCCTTCGACCTACGGTAAAACCCCGACTTACATATGCCTCGAGTTACATAAAATTCGACGTGCATAAGGGCTTTGTGCTAAAACCATGTCCCAGTGTGCTTCGAGTTACATAAAGATTATTTTTCCTATGGGTTTGCTTCAAGTTACGTAAAACGTAAACCTAGCAGTTCAAAAGCAAGAAAATTGCAAGTAGATAAATAGGGGCCACTTCGGTGAGAAGGTAACAGCTTTTTGTGCGCTCCTTTGTCTAGTCATGACCATAGAAACGTCTGCAGAAGCAGACAGCGCTGGCTCTTTGGCTTAGAAACAGAGATGAGCACTGCACCCTAGAGTCGGATACGACTGGCTTTCGAGCAAGGGAAACCTTTACCTTTTACTGTACGGCCAATCAAAGCAAGCAATGCAATCCTATGCAGAGAAGTAGTTCAATTCAAGGGAAGGCAACTACCTATATAGAATATCTTCTCCTATTTATTGCAATTTTTTTGTTGCTCACTTAGAAAAAAGTATTCTATTCCATGGGATCTCTTTGCCATCCTGCTCCACATTCAAAGGGAGGGACTGGACGCTTAAATCGCCTTCAGTGATGGCGAACCTTTGGCACTTCCAGATGTTCTGGAACTTCAATTCCCAGGAGCCCTGATCAGGAGGAGTGCTCACTTGGCCTTAAAGTCCAAGAGCAGCTGGAGTGCCAAGGTCTGCCATCACTGCTTTCGGTCATAAAGCAGGGGCTCCAAACCTAAGGCCTGGCACACCGTGCCATTTCATATGCCCATCCACCCCCCACCTCTCCATGAGCATTCGAGAAACAAAAGGGCCACCCTTTGAAGCTGTTGGGACAAAATGGCCACTCCCCCATTTTGCAAGCAGGGCAAAATAGCCGCCCGGCCCCCAAAGCTGACTGAGAGAACGTGACCCGGCCCTTGGCTTGAAAAGGTTGGGAACCTCTGTTGTAAAGCCTCCAGATGTCAATTAACCCTCTGCGTAGCTGCAGAGTTCCCCTGTTTTCTGGTGTCTAGTCATTGCCTGCCACATGACCACGGAAACGTCTGCAGAAGCAGACAGCGCCGTCTCTTCAGCTTTGAGACGGAGATGAGCACTGGACCCTAGAGTCGGATACGGCTGGCTTTCGAGCATGAGAAACCTTCACCTTTCCCGAAAAGCCCTATCTGGCTGGCGCCATGGCTCATGTTCCACCGCCAAAGAGCGGTCACCAAGTTCAGCGTCTGAACCACCGAGCCACCACAGTCCCGAACCGCTGATGCAACTGCACATTTGTTAGTCTTCCTCTTTAAAATTAGACTGACCTGACATTTGCGGTGAACTTTTGCCATTTAATTTCGGAATAGGCCTCCTCTGTCAGCAAGAGGGGAGAGGGGAGGATACCAGATACGGCTGTCGGCTGTCCGTGCCGAAGATGAGCCGAGGGAGGATGGTCAATCCGTGAAAGGTCACAGCTCATGCGTTGCTTTCTCAGCTGAAGAAATCTTCCTTGCAGGGTTGCACTGGAGAACATAATGACGGCGAAGAACGACATGTTCCTGCAAGGATATAAATGAAATTCACAAATCAAAGGTTGTTTTTATACAGTGCGCCCATTTAGAGTATCAGCCTTCCATATTGAAGGGCAGGGCCGGCATCAGAAATTTCCAGGCCCGGTACATGCCCCCCCATCTCCCCACATTTTGGCTATGCCACCGTGGTTTTCTGCACATGCGTCATTTGTTTGCGCACACGTAGATCAGTGGTTTCCCGGCGGTGCCATGCCCCCGTGGTTTTCCGCGCATGCATCATTTGTTTGCACATGTGTATATCAATGGTTTCCTGGCGGTGCCACACCCCCGTGGTTTTCTGCGCATGCGTCATTTGTTTGCACATGTGTAGATCATGTCTACTCTCCAGCAAAAAAGGTCCTGAAGATAAAACTATTTCAGATTCTTGAGATTTTATTTATTTATTTTTCGTATTTCTCTCGCCGCCCAACCCGACAACGACTTAAGCCCCAGGCTGCATCGTTCAGTGTGGAAAAGTCTACATCACCGGCCAAATGGGCCGGGCAGGCTTGCTGTGCCCTTTAGCATGGCACTTGAGAACCTGATGCCATCCTGAAAGTCACTTCTGGAGTCCTGCTTGTCAAAAATATCTCTGTAAACATGTTTACCGTGCTAAAACGGTATTGTGTTAACCCAAGTGGAGCCATGGGATATGCGCTGCTGAATAGGCCACCTGTCTCTCTATATACCAGTGGCAGTGCAGCCAGGGCACCACTGCGGTGGCTCATTGGTCATGACGCTGAGCTTGGAGACTGGTAGGTCAGGGTTCGATACCCGAGTGCTGCGTGGCTGATCTTGGGGACATGAAAGGAGCATCATTCGGGCATCCCCTGAACGGCTATAATTATAATGGATACCTAAGGACAACCTCCCGGTTGGAGAGATAGGCAGGATATCTCTCAATAAATGCCATTTCCAGGGAATCCTAAGCAGGTGAAGGCATCTGCTTGGGAATAATACCCTGAAGCACATGGTGAGCCACTGGGTGAGACAGAATGCTGGACTGGATGATGGGTTCCTGTGGCCTGTAATCCAGCAAGGCTGTTCTTATGTTCTTATTAATTATGGATACCTAAGGACAACCTCTGGGTTGGAGAGAGAGGCATGATACCTCTCAATGCCATTTCCAGGCATTCCTAAGCAGGTGAAGGCATCTATCTACCCCTGAAGCAAATGGTGAGCCACTGGGTGAGACAGAAGGCTGGACTGGATGATGGGCTCCTGTGGCCTCTTCCAGCAAGGCTGTGCTTATGTTCTTATGTTTCTTCTTTCTCGCAGCGTATTTACTACCTCTCCTTGGAGTTCTACATGGGGCGGACTCTGCAAAACACCATGGTCAACCTAGGCCTTCAGAACGCCTGCGATGAAGCAACTTACCAGGTGAACTTTGATAAAGGAAGGAAGAATTTGGGTGGAAAAGAGAGGGCAAGGGGGCCATCAGGACAAGGACCAGATTGCCCGGCATTGGTACGAGCACATGGGCTCCCACAAGAGCGCCAGCTTGTAGAGTTTTGGAAAGGCAGTCTTTTGGACTACAGCTTCCAGAATGGAGACGGTTTGGGACCTTCCTACCTGGCAGAACATCTCCCCCTCAGAACAGGGGTTCCCAACCTAAGGCCCATGGGCCGGATCTAACCCATGACACCATTTCATGTGCCCCCCTACCCCTCCAAGGGCATTTGAGAAACAAAATGGCCACCCCTCTTGAAGCTGTTGGCACAAAATGACCATCCGGTCCTTGATGCTGACTGAGAGAATGTGACCCAGCCCCCAGCTTGAAAAGGTTGGGAACCCCTTGCCTTAGAACATCAACCCGCACATCACTCATACCTCCCTGTGGAAACCAGCCTAATTGCACAGTTGTTGGGAGAAGGAGATGCTTCTGAGTTCCTTTGTCTTATTTTCCGGCCAACTTATTCCCAACCACAAATTATCTTTCTCTTCTCTGCTTTTTTGCCCCACAGCTAGGTCTGGATATGGAGGAGTTGCAGGAGATTGAGGAGGATGCCGGGTTGGGCAACGGGGGTCTTGGACGCTTGGCAGGTGAGCTTTACCAGTGGACCAGTTTTACCTGTCAAGAGGGCACAGATTGGGTTTTTGCTCACCTTAGGATACGACTGCTCGAAAGCCATTCATATCCAACTCTGGGGTTCAGTGCTCATCTCAGGGGGGTGGTTGGTGACAGAGGAGCCTGGCGTACTGTGGTCCGTATGTGTGTGTGGGAGGAATGATCGGACTTGACTGTGGGACTGAACAACAAAATGGGTGCAATAGTCTAGCTCATGGGTTCCCAACCTTTCCAAGCCGGGGGCCGGATCACGCTCTCTCAATCAGCTTTGAGGGTCGGATGGCCATTTTACCCTACCTGCACGATAGGGGTGGCCATTTTGTCCCAACAGTTTCAAAGGGTGGCCATTTTGTTTCTCGAGGGTGTGGATGGGGCCACATGAAATGGCACCATGGGCCGGATTCGGCCCACAGGCCTTAGGTTGGGAGCCCCTGGTCTAGATTTCCCCAAACCCTCCTCCCGTACGTTATCCACTCTTTTCTTTTGCCCTCCTGCCCACCCAGTTTTGGTCTTTATCTTCTGCTAATGGATGTTCTCTTGTTCCCTCTCCAACGTGCGCAGCTTGCTTTCTGGACTCCATGGCAACTCTGGGCCTGGCTGCTTATGGCTACGGGATCCGCTACGAATTTGGGATCTTCAACCAGAAGATCTGCGGCGGCTGGCAGGTGGAGGAAGCCGACGACTGGCTGCGTTATGGCAACCCCTGGGAGAAAGGACGCCCTGAGTACATGCTCCCAGTGCACTTTTACGGCCGTGTACAGCATGACAATGATGGGGTGAAATGGGTCGACACACAGGTAAGTCCCGTTGCCGGTCTTCTCCTCCTCCTCCCGTATCCGAATATAGGTGATCCTCATGGCAACCAGCCGTGAAGACTGTCCTGAGAACAGTGGCTTTTCATTTGCCTTCTGCATCGCAGCGTGGCACCCATAGTACCACGGATCCAGTTTCATGGGTCACTTTCTGGTCCCTGAACCTTTTTGGCATGCAAAGTCCTCCTCGCCCCTGCAGGTCTAAACTTCCAGGTGGATCACGGTGATAATGCTAAATGTCCTGCGTCTCTTTGCAGGTCGTCCTTGCGCTCCCCTATGACACCCCTGTCCCTGGGTATCGCAACAACACAGTGAACACCATGAGGCTGTGGTCTGCCCGGGCTCCCAACGAGTTCAATCTGAAGGACTGTAAGTAAGAACATCAAAGACGGATAGGGGCAAACCCATAAACGCCAGAACTGCCAAGGCAATGAAGGCAGGGAATGTTTTCTGAAACCAGAGAAGCATCAGCGTTATCTCTTAATCATGCTCATTTACTTGGCTGTATACCTGGAAAGGCCCTTGGAGGAGCTTAGGTTGGGAACCCCTGCCTTAGAGTGTGAAGTGACTCTGCAAATTTTTTTTAATTAAGAAGTTTTGTTAAAGATCCTAAATGTCAGTATATTAAATTTTAGGTTTGATATATCCTGAAATGTGTTTTCTATGTGTTAGTACAGTTTCCATATCCTCACAAGAATGGTAAAAGTAAAGGTCTCCCTTTTTTGAAAGCTAGTTGTGTCTGACTCTAGGGTTCAATGCTCATCGATGTTCATAGCCAAAGAGCCAGCGCTGTCTGCATCTGCAGATGTTTCCATGGACATGTGTCAGGCATGTCTGGATTGCATGGAACGCTTTTTCCCTTTTCCACCTAAGTGGTCCCCATTTATCCACTTGCAATGTCTTGCTTTCGAACTGGCAGAACCTGGGACAGAGACGGAAGCTCACTCTGTCAATACAGCACTCGGGTCTTGAACTGCTGGCCTGTTGAACCTCCAGTCATCAAGTTCAGCGTCTTAACCACTTGAGCCACCGTAATCCCCACAACACAGCGACTTCTTTGGAAATTAAAACATTTCAGAGCTGGAGGAGGTGTGGGAGAGACGCAATTCCGAAATGCATTACCCTGCCAGGGCTCGTGCTAAGGAATTGGGCTGGGAATGGAGACGACCTTCCTTTTGCATCAACCTCTGGCATCATAGGATGATGTGCCTTCCCTGTCCCTGTAGATCAAGGGTTCTCTGCCTTTTCAAGGCGGAGGCCAGATCATGCGCCATGCTCTCTAAGTCAGCTTTGAAGGCCAGACGGCCATTTTGCCCTGCAATTTGGTCCCAATAGCTTCAAAGGGGATGGCCATCAGAAATTTGTGGGCCCCATACCGAGCAATTCTATTTCTATTTCTCGTCAGTTTACCCTTGCCTTCTGCAGAGAATTCCTGTGCATCTTTCCGATGGGATTAACGCCATCCATCCACTGCTTTCTTGCTCTTTCTTTTCTATCCCAGTTAATGTTGGTGGCTACATCCAGGCGGTGCTGGACAGAAACCTGGCAGAGAACATTTCTCGTGTGCTCTACCCTAATGATAATGTACGTTCCCTCTTTTTTTCCTTTCACCCCTCAATTCTTCCCAGAGAAACACCCAGTTTAAACTTCGATCTCTCTCCTTGGCTGCTCCCTTTCACCTAGACCTGTGATGGCGAACCTTTTAGAGACCAAGTGCCCAAATTCACTAGGCTGCTATTCATGCTGCAGATGGGTGGTTTTGACAATCCGCTTACTCCCAGGTAGGACCCGGTAGTCCTCCAGCCTCCAGGCCATGGGATTATGCCTGGTCCTGCTTCCCTGGCCCAGACGGGACCCAGTAGTTCAGAGCTTTTTCCTATCGGTGTGCCCAGTCACTCCCGACCAAAATCTAGGTAGTGAGCAAAGGGTGCGCGTGAAACTTGTGTAGATTCGGGTAACGTGTGCCAGAGTCTCTTCAGGTATTTTAGAAATATATTGAAAGCATCTCAGGGACACAGTCCAGCAAAAGCAATTCAAAGCAAGGAAATAAAGCTAGCTGCTTCTCTAAGGGACAGCACATCTGACCCACCCTTCCTCTCAAAAGGCTACATTTCGCCAGCCTGTGTGTGTGCATGTGTGCATATGTGCCTGGGTTATGTCTCCCCTACAGGGTCCACCTTTTGGCCCTCCCCCTTAGGGATTCCAACCAATGATCTTAGAGCAAGACATGTCAATCACACATTAGGTGTCGTTTCTTCAACACCACGAGGGGCAACTCATGAGGTTAAAATGCTCACATTCTTTTACTCTGCCATGGACTTGAAATCGCCATTTTGAAAAAGACATAGGGTATACCTAGTTCCGTCACAGGTTGGGCAAACTCTGTGCTCGGGTGTGTGTGTGTGTGTGGGGGGAGGAAGCAGCGGCATTTTCATAGATTCAAATTACAACAAAGGTTTCCATTAAGGGGCATTAGGGAATTGCGGTGCTTTTGCTGCCATGTGCCTCATCGTGGCTTTTGTGTGCTTTCTCTCTTTCCAGTTCTTTGAGGGCAAAGAGCTGCGTCTCAAGCAAGAGTACTTTGTTGTGGCTGCCACTCTCCAGGACATCATCCGCCGCTTCAAATCCTCCAAGTTTGGCAGCCGGGATCCCGTCCGCACTTCGTACGATGCCTTCCCAGATAAGGTATTGGCCACGCATTGAAAGTAAAGGTAAAAAAGTCTCCCTTGTTCAAAAGCCAGTCGTATCCGACTCTAGGTGGCGAAGCGCATGTCCATTGACACCCAAATTGCCAGCGCTGTCTGCATCTGCGGACATTGCCGTGGACATGTGGCAGGCTGACTAGATACCAGAATGCACAGAATGTTGGTACCTTTCCCACCCAAAGCAGTACCTATACTTGCAATGTCTTGCTTTCGAACTGCCAGGTTGGCAGGAGATGGGGACAGAGACGGGAGCTCACTCTGCCATGGAAAAAATTACTCCTTGGCACCCCATCTTTCAGCTAACATGACAGCTGGCTTCAGCAGTGTTTCCCAACCTTTGGTTTTTGAACGCCCATTGCCAGAAGCCTAAGTCAATGCATGCATCGGATAACGCTAAAAATTGGATAACGACCTTGTTATTCGGGGTATTCCTGTCCTTGAATGGGAAACCAGCAAGGGTGGACTAGGAAAATATCCTGCCTGGAACATAGGAGAGCCACAGCTGCCTGCCAGAGCTGGCTACACTGGCCTAGCTCAGTGATGATGAACCTTTTGGAGACCGATTGCCCAAACATAGGACTGGGGCAGACTCTGTGCTGGGGTGGGGGGGAGCATTTCCATTGAGCAGTTGGGCAGAGAGGCCAAGGCAATGACATGCATACCCACAGAGAGGGCTCTTAGTGTTCCCTCTGGCATGCGTGCCATATGTTCGCCACCACTAGTCAAGCTGTTCCATCCATTCCAACACTCTGGCATTGTGCATTTCCTTCAGGTGGCCATCCAGCTCAATGACACCCACCCCTCATTGGCGATCCCAGAACTCATGAGAATTTTGTTGGACATCGAGAAACTTGATTGGGACAAGGTGAGTCTATGGCATTTTACAATTTTTTTTTTAAAGAGGGCATTTATAGAAAGTAGGAATGGGGGCCAGTTTGTTCGAAACCACCACCTGAGCCCTGATTTTATTATCTGAAAACATTCCGAGCATGCCTTTCAAATTGGAGCATGAGGCCTCTGTGGCAGTTCAGAAGGGCACGGACCATGATAGTTCCACTAATTAAAAGAAATGGGGGAAAGAACACAACAAGAATATTTCAAGAAGCCACATGCTTGGCTTGTCATTTAGTGCTAGTTAGGAGAAACCTGGGGAGCATAGTTAAAAATAGAGACATCACCTTGCAAACAAAAATTCGCATAGTCGAATTACCCCAGTGGTAATGTACAGGTTTATTTGTTTATTTTTATGTTTAGAAATAAAATTGTAGATGTGTCCAATATATTTTCAAGAGCAATGTTTATGAGGGCTCAGATATTGCTTTTTTTCTTTTTTGACAACTCCCAGAATCTTCTCTTATGTTGGCCACGGATCCTAGGAGGGGTATTTCCAAGGACCCCTTAGAGTTCAAACCTAGGAGAGCAGCTTCCCGTTGGCGAAGAGCTTCCAGGGCCAGGTGGACCAACCCTTGTGTTTCTGTATCCTAGGCCTGGGATGTCACCGTGCGGACATGCGCCTACACCAACCACACCGTGTTGCCGGAAGCCTTGGAGCGCTGGCCAGTCCATCTCTTAGAGACCCTCCTGCCGCGTCACCTGGAGATCATCTACGAAATCAACCAGCGCTTCCTTGATGTACGTGAAGGTTTTCAGGACCCATCAAGGAGGTCTGGGGGTAGGGGTGGCGGGGATGTTTGGGATGGCAGGAGAAAGGTTTTTGTGCACATTGTTAGCCACTCTTGGGGCTGCAGTGGCTCAAGTGGCTAAGATGCTCACTGGAAGGTGGCAGGCCGGCAGTTCAATACCCGAAGACTGCAGGACGGGATGAGCTCCCATCTTTGTCCCAGTTTCTGCTAACCAACATGACCATGGAAACGTCTGCAGAAGCAGACAAAGTTGGCACTTTGGCTATGAAACAGAGGTGAGCACTGACCCCTAGAGTCAGATACGACTGGCCTTTGAGCAAGGGTGACCTTTACCTTTTAGCCACCCTTAGCTTTAAGAGATAATTGAAGAAAAAGGGGACCCAAGCGTTGTTTCCTCTTCATTGAGTGAGATTTTGTTCTTCATGAAAGAATCAGGTAGGGGTGGGTTGGGGTGGACCCGAAGGATTACTGTGTGAGCAAGATGAGCATTATTAACATGCGGTGGTGTGTGTGTGTTGCCCATACCTGTCAAGTTGCCGGTGTCCAAATACGGGAAGGTTTCTGGGTGCTGGCGTTAGCGCATGCGCATCACTGCCTCTGACATCAGAGGCAGTGGCACGCATGTGTAATAACCCCTATGTGCATGCACAATAACCCCTGCGTGCATGCTCAGAAACCCCTTCGACCAGAAAAGGGGTTACTGCACATGCATGCCTGTCAGAGGCAACGGTGCGCATGTGCAGTAACCCCTTTTCTGGCCATTCAAATACGGGATGACGGTGGGAAGGAGCATGACAAAGCGGTGAATTACGGGAAATCCCAGCCAAAACAGGATATCTGACAGGTATGGTGTTGCCTCTTCATCCTTACAGAAAGTCCATGCCAAATTCCCTGGAGACCTTGACCGTCTGCGCCGCATGTCCATGGTGGAGGAAGGCAGTGTGAAACGGATCAACATGGCCCACCTTTGCATTGTGGGCTCCCATGCTGTCAACGGAGTGGCTCGCATCCACTCTGATATCCTGAAGGCGACTGTGTAGGTACTCAGGCCCACAGCCTCTGCCTCGTTCTCTGCTTTCTTAATGTTCTGATGATGATGATGATAATAATACAGGTAATGAACAGATGCTAATTCGGTGTTCTTTGGAAATGGCAGACACAGGATGAAATTTAAGTTATTGCACCTGTAATGGTCCAGGTCAGTGATGGCGAACCTTTTAGAAACTGAGTGCCCAGGGTGAACTCTGTGCTGGGTAGAGGGAGGAAGAACTCTCATTGGACTGCTGGGCAGAGGGGCGGGGCGAACTCTGTACAGGGGAGATGGCACACGTGCCCACATACAGGGCTCTGAGTGCCCCCTCTAGCACGCATGTCATTGGTTCGCCACCACTGGTCCAGGTTATCAGAAGACCATTTTCTCTCCTCCAAGCCAGCCCAAAAATGTACATTCTTTCGGAGAGGATAAAAGAGTGTTTAAATGGCAGCTGTTGAGTTTTGTTTCCCTTTTCTCATTTCCAGTTCCCTCTTACCATTCTTTCCCCAGGCCTTTTCTGTTCTGCCCATTTAAAAACGACAAACCCTCTCCGTCTTGCTTTCTGCTTCAGATTTAAAGACTTCTATGAGTTTGAACCTCATAAGTTCCAGAACAAAACCAATGGCATCACCCCGCGTCGTTGGCTTGTCTTATGCAACCCAGGACTGGCTGAGATAATTGCTGAGGTGAGACGTCAGGTTGGGAAGGAAGGAAGGAAGGAAGGAGAGACCCTGGGACCACCTTGGCCTTGGGAGGAGAGTTTCCTTTTGCTCAAGCAAAAGCCCCCATGCTGACTTAGGGGACTTGCGGGGGGCGGGGGCAGCTTTCCTCAAGCTTATTTTAGGCAGCCATTTTAGTCTTGCTTACTTCTGTCCACCTCCAGCGCATTGGAGAAGACTACATCTCTGACTTAGAAAAGCTGAAGGAGCTCCTCAACTTTGTAGAAGACGAAGGCTTCATCCGGGATGTGGCAAAAGTCAAGCAGGTGAGGAGAACTTATTTCTTCTTCTTCTTCTTCTTCTTCTTCTTCTGCTTTTGCTTCTTCTTCTTCTTCTTCTTTTTCTGCTTCTTCTTCTTTTTCTGCTTCTTCTTCTTTTTCTGCTTCTTCTTCTGCTTTTGCTTCTTCTTCTTCTTTTTCTGCTTCTTCTTCTTTTTCTGCTTCTTCTGCTTCTGCTTCTTCTTCTGCTTTTGCTTCTTCTTTTTCTGCTTCTTCTTCTGCTTCTTCTTTTTCTGCTTCTTCTTCTTCTTCTGCTTCTGCTTCTTCTTTTTCTGCTTCTTCTGCTTCTGCTTCTTCTTCTTCTTCTTCTTCTGCTTCTGCTTCTTCATTTCATTCATTTAATTTCATTTATTAGATTTATATCCCGCCCTACTCAACAAAAATGTGACTCAGGGCGGCTTACAATAGAGAATACACAAAAGCAAAGATACATTCAGCAAAAACACAATAGGGTACAGTGACATCTCTGAAATACAGACACATTCCAGTAACACAATAACATCCCAGTAATACAATAACATCTCAATAATGAAATAACATCTGTCGCACTCCGGCTCCAGATGAGTAAAGTCCTACCACCTCTACGGCCTTTTAAGTCCTGGCCGCGGGCGGGGACCAGGACGCCGGCGGTGGTGTGGGTCCCGGCGTCCATCGCTGTGAGGCCTCTCTGCCCCGTCCACCAGGAAGATGGAATCCGACTATTGGCGATCTTCAGGGCGATCAGCCCATTCGTGTGGATTCACAGAGACTTGTATAGCTTAGGGGGGCGTCAGAGGACAGATGGGTTTGAGAGCGAGCAAGACGCAGGCTTACCAGCCGTAGTGGGGTTAAGCCATGGGCGCACCTTTATTTGGCAGGCAGGGAGGAGGCAGGTGACCCATCACTGACATCATTTGACTTGGCTTCTGCTTCCCACCCTTCTCCCCTCCCAGGAGAACAAGCTGAAGTTTGCCGCCTACCTGGAGAATGAATACAAAGTGAAGATCAACCCCAATTCCCTGTTTGACATCCAGGTGAAAAGGATCCACGAATACAAGCGCCAGCTACTCAACTGCCTTCACGTCATCACCTTGTATAACCGTAAGTGTCACCTATTGCACACATGCCAGAGGGGGCACTCAGAGCCCTCTGTGTGGGGGTGTGCGCCATCACCCCAGCACAGAATTCGCCATAAAAAGCCAGAGGGATGCAGGGCTAGGCTGCTCCCCTTCCCCTCTCCCCACACCTATGCCCAGCAGCCCAATGGGAGCACTTCCTCCCTCCCCCCAGCACAGTCCGCCTTGCTGCATCGCTGTGGTACATGGTCCTTTCCATGTCAGGAATAGCTGGAATAAGCTGGATTCAGCCAGGGCTCCAGGTGAGGAATTTAAATCCCCCATGGAGAAAGGCTAGCCAAGGTTGTCTGGCTCACAAGTGGCCAAGAGCACCACATGCCCCTGGGACCTGTGTCAGCGCAAGCCAGCTGCACATCCTTTTGGCACCACCAGATGGAGAGACTGGTAAACTATTTGTCAGTACAGTACTTTCTACCTGAAAAACTCTGGGAAGAGTTGCTATTAGCCTCAATTGAGAAGGAGGTTTTGGGTAGTAAGGGACTGCAGTGGCTCAAGTGGCTAAGATGCCAACTGGAAGGCGGCAGGTCAGCAGTTCGATACCCGAATACTGCAGGATGGAGTGAGCTGGGCTCCGGCTCTGTTTCACCCCAAAGTGCATCCCCAGCCACTCCTTTCCAACATAGCTTTCATCTCACTTATCTCCACCCCCCTTGATCTGAAGAACCAGATCACGGCTTAAACAAGGTGTTGACCGTCATGAGCCTGGAGAACAAATCTTAGCAGAGCCTGGTTCCAGACTGTCCTTTTCCTCTCTCTTTCTCTCTCTTTCTCTCCCCTTCTCTTGTCTGTTTTGTGGCGTCTCCTCCCACTCCTTTTGCAGGGATCAAGAGGGAGCCCAACAAGCACTTTGTACCACGGACGGTCATGATTGGAGGCAAAGTGAGAAGTAAAAGCGATCGGGTGGGTGGGTGGGTGTGTGTGTGGGTGAGCCGATGGAAGCTGGCACCTTCGACATCAGTGAATGCGCTCTGGGTTTTACTCCGAACTGTTACATTCGAACAACGCTTCTGTAAAATTCTAACTAAGACCTGGAGCTCACTCAACTGATATCCGAGCCGCTAGCTTCCACTGGTATGTGTGTACGCCGGGCACATCCTTCTTCACACCCACCCTCATTCTAGATCAGGGGGTTCCCAACCTTTTCAAGCTGGGTGACTATTGGCACTACTTTTCCAACAAAGCGTTCATCAAAATTTTAGCCAACATGATGTTTTGGTTAGCAAGCTAACTGGGTATGGCCTGGATGGCACACCTGCCAGGTGGGTACACAGTTGGTTACAGAATCGTACTCGGAGAGTTCTTATTAATGGCTCCTTCTCAAACTGGGAGGGGGTAACAAGTGGAGTACCACAAGGTTTAGTCCTGGGTCCTATGCTCTTCAATGTGTTCATTAATGACTTGGATGAGGGAGTGCAGGGAATATTCATCACATCCGTGGATGTGCATGTGCAGTAACTCGTTTCCTGGCCAAAGGGGTTTCTGCGCATGTGCGCGGAGGCTTCTGCGCACACGTGCCGCTGCTTCTAACGGCCACGCATGCATAGTAACCCATTTCCTGCCCGGTGCCTAGAAACTTACTGTGCATGTGTGTCCGGCTCCCGGATATCCAAAACCGCGACTTGACAGGTAAGCAGAGTCAGAAGCTCTAAACATGACCATTCTCCACCCCACGCCCCTCCAGGCAGCCCCTGGCTACCACGTGGCCAAGATGATCATCAAGCTAATCACCTCCATTGGAGACATTGTGAACAACGATCCAGTCGTTGGCGACCGGCTCAAGATGATCTTCTTGGAGAACTATCGTGTCTCGCTGGCTGAGAAAGGTCAGTAGCGCTCTCGTGGCCTTGCTACGGTGCCTGGCAGAGGATCTTCCCCAATGTTCCCCAACCTCTCGCTCTAAGTGGCCTTTTGTGTCTCTTTCCCACAGTCGTCCCTGCCGCTGACCTCTCCGAGCAGATTTCCACAGCGGGCACAGAGGCCTCTGGGACGGGCAACATGAAGTTCATGCTGAACGGGGCGCTCACCATCGGCACCATGGATGGGGCCAACGTGGAGATGGCAGAGGAGGCGGGCGAGGGGAACCTGTTCATTTTCGGCATGCAGGTGGAGGATGTGGAAGAGCTTGACAGGAAAGGGTGCGTGCCAGATGGGCCCTGTAGTTACTTGCCTCACACATGCTAGGACTCCACAACATTTCCTTTTGGCCACCCGTTCCTGTTCGCCCCTATATTTCCTCTAGGCTTCTTACCTCCTGTTTGTCATAGCCCAAACAAGATGGGTAGAGATTTGTTGCAGTTGAAAACACTGATGGTACCCAACTAAAGCAGGGGTAGCCCTAGACCAGTGATGGCTAACCTTGGCACTCGATGTGTCCTTGAACTTCAATTCCCAGAAGCCCCGATCAGCATGATAACATTAGCAACATGATAAAGCATGAAGAACACTGATGGCAGAAAACTCTGTGCTGGGGGAGAGAGGAAACGCTCCAATTGGGCTGTTGGGCAGAGGGAAGGGGCAGGCTATGCTTGAGCAACTGTGCGCATGCCCACAGAGAGGGCTCAGAGTGCCCCCTCTGGCACGCACGCCATGATTTCACCACCGTTTGCCTGGCAGAAGCTTCCTGTGGTTTCAGAATAGATGGTTAGGGTACCTTCTATGTGCAGCGCAGGGGGCTCTGCCACTGAATTATGCACTGCTCCCTCTTAAGCTCATGGACTCCTCCCACTCCTCCACAGCTACTGTGCTAAGGATTACTATGACCGCATCCCTGAACTGAAGCAAGCCATGGACCAACTGAACAACGGCTTCTTCTCTCCCAAGCAGCCTGATCTCTTCAAGGACATTGTCAACATGCTCATGTACCATGACAGGTGAGAAGGTGGGCATTTTGAAAGGAGCCAGAGCATAGCTGTCAAGTGTCCTGTATTGGCCGGGAACCTCCCGTATTTTACCCTCTTTCCCGGCGGCGGCCGGTACCAGTCAGGCTGCAATGCCCTAATGCTGCCACTGGAGGGCTGCACATGATAAGCATAGTGCTCAAATTTCCCGTATTGGCCGGGAAATTTCCCTTATTTTCAAATCCAAAACTTGACAGCTATGAGCCAGAGGATTGTCCTTGGGACACCATGGCTTTGGAGTCTTAGTTCTTGGGGGACGTCGGGGGATCCTCTGCAAGACTTGAGCCGGATTGATAGTGACAGAACCATTTTGGAGGCCACAAATTCTGTTGGGTCACCGTCAGTCAGATGCGCACAATTCACATCGAACTCATGCCCATCTGCTGTTCCTCTGAATTTGGGGGAAACCTACTGCGAGGAACGTGACACTTCTCTCTTTGAAAGGATGAAAATGGACTCTCTTTCCCACCTCACTCCTCTTCTTCTCTGTAGGTTCAAAGTCTTTGCTGATTATGAGGCGTACATAAAATGCCAAGAGAAGGTCAGCCTGCTTTACAAGGTGAGAGCATATCTGCTATATATAAACCATGCCTGAAAATTCACCCCTATCTCTGAAGAAGTGGACTCGATCCACGAAAGCTCACAGTAAAAATATAGCCATTAGTCTTTAAAGTGCGCCGCCCAACTCACAAAGACTCTGGGCGGCATAACATGATTAACATGGCTATTATTTAAAAAAAAATCTTCCTCTGACTCTCTCTCTCCCCTTCCCCACCAACTCTAGAATACCAAGGAATGGACCAAGAAGGTCATCAGGAACATTGCCACTTCTGGAAAGTTCTCCAGCGACCGCACCATCGCCGAGTACGCCCGTCAAATCTGGGGCGTGGAGCCGACCCGCGAAAAGATCGCTGCCCCCGATGAGCCACGGGAATGAGCATCGACAAAGAGGCAGCGGCAAATCCGTGGGGTTTCCACTATTGTGGAGTGGGAGAGGGTGGATTTTATAATCTCATTTGTAAAGGCAGCACCACATGTGTTTTGTCACAGAAAGCATTGTTGTGAAGAAGGGGCCTCCGGACTGAGGTGGGAGGTGGGGCGGGGGACCACCTCCAAATGAAAAATAACAATAAAGGTTTTAAAACAACTGTAACGTGTGTTTTTAAAAGAGATGGTGAGGTTGTGTTTCCCTTTCACCCTGTTACTGTAAGAGGAGTTTGTTTGGAGTGGACATGCGGCAGGCATGCCTAGACACCGGAGCGCACAGAATGCTGTTTACCTTTCCCACCGAAGTGGTCCCTATCTATCGACTTGCAGTGCCTTGCTTTCGAACTGCTAGGTTGGCAGCAGCTGGGACAGAGACGGGAGCTCACTCGGTCATGCAGTACTCGGGTATCGGACTATAAATTGTTCAGCCTAGCAGCAGACTATTGTTTCCTATGTTCTCTTTCAAGGGGGTTACCAATTGTGCAAACTCTGTATGCCATCCATCTGTGACGGTCCCATGGGATGCAGCCACACGCAGCCTGAGAACCACCCCTTCTTTCTACCGGCTGCCTTTGTTCGCCTACGTACGGCGCTCTGTGATGGCATGGCACCACGTGTGGCACAGCGGCTACCTGGCCGTGTGGCCAATTAAACCGCACCAATCCTGCCAGCTGCAAATCCAATTACAGGCTCTGCTTGGCAAGACCCAGAGCAGAAATCCTTGAGGAGAAAGCGGGGTCGGCCATCCTTCTATAGGAAGAAGCCAGGAAACTGGGGAGCTTGTAGGTAAGGGATTAGAGGGAACTCCCTCTGGTTGCGGCTTCAAAGCGGCTATGAGAAACTCCCTGTGAGTCACTCCAGCAACTCTGCACGCACCATGCCTGCTGATCTCCCACCCCACTTCAATGCCTTGATTGATGTCATTCACTGTTTGCATCTGTGGGTCTGTTTTTAGTGTCAAGTTTGAAGTCTGGAACATTAAAAGGAGCTATGCTGAACAGGGAGTGTGGCTTCCAGCTGGTCCAGAGTTGCCACTGCTGCCATGATGATGGCGAACCTTGGGCACTCCAGATGTTGTTGGGCTTCAATTCCCAGAAGCCCAAGTCAGTACTCTTGCTGATCAGGGCTTCTTGAATTCAAGCACATCTGGAGTGCCCAAGGTTCGACATCGCCTCTGCTACAAGAGGCGGCGCATTCGCTCTCCTTGACAGTAGGGCCCACCCTGAGTGATGTACTCTGTGTTCAGCTCCCCATTTCTGTTCTCACTGTGAAGTTAAAACTGACACACATGCTGATAACACTGCATCACAAAATAAAAATAAAAATGTCTGCTACATGGTTTAATCCATGTGTCCTATACTAAATCAAGCACACTGAATCCAAATCTGACAAGGACGTCAGGGTCTTAAAATTAGCAAATCTCACCCTCTTGGCTCGGTTCTTGCATTGATCACGGCGGGTATATTTGCCATAAGGGCAGCAAAAATTGTCCAGTTTATTAACATAGCTGCACCTACTCATCTTTTGCTCAAAACAGACGCCCTAGCTGTACTATCCAATAAGATGGTTTTGCACCAGAGACAAGCCCTTGATCCACCTTATATACCTATTTCTGATGTCAGCTCACTGATTTGCACAGACATGCCCAGCCGCTGCTGGAACATGCATGCCACCAGGGGACGTGATTCAGCTGAGGTGGCAGCAGGCCTAGTGATAGCTGCAACTGTTATAATGTTCCCATGTAAAAATACACTACCCAATTACGAACCATCTGAACAGCTATAGCACGCCTTAAAATCTGTACGTGATAGGCAAATTCTGAGTTCAGATTTGGAATCAGCAGACTCGCTATCATGTAGATCACATGTGTTACTCCCAGTGGCAAAATCGTTGTTGTGCTGTGTGATCAGGAACAGAGCAGGTGTGGGTATTTTTAAAACATTCCCTGGATGCAAAAGAGCAGCCGTAGTTGGTAACTCTTGTTTTGGGGAGGGTGTGTCCGAAAACATGCTCAGCTTCCTTCCTGGGACTTCAGGGACGGCAGCCATCCAAGGATATGTGAGAAAAAGTTCAACTGGTGAACATAGACCTAGAACCAAGAAGTGACACTTGTGATGTTCACACAGCCATAAGCCTAAGACATTTTACAGACCACATGCAAGACAACCACCCAAAGTCAGCCACGATATTTCGGCATCTAAACATTTATGCCTTACGTGCTGTCATGTTGATTCCACCCGAGGCAACACTAATGCATTTCCGAAGGCATGTGAAATATTTGTTGAGCATTGTTGTGCAACCCCAGCATGCAGCGGATGTTAGTACAATAACCATAGAGACGGAAATACTAGCCTAAGTTGTTTTATATTGTTTGTCCCTAAGTAACCAATTAGGGCTCATCTGACCTATTTGCATGTATTAAGGCTTTGCATGTCCTGGCCTCCTCCGCTCTCTCGTTCATACCTGTCAACCGCGGCTCCGGACAATCCGGGACCTGCGCGCAATGGTTCTGCGCAAGTCGGGTTCTACGCAAGCATAAAAGGGTTCTACGCAAGTGTAAAAGCCTTCTACGCATGCGTAGAAGGCGACTATTTGAGCTTCTCTATTTTGCGGACCACATGGCAGGCTTTAAAAAAAAAAAGACTTAAAAGACCTGAAGACTATAACTTTACTTCTTCTAAAACACTCTTACGAAGACTCCTGAGCACATGTCTATTTCTTTGACTTAATCGTGAGCAAATTATATTTCGTCCTTTCTCTACGCATTTAGTGCAAGCGTATTCATTGGCAGGGTTACACGGGGAGAAACCTCAGGAGAACATGCGTTCAAACTAATATTTGCCTAAAAACCTGCCTGTGCTGCTGCTAAATATAACTTAACAATATTTCAGGTGTGGCTTTCAGACCATTGCCATCCCCCACTTGGTTGGAGATACGAACCCGGGACGTCCTATCAACCACACCACGCTAGCACTGCAACCTTTCCCTATACAGTATCTGGTAGTAAAAACTACCAGCCTGGTTAGGCTTCACAGCCGTTACAAGACAGTATCCCATTGCTAGGCACGAAACATCATTCCATGTCTCTTCCTCTCCAGCAGAAGTCAAAGAATCAGAAAACTACAGTATTGGGAGGGATCTTTGAGGTCCAACCCTAGCCATTGGAAAGCAAGGCATTGCAAGTAGATAAATAGGGACCACTTTGGTGGGAAGGTAAACAACGTTCCGGTGTCTAGTCATGCCTGCCACATGACCATGGAAACGTCCGCAGAAGCAGACAGCCCTGGCTCGTCGGCTTTGAACAGAGCTGAGCACTGAACCCTAGAGTTGGATACGACTGGCTTTCGAGCAAGGGGAAACCTTTACCTTTACCTTACCTTTAAGCTTAGCCTCCCCTCTACCCCATGTCTGATAGAAATGGAGGTTTCCCAGTTGAAAATGGCCTTGTTTGGATTAGCCTCACCTTCTATGGTGCAGAACTATTAAACAAAGGGCTTACTGGTTTCCCTGTCACACAACACTAGAACTAGGGGACACTCCATGAAACTTTTGGGTGCTAGTCCTCAAACAAATAAGAGAAAGTCCTTTTTCACCCAGAGGATCTCACTGGTCTATGGAACTCCCTGCCAGAAGACGTGGTGACAGCTGTCAGTCTTGACAGCTTCGAGACAAGTTCATGGAGGACAAGGGGATCCATGGCTATAACTATGGATAAATGGAGAGATAGGCATGATCTCTCTCAATAAATGCCATTTCCAGGGAATCCTAAGCAGGTGAAGGCATCTGCTTGGGAAGAATACCCTGAAGCACATGGTGAGCCACTGTGTGAGACAGAAGGCTGGACTGGATGGGCTCCTGTGGCATGTTCCAGCAAGGCTGCTCTTATGTTCTTATGTTCTTACTAGGCTTTCTTCTACATCACCTGTCAAAAACGATTCACACTGTAGTGTTAGTTACAGTTACCTGAGTAGGACTGGGAAGACAGGCATTCAGATGGCTAGAAAGCTCACACTTAACTTTTCCTCTCTCTCCGGCAGGGACTGCTGTGGTTAAGATGCTGAACTCGACAACAACTGGAAGGTCGGAGTCCGGATCCCGAGTACTGCATGACGGCGGAGTGAGCTCCCACCTCTGCCCCAGCTCCTGCCAACCTAGCAGTTCGAAAGCAAGCAATCGCAAGTAGATAAATAGGGACCATTTCGGTGGGAAAGGGAAACAGCGCTCCGTGTCGGGAGGCATACCTGCTGCATGCCCACGGAAACATCTGCAGATGCAGACAGCCCTGGCTCTTTGGTTATGAACAGAGTTGAGCACTGAACCCTAGAGTCGGATAATGAGATTCTCGCACGGGAGGAGAGCTTGGGGGGGAAATAGTGTGCCAAGGCATCTCCTCCTCCTTGCTTCAGCGCCAGGCAAGTCTGAGTGATAATTCCCAGAGCAAAGTTCTCACGTCAGCAAGACAGCGCAGGACTGGCGCAAAGGCCAGGTGGGAGGGGGAAGAGAAAAGAAGGCGCAAAAACACCCGGGCATGTCTTGACATTGCAGTGTCTCCTCAGAAGTGTAACCAAGGCAAGGAAACAGGGGCACCAACATTTAGTTGACCAGCACATCCAGTTTGACCTCTGGCTGTGCCTCGTCCCATAAAGCTTCCACAATCAACTTATTTATAATGCCAGAATGTTTGTTCTGCAAACCTCACTCCTCACACTGATTCCCACCAGAGGTTCACCTGGCAAATGGATTTGCATTTTATTACTGGGGGATTCACATGTATGACCAAGAGTGTTTCTCAGATATCCCACACACACATGTATGTATATGCAATAAAGAAAACGGTGCCTCCAAACATGTGCAGAGGGTCATCATGACAGGATCCTGGGTTTCAGTAGGGAAAGGCATTGGGGTGGGATCATGAGCCCCCCCCTCCCCCCAAGCTAGGAGAAAGTGGATGGTTCCTAATTCTCTCTCTTAAGCAGCCTCACCTTATTTCCTTGGCAAGTGGGGGGCGGGGGGGGGGACCGAGTTCCTTCCAGCCCACTCCAATCCTAACCTAGCCGAGCCAGTTGCTATAGCAACCAGAGGATGAAGGAATGCCAAACTAGGCATTGGACCCCTTCTCACATCTGCTTTTTGCACCCCTGGGTGCCGGCTACAAACTGGGTCAGCAGAGCTTTCCAATGTCTCTATCCCCCCCCCTCCTTCACTGCACATATTTTGACACACACACACTGGCATTTCCATCCATCCATCCATCCGTCCATCCGTCCATCTATCTATCTATCTATCTATCTATCTATCTATCTATCTATCTATCTATCTATCTATCTATCTATCTATCTATCTATCTATCCATCCATCCATCTCTGCTCATCTCCTTAATGTAATTTTATCTATCTATCTATCTATCTATCTATCTATCTATCTATCTATCTATCTATCTATCCATCCATCCATCTCTGCTCATCTCCTTAATGTAATTTTATCTATCTATCTATCTATCTATCTATCTATCTATCTATCTATCTATCTATCCATCCACCCACCCACCCACCCACCCACCCATCCATCTCTGCTCATCTCCTTAATGTAATTTTATCTATCTATCTATCTATCTATCCATCCATCCATCCATCTATCTATCTAAAATTTGTATAGCGCGCGCTCTCTCTCTATCAGTGGTTCTTTGGCTATAAATAGAGAAGAGCACTGAACCCTAGGGTCGGATACGACTGGTTTTCAAGCAAGGGCGACCTTTGCCCAACTTCTTTGGCATGCCTTGTCTCCCCGATGGGCGTGGGCGGTGGGTGGCACTCTGCTCGTGCTCAGAGGCACACTCTAGTCGCCTCCAGCACACACACACACACACACACACACACACGCCCCCCCACCGTGTCCTCTCCCCCCCCCCCCCCCCGTTTCTCTCGCTCGCCTCCGCCTCTGCCGGCGAGAAGGTGGTGCTCCTCGTTCCGCCTTGCGCAGTGCGCTCTCGCCGGCAGCGCCGGAGCTCTCTCGGCCTGGTGGGCGGCGGAGAGCTGACCCACGGCCAGTGGGGCGCCCGAGGCGCGGCCTGGGACCGAGCGAGGACCTCCCCTCCCCTCCCTCCCCTCCCTCCCCTCCCCTCCGTGCGATCAGAGCAGACCAGAGGAGGCTTGAGCATCGGCCGTCGAAGCGCACCGAGCGAGAGAGGAGGGACCGCCTGCACACCGGGCTGGCACACGGTGAGTGCCACCGCCCCGCTGGACCGGGCTGGGCGTGTCTGTCTGTCTGTGGTGTGCGTTTGTGTGTCTTGTGTGCTTCCCTTCCTCGAAAGCCAGCCGTATCCGACCCTAGGGTTCAGTGCTCATCTCGGTTTCCAAAGCCGAACAGCCAGCGCTGTCTGATTTCTGCAGACCTGGTCGTGGTCATGTGGCAGGCATGACTAGACACCGGAGCGCGCACGGGACGCCGCTTACCTTCCCCACCGAAGTGGTCCCTATTGATCTACTTGCAATGCCTTGCTTTCCGAACCGCTAGGTCTTGACAGGGCTGCTTATCACCTGGCCTCAGCTAGGGGGCTGCGCTGGCTCAAGAAGCTCGCCTTGTTAGCTGGAAAGGCCGGCAAGTCGGCAGTTGAGACCCCGGGTACTGCAGGACGGAGTGAGCTCCCGTCCCTGTCCTAGCTCCCTGCCGACCAAAGCGAGACATTGCAAGTTGATCAAGAGGGACCCTACTTCGGTGGTGGTGGTGGTGAAAAAGATCTTGAGGACATGAAAGGAGCCTCATTCGGGCGTCCCCTGAGCGCATTGTTACCTGGAAGGCTGGCAAGTCGGCAGTTGAGACCCCGGGTACTGCGGGACTGATTGAGCGCCCGCCTCCGTCCTAGCTCTTGGGGGACATGAAAGGAGCCTCATTCGGGCGTCCCCTGAGCGGAGTTTCTCCAGCAAAAAAACCCTTCCAACCCAGAATAACAACCCAAAAAACCTTCCAACCCAGAAGCGCCCGTCTTTGTCCCCAGTTCCTGCCAACCTAGCAGTTCAAAAGCAAGACATTGCAAGTGGATAAATAGGGACCACTTTGGTGGGAAGGTAACAGCGTTCCATGCGCTCCAGTGTTCATGCCTGCCACATGACCCTGGAAATGTCTGCAGAAGCAGACAGCGGTGGCTCTTCGGCTTTGGAAACAGAGATGTGCACTGAACCCTAGAGTCGGAGTGCCCTCAATGGGGTTCAGAAATCCTGCATCTTAGTAAACTGGTTTCGGTTCTCTGGTGCAAGATGCTCTTTGTGGCAGGAGTTTCTAAAACCTGGGAACTCTGAGATGTGCGGATTGCACATCTGAACGCTAGCAGTGCTTCTCAGCACACAAAGTGAGGTGTGTCCTTGCGGGTGAGATGTGTGTGGGGTGAATCTGGAGCATGCATACAGTGGCAATGTGCAAGAAAAGCCCCTGTGCACTGCAGCATGGAGTGCAGCATGTGAAACGACTGCATCTTGCATGCGCATGGAGCGAATGTTTGTGTGTGTGTGTGTGTGCCTGCACACTTCACATGCACAGGTTGGGCTGTGCGAAGAGGGCGAGCTGGCATTCCCCTTTTCAGCCTGCTGGCTCTGCATTCTTTTGAATGTGTGTGGGCTTTGTCTTTGTGGGTTTTGCCACTCTGTCTGAGTGCGCCGTCACCCTGCAGCGCCTCGGTAGCCCACACTTTGGGTCCTTTCTGCCCACTCTCCCTTTTTGCCTTTTGTGTGAGCACAAGCTGCCTGGGTTGGTACATGTTTGCGCCACACAGTCTGCTGGTTCTGCTCAGGAAGAAGGTGGGTCAGGCGAAGTTATATTTCGAAATGTGTTGCTTGGCGGAAATTTTGCAGCAAGACCTCGGCACATCAGCAGTGGCATGGGGAGAAAGAAGAAATGATGGTGGAGGTGGGGAAAAAATAACAATTGCAGTTTACAGGCAGGACAGGAGCCTCAGTGGCACAGTGGTTAAGAAGCTCATATTGTTAGCTGGAAGGCTGGCAAGTCGAGACCTGGGTACTGCATGGCAGACTGAGTGCCTGTCTCTGTCCCAGCTCTCGGGGACATGAAAGGAGCTTCATTTGGGCATTCCTTGAGTGGAGTTTCTTCTGCAAAAAATCATTTCAACCCAGAATAATTTCTGACGTGAAATTATTATTATTCATATATACAGGCAGGACGAGTTGAAATCTAAAGAGGTGGGAACTGGGAAAAGAGCCATGTTCTCCCGCCACCACTTTTATGGAAATTAGGGAAGATTTTTTTTGTTGTCTAGGTTCAGGGTGCACATTGCGTTTTCAGCCCAAATGGCAAGAGGCAGATGCACACATACACTCACGCACCAGAAGCTTACCTAAAAATAGCTGCACTACCCAAGAAACAAAAAACAAAAACCAAGCAATGTGCCAGCCCAACATTTCTCAGTGCCCAGGCATGTTTTGAAAGATTAATAATATTCTTTTCCCACAGCACAAAGATATTCCTAGCTAGATGCTAGGATTCATCATACTTGGCAGAGACAGCTGAGCTGAGGAGATTGGCATTCAAGTCTCTCATTGAATCGTGATGCTCACTGGGTGAACCTGGGGGAGCTATTCTCCTTTGGACTGATCTCCCTCGCAGGACTGTTGTGTTGGATGAAGGGAGAAATGGTCAAATATTAAAGAAATACATTGATGTCCTAAGGAGTGGGGACCGTGGTGGCTTAGTGGTTAAGACGCTGAACTTCACGACCGGAAGGTCGGCAGCTTGAGACCTGGGTACGGCAAGACGGTTTGAGCACCCGCCGTCTGTCTCAGCTCCTGCCAACCTAGCAGTTCGAAAGCAAGAAATTGCAAGTAGAGAAATAGGTACCACTTCGGTGGGAAGGTAAACAGTGTTCCGTGCGCCTGCCACATGACCACGGAAACGTCTGCAGAAAAAACATTGAGAACTCATGTAGTAGAAGAAGACAGGGCTAGGAAGAAGCTTCCTTTGAGTCTGTCTCTCCTTCCCCCACCCCTGTTTCCTTTGGAGCGGAAGAGGAGAGGATGTTGGCCAGCATCTTCCAAGGGGCAGAAAGGTTGCTGGGCGCGAGTCCAGAAATCCAAAGAGAGATTCCAGCCATGGTTTCCAGGCTTGTCCCCTCGGCTGCTGGAGTTGCAAGCACAAATGAACACATCTGTGACAAGAGGGTTCACAGAAAGGGATGTGTGGCTTGGTTATGCACTCCTTCAAAGCAGTTTCAGGCCCTGGGATGGAGTAAGCCACGGCGCCACTGAAGCACTGAATGCGAGACGGGGCAGGGGAGCAGAGCCCAAGGTGGATGTCGCGTAGACATTCGGAAACAGGCAAAGCACCGATTTATATCTGCCAGACGTATAGAGACAGATGAACTGTCTGGCCGGACATCCCACTACAGTAATGGAGTAGAGCATACAGCCAGCGACTTGATGCCGAGTGTTGGGTGGTGGTAATCCCTACGGTCAGATGAGCTCCACGGTGATGGTCTCCTCAGTGGAGGAAATGCCACTGGAAACCTTCATATTGGGCCCAATGGCAAAATGAGCGGAGGAGGAACTCTGATTCCCGACGGTCATGGAGGCAGAAGAGGCCATGTCAGATGGACTGGCTATGAAGGCACACCTTGATAATATCCTCAAGGCTGCGGCAGTCCTTTGCAGTCCCGGTGTTAAACCCTGCACTTCTCATTTCATACATGCCACAGGAGATGGCTCCGTGATCATAGTGTGTGGGGTCATTGTATGTGGTTCGAGATATGTGGGCAAACGGGTTGCCCAGACACCATTTATTTACCCACTTTCTCCCCCCTCCCCACTGGTTCAAAGAGTATGAGATGTCAGCAGGAAGAAAAATAGATGGAAGCTCTTTGGTAAGTGGGCAGCCGTGACTAGGCTGGCAAAGGTAGCGCGACTCCAGGATGTTGGCCTAGACCAGGAGCATACCTCTCAAGCGCCGCTGTGGAAAATACGGGAACTGCTCTGGCCCCGGGTGCACATGCACAGGAAAAACTCCATTGGGCATGCGCAGAACCCCTTTGCGCATGCACAGATGGGTTCTGCGCGTGCGTGCGTGTGCAGTAACCCCTTTCCCCACCGTTCTAAATACGGCACCGGGAAAGGGGAGGAACGTGCGCCAAATTACGGTTTTCCTGGCCAATCTGGGATGCTTGACAGGTATGACCAGGAGTTCTCAACCATTTGCCACATGGCACTTCCTGGTGTGGTGGAGGTGGTGCCCCAACCATGAAATGGCACTGTGGGCCGCCTCCAGCCCGTGGGCCGCAGGTTGAGAATCCCTGGCCTAGACCTCTGAATGGACTAGCCACACCCCTGGTTTGAGGAATCAGGAATCTGCTGATTCAGATTTCTGGTCTATCTAGCTCCGCACCGTCAGAGCTGATGGGCAGCAGTTTCAGGCTGGATTCCTGCCGAGGCATGAGCAAAACATTCCAGACGAGGTTGTGTGTATTCAGCCTGATGTTTGTCAGGATTATCTCTCTTCCTGGACTGCAAAAATACGTGAACACCCAAATCCCCATGTTGTTATGCGCAAAGACTAGGCAGTTGCTTCTGCTACACTGGATGGTAGCAAGGTAGAAGGGTTTGGGGTTTGTTTGTTTTTTGAGTGGGTGAAAGAGAGCAGACCTCATGGCACAGAAAAAAATCTATCCATGTTTGAGTTTCGTTATCCCATGTTTGAAGCAACTACCACTTTTTATGGTAGAGCAAGCTCCGTCGTACTACTGTACCTCGGTGTGATGCTTGACTGGACACTCTCTTTTAAGCAGCACTGCCTGGATACCAAAGCCAAAGTTAGTACAAGGAACAGCATCATCAGAAAGCTCACAAACTATAAATGGGGAACTCAACCATCCACACTGCGCACATCAGCTTTGGCCCTGAGCATCTCCGCAGCAGAGTATGCTACGCATCCACACACGCAAAAGAAGTTGACGTCGCTGTTAATGAAGCCGTGTGTCTAGTGACGGGATGCCTTAAACCTACACCAGTTGAGAAAACATATCCTTTTGTTGGTATTGCTCCACCAGGAGAGAAGTAGCAGCAGATGCTGAGAGAACTAAGCAAGACCTTCGACACCCTCTGAATGGATCTGAGCATCAAGTCCGCCGGCTCAGATCCAGAAAGAGCTTTATGGCATGAAGAAACATTCTTGAGGGTACACAAGAGCAAAACCAAATTAGAAGATGGAGGGAGGAGCTCACTGGACAAGGATATAGTTGAGAAACTCAACTTCCCCTATGTCGCTTCGAGGACCCTGAATAGGCTGAGGGTTGGAGTCCCTCAATGCAACATGCTCAAATGGGGACTGGTGGTGGACAACAACACACGGTGTGAATGTGGAGAGACGCAGAGTCCGGCCCATTTGCTGGTCTGCCGATTGGTGCCAGAGACATGCACCAATGAGAACTTGCGTTTTGGCAACACCAAAGTGAAGAAAGTGGCTTCATTTTGGCAGCCCAAATTTTGATCAGGACATAAAAGCCCTTTACTAGGGTTGGCTCTGCTCTCAAGAAGAACATAACCTGGCTTGCCACATTTTTAAGAAGTTGAAGTACTGGGCATCCATATCTAGAGAGTGGAGCTTCCGGGAAAGCCGCAAAGTTAATAAGCTAAAATTACCAAACCACACTCCGGACTGGATAAAACATTTTGAACATTTTACACTAAAATGTGCAATGGCAGCAATGCGTAAGAGAGCTGTGGGCCATGTGCTGGCTGACAGGCTGAGGAAATGAGATTGGCCCTGGTTTTAACCACACAGACCTATGATGGACGGACGGACGGACGGACGGCATGAACGAAGCAGCTTTGCAAAAGTTCCCTTAGTGTCAAAATAGACCAGTGGGGTTAATGGTGGTATCAGATGCTGAATGCTCTCCTTGGGTCGTCCGTGGTGGAGGGATGCAGTTTCCAACATGGGCATAAATTGGGTGGCAGAGGAATCTTCTAGGCTGACCTCTTGGGGGTCACAACTAGGGTGGCCAGGTTTCCCTTGTGTTGAAAGGACAACCCTCTCTCTCAAGGGAACTTCAGAAGGAACCCTCTCTTTGAAGGTAACGGAGTAGATTGTAAATCCGGCAACTCGCCGAATGTTGGACAGTGGTAGATAACTTGACTCCCCAAAGGGGTCAGTGGCTATGGATGGATGAACCCCTTTAGGTGGAGCGATGCCCCCCCTCACTGGAGGAAATGCCACTGGAAACCATCATATGAGCAGAGGAGGAACTCTGATTCCCAACGGTTATGGAAGGCAGAAGAGGCCATGCTAGATGGACTGACTGTGAAGGCGCACCTTGTCCATATCCCCAAGGCTGCGGCAGTCCATTGCAGTCCCGGTGCTAAATCCTTCACGTCTCATTTCAAATGTGCCACAGGAGATGGCTCCGTGATCATAGTGTGTGGGTCACTTCCTGGCAAGCTGGGATCCACCTTAAGCAAATTCACGCCAATGGCATTTTCCTTAGCACTCGGGTCTCGAACTGCTGACCTGCCCGCCTTCCAGTTGTCAAGCTCAGCGTCTTAAGCACTGAGCCACCCCAGGCCCCTGGAGAGAATAGGAAGTAGGTAATGCTGCAATTTGAGCAGTTGTGTCATGAAGCCAAGATTCATAGAGTAGAATCGCCGCTGTTGATATTTGCACGCTTCCGGCTTCACTGTTCCTTCTCAGTTTACTTGCACTTCTCACATTGGCTGGGCGCATTTCCTACCAACAGTTGTGAGCTATAGTCACAATATACAGTGGAACCTTGAGCTACGAATTGAATGCGTTCCTCGGGATGTTTCGTATTACAAAAAAAATTCGTAACCTTCACCCTTTACTATTTTTCAGTCAGGCTATGCACCAAGGCATGAAGAGCAACTGGTCTCCCACAAGGAATGCCGGAGATGACCATAATTTGATTATTTCTTTCTTTTGCTTTCTTAGGTTCCATCCCTGGGGAGGACTCCTCTCTACCAACCGTGGAGTCAGACCTGTCGTTGTCCCAAGTGGCAGGAGCAAGCTCCCAAAATGTCCACAACTCTGGACCTGGAAAAGGGGTGCACGGTGGACGAACTGCTACATGGGTGCATTGAAGCTTTTGGTAAGGGTAGGGCGTGTGGTGATTATGGGGTACATGAGATAGGGGTTTTCATAAGCTGTGAGCCATGAGCATCAATATTATAACAAAGTAAGGCTTGAACCTATCTCGCTTTGCGTGTAATGAGTCTATCTCATATATTTGTTTCACCTTTTAAGTTGCACTACTGAACTCAATGAACATTTGCACGATATTCTGATTTTTCTGAATTTCACCTGTAGATGTGCTATTTCTGTCTTGCATGAACAACATTTTTATTCTCTCCCCACATCCCACCCTATTCTATATATTGCAGACCTTCCTACAAGACATTTACTGTGTTTCATGCTCTTTTTTCCAGACAATGAAGGCAAGGTTCGAGATCCCCAGTTGGTGCGGATGTTCCTTATGATGCACTCATGGTATATCCCATCCTCTGAACTAGCTGCCAAGTTGCTGCAGATATATCCTTCTTGCGTCTAAGTGTTGTTTGCTGGAAAGCTGGCAAGCCAGCAGTTCGAGACCCGGGTACTGCATGACAGATTGAGCGACTGTCTCTGTCCCAGCTCTTGGGGGACATGAAAGGAGCATCATTTGGGCATACCCTGAGCAGAGTTTCTTCCGCACAAATCCTTTCAACCCAGAACAATTTCTGGCACAAAATTATTATACATTTCTGGTAGACAAAAGATGTGTCCTTTGAAAAACCATCACCCAAGATGTCAGGAAATTAACGTTATTCCTGCTCTTTATGTTGCTTATGAAATGTACTTTTCAATACACTTTCATCTGTCTCATACACTCAACATTATATTAGGTATAGGTTCCCCTTGCTTGAAAGCCAGTCGTATCCGACTCTAGGGTTCAGTGCTCTTTGGCTCATCAAAGCGGAAGAGCCAGCGCTGTCTGCTTTTGCAGACGTTCCCGTGGTCATGTGGCAGGCATGACTAGACACCGGAGCGCATGGAACGCTGTTACCTTCCCACCGAAGTGGTCCCTATTTATCTCCTTTCAATTTGTTGCTTTCAAGCTGCTAGGTTGGCAGGAGCTGGGACAGAGACAGGAGCTCATTATATTAAATGTCATTTATTTATTCTATTCATATCCTGCACACAATAGTGTTCAAATTGGCTTACAAACTTCTTCTTAAAAAAGGTAAAATTATATTTCGCTAAGAAAAAATAATAAAATCATGTACAACTACATTGTAAAGCCAATCGATAAAACCAGTCAATGATAAAGTTAATCACAATGCAACATGCCTCTGTCCCATGAAAGGAGCCACATTTGGGCGTTTCCTAAGCAGAGTTTATTCTGCAAAAAATCCTTTCAACCCAGAATAATTTCTGACACGAAATTATTATTAATGCAATAGGTCAGGTTAGCCAGCATTATGCCAGTCTGAAAAGATGTGTTTTATAATTAAAATACAAGCAAATTTCAGTGTAGATCAGTATTCTCAACCTTTTTAAGCCAGGTCATGCTCCCTCAGACAGCTTCGGGGGCCGGATGGCCATTTTGTCCTTATTTCACCACAGGTGTGGTGGAGGCAGTGGTGGTAGTGGTGGGCACATGAAATTGTGCCATGTGCCGCATCCATCCCACGGGCCACAGGTTGAGAATCCCTGGCGTAGATGAATACTAGATCCTAGTTTTGCCCTCCTTTGGAGATCCACTGGCGAAAACTCCCTCGTGATACAAACATACACACAGGTATGCACCGTTTCTCTCTTTCCTTTTGTCCTTAACTCTGCTGTGAACTTACCAGGAATCGTGTGGCTCAGAAAACAGTTCTCTGCAGGTTAAAACCTGCCATCTGGTGAGGTAGGTTGGTAAAATAAGTCTCCAGCACATCGGGGGCAAAATGCTCATTAACTTGTGAACCGGCTAGAGAGCGCACTCAACGCGATGGGGTGGGATAGAAGTGGTGCCTTGCTTTGCTTTAGCATTGCTTTTCCTTGCTGGTTCGTTCTTATCCTGCCTTTGTGTTTCTGAAATGTCCTGCGACTAGTTGCCTTCCCTGGGTTGTGGGACCTGACCCTGGCCCTACCATTAGTCATTGTGAGGCAACAGTCTCAGGCGGCACATAATGGGCGCAGTGGGGGTAGCCTCAGGGGGTGAATTTCCTGAGATTTCTGGGTTGCTTCAGAGCTCTCTCATTCAGGTGTCTCCAACTTGTCTCTTGAGCATTTGCACTGCAAGAGCCCCGCCAGGAGAAAGGCGGCTCATAAATGCAGCAAATAGACAAACAACCTCGGAACGGCATTGCTGGACGGGGCCCTTAGAGGTCATTGGGTCCAACCCTCATCAAGGAGACACCGTGGGGAATCAAACCCCCCGACCTCTAGCTCTGCAGTTAGGTACCTATCCAGCAGTAAGGCGAAATATTATACCAACATAAAGATATAAAGCAGGGGTTCCCAACCTTTTCAAGCTGGGGGCAAGGTCACACTCTCTCAGTCATTTTGCCCTGCCTGCATGACGGGGGTGGCCATTTTGTCCCAACAGCTTCACAGGGGTGGCCATTCTGTCTCTCGAATGCTCTTGGAAGGGTGGGGGACACATGAAATGTGGGCCGGATCCGGTGGCAGTAGAAAAGTCACTATGGATTCCCTGACTGATTTTTGTCACTGATCATATCGTTCCCGATCCCGTTAAGATACTGGATCTCGGCGTTCCCAGCAGAGTTTGACCTCAACCCAGAACTGGCCGAACAGATCAAAGAACTGAAGGAACTCTTGGGCCGGGAAGGGGATCAACAGCACAGCAGCCTGATTGACATAGAGAGTGTGTAAGTGAACGGAGGGGAACCGTGGCCTTCGTGGCCACGGATTGTCCTTCTGAGTACCCAAATCCAACAGGTTGCCATCTACACTGCAGAGGGGCGGGACAAACTCTGTGCTGGGGGTTAGGGAGGAAGCGCTCCCATTGGGCTGCTAGGCAGAGGGGTGGGGTCAACTGTGCTGGGGGGAGGGAGGAAGCGCTCCCATTGGGCTGCTAGGCAGAGGGGTGGGGTCAACTCTGTGCTGGGGGGATGGAGGAAGCGCTCCCATTGCTGGGTAGAGGGGCGGGAGGAATGCTCCCATTGGGCTGTTTGGCAGAGGGGTGGGGTGAACTCTGTGCTGGGGCAACGGCGCTCGTGCCCACAGAGAGGGCTCCGAGAGCCCCCTCTGGCATGTGTGCTATAGTTTCCCCGCCACTGGTCTAGAGACTCAATAGCAGGATAAAGTACCTCCCTGTGCATGACCTGAAGAACAGCTGACCTCTTTTGCCCCCTTTCAGCCCGACCTACAAGTGGAAGAGGCAAGTTACACAGCGCCAGCCAGTGGCACAGAAGAAGCGCAAGACTTCCTTGCTCTTTGACCACCTGGAGCCGGGGGAGCTGGCCGAGCACCTCACCCACCTGGAGTACCGGTCTTTCAGCAAGATCTTGGTGAGTGGGCAGGAGGGCGTCTACTGAGTCTAGGGGGGCGGTGGAAGAGAGGTGGCTGTGATTTACTGGGACCTGTGGTACAAAACTTAACTTTCCCAGACTCTGGTGGAAGTTGCATTCCTTCTCTTCTTCCTCCTAAAAGCTAGTTCTTTGAGACCAGACTCCATCGAAAACATTGAGCCCTAGGCTCCGTTAAGGATGTTGAGCCCTGGGCTCATACCTGTCAAGTATCCCGGATTGGCCGGAAAACCCCATAATCTAGCGCTCCTTTCCCCCTTCTTCCCGCCGTCATCCCATAATTTGACCAGCCAGGAAAGGGGTTACTGCGCATGTGCGCAGGGGTTACTGGGTTATTGCACAGTAACCCAGCAACCCCTGCACGCATGCACAGTAAGCCCTTTCCTGGCCTAAGGGGTTACTGCGCATGTGCACAGGGGTTACTGCACATGCGTGCCACTACCTCTGACGGCTGCACATGCGCAGTAACCTCTTTCCTGCCTGGCACCTGGACATTTACTGCACATGAGTGCCCGGCTCCCGGATTTTGAAAACCGTGGCTTGACAGGTATGCCTGCGCTCCATTAAAGACGTTGAGCACCAGGCTCCGTCGAAGTCGTTGAGCCTCAGGCTCCAACCTCTGGGCCTCTCTAACGTCCAGCCATGGTACCGTTGGAGAGGCTGTCGTCCTTTGTATTTTGTACTGTGTTGATGAATATCTTATAATTATTGTTTATATTGTACTGTGTATTGTATTTTGCATTGTTGGAGATATATTGCATTATTTTTGAGTAAGCCGCCCTGAGTCGGGCTCCCCTGAGTGGGCAGCATATAAATGGGAAAAGCAAATGAAATTAAAATTTGACTCATTCTTTCTGAGCAGCACTTTCTCGGCGGGATTTTGGTGGAGGGACGCCAGCTGTGTAATGCACTTTTTTGTATTGGGGTTGGCTCTGTTAAGTTGCAAATGTTTAGTGGGTGCACAATAAACATTCTGACATTGCACATCTGCCAATGAGTTAATTGAAGATGCTGTATGTGAGACCCAGGGCTAGCGGTCAAACGCCCACCCTGCTCTGTCAACTGTCCTGAGCGAGGCAAGCGATTGCTCGGAGGAACAGATGTTGTTAATGTGACTCTGTTTCTAATGATGTACTAACTGTATCATTTGGTTGGAACTTCTGGGATAAGTTTATTACTGTAGTAAGAATTTTGGTTAATGTGATTTTGTTTAAGTTAATGTGATCCCTCCCCTTTCTGTTGCTAGTGTTGACAACTGTTATCTTTCCTTCTCCTGCGTCTCAGTTCCAGGACTACCACAGTTTTGTCATGCACGGTTGCACAGTGGACAACCCCATCCTGGAACGATTCATCACCCTCTTCAACAGCGTCTCCCAGTGGGTTCAACTCATGGTGCTCAGCAAACCTACGGCGCAGCAACGAGCCCAGGTCATCACTCGGTTCGTCATGGTTGCCCAGGTGAGGAGCATTTTGTAGCGGTGGTGACATCCATAGCTCTGTCTGCCTTCAGCAGCCTGTACCCCTCGGTGAAGCCCACACCCCTTTGGTGTGGCTCTTCGGTACTCAAGGACCTGGTTCGGTAGCAATCTATAGTACGACGTGGGCAAAGTAGATAATGAAAAACTGTTTTCCCTATCGCACAACACTAGAACTAGGGGGGCACTCCATGAAACTTTTGGGTACTAGTTCTCAAACAAATAAGAGAAAGTCCTTTTTCACCCAGAGGATCCCTGGTCTATGGACCTCCCTGCCAGAAGACGTGGTGACAGCTGTCAACCTTGACAGCTTCAAGACAAGTTCATGGAGGACAAGGGTATCAATGGCTATAATTATGGATACCTATGGACAACCTCTGGGTTGGAGAGATAGGCAGGATATCTCTTAATAAATGCCATTTCCAGGGAATCCTAAGCAGGTGAAGGCATCTGATTGGGAATAAATACCCTGAAGCACATGGTGAGCCACTGTGTGGGACAGAATGCTGGACTGAATGGGCTCCTGTGGCCTCTTCCAGCAAGGATGTTCTTATGATGTTCACTTTAAAAAATGAATACTAGCCTCATCATGTAACAGGCAGGGCAGTGGAAGAAAACGGCGGGCGCTCAGTTGTCCTCCGAAGAGCGCAAAACCATTTTGAAATGGTCTTTGAAATTTGGGAGCAATGAGAACGGAGGCATGAGAATGCGGCAGAACCTCCAACATGCCTCACCCAGCAGGATTCAAACGTATGAACATGGCAAACACATTGCGGTGAGGACATCTAAAATTTCAGATCCTTTCCTCCCCAAAACCCTCACGGCCGATGAGTTCTTGATGAGTCTCTTTGCAAGTTCCCAAATTGACCCTAAAGTTGATTTTAGACGAAGGAAGGACCAGGCGTGCAAATTACTAATGCTTGACCGGAAGACAAGCGGCTATATAAATAACACCTGCTTAGCTTTTATCTGTCCCTGATGGATGGATGGATGTGACCTTCAGGGTCACCTTTCTTTCCAGGTCTGTTTTCCTTTGAAGGAGGGGCGGGAGGGAGAGGTCACAGGGGCAGTTCACGATAAGTCTGTTTATACAATCACAGATCAAGAGAGACTGGATCTTGCACCCCTTGTGTTGAACCATAAGCACCGCGGTGGCTTAGGGGTTAAGATGCTGAGCATGGAGACTGGAAGGTTGGGTTTCGATACCCAAGTGCTGCACGACAGATCTTGGGGGCATGAAAGGAGCCTCGTTTGGGCATTCCCTGAGCAGAGTTTCTTATGCCAAAAAATAAAAATCCTTTCAACCCAGAATCATTTCTGACACGGGTGCAATTCGAGGTGCTGGTTTTAACCTTTAAAAAGCCCTTTATGGTAGTGGACCAGGATACCTAAGAGGCCGCATCGCCCTAAGGTTTTCGACCCGTCCTACGAGGGCGGACCGTAGGGGTTCCCTAATGGTCCCATCAGCCAAGGAGGCACATAAGAACATAAGAACAGCCTTGTTGCAACAGGCCACAACCCATCAGGTCCAGCATTCTGTCTCACACATTGGCTCACCATGTGCTTCAGGGTATTCCCAAGCACCTGTTTAGGATTCCCTGGAAATGGCATTGAGAGATATCCCACCTATCTCTCCAACCCGGAGGTTGTCCATAGGTATCCATAATTATAGCCATGGATCCCCTTGTCCTCCATGAACTTGTCTAATCCTTTCTTAAAGCTGTCGAGACTGACAGCTGTCACCACTTCTTCTGGCAGGGTGTTCCATAGACCAGTGGTCCATCTCACGGGGACCCGGAGGAGAGCCTTCTCGGTATCTGCCCTAGCCCTATGGAACCACCGAAGCTGTCTGAGGGAGCATGACCCCAGCCCCCATGGCTTAACAAGGTTGAGAACGGCTTCACCTTCTGTCTCCCTAGAACTAGAATCTACTTTGGCAACTCCTGGGACCAACATTCACATTATACGTTGGATAGCTAATGAAGCCACGAAGTCGGACTAGTCTTACTGTGGTCTTCCTCTCTTGTGTTCCTCCCCTTTACCTTCCTCTTCCTCTCCTCCTATGTCCTGCCTGCCTCCTGCCTGCTTTCCGGTGATCTCAGAGGCTGCTCCAGCTCCAGAACTTCAACACGCTGATGGCTGTCGTTGGGGGTCTCAGCCATAGCTCTGTAGCCCGCCTCAAGGAGACCCACAGCTTTGTGAGTCCAGAAACCACCAAGGTGAGCCAAGGAAAGACAAGGGTTCCAATGAGACGGGTGTGGCGATGTTTTTGAAATCCATGTGGGTGAGTCCGCATTGACTACATGCCCAATTCATCTGTCTAGTAACAATCTATAAAACCCTAAAGCAGGGGTGCTCAGACTATGATTCATGGGCCGGATCCAGCCACCGATGTCAATTCACCCAGCCCACGCCACCCACGCCACTCCCAGAAGCGCCCACACATGCACAGAATGCTACCGTAAATGCACCCGTGTGGCTGTCGTAAGTGCGTTTACAACAGCCGCAGGTGCATTTACACCAGCATTCTGTGCATTGCATGGGCATGTTTTACTTCTGCTTCTGGTGGGAGGAACCATGTGACTGGCCCGCAAGACTGGCCCATAGCCCAAAAAGTTTGGGCACCCCTGCCCTAAACAGTTTAGGGCCTTGATACCTGCTGGAGTGTCTTGAAGAAATCATCCATGGGCAACATGGTTTTCACAGTCAGGGGGTCCTTAAGGTGCTTACCTCAACTGCTGTCCCCCCCTCTCATGATTTCTGTGCCAACCACCAGGTCTGGGAGTCGCTGCTGGAGTTGCTGTCTTCGGCAGGGAACTACAGCCGGTACCGGAAGCGTTTTGCCGAGTGTGTGGGGTTCAAGTTCCCCATCCTTGGGGTCCATCTTAAGGACTTGGTGGCCATCCATGTGGCCCTCCCTGACTGGCTTGACCGGGCTCACACCTGCCTCAATGGGAACAAGATGCAGCAGCTCTTCAGCAGCCTCAGCGAACTGGCCATGGTGCAAAGTATCCGACCCCCCTTCGAGGCGAACCTAGACCTTCTCAACTTACTCATGGTACGATGGGTTCCTGTCCAGATACACATTGGGATACCCAGCATACCCTTTAATATCCCCCCCCCCCCACTTTGGTAAGGTTGTTTCTTTGGAGCAGGGATGGCCAACCTATGGCCTGTGGGCCAGACCCGGCCCACGACACCATTTCATGTGGTCCACTGCCACCCTCATCACTACCAGAAGTGGATGTGTTTACGGCAGCCATAAAACGCATCCACGCATGTGTAAACATGCCCGCACCTGCCATAAACACTGCCATAAATACACGCATTTATGACAGCTGCAGATGCGTTTTACAACAGTGTTTACAGTGGGAGGAACCACATGTGGCGCTATGCACTTTTGACACTATGCGATACCATCGTTATCCAGAGTTCTATTTTATTTATAACTGACAGAAGCAAGGCCAATTTGAAACCTCTTTCCCCTTCTCAAATAGGGGTTTCCCAACCTTTTCAAGCCGGGGGCTGGGTCACACTCTCTCAGTCAGCTTTGAGGGCTGGATGGCCATTTTGCCCTGCCTGAATGATGGGGGTGGCCATTTTTGTCCCAACAGCTTCAAAGGGGGTGTCCGTTTTGTCCCCCCCTCTTTCCTTCGATTTCACATATCTTTTTACTAAGTAAAATAGCAGCTGTGCAGGGAAGGGGGCTGGAGAATTTAACACTCTTCCCTCCCTAACTGCTGAGAAATCATTACTTTGCTTCCTAAATCTGCTGCTGGATCAGGAGTAAAACCTAAACCTTGATTTTGTCTTCAGATAATGTAAACCGGAATGTCAGAATCTCCGAAACTACCAAGCACAGAGAGGGGTGCGTGACGGGAACCGGGTAGCATTTGCAGCCCCTGTGGAAGAAAATGCACACTTGTCCTCCTTGATCCCTGAACAAAAACTGAACATTTTGGCAGCATTTATAGCAACAACAATCACACTTACAGTGGTACCTCGGATAAAGTCCGATTCGGATAAAGTCCGATTCGGATAAAGTCGCGGTTTTCATGCACACGTGATGCATTGCATAAAGTCCAAAACCGCTTAAAAATGGACGTTATCGGAGGTATTTGGTATAGGAACCTCGGATAAAGCCCATTTTTGGTCGTTATCTGATGCATCGCCCATTTGATCTGGATAAAGTCCAAAATCGGATAAAGTCCAAACTTGTGGAACGGAGTTTGGACTTTATCCGAGGTTCTACTGCATATTGATTCCCTCCCGGTCCAACTTGCCTTGACAAAGAGCCCCTGATGTTGTTGCTTATGTTCCCAAAAATTGACTTTGTGGTGTTTGTGGCAGGTTTCCCTTGACCAATACCAGACGGAAGAGGAGATCTATCAGCTGTCTCTTCAGCGGGAGTCCCGGAACAAATCCACGGTAAAGCTTATGAACTTTGTGTGTCCCCCAACCATTAACTCTGCCCATACCTGTCAAACGCGGCTCCAGAAAATACGGGAAATCACTGTGCATGTGCAGTCGCGCATGCTCAGGAACCCGTTTGTGCATGCGCAGAACCCGTTTGTGCATGCACAGAACCCCTTTGCGATGGACGCGCATGCGCAGTAACCCCTTTCCATGCCGTTCAAAATACGGGACGGCAGTGGGAAAGGGGAGGAACGAGCGCTAAAATACGGGAAATCCCGGCTAATACGGGATACTTGACAGGTATGACTCTGCCATCATGGATCAATCCTGCATTGTTGCTTTACTCTGGTCTGCTGGGCCCCTTGCTTAAATAAATAACTTTTGGGTGGTTTAGTGTGGCTAGGTATGCTATAGCTGTTCAAACAGGCGGTAATTGGGTAATGTATTTGGGTAATTGGGAAATGTATTGCCTATCATGTACAGATTTTAAGGTGTGCTATATTCCCTGAGAGCTGCACAATAGGGGACATGACAAGAGCCTCATTCAGGTGTCCCCTGCAAAAACCCTTTCAACCCAGACACGAAAACACACATGCTGTTCAAATGGTCAGTAATTGGGTAATGTATTTTTACATGGGAACATTATAACAGTTGCAGCTACCCACAAGGCCTCAGCTGAATCACATCCCTCTGGTGGCATGCATGTTCCAGCAGCCGCCGCGCATGTCTGAGCAAGTCAGTGAGCTGACATCAGAAATAGGTATATAAGGCAAGACGGATCAAGGGCTTGTCTCTAGTGCGAAACCATCTTATTGAATAGTACAACTAGGCCATAGTGAGTCTGTTTTGAGCTAAAGATGTGTAGGCACAGCTGTGTTAATAAACCGGACAAGTCCCCCTACGTTTGTGGCAAGAATTCAAGAACCTAACCAAGAGGGTGAGATTTGCTAACTTAAGATCCTGACGTCCTAGGCAAAATCAGACGTCACTGAGTCTGATCTTGCACATCTGAGCATGATGGTTGTCTTTGGTTAGGATGAAGGATGACACTTTTGTCAAATACTTGTTGGGGTACCGATGCAATTGGCTTCTGTACGTGGAATTTTGTATGCGTTGGCTAGCTTGTCCTCAGGCATCAAAACGTCTGAGTCCCTGCTAGCTATGGGGCCCCAGTTCTGTAGAGAGGGGATAATCCTGCTGTCATCGATCCCAATTTATGGCAACTAGGATTTCTTATATCCAGAATCCTCAGAAGTGGCTTTCCATTCCCTTCTTTTGGGTGGCAATTTAGGACTGGACCAAAACATACAGGATGGCCTGTAAGTCCCTACCCTTGGCACTCCAGGTGTTCTTGGACTTCAGTTCCCAGAAACCCACGCTCTGTGAATCCACACAAAAGGGTTTACCGTGCGTCCGTGCAGTAAACCCATTCGTATGGATTCACCGAGACGTGTGCTTCCGGGGACGGAAGTCAAAGTACACCTGGAGTGCCAAGGTTCGCCATGACTGGTCTAAGGCTTGATGGCGACGGTGTAACTAGAGAAGTTCTCTCCCCACTCCCACCTGGAGATGGACTGACATGCAGTGAGGATGAGGGACAGCACTCGGGATACATAAGATATATGGATGGGTCGGGATGTACGGGCCACCCCGTACGTTGGCTCTTCTCCCACAAGACCAGCGAGGACTTGAACTCCGGATCCCTGGCTCTGCAGGCCGGTGCTCCATCTCACTGAGCTGTCCGGCCACCCGCTATTTCTGCTGGGGAAAGTTAATGCCAACCTTCTTGCCTCCGCCAGCGAAGCGTCTCTTCTTGACCATTTCTTGGGGCTCGATTTTGTAGGCAGGAAACGAGCCAGAGTAGACCTATCCTTTCTTCCCAGCCTGTTCCCAGCTTCCTCTCCAGGGGATAGATTTCCTGTATAGGATATATTTCCTCTTCGGACGGCTGGACGCAACTCTCTCTTGCTGATCTCATTTGGTTGCTGATCTCTTCCTTGCCCTCCCTTTTATGCCAAAAACTCAAAAAAAATTGTCCTATGTCTTAAGTCTGGAGAATAAAGTGATGTAATAAGCCAATCTCAGTGAAGTCGATCCACGTCTCTTCAAAATAATCAAAGTAATCTCAGTTATAACAATCCATGTTTCTATTTTGCACGGGAGGGGCATGCACAGTGGCTTTTGTAAATTGAATGAATGAATGAATGAAATATTTATATATATACACACACACACACACACACACACACACTTCCCCCCCTTCTCTATTCCAGCCTTCCAGCCCCACCTCCTCAACCCCACCTCCCCAGCCCGTTGTGATCGAGGAGTGGGCATCGGTGCCTAAACCCAAGCCAGATCAGGCTGTTGTGCGCAAACATATTGAGAAGATGGTAGAGGTATGTGCTGCGTATGTTTGTGTTTGCTAATGCCCATGACCAAGGATGCTCACAGTATCCTCACAACCTGTTGACACATGGAAGCAACCTCCTGATGGTTTGGAGTAGGACACCCATCACCCCTAGCTGTTCACTTTCCCTTCTGTGTAGGTAGGGCTGTGACGCCGAACCTTGGCGCACATGCACAATAAACCCATTTCATGTGGATTCACACACACACTTGGGCTTCTGGGAATTGAAGTCCAAGAACACCTGGAGTGCTGCAGTAAACCCATTCGTGTGGATTCACAGAGAGTTGGGCTTCTGGGAAATGAAGTTTTGGAACAGCTGGAATGCCAAGGTTCGCCATCACTGGTGTAGGGTGTTGGGTGGCGGCAAATAACCTGACTCCTTAAATGGGCCAACGGCTATGTGCAGATGTGCCCCTTTAGGTGGGGAGATGGGACGAAATGCCACCGGAAACCATCCTATTGGGCCCAATGGGCGGCCATACAGATCTAAATAAATAAAATGATCGGAGGAGGAACTCTGATTCCCAACGGTCATGGAAATTTTTAGAGTCCGTGCCAGATGAACTGGCTGTGAAGATGCACCTTGTCCAGGGAATTCTGTGCTTCCTGTTATTCTGCCATGTGCAGCCAACATGCTTAGATGCTGGGAAAGGTGGAGGGCAAGAGGGCGGCCAAAGATGAGATGGCTAGATGGCATTGTAGACACAATGGGCACAGAGCTGGGCGGGCTGAGGAGGATGCTGGAGGACAACAGAGTGGCCTGGAGGGCAATGATCCATGGGGTCACAAAGGGTCAGCATTGACTGTGCGACTGAGCAACAAGGTCTTTTTCTCTGGTAGAAAGGACAACGGATCTCACAGTGTTCCCTTCTCACTTGTGAGAATAAGACCAACAAGGTGCCAATCTCTTACTGGCCCCTTTCTGTCTTTTTCCCCCCAGTCTGTCTTCCGGAACTTCGATGTGGATGGAGATGGGCACATTTCCCAGGAGGAGTTCAAGATCATCCGGAATAACTTTCCGTACCTCTGCAAATTTGGAGACTTGGATGAGAATCAGTGAGTGGTGGTTGTTTTGCAGGCGGGTGGGGAAAATACCTGTTGGGGGTCAGTACAACTATTCCAAGGCTCAAAGACCCCCTTTCCTGATTGCTATTACTGCAGTGGCTCGGTGGTTAAGAAGGTCGCCTTATTAGCTGGAAGGCCGGCCACATGAAATAGTGCTGCCGGATGTAGGTTGAGAACCCCTGGACTACATAATACTTTTATGGACTACAAATGCAAAGCTGTCATTTTGGGGTATGCTGTAATCCCCCCCCCCCCAAATTAACTTTTCCAGTCTCTAGATCCGGAATAAAATGAAGACATTCTCTCTTCATTACTACCCCGTGCAGCTTTTCATGTTTACAAATTAAAGAAATGAAATCAAATGCCTTGTTCCAGTCACAGCCTGCATTTCCACAACGCATCTTGACAGCTGTGTACGCTGGAGAATGGCTTGTTCTCCCGGCAAACATTTATAATTAAAATTCCATATCGTAGAGAGGTACGCCAGCAAATTCTTTGAAGAAAGGCTACTGGTGCAGAGACCTATTTGGGAGAAAACGGAGGGCAGGGCCAAAGCCAGGAAGCGTGTGTGTGTGTGTGTGTGCGTGCGTGCATGTGCGTGCATGCATGTGTGTGCGCACGCATGTGTGCACGCGCATGCGCATGCATGTGTGCAAAAACCCTCCTGAGCTAACAGCCTGCCCCACCCCCCATGGTGCCAATGTTATATATGTGAGTGTGACATTGTTCCCCCTCCTGAATTTTTTTTGCCCCTCCTGAACCCCCCTCCCCAAACCTAGAATCCTGGCTATGGCCCTGATGGAGGGAGATGTGTATATATGTGTTTGTGCTTTCAAGGCTGGTGTGGGTGCCAGGACCAAATAATCTGGCACTCTCTCCATCCCCTGAGACGGGTTGCTGGCTGCCATCCCATCCTCCTCAGCCTCTTGCTCCTTATTTGGTGACCGGCAGCCACTAACCCGAAACTCCCACAGCTGCGACATTTCAGATCTAGGCCTCCTTTGCGCAGGGAGTTTTCCTTTCAGAGTCTCGGTGGTATAAAAAAAACTGAAGGCGATCGAAGGACAGGAACACAAGAAACTGAATGAGTGGATAAAATTGTCTCTTTGGGGAGTGTGTTAAATGAAAGAGTTTTTTTCCCATTCAAAAATTGTTGTACGATTTTTTTCCATAGGGAAAATTGTTATGCGGGACGCCATCCCCCCCCAACCCCCCCTAATTGTTCTGCAATTTGGTTGCTATACGGGGTGAACTCTCCTAGATGGTTGGGGTTTAAGAACAGTTAACTAACTAACTAACTAACTAACTAACTAACTAACTAACTAACTAACTAACTAACTAAAATAAAATAAATAGGAGTTCACTTTTGAATAATAAGAATTATATGTCATGGTGGGGTGAGTGGGTGGGAATCAGGATTTTAGAGATGTTTAGGTGGCGCATGGCCAAAAAAAGGTTGGGAACCACTGGTCTAGAGTATAAAACAGGGGTTCCCAATCCAAGGCCAATGGGCTGGATCCGGCCCGTGGCACCGTTTCATGTAACCTTGAGGTTACTGAGCTGTCTTGCTTCCAGGGACACCCCCAATAATGAGCCTGGGCACAAGTCTTCTCAACCCTTTTTTAATGAGCATCTCCATCATGCAGAGACGGCTGCATCAGCCGGGAAGAGATGATCTCCTACTTCATGAAGTCCAGCACGGAGCTGAATGGCAAGATGGGCTTCATTCACAGCTTCCATGAAACCACGTTTCTGCGCCCCGTTGCTTGTCGCCACTGCAAAGGACTGGTGAGCTGTTTGCACTGCATTGTGGGGTGGTAGAGATGCATTGTATGTCCATATGTGTAATTGCCATATGAGGCAGGGCTCAGGAACACCAAAAACACCAGGACTTTATTTTGATGAGCAGGTACAATGTTCTCATGATCCTTAGACTCTTACCTGTGCATAGCTTTCATCCATACAGGAGCTTAGGAGTCTTGCCTGATTATCCTGCTATGGTAATAGAGTAAACCAGTGGTGGCGAACCTATGGCACGCGTGCCAGATGTGGCCTTTCTGTCGTCATTCCTGTGTCTCTTTTGCTTTTTCCAGATCCTTGGACTTTACAAGCAGGGACTGAAATGCCGGGGTAAGTAGTCAAGGAAAATGGGTCACGTCGCAGTAAAAAGTGCTCAGGAGCCTGTGTGGGAGGGAATTATAATTCATTGTGGAGGCGGTTGATCCACTTTTCTATCAGGTGTGGAGTTAGGGTCTGGGAAGGAACGATGTCTGTTCAGTGGAGGGTTAGTTTCCCATGCCTATGATCCTTCCTTCCTTCCTTTTTCTTCCATCCTTCCTTCCTTCCCTTTTCTCTCTTTTTCTTCCTTCCATCCTCTTTCTTTCTCTTCCTTCCTTTTTCTTCCTTCCTTCCTTTTTCTTTCTTTCTCTTCCTTCCATCCTTTTTCTTCCTTCCTTTTTCTTTCTTTTCCTTCCTTCCTTCCTTCTTTCTTTTTCTTCCTTCCTCTCTTCCTTTCTGCTAACATCTTATGCACCCTCCTTTTCTCATCCCTGGCCAGGCAGTTTCTGAGGAATGGGTTTTGCATCCCCAATTAACAGAGGTTTTTGGTTTAAAGCCCTTCCTTGTTCCTCTTAATGTGAGAGGATGGACGCCCTTGTGTGTCCACATTGGATCCTGAGCTTTTTGCTTTGGTCCATTTTAGTTTTAGGTTGCATGAAGCAATAAAAGAAACCAGTGCACCTCTGAGCATGTACAGAGTGCAGAGGATTTCCCTTTATTCAGTGGGAAAGATCCAGAAGCTGCTATCCATAATCCATCGCAGCTCTTCTTGAGTCTCACAGCCTGGGGCAATGGGTGTCGGAGTTCACTGGGGAGTGGGCTGGGATGTGTGTGTATGTGTGTATTTGTGTGTGTGTCACATGTCATGCCTTTTGCTGACCTCTCTCTTCCAGCCTGTGGCGTGAGCTGCCACAAACAGTGCCGGGACCTTCTCTCCGTTGAGTGTCGCAAGCGCGCCAAGAGTGTCAACCTCGATGGTCCAGCCGCTCTGCCCGCTCGCTCTTTCAGCTTCTCTTTGCCACGTCCAGGGCGGACATCCCTGCGACACACAGGTACCTGCCCCACTGGGCCCCGCTCTGCCTTCGTGTGGTGTTGTGGGTGGAAGGGATGCATGGAGAAGGTGTGGAGGGAGTGTGGGCCCTACCTTTCCCTATTTGGAGAGAGGGTCCCTGCCATGCCACAAATGACATTGTGGGAAAGCAGATCAAGTTGGAACCAGGCTAAGAGGGAGATGGTAGCTTGCAGCACAGGTGAGCAACCTCAGCAGGTCCAAGGGCCACTCATATCAGCCCCTGCAAAGGGGGTGGGCAGGCGGGGGAGAACTATTCTTTCTTTTCCCCACTGGCATCAAAATTAATGTTTAAAGTATTTTTTTGCTGCCCCCTAGACCATTTTGCCAGTCTGGCAAGGTTATCCTGCTATGGTAATAGAGTAGACCCTTCTGCAGTAGTGGCAAACCTATGGCACACGTGCCAGAGTGGGCACTCAGAGCCCTTTCTGTGGGCATGTGCACCATTGCCCCAGCACAGAGTTTGCCCCGCCCCCCTTCTCAGAAGCCCAATGAGAGTGCTTCCTCCCTCCCCCCAGCAAAGAGTTCACCCCACCCCTCTGCCCAGCAGCCCAATAGAAACGCTTCCTGCCCCCAGCACAGAGTTCGCCCCACCAGTCTCCTCTCAGCAACCCATTTGGGAGCACTTCCTCTCTCCCTTGTCTGGGGTAAGGTGGGCGGCTCACATCATGCAGCATGAGGGTGGGGCACAGGCAGCAGTTTGGGCACTTGGTCTCTAAAAGGTTCGCCATCACTGTGATATTGCCAGTAGCTAAACGCCGAGTGTCAGGTGGTGGTTAACTAACCTGACCACCCTGAGGACTAGTGGCCTTGGGTGACGGAAGTCCACAGGGAAGGGTGATGGTCCCCAAGTGGATCAAATCCCACTTGAATCCATCTTGATGGAGGGTGGTAGCTTCATCCATCCTGGCCTGAGGATGATGATGAGGACTTTGCATGCCGAAGGGGCTCAGGACCAGAACGTGATCACAGAACTGGATCAGTGGTATGGGTGTCATGTTGTGATCCAGAAGGCAAATGGAAGACCACTGCATTATATTCCCAGGACAGTTTTCAGGCATTTGGTTTTTTGGGGCTTTCGTCTTCTTCCCACTTTTTGGTGAAATGTTAATTTTTGGGTGGTCTAATAGCATGGCTGGTGGGCTTTGTAGTCCAAAACAAAGAATGTTTTTCAGCTCTACACTCTTCCCTGCATCTCCTTCCCCCAGCTTGATACCATTGTTTTTTGAACTATTTGTCCCCCTTCCCCCCTGAAATATCACAAGCTGTGTTTCATACATCCACACCCAAGCCTGGTCCCCCCCTGCACCCCCCCCCCCACAACCGTTTCCCACCCACTGTGCCGGAAACTGGCTTCCTTCCTAGATAAGGGCTCAGCCCAGCACTGCTTCCTGCCCTGCTCATGTCTGGCTCATACTTTCAGGCGGCTGTTTCCTCTCTCTCTCTCTCTCTCACACACACATGCACACTGGGGTGGGGTGTGGGCTTTCACTTCAGTTCTCCTTGAGGTCACACCCATGGTTTCTTCCACAGACGACCAAGAATTTTCACACTACAATGAGGCAGAGTTGGCTGCAGCCATCAGGTGTTTTCTGGGACGGAGCAGGCCAGGTGCCTCAGGTGGAAGATGCTTATGGGTCAGCATGGAGGTGGTTGAGTGGGGCGCCACTCTGGTTGGCCTTTGGATGTCGTTTGCCTCAAAGCCGCAACCTGTCTTAGATTGCCTTGATGTTCAACACACTTGGTTTCTGTAATCTCAACCTCATCCTGTATCACCTTTTTTTCCTGCTCTGGAAATACCTGCTCAGCTCACCTGTCTAGAGGCAGACTGCAGTCCTGGCTAAACTGTGGTAGCGCACTGCTCCCTGGTGGTGAATACCAGCCTTGCATCAGGACAGTGTAGCACCGTGGGCTGCATCTGGCCCACAGGCCACAGGTTGAGAATCCCTTCTCTATGCTAAGCACTGTGATCCCTTTGGGGGCATCCATGAATTGCTTTCGACACCCAATATATATTTTTCATCACTGTCAGGAAAACAAAAATATTTTTATTAAGGGTCATGTTTTTATTCATTTTTAAAATTCATTTTTTTAAAAACACTGGATAATAGTTTTGAGCTCTTAATGTTAAATTTTTTTTTGCCTATTACTAGGATTTTTGCTGAAGAAACTCTGCTCATGGGGCTCCTTTCATGTCCCCAAGATCTTTTGCCACCAAAGTGGTCCCTATTTATCTACTTGCAATTTCTTGCTTTCCAACTGCTAGGTTGGCAGGAGCTGGGACAGAGACGGGCACTCGAAGCGTCACACAGTACCCGGGTCTCGAATGGCTGACTTGCTGAGCTTCCACCTCACAAGGCGAGCTTCTTAACCGCTGAACCACCCCAGTCCCCTGTTGACCCTCTGATATGGGGAGAAGAGCTATATACTTGGACTGGTTGGTGGAAAAGTAGGATATAAATCTAAACAATAAATAAATATTTTCTTTTGGAGTTGTAGGAATCTTAGGTTGGTTTTTCTCGCTAAGAATGGCTGTCTGGGCAGCTAACAAGGTTGAAATTAAACAATTTGCTTAAAAAATAAAATAGATTAGAAAAACAGGGAAGAAAAAACGCCATGTTAAAAGCCATTTCCATCACATTCCACCTGACTTAGCCAGAGGCCTGTCTGAAGATTTTAATTCATTTTTAATTATGCTTAAATCATAAAGCTGCAGCCTAGTAATAGGCAAAAAACCCCCTATTATCCAGTGTTAAAAAATGAATTTTTAAAATGAATAAAAACATGACCCTTAATAAAAAGATTTTTGTTTGCTGATGGACAGAGTGATGAAAAATATATATTGGATGTCGAAAGCAATTCATGGATGCCCACAAAGAGGTCACAGTGATTAGCATAGAGAAGGGATTCTCAACCTGTGGCCTGCGGGCCAGATGCAGCCTACGGTGCCATTTCATGTGGCCTGCCACCACCACCTCCACCACACCAGGAAGTGCCATGTGGTGGAGGAAGGGCAAAATGGCCATCCGGCCCCCAAAGCCGTCTGATGGAGTGTGACCCGGCCCACGGCTTAAAAAGATTGAGAACCCGTGCCATATAGCAACACTGGGAATATGTAACATCTCACTGTGCAGATCTTTGTAGTGAGAGTTTGATCTCTACCGCATAACAAATGCCGCATTTTTATGAAGTTGGATTTTGCTTTTTCTCTTCGTATTTTAATCTCTAGCTCAGGATCCCAATTTTCATTTAACATCCTCCCCAGATAGACAATTTTATCCCCATCAGCAGATCTTCATAATCCCAAAGATATATATGTTGGATCCAAGAGGCAGTCACTGTATCCTTTCCTGCCATTGGAGGAAGGCCCATAACTGTGATGGTGAACCTTTGGCACTCCAGCTGTTCTTAGACTTCAATTCCCAGAAGCCCAAGTCTCTGTGAATCCACACAAATGGGTTTACTGCACAGTAATCCCTCAGACACCACATGGCACTTCGTGGTGTGGTAGAGGTGGTGGTAGTGGCACATGAAATGGTGTTGTGGGCAGCATCCAGCCCATGGGCCATAGGTTGAGAATCCCTGTCCTAGCCCTTGCTGAGAAATCTGTCTCCATCCGTCCCCCTTGTCCTTCCTGGAAGTCAAAGCCACAAAATGTATTCCCAATCACGCGGCTGCAATTTTTCTCATTTATTATCTTTGTACTTTACTGTTACCGTGGCAGTAAAATTTATGCTCTCCGGTATTGTCACCATGTTCAGCTGCTGAAGGAACATTTATTTTGCTTAGCTTGTGTGGACTCCCGTGCAACACTCTGGCAATTTTTATGTCCCTGAAACTTTTCTTAAAATGTACATGACTTGGGGGAAAGGCTTGCCAGGGCCAGCTGAGTGATGTGGGGGTGAGGGGACATGGTGGTTATGGGAGAAAGACACCTAGAACCCATAGGCCAGGTTTTGCCCTCCTCTGCTTTAAATGGTCAATGTAATAATGGAGGCTTGTGTCAATGTTCTTCTCAGAAAAATCCCAAAACCAAGGGTAGATAATATATACTTCGAGGTGAAGGCACTTCCGGGTGTGGTGGAGGTGGTGGCGGGCCACATGAAATGGTGCTGTGGGCTGCACCCGGCCCACAGGCTGCAGGTTGAGAATCCCTGCATTATAGTGTGGCGGTATCAGGTTTAGCCTTAGATCAGGGGCTTGCTGCCATGGCCCACGGTCTGCGATGGCGGATCATTTGGCCCGCAGTGATGACAACGGAAGCGGATGTATTTATGACAGCTGTAAATGCACCCACGCCTGTGCAAATGCGCCCACCACTGTTTGCGGCAGTGTTTATGGCAGGGGGAAACATGTGTCCTGCCCACTCAGCTGTCTGAGGGTGGGGGAGTGGTTTGGCCCATGTGGCACGAAAAGGTTGAGAACCCTTGCCTTAGAGAATGGACCATGCATCGCCTTTTTTTTTCTGTTCCAGAGATAAAGTCACTCAATAAGTCCTTCTTCCAGTTGCGCAGGACTTCTGTTTTGCTTGACAGCAAAAGCGCAAGGAAGGTGGCAACTGTCATATTAGAAAAGCTAGAGATAAACTAGTTACTACACTGGTGGGGGAGTGAAGGGGTCCTTTTTTGTGTGTGTTCTCAGCACAGAAGGCATTTTTTGTCCCTGTCACAGCGGAGTCCAGATTGCTGCAACATCAGATAGAGAAAACTTTGGTTTCAGGGTACATTCAGGCTTGCACTGAAATCCTTTCTATTCTTCTGCTGGTTTCTCTGCAGAAATCCAGGAAGAAGACACACAGGCGGTGGAGGACGGGGTTTTCGATGTCCACCTATGAGGCAGATCCTGAGGGGCTACTTGAGGGTCGGGGCTCCAGGTGAGTCAAGCTGTTGGAAATTAAAAGGATATGCTGGAATTTAAAGGATTAATAAATAAATAAATAAATAAATGAATGAATGAATGAATGAATGAATAAATAAATAAATAAATAAAAACCATGCTGCCAGTGACTCACACTGGCAGCAGGGGTTAACTAACCTCACAACCCTGAGGACTAATGGCCTTGGGTAGCAAAGACCACAGGGAAGGGTGAGGGTCCCAGAGTGGATTCAATCCCACTGCACCCAGCTGGCCTTTGGGTTTTCCCCTCAGTCCCATCCATGCCCCCTTTCCACTGGATCCGGAAGCTGCCCCACCTATACCATTTAGGGTTTGGCTCTACCAAAGCAATGCTTGTGTCTCCTGCCTTTATTTATTTATTATTTCTTGGATTTATATAACTGCCTTTTTCGCCTAAGTGACCCAAGGTGAGTCACAACATCAGTGAAAACCCATACCCAATACTAATTAAAACCAAATACAGTAATACCTTGCATCGGGTAACGTCATATTCGCATAACGTCGCGGTTTTTATGCACACGTGATGCCTCCCATAAAGTCCAAAACCACTCAAAAAAAGGACGTTATCTGAGGTATTGGTATAGGAGCCTCAGATAACATCCATTTCTGACCATTTTTTGGACTTTATGCAAGGCATCTCCCCATAAGAACCGCATAACATCCAAAACCGCATAGCAACCAATGCCGTGGAACGGAGTTTGGACATTATCTGAGGTTCTACTGTACAGTAAAACCCGGACTTACCTATGCCTCAAGTTACATAAAATTTGGCTTACATAATGTTTTTTGCACTAAAACCATGTCCTGATTTACATAAATGTCCTGATTTACATAACACAATTTCCTATGGGTTTGCTTCGAGTTACGTAAAAAAAATCATTTTTCCTATGGCATTGCTTCGATTTACATAAATATAATTTTCTTATGGGTTTGCTTCGAGTTATGTAAAAATTCCTTTTTCCTATAGGTTTGCTTTGAGTTATGTAAAAAACAGATTTACACAAAAGCCTATGGAAAAGACTTTTTAAAAATGTAAGTAGGGGTTTTACTGTACTATAAAACTATCTAAAAACGTCCATAAAACCTCCCCGATTCCCTTTAAAAAATCCTCCTCCTCCTCCCTAAACAGAAGCAACTAATTGTGGCTATTAATCACAAGCCTGGCTCCTCCATAATCTGGGAGATGTTGGCAGAGAGCTGATTTATACACAAAATTCGCGCCGCCCCTTTGTTTGGGCACTCGGTCTCTAAAAGGTTCGCCACCACTGGATTAGGGTATCAGCGGTTCAGTGTAACCCAGTCTTTTCTCTTATATTTTATCTTCACAGGCCTGTTTCTGCCTCCACCTGCTCTTCCACCAGCAAATCCTCTGCTGGACTCCATGCAACTAAATGGCCTTGACACAACTCAAAGGGGGGGGGGGGGTAAGGGTTAAGATAGACAGAGAGGAAGGATACTCCAAGAAGGGATATCTGGTTTAGGAAATCTTTGTCCAGATGAGAACACCTCTTTCTTACCCAAGGCTGCTGCAAAGATTTCTGTCACAGGGTCAAGAGACACCCCCACCCCCAATTATGGGCCTTCCCAAACTGTATGTACATTTGTATTAAGACCTGGATTCTGCGATGTAATAATAATTCCAATAAAATCTGACTTTAATTCTCGCTTCTGTTTTCTTTCCCAAATTATGCTTTTCCTCTGGGTGGTTTAGTGGGGTGTCTTATTTCAATAGGTCAGTTGGGCCTGGCGTACCCATCGAGCGCCGCTCCGGAAAATACGGGAACTGCTCCGGCCCGGGCAAGCATGCACAGCAACAACTCCTTTGTGCATATGCAGAACCCCTTCGTGCACGTGCACCACTGCCTCTGATGGGTGCACATGCACAGTAACCTCTTTCCCTGCCATTCAAAATACGGCATGGTGGCAGGAAAGGGGAGGAACAAAGCGCTGAAATTTGGGGGTGGCCAAATTATGGCCCGTGGGCCATATCCAGCCCACAGCGCCAATTCATCCATCCAATGCTGCTCTCGTGGCTCCTGGAAGTGGAAGTAAAACATGCCTGTATGGCGTAGGCCGGATGAATTGGCATTGGGGGTGGAATCTGGCCCACGGGCCACAGTTTGGGTATCCCTGGTGTAAACAGAGAAAACGGCAGCTTAAAATCTACCTCATCCTGTTGCAAAACAGATTGCAAGGCGCATTTTACTTCACTTCTGGTAGGAGGAACTACATGACCGGCCCATGGCTTGAAAAGTTTGGGCACGGAACGCTGTTACCTTCCCCACCGAAGTGGTCCCTATTTATCTACTTGCAATTTCTTGCTTTCAAATGGCTAGGTTGGCAGGAGCTGGGACAGAGGCGGGCGCTCAAACCGTCATGCAGTTACCCGGGTCTCGAACTGCCGACTCGCCAGCTTGCCGGCGTACAAGGCGAGCTTCTGAACCATTCTTATACTTCATGTTTAGGAGAGAAATTGAAAGGGGAGGGGGAGAAATAAGGCAAAATAAAAATAAGCTGCATTGATTTTTCTCCTTCATCTTGGGCCATGTGACAGATTTAGATTTATTTTGCATGTCTCATGTCAACAGTGTTGTCACCACAGTCCAGAATTAGTGGGAAGGCTCCCTCATTTGAATCTGTCACACATTGGCTGAAATCTTTGTTGCGCGGTGTAGCGTGTTACTCTTGAGGGGTGGGCCCTGCGAATCAGTGAGGGTTCTATGTAGGTCCCATTGATTCAAATGGGCCTACTCTATGCTAAAGTAAGCCACAACAAGAATAGGCCCATTTGAACCAATGCAAGGGACAGAGGAAGTGATTCACCACCCACTGACTCAATGAGCCCACTTGACTGCGCATTGAATCAGTGGGTGAATCACCGCCTCTATAAGTTGTCTAATTCAGCCCTGCCACTGACTCCCTATTCTCACTACAGTAATACCGCATACAAAGTCCGCTTCGTACAACATCGAATTTATACAACATCACCTAATTCCTTGAAAAAAGTTGCCTCATACAAAGTCGTGCGACTTTGTATGAGACATTGGGTTTTCCCCAGGTTGCATTGTGCCTGGGCAGTATAAAAGGCAGGACACATGCGTGCATTGCTCTTGTGGGTTTTGCACTAGGCGAAGAGTGTTTAGGAGTGGTTTTGAGTGCAATTTTGGATTTTTTTGAATTTTTTCATCAGAATTTTTAGAAGCATTCTTGGGATTTTGGGACAATCAGGGTTGTTTGGCATGTTTTTGTAATGCATTTAGCCTTTAGATAATGATTTCTTAAAGTTCTGTCAGTTTCCTGTCTGTTTCCTTGACTCTATGGAAACTACGTTGTACGAGGCAATTGCGGCAAGGATTTGGACATTGTATGAGGCATCATGGCTAGGATTTTGCATGCCTCATACAAAGTCCGAATCCGTATAAAGTCCAAACTTGTGGAACCAAGTTTGGACAGTGTATGAGGTATCACTGCATTACTCACCATTTTCAATGGTCCCTCACTATCCTCACTTTTTCGTGAAATTACTCGTTATTCTCACTTTTTTAAAAACAACAACCCAAAACTGGACACATTCTGTGTCAAAACAGTCTTGTCTTATTCTTTGAGACATCTGTGAATCCACACGTTTGGGATTTGTGCTTGCGCAGAACCCCATTTGGGACAACAGGTGAAACTCAGAAAAATTAGAATATCGTGCAAATGTTCATTCAGTCCAGTAATGCACCTCAAAAGGTGAAACAAATATATGAGGTAGACTCATTGCACGCAAAGCGAGATAGTCCAAGCCTTACTTTGTTATAAAATAATGCTTATGGCTTACATCTTATGAAAACCCCAACCCCCCCCATCCCATGTACCCCATAATTATCACATAATCTCATGTACACTATGATCAGCACAATTATAACGCATTAAGGCATGACATCTCTCGCTTTGCATGTAGTGAGTATAGGTTTCCCTTGCTTGAAAGCCAGTCATATCTGACTCTTCGGCTTTGAAACAGAGATGAGCACTGCACCCTAGAGTCGGATACGACTGGCATTCGAGCAAGGGAAACCTTTACCTTTACTACTTTAGCAATGTAGTACCTCCCCACTCTTCATTGTATCTCAGTACTGTAAATATATCCCAATACATTGTATATACAACGTTAAACTTACATTTACTATGTTATCTATTTCTTATTCACTTCAAATATCCAATTCTACATTTGTGTGTGTGTGTGTATTCTGCAGACGTTTCCGTGGTCATGTGGCAGGCATGACTAGACACCGGAGCGCACGGAACGCTGTTTACCTTCCCACCGAAGTGGTCCCTATTTATCTACTTGCAATGTCTTGGTTTTGAACTGCTAGGTTGGCAGGAGCTGGGACAAAGACGGGAGCTCATTCCGCGTCCTGCAGTACTCGGGAATCGAACCGCTGACCTTCCGCCTCCCAGACAGTGTCTTAGCCACTTGAGCCACTGCAGTCCCATAATAGTATATATCTCATCTATTTGTTTTGCCTTTTAAGTGAAATGACTGGACATTTGCACGATATTCTAATTTTCCGAGTTTCACCTGTCTACCTGAGCTTTGAAAAAAGGAGGGAAAATTTGTTAGAGGAGGCCCCGCCTCCTTTTGTTACCTTGGTTACCAGATCCTTTTCCCTCAGTGGCTCCACCCGCAGGTATCTTCAGTCTTCACTTCAGTCCTCTAGTGAGGGACCAATGTGAGTCTTATTCTTTCCCTCCTTCAAATTTAAGTTTTTCTTAATTTTGGACCTACAGTCCCTCCTCTTGCTAAAAAGAGGAATAAAGCAGTCTCTGCCTCAGGAGAATACTAGGTTTTATAATAACTGTTTCTTTGAAGCGTTTAATTCCTGTTTACTTAATAGATGCTACAAACTGTCTTATTGTTTGACAGGGGCATAGTAATGGCTCCTCAATGCTTACGTTTACGTTTTATTTGATTTATATCCCGCCCTATTCACCACAGGCCGACTCAGGTAGCTAACAACATATACAGGTAAAAATTGGAAAATTAGACTTATCGTGCCAATGTCCATTCATTTCGCTTAAAAGGTGGAACAAATATATGAGGTAAAAATCAGTGTGTGAGACAATAAATAAATATATTGTATTTTGTTTCTGCTATATGGTGCCTTGGGGTTATTTTCAGGTAAAACTCGGAAAATTAGACTATCATGCCAATGTCCATTCATTTCGCTTAAAAGGCGAAACAAATATATGAGGTAATAATCAATGTATGTGATAATAAATAAATATATTGTTTCTGCTATATGGTGCCTTGTGGTTATTTACAGGTGAAACCCAGAAAATTAGACTATCGTGCCAATGCCCATTCATTTCGCTTAAAAGGTGAAACAAATATATGAGGTAATAATCAATGTATGTGATAATAAATAAATATATTGTATTTTGTTTCTGCTATATGGTGCCTTGTGGTTATTTACAGGTGAAACCCAGAAAATTAGACTATCGTGCCAATGCCCATTCATTTCGCTTAAAAGGTGAAACAAATATATGAGGTAATAATCAATGTGTGAGACAATAAATAAATATATTTTAACTTTTAACTTTGTTTTATCATGTGTCTTTTTATGTATTTACTGTCTGCTATGTAAACCACCCTGAGTTGGGTTGTACCTGAGTGGGCGGTATATAAGTGTGAAAAATAATAAATAAATAATAAATAAATATATTATATTTTGTTTCTGCCATATGGTGCCTTGGGGTTATTTACAGGTGAAACCCGGAAAATTAGACTATCGTGCAAATGTCCATTCATTTCGCTTAAAAGGTGAAACAAATATATGAGACAATAATCAATGCATGTGATAATAAATAAATATATTGTATTTTGTTTCTGCTATATGGTGCCTTTGGGTTATTTAAAGGTGAAACTCGGGAAAATTAGAATATCATTCAAATGTTCATTCAGTCCAGTAATGCACCTCAAAAGGTGAAACAAATATATGAGGTAGACTCATTGCATGCAAAGCGAGATAGTCCAAGCCTTACTTTGTAATATTATATAGACGCTTATGGTTTACAGCTTATGAAAACCCCAAACTCCCAATAATCTCATGCACCCCATAATCATCATCACATAATCTCATGTACGCTGTACACCATGATCATCACAATTATAACGAATTAAGGCATGACATCTCTTGCTTTGAATGTAGTGAGTCTATCTCATATATATCATGGCGAACAGCGTACATGAGATTATATAATGATTATGAGATTGGGGGGTTGGGGTTTTCATAAGCTGTAAGCCATAAGCATCACTATTATAACAAAGTAAGGCTTGAACTATCTCGCTTTGCACGTAATGAGTCTGTCTCATATATTTGTTTCACCTTTTAAGTTGCATTACTGGACTGAATAAACATTTGCACGATATTTTAATTTTTTGAGTTTCACCTGTAAATAACCCCAAGGCAAACCAAGGGGTTTACATACATGATAAGATCCAGAATGATTTTACATACAAGATACAAAATATAAAATTCGATAAGGCACATAAATATACACAATTAACAATAAATATACAGTAATACAATACAGGCAGGCACAGGTGCTCCGACTCCCCCTGCCCCCCAGCAAACAGGACCGGGGGAAGGAGCCTCGTGTCTTGGCTGCTGGGGGTGAGGCTAAATACAAAATTCAAAATATAAAATATCCAAGTGAAGTTCATTACAAAGTTACGCCAAAATGCAAGATACAATATCAAATATAGGTGGCAAACGAAATACAAAATACACCATATAGCAGAAACAAATACAATATAACAAAGAGCGATGTCAAGAATACAATAGCAGACAGTAACAATAACAAATCAATAATAGCAATAAAGTTAAAGGTAAAGGTTTCCTTTGCTCGAAAGCCAGTCGTATCTGACTCAATGCTCATCTCTGTTTCAAAGCCAAAGAGCCAGCACTGTCTGCTTCTGCAGACGTTTCTGTGGTCATGTGGCAGGCCTGACTAGACATGGAACGGTGTAACCTACCCACCAAAGTGGTCCCTATTGATCTACTTGCAATTTCTTGCTTTCGAACTGCTAGGTTGTCAGGAGCTGGGACAAAGACGGGAGCTTATTCCGTTCTGCAGTACTCGGGAATCGAACTGCTTATCTTCTGCCTCCCAGTCAGCATCTTTGTCACTTGAGCCACTGCAAACCCCAATAATAGCAATAACAACTCAATAATTGTTGGTACATCTAAATCCGGCATGGTTCTGTGGCCCTCATGGTCATTGGACACGAGTATAACCCGAGTCCCCTTTTATGGGCTCATTTTTTGAGCTAAAAAACTCAGCTTATAGTCAAGTACATACAGTATTTTTATTATTATTTATTAGATTTATATCGCCGCCCACTCACCATAGCATATCATGGCGACTTACAGACAAATAAAATATAACATAATTAAAAACAACTTTAATCAACCTATATAAGCCAGCCTGGGGGGTGGGGTGCAGCTCTCGTCATGGCACCCCACACTTGATGGGCCAACCAGGTCTTCAGGCCCTTCCTTAAATGCTGGGAGATCTAATTGTAGGCAGAAGTCAGTCGGCAGTATCCAGAGAGCGACAGCTGAGATAAATATATAGAGACAGACTAGATACCCATCTCAATGGTTTGACTCAGGGATTTATTGCTTTGCTTACCCAAAGGTTTGGGTCATGTAGTTGGTGCCTTATCTTGAACTCTTCAGGTGTAGTAGTAAGGCCTGACCCTCCACAACCCCACTTCACATGAGTGCTGCACCTTTCCCAGAATTTAGAAGGCGCACAAACAACATAAAGGCTATTCACACATGCTTAAATTAATTGTGCTGTTTTTTTTTAATCTACAGTATTTTTGGGAAAAGACAAATGAGCCCTGAATTTGTTGCAGTCAGATGGCCAAACTACAGGTATGTTATAGATCAGTTGCTGTTAAGAAAAAAAAATCATGCTCTCTAGGTATGTGATTCAGGAAGGCCTTCATGCCCGAGAATCAGATGTGCAAATGAAAGCCAATGTTTGGCTGCCAAAAGCCAACTGCCAAACCAAAAAAAGAAGGTAAGTTTGCAAAATGTATGAGATAAGGAAGTCTCGTGGTCGGACTATCAAATGCTTTCAAATGCTTTCTTATGATGTGTGGTCTGTAATGTACTGCCATCCTGTGAAAAGGCAGTGGGAGTGAGGTGGGGGAAGAGAAGAGGAATTATTGGCAAGTCCATAGGGAACGCTTATACCCTAGGCCAGGGATGGTGAACCTTTTAGAGACCAAGTGCCCAAACTCAACAGGCTGATGCATGCCGCATGTGCTGTGGGAGGGAGGAAGCGCTCCCATTGGGCAGGGCAGAGGCCCGGGGTGAAGTAAATTTTGTGCTGGGGTGACTGTGCGCATTCCCACAGAGAGGGCTCTGAATGCCCTCTCTGGCATGCGTGCCATAGGTTCGCCACCACTACACTAGGCTTTCTTCCTGAGCTTCCAAGCTGCACATAGTAAGTACTTTTGATCCTTTTTAAAAGGGACAAGAAGATTTTGGGCTTGTCTGATCCCCATAGTACCCCAACCCTGCTACTACAGATTGGAAAAGGCGTGATTCAAATGGAAACTGCTCAGGATGGGTGCAAGTTTATATGTCCCCTAGCCCAAATCTCAGGTCTGAACAAGCGAGGTTGTGTGCCCTCTTTTACTGAAAGCAGTTCTCTGTTTGAAGGACACTTTTCTCTTTTGGAATGGAAATTCCAGCCAAATACTGTAACTGTAACTAGAAAGTAAAGAACTAGCGTAAGGAGATCAAGGAACTTAAAGTTGCCTGTAGTCTACTGTGTAATACTGTAATAATTTCATGTCAGAAATTATTCTGGGTTGAAAGGATTTTTAATTAATTAATTAATACAGTGGTACCTCATACAATGATTTTAATCCGTTCCACGGGGCTCATTGTACGAAACAATTCCTATACGATGCATGCATCGTATAGCAATTTCCCCTATGAGATGCATCGTACAATGATTTTTCCTTTTGCTAAATGGTTTTTCCCATTGAAAAATTGTTGTACTATTTTTTCCATAGGGGAAATTGTTATGCGGGATGCCATTTCCCCCAAAAAACCTAATTGTTATGCGATTTCATTGCTATATGGGGCGATTGTTGTATGAGGTTCCACTGTATTGATCATTGTACTGTACTAGCAAAAATGGAGAGAGTAGGAAAAGAGAAAGTCCAAATATCATTTGGGGGTGACTTAATTATGAAAGCCACAGTCTTTAATTTACAAAATCTGAGCAAGGTGTTAATAACAGGACCTCTTGAAATGTACGATTTCATGGGATTGTCATGTAAGTAAACAGTTGCTTGAATGGCGTGGTGTCAGCAACATGGCAGACGAGTGCACATTTGCTGATGTTAGTTGAAGGACCCCCTGCTTTGTTAACCTGCAGCAGGGATGTAATCCAGTTGTGGAATGATGCGTGACGCCTTAAAGGATGGAGAAGCTCTGGCTGGCGAATGCATAGCTGGACAGATAAACAGAGGTGAAGTTGCTCAGAGTAATAAATCAAAGTGATTTTCAGTTCATGTGTGAAAAATGCCCTTTGTTGCTGGGGAAGTGCAGGTCTCTCTTGATGGGAATGCTGCTGTCTAAGATTTGTACCAATGAATGCTGGACTTGTGCAACACAAGCTTCAATACTAAACATCCACCCACATTATAAGACAGCTTGTGATCCTCTTCCACCCATAGCTGTCATCCAGTGGAGGTCATATAGATACATGCCACCCTTGCTTGAAAGACAGTCATATCCAACTCTAGGGTTCAGTGCTTGTCTCTGTTTATAGCCAAAGAGCCAGCACTGTCTATGTTTGCAGACCTTTCCCTGGACATGTGGCAGGCATGCCTCAGCACTTGAGTGCCCGTAATGCTGTTAACCTCCCCACTGAAGTGGTCCCTATTTATCTACTTGCAATTTCTTGCTTTCGAACTGCTAGTTTGGCTGGGACAGAGAAGGGCGCTTACTCTGTCGAGTCTAATTTCATGGGAACCATAAATTAGCTCCAGTTTCAATCGGGATTTTTATAAAAGCTAATAACTATAGTGCTGAATGAATTTGAGAGAGAGAGAGGAAATTCCAGCCCCTTGTAGTGCTCTTGTGAAGTTCTGACATGGACTTGAAGTCACCAGTCTCCATGCCATCAAACTCTATGGACAATGAGTGGAGGTTTTGCAATGGTGCAAAAAAACAAAAACAAAAAAAAAACCACTGTTGATATGGCATGCCCAAGCTGGGCCAGCTTCACAAATATGGCTCAGATTTTTCTACCTAGTCTGAAGAAAATGAATTATTCATTGCTTCTCTACTGTAGGATCTCATCCCTCCACCTTCGAGGTGGAGGGGGATTCATTACCCAGCGAAGTTTTTATTTATGAGTGCAGTGGCGATGAAAAAAATAATATATATATACAGTTCTGGCTGCTGTTTCTTAATTGGAAATAGGGGATTTAAGCATAGGGCAAAGTTACAAAATGATGTGAATACAAAGGAATGGGCTTGAATGGGACATCAACCGAGTAGAATTCACAGAGAATGTAGAAGAGTGTTGACTAGCGCGCATGAAGAAGAAGTTATCGATTTATTTAAGCCTCTTGAAATATTTGTACTAGATTGCTGTTTATTGGTGATGAATTCCAGGGTGGTTTGAAAAATAAAAATGCAAAATATCATCTGCAACTCACTAGGAGGATCCAGTTTAAAGTGTGTGTGTGTGTGTGTGTGTGTGTGTGTGTGTGTGTGTGTAAAATGTGGAGCTTGAAAGATGTGGTCTCAAGGTACACCTTGAGGCTGCGGTGGCTCAGTGGTTAAGAAGCTTGCCTTCTTAGCTGGAAGGCCGGCAGGTTGACACGTCAAGACCTGGGTACTGCATAACGGATTGAGCACCCGTCTCTGTCCCAGCTCCTGCCAACCTAGCACTTTGAAAACAAGAAATTGCAAGGAGATAAACCTAAGCAGTATAATAAAAAGTAGAGACATCACCTCCCCCCCCAAAAAAGTCCGCATAGTTAAAGCAATGGTCTTCCCAGTAGCAATGTATGACTGTGAGAGCTGGACCCTAAGGAAGACTAAATGCAGAAGAATAGACGCCTTTGAGCTGTGGTGCTGGAGGAGGCTCCTGAGAGTCCCCTGGAATGCAAGGAGATCAAACCAGTCCATCCTGAAGGAAATCAACCCTGACAGCACCTTGGAAGGACAAATATTGAAGCTGAAGCTCAAGTCCTTTGGCCAGCAAATGAGAAGAGAGGACTCACTCGAGAAGGCCTTGATGATTACATGCTGAAAAACTACTTCTGATTGCAGGAGCACACAGTCTCCTCTACCATTTGCTGAAGCCACTGTGCAGTAACTGTTATGTACCATTAGTTTATTGCAACCTAATAGGGCAGGGGTACCCAACCTTTTCAAGCTGGGGCCAGGTCACACTGTCTCAGTCAGCTTTGAGGGCCAAGCAGAGATTCTACCCTGCCTGCATGATGGGGTGGGAATTTTGTCCCAACAGTTCAAAGGAGCAGCCATTTTGTTTCTTGAATGCCCTTAGAAGGGGGGGGGGGCACAAGAAATGGTGCTGTGGGCCAGATTCAGCCAGTGGGGTTTAGGTTGGTAACCCCTATAATAGGGCTTTCATGGTAAGTGAGATATTTAAGGCGTGCCTTTACCAGTTCTACATCCTCAATATCTTTCCATGGCTGATGAGGAATTTGAACCCAGGCCTCCTGAGTCCTAGTTCTTTACTCTTTCCACTGCAACACGTAGTAACTGTAACCATACCTTAAAAGTTATGGTTACACTGCAAAAGGAATTACTGTATCCCTTGTTAAATTACACTATACCTTTGTTAGATAGGAACACAAGAACAGTTAAACATTATAATAATTTTGTGTCAAAAATTATTCTGGTTTGAAAGGATTTTTGTGGAAGAAACTCCACTCAGGGAACATCCAAACAAAGCTCCTTTCATGTCCCCAAGAACTGTGTAGGAATCACAGACAAAATACTTTAAAAGAGATTGCTCTCAGCAAATCACACCAAAAGAGTAGCCCTGCTGGTGGACCATACATGCTCAGATCAGGGTCAGGTTGGTTCACAATCTCCCATGCATCATGTGATCACCAGGAAATAGCACACACTGAATTGTGCTGCAGGCAGCCCAAAAAACAAGCAATTTCCACATCAGATTTTATCCAAAGCATCCTGGCATGGATTCCTGTCGAGCCCTTGAGAGAAATGGACCTAGGGTCTGACTCCATATGAGGCACCTGCCTATGTTCTTACTTATAATAGATTGCAATAATTTTACAATAATTTGCAATAACACATCGGCCAGATCTTTTTGTAGATTCCCAGCAGCTTAAGTGCAATGTCATTAATCAAAATGGCAAATTGCTATGAGCAGTCTCAGTCACGTGGCAGTTGTGTGACTTGGAATGCAAGCCTCAAAACTCATTTGTTGGTGGCAATTCACTGCCACTATTTACAGACACTCATGTAAAATTTACAGCAGGATGCTGACAATGAAGATTTTTAAAATATATATATAAGCAACAACAACAAAAACTGACAGGTTGTCGTGGGCTGGTACTGTACTCGTATCTGAGTATACATTTTTCCTGGAAGTCATTTTCAAGAATGACAAGCAGGAAAAATGCCACTGGCATGAATTTGTTTAAGATGGGTCCCAGCTTGCCATGAAGTGACCCACACACTATGATCTTGGAGCCATCTCCTGTGGCATGTATGATATGCAAAGTGCAGGATTTAACACTGGGACTGCAATGGACTGCCGCAGCCTGGAGGATATGGACAAGGTGCGGCTTCACAGCCAGTCCATCTGTCATGGCCTCTTCTGCCTCCATGACCATTGGGAATCAGAATGGTCTCTCCTCTCCTCATTTTGCCATTGGGCCCAATAGGATGGTGTCCAGTGGCATTTCCTCTACTGAGGGGGGACCATCACCCCACCCAAAAGGGCGCATCCGACAATAGCTGTTGGCCCCTTAGGTACAATTATCCTAAAAATCAGGTCCTTATGTTCCATCTTAAAGGAATTAATGCAAAGCCTTACTAAATAAAACCATCTGTAAGGTGGGAAAGAGAGAGAGAGAGGGGGGGGGGGTCTTCCTGGACTTTGCCAGAGGAAGTTTTCTATAACCTCGATCAGGGGTTCCCAACCTAAATCCTGTGGGCCGGATCCAGCCAGCAACACCATTTCATGTGCCCCCCCCATCCCTCCAAGGGCATTTGAGAAACAAAATGGCTGCCCCTTTGAAGCTGTTGGGACAAAATAGCCACTTCCATCATGCAGGCAGGGCAAAATGGCCATCCGGCCCTGCGAGAGCATGACCCCAGCCCCCAGCTTAAAAAGGTTGGGAACCCCTGAGCTAGATTCCAGCACAGGTAAGATCCTGGGACCAAGGAAAAGCCATCAGTATTTTGAAGTGGTTTGTTGTGTGAATATAGGTGCTCTGTTGGCCTGGGCCAGATAGCTATCTCGTCTGCCATCCTCTTTTCTGAAACCACCTGATGTCTGCACGAAGTTACAATCCCATCCTTTTTCTGTTTAGGCAAGCTTTTGATCTTTAATCATTTTAAAGAGGCTCTGGATTATATATCTCATTGCTGCTGCTGTCTAGATTGGATTAGTGGATAAAGTGTGTGTGGAAGGGGGGTGTTTGTATGTGTTCCATGTTATAAAGCATTTTAGTGATTTTATTGCATTCTGCTCTCAGAACTCTCTCTGTGTGTGTGTCCATGTGTTAAAAAGCAGATTATAGAAATGTGAATAAATAGGGGTGGAAGGAAGCTGTTAATTAAAAGAAATTGTCTTGGGAAAAGTAGATAATTTTATTTGGCCTAGCGGGCAATGAATTTCCTAATTTTTGTGAATGGAGACAGTGAAGGACAGACCTGATGTGGCAAGCATTTACCAGTTGCTTAAAAGTTTTTTTTAAAAAAGGGATTGTAGTGGCTTAGTGGTTAAGATGCTGAACTTGTTGGCTGGAAGGTTGGCAGGTCAGTAGTCCGAGACCCGAGTGCTGCATGACAGAATGAGCTCCTGTCTCTGTCCTAACTCCTGCCTAACCTAGCAGTTCAAAAGCAAGAAATTGCAAGTAGATAAATAGGGACCACTTCGGTGAGAAGGTAACAGCACTCCGTGCACTACGGTTTCTAGTCATGCCTGCCACATGACCATGGAAATGTCTGCAGAAGCAGACAGCGCTGGCTCTTCGGCTTTGAAACATAGATGAGCACTGAACCCTAGAGTTGGATATGACTGGAAACCTTTACCAAGGCAGAAGGATGAATTGGCCTCAGGACAAACACTGGACTATATGAGACTCCCTAGTTTCAAATTTAAAACAGAATATAGCACACACTGTCCCTTACAAACTATTAGATAGTTTTAAATGGGGTTTTATAGTTTGTTGATAGGGATTTTTTTATTTTATGTTTTTAACGATGTTGTGAACCACTTTGGGTCACTCCTGAGTGAGAGAAGTGGTATAGAAATATTTTAAATAATAAATAAATAATTAAAGGTAAGTACTGACAGCAATTAGATAACAGCACAATGACGATCAAAGCACAACAGAACAATCCCACCATCAGTTAATATGATTAAAGGATTAGTGTTATTGGTTAATGCATCCTGAGTATTATTTTTGCAAGATTGTTCTGGTTTTTTTTCTTCTGCCACTGCTGTTTCCGAATCTGAATATAGGCAATCCTTGTGGCGACCACCCATGAAGACTGTCCTGAGAATATAATGCAGTGGCCTTTCATCTGCCTTCCGCATCGCAGCATGACACCCATAGTACCACTGATCCAGCTCTGGGAGTCTATAAAACTCAAAGACCTAAGCTGGTAGCATTTTTCTGTGGCCTGTTTTCCCACTCTTCGAGCTTAGTTTCCTTAAGATCAAAGAGAACTCTGAACACAACTTCTTCCATAGTCAGAGTGCTTTATTTGTGGCATGAAACACAAAGCATTTCCCCAACAAACAGGTGTTGGGACTTTCCCTTGGTGTGTTCTGTGGACCAGTGTAGATAGGCACAGTTGCATACTTTAGCTTCAATGCTCAACTTGCTCTAACCAAGCTCCAACGCTTGACTTTCTCTGCCATCAGTCTGGACGAAGAATCCTGTGAGTTCCAGGACCTACTACGAGGACTGAAATTGAAGATGGATTGGTATATGCCTTTTATTCCATCTGTGCTTGCTGAACAAGAAAGGACTACTCAGCCAGGTAAGCTCTCCATAAAGGAGGACAGAAACTGTAAAGCTGCTTGGATTTGTTTGGGATCACAGCTTGTATTTACCCTGCTGGAATGGACTACAGCAAAACCCCGAGTTACATAAAATTCGACTTACATAATGATTTTGTGTTAAACCATGTCCCGATTTAAATGATTTCCTATGGGTTTGCTTCGAGTTACGTAAAGATTCTTTTTCCTATGGGTTTGCTTCGAGTTACTTTAAAAACCGATTTAAGCAAAAGCCTACGGAATGGACTTTTTTGTATGTAGAGGTTTTGCTGTACTACTATTGATCTGTATAAACTTGTGTGTGTGCTTTTTATAAGAATTTGCCAAAATTCAATTTTTCTTTCAACTTTATCGATGACTTGAAATGGTAGTGAGACGAAAGCAGATATAGGAGGTGCCAATATTGATGGATTTGCTTAACCAAGCTCTGGGTTGTAACTTCTTCAGCTCTTCAAAATCTGGGGTTGATTCCTTGTGTTTCCAACCGTGTTCGTGTCGAATTAAATCTTCCACCTCTTTTGACTTTCCCCGGAGAGATTGCTTTTCCAACTCCTCTGCAGTTCACAGTAAATCATGGACTTTCATCTTTCAATCTTGTTTTAAAAATGAGGTTTAAAATAGTTCTAAATACCTTTTAAAAACATTTGCTGTTGTTACCTGCTTTCATGTTGTCTTCAACTTATGGCAACCCTGTGAATGAGAATGAGCGGTGGCTTAGTGGTTAAGATGCTGAACTTCATGACTGGAAGGTCGGCAGGTCGAGACCCGAGTGCTGCATGAAGTTCGTCTCTTTCTCCTTCTGCTTCTGTTTGTCCTTATCCTCAGGGGCATGGAGCTACAACACCTCTTCAAAATGGTGGATACCTATGATAAGAACATAAGAACCTATGAACAGCCTTGCTGGAAGAGGCCACAGGAGCCCATTCAGTCCAGCATTCTGTCTCACCCAGTGGCTCACCATTTGCTTCAGGGTATTATTCCCAAGCAGATGTCTTCACCTGTTTATGATTCCCTGGAAATGGCATTTATTGAGAGATATCCTGCCTACCTCTCCAACCCGGAGGTTGTCCTTAGGTATCCATAATTATAGCCATTGATACCCTTGTCCTCCATGATCTTGTCTTGAAGCTGTCAAGGCTGACAGCTGTCACCACGTCTTCTGGCAGGGAGGTCCATAGACCAGGGATCCTCTGGGTGAAAAAGGACTTTCTCTTATTTGTTTGAGAACTAGCACCCAAAAGTTTCATGGAGTGACCCCTAGTTCCAGTATTGTGCGATAGGGAAAACAGTTTTTCCTTATCTACTTTGTCCACACCGTGCATGATTTTATAAACTTCAACCAGGTCACCTCTTAGATGCCGTCGTTCAAGAGTGAAGAGGCCCGTCCTTTAAGAAAGGATTAGACAAGTTCATGGAGGACAAGGGTATCCATGGCTATAATTATTTTTTTGCCCTCCTTGCACCACATGGCTCTTCCTGGTTGGTGGAGGCGATGGGGGGGCAGGCGCATGAAATGGGCCGCAGGTTGAGAATCCCTGATCTAGGTTCTGTGCTCCCCAATCCCCATTTATAACTCATATTGTCCTTTTTCTTTTTATATTTACCTCAACTCTTGCCTCCCTCCCTTTCCCAATAATCTCCCACCACCGTCAGCTGTTTGCTGAGCTCCCAGGGATCAATACTGCATTAACGTTCTATTGCCACATTAATGCAAATGGCAACTGAGCTAGTCTGTCTGTCTATCCATCCACCCAGGCAGGTGGCATGCTGTAATGAAGATTTTTGGGGAGTGAAACAGGAAAGTGGTTTCAGCAGCAGCAAGTCACAATAGATATAAGAGTTGGAATGGTGGGAGAAGATTTCGGAGAAACATCCTAAATGAAATGGGACAGGAGAGTTGATAGTTTAGTAGCGGCAAAGCTTGGAAACGTTATTGGCTGGGGACTCTGGGACCTGTAGTCCAAAAAAAGGTAAAGTTTCCAAAATCTAGAAGGCCACGTACCCATCCATGGAACTTGGTGTGGCTTATTTGATCCATTGGCCTTACACTTAATTTCCCCCCCTTCCAAAACAGTTTTTGTAATAGTTTGGTTACTTAGCAAAATCTTTCTCTTCTTCAGGTGCCTTATCCATTCCGGATATTGGCGATCATCTTGGCTGAACAGCTTAGCCTTAGTGAGTTAGATATCTGACTATGGAGCCAGGGATCAGAAGTATGATTCCTCAGTGTGCCTTGGTTTGGGGCAAGGTGGGCAGTCTGCACATCTTTTCTGCAGTGCTGATCTAGATCCCATAATTGTGACTGCTATTTGCCATGGAAGGAAAAATCCACTGGAAGGAATGGAAGATTTTCTTCCACAGTAAATAATAAAAGTGCTTCTCCCCACTCTGATTGGAATCAGAGCAGAAGGGAAGGGGTTAAAACGGGCCATAGGTTGGGAACCCCTGCTCTAAGGCAGTGTTTCTGAACCTTTGGTTTTTGGACTTCAATTCCCAGAAGGCTAAGCCCAATGCACTCATCAGCCAATGTATTCTTAGGCTTCTGGGAATTGAAGCCCCCCTGGGGGCACGGGTCCCACATGGGGCACCATTGGGTCAAAGCTTCTAGGACACCCCCCCTTCAAACCAAGCCACTTGAGAGAGACTATGAACACAGTCATACAACCTAAAGTGACATTCTCATAATACAAATGCAGGAAACTCTTTAAATATTTAAGATCCCCAATTTTCAAACATCTGCATCAAGGGCAGATTGTTTTAGGTGTGCAGAGAAGGCTAGGGAGGACTTGGCAGCCTGGCTGATCTTGAGATGAGTGAGCAATTTGAACTCAGAGAGGTGTCCCCCCCTCTTCTAGAGTAAAACCTCTGAAACCTGTAGAGCTGTTCCTATCAGTGGGTCAGTGAAGGTGAAGAGGCTGTTGATAACCTCTTTCAATGTAGGAAGCCACACCCTGGTGCTGTGATGGCGAACCATGGCACTCCAGGTGTTCTTGGACTTCAATTGCCAGAAACCCAAGTCAGCACTCCTGCTGATCAGGGCTTCTGGGAATTGAAGTTCAAGAACACCTGGAGTGCCAAAGTTAGCTATCACTGAGCTAGTGGCAGATGTGTCCAAATGCAAAAGGTAAAGGTAAATGTTGCCCTTGCTTGAAACCCAGTTCAGTGGGCATCTTTGCAGACATCTGAGTCTGCAGACATTTCCGTGGACACATGGCAAGCATGCCTCAATGCTGGAGTGCACGGAATGCTGTTACCTCTCCAGCTGGAGCAGTACCTATTTATCTACTTTCCATTTCTTGCTTTCGAACTCTAGATTGGCAGGACCTGGGACAGAGACGGGAGCTCATTCTGTCATGCAGCACTCCAGTTTCAAACTGCTTGACCTGCGGACCTTCCAGTCACCAAGTTCAGCGCTTTAACCACTTGAGCCACTGCACTCCCCATTCATGTAAATGCAGCCTGAAATAGCTCATGTTTAGCCTGTGATGTACAGCAATTCCAGGATCCTTCTTACTCGTAGTATTACTGATCCACGTATCCTCCATGTTATTTTGCATTTGGGCTTTGCATTTATCTTTGTTAATTTCATTCTCTTGTTGGGGTACACAGAAAAGCCTCCTCGAAGACTGTGGTATTTTTAAACCACAATCGGGGCATACTCTGGGCACTGGCAATCTTGTGCCTGCTAATCTGCTTTATGCTAGGTCAGGCGAAAGGAACTGCAGAATGAACTCGCCAAATGGTGACTTTATTTTGGCAGTTTCATGTCTCTGCCTAGATGCAGAAGAATTTTTTTGTTGTTCTTGTTTTCAGCCCAGTACTCAAGCTTATCAAGATCTTTCTGAATTTTGTGTCCGCCTCTCAGGATATTAGCTATTCTATGCAATTTTGTGCTGCCTACAAATCTGATAAGTTTTCCTTGCAATGCCTCATGCAAAGTCATTAAATAAATAAATCTCATGTCAGAAATGGCTCTGGGTTGAAAGGATTTTTGCTGGAGAAACTCCACTCTGGGGATGCCCGAATGAGGCTCCTTCCACGTCCCCCAGACCCGTCATGCAGCAGTCAGGTATTGAACCCCAGCTTTCCAGTCTTTAGGCTCAGCATCTTAACCACTGCATGCAAAGTCATTAATGCAAGTGTTGAAGAGCATAGAGGTCAGGACTGAGCCTTTTGGTACTCCACTTGTTACCCCCTTTTCAATTTCATTTATAAGGATTCTCTTAGTATGATTCTGTAACCGACAGTGTATCTACCCGACACTTGTGCTATTTGGCCCCACACCTTGTCAGCTTGCTAATTGGAATATCATGGGTCACTTTGTCAAAGGCTTTGCTGAAATCAAAATCTGCTCCAGTTTCCCCCTGGGATTAATGTCAGGTTGACTGGTCTGTAGTTTGTTTGTTTGTTTATTTATTACTCACATTTCTACTGCCGCCCCCCTGGGATTAATGTCAGGTTGACTGGTCTGTAGTTTGTTTGTTTGTTTATTTATTACTCACATTTCTACTGCCGCCCCCTTGCCAAGGCGACTCCGGGCGGCTTACACATAAAACAAATAAAAACTTTACAAAACATTAAAATTAGATTTGTTTAAAATAAAAAAAATATGTCTTTTTAAAATATGCCCTCCAATGCTGCATCACAAGATTTTTCAAAAGCTGACAGCCTGGGCAATCCTTAAACAAGCCAGCCCAGGATGGCTATCTCCCCATCCGCCGCTGCCCCAACCCGCTGCACAAGCCAGGTCTTAAGCCTCTTGTGGAGGGATAAATGTACAAAGAGTCCATTAGTTCTTCCTTTTTATCCATTCTGAAGATAGGGACAAATGTTCCCAACCCCAGTTTAGGGAAGGTTTATCACTCACCAGCAGAACCTCTATTGCACACAGAGGGTTGTGTATTCAACACCATTAAAGGGTGGAGTGTGTAAGTCCCTATTGCGGTGGCGGCGAAACCTATAGTGTGCGTGCCAGAGATGGCACTCGGAGCTCTCTCTGTAGGCACATGTACAGTCACCCCAGCACAGAGTTTGCCCCGCCCCTCTGCCCAGTAGCCCAATGGGAGCACTTCCTCCCTCCCCCCAGCACAGAGTTCGCCCCGCCCCTCTGCCCAACAGCCCAATGGGAGCGCTTCCTCCCTCCCCCCAGCACAGAGTTCTCCCGCCCCTCTGCCCAACAGCCCAATGGGAGCGTCTCCTTCCTCCCCTGTTGCTGTGTTGGCACTTTGCGATAAATAAGTGGGTTTAGGGTTGCAGTTTGGACCCTCGGTCTCTAAAAGGTTTGCCATCACTGCCCTATTGAACCTTTCTCTAAATTTGCCACTTATTGTAACCCAGGGTGTCTTTTCGAGGAGGAAGACCTTTTGCCGGCTCCTCAGCCTGTTGCCAGCCCTTGCCTGGACACCTGACCACTCTTCTGAATAATCCTTCATTTGAGCGTCCTGTTCCTGCTAGAGGTCTTTCAATATAGACCTTTATCCTAGGTGCATCACATTCAGATATTTGCAAGGTGCCTAAGAAGGTAGGTAGAACTCCCAGCCATGTCCCCTTTTTAGGGCTAATTTTTGGGGGTAAAAAAACTGCAGCATATATTTAACAACCTGTAAGATGTGGTGCATCAAATCGGATAATGTCCCATTATGATTATAATGTCATTTTGGCACTTTCACATCTGGCCTAGACATGGAAGAAGAAGTGGGGCTGCGGTGGTTAAGAAACTCGCCTTGTTATATGGAAGGCTGGCAAGTTGGCAGTTTGAGACCCGGGTACTGCATGATGGATTGAACGCCCATCTCTGTCCCAGCTCTTGGGGACATGAAAGGCGCCTCATTTGGGCATTCCCGGAGCAGAGTTTCTTCGGCAAAAATCCTTCCAACCCAGAATAATTTCTGACATGAAATTATTATTATGGAAGAAGAAGCGGCGAAGTGTCCCTTGGTGACCTCGCAGGGCTGTTGCTGGTGACGGTAAGAGAGGAGAAAGGTCCTAGGTCCGTGATGGCAAACCTTGGCACTGCAGATGTTCTTGGACTTTAATTCCCAGAAGCCCAAGCCCCCTGTGAATCCACACGAAGGGGTTTACTGCAATTCATCCGGCCCACGGTGCCAGAAGCGAAAGTAAAATGCGCCCGTATGACGGCAGTGCAGGTCAGATGAATCGCAGTAACATTCATGTGGATTCGCAGGGTGCTTGGGCTTCTGGGAATTGAAGTCCAAGAACATCTGCAGTGTCAAGGTTCGCCATCACAGTCCTAGTGGCTCCCTGTCCCATCTTCTTCTGGCCCGGCCTGCTTATAAGAGCACTCTATACCTGCCCAGAGGCAACCTTGGCTAAAGAGAAAGGGCAAAGCACTGACACCTCCATGCTCAGCAGCTGCTGCTAGTGCTGTGTGTGTGTGTGTGTGTGTGTGTGTGTGTGTGTGTGTGTGTGTGTGTGTGTGTGTGTGTGTGTGTGTGTGTGTGTGTGTGTGTGTGTGTTCGTTCCTGGGTTGGAGGGCAGGAAAGGCAAGGAAGGAGGCGGGGCGAGTCGGCAAGCGGAGTGGCTTCGGTTGTCACTCCGATTTCGCAGCCTCTTCCAGGGACCTCCTCTAGGCAGCCTCAGGACCAGCTTCAGCCATCCGTGCCAGAGACGACGAAGGGGAGGAGGAGGAGGAGGAGGAGGAGGAAGGACTCGCCCTGCCGACGCCGCTATCCACCTCTTCTCCTCACCCCCCCCCCCCCCCCCACGAAATTGTCTTCCTCACCGCAGCTCCTGCCTGGAGGAAAGAAACGGGGGGCGCCTCGCCTGACCCCCCCTCCCCTCCATCTTCCAAGCCCAGGTACCGATCCAGAGGCTGCGCCTTTGCGGTGGGAAGCGGGGGTGGGTGGGTGGGTGGGTGGCCCAGTGGGTGGGTGGGGTTGCGCTGCGCCCTCGGGCATTTTCTGGCCAAAGGTGGGGAGAGGGAGGGAGGGAGGGAGACACACACGGCATCTCCCTTTGCCCAGGTGGGTGGCTGGCTGGCTGGCTGGAGGGTTGATGATGCTTTCCTCTCCTGCATCCCTCCAGCCCTCCATCCTGGGTATCTTTTGGGTACCAGTGGTGGCAGGCGATGGGTGGTGGTGGTGATGCTGCAGTACCATCTGAGGAAGGGGTCCTCCTCTATATGCTCGATGTTGGAGGGATTGGGATTGGGACAGGGCCATAGCCAGGGGGGCTTGGGCCCCCCGAAAACCCTCCTGAGCCAACAGCCAGCCCCCCCAACCCACCTCATGATGCCAATGTTATATATGTGAGTTTGACATTGTTGTCACTCGTGAAATTTTTTTTGCCCCTCCTGAAAAATCCCCCCCCCCCAATCTAGAATCCTGGCTATGGCCCTGGGTGGGGAGAGGGCTTGTCTTTTCTGGGAGGGGTGGTGGCAGAGGCTGGCCGGCCATGGTGGGGTGGGGTGTCATTGTCATTGTTGTGCAATGTTATGTACAGGGTGGCCCGTAAGTCCCTACTACCCACCCGTATATTTTTATGTATCCAGTGTATCTGGGGGCTGTGTATTTTTATGTACCCAGTGTATCTGAGGGCTGTGTGGGTAGGGACTTACGCAGGCCACCCTGGATGGGATGGAGAGGTAGGAGCAGAGGAACACACACACACACACACACACACACACACACACACGCGCGCGCGCGCGCGCGCGCGCACACACACACACACACACACACACACACACACACACACACACACACACACACACACACACACACACACCCCGTTTCCCTCCCATTGCTAGAGAAGGGGGTTTGTGTAGATAATGGGGTTTGTCCATCACAGCCTTATCTGCCAAGGTTTTTGCTAGCGTCGTCGTTTTTGGCGGCGGCTGGCCTCTCCAGTGTGATGGCCTTTCCTTGTGGTTGTTGGTTGCATTGTTGATGGGGAATGGAAGAGCATCTCCCTATGGACAAGTGTTCCTTTTTCCCTTCCAATGCGCCCAGGTATTTTGATTTTTGGGGCGGGCGGGCGGGTGGGTGGAGGAAGACCTATGGTGTTGTGTAATATTAGTGCAGATCAAGAAGATGAATGTTGTTGTGGGGTGGGTTGGTTTGGCTTCTGTCAGCATTTTAACCTCTCCCCCACTGAACCCTGGCCTCCTCCACCACCCCTACCTGCTTCCACAACTCCAGATTTTAAAAAGTCGGTAACAGCATGATATTTTGATGGGACGAGCAATAGCAAATCTAATCTTTATCGCTTACCTCCACTTGGCTCTCTATTATTTACTATGAGTTGCTGAGTTCACCCTGCCATGCCTTCCCCAATAGCCTTTGTAATGAAGGATTAATATTTATTTTTTGAATACCAGACCACTTACTCTAGCCAGAGGTGGTTACTGGATAATTTGTCCCCCCCCCCTCTGCTTAGTTTTTAATTTAGAAGGAAGACAACCTGTCTGCAATGCAAGCCTACTAGTGTGCTTTTGCCTGCTGGATAGCAAACCTCTACTCCCTCCTTTTAAACACTTCTCTCTCTCTGGCTTTCTTTGTACAAGACAGCATTGCTGCCCAGATGTGCTATTTAGGAGAGAATGTGTCCGTGTGGATGGAAACAGAGAAAGATGTGTCAATGATGTTGCATTTGTGCTGATGAGGAATCTCCCTGAATTAGACTGTCTAGTGTGAAAGAACCAAAATGTAGTCTCAGATTTAATTTTTTCCCCTCCAGTCTCTCGCCGCCGCCGCCGCCTCCTCCCAGTGTGCCAAGCCAGTGTTGTCTTGTAATCTTGGTCTAAGTCAAGGGAGCTTTGCAGAGGAGGTTTCCTGTTGTGAGTTTTGGCTCTGTGGCAAGGCTGGGGATTTGAGGGGGTGTTAAAAGGAAGAAATATATGGATAACACTCCCCCCCCCCCATCACACAGAATAGATCCTTTGCAAGGTAGACATGGCTCAAATCTTTATTTTGCACGTAAAGCTGTCTCCCTTTCTTAGGCAGAGATTTGAAGGGGAAAGGGGGTTATTTTGGTGTGGCGGAGAAAAGAGCAGGGGTTGAAAAGCCCCTGAAGGAAAGAAAACCCGAACTAGGGTGGGGGGTAGTCTTGCCTTGGGGCTCCCCCCCCCAAAAAAAATGAAGTCATTCTCCTTCTGTGTTCTTTTGCAAGCATTTATATTATTAATCTGGTGCTGTGGGTTATTCATGTCCAGCATTTTATCATTTGGTGTGCATGGGTCGCTCCCCCCCCCCCCCCATCAAATTAATTTGCAAATATTGGTGGGAATGTTAAGGTCCGTGTCGAAGGAGGACATTTTAAAGAGATAAATTCACAAGCTGCCTTTTGTGTGTTTATTAAATCTCTCACACACACACTTACACACACACACTCACATAACAGAAAGAAATCTATTAGCCAATTGCTTTTATCCACAAGGGCCCTTTCCTTAGGATGAAGAGCAGAAAACCCAAGAAATTCCCCTTTCCCCTTGTTGCAAATAAATAAAACCACTCCATGACTCTCTCAATGGGAAAATCATCTGCCTCCGATGTGGGAGGCGGTGGGGGAAGCCAATCCGAATTCAACGGTGCTAATTAATTTTTATGAAGAAGGGGAGGAAAGTCCAAGGGGTATTTTGTAAGTCCAGTGAGAAGACGGGTTCGATTGCACCAGCCGGAGTCCAAGGAAAGGGGTGGCGGGGATGGCAGCATCGAAGGGGGAGAGGACGGAGCATGATAAATATGTTTTTGAAGGAAACGCAGGGATGAGAAATGACCGCGGCAGGTATTGGCTGTGTCGCTCAGGTGTGGGGCACACCTGATGCTGCAGAAGCAGCCATAGCCTCTGTATTCAGGTGGCTGCTTGGAGCGGATGGATTTCACACAGGGTAGTCCCCAGCCTTCTGGATGTGGTTTTCAGGAGCAGCTGGATGGGGTCCTGTCATTGCCTGGGCCTGGAGGAAAGCAGGGATGTCTCCCTTCCATCTTTGTCATGGGTAAACAGGCTTGGTTTATTCACGGGGGAAGGATTTGTACCCACGTCTGCCCACCGCACCCCCTTTGAATGCCTCCTGCAGGAGCAATGGCACGTGTTTCCTTTGAGGTGGTTTAGCCCACAGAAGGGTTTTCCACCGGCCCAGATGTGTATGCACTACAACAGTAGGGCGTGCTGATGCTCTGTTTCAAATATGGTGTTCAGCCTAAAGGATGTGCTGCAGTTCTGAGGTGATGTCATTTCATCTTCTCAACAGCCCTGTAGAGCAGGGGTGCTCAAACTTTGGCCCGTGGGCCGGATTCAGCCCCACCCCACGCTGCTCTCGTCGCTCCCAGAACCGGAAGTAGAACATGTCCTTACTTCCGCTTCTGGGAGCGATGAGGGCAGGATGAATTGGCATGGTGGGCCGGATGCAGCCCACAGGCCATAGTTTGGGCACCCCTGGTTTAAGCAGAGAAAACAGCAGCTTAAGATCTATCTCATCCTGTTGCAAAACGGATTGCCAAGCATGTTATACTCCCGCTTCCGGTGGGAGGAACCACATGACCGGCCTGCTGAACCACGTGACCGGCCCTCTGAACCACCTGTCCGGCCCATGGCCCGAAAAGTTTGGGCACCCCTGCTGTGATCAGGATCAGCCTTTCCATGAAGGAAGTTTGGTGGGCAGGGGGTTTGCCCCAGATGGCTTAAGAGACTGGTTGAAAGCATTGCATGCAGCACTGTGGTAAGCATGATTCTCAGAACTAGTGCTGAAGAAAGATGCAACTGTCAGTCTAATTACCTTTTATATATGGAATGGGGGGGGGGGGGGGGCTACTTTCTTGTTCTTTGCCTTAGGCAGCAAAATGACTTCTCCTGAACCAGATTAAGATGAGAAAGAGAGAAACTTCCTCAAGGAGGCTGAGCCCACTCATATTCATCATGCTGATGCTCTTTCTCTGTTATAGTTTTCTCTCTCTTGATATATTTCCAAGTAGTACAGCACCCACATTTTAACTTCTGTTCCCTTTGCTGTTCTATGTCGGTCTTGGACCATAATATTGATGCCATGCTCCTTTCTATGGGAGAGGGTCAGGGAACAATGTTGTATGCAGAATTATTTCTGGTTTGGGTTTTTAGCATCTAAATTCGGGATTCCTTCTTCAAATCCCAAAGCGTGGCTGCCAACCCGTGTTTACAGTATTGAGGCCAGTGGGCTTGACTTGGTGTACAATGGCTACTTAAACTGGTGAAGGTTTCAAAAAAAAAAAGTGGGGATGGGGAGAAGAGAGAATTTTGTGGGGAAAGGAGCTTATTGCAAGTAGTTGTGCATAGAGGCAGAAACGAAAAAGTTACTTTTTGAACTGCAACTCCCAGTATCCTTGGAAAAAGAACGTTTTCATGCTCTGTGAGCAGGTTTGCCAGAGATGCACATTGTGTTGGAGATGGTGAAGCATTTCAGAAAGGTGTAATTAGCAGTAGTTAGTAAGGGGATGCGGTGGCTCAGTGGTTAAGAAGCTCGCCTTGTTAGCTGGAAGGCCGGCAAGTCTGCAGTTTGAAACCCGAGTACTGCATGATGGATTGAGCACCTGTGTCTGTCCCAGCAATTGGGGACATGAAAGGACCCTTATTTAATGCAATATCCCACATTGCATTGAATGATAAGCTCACATGGGAGTTGAATTTGAAAAAGGGAATAGTAAAGGAAAATAAATTTCAAGATATTTGGAAATTGTTTTTGGAGTATACATTAACTAAAAGAAAAGGTGGTGGACCAATACCTGATCAAATGAAATTTTGGAAATGACTGTATATTAATGGGAAAACACAGTCTCCTGGGTAATGAAAATATCACTGGTGATAATCTTTTCTTTCTTTTTTTGTGAGCTTATTTTATACATTAATAGAATACTGGAGTTAAAGTCAGTGATATATATATATTAGTAGTTAATGTAGTTGCAATATGCATACAAATAAGTATAAGAAGTATTTAAATGATGAATTAGGTAAAAAGGGTGGGTAAGATAAACAATTTTCCTTTGTTTTATATTGTATTTTAATGTACTTGTTCCTTATACTTTTTTCTTTTAGTGTCTGTAGTTTTTTAAAAAAAATATATTTTCATTTCTACTTTGTATTTTTTTTTCTTTAGTTGTATTTTTCCCCTTGTATGTTAAGTTTAAAAATTTAATAAAAATTATATTAAATAAGGACCCTTATTTGGGAATTCCCTGAGCAGAGTTTCTCCTGCAAAAATCCTTTCAACCCAGAATAATTTCTGACATGAAATTATTATTATTAGTGACTGAAGTGTCCAGATTCACATTTTGGGGATACAACAACACCCAGAATCCAGATGGCAGCATAACTGCCTGTTGAGTTCTGGGGATTGTAGTTCAAAGATGCACATCTGCACTGCTTTAGTTTGTGATAACTGTGGGATTTGAAGACAACCCCCCCCCCCCCCAATCATCTCCCCAGAGGCAAGAAGCAGGAGCCCTTTCGCATAACACAAGGAAGGGAAACTTGTCGGTCAGATGGTGGCCCACATTGTTTGTATGTCTGTGTCTTCTGCAGTCTAACCTGTTGAGTCTGGTTTGTCACCAGAGATTAAGCTGTTGCTTGGAGATAAGAAAGTATGACATGTAAACAATTGAATGGAAGCGCATTCGCGGTTCAAAGGCACAGGGTGAGGTCAGTTACCCGATTCTAGGTATCATTATGTGAGATCCAACGAGAGTAAGGAGGCAGAGATGGTGAAACACAGAGTGACTCCTGGGGAAGGACTTCTGTACCACCACTGTGACACACACACAAAAAAGGTTTCATTCATGCGGGGACGCATCGTGGTTCATTTCAATCAGACCTGTACAGAATCGCTTTTAGATAGGTTGTGCCTGGTGATAATTAATGAGGAGTAGTGGTGACATTTTTTGAACTGTGGTGGCTCAAGCAGTTAAGACACTAAACTCGAGGACTGGAAGGCCATCTCATTATTGCAGCCAAGTTTGGAGTCTAGACAGGACTGCAGTGGCTCAAGTGGCTAAGACGCTGACTGGGAGGCGGGGGAGGTCAGCAGTTAAATTCCCAAGTACTGCAGGACGGAATGAGCTCCCGTCTTCGTCCCAGCTCCTGCCAACCTAGCAGTTCGAAAGCAAGAAATTGCAGGGAGATAAATAGGGACCACTTCGATGGGAAAGGTAAACAATGTTCTGTGCGCTCCGGTGTTTCATCATGCCTGCCACATGACCACGGAAACGTCTGCAGAAGCAGGCAGCACTGACTCTTTGGCTTTGAAACAGAGGTAAGCACTGAACCCTAGAGTCGGATACGACTGGCTTTCGAGCAAGGGAAAACCTTTACGTTTAGAGTCCAGACAGCCTTCTTTGCTGAAGATGTAAAGCAGGGGTTCCCAACCTTTTCAAGCCAGGTGTTGGGTCACACTCTCTCAGACAGCTTCGAGAGCTGGATGGCCATTTTGCCCTGCCTGCATGGTTTTTTTTGGGGGGATTTTTCCCCAACAGCTTCAAAGGGGTTGGCCATTTTGTTTCTCAAATGCCCTTGGAAGGGTGAGGGGCCACATGAAATAGTGGCGTGGGTCAGATCTGGACTGTGGGCCTTAGGTTGGGAACTCCTGATGTATTAATGACAACACACCCCAAATCCCCAGGAGTTTCATGTAGATTACCTTTGGGTTCTGACAGGTAGATGTTTTTCTGCAACGGGTGTGTGTGAGAGAGTGTATTCTTCATGCATATATGTATTCCTTCTGTATAAGTTTTCAGAGTGCCTCTTTGGAATATTTTATCGGAGGAGGCGTTATCATTTCAGATTTTAAAAAGCCAGCAGAAACCTCTTGAGAATTCCACTGTTGGTATAACTTCTTATCATCCTTTCCCAATATTCACACCAAAGTTCAGCTTCTTTAATTCACTCCAGATTTTGTCTGTACGTGTTCTCCTTGCTGTCCAGGGTACTCTCAAAAGACTCCTCCAACACCACATTTCAAAGGCATCTATTCTACTCCATTACGATAGCAGGATGTCTAGCCAGACATGCAAACAAAATGCTCTAGCACAGAGATTCTCAACCTGTGGCCCATGGGCCAGAGGCGGCCCGTGACACCATTTCATGTGCCCCCCCACACCGCCTCCACCACAACAGGAAAAGTGCCATGTGGTGGAGGAAGGGCAAAATGGCTGTCCGACCCCCGAAGCTGAGGGAGCATGGCTTAAGAAGGTTGAGAACTCCTGTTCTAGCAAATTGGTACATAGAGGGGTGCATCAGTGGCCTTGAAATCCTCCCCGTCCCCCTTTCTTCCATCTCTCCAAGAGAGGTTCATAGTACTTCACCTTATCCTGGAGTGGTTTAAACTGTTGGCCTAGATAAATTATACATAATAATTTCTCTCCCTGCAAAACACAGAATAAATGCTTGGGCTGGCCATAATTGGTTTTTTTCTTCTCCTCTTGGCACCTGGAATGAGATTTGTGATGGTGAGGCGGCCTGCCTGCTATTTTTTTTTTGTTCGTTGTATTTATATTTTGTTCTTTGTTTTCATCATTGCTGCAGACGTGGATTTGAAAATGATCTTGCAAACTGATTTAAAAAGCTGATCTTGTCATGAGAAAGACCGGCCAAGGTATGCCACAGATAGTGGAGCCATGGGTTCACTTGCATTGCGGAAAGATTAAATTTATATTTCTCCACGTATCAGGCAAAAGAGTCCTCTCAGATCTATTATTGCAGAAATCCTCTTTGTGTGTTTATAGCACATTTGTTGTGAAAGGAGCTTTATAATCCTCCAGCTTTCCTGTCCTCATAGAAATCTTGTGAGGAAGCATGTTGTAGTGTTCCAGAACAGGCGGCCCCAACACATACCTGTCAAGTATCCCAGATTGGCTGGGATTTCCCATATTTCTGTGCCGCAGCCTCCACTTTCTGCCACCATCCCGTAATTTGACTGGCAGAGAAAGTAGTTACTGCGCATGCGTGGATGCGCAAAACCCTTCTGTGCATGCACAGAACCCTTCTGTGCATGCACAGAACCCTTCTGTGCATGCACAGAAGGGTTCTGCGCACGTCCCATATTTTCCGGAGCCACGCTTGACGGGTATGTCCCAACCACTGGGCCACGGAAAGGAGCAGGGAATGCTGTTAACTTTCCACTGAAGTAGTCCCTATTTATCGTCTTGCAGTTTTTGCTTTTGCACTGCTAGGTTGGCAGGAGCTGTGACAGAGATGGGAGCCCACTTCGTCATGCCATACTTGGAAATCAAACTCCGACCTTCCACTTGTCAAGTTCAGCGTCTTAACCACTTGAGCCACCGCAGTCCCTTATGATAAATGAATGACCACAAAAAGTCCAGCCCTGCTCAGCCTTCACAAATGCAAGGCTAGGGATTGCTTTATTGAGTAAATCCTTCTCGCATTTGGTTTTCCTCTTTTCCTGTGGCGTTTGGCTTTTCCAGCGATATACTCAAAGTATGTTTTTTTAAAATCATGTCAGAAGTACACAAAGGTGCTTTCTGGGTTGAAAGAAGTTTTTGCTAGAGGAACTCTGCTCAGGGGATACTCGGATGAGGCTCCTTTGATGTCCCCAAGATCTTTCCCCCACCAAAGTGGCCCCTCTTTATCTACTTGCAATTTCTTGCTTTCGAACTGCTAGGTTGGCAGGAGCTGGGACAGAGACGGGCGCTCATTCTGTCACGCAGTACTCAGAATGGTATTTTTTCCCCATAAGGATGGATTTTACTTTAGATAAATAGGTATCACTTTGGTGAGAAGGTAAACAGCATTCTGTATCTAGTCATACCTGCCACATGCAGACAGTGCTGGCTCTTTGGCTAATAAACAGATGAGCACTGAACCCTAGAGTCAGATACAACTGGCTTTTGAGCAAGAGCAACCTCGCTCTTCTCACAATGGCAATATCTTGGCTCTGACCAAAGCCAGAGTCCTTCTTGCTTGCAAAGATGGTGGCAGTGTTCAAACTTTGGGATCAAGGTATTTTTTTGGCTGATTTTGCTTTCCTTCAGCACCGCAAAGTTTCTTCCTTTGTGATTTTCTACCCAGGGGGTCCCCAGATTGCCAGTGCATTAAAAGGCCTTTTTCCCCCCTGGTTCCTTCTTTCTTATTCCGAGACTCTCTTAGATTTTTCTCCTCTTCTTAATGGTCCATCAGAAGGAGAAGAAAGGCCATGGCAACCTGCTCAATAGAGGAGGAGGAGTGCCCTGTGACTCTCTTTTTTTGGTCCAAGAATTATTTCTTAGGCACAAGAATCCAGGAAAATCCACCTTTTATTTCCTTTACAAATGAGAAGAGGAGTTTTCTCAGCATCTGCTGCTATTTCTCTCCTGTGTCTCTCCACATTCACACCGTGTGTTGTTGCCCGCCAGCCGTCCCCACTTGAGCATGTTGGTCTTACATTTAGGGACTCCAACCCTCAGCCAGTTCAAGGCATACCTGTCAACCGTGGCTCCGGACAATCCGGGACCTGCGCAGAACGGTTCTGCACAAGTTGCATTCTACGCATGAGTAAAAGCCTTCTATGCATGTGTAGAACACGACTTGCGCAGAAAGGATGCACAGTACCTCTTCCCCCCCGCTGCCAATTCCGGGGGTTTGGCAGCTGCGGGCGGGAAATGGTGCAAATTGGCGCCGAAAATCGGGAAATCCCGGCCAATCCAGGAAGGTTGACAGGTATGGTTCAAGGTTCTCCAAATGACATCGGGGAGATTGAGATCTTCTGCTGTATCCATAATGGCCAACCTTGGCATTCCAGGTGTTCTTGGACTTCAATTCCCAGAAGCCCAAGTCTCTGTGAATCCATACGAATGGGTTTTCTGTGCATCCGGTTTTCTGCGCATACACATGGAGTGCCAGTAAACCCATTTGTCTGCAGTCACAGAGACTTGGGCTTCTGGGAACTGAAGTCCAAGAACACCTGGAGTGCCAAGGTTCACCATGATTGAGCTTCAGCCCTACCTTTAATGACATTCCTTTCCCAGTGAGCTTCTCCCTCCATCTTATAATTTGGTTTTGCTCTTGTGTACCCTCAAGAATGTTTGTGTGCCCTCAAGAGGGGCTGCGGTAAATCAGTGGTTAAGAAGATCGCCTTGTTAACTGGAAGGCCGGCAAGTCGGCAGTTCGAGACCGGGGAACTGCATGATGGTTTGAGCACCTGTCACTGTCCCAGCTCTTGGGGACATGAAAGGAGCCTCATTCAGGCGTCCCCTGAGTGGAGTTTCTCCTGCAAAAATCCTTTCAACCCAGAATAATTTTTGACTTGAAATTAGTATTATTCTGTTCCTGCTGAGAGAGAAGCAGCCATAGCAACAGGCAGTCATGGGCTATGTGAGACAGAATGCTGGACTGGATGGGTTGTGGCCTGTTCCAGCAAGGCTGTTCTTATGTTCTTATGTTTGGAAGAAGCACAAGATGTTGGTTTTATGTAAGAATTAATGTGAGTAGATCTGGAAAGTCCATGGAGTGGTGTGAATTTGTCATAGGCAAGATCTCAGAGAGGGAAGTTCTTGCTGCACGTTGATCCTAATGTATATGCACACATAGGAAGCATGAGAAAGTAGGGTCTGCTACTTTCCCATGCGTGTATTGAAGGCACAGCATGCTGGAGAGATGCCTTTCTTCTTCCCCCTGGCTATTAATCTTAGCTGATAAATCTGCAGAGCCATCTGGCAATAATGTCAGGGTGAACAACTTTTGGACTGGAGGAAATGTATGAAATTAAACTGATTTTTTTTTTTAGGCCTCTAGGGCCAGATGCAATTGGTACATGAAGTACAGAAGACCAAAGACCTAGTTTCAACTATGAGTGCCAATTAGACCAGAGCCAGTGATGCACTGCAGGGGATTCTGCCCTGTTCAGGAAGTTTCCCCAGGCCACGCCCACCTCCATAGCCATTGCATTGGCCATGCCCACAGATTTGGCCCCGCCCACAGACTTGACCCCACCCACAGACTTGGCCCCACCCACAAAGGTGGTAGTAAATTTTTTTGGAGTGCATCACTGACCAGAGCCATCCAATGGTTGGCACTCATACATGTTGACAAGCAAAATCCCATTGATTCAGTGGGTCTAACGCCACTTGGGACTTATGATTGAATTCCGACAGCTTGAGTTTGGGAATATTGCTTTTTTTTTTTGGAACAGGATATAGAAAAAGCCATCTGAGGCAAAATCAATGTTCTTATATGTCTAGTAGTTTTAAAATAAAGAGGATAATTCTCCAAAAAATAATATTCCAAATATTTAATATATCCATAAAGTTATCTCAAGGATTAAGTAAATTCAGTCCATTATTTCTTCAACAGAGTGAAGTACAGTCTCAAATATATCCAATCATTCGAGCTTGTTCAAAAACTGGCATGAAACTATAAAGGTTGATTATAATGTCTATAAATGTTTCTAATATTTCAAATGAGTAAATCAAAATGGATGAGATATTGTCTCTCAAGATTTTTCAAAGCTGTTTCCAGGATATATTTTATTTATTTATTTATTTAGTATGCTTATAGACCGCTTTGCTAGTCTATTGACCACTCAAAGCGGTTTACAAAACAATCAAATAAATACAAAACAGTTCTTTATCCCTTCCGGGCAGGGATACAGCTTTTCATATAGAATATCTTCTTCAGGAAATCTTATCATGCGTCATTAGCCTCAAAATGTTTGATTCTTTCTGTGCTCTGATGTTCCATCCTTCCAAGGTTGGTAAAATGAGTACCCAGCATGTTGGGGGCAAAATGCTAATTAACTTGTTAACCACCCAAAATGGGTTCAAAACCTTTTTATGCTGTGGGCCTCACCATGTCCCTTGGACCACGGCCCCAGGAAGCGGAAGCAAGTGTATTTACGACAGCCGTAAACGTGCCCACTTCCATGTTTATGACAGCTGCCGGTGTGTTTATGCATGCACAGGCACATTTTATGGCTGACGTAAATGCGTCTGCATTTATGCATGCACTGGTAGACCACACGAAATGGTGCTGCAGGCCAGATCCAGCTCACAGGCTGTAGGTTGCGAACCCCTGACCCAGAGAGTGCACTAAGCACTATGGGGTGGTATAGAAGTGTGATTGCTTTGCTTTCTTTAGATTTCTCCCTCAAGATTTTGCATACTTCTGCAATTTTTGGTGCACTCTCCCAGCTTGCTGATCTTCCTGTTTTGCTCTGGGTGGTGGAATAATTTCAGTTTATAAGCAGGGGTATTCACAGTCTGAGCATTGGAAACAGTAGGAACAATGCCTTGTTTACAAATGAACAAACAAATGAACAGACAGATAAACAATGTCACTCACCCCCACCCCATTTGGTCTCTGGCATTTACAGAAAGATCAGATGATGTGAAAACCTCCGCGTGAGGTGGATACGAGAAGAAGATACTTGGCAAGGTGGACAAATAGCAATACCTATTTCCCCAGAGGATTTAGCTTTTGTCATCTGCAATGCCTGGCCAAGAAGGGAGGAGTGACTTTGAAAACACTTACTGTTCCTTGGATTTCTTCCCAGGGGAAGATGTGTGATTAAAATTCACCATGTGGCTTGGCAGGATTTTCCAGTGAGTGAATACCTCCACAGATGGTTGTATAGAAATGGTAACTCATATCATACCATGCAGGTAGCTAGTTGAGAAGGTTACTGTCCGTAGTGAGAAAAAAGCAGCAAAGGCAACTTTGCCCCTGATCTGAGAAAATTCAGTGGGAGGCAGTGCTCTGGGGGGGTGAAGGATGTATGAAAAACTAGCCTGGATTAGACCAAAGCGCTGTTTTAGCCTGGCAGTCTGTGTACCTAGTGGCCAGCCAGATTCCAGAGCAAAGCCCCCAACCAGGTCATTGGTGTGATTCAGTCCTCATCAGTCTTAGAAGATGACCTGGATCAGGAGGCACTTCCTATGCCCGGCCCAGTTCTGCCTGCACCAGAACCTGAGAATGTCCTGAACCAGGAATCCCAGTATGCTTTTGGCTCAACTCTGTTTCCCCAGGCAGATGACCTGTCAGATCAGAAGTCTGACTCTGACAGTGATCAGCCCTCAGTAAGGGAAAGATTCAGAAAGGAGCTACACCTGCGACGTAAGCAAGCTAGAACTAGTTACCATGGAAGGCTCCCAGCTGATAGCAATTATCTGGGAAGCTTTTAAGCAAGCTTGTTATAGCATTCCAGTGTAAGTACAATTCTTCACTACAAAGACTGACACCCTGCTTGACTTTGGATACCTCTTGAGATTGCCTGCCTAGACCCTGGACCTGCCTGCTGTGACCCTGACTTCTCTGTCAACCCTGACGACCCCCCTGGAGTCCTTTGGACTAGACACTTGCTTGAACTACCAGTAACCAGACCTCAGCTTGCTCTTTGGACTTTTCTATTTATTTATTTTTCATATTTCTATTGCCGCCCAACTCGACGGCGACTCTGGGTGTCTTAGACAAGTTAATTTCATTTTTTTCATTTCTTTCTTTCTTTTTTGGTGGGATAGAGGAATTGTGTCTCTCACTTCTGAAGTGAGGAAGTCCAGTGGTATATTTTATTCATTACTTCTAAGTTTTGTAATAGATGGAAGATCGGAGAGTTATTTTGAAATATCCCCTTAGCATAAAAACATGAAATAGTCTCAACAGCAGATTTATCCGAGAATATAGAACCACAGAATCAGTCACTAAGTTGGATGAAGCCTTTTAGGCCATCTAGTCCAAACCTCTGCTCAAGTCAAAGCAAATCAGACAGATGGTTGTCAAATTATCTCTTGAATGCTTCCAGTATTGAATAACTGCCAGAACCCTGTTGGACAATCAAATAGCATAAATATGTGGAAATGGAATTATGAAGACTATGTGCTAGATTTCATCACTGCATTGTGCAACAAAACCCTAAAGCCTGTGACAGACATTGTGCCAAGAGGGAAGAATCTCTTGGAAAATTGAATGGTTTCTGCAGTATTCCACGAGTGTAGTACTGTTCCCACAAATGAACAAAGCCTTCCAGAGTTTTGCCATATAGCGCACATGTTTTGCAAAGTTATTTAAGTGTGCGCAGAAATCCCCCCAGCAGCTGATATATCTAACTCAGGATTTCTCAAATTTTTTAAGCCGGGGGGCCAGGTCACACTCCCTCAGACAGCTCCAGGGGCTGGATGGCCATGTGGCCTTTCCTCCATCACATGGCACTTCCTGGTGTGATGGAGGCGATTGGAGGGCCACATTAAATGGTGCCATGGGCTGCATCCAGCACATGGGCTGAGAATCCCTGATCTAACTATTGAAGAGATATCTAAACGACTAACTGAATTATTTCATTATTTTTATTTCATGCTTTTATTTTATGTTCTGTTTCCACTTCAAAAAGCACATGAGGGGGCATGAACTTTAAAAGGTTGAGGACCCCTGTCCTAGAGGGTACCAACTGGGGATAGACAAATCCACTTCCTATCATATCTTCTCCTTGGCTACCTTCAAAACTTCTTTTTTCTAAGACGTGTGCCACATGCAAACCCGGAAACCTTCCCTTATTTTCATCGCCGCGACTTGACAGGTATGATCCCGCGGCATGGGAAAAGGCACTGAAAACAGATGGTCACCTGTCAGGACTCCTTTAAGAAGGGATTTCCTACTTTAGCAGTCCCTACTGTTCAATGGTCCCTGCAGGCCCTTCCAAGCTTCCCCAACCTTTTGTGATTTTATCTATGTGCTCATCGAAGGGTATCAAAAGGCCAGGAAGCTGTTTGCATGAAATGCAGCTCTGCTCTGTGGACCAGAAAGTTGTTGTCTCAGGGCTATGGCTGAGATGATATGCATGGAATAAGGCTGCATGTTTGCTGGGTGTGAAGTTGTCCTAATGGGTCGTAATGCCGCCTGGCCCCACCCAATTGCCGCTGGCTCCCATTTTAGGTTATTTGCCTGGCCTGGGGCTGGAAACCCTTTGCGCATGGGAATTCATCTATCACTCCATGGTCAAATAAAGATTACTCTCTTTGCTTCAAGTGATAAGGAAGATAATGTAATTTTCTGGGAGAGTGCTTTTTATATATATATATAATGATGAGGAAGATAACTTGACACAGATCAGTTGCTATTTAATAAGTCCACAACTTCTCTCTCTGGTTGCCCTCAGGTGTAAACTGCTCACTTCCTCTGTAGTCCATCTAAAGTGATAGTAAATAGGTAAGGGCCAGGCCAGAATGGCATTTGAGGTTGCCAGGTCTGGGGTTTTCATGCCTGTGCTATGCCTCCCTGGCAAGGGAACACATGTCAGGGCCAGCGTTATCTGCTTCTGCAGATGTTTCTGTGATCATGTGGCAGGCATGACTAGACACTGCAAACTCTTAAGACCCTTCCTCTCCCTGAAGTCACCCCTCCCCTACCATTCACCCCCTCCCCCCCATTGAGTTGGACTCACCTTCAAACCCCACACGAGGATCCCTTGGAAGAAATCTCTAAAAAGTCTGGAACGGAAAAATATGTAAAAAGCTACGGAGGATTCCTTAAGACTGCAAAGGGTTAAATGCATAGAGTCAGCATTCCTAGAGAGGAAGTGAAGTGTTGTCTTTCACACTTCCTATCCATAGTGTTCCCTTCCTCTCTAGGAATGCTGTTTCAATGCATTTAACCCTTTGCAGTTTTAAGGAATCCTCTGTAGCTTTTTACGTACAGTATTTTCCCTTGAACCGGGATTTTTACATGTTTTTCCATAAACCGGACGGGACAGCATGAATCCGTGAAAATCAAGGAAAAACGGGACGTATGGCATCCCTAAGCGGGGGGCTGGGTCACTCTCTCTCAGTCAGCTTCATGGGACGGATGGCCATTTTATCCTGCCTGCACAATGGGGGTGGCCATTTTATCCCAACTGTTTCAAAGGGGTGGGCATTTTGTTTCTCAAATGCGCTTGAGGGGTGGAGGGCCAACATGAAATGGCATTGCAGGCCAGATTTGGCCCATGGGCCTTAGGTTGGAAACCCCTGCTCTATTGTTTTAAATCCTGGACACTTATCTCCACCTGTTCCCAGTGGGCGCTGAGGCACATTGGCTCAGCATAAAAGTACATGGGTACATACTTATGCAACATGGGTGTATTTTCTTCTTTTTCTGTGTCCAGGCCTGATGTGCCAAAACGAAGGCATCCTTTTGTGAATTCATTCTATGGTTCCTTTAGCTTGAAAAAGTGTGAGAAAGATTAGCTGGCACAATGTGGCCATTGCCCGGGGTATGCCCGGTTGTTTTTCAACAATACCACAGTCTCTGAGGATTCTCTTTCTGTGTATCAAAAAGATAGGAGGAGCATGGATTGGATTAAGAGAGCCCATAGCTGACGGACAGTGATGGCGAAACCTTTAGAGACCGAGTGCCCAAACTGCAACCCAAAACCCACTTATTTATCACATAGTGCCGGCACAGCAACAGGTGAGGAAATAAACACTCCCGTTGGGCTGCTGAGCAGAGGGGCGGGGTAAACTCTGTGCTGGGGGAGGGAGGAAGCAGTCCCATTGGGCAGCTGGACAGAAGGGCGGGGGAAACTCTGTGCTGGGGAAGGGAAGAAGCACTCCCACAGGCCACAGGTTGAGAATCCCTGGTTTAGAAGTTTGAGTTGGTAACTTTGAGTCCTACTTAATAGCTCCACTACCTCTTAGATCCCATCTAGCCTTCTTCTTCTGCTCCTCTTTCCACTATCACCCTACCACCCCATCCCATCATGCCACCCCTCACTTTATTTATTATTATTATTATTATTTTTCTTCTTAACCTTCAGCTTCGCCCTTAAGGAGCTGTCAGGGTGGCGGTAATGAGTGTGCCGATCGATGGTGTGGCCGCTCTAATCACTTTGTTTATTGCCTTAATGAGCTATTTTTGCTCCTGTCTCTGTGTTTTCCACCGTGGTCACGTCCCCTTCATGGCTCCTGGGGTTGGCCTTGTCCATTTCTGTTCTCTGCATTGGTTATGGCTTTCTAAAGTGGGGTGGAAACCACATGCGCACTCACTCACACAGAGTACAACATAAAAGTGTGTTGCATTTTCTGGGAAACACTAAGTTTATATGACAACAAGAACAACCAAATATAAAATAGGATCTTCTAATTCAAGGTTTCCCAACCTAAGGCCTGTGGACCGAATCACAGCACCATTTCATGTGGCCTCCCCCACCACCACGTCAAAGGGCATTCAAGAAACAAAATGGCCACCAAAGCTGTTGGGGTAAAATGGCCTCCCCATCATGCAGTCAGGACAAAATGGCCATCTGGCCCTCAAAGCTGACTGAGAGAGCATAACCTGGCCATAGCTGTCAATTCTCCCGTATTGGCCGGGAAACTCCCGTTATTTACCTCTCTTTCCCGCCATCGTCCCGTACTTGTATTTTCCCGCAAATCTCCCATATTCTATACAGGAACTACAGCCCCCATGGTGCCATGCACAGAAGGAAAAGGCAAAACCCATACTATGAATGCGCACTGGTGCAGTGACTGCCCAGTGCCTCTGGATTTCCCTTATTTTCAAATCCAAAACTTGACAGGTATGAGTCCAGCCCCCAGTTTGAATAGGTTGGGAACCCCTGTCCTAACTTGTTAAGTCTGCCCCACCACACACACACACACACCTGATTCCAGAGAGGGTGTGTTGATGAGATTCAGGCTTCCCACCAGGGCATCTTTGTGGTCTTAATCTCTTGACCAGGAGAAACTGTTGAAAGGCTATGATCTGTGCTCTCTTTCCTTCTCCATCTTCCATGCCCCTTTGGCAAATGTCATGGCTAGTATTTCTCCGATTACACATGACCTTGTACTTTTTCTGCCTACGGAGCTATCAGGATGGACAGATCCATCTATTTCGGTCCTCGTGTCAGTTTCACATATGTTCAAGCTAAAGTCCATTCCACCCTGGTTGGGGGTGGTGGTGCGGGGGCACGATGACTTGAAAACACCATACACTTCTTTAAAAAAACAAAACCACACTTTTACAAGATGCATTCCCCCCGGTAATAAATAAAAAAAAACTGCCACACTTTGAGCATGAGACCTGAGTCATGAAATTCAAAGAAATGCGTGGTCTTTTCTAATCTGGAGCCTGGGTCACTTTGCTGAAATATGCGAATAACACTAGACAATGGTTTTGCTACTGGGAATGCCACATGTAATTTACATAATATCGAGTGTGCTGATTCCAAACCACATACAGATTTTAACTTATAGTCATGCTATAGCTGTTCCAATGGTATTGGATAATGTATTTTTGCATGGGAACATTATAAGAGTTGCAGTTACCACTATGCCTGCTGATGTCAGAAATAGGTATATAAGGTGAGATGGACCAAGGGCTTGTCTCTAGTGCAAAACTATCCTATTGGATAGTACAGCTACGCCATAGTGAGTCTGTTTTGACCTAAAGATTAGTAGGCATAGCTGTGTTAATCAAATGGACAATTTTTTCCTACATTTGTGGCAAATCTAATGCATGTGATCAATGCAAAAAACCTAACCAAGAGGGCGAGATTTGCTTACTTAAGATCCTGGCGTCCTAGACAGAAACAGACTTCAGATTGGGATTCAGCTCACTTGATTTAGTATAGGACACATGGATTAGACCAAGTAGCAGACAATTTTTTTATTTTTATTTTTTGTGATCCAGAGTAAGCAGACTTTGGGGGAAATGCATAACAATTTTCCCTGTTGAAAAAAATCGTACAACAATTTTTCAATGGGAAACACCACTTAGCAAAAAAAATCATTGTACGATGCATCCCATAGGGAAAATTTCCATACGATACAGTAACTGTCCGGGAATGGCTTCCAAATATCTCAAAATATATTTCAAGAAAACCAAGATAATGGCAACAGACCCTATCAGTCCCTGGAAAATAGATGGGGAAGAAGGAGAAGCAGTGACAGATTTTACTTTCTGAGGATCAAAGATCACGGCAGATGGAGGTTGCAGCCATGAAATTAAAAGACGTCTGATTCTGGGGAGACAAGCTATGAGAAACCTGGGGAACATAGTGAAAAGTAGACACATCACTTTGCAAACAAAAATCAGTATAGTCAAAGCAATGGTATTCCCAGTGGTAATGTATGGTTGCGAGAGCTGGACCCTTAGGAAAGCTGAGCGCAGGAGAAGAGACGCCTTTGAGATGTGGTGTTGGAGGAGAGTTTTGAGAGTCCCCTGGACAGAGAGGAGAACAAATAGAAGAAATCAGTCCTGACTGCTCCTTAGAAGGTCAATGAAGATGAAGCTGAATTACTTTGGACATCAAATGAGAAGAGAGGATCCATTTGAGAAGGCCTTGATGCTGGGAAAGGTGGAAGGCAAAAGAAGAAGGGGGCGTCCAAAGATGAGATGGATAGATGGTATTGTGGATGCAATGGGCACAGAGCTGGGTGGACTGAGGAGGATGCTGGAGGAGAAAGGTGCCTGGAGAGACAATGGTCCATGGGGTCGCAAAGGGTCGGAATCGACTGTGCAACTGAACAACAATAAATGAAAGGTTCTGGTGGAACATGAAAACGTGACTTGTTTGCAAGTTTTTTCCGTCAGCTAATATGGACCTTACCCACCCTAGAACTTTGTTTCTTCAGATGGATCACGTGGCTACTTTTCCCCCTGTTCGCTTTTCAGAGTAACATGAACCAAAAAAGACAGATCTCTGCCCTGGAGGGGTTCCAGTCTTGATGCGAACTGTGGGGGAGAACAGAGAGAGAGACCAAGGGTAACAAAGAACAGCAAGAATGAGGATGTGCAATGGCTGACAGGCAAAACTCATGTCCTTGTTCACATCCCAGCTCAGGGTGAAAACTGACTGGGTGACATTGGGCCCCTCGTGTCCTCTCTGCTTCATCTCCTTTGCAGGCTGGTTGGCAGGCTAACGAAAGCAGGATCATGTCCTTGCGACTTCTCTTATTACACTGCACAACAACGGTTTTGCTACTGGGAATAACACATGTGATTTACATGATATGGAGTGTGCTGACTCCAAATCTGCTAAGAATTTGCCTATCGCGTACAGATCTTAACTTATAGGCATGATATAGCTGTTCAAACGGTATTGGGTAATGTATTTTTTTACATTGGTACATTATAACAGTTGCAGCTACCACTATGTCTGTTGCTACCTCAGCTGAATCATGTCCCCTTGTGGCATGCATGTTCCAGCAGCGGCCTGGCATGTCTGGGCAAGTCAGTGAGCTGATGTGAGAAATAGGTATATAAGGCGAGATGAGTCAAGTGCTTGTCTCTAGTGCGAAACCATCTTATCGGATAGTACAGCTAGGTCATAAGGTAAAGGTAAAGGTTTCCCTTACTCGAAAGCCAGTCATATCCGACTCTAGGGTTCAGTACTCATCTCTTTTTCAAAGGCAAAGAGCCAGCATTGTCTGCTTCTGCAGACGTTTCCGTGGTCATGTGGCAGGCATGGCTAGACGTTGGAGCACACGGAACGCTGTTACCTTCCCACTGAAGTGGTCCCTATTTATCTACTTGCAATTTCTTGCTTTCGAACTGCTAGGTTGGTAGGAGCTGGGGACAAAGACGGGTGCTCATTGCATCCTGCAGCACTCAGGTCTCGAACTGCTGACCTGCCAACCTTCCAGTCGTCGTCATCATCATCATCATCATCATCATCATCATCATCATCATCATCATCATCATCATTATCATCATCATCATCATCTCTTTTATTTGCATACCGCATTTTCTCAGCCCGAAGTCGACTCAAAGCGTTTCAACAACAAAGTGTTCGCAGCGGTACAATAAATATCAATATAAAAAAATAATAATAAACACATATTATTACAAAAATACAACATAATCCATGTATTATCAACAATATAAATTCAATACATAACCCAGAACGATGCCTTACATAAGAATACATACTAAATCAATCAAAATATCAGAACGACAGTTACATAATATAAATCACAAAATACAATAAAATAATCTCAGCAGCGCAACTACGTCTCAGTTACAAAGTGCAATAAATACAGTAACACAATTTAGAGCAATAAAACAAAGTGTCACCCAAAACGGAGCCTGGCTCAGACGACTCTGATGGAACCCCAGGCTCAACGTCTTCAAATACCTGTCTCCCATCCCTGAGCCGATGGCGTGGTCTTGGGGAGAGACAATGGGAAGTCCTCCGGCATCTTAACCACTAAGCCACCGCAGTCCATGTGCCCAAGTAAGAGCTCTGTAGGAGCTGTAAGTTGGCTGGATGCAATTTCACTATGTGGCTATTGAGGCTGGGATAACCAAGAGGCAGACGTGGGTCATTCCTTTCTAGCTTCTTAAAGGCAAGCATTGGAAAGATTAGTACCCAGTTGCTTGGCATGGGAGGGGGCACTATCTTTTTCATTCACCTCGGGCAGCAAAATGGCTTGGGCTTATCCCAGGGCAGCTGCCCATGATCCAAAGATGAAGGGTTTTGCTTCTTCCTGTCTTTTTCCAAGATGTTTGTTTGTTTATTCAATTTATACCCCGCCCTATTTAGCACATGGCCGACTCAGGGCAGCTAACAACATAAATAACCCCAAGGTTACATACAGGATACAAAATTCAAAACACAATAATAAATACAATATTCAGAATGTTGTTACAAATAGATACAAATTCTGCAGTACAATATATAAGACAAGTATAATGGCTACAAAATATACAGTACAAATTATGCAATAAGACACCATTAAATAATGAAATGACAAAATAAGTACTGCAATGTCCTCGGCCACCTAATGTCCATGACAGAACCCATGCTCAACGACCGTAACAGAACCCCATGGCTCAAATGTCCTCGGCGGAGCCCGGGAAAGCCTGGCCTTGACACAGCTGCGATGATCCGGCGTTTTTTGGAAGCCCTCCTGGCGGGCAGGGCCAGGAGGGAGAGGAATACCGGCAGCCCCAACTGAGACGAATCTCCCATCCTGGGCCGGTGGCATGGGCCCGGGAGAGACATGGAGAGGACCCTCAGTGGCGACTGCTCTGGCGTTCTTTTGAAGCCCTCCTGACGGCCACTGGTCTCAGCAGTGGCGGGGAGCGGCTTTTGAGGGTGGTGGAATGGCCCTCAGGTGCCGCTCGCTCCCTTCCGGCTGGTCAGTGGTCAATGAGATAATGTTTCCTCAAGTAGTCGTTCTCTTCAGAAGCCAAGCAAGCTGAGCAGGTGCTAGGACAGTGATGGCAAACCTTTTAGAGAACGAGTGCCCAAACAGAGGGGCGGGGTGAACTCTGTGCTGGGGGGAAGGAGGGAGCGCTCCCATTGGGCTGCTGGGCAGAGGGGTGGGGTGAACTCTGTGCTGTGAGAGGGAGGGAGCATTCCCATTGGGCTGCTGGGCAGAGGGGCGGGGTGAACTCTGTGCTGGGGGGAGGGAGGGAACCTCCTATTGGGCTGCAGAGCAGAGAAGTGGGGAAAACTGTGCTGGGGGAGGGAGGAAGCACTCTCATTGGGCTGCTGGGCAGAGGGGTGGGTTGAACTTTGTGCTGGGGCGACTGGTGTGCCAACAGAGAGGGGTCTGTGTTGCCCTTCTGGCACACGTGCATGCCATAGGTTCGCCACCACTGTGCTAGGATATTGTAGCAGAAGGTGCTGGGCTATGCGAATCCTCTTCCCTTCCTCAGGCTGCTGCTGTATGGAAAAAGTTATGCCTAGTGGAGTTTATGGCTATTTGGCACGGTAGAACTGATGGCACTGGACTTTTTTTTGGGGGGGGGGCAGTGGAGTGGCAGAGTGGGTGGGGGCAATGTGGCTGGACATGCCATGTGGCACCACTTCTTCTTCTCTCTCTCTCCTTTGTGTGTTTCCCTCTTTTTCTCCTGTATCTCTCTGGTGGTGGAGCTGCTGTAAGGTTGTTTTCTCTGATGCTGCTGATGCCATTGGCGGTTCCAGTGTTGCCCAGGCATGACGGAAGCCTTTATTAATAGCAGCGGGTGCTGCAGGCCAGCTGCTGGCATGCTGTGGGTGGAGAGGGATGTTCAGGCTCTCTGTCTTTCTTTCCATCTCACTCACTCTACACCTCCAATTGACAAACTGATCAGCCACTTTTGAGTTGCTCCCCCAGCTCCAGGCTGCATGGACATTTAGGTTGGGCTAGGGTGGGCTGGGGGGTGGGTGGGTGTCAGAAGGTGCCATGACACACAAGGACTCATGAAGCCATTTGTTTCTCACACCATTTGTTTCTCGTGATTTTTCACGGCATACGTGACATGACATCCGAAGAATGTGTAACAGGTGAAGATCAGCACTGTCTGCTTCTGCAGACGTTTCCATGGCCATGTGGCAGGCATGACTAGACACCGGAGTGCACGGAGCACTGTTTACCTCCCCACCAAAGTGGTCCCTATTTATCAAACTTGCAATCTCTTGCTTTCGAATTGCCAGGTTGGCAGGAGCTCGGACAGAGATGGGAGCTCACACCATCGTGTGGAGAAGCTTGGCAGGTGACTGGGTGGTGGTGGTGGTGCCATTTGAACTGTGAACCTTCTGGGAGGGTGCCAATGAGGTCCTCTGCTACCAGGGAAGGGCAGTTGCACAAGCGGCTGCCGGAGGTGGCAGAGTACGTCATCTTCTGTAATCAGAGAGGCTGAGAATAAATCCTGCCTGAAATTCATTTCCTCTGAACCGGAGATGCCATTACTGATATTCTGAAATATGTTAGAAGGACGGGAAGATGGCAAGGGAAATGCCATGCGCCTGAGCTCAGAGCACACTTTTCAAGCACGTCTTCCCTTTGATAGTCATGTCAGGATCAGGCAGGTGTTCTTGTTCACGGGGTAGACAAAGGGAGTCCAGACATTGCTAGACTGCAGCGCCATTACCTGTGCCGTTTGGGGCATTTCTCATAAAGAAATGATCAGCCACCCTTGGCCAGAACTCCATAGATGCTTTCTATAGTGCAGTTCTTCTGCCTTCTTCTTCTTTTATGTCCTAGTCAGACCCTGGACTGCCAAAGGGAAGCCACTTTCTTCACTTTGTTGTTGTCCAAATGCAGGTACTCATCAGCGCATGTCTCTGGCAGCAATCGGCAGACCAGCAAATGCGCCGGACTCTGTGTGCCTCTGCATTCACGCTGTGTGTTGTAGTCCACCAGCAGTCCCCACATGAGCATGTTGGACTCCAACCCTCAGCCTATTCAGGGTCCTCCAGGTGACGTAGGGGAGATTGAGATCTTCTGCCATATCCACCTTTAATGACCTTCCTTTCCCAGTGAGCTCCAATCCTCCACCTTCTAATTTGGTTTTGCTCTTGCGTCCCCTCAAGCATGTTTGTTCTTGCCATAAAGCTCTTTCTGGATCTGAGCCAGTGGACTTGAGGCTCATCTCCATTCAGAGGGTGTCGAGGGTCCTTCTCTTGCTTTGTTCTCTCAGCGTCTGCTGCTACGTCTCTCCTGATCATAGGTGGAACAATAACAAGGTGTATTTTCTCAACTGGTATAGGTTTAAAGCATACTGTCACTATACACATGGCTTCATTAACAGCAATGTCAGCTACTTTTGCATGTGTGGATGCGTTCCATACCGGAGCAGCAAACTCTGCTGCCAAGATGCTCAGGGCCAAAGCTGATGTGTGCAGTGTGGATGGTTGAGTCCCCTGTTTACAGTTTGTGAGTTTCCTGATGATGTTGTTCCTTGTACTAACTTTGGTGTTCAAGCAGTGGTGCTTAAAAGAGAGCGTCTGGTGAAGCGTCATGCCAAGGTATTTTGGTGTTGAACTGTGCTGTAATTGATTCCCTCGCCACATAACATCCAACTTAACCCTTGCCTCTCGGTTTCGAAGGTGGAGAAGGGGTGGTCTGGGTGACTTCCATAGTTGAATCTGCAATCTGGTGGGAAGGAGGCCATGCAAAGTCCCAGCTCATGAAAAAGTTTGGACTTAAATCTCCTTTGTGACCCTGAGCATGTTCCAAGGCAGACTCCAGGGAAAGGGATGTGGTCCCCTATGACGGTGGGGAAAGTTGTCAAGGGGAGAGAATTGTGTGAAACTTTAAAAGATGACGAAATGTCTTGGTTTCATTTGGATTCCTATAGACCAGGTAGTGAACCTATGGCACGCATGCAAGAGGGGGCACCCAGAGCCCTCTCTGTGGGCACATGTGCAGTCGCCCCATCACAGAGTTTGCCCTGCCCTCTGCCCAGCAGCCCAATGGGAGGCGCATCCTCTCTCCCCAGCACAAAGTTTGCCTGCTCCTCTGCCCAGTGGCCCAATGGGAACGCTTCCTTCCTCCCCCCAGCACAGAGTTTGCCCCGTCCCTCTGTTTGGGCCATCGGTCTCTAAAAGGTTCACCACCACTTCTATAGACAGCCAGATTGGTTGGGCATTTGTTCAGTTGCACAGCCGAGTCCGACTCTTTGTGACCCCATGGAAGACCGCACGCCAGGCACCTCTGTCATCTGCCTTCTTCTGTAGTCGACCCAGATGTACACCAACCGCATCAAGGATGCCATCTAGCCACCTCATCCTCTGCTTCCCACTTCTTCTTTTGCCTTTGATCTTTCCCAGCATCAAGGCCTTCTCAAGTGAGTCCTCTCTTCCAATTTGGTGACCAAAGTATTTGAGCTTCAGCTTCAGTATTTGTCCTAAGGAGCAGTCAGGGTTGATTTCTTCTAAGATCGACCTATTTGTTCTCCTCGCTGTCCAGGGGACCCTCAAAACTCTCCTCCAACACCACATCTCAAAGGCGTCTATTCTTCTGTGCTCAGCTTTCCTTATGGTCCAGCTCTCTCACCCATACATTACAAAGAAGTAAGTGTCAGTCACCATCTTCAGTGATCTTAGATCCCAAGGTAGTAAAATCTGTCATTGCTTCAATTTCTTCCTTTTCTATTTGCCAGTGATGGAGCCGGATGCCACGACCTTGGCTTTTTTTGATGTTGAGTTTCAGGCCAGCTTTTGCACTCTCCTCTTAAGATCTGTTAGCCTTAGGAAAGACCTGCTCCTTGTGCAAGGCAGGTTTTGTAAACCTGATGGATCTTTGCTGTCCATTCCATGCTATCTTGAAATGCCTTGTGACTAAACGCTGAGAGTTCATACGACAACTGTATATTGATGCTAGGAAAATCATTTCTCTACAGTTGTTATGAGGACCAAGCTCAGAAGACACAGAGAAACCAGATTTGAGGAGGGGGAGATGATATCATTGTCCTGACTCATCAAAAAGCCCCTGGAGGCTGTGGCACGTGGCTACAAATCCACCACGTCATCTCTCTCTCCCGTTGTGTATTACCTACTTGCTAACTGGGAATGCTGGCTCTCAGAGAAGTAGGAAAGTGTGTGTGTGTGTGAGAGAGCGAGCGCAAGAGTGCACGGGTGAAGGGGAAGGCTGTTCACACTTGTCTTTACACGCTTGGCAACACCCTTGATACGATGTGACACCCTGGGGCTGACATAGGAAGCCGGAACAGCGGGAGCAAGAGACGGGCCACTTGGCGCCTCAAGGAAAAGAGGGGGGCGGCATGCAGACGGCGCGAGAGAAGCTGGCAAAAAGTGGAAGCCTCCACGCAGCAGACCCCACCCCTCCAGATGTACACTTTCAGTGGGAAGAGCCTTGATCCAGAAGGTCCAGGGGAGTTGTCCTTCAGAACTCAGGATGGAAGTTGGTGCATCTGATTGACTGGCTGTTGACTTTCTGGCTGGCTCCTTTGGCAGAACTTGGGAAAGTGCCTATGTTCCTTACTTGCACTGACCTACCCCGGCGGGCAGGGTTGCTACGCAGAGAGTCCTGGCAGCAGTCTCTCCAAGGAGAATCCAAAGCGCAAAGTCCAAAGAGCAAGCCGAAGTCTGGTTACGAGTGTCGAGTCCAAAGGATGTCCGGGGGCGTCGCTAGGGTTGGCAGAGAAGTCAGTGTCACGGCAGGCAATCGCAAGAGGTATCACAAGAAGGGTGTCGGTCTTTGCACAGAGGAAAATTGTACCAATGCTTGTCTGGTGAGGCAAGCTTGCTTAGAAGCCTCTCAGCTCATTGGTATCAGCTGGGAGCCTCCTCTGATAATGAGACCTGGCTTTTTTTACCTCTCAGCTGCAGACCTTTTCAACTCTGTTCCTTGGCCGAGGGCTGGTTGCTGTCAGAGTCAGATTTCTGATCTGACAGGTCATTTGCCTGGGGAGTCAGGGTTGGGCCAGAAGCAGGCTGAGGTTCCTGGTTCAAGACATCCTCAGGTTCAGATGCAGGATGGGGAGGCAGAACTGGGCTGGGCATAAGAAGTGCCTCCTGACCCAGGTAGTTTTCAGAGTCTGACGAGGGCTGGATCACAACATTACTTGGCATGCATAGATTCAGGGAACTGCCCATTATATGCCATGCCCTCCTCCAGGGGTTCCCAGCCTTTACAAACCAGGGGTTGGGCCATGCTCTCTTGGTCAGCTTCGAGGGCCGGACGACCATTTTGGCCTGCCTACATAATGGAGGGGGGGATTTTGTCTCAACAGCTTCAAAGGGGGTGGGCATTTTGTTTCTCAAATGCCTTTGGAGGGATAGGGGCCCACATGAAATGGCACTGTGGGCCTGATCTGGCCCACGGGACCTAGATTGAGAATCTCTGATATAAAAACTGCCTGGACTGGCAGAGAAATGTCCCTTTAACAGAGCCCATGGGATGGGGGTCCCTCCCCACAGGTGTGGGCCTGCTTCAGAAGAAGGGGACACTGTGTGTGACACTCCTTAGTCTGTCTCCCATCTCAGCCTGCCAGCCAAAGAGCTTGGACTTCTGCTGAGCTCCCGCATCCGCTACCTAAGCTTGTTGCCTCCTTCTTGCCGGTGGCTCAGACGAAGCCGCCTTCTTTGCCCTTGTAGAGCTCTGCACTTAACCTTTTGGGAGCATTAAGTGGTTTGAACTTAGCAACGTTGTCGACAGAGAGGAGGGGGAGTTGTGAGCATCTTCAGCTCTGGATCTTCCCCAGCCTTTTCCTAGATGGGGGAGTGAGTGGCGAGGTGGGGGGGGGGGAGGAGGGGGCTCAATCAAGCACCCATTGCAGGTGTGGAATTTAATTTGATTGGCTAATTAGAAGCTGAATGTTAATTATGCCCATTACCCAATGAGGTGCAGCAGACGAGAAAGAGAAAGAGAATTTATAAATAACCCCTCTGCATTTGCATGATGCTTTATCACAGCCGTTGCTATAGGGACGCAACCCTTCCCCATCATCCCAAGAGGATGCTTGTTTAAGTTGCATCTCCATTGGGCAGTATGTAAGGGACGGCGGTGGCTCAAGTGGCTAAGACGCTGACTGGAAGGCGGGAGGTCAGCAGTTCAATACCTGAATACTGCAGGATGGAATGAGCTCCCGTCTTTGTCCCAGCTCCTGCCAACCTAGCAGTTCGAAAGCAAGACATTGCAAGGAGATAAATAGGGACCACTTCAGTGGGAAAGGTAAACAGCGTCATGCCTGCCACTTGACCACGGAAACGTCTGCAGATGCAGACAACCTCTGTCTCTTTGGTTTTGAAACAGAGATGAGCACTGAACCCTAGAGTCGGATACGACTGGCTTTCGAGCAAGGGAAACCTTTACCTTTTACCTTCCCCTCTCCACTCAGACGGGTTCGATACCCAAGGGTGGGATAAAGAGGGAGATGAAAGGAGCCTCATTCGGGCGTCCCCTGCAAAAATCCTTTCAACCCAGATCTCTGACCGGAAAACAAAAATACCACAATTTGCTTTTAGTCTCTGATGCTGCGCCTGTTAGAAAGAGCAGTTTTAGCAGAAATACACCCGCTTTTGCAAAATTAAATAAGTAAATAGTGTGAGCCTCCCATTGTTTTATTGTGTTTGGCTAAATCAGAAGTTCTCAACCTTTTTAAGCCAAGGGCCGGGACATGCTCCCTCAGACAGCTTTGGGAGCCGGACAGCCATTGTGCCCTTCCTCCACCACATGGCACTTCCTGGTGTGGTGGAGGCGGTGCCCCCCCCCACATGAAATGGTGCCATGGGCCACATCCGGCCCATGGGCTTCAGGTTGAGAATCCATGGGCTAAAGCATCGTTTGGTTGCTTCCTTTAAGGTCTTGAAATAGATCACTCAATTATTTAAAAGGTGGTCTTTAAAATCTTTGAGGGTTCGTCATGCTGGGCATCACAACCCTTGGGCTGGGGAGTGACAAAAAAATACCCCCTATTTTCCAGAATCATCCTAGTTAGTGTTGAAGCTTCAAGATGTGTGAAACTGCTAAGTTGGAGACCGCAAGTCCAATTACTTTATCAACAGATTGCTGCAATTACATTAACGACAATCTAACTATAGATTCTCAGTATTTAGTCAAGATGAAATTTTGAGGGGGAGGCTTTCTGTTTCTCATGTGCTTCTATACTCTCACTTTTACCACAATGAGCCTAAGGATCCTGGGGTGCACAAAAATCTTGCCTTTTTAATGAACTTTCCACAGTCCGATCAAGGTGTTCATCTATCCATTCGTTTTGATTGTGCTGCTGGACAACATGGCATGTTTCTTTAGAGCAGGGATTCCCAAACTTTTTGCTCCGGTCTCGTGGTTGAGTGGGCCACTCATGTCATTGAACGGGCCAGTCATGTGGTTGAGCAGGCTGATCATGTGGTTCCTCCCATTCATGCATTCCTCCCATGCATTCACATGTTCATGACAGCCCGGGTGCATTTATGGCAGCGTTTTGCGCATGTGTGTTTGTGTTTGCACATGGTGAATCTGGTTCTGCTTCCAGTAGCGTCATGGGTGGTTTAGTGCCATGGGCCAGATCCAGCCCACAGGCTGTAGTTTGGCCACCCCCTCTTTAGAGCATCTTCTCAACCCAGGGAATGGGGGTAGCTGACTTTCCCGAAGGGATTTCGGATTGCGGCCCCCAGATGCCCCAGCGACCAAAGTTTTATGTGAGCTCTAGGCCAGAACTATCAGAAAGCCAAAAGGCTCGCCAGCTGTTTTAAGCCATAAAATTGAAAAGAAGGGGGGCATTTTTTGCATTCTGACCCAACTGCGTAGACCTGAGAAGCCAAGATGGTTGTTGGATCCTTCTCTTGGATGGAGGGTTGACTTTGGTTGACATGATTCACTGGGGATCTGGCTTCCCCTCCACTTTGTCTCTGTCTGTGTACCCCCCCCCCCCTGTCCATACACCCCCCCCCCCCCATGCTATAAATAACCAGGCTCTTCTGCAGTAACAAGATGCAAATGCACCCTCCTTCCTCCTGAGCAGTAGGCGCTGGGGAGTGGTGGTGGTGGTGGTGGTGGGGGATAAATTGCTTCTCTGACAGCCAGTTACAAGGGTAATCATTCCAAAAAGGCAATTTGATGGAAATGAAATTTGCATTGCATTAGCAACTCTGAGTGACACGGAGGAGGTCCTGATCCAGCGCAGGGATGGGCAGGGGAGGGAGTTGTGATTGCTCCAACCTTCATCTGCACGACAAGTGCAGACATGGCAAGCGGGAAATGGGAAAACCAGGCTCTGAGAAGAGAGGGAGAGGATGTTTGTATTTGCCGATCTATTTGTTAGACACGGGAAGCTGCAGTGGCTCAAGTGGCTAAGATGCTGACTGGGAGGCGGGAGGTCAGCAGTTCGATTCCTGAGGACTGCAGGGCGGAATGAGCTCCTTTCTTTCTCCCCAGCTCCTGCCAACCTAGCAGTTTGAAAAGCAAGAAATTGCAAGTAGATCAATAGGGACCACTTGGGTGGGAAGGTGACCGGTGTCCCGTGGGTATCTAGTCATGCCTGCCCACATGACCACAGAAACGTCTGCAGAAAGCAGACAGCGCTGGCTCTTCGGCTTCGAAACGCAGATGAGCACTGAACCCTAGAGTCGGATACGACTGGCTTTCGAGCCAGGGGAACCTTTACCTTTACCTTTGTTAGATACAGCTCCTTCCCACTTCAAGGACAGTTCACCGCCCTCTTCTCTTTCCTGTGTTATCCTTACAACACAACCGCTGTGCCAGGGAGATCTCTCTGAGAGGCAGTGGGTGACTCTTTTCGATTCTGGCGATGGTGATGTTCGGGTGGGGAGGCCAATTGATGTTGCCTGTGCTACCGATCCAGGAGATATCTTTGCAAATTGGGCAGTGAGGGTGGAATCAGAATGGTGCTTGGTAGCTTATACCCTTCTCTCTCTCTCTCTCTCTCCCTTTCTCCCTGTTTTCCACCTTCCTTCCAGGCCTGAGCGATTCTACGATGCACGTTCCAGGCTGAGCTCGGAAGCAGAGGAGGACGTGAGGGAGGCCGTGGCGGTGGGCGCTGGCGCAGATGGACTTTGGCAAAGATTATTTTGTGAAAACCTCTGCAGGGTCCAGCCCCACTCCCTGCTGATGAAGATGCTGAAGTGAGACCCTGAAAATCCCCACCTGGGCTCTCAAGGAAGAGGCGTGGGAACTTCTGAAGGCATCTTGGGACAGTTGGATAATTTCCTGCCGAGAACCCTCTTCCCGCATCTCCAAGCGCTCTTGGGTTCCTTGCCTTTTGAGAAGACCCCCTTCACTTCTTCTGGACTGAGGACCAGTAGCTCCTCCTCTCGTCCTCCCTGTTTGACTTCTTTTCTGTCTGATGTGGATTTGAGGGTGTGCCAGGGGGGCAGGGGCACCACTAGCCTCCGGGTAAGAGAGAGGGAGGGCCTGTCATGGCGAAGTTGAAGTTGGCGGCACGTTTGCTGCTCCCCTTGGCCTTGCTCGTGGCCTCCACACTCAGCCCGGGGGCAGGCGGAGCGGCTTTGGAGTTCAGCGGCACCACGGGGCAGTGGGCGCGCTATGCCCGGTGGGACGCCAGTTCCTCAGGAGAGCTGAGCTTCAGCCTCAAGACCAACATCTCACGGGCCCTGGTCCTCTACCTGGACGATGGGGGGAACTGTGACTTCTTGGAGCTCCTGATCCTGGAAGGGCGTTTCCGCATGCGCTTCACCATCTCGTGCGCCGAGCCTGCCAGCCTCCACCTGGAAACGCCAGTCAATGACGACCGCTGGCACATGGTGCTCTTGACGCGTAACTACCGGGAGACGATGTTGGTGGTGGATGGTGAAGCCCGGGTGGCCGAGGTCAAGTCCAAGAGGCGCGACATGACGGTGGAGAGTGACCTCTTTGTGGGGGGCATCCCGCCAGATGTCCGCCTCTCGGCCCTCACCCTCAGCACCGTCAAGTATGAGATGCCTTTCCAGGGGATGGTGGCCAACCTTAAGGTGGGCGACATGCCTCCTGCCCTCCTGGGAAGCCAAGGCATCCGCAGCGACATGGAGTACCTGTGTGCCAAGCAGAACCCTTGTGTCAATGGTGGGATCTGCACCGTGGTGAACAGCGAGGTCCAGTGTGACTGCAGCCTCACCGGCTTCCAGGGGAAGTTTTGCAGTGAAGGTAAGAGATGTGGGCTTATGGAGACATGGTGAACCTAAACCAGGGGTTCTCAACCTTTTCAAGTCGGGGGCCAGGTCATGCTCCCTCAAACAGTTGAGGGGGCCGGACTGGTTGTCTCCCCCCCCAACACTTACGGCTGCCATAAATGAGCCCACGACTGTCGTAATCATGTTTATGATGGCCACCGACTCATTTACATCTGTCATAAATGCATTTATGACAGCCATAAATGAGTGCATGGCAGATTTCCAGTGGTGGCGGTGGCAGCAGTGACTGGAGCAAGGGCAGATTATTTGGTGCTGTGGGCCAGATCTGGCCCGTGAGCCGTAGGTTGAGAACCCCTGATCTAAACCCTCAGAGCCATGTTTTAATGTGGTGAAGAGGGTGAGTCTTGAATGATGAGCTGAGCTTTCCCATTCACATCTCTCCCCAGTGGAATAGCTGAGCCGAGAGGATCCTGGAAGATAGTCTAGTACAGTATTAATAATGATAATAATTTTGTGTCAGAAATTATTCTGAGTCGAAAGGATTTTTGCAGAAGAAACTCCACTCAGGGGACACCTGGATGAGGCTCCTTTCTTGTCCCCAAGAGCTGGGACAGAGACGGGCGCTCAATCTTTCATGCAGTACCCGGGTCTCGAACTGCCAACTTGCCAGCCTTCCTGCTAACAAGGCAAGCTTCTTAACCACTGAGCCACCGCGGCCCCTATAGTCTAGTGTTTGACTTTCTTATAATGATGATTGTGATGGGTCCAAGCGTGAAAGAAGCAAAAAAGGTCATTTTTTTCTGAGAAGGATATTTATGTGTTTACAGGCATCATGTAATTATATTTAGATAAACCTTTTAGCTACTCACTAGCTTTCAAGGAAGGCTGTTTTAATGATGGCTGTAGTGTAATTTTCTTTTAATTCCTCTTGCTTTTTTTTTAAAAAAAGCAATTCAGTGACTTTAATCAATGGCTTGTTTTTAATTGGTAATTCATTTAATTACGCTTTTACTTGTATGATTTTTTTAAAAAAACCTGTTTTTGTTTCAATTCTCGTTGTGAGCCACCTTGAGTCGTCCGTTGGGAGAAAATCAGGATATAAATACTTAATAGCTAACTAGATAGACAGATAGGCAGGCAGGCAGAGAGAGGGATACCTCGATAGAAGCGGTTTATTATTTATGACTAGGTTTAAAACATGATGTATAAGAGTAAAGTAATATTTTTGGGTACATATCTCCCCCCAAACTCCGCTAAAATAAATATTCCATTAATAGAATGAGTAATAATTTGCTTTTAAAAAGACTTTTAGTTACAGTTGCTTGGGGACTGCGGTGGCTCAAGTGGTTAAGATGCCAAACTTGAAGACTGGGAGGTCTGCAAGTCAGCAGTTCGAGATCTATTTGTCTACTTGCAATGTCTTGCTTTCGAACTGCTAGGTTGGCAGGAGCTGGGGCAGAGACGGGTGCTCACTCTATCGTGCAGTACTCAGGTCTTGAACTGCTGACCTGCAGACCTTCCAGTCTTCAAGTTCAGTGTCTTAACCACTTGAGCCACCTCAGTCCCAGTGGGCAAGATACACAGTTCCAAAGCAATTCTTGGGGTAATTTTTGAAATATTTTTAATTGGATTTTTAATGAGTTTTAAGTTTTAAATCGTGATGGTGATTTTAATGTTGTGAGCCACCCAGAGTCGTTTCGAGTTGAGTTATATAAATTGGACAAACAAATAAATAAATAAATAATACCCTCAGAAGAAGGGAATGGGAAACTGCTTCTGAGTGCTTTATACCTGAGAAACCTCAGAAGGGGACACCATAAGTCAGAATTGAATAATAATAATAATAATAATAATAATAATAATAATAATAATAATAATAATAATAATAATAATAATAATAATAATAATAATAATAATAATTTACACAGATAATTTCTGCATAGTGCTGGTCATATGAGTTTTGGCCAACCCTCTGTCAGTAATAATAATTTCATGTCAGAGATCACTCTGGGTTGAAAGGATTTTTGCTGGAGAAACTCTGTTCAGGGGATGTCCGAATGAGGCTCTTTTCATGTCCCCAAGATCTTTTCTCACAGATGTGGCTCCTATTTATTTACTTGTAATGTCTTACTTTCGAACTGCTAGGTTGGCAGGAGCTGGGACAAAGACAGGAGCTCGTTCCGTCATGCAGTACTCGGGAATCGAACTGCTGACCTGCCGCCTCCCGATCAGCATCTTAGCCACTTTAGCCACTGCTTGTTGTTGTTGTTCAGTCGCACAGTCGATTCCGACCCTTTGCGACCCTATGGACCATCGTTCTCCAGGCGCCTCTGTCCTCCACCATCCCCCTCAGTCCTCCCAGCTCTGTGCCCATTGTGTCTACAATACCATCTATCCATCTCATCCTTGGCCTCCCCCTTCTTCTTTTGCCCTCCACCTTTCCCAACATCACGGCCTTCTCAAGTGAATCCTCCCTTCTCATTTGATGCCCAAAGTACTTTAGCCTCATCTTTACTATTTGACCTTCCAATGAGCAGTCAGTGTTGATTTCTTCTAAGATTGACCTATTTGTTCTCCTCGCTGTCCAGGGGACTCTCAAAACCCTCCTCCAACACCACATTTCAAAGGCATCTATTCTTCTGCGTTCAGCTTTCCTAATTGTCCAGCTCTCACATCCGTACATTACCACTGGGAATACCATTGCTTCGACTATTCTAATTTTTGTTTTCAAGGTGATGTCTCTGCTTTTCACTATGTTCCCCAGGTTTCTCATGGCTTGTCTCCCTAGAATCAGCCGCCTCTTTATTTCATGGCTGCAATCTCCATCTGCAGTGATCTTAGATCCTAAGAACGTAAAATCTGTCACTGCTTCTACTTCTTCCCCATCTATTTTCCAGGAACTGATCGGGCCTGTTGCCATTATCTTGGTTTTCTTGATATTGAGTCTCAAGCCAGCTTTTGCACTCTCTTCCTTCAAACCGATCAGGAGATTCTTTAGGTCTTCCTCACTTTCTGCCATTAGGGTGGTGTCGTCTGCATATCTCAGATTGTTGATGTTTCTCCCAGCAATTTTGATCCCATATTGTGATTCCTCCATCCCTGCATTGCGCATTATGTGCTCTGTGTATAAGTTGAATAAGCAGGGTGACAGAATGCAGCCTTGCCTTACTCCTTTTGCTATTCCAAACCACTCTGTCATTCCGTGTTCTGTCCTAACTGTTGCTTCTTGGTTCATGTACAGATTTCTCAGGAGGCATATGAGGTGCTCTGGTATTCCCATCTCTTTAATCACTTGCCACATCTTGTTGTGATCCACACAATCAAATGCCTTAGTGTAGTCAATAAAGCAAAAATAAACTTGTTTCTGGTATTCCTTTGTTTTCTCCATGATCCAACGTATGTTGGCAATGTGGTCTCTAGTCCCCCTGCCTCTTCTGAAACCAGCCTGCACCTCTGGTAATTCTCTTTCCACATGCTGCTGAAGTCTATCCTGTATTATCTTGAGCATCACCTTGCTGGCGTGTGGGATGAGCGCAATTGTTCGATAATTTGAACATTCTTTGGCATTGCCCTTTTTTGGGATTGGAACATATACTGATCTTTTCCAGTCCTGTGGCCACTGTTTTGTTTTCCAAATCTGCTGGCATATTGAATGCAGTAATTTGATGCCATCATCTTTTAGAGCTTTGAAAAATTCAACTGGGATACCATCATCTCCACTAGCTTTGTTGTTTGCAGTGCTCTTTAGGGCCTTTCTGACTTCACTCTCCAGGATGTCTGGCTCAGGTTCAATTTCTTCATCATTGTGACTATCAGGAGTGTTGAGTTCCTTTTTGTAGAGTTCCTCTGTGTACTCTTTCCATCTTTTCTTAATCTCTTCTGCATCAGCTAGCTCCTTTCCGTCTTTGTCCCTTATCATGTTCATTTTTGCTTTAAATGTTCCCTTGATTTCCCGGATTTTTTTGAAAAGATCTCTGGTTCTGCCTCTTTTGTTGTTTTCTTCCATTTCTTTGCACTGTTCTTTTAGATAGTTTTCCTTATCTCTCCTTGCTTTTCTTTGAAATTCTGTGTTCAAATGATTGTATTTTTTCCTTTCTCCTTTGACTTTTGCGTTCCTTCTTTCCTCTGCTATTTTAAGAGCCTCATCAGACAACCACTTTGCTTTCTTACTCTTCTTTTCTTTTGGTATGGTTTTCTTTGCTGCTTCCTGCATGATGTCCCTCATCTCTGTCCATAATTCTTCTGGCACTCTATCTATTGAGTCTAAGCCATTGAATCTGTTCATCACCTCCACCGTGTATTCTTTAGGGATGCTGTCTAGGTGATATCTGTCTGGTCTCTTTGTTTTCCCTATTTTCTTTAGTCTAAGCCTGAATTTTGCAATCAGTAGGTTGTGATCTGAGCCACAATCTGCTCCAGGTCTTGTTTTTGCTGACTGTATGGAGGTTCTCCATCTTTGGCTGCAGAGTATGTAGTCAATCTGGTTTCGGTGTTGGCCATCTGGTGATGTCCATGTGTAGAGTCGCCTCTTGTGTTGCTGGAAGAGGGTGTTTGCTATGACCAGTGCGTTCTCTTGGCAGAACTCTATCAATCTTTGCCCTGCTTCATTCTGTGTTCCAAGACCGAACCTGCCTGTTATTCCCTCTACTTTTTGATTGCCTACTTTGGCATTCCAGTCTCCTAGAATAATTTGAACATCATTTTTTGGTGTTTGTTCTATGAGGTGTTGTAAGTCCTCATAGAACTGGTCCACTGTGGCTTCATCTGCACCCGTGGTTGGTGCGTATATTTGGATCACAGTAACATTGAAGGGTTTGCCCTGAATTCTTACTGACATCATTCTGTCATTTTTGAGGTTGTATCCCATTACTGCTACTGCAGCCCCCCAAAAGTAACATTCTAGTGCTGAATAAATAGCTAATTTACATTGGTCCATAAATCAGCCCACTAAAGAGTGAAATATGATGAAGTAACCACAGGAGTCTGCAACCATTTGGAAAGAGGGCATCCCCACTCCCTACTTGAAAAGTACATGGACCTTTTTGGGTATTCTTTGTTCCCTCAACATGACAACCAAATCCTACTTAAACACTTAAGATGCTATTTTAGCTTCTTGTTATGAATGGATTCCTCTTACTGGACCTGAGAGTTTCCTCAGGTTGAGCTGTCCATGGTACTGAAGATGGCTAAGCGTTGGAGTCGGTGTCATCCTCACCTTTCTTTCTCATCCTCTTCCTACTAGATATGACTTGTTTATTTAGAGATCTGCCAGCCCCCCGTCATAGAATCGTACAATAATGAAGTTGGAAGGGGCCCCTGAGATCATCAAGTCAACGCAGGAATGCAAACCAAAGCATCTTTAGACAGAACAAATAATAATAATTTCATGTCAGAAATTACTCTGGGTTGAAAAGATTTTTGCTGGAGAAACTCCACTCAGGGGATGCCCGAATGAGGCTCCTTTCATGTCCCCAAGTGCAGTTCTCAGGAATCAAAACATGACCTTCCAGTCCCCAGCTCAGCATCTTAACCACTAAGCCACTGACCGGGGGAGGTGCCCCTCTGTCAACGAAGGAGAACCACAGTGAGAACACCCATGGCCAGGGGTCTGTCTGGTTTCTGGTTTTGAAAGCCTGCCTTCAAGAGTATCCACTCCGCTGTTGAACGGTTCTTGCCGTCAGAAGCCCCTTCCCAAGTCTTGGCTGAAATGCAGTGTGGCTCAGTGGTTAAGAAGCACACCTTGTTAGCTGGAAGGCCGGCAAGTCAGCAGTTTGAGACCTGGGCACTGCAGGACGGATTGAGCTCCCATCTCTGTCCCAGCTCTTTGGCGACATGAAAGGAGCTTCATTTGGGCGTTCCCTGAGTAACTCCTGCAAAACCCCTTTCAACCCCGAATAATTTCTGACGTGAAATTACTATAGCTGAAATATCCCTCCTCTTCATTTCAACCCATCAGTCTATATCCCGTCCATTAGAGCCGCAGGTGACGTGCATCCTCCCTCTTTTATATGATGGCCCTTCAGCTGTTTAGCAGTTCTGTCACCTCTCCGTCTTCTTCTCTGCTTCAGGCTGCATGAACCCAGCTCCCTCCCTCACTCTGCTCAGGGCTTGGCTTCCCAGCCCTTTCCACATCTACCTCTGACAGGCAAACATGGAAGCAGAATGTTCTGCTATTGGCAGGGTCAGGACGACCAGTCCAGGCAGGAGAAGCAAACTTACTCTGCCACGTACTAAAGGGAGAGTGAGTTCTGTCTGCTGTACTAGGGTGTGGTGAGAAAAGACTGTCACCCGCCTCTTTGTCCCATTGCCATCAGAGGTACATTGGATGACAATCAATCAATCAATCAATCAATCAATCAATCAATCAATCAATCAATCAATCAATCAATATTACGGCCAGTGGCCAGTTACAATGAAGCCATTGGGTCAGACAGATGATGTCAAATCCAGCCTCTTCAGAACATTTGTTGGGATCATAGTCAAAGGTAATAAAAAACAAAATATGCAAAATATGCAAATATAAATAGTTTCAAGGATAAAATTATCGGGGCTAATAGAACACTTTAGAAATTAAAGATGATGTTGACATTATCATAAAATGCATAATAAAATGACAATCGGTTGGTTTTTAAAATAACAATTAATACAGTATTTACAGGAGCTTATAACACCGGGTTAAAAACAGATTATAATTACTAGGGTAAAATAAAATCATTCTTGAAGGCTTTTGTCCTGTCACAGGAGCTTGTTCACCCTGGATCCATGTACTCAAGTGGTCTGCCAGGCAAATCTGGCCACAGCAGCCGTCAAATCATTAGATTTATCAGACAGCATATCTCTGAGCATACAGTTGTTACTCGGCTCCAACTGGGATAATGCAGCAAAGAGATCGCATCTGAGTGTCATAAAATGGACATTGGATGTTAATACTTTCCATGTTACTGGCCAATAAGCCCCTATCAAATGCACCCTTGTCTGACACCTTTGCCTATAGGAAACCATGTGCATGTATGTACACATCTCTCTCTCTCTCTGCCAAGAAATGGTGAGCTATTGTTAGAGACCAAGAGAGAAGCAGGTAGGAGAATTTGTGACACATGAGCCAAAACAAAGTGCCCTTTTGGGGTCACTTTGACTTGTGTGTGTCATACTGCTTACGATTCAAGTGTGAAGATGTCTTGGAGATCTTGGGCTGCCCTGGAACTGAGGCCCATGGTTACTCATCCATGGTTAGACATCTGAGAGTGAAATGTCTTCTGTGCATGAGTTGGTGGTGGAGATGAATTTTCATATCTCCCAGATAAGGAGTTCATTTTGTTTCATCTTTTAAGCAGGAAACTCAGCCATTACCCCTTTATTCTTACATTTCTTGGTTCAAGGATAAGGAATGTCAGATGTTCGATGTTACAGGACTACAAGCCCCTTCATGGAGATGGAGGAAGGAGCTCACTGGGAAAGAAACATCATATGATATGTTCTGTGTACGGACTGAACAGATAAAGGGATCAAATGCACCCTTGTCTGACACCTTTGCCTATAGGAAACCATTCTCTCTCTCTCTCTCCATATTCTGTACTAATGGCCACCCCATCATGCAAACAGAGCAACATGATTGTCTGGCCCTCAAAGCTGACTGAGAGAGCGTGACCTGCCCCCCCCCCGGCTTGAAAAAGTTGGGAACCCCTGCCCTAAAGGAAGTATCAAGCTTGAGTTTAGAAGAGCTGAGCAGGGCTACTGAAGACAGAAAATGTGGAGATTGCTTATTCATAGAGTCACTATTAAGTCAGTGGTGACTTGACAGCACATCAGAACAACAATATACAATTTAGGGGGGAGAGAGAGTGTTTTAAAAAATTATGTTTGGGAAGTTGTTGTTCTAAAAAAGGACAAAGCTTTCCAAGTTCTTCATGTGTAGATTGTCATCAGGGAATCTCTCTCTCTTCCTGTCCTGTATAGTGCTGTGCACATGGCGAAGAATGTTCCTTAACAGAAGTGGTCATCCTAATTGGCTCAGGCAGAGGAAACAAATGCCTCCCAGGTCAAAAGCAATCTGGTTCCCCAGCTAGACACTATTTATTTCAGCTATTACTTATCTGTTTATGGCTGTGTCTGTTGTTCTGGCAGGCATCCAGGAGGGACTGGAAGCAGGCAGTACTGGGAAAGCTGGTGTGGAAGGCACCATTAAGCAGAGTGGGGTGGCGATCTCAGGCAGCAGATTTTATATATCACAAGAAATGGTGAGCTATTGCTAGAGACCAAGAGAGAGACGCAGGTTGGAGAATTTGTGCCTTAAGAGCAAAAAATAAAGTGCGCTCTTTTTTTGGGGGGTCACCTTGACTTGTGTATGTCATTCTGCTTGCTATTCAAGTGTGAAGATATCTTGGGCCTAAGGCAGCCTTCGGGCAGCAAGATGACTTGGTCTGCCCTGGAACTGAAGCCCATGGTTACTCATCCATGGTTACACAACCAAGAGTGAAATGTTTTCTGTGCATGAGCGGGAGTTGATGGTGAAGACGAAGATTTCCATATTTGCCAGATATAGGGAGTTCCTTTCGTTCCATCTTTTAAGCAGAAAACTGCTTTGCCCCTCCATTCTTGCATTAGTTGGGTTCGAGGTTGGGAAGTGTCTAGTGTTCGATGTTACTGGCCTACAAGCCCCTACATCAGTGGTTCCCAACCTTTTCAATTTTTGGACCAGGTCACACTCTCTCTGACACGAAATTATCATTATTATTATTATCTGTCCTGATCTGTCTGCATGCTGTTCTAACATTTCCCCGTTTGCCTTTTCTGTGCTTGTGGCAGCAACAAACAATTTTTAGAAACTCAACAGCAACCAGACAGTTTTAGTTTACATAACCCTCTCGACGCACACGCCCCGCGTCTCACACCAAACACCAAATGCTGATGCCTTACGTCACGACGTCTCCCTGGCTTCTCTTTCACACAGACACGCAACGCCCACACATTCTTGGTGTTTGGGCTGAGCCGCCACCCACCCACCCCCGCACATGTACGCTCCCAATTGCCTGTTGTCTGTGTATATGTGCATGTTTGTCGAGCTGTGTAGAGTTATGGGGGTTGCCAGTGGGGGAGAAGAGACTGGCAAACCGATGTTATGGCTACCAAACATGGCAGGCTGCCGTGGAGATGGGTTGGCGGCAAGAGGAGCTTCCACCAGCTCTTCTCATAGGCAGCAGGGGACGTTTTGGCCGATTGACTCCTTGGCGGTTGTTGTGTTTTGGAGTTGTTGGGGTTTTTTTTTTTTTGGTTGGAAGTGACCATAACCAATAGCTGTCACCTAGGCCTGTTGCCATGGCAACGCTGGCCAGGCTGGCGGATAAATTCAGAATAAAATACTGTACATCTGATGTCTTTCCTGAGTGACACCGCGGGAAGGGTGGATGTTGCCGACGTGTGGAGGCATTCAAGGGGTGTCCCCTGGGTTAGCTTTTTGTATGTCTAGCAGGGATGGTGGCATTTACACTTCTTGGGTCACCGGTTAATTTCTGGACAGAGAATACCCAAGTGTGATCAAATATAGATGGATCTCTCTCTCTCTCTCTCCACCGCCTCCAGCTTTTGTCTATTCCTCTCTCAACCCATAAGTGGACAAATGGCATCCGGTGGTCCACGTGGGTCCTCCAGAGCTTCCAGTATGGAGCCACACATGGGCCTCTGTGGATTTCCCTCTTATGCTCCCACCTTGAGGGAAATCAGTGGGGGAAATGGCAAATTGCATCCACAGGGGTGCCCAAACTATGGCCTGTGGGCCGGATCTGACCCAGGACACCAATTCATTTGGCCCACACCGCCTGCGCCCACGCATGCGCAGAACACTGCTGTACAGGTAAAACTTGGAAAATTAGAATATCGTGCTCATTCATTTCACTTAAAAGGTGAAACAAATATATATATATATATATATATATGAGATAGACTCACTACATGCAAAGTGAGAGATGCCATGCCTTAATTCGTTATAACTGTGATGATCATGGCATACAGCGTGCATGTAATGAGTCTATCTCATATATTTGTTTCACCTTTTAAGTTGCATTTACTGAACTGAATGAACATTTGCATGATATTCTAATTTTCCGAGTTTCACCTGTAAATGCAGTCATGGCTGTTTATGGGTTTAGGACAAGCTAAGGTCTCCCCTGCTTGAAAGCTAGTTGTATCTGACTCTAGAGTTCAGTGTTCATCTCCATTTATAACCAACGAGCCTGCGCTGTCTGCATCTGCAAATGTTTCCATGGTCATGTGGCAGGTATGACTAGACACTGTAGTGCTCAGAATGCTGTTTACCTTCCCTGCTGATGCGGAACCTATTTATCTACTTGCAATTTCTTGCTTTCAAACTGATAGGTTGGCAAGAGCTGGGACAAAGATGGGCGCTCACCCTGTCGTGCAGCACTCAGGTCACGAACTGCTGGCCTGCCTACTTTCCTGTCGCCAAGTTAGTAACCACTAAGCCACCTCAGCCATACTTCTTTGGGTGTAGGGTGACCCTACTATATAGATAGGGACTCCAGTGGTTTGAGTGGTTAAGACACTGACTAGAAGACGGCAGGTCAGCAGTTATTTACAGTTTATGTCTTTAAGTGTATAATTGGTCTATATCGGATACAGTACAGCTTTTTATAGGATAAAAACACAGAAAAGTTCTCAAGCACAGCAAGATCCATTCTAGCATCTACAACAGACTAAACTGCTGGTACTGTATGTCTTAGAACTAACAATGGACATTTTGTTCATGTGTTTCAGCTTTCCTTTTTACTTATTTATTAAAGACACTGACATCTCCAGGCTAAAAACAAAAAGCCGCCAATGGATGCTAGATTGGGCAGAATTCTGGATCATACAGTGCTTGAGAAAGGTTTTGTGTTTTTATGTCAACGAGAGTGCCTTGTGAAGTCCAAGTTAGTTCATCCTAAGCTTTTCATAGGGTGTGTGTTTCCAGGTTTGTTGATGCATTTGTTTATATTTAGTGTTGGGTACTGCGGTGGCTCAAGTGGTTAAGATGCTGAACTCACCATCATTGAAGGTGAATCCACATTCATGTGGATTCACAGAGACTTGGGGCTCTGGGAATTGAAGTCCAAGAACACCTGGAGTACCAGTAAACCCATTTGTGTGGATTCATCACAGGGACTTGGGCTTCTGAGAACTGAAGTTGAAGAACAGTTGGAGCACCAAGGTTCACCATCATGGCTCTAGGCAGTAAGCCCATTTGTGAGGATTCACAGGGATTTGGGCTTCTGGAAATTGAAGTCCAAGAACACCTGGAGTGCCAAGGTTCGCCATTAAAGGTATAGTAGCATGGGAGCTTATGGAAGCAACATAAGAGATTATCCTTTACTTGCATTAAAAGTTAGATGTAAAGGGTTTGTACTGTAGCGCCATGTTTAGGGAGATGAAAGTGTTCAAAACCATTAGCGGTTCGCCCCTTCACTGTTGAATTTGCCAGCTTTGTAAACAATTTGAGGGCTGCGTCCTTCCCCTGGAAATAGACATCCACAGGAGAAATCCCCTTGATTCTGCTGGTAAAGAGGGAATGTGTGTTTGGGTTCCCAGGAGGATTTTGCTCTCAAGAGCCCATCATCCTGCGATTGCGTAGAATCACGCTCCTGAAAGCCCACCAAAGGTACAGTATTTGGCAAACTATCAGGAGCCCAATTCTGTGGGGCAAACAAAGCTCTCCCCATCCCACCGCAGCCACCTGTCGCTGTCCAGGCTATCAGCCAAGTGCTTCTTGTGGGAAACATAGATTAGTTAGGCCGTAAGCCCATTCATGTGGATTCACAGGGACTTGGACTTCTGGGAGTCGAAGTCCAAGAACAGATGGAGCATAGGTGCAGTAAACCCATTTGTATGGATTCACAGAGACTTGGGTTTCTGGAAATTGAAGTCCAAGAACACCTGGAGTGCCAAGGTTGGCCATGAATGCTATATATATACTACCCTGCACCTGCAATCTCATTCCTTCACAGAAGGCTGAATCTTCAGCTTTCTGTGTATACATACCGATGTTTCTTCATAAGAGTGGATCTGGAGCCAGGAAAAGGGAGCTCAAAGGAGAAAACAGAAAAGACACCTTCCTGAAGCATGACAAAATACATTTAAAGCACCAATAATTAATACAATTATTAGCAAATGACAAATGCAACACAACAAATGACATGGTAGTAATTAGCTCAAAACTGGGCAAAAAATCAGCTCTTTTAACAGGCTGGACCAATCTGTGCCCACCAAACCCTACTTACAGGTGAAACTAGGAAAATTAGACTATCGTGCACATTTCCATTCATTTCACTTTAAGGTGAAACAAATATATGAGATAGACTCGCTACATGCAAAGCGAGAGATGTCATGCCTTAATGCGTTATGATTGTGATGATCATGGCACACAGTGTACATGATTTTCTGAGTTTCACCTGTATCTACTTGCAATTTCTTGCTTTCGACCTGCTAGGTTGGCAGGAGTTGGGACATGCAGTGCTCGGGTATCAAACTGCTGTCGGGTTCAGCGTCTTCACCACTTGAGCCGCCACAGTCAAACACCGCAGATGTATAGGAAACTTCAGCAGCACAATGCAGTCCTGCGGTTCTGCTTTCCTAGTGCCTTCCCACACCCATGGCATTGGGTTTTGGAGAGGGTGAATTCTCCAGCATATAACCGACCACCACCGGCGGAGATGCTCTCCTAGCTCTACAGTGAGCAAAAGGTTGGAGCTGTGCCCCAGGAGATGCTCCATGGGGAAGGAAAAAAAGACTATGCACACCAACCGTGTGCGCGTGCAGACATACACACCACAAACATACACACTGTATCTTTTGGCAGCGTTTGTAGCCACCGACCTTGGGCTGTCCTTGCAGGGAACAGCAAGGCCTGCATCCCCCTGTGACAAGGAAAGCAAGAGAGGAAGAAAGGAAATCTTAGCACCCATCACAGGGAGGACAGCTAACAGGAGCGGGCAGGTGGGCGCTACGGACGCCTTGCCGATGGGTACGTTGTAGGGTCAGGCGGGGGAGGTAGAGCAGGCATGATGTACAAAAGAGAGAGGGAGGGAGAGAATAGAGGATAAACAAAACAGAGAGCTTGGGGGAAGCAAGGAAGAGGAGGGCAGAAAGGCAGAGAGGAGGACGAGTCGTGAAGAGTTAGAAAAATGAGATTATTGGGTGGCTCAGTGGTTAAGAAGCTCGCCTTGTGAGCTGGAAGGCTGCCAAGTCAGCAGTTTGAGACCTGGGCACTGCGCGACGGATTGAGCAACCATCTCTGTCCCAGCTCTTGGGGACATGACAGGAGCCTCCTTTGGGCATTCCCTGAGCAGAAAGGAGCCTCCATTTGGGTGCTTCCTGAGCGGAGTTTCTCCAGCAAAAATCCTTTCAACCCAGACTACAGTAAAAAAAACCCTACTTACGGGGGAAAAAGTCCGTTCTGTGCTTTTGCTTAAATCGTTTTTTTATGTAACTTGAAGCAAACCCATAGGAAAAATGAAATTTTTACGTAACTCGGAGCAAACCCATAGGGAAATGAATTTTTATGTAACTCAAAGCCAACCCATAGGAAATTGTGCAAATCGGGACATGGTTTTAGCACAAAATCATTATGTAAATTGAATTTTATGTAACTCGGGGCATTTGTAAGTCGGGGTTTTACTGTACGTGGTTTTCTCCCCAAACCCAGCACAAGATTTTACTCTCCCAACCACAGAGAGACAGACAGATTAGACGAGGGGTTCCCAACCTTTTCAAGCCAGGGGCCGGGGCATGCTCTCTCAGTCAGCTCTGAGGGCCAGATGGCCATTTTGCCCTGCCTGCACGATGGGCGGTGGCTGGCCATTTTGTCCCAACAGCTTCAAAGGGGGTGGCCACTTTGTTTCTCAAATGTCCTTGGAGGCGATGGGGAGGGCCACATGAAACGGGGCCTTCGGTTGGGAACCCCTGGATTAGACTGAGAGAATGACTGACTCCAAGCCAAGGAGGATTTCAAAAAACTCAGATCCCTCAAGATCCAGATCACTCCAGTTCAGCTCTTCCATTAAAAGTGTGATAGCTCGACATTTCAAAGTTCTAAAAAGAGAGCTACTAAGATTTAGGTTGGCGTGGAAATCAGGCTGTAGTTACTCACCAATGAAGAAAAAGCACTCTACATTAAATATGGAAAGAAGATTCATTAAACTCCCTGCTCTCCTCAATTTAGGATGTAGGCTGTCTTCGCAAGATGACACACTATATGGCGACGTATTTGAAAGTCCCAAGGGGTTGCTTACCACCACCTGACAACGAGACAAAGAGCTCTTTTCCCCTACCAGGTTCTGTGCAATTTGTGCAGAAGGCCTCAAGAATATCTTTCCCTTGCAGAAACCAAGCACAGAAAATAGAAACGGAGCATAGAAGGACTGGCAGCTTGTTTAGAAATACTCAAACAAGCCACACTCGGTGCTTCAAATTCTTAAGCAGAACAGCAATCCTCTTCATCTGGGGTCATTTGTATGCCAGAAAAAACAGGCTGTCTGTGTCTGCAGATGTTTAAGTGGTCATGTGGCAGGCATGACTAGACACCATAGTACACGGAACACTGTTTACCTTCCCACCAAAGTTAGGGTTGCCATATGTCACGGAGAACCGGGAATTTTCCAGGTTGTAACTGTCCCGGCCCGGTAAAACAAACAAACACACCTCTCTCTCTCTCACACACACACACACACGCACGCATGCACGCACGCACGCACACGCACACACACACACACACACTTTCTCTCTCTCACACACACACACTCTCACACACTTTCTCTCTCACATACTTTCTCTCTTACACATATACATTCTTTCACTCTTTCTCTCTCACACACTTTCACACTCTCTCTGACACACTTTCTCTCTCACACACTCACTCTCTCACTCTCTCACACACACTCACACACTAATACTTTTTCACACACACATGCACACTCACATACTCATACTTTCTCTTTCTCTCTCACACACACACCCACTCTCTCACACACAACTCTCTCTCTCTCTCTCTCTCTCTCTCTCTCTCTCTCTCTCTCTCACACACACACACACACACACACACACACACACACACACACACACACCTGTCCTTTCCTCTTAGGACTTCTTTCCTTCTTTTCCATGGGGTAGATTTGCAAATGGTTCCAAATGAGGTTCATAACAAGGATTTAAAATATGAATAATGTTGGCCTGAAAGAATGAACCCATAAATCATATGGATTGAGTTGTTCATCATTCACGAGAAATGTGAATTTTAAATCTCTGTCAATGCATCGCTGGCTGACAGTGTCTCAGCTCATGGGATTTCTGTATATTTTGTAAAACCTCACTTCTTGGGAAAGAGCCTATGGTTTCATGCGGTTTAGTGGAGATGAGAAAGAAGCATTTTGTATGTGCTCAGTAGCACCCTGTTGATGCTTCAGGGCCAGCTAACCACCATTTGAGTTGTCAGTGACCCAAAAGTAAAGTATTTGTACTGTGTAAGATACTGAACTCAACAAATGGAAGGTCGGAGTTCGATTCCCGGGTACTGCATGACAGAGTGAGCTCCCGTTGTCTGTCCCAGCTCCTGGCAACCTAGCAGTTCAAAAGCAAGGAATTGCAAGTAGATAAATAGGGACCACTTTGGTGGAAAGGTAAACAGCATTCCATGCACTCCGGTGTCTAGTCATGCCTGCCACATGACTACGGAAATGTCTGCAGATGCATACAGCACTGGCTCTTTGGCGATAAACTGAGATGAGCACCGAACCTTAGAGTCGGATACACCTTTACCTATACCTGCTTTTCAGCTTTCAAGACACTGGAGATGTAAATCTTTGCTTATTTCTTCCAAGGAAAAACAAAACACTTGGAAAGGTGGGAGACTTCTGTGTATTTTGTATGCTTTTTAAATAACACTAGCAGAGTTGCACGGCTTCGCCGGGGGGGGGGGGGGGGCTTGTGTATGTGTGCAAATACTGTGCCTTGCACTGAAAATCCTATATTTTGCATAGAGCACCATGTATTTTGTAAAAAATAAACACATTTTCCATAAAAAATACAGGACATAAACATAAAGAACGTTTTGCACAAGTACAAGGTTTTTAATGCAAAATACAAGATCTTCACATGAAGCCACGTGTGGGGATTCCTGGCTGCCTTCTTAAGGGTCCACACTAACTTACGCAGATGAGGTGTGTGTGTTCTTGGCCGAAGACCAGCCCTATGAGTCATCTCCCCCAAAATAGAGGGTCACCCAACTTCCTGTTATTCACCAAGTTGTGATGACAAGCACATTTTATGAGCATTACCTCACATTTCCTGTGTACCCCAAACAACAGCCAAGGGCCACTGAGGCACTGTCGGCTAATGCCAGGGCCATGTCGTTTTGCAATTATGTTGCTGGCCAAAATATTAAAAATAAAGATTGTCTTTCATGTAAGAGTGAAAAATCTTCCAGCCGTTGCCCATTTCTTCAGTGAGCTGTCTTGATTTGTGGTTCGAAAATGCTCCAGTTTGGTCTGACCATCTCTCTTTTTCTTTTTCCTCTGCAGAAGAACCAGCGATGGAAGGTGAGTACATCCCTCTTTCTTTGATGTTCGGATGTCAGTGTCTAATTTGTGCTTCTTTTTAAAGCAGGGGGTTGGAGAGGACTGAGGGAGTCGACCACAGATTAAATCAGGGGTTCCTAAACTACTGCCCAGCCTGTGTCACCATTTCATGTGGCCCACACTGCCACCGCTACCGTACCCGGAAGAGGAAGTGGACGCATTTATGTCAGCCGTAAAATGCACCCATGACTCTCGTAAATGTGGAATTGATTGCATTTACTACAGCTGTAAATAGGCCTGCTTCCGGGGACATAATCCGGCCCGCTCATCTGACTGGGGGGTCATAGTCAGGCCTGTGGCATAAAAAGGTTGGGAACCCCTGGATTAAATCTATACCTGTCTTGATAATGAGGTGGGTTGTGGGAGAGAAAACAGAACTCCAAATCTTTAATGTTTTTTATTTTATTCTTTTTGTTGTTGATAAAATTTTGGAGGTGACAACATCTTTGGGAGGGCGGCGTTGAGGGTGGCAGAAGCCTCTGTGATGGCAAGAAGGGTCTGTCTTTTTAAAAACAAATAATTATCATCGAACTGTTGATACAAAACAGCAAAGAAAATAAGGAAGAAAATGTGGGAGGGAGGGAATATGCAGTATAAAGATAGGATTACGGGCTTTCCTTGAAATGGTAATACAGTGGTACCTCGGTTTATGAACACTTCAGTTAACGTAATTTTTGGTTTACGAATGAAAATAATGCCTCGCTTTGCGAAAAATTCATAAACTGAAACACGGTTTCCCATAGGAATGCATTGAAAACCAATCAATCCATTCCGGAGGTCAGAAAAAAGTTTTTTCAATCCATTCCAATGGGAATCCACATTTCCGTTTATGAATTTTTCGCAATATGAAACGTCTCGGAGAGGACGCATTAAATTCATAAACCAAGGTACCACTGTATATGGTGACTGCTAGAAGTATACAAAGCTGTATTTGCTAGAGAATTCTGGGGGAGCTGCAGCCCAAAACAGAACATCTCTCTACAGTAGCTCTCATGCTGACTGTTTGGCTTGGAGTTGGTAGAAACCATGCTTGGAAAGAGTCATAAGAGCTTAGGACCATGAAACAGTGGGTAGCAAACCTTCACATTGTCTGCCAGTGAGCATGGCTTCTGCTTCTGAAAAGTGGTGGGCCTAGGAAGGGAGCAGTTGTGGGTCGAGATTTTGGGATAACAGCATAGACGGTTGCTTTGGGTGGCGGCGAGTCTACCCATCTTTGAAAATCCCACAGTGTCTTGCAAATACACCCTTTTCTCCTTTCCCTGGAACAGGAGAGAAATGTGCTAAATGTCTACCAATGTAAAATCTCCACCTCGCCACTGGCTGTGTTAATGTTGCAAAGCGCACTCAGAAACTGAAGTGGCAAGGGCTATAGCTGAGTAAATTGTGACATTTCTGGGCGTGTGCTGCTTTGTGGCATGTTTTGCATTGCAAACTAAAAGATTCCTGTGCTCTACTGCTACTTTCCCCCACCTGATGCCCTGTGGAGTTTCACCTTCAGCTACTGGATAACAACTACCATCTTGCTCAGCCAAGCCGCGCATCAGGAGCCTTTTCCCTTTTCTTAGCTACCAGAAACTGTAGTATCAAAAATACTGTAAAAAAATGTGTCTGCTACTTGGTCTAATCCAGGAGTTCTCAACCTTTTAAAGCCAGGGGCTGGGTCACGCTCTCTCCGTCAGCTTGGAGGGCTGGATGGTCATCTTGCCCTGCCTGCACAATGGGGGTGGCCATTTTGTCCCAACAACTTCAAAGGGGCAGCCATTTTATTTCTTGAATGCCCTTGGAGGGGTGGGGTGCCCACACAAAATGGTGCTGGGGGCCAGATCCGGGCCACGGGCCTTAGGCTGGGAACCCATGAATTAGATAGATGGCCAAGGGTGGTTTTGTTTTATGTAGAGTCACATACAGCCACTTGTCCAGTTATCCTTCCACACAGATAGACCTTCTCAATCGATTCTGTCCTAAGCACTTGGCCAATTTTGCCCTTCCTCCACCACATGGCACTTCCCAGTGTGGTGGAGGAGGTGGGGCGCCACATGAAATGGTGCCATGGGCTGCATCTAGCCCATGGGCCGCAGGTTGAAAATCCCTGCCTTAAGATATGATGCTTCTCTGGAAATGAATCTGCTTCAAGAAGACGTGGGTGGCCATTCTCCAGCTTTGGCCATGCATGAAATGATATTTGTTTGGAGAGATGCTGTCAGGAATGTGCATCGATCTCTTTCCTCTTGCCTGTCCCTCGGCACACGGATCGTCACCAGCAACAGCGAGATGTTCCCTGATGGTGTGTGCCAAATCGCTTGAAACATGAATAGCTGGAACGTGTTACATCTGAGTGTCCTACGTGTGAGTGTCCTATGATTCATAGAATCGTAGAATAGCTGAGTTGGAATGGGCCTTTTAGGAGCCCTGTTTGTGCAGTGGTTAAAAACTGCTGTCCTGAAACCAAAAGGTTATGAGTTCAATCCTGAGCAGGGCTCAAGTTTAACTCATCCTTCCATCCTTGGTAAAACGAGTGCTCAGCATGTTGGAGGCAAAATGCTAATTAACTTGTGAACTGCCCAGAGAGAGCACTAAACATTATGGGGTGCTATATGTGTGATTGCTTTGTTTTTGGAAGACTGAAGTTCAGTAGCATGGAATTGAATTAAAAATGAAAAAAATGTCAGTTTCCTTATTTAACCCCTTTGTCCCATCCCCACATCATTATTTTAAAAATTGCACAAATGCATAACATATGTATCACCAAAACTGTTCCGGTATTGCCAATTTTTCAAAAGAATTTTTTTTCATCAGGATATAATCCTAAGTATTTTTCTGTAGACAATAGAATGAAAACAAAATCATACATGCTGACAACACATTATAGTTTGGCTGTAAGCCTTAAACCAAGATATCTAAACATAATACATACCAATAGTTTTTTTTACGCGTCTACTAGCTTCATCCTATCATGATGAGCTTCAAGACGTTAAAACATATGGTACAATGTTTGCAATATATTGTGTGTCAAGGGATGTATTCATGAGAGATAATTTTTTAAAAAAGATACAGTAAGGAGGCAGAAATGGCTTTATTTTTAAAGTGACAACATGTGTATTTTAAAATAATCATTAGTATGGTTTTATAATTCTGAGCATGTTGTCACTTTACAAACTCATACTTGAAATGCTCATGGATCGGTCTCAGTCGTGTGGTTCAGCGGGCCGGTCACGTGATTCCTCCTACTGGAAGCAGAAGTAAAACGCACCCACGGATGTGCAGAATGCTGCCGTAAATAACAGCCGCGGGTGCATTTACAGCAGTGTTCTGCGCATGCAAGAGAATGTTTTACTTCCACTTCCAGGAGCGGCGTGGGTGGTGTGGGCTACATGAATTGGCATCGTGGGCCAGATCTGGCCCACGGGCCATAAGGTATGTTTTAAGGTATGCACTTTTGCCTAATATTCACCTTATTTTGTAGTTTCTCGGGGTGTAATGCTCTGTTTCTTCTACGATTTTTCTCCAACAAATATATACATTTGTGTGCGCGCTATGTTTGGAGAACTGCATAACAGCGCTGCAAGAAATTCTGGCCACTGTGGCTGCAGATGATGGGAACACTAGTGTGTCTTATCTAGAATCCACAAGTTGCAAAAGATTCGGTAGAGCTATCTGAGTGCACGGTTAAATGTAATGTGAACTTCTGCTTCCATCAATGACATTCTAAATTGCCAGGATGTCTTGTTGAAATGTAGTTACACAAGTGGGAATCTAGTTTAAATTTACAGTGCAGACATCACAAATGTTGTTATGAGGATAACATGGAATTGAGTGGGGAAGAAAATTCTTGTTATACTCTCGTGAGCTGCCGGGAGGAGAAAGAGAGAGATATATTCGGAGATGGACTGAAAGCCCTGAAGGCAATCACTTTAGTAAGCAGGTATACCTTTGGTTGGGAGATGATCTGGATACATGCCAATAGGCACGATCTTGAATTCCGTGATGGAAGAAAGGAGAGATAGATAAAGAATAAATGAATGGATTTCAAAGTGGTTAGTTCTTGATTCCATCTTTTTCTTCAGAGCCACTCTTACCAAACCCATTGTAACTATCTTCTTTTTGTTTGGCCGTATCCAAATGTTGGCGATCCTCATGGCAAACAGCCATGAAGACGGTCCTGAGAATATAATGCGGTGGCCTTTCATCTGCCTTCCGCATCGCAGCGTGACTCCCCTACCACTGTTCCATGAGTCACTTTCTGATCCTGAGCCCTTTTGGCACGCAAAGTCCTCCTCGGCCTGAGGCCGGTGTTGATGAAGCTGCTACTTTCCATCAAGTTGGAATCAAGCGGGATTTAATCCACTTGAGGACCATCACCCTTCCCTGTAGACTTTTGCCAAGGTTGCTAGTCCTCAGGGTTGCCAGGTTAACTGGCAGGTAAATCAGTGGTTAAGAAGCTCGACTTGTTAGCTGGAAGGCTGGCTAGTCGGCAGTTTGAGACCCAGGTACTGCATGATGGATTGAGCGCCTGCCTTTGTCCCAGCTCTTGGGGACATGAAAGGAGCCTCGTTTGGCCATTCCATGAGTTCAGGGCCATAGCCAGGATTCTAGATGTGGGTAGGCGAATATTTTTTCAGGATGAGCAATAATGTCATATACTGTATGTGTGTCATATTCTGCAAAAAAAAAACCCAACCTTTCAACCCAGAATAATTTCTGGCACAAAATTATTCTAGGTTAACTGCCACTTGACACTAGGCGTTGAGTCGCTTGCTATAGACAGAATAATTTATCTTTTTCCTTCTTTCCCCAGTCTTAGATTTATTCCATCCTGTTTCCTCACTAATTTTTAATCTTCTTTAAAAACAAAAAATCATGTGTCCATGTTTTTGTATTTTTTTGCTGTGATTTATAGACAGTTTTGCAGTGATTTATAGATAGTTTTGCTGTGATTTATAGATAGTTTTTATAGATAGTAAATATTCTGGGAGGGTATCTCCTAATACAATGCTTTCTCTGTTAGTTTTACACCGTGTGTGTGCGCATGAGAGAGTGTGTATTCATGGGTTGTCCCATTTCTGTTCCCAGCTTTGAACTGGAAAACTGCAATGCCAAATTTAGAAAAGCATAAAACTGGAAACGTAATATTCAATGTTCATATTAGCTTTGGAAAGTTTGCATCCATGCTGGAATGAATCTGTATCTTCTTCTGCCTTGCCTTGGTGTAACAGACAGAAACAATTTCTGCTGTGTCTTAGTGGTTGTGGACAGTAGTGGCTCAAGTAGTTAAGACACTGAACTTGCTGACTGAACCCTAGAGTCAGATACAACTGGCTTTTGAGCAAGGGCAACCTTTACTTTTACCTTTAAGTGTGGAGCAGGGACTGTGGTGCTTAGTGGTTAAGATGCTAAACTTGATGACTGGGTCGGCAGGTCGGTAATTCGAGACCTGAGTGCTGCGTGATGTGGTGAGTTCCCGCCGTCTGTCCCATCTCTTGCCAACCTAGCAGTTTGAAAGCAAGGAATTGCAAGTAGATAAATAGGGACCACTTTGGTGGGAAAGATAACAGTTTCCAATGTACTTAGGTGTTTAGTCGTGCCTGCCCCATGACCAAGGAAACGCCTGCAGACACAGAAAGCACTGACTTTTTGGTTGTAAACGAAGATGAGTGCCACACCCTAGAGTCAGATACAACTGGCTTCCTAGCAAGAGAGACCTTTATTTTTATTTACAGCTACTTTCTGGGATATTGGGCAATATTATAAAAATGTGAGGGGGCAGGTTGTTGGGATTAGGCTTCCTTGGGTATGAGTTTCATCTCATGAAAACCTATCTGTTGCATTTCATTATGTGTGTCTCAGAATCATGTGGAGTCGGATACAACTGGCTTTCGGGCAAGGGTGACTTTTACCTTTACCTTTACCTTTACCTAGTCCCAGAAAATGAATTTTCCCAAGCCATAACCATGAGAGAAATGTTCGCTCTCTCTCTCTCCGTATCCCAAAAGCTGTACTGAAAATTAGATTTTTTTTGTTGTTGTTGCCATTAAAGACCAAGTAATAGTACACTTCACAAAAATATATGCCAAGATAAATGTTTAGGTTTCTAAAGTATCATAAGATTATGTGGACTGAATGCACACTTTAAAAAAAAAATAATTAGAGAAATTTCCAGTCCAGTGAAAATAATTTCCATGTTTCTGTGTTCCAGCAAAAAAACAGTAAAGTTTCCTGAGGCACGATAAAAGCTAACTCATTATTTTAAATGTGAACTTTTGTGGCTTATAGCCCGTTTCACGAAACCATGCATCTAATGAAGTCAACTGTCCTCAAAACAATAATTGAAGTGTAGTCACCTTACAATGAGTTTATTTTTCTTTAAGACACCGCAGGAATATTTGTTGGTTTTATTGGAAATGAAATGGTTTTAATGTTCATCTTCGTCAAGTTGGAACCGGCTTGTAGAAACCCTAGCGAGGCTCTCAAGGTATGTGAGATATTTAAGGAGTCGCCATGAGTTTCCATGGCGGAGATTTGAACCTGGGTTTCTCCTGAGTCCTAGCCCATCACTCTGTAAGAGACCAGAGTTGGAATTAGGGGGAGACTTTGGTTCTGCTTGGAAGGCACATCAAATCGAAAAGGCCTAGAAGCCATCACTAAATCTGGGAAAGGAAAAATTGTCAGTTTTGAAATTCACCTTGAGAAGGACCACCTCTGTTCTTGGCAGGTGCTTTCTTCCCCAAAACAACTTCCAAGGACCTTGTCTGGGTTTTCATAATAAGCTGAGGCAATTCAACTTATACACAGAGCACATAATGCGCAGTGCAGGGTTGGACGAATCACAAATTGGGGATCAAAATTGCTAGGGAGAAACATCAACAACTTGAGATATGCAGATGATACCACCCTAATGGCAGAAAGTGAGGAAGACCCAAAGAAGCTCCTGAGTAGGTTGAGACTCAATATCCAGAAAACCAAGATAATGGCAACAGGCCCCATCAGTCCCTGTAAAATAGATGGGGGTTACTGTGCATGCGCATCGCTGCCTCTGACGTTAGAGGCAGTGGCGCACATGCACCAATGCCAGCACCCGGAAACCTTCCCATATTTGGACACCGGCAACCTGACAGGTATGGGTTGAATTAATTGGTGCCATGGGCCGGATCCGACCCATGGGCCATAGTTTGGGCACCCCAGTGTTAAGCCTTTCACTTTGGCTGTGCATGTGCCGAACTGAAGCTTTCTTGCAGGTCAGGATGAATGAGTCAATCCCAAATAGATGAGCATGCATTTATATATAGGTTGCTGTTTGGAAGCCTATCGCCATGTGATGAACACCCTGGCTTGCCATTTCAAGGGCAGTCTGTTGTTGATTTGGGGAGCATGTGTTCTAGGGTATAAAAACTCAGCTCAGTATTTCAAATTTCTGCCTAGGAGTCATTTTATTTTAATTATTTAATGCATTTATATAGCCCCTAATCAAAAGCATTACTTTGTCAGTTTAGAAACCAAAAACAATAATTGCCTAAGAAAAGCCAATTAAACAGTACCAGTGAGCCAGTTTTAAAAAGTCACTATGAGAAAAAAGTGTGACAGTGGGTTTACTCATGAGTAATGGCCTCTGGCTGCTGCTCATCTTGTTAATAATTCCTGGGTTGTCCTGTTAATGCATCTGCTAGCATTGATTTGTAGGGTCTGAATACAGTTGTTAGTATATCTGCTGTGACTTCTCCAAAGTCACAGCAGACAGCCAGAGAAACATCTGAACGACAATTAATTTTTTTAATGAGGAGACAGACAATTCCCAGCCTGTCCTGTTAAATGCTGACATCTCCTGATAAAGGGTGGGAAGGAGGCCGAGTAAAAATGAAAAATGAATTGTTTTCGGTGGTTCTGGAACTCCACCAGAAACACTAGAAATTACTAACTCACATGGTTGCTTTCGACATGGCTATGAGATATACAGTACAGTACTGATCTTTCTTTAGTAAATGATAGGAAGTAAGGACCAAATTATTGCATTCTATATGCCAGCAGATCTGGAAAACAAAACAGTGGCCACAGGATTGGAAAAGATCAGTATACGTTCCAATCCCAAAAAAGGGTAATGCCAAAGAATGTTCAAATTATCAAACAATTGCGCTCATCCCACACGCTAGCAAAGTGATGTTCAAGATAGTACAGGACAGACTTCAGAAACACGTGGAGAGAGAATTACCAGAAGTACAGGCAGGTTTCAGAAGAGGCAGGAGGACTAGAGACCACATTGCCAACATACATGTCCCCTCTGTCAGAGTGTTCCCTCTGGCACGCATGCAATAGGTTCACCACTACTGTCTTAGATCTTCCTTGCCTAGCCCACTGCTTATCTTTTGATGCTCCTTTCTGTCAATGTTTGTGATTGATCTTTGTAGCCAAGATCGTGAAAGTGCATTTTTGTTGACAGCTATAACGTCATGGGCAATAAATATTTTCCATTGTGTTTGCTTCTGCATCGGAATCTGAGTGACAAAGATGACTCATAAACAGGCTTTCTATTTCAGTGATTCCCAAACAATATCCTTTACATCTTCTCAATGATCTCCCATGAGGTAGGCTGATCTGAGAGATGGGAACTAGCCTGAAGGTAAGCTTAGGATGGATGAAACAAACTGATGTCTAAAGTCCAGTGTAACACATAGTTCGAGTGCTGCCTGGGAGAGCCTATGCTCACTTTGAAACATCAAAACTCACTGGGAACTAGACCAATCATCCTTTTGCACTTGGCCAACCTGACAGGCTTGTTGTGGGATAAAGTAGGGAGAAGGAGAGTCACTGGAGGAAAAGCAGGATGGGAATAGTATTAACTAGCTGGGTACCCGGCTTTGCCCGGGATGCTTGTTGGTGGGCAGCCGGATTACCCAGCCTTGCTCTGGTGACCTACCTGGGTAATAACATTAACATCACTATGTGTCCGGCCACCTGTGTCAGGCCCCTGCCCAGCCCAATTACATCACGATGATGTCACAATTGGGTGACCTACCTGGGGCTATCAGTATGGATACTATCACTGGGGCGCACGCACGCGTGCGCGCGCACACACGCGCGTGCACACACACACACACCCTCCTGTTGAGTATACTTCCCTTTGCCGATCAATTTAGAGGCATACACCCACCCACCCCAGGGCTCATGACCCCCACAGTGACCATCCAGCACACCCAAGGTACATGTGTGCCATGTTATAGTGCGATGGGTGCAGGGGTGTAGATTTGTGTTCACATACAAGAGGACACCTCTACTTTATATATATAGATATATAACTAAGTTACTTTCCCTTGATCTCTATATGGTGTAAGGAAATTTCCCTCAACTAGTCACTCTTTAGATCAGGGGTTCCCAACGTTTTCTCACCAGGGGCCAGTTCCTGCCATTGCATGCAGCTGTGGGGGCCATAGGTGTGGCTGTGCCCACTACTTACATTTTCATTCTCACGGCAGTGGCAATTGGACCATTTTTCCAGGTTCTTGCACAGCCTCCGCCTCTTCCCAGGATGGCGGGAGGCTTTTCGGAGCATGTTCGCTGCAGTTTGGGCTTTTTTCACCACTTCTCTTCTGTGCTTTGGCAGCCAATCCGTGGCGGTTTGTGACTTCCTGATTCCATGCTGGGATCCCAGGGGCTGACGTAAGCTCCGCCCAGCATTGGAAGTCACCATCTGCTGCTTTCCAGCTTCCAAAATGCAGTGGCAAAGTGGCAAAAAAATTCCCACACTGGAGCGTACATGCTCCAAAAAGCCTCCTGCAACCCTCGAAAATGGTGGTGGGCAGTCCTAGAGGTGCCTGAGTGGCCACCGCAGGCCGGATTAATGAGAAGCATGGGCCAGATTAGGCCTGGGGGTTGGGAACCCCTTTTTTAGATGCATTGGACTATAACTGCCATGATCCCCAATATCTGCTGGCTGGGTGTGCTAAGATTTGTAGCCCACCCCCACTGCAGAAAGCCAGGGTGGTGAAGTCTGATGTCCAGATGTCAGTGTAGTGTTCAAAGGATTCTGAAAAAGCATTTTGGCTTGTGTGGTTGTGACGCTGCTTTTCATGAGAATGAATTCCATTCTAGCATCTCCCAAATAATGGCAGACAAATCTGTTGCATTTTTTGCATCCAGCGCTTCGCCGGTCTTACTCCTGGCAGCAAATTACTAGAAAAATCAGAAACAACGGCTGCAGCACAATGCAACCCCCACAGTGTAAAGACGCCATTTGTGCTTGAGCTAAATTACCCCCTAACGGGTGCAGCTGACAATTAAATCTGACATACGCTTAGACGGCCATGCCAAGAGCCAAAAAAAAAAAAAAAAAAAGCCACCACAAGAGTGACTGAATAACAAAAATGAAAGATGGAGATGCAGCTATCGTGGCTCAGAATTTTTGCAATGGCCTAAAACGAGAGCCTCCAACCAGCCTAGCCGTTTGAAAGCAAGAAATTGCAAGTAGATAAACAGGCAGCACTTCAGTGTGAAGGTAAACCATGTTCCGTGCACTTAGGTGTTGAGGCATGCCTGCTATGTGTCCACGGAAACATCTGCAGATGCAGACAGCACTGGCTCTTTGGCTATAAACGGTCCAACTTTGGGCAGGTTCTCACAAGTTTATAACTCAGTGGGAAGGCATGTGTGACCCCATGTCCTTCCAACACCACCTTTTATGTGCCTGGGAACCCTTTGCCTCAGTTTGCCTCTACGTTGGAATTTATATCGGTAATAACTCAGGTCAATACCAGAGAATTTGGATCCCAAATAGCTGACTTAAATTACACAAAGCGATCACACTTATGTATTTCCCCCATAGCGCTAATGCACTCTAAGGGCAGTTCACAGTTAATTAACATTGTGCCCCATGTACTGGGTACTCATATTACCACTACGAAAGGATGGAAGGCTGAAGCAAACAGAATCCCGGAAAGGAGAGAACTCACAACCTTTTGGTTGTGGGACAGCAGTTTAACCACGGTGCTACCAGGGCTTAACTGATCAGGCAATGAGCTGGGAAGTTGCCGAGGAAAACATCCCTTCTTGCACAGTAGCACGGGGTGCATTTTCTGGGCGGTTAGCAAGGCTCTGTGTGCTGTGCTCCATGCTGGAGTAATGTTATCAGCCTGGGAAGGAGGGAAGGCTGAGTAAACCCGACCCCCGGACCAGGATAGAGCTCACAATCTTTGGGTTGAAGCCCAGTAGATGAACCACTGATACCCCAGGGGCGGGCCCCACCACTTTGGTGGGAAAAGATCTTGGGGACATGAAAGGAGCCTCATTCGTGCACCCCCTAAGTGCATGATGGCGAACCTTGGCACTCCAGATGTTCTTGGACATCAATTCCCAGAAGCCCAAGCACCCTGTGAATCCACATGAATGGAATTACTGTGATTCATCTGGCCCGCGCTGCCCTCACCACTCCCGGAAGCGGAAGTAAAACCTAAATGGAGTTTCTCCAGCAAAAATCCTTTCAGCCCAGAATAATTTCTGGCATGAAATTATAATTATTAATGTGTGGTTCTTGAAAATTGTGCACATTTGCCTCCCTGGAGTGCAGACAGAGGCACTGTTTGGTTTTGGAGGCTCTTCTTTTAACAAATTTCGCCTTGATACAAAGAATACCCAAGGTATTGGGGTTAAATACTAATTACCTTGTGAACCGCCCAGAGAATACTCTAAGCATTGGTATATAAGTGTAATTGCTATTTCTACTGACGATCAAATGTTGTTCTCAAAGAAGAAACATCTTTCTCTGCACATTGCCTAGGACTCAAATAATGATGGAAATCATCAATTTTCCTTTCATGTGTGAGTGCATGAAATCAAAGTAATTTTTTTTTATTCTATGAAAATTTCTCACCCTCTAGATCAGGGTCAGACCTCTCTCTAGAGCTGAAGGCCTTTTTTTTTCAGATTTGCTGGCAGCTTTTTAAAATTTGCGTTTACGACTATCTGAATCTGAAGAGAGTTCCCACTGTCTCGTTTACAGATTGGAGATTGAAAATCTCATGCACCTTAGCAAACCCAATATGGCCAGACAGCTTGTCTCATCGAGAAGGATCATTTAGCAAAATTTCTTTCCTTTCTTAGATTCAAGGCCATGGCTTTGCTGTTGTCAGCATAGTAACCTTTCTAGCTGAAATATGTATGTGTTGCATGGACAGGAGTAGGGGTGTCAGTTAAGGGGGAATGGACAAGGAGAGGATGGGGAGGGGCAGCTTGGCCAACTCATGGCTTCACAAATGTATGTATCACTATAACAGGACACAGTCGGATGCATTAACTGTTTTGCACATACTATGTACAAAATTAATGCCAACATACCTCTATACTGATGTGCAGAGAGCAATTTGAAGACAAAAAGCCCCTCCACTCCCCACCCAACACTGCCCCCCTGCTTACCGGCCTGGAGGAGCTGTGTGGCATGAGTGAAGGACCCCCCCACACACACACTACCAGGAACACCTTTGAGGGCACCTGAAATGTATCAGCGGGTGGCATAAAAAACCTTGAGTCAGTGGATGCTGGAAAACCATCCACAGCCACCAAGAACATGCCAGTGGTTCCCTGACTACTCCTTGGAAGGTCAAATAGTGAAGATGAAGTCCTTTGGACACCAAATGAAGAAGAGAGGATTCACTTGAGAAAGCCTTGATGCTGGGAAAGGTGGAGGGCAAAAGAAGAAGGGGGTGGCCAAAGATGAGATGGCTAGATGGTATTGTAGATGCAATGGGCACAGAGTTGGGTGGGTTGAGGAGGATGGTGGAGGATAGGGGTGCCTGGCGTGCAATAGTCCATGGGGTCGCAGGGGGTCAGAATCAACTGTGCGACTGAACAACAAAAAACAACAAATTTACTACCATATATACTCAAGTATAAGCCATCCCGAATATAAGCTGAGGTACCTAATTTTGACCTGAAAACCCAGGAAATAATTTGACCCGAGTATAAGCTGAGGGTGGAAGGTGAAGCAGCTGCTAGAGAGTTTCAATAAATGACATGAAAATATGGTAAAATTAATTGAATTGTTAGTGCATCTCAATCTGGCATGGTCTTGGGACCCTCGTGGTCATTGACCCGAGTATAAGCCGTGTCCACTTTTTGGTACTCCTGATTAGTTGATATGGAAAAGCACATTGACTGGCCACTTGGGACTCCCCGGGGCAGTCACAGCAAGGGGCGTTTCTGCAACCGGCACCTCCACTTCAAAATGGGCCACCCTCTTGGAAACCATCATCCTTGGTTTCTCTCCCCTATCACGCGGGAGGGGCATAGGGTTTCGATGCTGGCTTTGGCGCTTCCTCTCTCATGCTTCCCATTGACTCCCCACCTCCTCGCAGCCGTGCTGAGTGGAAGCTGTCCCTGCCAGTGCGCAGCATTCATCTCCAAGAAAAATGACCCTCTGTGCTGCTTGGAGCAGAGGACCCGAGATTAAACTCGCCCAAGGCAGCGCTCCCCACTCTATCACGGGTCCCTTATCTTCCAGACACTCCTTCCTTCGTTGTCTTGTTGGTGGCCACAAGGCAGCGTTCCCCACTCTATCACGGGTCCCTTATCTTCCAGACACTCCTTCCTTCGTTGTCTTGTTGGTGGCGCTTCGACTTCTCTCACCAAGAAAGCTGCCGGGCTCCCTTGTGCAAGCAGACAGAACAATTTTTAACAAGAGGTTGGGCAGAGCTGCCAAAGGTTTGGGCACGATGGATTGAGCCTCCCTCAAGCTTGTCACTGGACGAGCTATTCAAATCACAATCTATTTCCCCCGTGTGATCGCACCCTTTACTCACTATTTCCTTGTGAATGTTACGCTGGTGTTCTGATTTGTAATGATCACTGCGCAACCTGTATCAGTAGCTAGTATAATATTTTTGAACATAGCGACTTAGGTTTGATGCTGCAATAAAACTGTAGCTTAGAATATTCTAAAATATTGACTCTTACATATTCATTTGATTCACACCTGCCTCTCGCCTAAAACGGGGGTCAAAGGTACTTTGAAACAAAAGGTTATGATGTTAATTTACAGCTTAAGGTAAAGGTATCCCTTGCTCGAAAGCTAGTCGTATCTGACTCTAGGGTTCAGTGCTCATCTCTGTTTCAAAGCTGAAGAGCCAGAGCTGTCTACTTCTGCAGACGTTTCCGTGGTCATGTGGCAGGCATGCCTAGACACTAGAGCGCATGGAACGCTGCTACCTTCCCACTGAAGTGGTCCCTATTATTACCTTTTGGGAGTAACACACAATTATGAGGTACATTTATTAATATAATTATTTATAAATTATTTAACTTTGGGTGTAAGAGATGACTGCTGATATATTTGTTTATGCTATATATCAGGAGTTCTCAACCTTTTTAAGCCAAGTTCCGGGTCAAGCAGTTTGCAAGTAGATAAATAGGGACCATTTTGGTGGGAAGGTAACAGCATTCCATGTGCTCCGGTGTCTAGTCATGTCTGCCACATGACCATGGAAACATCTGCAGAAGCAGACAATGCTGGCTCTTCGGCTTTGAAACAGAGATGAGCACTGCACCCTAGAGTCGGATACGACTGACTTTCGAGCAAGGGAAATCTTTACCTTTACACATGCTATCTCAGTCAGTTTCAAGGGCCGGATGGCCGTTTTGCCTTCATGATAGAAGGTGGACATTTTGCTCCAACAGCTTTTGTTTCTCAAATGCCCATGGAGGGGTGGGGGGCACATTAAATGGCACTGAGGGCCAGATCTGGCCCACAGGCCTTATACTGGGTTCGTACTTGGAGGCAGTACGATATCACGGTAAGAATGTGTTGGACCAAATAAAACATGGGAAATCTAGCTGCAAATCCATATTGCATCATGGAATTTACTGAATGATGTTCGACTTGTTACTGTCTCTCCGTCTGGTGTACTTGACAGAGTCATTTTGAAGGTCAAGGGGAAAAGCGAAGTGTCACATCTGCTGACTTACAGTAAGCCATCAGAGGAAAAGCTATAAATCTTAGAAAGCAAGCTAGCTAGCTATGGCTGACTTATGTGCAGCTCAGATGAGGGGTGTGTGTGTGTGACATGTTATAAGGGGTTTATTGTGTCTTTCCAAGCATGTGCTACAGGGACTTGTGGCTTCAGAAATAAAGTGCTTACTGCTAGACTTGTTTCAGAAGTTCATAATCACTTTGCTGCTTTGGGATGTGCCCCAGAGAGGACCTGTTCTCACTTTGTATTATGTGCTGGTTTACTCTAGGAGTCTAGGTAAAGGGTGCCCTTGCTTGAAAGCCACTCATATTGATGTGTCCAAAAATTTTTTTAAACCTTTTTAAACTTTTATGTCCAATAAGTTTGAATGCAGAAGTTTAGATTCTAGACACTTATATTCAATTATGCTTAGAGTGTTAATTTAATTCTAAGAACTCATAGTCCAATGCTCTTAGAAAGTTTTGGAATATTTTGTGAGTTCCATTTAACTCGCTTGCCATTAGCACATGAGCCACAGCACTTCTGCGCATTTCAAACCCCCATGATTCGATTGAGTCAGAAAGCAATCCAGGAGAGAGAAAATATTTCAAATCGGAGCTCTTGATTATTTGGCCAAATATCAAAGAAGCAATTGGTGCTCACTCTACGCAACCGAGGTGTTTCCAGAGTGGCATGCCGTGCAAAGAGACACGCATGTTCTTATATATTTCCCCTTCCTTTCCCTCCCACCCAAACCCCTTTCAAGTTTACAAAAATGTCTTAGTTGGTAAGCAATTAATGTTCAAGCTTACAAAAGTTTTGATAACTTTCCTCAGTTTTAAGATTTAGGACCCCTGGACTGGCAGATTGGAAGATTGTGGCACAGTATTAGCCTTGAAAGAATGGCGCATGTAGAGCCACACTCCCGAGTTTTCCCCTGTCATAAAACTGTAACAGGGCTTGAGGAATAGTTGTGGATTCAGGAGGCGGGATGGATAATTATCTTTCTTAACAACATCTTCTTTATCTCTAAAGGCTGTTTACCAAGAGCTTGTTAATCCTTTTATTCAAAGATGCGTACAAAGGACTTTTGACTTTACATCTCACCATTCTATCATATTGAGTATATAAATAAAGATAAAGTTTTCGCTTGCTTGAAAGCCAGTCATATCTGACTCTAGGGTTTAGTGCTCATCTCTGTTTCAAAGCCGAAGAGCCTGCGCTGTCTGCTTCTGCAGACATTTCCATGGTCATGTGGCAGGCACAGAATGCTGTTACTTTCCCACTGAAGTGGTCCTTATTTATCTACTTGCAATTTCTTGCTTTGGAACTACTAGGTTGGCAGGACCTGGGACAAAGACAGGAGCTCATTCCATCCTGCAGTACTCAGGAATCGAAATGCTGACCTTCTGCCTCCCAGTCAGCATCTTAGCCACTTTAGCCATTATAAAAGTATCCTTTTATAATGATTCTAAAACTACTGGTATAAAATTCTACTAAATAGTAAATGAATATACAGTAGTTTAAATGAATGTGCTTAAGTGAGTGTACTAACAAAGGCATAAGGATAAAAGTGAGAAAGTAAAGGTTAATATCACGTAACAATAATATAGCTTCTTTGTATTTTAAGTATATGTACTTTGTGTTCAGGCATATAAAAAAACTATCATGTTACTAGCATGTGTATAAAAGCTTGCTACAATATCATTGTGTTGCATAGTATCTCTTAAGAAACTATAAGCTGCAATTCTTATAGTGTTTCATAAAGTAGATACAGTGAGGTAGTTTCATAAAGTAGATACTAGTGAGATACAATATGTTTCAGGTGCAGTACAGAGATATAGTAAGAATAAATGCTATGTGCTAAATGCAGTATATTTCTATATAGTTATAATGGATATATATATTTATTTATTAAAAATGATAAAAATCACTCCCCCATCAATATCTGACCCTAGGGTTCAGTGCTCATCATTTACAGCCAAAGAGTCAGTGCTGGTCATGTGGCAGGCATGACTAGACCGTGGAGTGGACGGAAAGCTGTTTACCTTCCCACCAAAGTGGTCCCTACTTATCTACTTGCAATGTCTTGCTTTCAAGTTGCTAGGTTGGCAGGAGCTGGGACAGAGATGGGTGCTCACTCCATCATGCAGTACTCAGGTCTTGAACTGCCAACCTTCCAGTTGTCACGTTCAGCATCTTAACCATTAAGTCACCACAGTCTCACCTGGTTTACTCTATGCACCGGTTAAAGATGTTATAGTTATGTTTATGTATGTGAGTGTGTGCATATGCATACATGCAATGCAGTGGACCTTGGTTAACGTAATTAATGCATTCTCCAGGACATTTCTAAAAGCAAAATTACTTTAACTGAATTTCCCATAGGAATGCATTGAAAACCAAAATACTTTAACCGAAACATGGTTTCCCATTGAAAACCAATTAATCCGTTCCATGAAAAAAAAATCTGTAAACCATGCCACTATTTTCTATGTCAGAAATTCTCAACCTTTTAAAGCCAGGGCCCGGGTCACACTCTCCCAGATAGGTATTCTCTGCAGTGTGCACTGCTGATCAAGTGTGTGTGTCTTTGCATGAGTGTATGCGTGCTTCCCTGACTGACCCCCTGCCTCCCATTACTCCTGCATAGCCAGCTGAGCAGGAGGGACACAACAGGCTGCTGGCTGCACAGGGGAGATAAGATTTGGTGCCTTGCGCTGTGACTTTCAGTTGCTCTTGATGTCGTGACTTTCTGGAACAGAAACAAAAGCACAAGTGATGTGATGGGGAGGGGGTGCTCTGTAGAGTGCTAGTAGCTCACCTTCTCTGCCCCCCCCCTCACCACCAAGGGAAGGGGAGGGTGAGCCAAAACAAAAGCATGGCAAAACAAAGAGTGTAAGGCAGGCAACCGAAATGCGTCCCTGCTTCTGCTGGAGAAGTTTGTGACAGATGACAAACCCTGGCTTGTACAACGACGAATCCATTTTGTGGGACAAGTGGAGGGGTGTGGGCAAAAGGGGAACTGTTTGTGCACAGGCACATCTATCATCGTGTGGTCAGACATTCCGCTACGGTCATGGAGTAGACCATACAGCCCAGTGTCAGGTGGCGGTTAACTAACCTGACTCAATGCCCAGTGTCAGGTGGCGGTTAACTAACCTGACTCCCTAAAGCAGGAGTTCTCAACCTTTTAAAGCCAGGGACTGGGTCACACTCCCTCAGACAGCTTCAGGGGCCGGATGGCCATTTTGCCCTTCCTCCACCACATGGCTCTTCCTGGTCTGGTGGAGGCCGTGAGGGACCACATGAAATGGTGCTGTGGGCAGCAGGTTGAGAATCCCTTCCCCAAAGGGGCCACCGGCTATGGACGGATGAGCCCCTTTAGGTGGGGTGATGGTCCCCCTCAGTGGAGGAAGTCCCACTGGAAACCATCCTATTGGGCCCAACCGCAAAATGAGCAGAGGAGGAACTCTGATTCCCAATGGTCATGGAGGCGGAAGAGGCCATGCCAGGTGGACTGGCTGTGAAGGCGCACCTTGTCCACATCCTCAAGGCTGTGGCAGTCCATTGCAGTCCTGGCGTTGAATTCTGCATGTCTCACTTCATGTGTGCCGCAGGAGATGGCTCTGAGATCATACTGTGTGGGTCACTTCCATGGCAAGCTGGGATCTACTTTAAAAGAATTCACACCAATGGCATTTTCCCTGCTTCAGGAAGAAATGGATTCTCGGATATGAGTTGGAGCCGCCGCCACCACCACCACCACCAACAACAACAACATCATCTAACTATGCCTGCGAAGCTCACCAGAGGCCTGTGTAATTAAAAAGGCAAACAGACAATGGCTAAGTGCCACACTTGTAAGAGACCCCCTAAGTGGGCTTTGTCATAATTGGGCGCTGCTGTTTATGCACTCAGAACCCTTCCTGTTGTTATGTGTCATCACGCCACTTTTGAAAGACAGCAACCCTCGGAATTAATGGCCTCCAAACAGATCTCTCCCGAACAGCCCTGCTCAGCTCTTGAAACCTAAAGGTTAAGGCTTCCTTTATTGAGAGAAGAATCCTTCTCATATTTGGTCTTCCTAGTTGTTTTGCTGCCTTTTCCTTTCCCCCAGCATTATTGTCTTTTCTTGTGAGTTTTCTCATTACATGCCCAAAAGTATGATAAACCTCCATTCAATAATTTTTGCTTTTAGAGATCCTTCAAGCTTGATTTGTCTTTCAGTTTGAATGGATCGGCTGCTTTCCTATCTGGCTGTCACATCTGTACATAGTAAAGGTAAAGGTCACTCTTGCTCGAAATCCAGTCGTATCCAACTCTAGGGTAGAGTGCTCATCTCTGTTTATAGCCAAAAAGCCAGTGCCATCTGTATCTGCAGAAGTTTCCATGGACATGTGGCAGGCATGACTAGATACCTGTCAAGTATCCCATTTTGGCCAGGAAATACCATTTTTGGCCCCTCTTGCCTGCTCTTTCCTGCCATCATCCCATATTGGAGCAGTCAGAAAAGGGGTTGCTGTGCATGCGTGCCCATCAGAGGCAGCGATGCGCATGTGCAAAAGGGTTGTGTGCATACACAAAGGGGTTGTGCTCATATGTGAAGGGGTTGCTGCACATGCACAAAGTTTGCTGTGCATGCACGAAGGATGCTGTACATGCACGCCTGTGCCCAGAGAATTTCCCATATTTTCACAGGCAACACTTGACAGGTATGGATAAACTGATCTGACCTTTGGGGGTGGGGAATTCATGAAGTATGTCTTTGATAAAACCAAAGAAGTTAAACTGGGTAAAGTATATAGGAATTTTTGGAAATAGGGGACTTCATTCCTGTGTGAGAGAGAAAACAACCTTTTTGTTTTTGTTTGCAACAATATCAGTCAGAAAATCTGTTTTGTGTCTGTGTGTACAAAGCCGTTCATTTCCCATCCTGAATGCAACCAGGTTGCATTTGCCTGCAATATTAGTTTTCAAAGATGAATAGCCTTTGGCAACTCTAATTTGGCCCTGATATGGTTGAACACCCAGGGATTCATGCCCCAGCTTTTAGTGTTTTAAAGCCTTGGGTCTGAGTGGGAAAATCGGTCAGTGCGGGCTTCCCATGTTATGATATAAAAAACCCCAATAAAAATATCTCATGTTCTTCCCTTTCTGAATAGGAGGAACAGGCACACCTTCTGCTAAATGCTTATCAAATTTAATTGAAATTAAATCCTCACTCATCCCTAATGATGGTGGGGCTTTCATGTGAGTGTGGGAGAGGATGCACCCACTTTGTTTCAGACCACTGAGAGCAAGGCTGTGAGGGTCTGGATGTGGGACAATGGGCTTCAGCTGAACCCTGGCATGACTGAGTGGCAGTGGGTTTGGGGTCCTGCGTTATCCCGGGAGCTACCATCTTTGGTGCTGGATGATGCTTCCTTGCCCCAAACAGACCCGGCGCATAATTTGGGGGTCCTCCTGGACTCGCGATTACTGCTTGACGAGCAGGTGGCAGCCGTGGACAGGAGGGCTTTTGCACAACTCCGCATCATTCGCTAATTACGCCTGGTCCTGAACCGAGACTCTTTGCTCACGGTCACTCATGCTCTGGTCACCTCCAGACTGGACTATTGTAACACAGTTCTGGTGGAAGGAGGTTCCAAAGGGCCGGGGCAGATACCGAGAAGGCTCTCCTCCTGGTCCTGACAAGATGTGTGTCCCTGGCTGATGGGACCACCAAAGAACCCCTACGGTCTGTAAGACGGGTCGAAAACCGTGGGACGATGTGGTCTCTTAGATATCCTAGCACACTGCCATGAAGGGCTTAAAGGTCAAAACCAGCACCTTGAATTGCACCCGGAAGCACACCGGAAGCCAGTACAGCTCCCATAGCAGTGGCGAGGCCTGGGCATAACACTCGCACCCCATCACCACCCGGGCCGCCACTCTACATGGGGCTGCTCTTGATGACCATCCGGAAGCTGCTGCTGGTCGAGAATGCGGAGGCCCAGGTGGTGATGGGGTGTGCGTATTATGCCCAGGCCTTGCCACTGCTATGGGCGAGGCAAACTCTGTGCTGGGGGGCAAAGGGAGGAAGCAATGGTGTGTGTGCCAACAGACAGGGCTGGGAGTGCCACGTCTGGCATGCGTGCCATAGGTTCACCACCTATGTCTTAAGGGACAAATCTCCAGACCCCTGATGTAAAACTAAATTCTGCTCATAGAAGCCTCCAGAAGAGATCTTGATCCATTTTGAGTGTTGTGAAGAGAGTCCTAGGAGGGCTGCAAAAAAGACACCTTGGGGACTTGGATGCAGAATCATTTCTCTTCCTGGTGACTGCGCATTAGCGTGCTGGCCAGTGAACTGTTAGCATGGAAATAAAGTGCTTCTCTGTGTAAAGTGGCCGATGGGTCAATAATGTACAGATAGTGGCTTCGCTGCAGCCAATGTGAAAGGCATTGAAAGCCGCCCCAGGACGAGATCTACATATGTCTGATGGTTATTAATCACCTGGACACTGGCTATGTCCTGATTAAGGGCCCTGACATTAAGGCAACACACGGAGATAAGACAGGGAGTGTGTTATCGTTGCCACCTAGTGCACAGTAAGCTGGATTCAGCACATCTGTTTCTTGCTTCTGTTATGCCAACAGTCAGGCTGGTGGTGGTGGTGGTGCGGGGGAGGAGGTAAGGATGTTCATGGCTTGCTCTGCCATAAGCTAGAGTGAAGTGTCGGCCTCAAGCGAAATATTTAGGGTCAAGGGATAGTACAGGGGTGGCCAAACTGCAGCCCGCAGGCCGAACCCAGCCCATGGCACCATTTCATGTGGCCCATGACTGTCGTCGCTTCTCCCAGAAGCAGAACTGGGTGCATTTACGACAGCCATAAAACGCACCCACGTAAGCATAAACGCTCCCACAGCTGTTGTAAACGCTGCCAGAAATGCACTTGCGGCTATCGTAAACACGTTTGCGACAGCTGAGATGTGTTTTATGGCGGAATGAACCGCATGACTGGCTCACAGTGTGAAAAGTTCGGAAACCCCCTAAGATAGTATATTTTCTCTTATTTAAGTGACTGTTAATGTTAGTTCTCATGGACTATGAGGCACATTTATGTGTTTTCCTGCTTCTTGCATCAGAACGGCTGGCTTTGAATACTTGACAATGGGTGAGTGGATGAAGTGGTCCCTGTTTATCTACTTGCAATGACTTGCTTTCAAACTGCTAGTTTGGCAGGAGCTGGGACAAAGACGGGAGCTCATTCTGTCCGGCAGTACTCAGGAATTTAACTGCCGACCTCCCTGCCTTTCCAGAGCACTGTGCCCTAGTGTTGGATATGACTAGCTTTCAAGTGAGGAAAACCTTTACCCTTTACCCAAACAAGCAGGGCGTGTGTGTATGTGGTGTGAGACCCCCCATCCTCAAAAGTTTGAGAAATGCTTTCCAAAACAGCCTCCAGATGCAGTTCTAGCACACCAGTAGGGCTCACCCAAGGTATTTTGCTGCCTGAGGTAGATCTGCACACAGCATCGGGAAAGGTAAACAGCGTTCCGTGCGCTCTGGTGTCTAGTCATGCCTGCCACATGACTACGGAAACGTCTGCAAACGCAGACAGTGCTGGCTCTTTGACTTTGAAACAGAGATGAGCACTGAACCCTAGAGTCAGATACGACTGGCTTTCGAGCAAAGGAAACCTTTACCTATAGAAGTCATGCCAGGGGATTGTGGGAGACAGACAGAAAAGGGCAAAAGTGTGTGTGTGTGTTGTGTCTTATTTAACCTCTCCTACAACTTGCCCCTGTAAGGGATGCCCCTTCGGTTTTGTCCGCCTGAAGACCCCTCTCCTGTCCCCCTACCCCCCCCCCCCCCTTTAGAGACAATTGTTCTGGTACGCTAATGGGATGGGGTGGGGTGGGGACTGCAGCAGTCGGAACAATATGGCTGCCGCCGTCATGCCTGAGGGATCCTTGGAGTGGTCTCCATGGTGACGGGAGGAGAGAACAGCATCCTAATGTGCTCAGGCCCCTTTCCCCCTTCTCTGTGCAGCTCATGCGCTTGGCAGAAGGCAGAGGACCAGGCTGTGGCCTCAAACCCGCCACATGTGCCCCTCATATAACCCGCCCAAAACAAGGGCCTCAGCATCTCAACCCCTTCCAGGAGCCGCTAGGAGAGCTTTGTGCACCTCCTGAAACTAACCAGTGGCTCACAGTACATCCCAGGGGTCTGCAATGTTTTCCTGCCATGGGGCCGGACCACGCCCCCTCAGACAGCCGAGCTGGTCAGATATGTGTTTCCCATGCCGTAAACGAGTCTGTGGCTGTCGTAAACGTGTTTACGACAGCCACGGGTGCATTTACAGCATGTTTTCAGTTGTTTTCCTCCTGCTTCTGGCAGCAGCAGTGGCGGTGAGAGTCAGGGTGGCAAGCCACATGAAATTGCACCATGGGCCAGATCTGGCCTCAGGTTGCAAACGCCTGATATATCGAATTCATTCAAGTACTGGGGCTGCGGTGGCTCACTGGTTAAGAAGCTCACCTTGATAGCTGGAAAGCTGGCAAGTTGGCAGTTCGAGACCCGGGCACTGCATGACGGACTGAGTGGAGCCTCATTTGGGTGTCCCCTGAGCTGAGTTTCTCCCGCAAAAACCCTTTCACGCCCAAGGTTTGCCATCCACTGCTATAGTGCATCTCATCTGTATTTCTTCAAGAAATTCCCCAAGACATTTGGCTGCCTGAGGACTCTTTCCCTTCTCTCCTGGGTGCCACCATCAGAATGTCTTGCCTCTCGGTCTGGATACTGGTTGCAGGTCAACTGTCCAGGAAAGGGAACAGATGGACAGGAGGAAGAAAACATTTCTTTTATCGCACCCTGGAATAAGAGCATTTGCATCTAGGGTTGGAAGAAGTAAGGTAAAGGTTGCCCTTGCTTTTGAATGCCAGTCGTATCCGACTTTAGGGTTCAGTGCTCATCTCTTGGTTATAGCCAAAGAGCCAGCACTATCTGTATCTGCATTGGTTTTTGTAGACATGTGGCAGGCATGACTAAAGACTGGAGTGCACATAAGTATGTGCTTTGTGTTCAGGCATATAGGCACATATAAAAACTATCATGTTACTACCAGGTGTATAAAAGCTTGCTACAATATCGTTGTGTTGCATAGTATCTCTTAGGAAATTATAAGCTGCAATTCTTATACTGTTTCATAAAGTAGATACTAGTGAAATACAATGTGTTGCAGAGATTTAGTAAGAATAAACACTATGTGTTAAATGCTGTATATTTCTATATAGTTATAATGGATATATATTTCTTTATTTAAAATGATAAAAATCGGTTCCCCATCAAATCTGACCCTAGGGTTCAGTGCCCATCTCCATTTACAGCCGAAGAGCCAGTGCCATCTGCTTCTGCAGACATTTCTGTGGTCATGTGGCAGGCATGACTAACGACCGGAGTGCACAAAATGCTGTTACCTTTCCCACCGAAGTGGTCCCCATTTATCTACTTGCAATTTCGAACTGCTAGGTTGGCAGGAGCTGGGACAGAGACGGGCACTCACTCCATCATGAATCGACCTCCAACCTTCCATTCAGCCAGTTCAGCATCTTAACCACTCGAGCCACCGCACTCCCTTATTTTGAAGAAGCAAAGCAGAGGTGATTCTCTTTCAGGCGCCTCGGAGACACACCCGAGATTCTCACCATGCGAATCACTAATGCAGATTTGAACTGCCAGTTTCTCCTTTCTTTGTGTGTGTCGAGCACAGGAAAATCAGGGCAGGCCTTTCCCTGAGGCGCAACGAGGAAATGTCTTTAAAAGATGGCAGATACTAAAGGAAGCCCCACGGCTGTTCCCCTTTCTTGGTAGGAGGAGTAGTGCGTGCCATGCTGCCCATCCTACACCAAGCCCTGTCATTTGGCCTGAAATAAAAGGCATATATACCAGTCCACTGGTGTTGGGGTGTGTGTGTGTGTGTGCAGGGTTGGCCATCTTATCCTTTGCCTCAGGCAACAAAATAATTGGGGTGAGGCCTGGAGCAAATCCTAAACCTTGCTCTTTTTTAAAAACTTAGGCTGCTTCAGCTATTACTGTCAAAGGGTCTCTCTGGTAACAGTTGGCTGACTGTTTATCTTCTTAGTCTGATTCACTGCATCACACACAAAAAATTGTCTACTACTTGGTCTAATCCAGTGATGATGAATCTTTTAGAGACCGAGTGCCCAAACTGCAACCCAAAACCCACTGGTTTATCTCAAAGTGCCAACACAGCAACAGGGGAGGGTCCAATGCTCCCATTGGACTGCTGGACAGAAGGGCAGGGAGAACCCTGTGCTGGGGTGACCGCACAGGTGCCCCTCCAACCAATTTCTACCTTTGGCTCTTCCTCTGAAGGATTCCAGCCAATTACTACATCTGTTAAATGTCCATCAAAACTTAAGTTTCATTTCCCCAGAACACAGGATTATTATGTCTACCACACAGTCTTTCCCCAGCAACAACTTTGAAGACCACATACCTCCTCCCTGCAGTGAAAAACACTCAGAAATCTATGTTACTATTTTAAAAACCATAAACCCCCATTTTCTATTTCCTGACAGCATTATGAAAAATAGGTTGCAGCAATGGGTCTTTGTTACCAGTTTGCTCCCCATCTTGCATCCATTGCAACAAGCTGGGTTTTGGAGCATAAGATGGGGAGGAGATGGTATCTGCCTTTAAAAAAAAAAAAAGGAGATGTAATGGTTGGGGAATTATTTTATGCTTTCCCACCATCAATGTTACTCTCCTTTTTTGGAGTGGGCAGGAGGGGTGTTTACTTGAGCGAAGAAAAAAAAAATCTCAGAAATGTTGTCTGAAAAAAATAAGTGTTTTGTGAAATGGTGATTGTTCTGTCTAGTCTACGTTGTAAAGTGAAGAATGTCTTCATTAAATAAATATGTTGTTTCAGCGAGACTGATATAAGGAAAGTAACTAGGGCTTACGGATCATGGCCTGCTTTGCCCTCCTTATTAATCTCTTTATTTTCTGGCTCATCACTCACAGCAGTGCCAGGCAGCCATGTGGACTTTCGACAATGCCCTAGTGTGGCATGGCTGTAGCCCTTGCCTCTTGTTCACCTAGCTCACAATGGCATACGTGACTTTTCTCCTCATCCCAAACTTATCTTCACAACACCTGCTGCCAGGTAGGATGGTTTACAGAGAATGACAGGTCCAAGATCTCCCTCTGAGTTTCAAGGCTCAATACATTGAACACATTGCATCACGAAATTTTTTTTTGTCTGCCACTAGGTCCAATCCATGTGTCTTATACTAAACCACATGCGCTGAATCCAAATCTGAAGTCCGATTCTGACTAAAATGCCAGGATCCTAAGTAAGCAAATCTCACCCTCTTGATTAGGTTCTTGCGTTGATCATGCGGGGTATATTTGCCACAAAGGTAGCAAAAATTGTCCGGTTAATTAACACAGCTGCGCCTAATCATCTTCAGCTCAAAACACAAGCCGCTCCTTCTAAAATGTTCTACCCACAACTCTCTGCTTCTCCACTGCACATTTAGTTTTAGTGCTTGATATTTCCACATGGCAGAAGAGGGCTTCCTAGTTTCGAGACGTTATACCAGGAGTTCTCAACCTATAAAAAGCCAGGAGCTGGGTCATGCTCTCTCAGATAGCTGTGGGGGCCGGACGTCCATTTTGCCCTTCCTCCATCACATGGCACTTCCGAGTGTGGTAGAGGTGGTGGTGGTGCCACATGAAATGGCACCGCGGGTCGCAGGTTGAGAATCTCTACATCAGGGCTGCCATCAGGGCAGTACTACCAGCACTGCTGTATAGGGCCCGGAGCTGACAGGGGCCCTGCCACCCCCACCCATAACTGTGACATTACTGTGTGGGGGGCCCAATAGGTTTGCTCAGTATGGGGCCCAGAAATTTCTGATGGCAGCCCTGCCCTACATTATACCATGAGTCAAGGACTGAACAGCAGGACTCTCTAAAATAATGGTAGAGCAAGGACATTGTCAAATGGTGGGAACAAAATGTTCTAAATTTTGTGAAACTGCTGAGAGGAAGGACTGGCTTTTGGTGGCTAGGAAAGAGAGAAGAAATTACAGGGGAGACAGACAGGCGGACAGATGCACACACCCCACTGTCATTCAGCAACACGGTCTTTCCATTTGTGTGTGTGTGTGTGTATCTGTGGGCTTCAGTCGTTTTGCCAATCTATGCATCTTTCTATATCAGAGTGTAGGACAGGCAAATGCCTCCATTTTGAGACCATGGCTGCTTGACAGCTTGATGGTTATCAGGATGTTTGTGGGGTCAGGAATAGAGAGAAGCCTTCATTTGCATGAAATTGGGTGCTTTTTCAGAAACAGCTGCCAGCGCTTGGGTCCAACCTGGCGGTGAATAGTGACAGAATGGGTGGCATAGAAGGAATCGCAATGGCATCTTAGTTTGATGCCAGCTGTATTCTTCAGCAGTAGAAGCAGGCAGGAGAGAGGGCACATGCAATGACCACCCCACTTCCCTCTTCTGGTTGCTCACTGCATGTGTGCTGCCAATGTGTGTGTGTGTGGGGAGTTGTTTTACTAGGCACAAAGGTGGCAAGGAAATGTTTGCCTTTCTCTCTCATGCACAAATGCGCGCACACACACACACACACACACACACACACACACACACACACACACACACACACACACACACACACACACACACACACACACACACACACCAGACAGTTGTCCAGGCCGACATCAGAAATTTCCGAGTCTGGTACACACCCCACATTTTGGCCACACCCCCTGTGGTTTTTGGGCATGCATGGTCTGTTTGCACATTTACATTGGTGGTTTCCTGGTGCTGCCACACCCCTGTGGTTTTCTGCACATGCGTGGTCTGTTTGCGCATGTGCACATCATTTGTTTTCCGTTGCTGACGGGCCCCTGTCGTCTCTGGGCCCAGGACGGGAGTCCTACTTGTCCCCCCCATCCAATTTCGGCACTGCAGTTGTTCATTGTGGCCAGGAAGGCTGAACTCTTTTGGGATATGCCAAATTATCAGATGGTAGTACAGTGAAATCCTGACTTACAAATGCCCCGAGTTACATAAAATTCAACTTACATAATGATTTTGTGCTAAAACCATGTCCAGATTTACACAAATGTCCTGATTTACACAAATTTATGTAACACGATTTCCTATGGGTTTGCTTCGAGTATCATAAAAATTAATTTCCCTATGGATTTGCTTCAATTTACATAAAAAGTTCATTTTTTCCTATGGGTTTGCTTCGAGTTACGTAAAAAATAATTTTTCCTATGGGTTTGCTTCGAGTTACATAAAAACCCGATCTAAGCAAAAGCCTACGCAACAGACTTTTTCATAAGTAGAGGTTTTACTGTATTCAGAAGGGACTTTGGTGGCTTAGTGGTTAAGATGCTAAATAAGATGACTGGAAGGTTGGCAGGTCAGCAGGCCAACAGCTCGAGATCCGAGGCCTGCACCATGGAGTGAGCTGGGACAGAGTTGGACGCTCACTCCGTCGGCAATCCTCGGGAATCGAACTCCAATCTTCCGCTCGTTGAGTTCAGTGTCTTAACCGCTTGAGCCGCTTCAGTCCCTGCAAATCTATTAGTTACAACCAATTAGGAGGCATCATTAGGTCTTGTATTAGAGCCTCTTCTACAGTATGTTCCTATTATTGGAGAAGGGCTGAGCCTACACCTACTTTGAATGTAGAAGGTGTCAGAAACAATCCCAACCTAAAATTGACAGGTTTGGGTGCAAATATATGTATTGCCAATTGCCAATATAGACCTTAGAACTATGGAAGTCAAGCATGGAGCTACCAGATGACTGGGCAGAACTATGTGCCCTAATGGATGCTGCCAGGTTCAGTGGAGGGAATTTCCAGTAAGGTCTACTGGAGGAAAGTCCGGGGAGATGCTTGTAGATAGTGTGGTTAGTACTACAATGGATGGACTTGGGTGTGGGAGTGATCTGACATGGTGCAAGAAGCACATTTCGGGAGGTATTGTATGTTGTCTATGCCAAATGTGTTCTGCAGAATGTGTCGTCATTTCAAGGGAGTGGAAGAGAGACATCTTGGGTTGGGACCAAAATTCTCCCCGAGTCCCATCGGCATCTGGGGGAGCTGAAGGTGTCGGTCTTTCTCCCCCATTGCACATCTGGAGCAATTCTGCCCAGAGCATAATTTATTAGGAGAATCCTCCATATGATTTTTTAATTTATTTGCACCACTAACAATCTTCCTTCCTGGAGCTGTTTTTGCTCATGCCAAGTTTAGCCGGCTGCAAACTCAACATTCGCCCTCACGGCTGCTTGGTTTGTGTGGTTCTCCCCCTTCTCTCTCCCCCCCCCAATTTTGTTGTGTCCCTCCCCCGGAAAAAAAAAGCATTTTCTCTCACTGGGCATGGTAGCCCAAAATGCTTTTTTTTTTTTAAATTAAAAAATCTTTAAAGAAACCAAACTTTCTGTTTGTTTTGTTCTGTTCCCTTTTTATTATTGCTTTGGTTCTGTCTGGCTCTTCTCCGGGATTTTCAGTTTCTTCTCCTCTCCTTTCTGTTTGTTTCGGCATCCGACCCTCAACCCCATCCCCTTCTCTCTCTGCTGGGGGACCCGGATGTCTGTCACAAGTTAAAAAAAGCTTTTAAATTGTGGCAAAGAGGGGAAAACCCTCCTTTTTTCCGTGCGTTTATATGACTCGTCTTTTTTCTTTCTTTCTTTTTTTCTTTCCTTCCCCTTCAAGGTCCTGCTCACCTGACGTTAAACAACCAAGGTATGGTTTTAAGTTTCTTTTAACAAATGAGATTTTAATTTCTCCTGTTCTTCTTTCCCCCAGTTCCTTGCCATCTCTTACTGTCTTTTCATCTCCCTGTCTCTTTCCTTTTTTCTGTCTCTGTCTTCATTTATTTCCATTTCTCTTCCCACCATCCCTCTCTCTTCCCATTTCTATCATTCATTTGCACACTCAGAGTTTTCTCTTACTATCCATTTCAACCATTCCTTCCTATGTTGGTTTCTGGATGTGTGTGTGTGTGTGTGTGAGAGAGAGAGAGAGAGGATGAATATATATATATATATATATATATATATATATATATATATATATATATATATATATATATATATATATATATATATATATATATATATATATATATATATATATAAAATAGGAGACTGTACATGAATATTTCTTAGAAAGAAAAGTGTGTGTCAACGACCAAAATAGAATGTCAAAGAAAATGTGTTTCCTCTTGCGTTGCTGCCGAGCTTTGATGAACTGTGTGGCTTATGTTTATGATCTGATTATTAACAGCCCTGTGCAATTTGCTTCGTTGATTGCTTTGAACGTGTTCTTGGGGGACTCATCTAGCAGCTGGCACATAATGGGCATCGCCCACTTGAAAGAGAATAGGACTGCTGGGCCAAACATATGTCAGCCAGGATATGGCGATGGCTTGGCAGGTAGGGGTGAGGATTTTTTGCTGCAACGGATGTACACTCTGGATGAGTCCCAATTGCAAAGTTAGATTCTCTCCCAAGGTCAACGAAGCTTGCCTTCTTAGCCGGAAGGCTGGCAAGTTGGCAGTTTGAGACCCAGGTACTGCATGACGGATTGAATGCCCGTCTCTACCTCAGCTCTTGAAAACATGAACAGAGCCTCATTTTTGGCATTCCCTGAGTGGAGCTTCTCCTGAAAAACCCCTTTCAACCCAGAATAATTTCTGAAATGAAATTATTGTTATTATAACAACTCAGTGTAGAGGAGATTAAATGCTGATCCGTGGCTGGTTTGCCTTTATTTCTTTAGATTTAAGTTCAGTTCAAAAATATTCAGAGAACTGGAGCCATTAGGGGTTCTCAACCTATAGCCCACAGGCCGGATCTGGCCTACAGTGCCATTTCAGGTAGCCCATGCCCTCGCTGTAGTCGCCACTTCCACATCTGCCTCAATTCTTTTGCCCTCCACTTGACTTGGCATGTCCCCATCCACACTGCTATGGATAGTCATTAGAGACACGCCAAGCAAAGCGGAGGGAGGGAAAGGATTGAGGCGATGGCAGTGGAAGCGGCAGACACATGTGACAGCCCACATCTTTCCCGAGGGGGAGGGTCTGGCCCACCAAAAGTCTGAGGGAGTGTGGTCTGGCCTGCGGCTTTAAAAGTTTGAGAACTGCCGACTTGCCAGCCTTCCAGCCTATGCTACTGTGAGAATAATATAGATCAAAGAAAAGCCGTGGCCTCACTAGTCCAACCTCACTAGTCAGTTTCCTGGCTGGAGACATGAACCTGGATCTCCCTCACTCAAACCAGAATGGGCTGCCGCACCCCTTGAACAAACCCCATGAAATTCGGCACATACGTACCTTGTGCACATGAGCAGGTCACTGTCAGGGTCCCGAAGCCCATGGGGGGGGGTTATGCCCCCCCAAATTGATCCTTTATTTCTCAACCAATCACAAGGGCTGACCAGGTCTGGGCCTTTGTGATGTCATGCACTTTGTAATGTCTTCCCCCGACCTGGTCAGCCCTTTGGAGTGGTCAGCCAATGTGACATCACAGGGCCCTGCCCCTTGGCCAGGTAGGCCAACTGGCAGGGCGGGGCAGGAGTTTAGTGGACAGAAGTCAGCCCAGGAGAAGGAGCACCTGAGCAACGCAACCCCGGGAGGTAGGACAGCTTCCCCCCAAACCCTACCCGGGCGAAGCCAGGCACTCCTGCTAGTCTCCAATAAAACCAAGCAAGGAAATTTGGAGAAGTCTCTCTTGGTAAATAAATAGATTTTAGCCAATTCTTTTTCTGCCCAGCAAGAAAGAAGGGAATCTGTCTATTTACCCAGAATCAGCCACTCTGTCTCTTTTCAAATTTTTGAAATGGTAGCCATGTTTTAGTCCGTGCTGGCATTTCAGAGAGTAAATAAAACAACGAAAAAAAGACAAAAAAATGTTGTGGCACCTGAAAGAGTAACTCCTGTATAGGATATCAGAGAATAAATATGCAAATACCTGACTTCCTGTTTTTGGATTGTTAAAAGATATTGTCTGCTGTTTATTTCCCCAGAGAACATCTAAGCTTACCAGCCTGGCTTAAACAACATGCCATGAAGTCTGCCTGATGCAGTGATCTTTGAATCACGAAAAATTGCAATATATGGTTTTTTAAAAAGTGATCCTATAAAAGGTATCACCTTCCTCCTACATTTTTTTGATTTTATGTATGGGTCACAAGGCTTATTTTTGTTTGTGATATTTTAATGTTAGCTTTCGTGGATCAAGTCCACGTCATCAGACACAGGAGTGAGGCTTCATGGCATCAATATATACATATCAGGTATATACAGTACACATGTGTATACACATCAGGTATATACACATCAGGTACAGATCAGGTACATCAGTGTACCACTCCTGACCTAGTGTGAGAAAGATTAGCCAGCAACACAAGATTGCCGTTACCAGGATACACCTGATTGTGGTTCAAAAATACCACAATCTTCCAGGAGGCTTTTTCCTTGTACCCCAGATACAGAGTGATTGGTTAGCATAACAGATAAGTATATAAATCCTGTATAGGGGTTAGTCTTTAAGGTGCCACAATGTTGTTTTGTTTTGTTTACTTGGGACTGTGGTGGCTCAAGTGGTTAAGACACTGAACTCACTTACTGGAAGGTCAGAGTTCGATTCCCAGGTACTGCATGACGGAGTGAGCTCCCGTCTCTGTCCCCAGCTCCTGCCAACCTAGCAGTTCGAAAGCAAGAAATTGCAAGTAGATAAACAGGCAAGGTAAACAGCGTTTGATGCTGAGTCATGCCTGCCACATGTCCACAGAAATGTCTGCAGATGCAGACAGCACTAGCTCTTTGGCTATAAACAGAGATGAGCACTGAATCCTAAGAGTTGGATATGACTGGCTTTTGAACAAGGGCAACCTTCACCCTTACCTTTGTTTACTCTCTGATAATGTCTCTTTGCAGGAGCTGTAGTGGGCTAGCTGTTTATTTTGGGCAAAAGGGGAGCACAGCGCATTCCCACAGCCCTTTTTTGAACCCTCTGCCCCCCCCACATGTACTGTAAAGTGGGGAGGAAGAGGTCATTTTCTACTCGCAGCCCCCATAGAAGTACAGGTACCTTTCAGCCCCCCCAATTCCAGGAATGATGCAGCCCACAACAGGTTCCAAAAGTAGAAAAATTGCCTCTGTTCCCTCCCAAATTCCCACTCTTGCATTTGAGCAGCCAAACAGTGAGGAACAGAGAGTGTGCACAGTTTGTAACCTAGATTTGCTGGCCAAGCAAATGTTGTAACCTAGATTTGCTGCTGTCAGAACCCAAAGAAGGTGCTGCCTCCTTTGCCAGTTCAACTGCGGTGCAACCATCGATTGCACGGGTTCTCAATGTTTTCCAGGCAGTTGAGTGGGCCGGAGTGGTGCTGTAAAACACGCCTGTGCGGCTGTCGTGAATGCATTTACGATGGCTGCAGAATCCTTTACGGCTGTAGTAAACACGTTTACAACAGCCGTGGACCCATTTACGGCTGCGTAAATGTGTTTACATGGCTGTAAATGAATCCGTGGCCGATTCTGATAGTTGTAGATATGTACATATGCTTCTGTACATATGCTTCTTCTTTTCCTCCTCCTCCTTCTGAATATTGGCAATCCTCAGGGCGATCAGCCATGAAGTTTGTCCTGGGAACATTGTAATGCAGTGGCCTTCCATATGCCTTCTGCATCACAGTGTGACTCCCATACCACTGGTCCAGTTCCACGAGTCACTTTCTGGTCCTGAGCTCTTTTGGCACATAAAGTCCTCATCAGTCTCTGGCCAGGATGGATGAAGCTGCTGCCCTCCATCAAAATGGATTCAAGTGGGCTTTAATCCACTTGGGGACCATCACCCTTCCCTGTGGACTTCACCACCCAAGTCCTCAGGGTTGTCAGGTTAGTTAACTCCTGCCTGATGATCGGTGCTGAGTCTCTGGCAGAATGTTCTATTCTATTACTACAGGAATTCTCCACCTTTTAAAGCTCTCCCTCAGACAGCTTAGGGGGCTGGATGGCCATTTTGCTGCTCATTCACCACATAGCACTTCCTGGTGTGGTGGTGGAGGTGGCGGTTGGGCACATGATATGGTGCTGTGGGCTGCATCCAGCCCCCGGGCCACAGGTTGAGAATCCCTGTATTAGTATAACAGGGTAATCTGGCCATACTCTGAGTCTGTCCTATCATTAGGCAAAGAGTGGCAGTCAGCTAAAGTGGCATGTATGGTGGGGTGGAGAAAGAAATGAAGGGTTGGAAGAATACATGTGCATTATATTGAGCTTCTCTTGCTACCCAAGCTAGCTGGTGTTCTTAGATGGGATGCAAGTAGCTATCCCAATGCTAAAGGCAGATGAAGTTGTCTTTCTAGCTGGCCTCTTCATGCAAAGTGAGAAATACTTGAGCGGTAATTTATCTTACAAATCTGTAATAGCAATTACCTTTATATACCACCCCGCAGCACTTAGTGTACTCTCTGGGTGGTTCTCAAGTTAATTAGCATTTTGCCCCAAACATGCTCTAGTACTGATTTTACCAACTTCCGAAGGATGAAAAGATAAGTCAACCTTGATCACTGGTCAGGATTGAACTCACAGCATTGTGACTTCAGTACAGCAGTTTAATAGGGACTGCGGTGGCTCAAGGGGTTAAGATGCTGAACTTGATGACTGGAAGGTTGGAGTTTGATACCTGAGTGCTGCATGACGGAGTGAGCTCCCGTCGTCTGTCCCAGCTTCTGCCAACCTAACAGTTCCAAAGCAAGAAATTGCAGGTAGATAAATAGGGGCCACTCTGGTGGGAAGGTAAACAGCATTCCATGCACTCCAGTGTCAAGCATGCCTACCCACATGTCCATGGAAAAGTCTGCAGACACAGACAGAGCTGGTTCTTTGGCTAGTGGAGGAGGAAGGTAGGCCAGCCGGGGCAGAGAAGGTGGCAGGTGTAAAACAAAAACCCGAGCAAAGCCAGGTACTCAGCTAGTTGGCTACAAACAGAGATGAGCACTGAACCCTGGCTTTTGAGCAAAGGCAACCTTTACCTTTTACCTTTACATTACAGCAGTTTAACCACTGCGCCACCAGAGCTCTTCAAACAACTTGTAAAGTTTTAACTTGTAGAGTCCCCCACCCCATGAGACCATGCTGCCATAGGAATTCTGGGATGTAGTCTACAAAGTAAGAGAACGAGAGAGGAGGAAGTTTCCCATTTTGTCTCTGCCTCTAGGAACTGGCTGGCTGCGCATACAGCACAGATGCAGAACTGTCCATCAGGAAGGGACAATTGAGCAGTCAACCAGCCATAGCAGCTGGCTGGCATGAACACACCCTTTCTCAATCACAGAAGAGCCTACAGGAGCCTGCACACCAAAAGAAGATCCCATATAAGGGGGACTGTGTGCATGTGTATGTGTGTGCACTGAGTACTTCATCCAGGAGGTGCCATGTCTCTGCAGGCAGAATACTCAATTGCCATGCTTTCTGGTGCCATGCCAACTTCTACTCTTGATCTCTTGCCATCCTTTAGTTTCTTCCTGTTTATGAGTGATGTGACTTAAACCTGCTGTGTGCATGGATTGAATCTGGCTGAGCCATTTATTTATTTCGTTCAGGCGTACCCAACCTATGGCCTGAGGGCCGGACTTGGCCTGCAATGCCATTCAATCCGGCCTGCCGCCACCTCCAACACACCCGGAAGTGGAAGCAGGCTCATTTACGTCAGCCTTAAAATGCAGCCACGTATGTGCAAATGCGCCCACAGTGGTTGTAAATGCGGAAGTGGGTGCATTTACAATAGCTGTAACTGCGCCCACTTCCCTTTCATGGTCTGGCCCACTCTGCTGTCCAGGGGCGTAGTCAGGCCCATGGCACAAAAAGGTTGGCCACTCCTGATTTAGTTAGTTAATTATGCACAGAAAATTGAAGCATCTCACCCTTAAACCATGTAGGGAAAATGTATGCCAAAATAACAGAAACAAGACTGAGACCAGTTATAGAACCACAACAAGCAGAAGAACAGATGGACTTCAGGAAAACCAGAAGCTGTACATATGCAATTTTTCCCCCTTAAACAACTAATAAAGAAAAATATAGAATACATTAAAGATATTTTTGTTGCATTTGTAGACCAAGAGAAGGCATTTGATGGAGTTGACAGGAAACAGCTATGGCAAACATTGGCCCAATATGGAGTAAGTGAACATCTTATCAGATTATGTAAAAGCTTTTATAGTGACTGCAGAAGTGTAGTTAGAACAAGACAGGGAATATCAGAACCCTTTGCAGTAACATCTAGAGCAGGGGTTCCCAACCTAAGGCCCATGGGCCGGATCCGGCCAATGGTGTCATTTCATGTGGCCCTCCAAGGGCATTTGAGAAACAAAATGGCCACCCCCTTTGAAACTGTATATAGCAGTACTGCAGGACAGAATAAGCTCCCGTCTTTGTCCCAGCTCCTTCCAACCTAGCAGTCGTATCCGACTCTAGGGTTCAGTGCTCATCTTTGTTTCAAAACCGAAGAGTCAGCACTGTCTGCTTCTGCAGACGTTTCCGTGATCATGTGGCAGGCATGACTAGACACCGGAGTGCACGGAACGCTGTTTGCCATTCCCACCGAAGTGGTCCCTATTTATCTACTTGCAATGTCTTGCTTTTCGAACTGCTAGGTTGGCAGGAGCTGGGGACAAAGACGGGAGCTCATTCCGTCCTGCAGTACTCGGGAATTGAACTGCTGACCTTCCACCTCCCAGTCAGCGTCTTAGCCACTTGAGCTACTCCTGGGAAATGAGTACGGATGAGATTCTTTTTGCCCTGATGTCCCTTTCTTTATACTTGCTTTCAGTGAACTGCACTTGCCATTTTAATGCCCGTTCTCCCCGTTAGAGCTCTTTGTATTCCCTTTCTTCTCCTTCTTTCTTCTCCTATTCTCCTTCTTCCTCTTTCACCTTCTGGAAGTTGGAGATCATCATGGCCATTTTGACTTTGGAGGCAGCAGCTCTAAGCAGCTGTGATGGGCAGCAACCAAACTTTTTGTGTTCAACTCTGTAAATAATTTAGTTTCTTCTGTCCGCCTTGGCCCTCCTTGCTGATCACCCTCTGCTTAGGGTCACTAATGAACAAGCAAGAGTGTCTTCAGGAGCAAAGATGTGTCTGTTAACACAACACTATAACACAATGTATTTCTCTATGCGCATTAAATAATACATTAAGTTAAGGTCTGGAGGTAGAGCACGCCACCTCCCACAAACATCTGTATGAACAAAGTTTAAAAACCCACTCGTCTCCAATTACACATTGTCCAGGATTAGCCATTGCTGCAGTGGCTCACTAGTTAAGAAGCTCACCTTGTTAGCTGGAAGGAGGGCAAGTTGGCAGTTTGAGAACCAGGTACTGCATGATGGATTGAGTGCCCGTCTCTGTCCCGGCTCTTGGGGACATGAAAGGAACCTCATTTGGGCGTTCCCTGAGTGGCGTTGCTTCCACAAAAATCCTTCTCACCTAGAATAATTTTGGACATGAAATTATTATTACTACCAGTAGTGCGGTGGCTCAGTGGTTTCACCTCTGTGCACTCTGACCACATTGCTCTGGTGTTTTCTTGTCACAATCCAATAAGCATCGAAAGCTCTTAAGACCAAAAATCCGGGTAGCTTCCCTTAGCACTAGAAGGAGCACAGATAAGAGAAGCTCCTATAGGCTTCTCGAAGAGAGACATCCCACCACCTAAGAGCATAAGACCTTGGCACTCCAGGTGTTCTTGGGCCTCAATTCCCAGAAGCCCAAGACTCTGTGAATCCACATGAATGGGTTTGCCACACAGTGAACCCATTCCTGTGGGAGCTGGATTGGAGCGATTCTGAAAGGTTGCATTAAAGCAGAGGTCCCCAACCTTTACAAGTCAGGGGCCGGGTCATGCTGTCTCAGTCAGCTTCAAGGGCTGGATGGCCATTTTGCCCTGCCTGCATTATGGGGCATGTATGTTCCAGCAGCAGCAGCAGCTGGGCAAGTCAGGGAGCTGGCATAGAAATAGGTATATATGTGCGAAACTATCTTATTGGAAGTACAGCTAGGCCACGGTGAGTCTGTTTTGAGCTAAAGATGTGTAGGCGCAGCTGTGTTAATAAACCGGACAATTTTTGCTCCATTTGTGGCAAACATATCCCACGTGATCAACGCAAGAACCTAACCAAGAGGGTGCACCTTAAACAAATTAACATTGGTGACATTTTTCCTGCTTCAGGGGGGGAAATGCATTCTCGCATACGAGTTGCAGTCGGCGTGTCCTTGCATATGCACACACCCACAGACACCCTACCACTTTGACACTTGATGCATCCAATGGAGTGCTAATTGCCTTAACCTTGTGCCATAATAAATGTGCTAAGCTTCTAAGGTTGCCACAAGGATTGCATTACTACTGTTAATTATTGTTAGTTATTTATGGTTGATAATGCCATCTGAACTAGCCTTTTCCTTCCCCGCCAAGTCCATGCAACCATGGCCAAACAAGGTTTGCACACTGCAGTCTAGTAAAAGTTACTTTCTGGGGATACCACAGCTCATAGAATCTCCCAGCTGGTGGAGGCATTTGGTGATTAACTTTTATGAAGCAGTGTTCTGGGTACTTTTAATGAGTTTGTTTTTAACTGTTCCACTTTGAACTGTGATTAAAGTGTCTCTGGATTAAAACATAAGCAAAAAAAATCACCTGAGAAGACAATCCTTTCCCACCTCTGTTTTAGAATAAGACACTGTCTCATTATAGTTGAAATGTTTGAAGTGGTGGTGGTGTTCGTCTGTGCAGAGAGTAAACAAAACAGGGGGCAAAAGACAAAAAATGTTGTGGCACCTTAAAGACTATCTCCTGTATTTAAATATGACCTTTCATGGACCAAACCCACTTCATCAGACATAAGAGTCATGACAGTGGGGGCTGTGGGGGGCTCAGAAGCTTGCCTTGTTAGCTGGAAGTCTGGCAAGTCAGCAGTTCACATAAATGGGTTTACTGCACATGTTCTTGGACTTCAGTTCCCAGAAGCCCAAGTCTCTGTGAATCCACACAAATGGGTTTACTGTGCATACCAGGGACACAGCCAGGATGGGCGGATTTTTTTTTAGGATGGGCAACAAAGCCTCTTTTCAATGCATTCCTATGGGAAAGCGGACTTTGCCAGGATAAGCAAACTGCTAACTCAGGGTGGGCCAAGCCCACCCTGTCCACCCCCTGGCTACAGCCCTGGTGTGCACCCAGTAAGAGGGTGAGACTTGGGCTTCTGGGAATTGAAGTCTAAGAACACCTGGAGTGCCAAGGCTCACCGTCATGGTTATAGGTTACTAGCTGATTACCCGGCTTTGCTCGGTATTTTTTCTTTAACATAGGCCACGGTCACTTACAGTGCTGATCTCGCATGCCCATTCACCTACTGTGAAAACTGCTGCTGAGCTCATGGGCCAAATTTCAGTGGTATTGGCCCAGGGGTGTGAGAGCCTATGGACCACATACAAACACACACTTCTGGTTTATATCTATAGATAACTAGCAGTTGCAGCTGTTTTTCATGCAATGCTTTTTAAGAATCTTAGTGATGAAAGAAGGCTTGGGAATATCACCAGAAGTGACTGTGGATGCATGGGTGTATTTCTCTTGAAAAGCAACAATAACAACAAACAATCCAAAAACTGGAACATTAATCCAAGAGTACAGTTTTTGTTCCTGTTGCATAACTGTCTGTCTGCTCCTTTATTTTACTAGTGGATTTATTCCTTCTGGGTGCTGCAGCAGAAATGTCGCTCGTGTGCCACCCCCTCCCACTGTGCCTCAGAGTAGAATGGATGGGAAGGTGTCCTCAAATGACTTGGGTTGACAGGCAGATTCATAGAAAGGAGAAATAGTCCTTTAAGTATTATGAACTTAAGCCGCCTTCTTCTCCTTCCACTCCTGTTGGAGGTTCAACGATATATTGCTCTGTTGATTTTGGATGTGGCAACACTAAACAGTGATGTTTTGTTGGGTCCAAACCAGCAGCTAAGGTTTTTTTTTCCAGTCAATGAGTTCTTTACATTCCTGGATTTCTTTTCACACTGATGACACTGCACAACAACCATTTGGCTACTGGGAATAACACATGTGATTTACATGATATTAAGCGTGCTGACTCCAAATCTGAACTCAGAATTTGCCTATCACGTGCAGATTTTAAGATATAGGTGTACTATAGCTGTTCAAATGGTAGTGGGTGTCTAGCCATGGCTGCCACATGCCCATGGAAATGTCTGCAGATGCATACAGTGCTGGCTCTTCAGCTATAAACAGAGAAGAGCACTGAACCCAAGAGTCGGATATGACTGGCTTTCAAGCAAGGGTGGCCTTTACCTTTAATGTATTATTACATGGGAACATTATAACAGTTGCAGCTACCACTATGCCTATTGCCGCCTCAACTGAATCACGTCTTCTGGTGGCATGCATGTTCCATCAGCAGCCGGGCATGTTTGGCCAAGTCAGTGAGCTGATGTCAGAAATAGGTACATACGTCGAGATGGACCAATGGCTTGTCTCGAGTGTGAAACCATCTTATTGGATAGAACAGCTAGGCCATAGTGAGTCTGTTTTGAGCTAAAGATGAGTAGGCGCAACTGTGTTAATCAACTGGGCAATTTTTGCTACGTTTGTGGCAAATATACCCCATATGATCAATGCAAGAACCTAACCAAGAGGGTGAGATTTGCTAACTCAAGATCCTGACATCCTAGGCAGAATCGGACTTCAGATTTGGATTCAGTGGACTAGATTTAGTATAGGGCACATGGTGCTTGGTACTTCCATAGCCTTGGATGCAACGGAAATGGAGAGCAGGGAGGGAATGGCACTAGAGAAGGAAGCCAGTAAGTGCACATGGTTGAGCCTAACCTAAGATGCAGCTAGAGGCAAAGCCAGGGAGTGGCGTGTTTTGTATCTATTTCTTCAAGCACCAGAGGTGGTGCTGCGGTGGCTCAGTGGTTAAGAAGATCACCTTGTGAGTTGGAAGGCCGGCAAGTCAGCAGTTCGAGACCCGGGTACTGCATGATGGCTTGAGCGCCCGTCTCTGTCCCAGCTCCTGCCAACCTAGCAGTTCCAAAGCAAGCAATTGCAAGTAGATCAATAGGGACCACTTTGGTGGGGAAAAGATCTTGGGGACATGAACGGAGCCTCATTTGGGCATCCCCTGAGCAGAGCTTCTCCAGCAAAAACCCTTTCAACCCTGAATAATTTCTGACATGAAATGATTATTATTACAGCACCAGAGGTCACTCTGTTCCACTCCCAACCCTTGCTTGCCTGTCACCTGTGGCATCTCATGGCCAACCTGCAAACCCTCATGCCAGCCCTTCCTTTATCTGTGGAACACCCAAAGGAGATCAATGTGACATCTTTATAAGACCCATTATGAGGCCTTCTTCTCCCAGCAGGTGTTAAATCTGTAATTTGCTGCTTTTTATTGTCTTTTATTTATTGCCCACTTTAAAACCTCTCAATCTTTTTAGCATTTTAGTAGTGGAATCAGCTGTTTTATTGTTTTCACTGTTGTTTCACTGTTGGGCTGTTGTTCTTTTTAAAATAATTGTAAACTGCTCCAATGAACATTTGCAGCAGAATGACAGATGTGTCCAATTTTGTTAATAAATAAGTATTCCTGCCAACCTAGCAAGAAATTGCAAGTAGGTAAATAGGGACCACTTCGGTGGGAAGGTAAACAGTGTTCTGTGCACTCCGGTGCTGAGGCGTGCTTGCCCATGTGTCCACAGAAACGTCTGCAGATGGCTGTCAACAGAGCACTGAACCCTAGAGTTAGTTACGACTGGCTTTTGAGCCAAGGGGTGACCTTTACCTAAATGTGAGAGTGGCAATACAAGAATCCGAGTGTGAGTGACCAAATGAACATCTTGGATTGTGTTCAGCCTGTATCAGAGACCCGTATCTCTAATTCTACATCATCACAGCTGTTTGATAATGCTTTGAACAGATCTAAGGCCATTCGACTGAGCTCTGGGGTCGCTAATTTGACAAGGGACGGTGATCTCTCTGCTAGGAAGCTCTTGTCTGATCTACAGAAGAGAAGTCTATGTACTTCAACCCCTAACTACGAATCCCCAGATTCCCAGGATGGAGTTGTGACATTTAAAGCACCGTAGAGCTGATATAACTATGTAGTCTAGACCAGGAGTTCTCAACCTTTTAAAGCCGAGGGCCATTGGGTCATGCTCCCTCAGACAGCTTTGGAGGCCGGACGGCCATTTTGCCCTTCCTCCACCACATGGCACGTCCTGGTGTGGCGGTGAGGGGGCCACATGAAATGGTTGAGAATCCACATTGCACATTGGAAGAGATTCTTGCTCTGCACATTGGGAAGTATGGCTGGTTAGTCACAGGTTTCTAGAGACCTGCCCTTACCCGGGCACTGCTTTTAGTGGGAACGTAGAATGCTTTACTAAGGGGAGGAGATATTTCCTCCGGCCTTTTGTCCCTAACGCTATGGTTCTGCTTCTCTAGGAGGGTCCCTACCATACTCGGAAGGGGGGGCAGGGAGAGGAGCCAGTGAGGTGCACCAGTCATCGAAAGGTCAGTGTAAATCCCCTGTTTCCTTCCTCCTCTTCTTCTCTGCCACCAGTTCATGTGAGCTACAAGAGTGCCTGTGAGTTACAAGCTGTAGATTTGACAAAATAGGAGGTTTTTTTAATTCCCTTCGGTTAGGTTGATGTGACAGACTTTACTTTCTTAGGATCCAAGATCACTGCAGGTGGAGATTGCAGCCATGAAATAAAAAGGCGGCAGATGCTTGGGAGACAAGCTATGAGAAACCTGGGGAACATAGTTTAAAATAGAGACATCACCTTGCAAACAAAAGTCCGCATAGTCAAAGCAATGGTATTCCTGGTGGTGATGTACGTATGGTTGTGAGAGCTGGACCATTAGGAAAGCTGAGCGCAGAAGAATACAGTAGTTGCCTTTGAGATGTGGTGTTGGAGGAGAGTTTTGAGAGTCCCCTGGACAGCGAGGAGAACAAATAGGCCAATCTTAGAAGAAATCAACCCTGACTGCTCCTTAGAAGGTCAAATAGTAAAGATGAAGATGAAGTACTTTGGACATCAAATGAGAAGAGAGGATTCACTTGAGAAAGCCTTGATGCTGGGAAAGGTGGAGGGCAAAAGAAGAAGGGGGCGGCCAAAAATCAGATGGCTAGATGGTATTGTAGATGCAATGGACACAGAGCTGGGCAGGCTGAGGAGGATGGTGGAGGATAGGGGTGCCTGGAGGTCAATGGCCCATGGGGTCGCAAAGGATCGGAATCGACTGTGCGACTGAACAACAACAAGGTTGATGGGTTGTGTATTGAAGTATTGATGGGTGAAATGGACATAGCCGGAAAATGCCAACGTGGTAGAAAAGGGGCTTTTTGTGTGCTTTCTCATAAACATTTGCGAGCTAGAAGGGATCCTACAGTTCTTTAAATACAACTCTTGCCAAGGAGACATGGCTCAATAGCCAAATACTGTACCTTAAAACACTGAGCAATTCAGCACTTAAACCATGCTCTATAATTAATGCAGTTTAAAACAACACCAACCAAGATTAAGCACAGAAAGGCCAGATCCAGATTGGGCTTCTGTTTGCTTATTTGGGAGAGAAAAACATATGGACTGTAACACAATATGTAATGTAACCCTCTGCTGAATCATATTTTGTGGAGGAGGTCCTTGACAAGCTCATTTGATGTGTACTGTCGCTGTAATATCTTTCTCTGCTTTTTTACAATTGGCGATTGTAAAATCCCATTTGTTGACTGGAAGAATTTGCTCTGGTGTATTTTGGATGCATGAACAAGGTAAAAATTTGTCCAGTTCTCTAGTGTGGTGACTTTGAGGAGGTCCCAGATGTTCTTGGACTACAGGGCCCAGAAATCAATATTCAATGGTGAAGACTTGTGGGAGTTGTAGTCCAAGAACATGTGGGGTTCCCAAAGATGGGGACCACTGCTTTACTGAAGGTAATGTGAGGTGTGTTTTAGTTCTGCAATTGCAAAACTAGGCATTTTGCGTTAAGGTGAAATACGGGCATCGCCCTCCTGGTATGGCATAGTTGCAGTGGACTACTGACCCGGTTGGATGTTGGTAGATGTTGGTAGGCTCCTTCTAACTTGTAGTAAGGCTGTGTTAAAATCATTCTCTAGAGGCACAGGGGTCAAAATCTGCTTTCCTGTAGCTGTTGGAGACAAGCTCTTGGTCACACATCCTATTGGTAATCTCAAATTGAATAGACCCATTGGCTTAATGGGACTTGTATTAGTATTGACTTATCTCTTAGCAATTGATTCAGCGGCTGAAGTTCTATTGTTTAATGTAGTAAGGTAGGTTTCTTGAATCAGTGGGGATGCGGTAAGTCAACTTTTGGGTAGGTTCTATTGATTCAGATAGGTCTACTCTATTTTAAACTTAGTGTGCTTAGCAATTGGACTTCAGCCAATGGGTCTGTTCTCTGGTTGAGCCTAGCAGGAGGATACTGGCCTTTCCTTCTTCTTCAAGGACACAACTACAGGCTCTGGTTTACCAAGCAGTTTTTTGCCAGTCTCAGCTACAAACAAAACACTCACCCACCTACCTGCCAGCTGCATGGTGTGCGAAAAATCCCTGCCTTAATATTTAATTACCATGCGAGCAATTAATGTGCGCTGTCCAGGGAAGGTGGGGGAAGGCTCGAAGGGATTGTTAACATTAATGATGCATTCAATACAAATAAGATGCCATGACTACACAAATGGCTGTGATTGATTCTGGAAGAGTGTGGCCCAGGAAGGTGTGATGTGTATCATTGAGCCAAGGGGCAAAGACTTCAGCTGAGATGCCCCAGACATGGCAAGCAGCTGTTTCTCCAAGGGGCCTGACTTTGCTCAGATATGTGGCCCAACCGGTTCCCCTGGCATGACCCATGTTCATGCTTGTGTTGGCCCCAGAAGTTGGTGGGTGGTGAGAAATGTCTAAAATGGAAGAGTAACCTAATTCTAAAGATCACCCTTGCTCGAAAGCCAGACATATCCGACTCTAGGGTTCAGTGCTCAGCTTTGTTTGTAGCCAAATAGCTGATTACCCGGCTTTGCTTGGTTTTTTCATTTCTTTTACGTAGGCCAGCCTTTCCCTCTAGGAAACCTCGTGGTGTGTATGTGGGTCAACCCTGCCTCCCTTCCTCCACCTCTCTCTTCCCACACCTGTCCTGCTTCTCTGTTGATGGTCACTTACTGCCCTTATCCTTCCCATACATGTGTCCGGCCACCTGGTGAGAGAGCGTCATACAGCCATTGAGGAGCCCTCGGACCTTCCCTCCCTCCTCGGCTTCACCCACCATGGCCGCCACCTCCACTGCAGAGGATGGGTGGCCGGCCTCTTCCACAGCTCCCATGCCCTCCCAGCCCTCTCAAAGGCCTCCGTTGCCACCACTCTGCTGGACCAACCAGGCCCCCCATTTGCCTTCCACCTATTGTGAAAACTACAGCTGAGCTCAAAGGACTACAGCTGAGCTAGTCAGATGATGTCACAATCTCAACCTACCTGGGACTATGACATCAGCTCAATTACATCACTGGGAAACACACACATTGTATAGATCAATTGCTTCTCAATTTGTGGGGCGTACACCCCCCATAGGGCTTGTGACACCTGCAGTGCTGATCTCGCCAGCCCAATGTACGTACTGTATGTGCCAAATCTCAGCGGGATTGGTCCAGGGGTGTGGGAGCCTTTTGAGCACATACAAACCCACACCTCTGTTTTATAGATATACAAGAGCCAGCACTCTCTGCGTCTGCAGATGTTTCTGTGGACATGAGGCAGGCATGACTAGAATGCTGTTTACCTTCCCACCAAAGTGGTCCCTATTAATCTACTTGCAATTTCTTGCTTTCGAACTGCTAGGTTGGCAGGAGTTGGAACAGAGACGGGAGCTCACTCCGTCATGCAGTACTCGGGTCTCAAACTCCCAGTCTTCAAGTTCAGTGTCTTAACCACTTGAGAGCCCCAATCTTTCCTAGAATAGGAAGGAGCCTATTTCTCACTCAGCATCATTCAGCAAAATGTCTTTAGATTACTCTTTCAAAAGATACAAACGTGGAATTACCGAATGTCACATCTATGGCATGTTTGTGAATGACAGAACAAAACAGAGTTCACAGCACTTCTGCATAAATGTTCATCTTTGATTAGCCCATTCTTTCTTTATTTCAGCTGTATAATTCAGGGAGTGTGTGAAGGGGAATGTCTCTTGTGTGAAAATCAGGAGTAGAAAATCCCTCAAGTGCTGCTTTTCATATTTAACAATTAAAAACTAAACAGAACTGAAACACATTGAAGAATGAACAGTTTGCTGTCTTTTCTTGATGCCTAGTCAGGATCAAACTCACCATCTTTTGGTTTAAGTACAGCAGCTTTACTACTGTGCCACCAGGACGAAAAAGGGGCTTGTGGGGCTGTAGGCTGGTGGAGCCTCAGATGGGCACAAGTGTCTTACTTTGGTCCCTTGTAGCCATTTCTTCAAGGGACTGTGGTGGCTCAAGTGGTTAAGATGCTGGGCTCGGTGACTGAAAGGCTGGAGCAAGATTCCCAGGCCCTGCATGACAGAGTGAGCGTCTGTCTCTGTCCCAGCCCCTGCAGTTCAAAAGCAAGACATTGCAAGTAGATAAATAGGTACCCCTTTGGTGGGAAGGTGAACAGTGTTCCGTGCACTCCGGTGTCGAGGCATGCCTGCTACATGTCCACGGAAATGTCTGCAGATGCAGATTGGCTGACTGTTTGCCTATAAACAGAGATGAGCACTGAACCCTAGAGTTGGATATGACTGGCTTTCGAGCAAGGGTGACCTTTACGTTTTACCTTTACCTAGCCATTTCTTCCTTTCTCTCCCACCTAACTCCAGCTTCCGCTCTTCCTTAGCATTAAGAGGACGCGAACATCCCTGGATCAGGCTGCCAGTTGGTTGCTATGCCGACCGTAGGCTGGGATGCCGGCATGCAGGTTCCCAGGGGAAATGGGAAGAGGATTAATTGTCCTGAGAAATCTCTTGAGTTGATGAGCTAATGAGCGGAGCAGGCTATGCATTGAAGGGGCGGGTTTTTTTATCGCTGGCCTTGACACGGAGCACCTCCTTGTGCAGGCTCCCCACTGCAATGGAGGGGTGTGTGTACTGTTTGGCAAAGGGTAGGCCATTGCAAAGGCAATTGTAGCATCTAGGCAGCAGAGTAAATTTTTTGAAGTGGTAGCCATGTTAGTCTGTGCAAGCATATCAGAGAGTAAACAAAAGAAAAGAAAAGACAAAAAAGCTGTGGCACCTTAAAGACTAACTCCTGTATTTTATTGTTAGCTTTCGTGGATCAAGTCCACTTCATCAGACACAAGAGTGGATATCATGCAATGCATTTATAAATACTAGCTGATTACCCGGCCTTGCCCGGGTTTTTTTACCTGTAGGCCAGCCTTTCCCATGGAAAACTCATGGGGTGTGTGGGTTACTCCTGCCTCCCTTCATCAATCTCTTTCTTCCCTCACACATCCCCTCTCTGCCTCCCTCACACATCCCTACCTGGGACTGTGACATCCCTTCCTCCATCTGTCTCTTCCCTCACCCATCCCGCTTCTCTGTTGATGGTCCGCCCTTATCCTTCCCATACATGTGTCCTCTTTGCGTCCCTACCTGGGACTGTGACATTAGCCAGCTCAATTACATCACAATGATGTCACAATTGGGTGACCTACCTGGGGCTATGACATCACTTGGATACACACACATCCTCCCGTCGAGTATACTTCCCTTTGCAGATCAATTTAGGTGCATACACCCAGGTATGGGCTCCCGGACCCCCGCGGTGGCAATCTTGCATGCGCAAGGTAGGCATGTGCCAAGTTACAGCACGATTGGTGCAGGGGTGCAGATTTGTATAAAGAACATACAAGACCTCACTTCTGTTTTAGATAGATAGATAGATAGATAGATAGATAGATAGATAGATAGATAGATAGATAGATAGATAGATCTGGTCTAGAGACCCAGAGCAGCTGGGCGAAGTTGGTTGGTTCAGGAGATGGACATGCAAATCAATGAGTTATTTACAACCAGTAATAAAATGCTTTACAATGGTAATCTCTGATGGAAGTCAGTTTGAGGAGTTGGGTTTGTAAAATAAACATTCTGACTTTACAATTCTCCTATTGAGTTAATTGAGGAAGCTACAGCCAGAGGTCAACTGTCCTGAGAAACATCTCCCTCCCTCCTTCCCACACTTTATTTTATTTTTTTAAATTGAATTTTATGATATAACAAGAAAAAATAAAATAAAATAAAACATTACATTACATAATAAAACACAAAACCAAATAATAATAATAATAATAATAATAATAATAATAATAATAATAATAATAATAATAATAATAATAATAATTATTTTATTTATTTATTTATATTTATTTATTTTTCACGCTTATATACCGCCGACTCAGGTACAACCCAAATTATATAATAATAATAATAATAATAATAATAATAATAATAATAATAATAATAATAATAATAATAATAATAATAATAATAATAATAATAATAATAATAATAATAATAATTTTCTCTGATACAGAGGAAACTCGGAAAATTAAATTATTATGCAAATGTTCATTCATTTCACTTAAAAGGTGAAACAAATATATGAGATATACTCACTACATGCAAAGCGAGAGATGTCATGCCTTAATTTGTTCTAATGGTGATGATCATTGAGTACAGTGTACATGAGATTATGTGATGATTATGGGGTAAATGAGATTTGGGGTTGGGGTTTTTATAAACTGTAAGCCATAAGCATCAATATTATAACAAAGTAAGGCTTGAACTCTCTCGCTTTGCGTGCAATGAGTCTATCTCATATATTTGTTTCACCTTTTAAGTTGCATTACTGAACTGAATGAACATTTGCACAATATTCTAATTTTCCGAGTTTCACCTGTAGTTTAAGTGAGTGTGCTAACTAGGATATAAGAATAAAAGTAAAACAGTAAGGGTTAATATAAATGGAATAACTTCTTTGTATGTGTTTAAGTATATAGGCTAATAGTTATAAACTAGCATGTGTATAAAAGCTTGTTACAATATTATTGTGTTGCATAGTATCTCTAAGGATATTGTAGACTACAATTCTATAGTGTTTCATAAAGTAGATACAGTAAGGGTATTTACAATGTGTTGTAGGTGCAGTACATAGATATACTGTAGTAAGGGTAAATACAATGTGTGTTAAGTGCAGTTGATTTCTATGTAATTATAATGGATATATAATGGATATATTTAATAAAAATCAGTCCTCATCACTTTCAGGTGATCTCTGGTTTTGGATTATTTGGATTAGCTCTAAATGTCCCTTTTTCAATTTTAAAAGTGGGGAGTTGTAAAACAAGCACCTGGTATTGAGCATGTACTAATGAGTTTGAGCACATCCTGTTCTATGAGACATGTTGTGAAAGAGAATATTACAGGAAAGTTCGTGAAAGTGGTATAATACACCAAAATCTAATATATAAAATATATAGCAGCAATCTGTGTATCAAATTTTATAATGTCATGTAAACCCTTGGCTAATATTCAAACCTCTGTGATGGATGTCCAACAGATGGATGTATCTGATTTCTGCTGTCTCTCTCTGGATCCTAGTCTTGTAATGTCTCTGTTCTAGAATTGCAACTTTCAGGTCTTGGATAGAGTGTCCAGGTAGATTGTTTGCTGGTAGTTTGACTTTCTTTCATCAGAATATTTGAATTGTGTAGCTGTATTTTTTAGGTAAAGGTCTTAATTGCCCCAAAGCCTTTTCCTAGAGGATAGGGTCCAGCTCTTTGAATAATCCCTATAAGGTGTATCTTACAAACTGAAGTGGACTCACAGGTAGAGTCACCGCCAGCCACCACTGGTTATTATCTTGCCATAAAGCTCTTCCTGGATCTGATCTGGTGGACTTGAGGCTCATCTCCATTCAGAGGGTGTCGAGAGTCCTTCTCTTGCTTCGTTCTCTCAGCATCTGCTGCTACTTCTCTCCTGATCTTAGGTAGAGCAATACTGGGACTGATCCAAACCAAACCAGCCCATCCCTGTAGCTCCCCAAACAGCAAACTAAAGAGCTCGTGTAGTCAGCCTCCGAGTCATCATTGTACCTTCCCCGCTTACCAAGCCACATTTCCTCTTTATGCTTCCCCTGATTGTACCTCTGTGGATGCTATTAGGGGGTGGGGAAGCAGAGTGCCAGAGGGCTTGACTGTACTAAATTGATAAATAGCACTGCCATCTTGCAGGGGCCTTGGGCACAATTTGGGGGGCAGAAGGTGGAGGGGTCCCCAGGGCTGCCACATTGTATGTTGGAAACAGATGGCAAGTTGTGTGTGTGCGTGTGCATGTGCGTGTGCATGCATGTGTGTGTGTGTGTACGCATTCCACCTAGAGCAGAATTGGGGGAGAAGGAATTGCAAAGATTCTCCACAAGTGACTGGGTCCTTTTCTCTCTCCTCCATTATAATAATAATACTTTTGTGTCAGAAATTATTCTGGGTTGAAAGGATTTTTGCTGGAGAAACTCCACTCAGGAGACGTGCCCAAATGAGGCTCCTTTCATGTCCCCAAGACCTTTTTCCCACCGAAGAGGTCCCTCTTTATCTACTTGCAATTTCTTGCTTTCGAACTGCTAGGTTGGCAAGAGCTGGGACAGAAACGGGCGTTCAAACTGTCTTGCAGTACCATTTATAGTGTGTGAGTTTCTTGATGATGTTGTTCCTTGTACTGACTTTGGCTTTGGTGTTCAGGCAGTGCTGCTTAAAAGAGATTGTCTAGTCAAGCATCACAGCTAGGTATTTTGGTGCTGAACGGTGCTGCAATTGATTCCCTTGCCCCATGCCATTCAACTTAACCCTTGCCTCTTGGTTTCGAAGGTGGAAAGCACATACTTGAGTCTTTCTTGGATTAGGCTTCAAATAGTAGATGTTGTAATACTGTCATAATTCTCCCACCAAGTCATCTCTATTGGTTAGAATCAAGTCAAGGATAGCGACCCCTCTACTCTAGATTCTTCCTTTACTTTTTGTAGCAGAAAATTATTAGGCACAAAAATCAGGAATTTCTTGGAAGCACCAAATTTGAGTGAAATTGTCTCCAAACAAATATCAGGGTACTTGAAATCTGCCATCTTTGACACTCTTGCAATTTGTTTTTCAAAAGTTTCTTCTGTGTCTTCTCCTTGATGGGGCAATCCTAGAAGATTCTAACTACCATGTTCCTTTTATGTTAAGTTAACCCAGATGCTCTCAATGCAAACAAATGACGCATGCACAGGAAACCCCAGGGGCATGGCCAAAATGTGGTGGGACCGCGTACCGGGCCCGGAAATTTCTGATGCTGGCCCTAGCACATAGAGTCGGATATGACCTGCTTTTGAGCAAGGCGGACCTTGACTTTTACCTAAGCAGCCTTGAGATTTTGGGGTTTGGGTAGAAGTTTGACTCTTTCTCTTCCTTTGAAAACTTGTTTCTCTCTGCAAAACTATGATTTGGATAAAAATGGAAGGAAGCGCCTTTTGGCGGCAGCGTAGATTGCTTTTGAAATGCAAATACTGTAGCAGCTTTGGAGAGTGGCTTTTTGTTGGGACAATAGGGAGAGGAGTTAAAATGCCCTCGTTTCTGATTATTTATCTATTTACCTGTTTATTTGTTGGAACGAAAGCTTATCTTTGTCTCCAGATGGGCTTTCACAATGACTGGGAAGCTAAACAAATAAAAACAAAATGTAAAGCAAATTAAAAGCCCAATTAAAACACATCTGTAGAAGAAAGAATGGTATTGCGGTGGCTTAGTGGTTAATATGCTGGACTTGACAACTGGAAGGTGGCCAGATCCGCAGTTAGAGACCCGAGTATGGCATGACGGAGTGAGCTCCTGCTGTCTGTCCCAGTTCTTGCCAACCTAGCAGTTCAAAAGCAAGAAATTGACTCCAGTGTCTAGTCATGTCTGCCACATTTCCATGGAAACATCTGCAAATGCAAACAAGTGGCTATTAACAGAGATGAGCACTGAACCCTAGAGTCGGATACGACTGACTTTCAAGGAAGGGCGACCTTTATCTAGAAGAAATAATAGCACCTGCCTGTTGGAATAGAAAGGTTTGTGCCTGCCATGTAAGAGACAATAAGACCTTATTATAAAGGTAAAGGTTCTCCTTGCTCAAAATCCAGTCGTATCCAACTCTAGTGCTCATCTCTGTTTCAAAGCCAAAGAGCCAGCACTGTCTGCTTATGCAGACGTTTCCGTGGTCATGTGGCAGGCATGACCAGACACCGGAGCACACGGAATGCTGTTTACCTTCCCACTGAAGTGGTCCCTATTGATCTACTTGCAATTTCTTGCTTTCGAATTGCTAGGTTGGCATGAGCTGAGACAACGACGGGAGCTCATTTCCGTCCCGCAGTACTTGGGAATCAAACTGCTGACCTTCCGCTTCCCAGTCAGCATCTTAGCCACCTGAGCCACTGCAGTCCAATCACTGTAAATAGCCCAATATCGAGATGTTTGGAGCACCCGTGTTTCCAGCCTTAGAGTAAATTTGCTCCAAATATTTTTTGGTTCCTTATTTTATTTTCTCTCTCTCTCTTTTTTTTTTAAACTATGCTTTCTGTTGAAAAGGATTTTGAGCAGCTTACATAGTGTCAGTAAAAAGAAGACATTCCTTTCCTGCAAGCTTATAATTTCAAAAGACAGGATATTAAGGGAAAAAAAGAAGACGGGTTATCATAGAGAAGGGAGAAATCCAAATGAAGAAAGTGATTTCCCTCCCTTTCAAATTAAGTGCTAGTTCTTATTGTACTGTGCTTTGGTGGCTCAAGTGGTTAAGACGCTGAACTCGACAGCGGGAAGGTCAGAGTTCGATTCCCAGCTACTGTATGCTATAAACAGAGGTGAGCACTGAACCCTAGAGTCAGATACTGGTGCCTTTCGAGCAAGGGTGACCTTTACCTTTACCAAGTTCAGTAGGGAACTGCAGTGGCTTAGTGGTTAAGATACTGAACTTGGCGACTAGGAGGTCGGTAGGTCACCAGTTCGAGACCTGAGTACTGCATGGCAGAGTGAGCGCTCGTGTCTGTCTGAGCTCCTGCCAACCTAGCAGTTTTAAAGCAAGAAATTGCAAGTAGATAAATAGGAACCCCTTCGGTGGGAAGATAAACAGCGTTCCGTGCACTCCTGTGTTGAGGCATGCCTGCTACATGTCCATGGAAACATCTGCAAAGGCAGACAGCACTGGCTCTTTGGGTATAAACAGACATAAGCACCGAACCCTATAGTCCTTTACCTTTACCGAGTTCAGTAATCGGCACATTGCCGCCTCAGAGCAGTGTGCAATTCTCCCTGGTTGCCTTTGGGGCTTCGCGTCATGCCAGCCCCTCCAGAACAAGTGATTCACTTTTCAAACAGGTCACAGAGTTTCCCTCGGCTGTTTAACATCAAGAAATCTCTGTTGTTGTTGCTTTCAAAACTAGAGGTGACATCCAGCCAATTTGGGTTGCGTTTCTTTTTTTAAAAAATTCTTAACTCATATACAATAAAGGAAACACAACAATTTACAAATAATGATGTAGTAACATTTTTAAAAAGGGGGAAATAACAACCGGGAATTTTCCATTGTTGTAGGTTGTAAAAAGCTATAATGTTACTTTTCTGTTAGGCTTGCCCATCATTGTACACCTGTGTACCTAATGTGTGTATAAATTGATGCCATGAGGACTAACTCTTTTGTCTGATGAAGTGGACTTAATCCATGAAAGCTCACATTTAAATACATAAGTTAGTCTCCTCCTCCTCCTTCTCTTTTGTCTCCTTTTGCTTCCATATCCAAATCTGAATATTGGCAATCCTCATGGCGATCATCCATGAAGACTATTAGTACCACTGATCCAATTCTATGAGTCACCCTCTGGTCCTGAGCCCTTTTGGCACACAAAGTCCTCCTCTGCCCCAGGCCATGATGGACGAAGCTGCTGCGCTCCATCAAGATGGATTCAAGTGGGATTTAAATCCCCAAGTGCCAGTGATATCAAAATGATATCCAAATGGTTAAAACAATGAGGAGTGGTACAATTAAAATGAGGAAAACCAAGGACCATCATCTCCTGCCGAAATGACAGCGTCGGAGGGCACATGACAGGAGGGTAAGCCACTTGGTCCATGAAACTGGTGGAGCCATTGTTCAAGAGAGGAAGCACTCTTAGGGTACCAATGCAATACTTAGATCAGGGGTTCCCAGCCTTTATGCGCGGCGGGCTGGACCACGGCCCACCCCCCGGGTAGCTGTGCAGGTTGGTCACATGGTTCCTCCCACTGTAAACACTGCTATAAAATGTTTACGACAGCCGCAGGTGCATTTACGACAGTGTTTATGCATGCGTGGGCATGTTTTATGGCTGTTGTAAACAATTCTGCTTCCGCTTCCAGTAGCGGTGATGGCAATGGTGGGCCACATGAAAAGGTGCTGCAGGCCAGGTCTGGCCCATGGGCTATAGGTTAGCCACCCTTGACTTAGGAACAAAAAAGGTAATTATTTACCTCCAAGACCTGCATCCATCCTTGCCTTTTTCTCCCCTCCCCTCCCCACCCCTGCCCCCTTTGCTGTGCCTGTCTTCTTGAAGCTATGCTCCGTCGGTTCTCTTTCTGTCCTTCTTTCTCTCTGTGTTTGAAAAATCTAACCAGGAAGGTCAGCGTTTGGGGGCAAGAATGGGATTTTGAGGGATGGCAGCTACCCAAGGTTGCTGAGCTGGGGGAAGAGAAAACTGCTTACGGAAGCGAGAGGCCTCTTGGTTGGGAGCCAGCTGTAACAAGAAGGCCTTGGGTTAGCAGCAAATTAATCGCCAGCCCAGCGCCAGGCCTGCCATGCTGCAGACTGGGGGGGACGGGGGACAATTTATATCTCGGTGGGACAGACTGCCCTGATCTAGCAGTTCTGAAGCTCAGAGCTTTTGTTGGGGCGGGGGGAGAGAAAAGGGACCTGTTTCCTTCCAGCAGGCAGGCAGAGCCTTTTCACCCTGGTGAGGTGTAAGTGATGGCTAGCATTAAGGTCTGTAGGTGTGTACCAGTCTCATGCCCCTTCCTATCACACAACCCTGTCCACCTTCAGCCGCTCCGTGAAGCCACACTCCCTTGGTGCTGCTCCTGGGTACCTATGGCCCAGCTTCAGGCTAGAGCAGGGGTGCCCAAACTTTTCAAGCCATGGGCCAGTCACGTGCTGAAGCATGCTGGTCATGCGGATTCCCCCCACTGAAAGCGGCGAGGGTGGCGTGGGCCGGTTTAATTGGTGTTGTGACATCTAGAGCCATTTTAATGAACTGCTATGAAGGTTGAATTCCTTCTCTGCCACTGGAATCAAGAACTCAAAGGAACTACTTTACTCTGCAAATACTAGCCACCACCACCCCACTATTTCCTTACAAGGTCCCACTCTACTGATGCCTTCTTTCCATTCATGAGGCTTCCCGATGCCGCGTTCTGCTGCTGAGCATCTTCAGAGATAAAGGCAAAGTGGAACATAAGCCTTGCTTAGGAGTAGCTCCTAAAGACAAGAACACCTCTGAGCATATGCCACTCCCTAATGATTCCTGAAAAGTTACTTCCAAAATGTAACAAGCTTGGAAACAACACATTGCATGTAACTTCATTACACCATTGGGCAATGGGGTGTGTGTGTCACGCACTTAGATTGCAAAAGGAATTAATGAGTAGGAATGATGTTTCTTTATTGGTGCAATAAATAACATTTACTTGCAGGAAATTGCAAGTAGATAAATAGGTACCACTTCGGTGAAAAGATAAACGGCGTTCCGTGCACTCCGGTGCCTAGTCGTGCCTGCCACATGTCCACGGAAACGTCTGCAGGCACAGACAGCACTGGCTCTTTGGTTGTAAATGGATATGAGCACCAAACCCTAGAGCCGGATACGACTGGCTTTCAAGCAAGGGAGACCTTTACTATGTTGTCAAATACCATGGGATTTGCTCCGACTATTTAAAACACATGAATATGAAGTATTCTCTCCTGTGTGCCAGATGCGCCTGGCAGTGCCATTTTATGTGGCCCACCTTCACCACACCAAGGTCGTGTGGTGGAGGAAGGGCAAAATCGCCATCCAGCCCCCAAAGCTGGCTTTAAAAGGTTGAGAACTCCCGGTCTATAGCAATACAAGTTTAATGCTGGCTTCTTTCACCAGTATTCCCTCCCTCCCGGGTCTGCCATCCATGTCCTAGCCCAGCTTGACCATGCTTAGCTTCCAAAACCAGGCATAACCTAGCTAAGCCTATGCAGCATGATACGATGGTACCATGGCCTCCTATAACATGGAACATCTTCCCCATGGAATGGTGCCAACATAACAGCCTGTTTGGCACAAGTTTGAAAAACATTTTCTCTACCCAGCGACTTTAATTTTAGTTGTGTGATCTGTTTTAAAGCAAATCTTTACAACATTTGGCCAAAAGCCATTATAAATTTAATATGCAGGATAAAAAAAACCATAAAGATTTTTTTTATAATAAAAAAAATTAGTCACTTTTTGAGCCTCTTTGGAACTGTAACAAACTGTCTGTATGGGCAGATATATCAGCTGGCCATTAAAATTAATGATTAAGAATGTTCGAAGTCACTAATAAAGTACTGTAAGTGCATAATTTCCTGAGATGTACAACAAACAGTGCTACCATATGGAGGGTTTTCTTCCGATAGTTAAAAAGTTATAACCTGTGGAATTTGGTCTTGAGTTTTTTCCTGATTGTTTTCATTTGTTGCTCTTTTGTGATGACAGGGTTGTCTAATTGTTTTCAGTGTATCAATCAATCACTATTTATTATGGTCCAAGACCAGCATAGTACAGCAAAAAGAACGGAAGTTAAAACGACGGTACTTAAAAAATATTTTTAAAAGGACCCTTTCTGCTCAGAGTTAAGGAGTAGTAAAATTAGTACTCGAGACTAATAATGTTACCACTACTATGTAGCACTAGTGGTTTCTTTAACTGCCAAGATTATTCTTCGGATCTTAGATGCTGCAGCACAGAACCTTGAATCCCATTAAACCCATTCGTGTGGATTCACAGGGTGCTTGGGCGTCTGGGAATTGAAGTCCAAGAACATCTGGAGTGCCAAGGTTCGCCATCATGGCTCCAGAGCCATTCAGTGTAAATCTTATACTGTATGACCATTCTGATCATATTCTTATATACAACCCTCATATGCTCAAGGCTGAAGGACAGACTGAAAATACTGTAGATTTCATTAACAAATGGCATGATGACAAATCAAATGATTTTACAAAGAGTCTTAAATGACGCTGGCTTTTGTCATTTAGGCTGCAATTCTGTCCACACTTACCTGAAATCATCTCAGATCAACTATACCAGGACTTGATTTTGAACAACCACATCACAAGGTCATGCTGCTTGCCTTGTCATGCTGCTTGCTTGTCTTTGTCAGCCAAAGAAAAGTATGTGCATCGGCAGGGAGTATTCTTCTTCTTCTGTCATATCCGAATCTGAATATTGGCGATCCTCATGGCGATCAGCCATGAAGATTGTCCTAAGAATATAATGCAGTCTTCCATTTGCCTTCCGCATTGCAGCATGACACCCATAGTACCACTGATCCAGCGCCGCAAGTCACTTTCTGGTCCTGAGCCCTTTTGGAACGCAAAGTCCTCATCATCAGCCCCAGGCCAGGATGGATGAAGCTGCTGCCCTCCATCAAGCAGGATTTATTCCACTTAGGGACTATCACCCTTCCCCGTGGACTTAGGCACCCAAGGCCGTTAGTCCTCAGGGTGGTGAGGTTAGTTAACTGCCACCTGACAACTCGGCGTTGAGTCTCTGGCAGTCGGGGCTCCGCTATTACCATAGCAAGATAACCTGGCCAGACATGGCAGCGAGTATAGATATACTGTATACTTTCCAGTCCAGTTTTGTGTGATTCCTTTCCTCTATCTCTCTCTAGCTGCACATTTTTTGGTGTTCTGAGGTTGGACTGAGTAAATGGACTGCCATTTTGCCCTTCCTTCACCACATGGCACTTCCTGGTGTGGTGGTGGTTTGCCACTTGAAACGGTGCTGGGCCACAGGTTGGCAATCTCTGCATTACACAGTGAAACAGTTGCTTCAGGCCAGTCTGTGAGTCTCATGCCGTTGTCTCCTCCTCCCACATTCCTTGTGAAAGTCAGGCAGAACTATGTTGAAGCAATGGCCAGTTCGTTTCAGTGTGTGGGATGGGCTCTATTCCTTTGCTTCAGGTGGGAAAATGTCTTGTGACAAATCAAGCAGGAAATGTTTCAATGCCTACCATTGGATCAGTGGCTGAAGTGACATTTTATAGCTGGCTTTGTTTCAGCTTGTTAAATTTTTCATGTGCAGGAGGCTGGTCAGTGGTTTGCCATTTTATCCAGAAGATTGGGAATGTGCACATTTTATCAAGTGGTACTGCAGTGGCTTACTGGTTAAGACGCTGAACTTGATGGCTGGAAGGTCAGCAGGTCAACAGTTCGAGACTCGAGTGCTGCATGACAGAGTGAGCACCTGTCTCTGTCCCAGTTCCTGCCAACCTAGCAGTTAGGAAGCAAGAAATTGCAAGTAGATAAATAGGTACTCAAAAGCCAGTCGTATCCGACTCTAGGGTCCAGTGCACATCTCTGTTTACAGCCAAAGAGCCAGCGCCGTCTGTGTCTAGATGTTTCTGTGGACATCTGGCAGCCATGACTAGACACAGGAGTGCACAGAACGCTGTTTACCCACCCACCCCCAAGTGGTCCCTATTTATCCACTGGCAATTTCTTGCTTTCGAACTGCCAGGTTGGCAGGAGCTGGAATGGAGACGGGAGCTCATTCTGTCATGCAGTGCTCCGGTCTCGAATTGCTGACCTGCGTCTCAACCACTGGAGCCACTGCAGGAGCCTTATGGGAATAAACTCTGAGTTGGCTGTTCCAAGGGAGAGGGCTATAAATGTCTGAGTTTTACACCATTCCCCCTGCCGCTAATCAGGGTGCCGCTGGCTATTATTAGACTGAATATTGGAACATGTTTATAAATGTTCACACCAGGCCTGTCCTATCTTACCTCCTCCTTTCCCAGACTCAGCTATCTATGGTTATTTTAGACTGTAAGCTCTTTTCAAGTCTTGTCTGCTGTTTCCCCCCTTCTTTTTGGCTTATGTAACTCTGAATGGCATGAAACTGTATAAATAACAAATAATACCTAATACAGATTCAACATTCAGGGTCGTTCTGAAATAGCCTAACATTTGAATATCCCTTTGAGCAAATGCAAAAGGCCAAAGTATCCTGTGATAGAAGGAAAGAAATGTATGACACTTAGGTGCGCTATACTTTTTTTCTGGGTAGAGCACTGTGTGCACACATGGGTAATAAATAAATAGCATATTGTGTATTTGACTGCAGTGGCTCAAGTGGTCAAGATGCTGAACTCGCTGACTGAAAGGCTGGAGTTTGGTTCCCCGGTACTGCATGACGGAGTGAGCTCCCGTCTCTGTCCCAGTTCCTGCCAACCTAGCCGTTCGAAAGCAAGAAATTGCAAATAGATAAATAGGTACCACTTCAGTAGGAAGGTAAACAGTGTTCCATGCACTCCGGTGTCTAGTCATGCCTGCCAAATGTCCACAGAAATGACAGCAGACGCAGAAAAAGCTGGGTCTTTGGCTACAAACAGAGTTAATGAGCACTGAACCATAGAGTCAGATACGACTAGCTTTACCTTTAATATGTGTGTAATTGCAAGTAGATAAATAGGTACTGCTTTGGCAGGGAAGATAACAGTGTCTTGTGTGCTGTGTTTAGTCACACCTGTCACATGACCATGGAAACATCTGCAGACACAGGCTCTTTGGCTATAAACGGAGGTGAGCACCTCCCCCTAGAGTCAGATACGACTGGCTTTTGAGCGAGGTGGACCTTTACTTTTACCTTTATATATAGTACAAACAAACACACGGCACTACCCAGTAAAACTGAATTTCTTAAGATCAGAGAATAAACGAAACAAAACGAAAAATGCTTATAGCACTTTAAAGACTAATTGTTATATTTCAATTAGAGCTTTTGTGGATCAAGTCCACTTCCTCAGACATGAAGTAGACGATGAAGTGGACTTGATCAATGAAAGCTCACATTGAAATATAACAGTTAGTCTTTAAAGTGCAACATCTTTTTTCTCCAGAGTGATCAATCAGAATGACAGATAAGCATGCAAATCGATACACCTTACTACATGTGGCAGTAGGAGATGATCTCTGGTTGTTCTTTGGATTAGCTCTAAATGTCTTCTTTTCAATTTCAAAAGTGGGGAGATACAAAACAAACACCTGGCATTTGAACATATGCTAATGAGTTTAACCTCTGTGTTTACTGTGTGAGCACATCCTGTTCTGTGAGACATGTTGCGAAAAAGAATATATGCACAATAAAGCCATTCACTGGTGGGGCAGCTTTATTGTGCTTTTCATCTATACTGTTCTACCCATATTGAACAGGAAGCGAAAGAGAATATTGCAGGAAAGTTTGTGAAGGTAGTATACTATAAAGAAATATAATGTACGCTCCCAAACTAAAAGCATGTCGTTTGGTGTGTTGCAGTTTTCCCCACAACAGTCAAATAGGCAAAAAACGCTCCAAGGATCAATGCAAACTCAAACTCACAGAATCTATACAAGGGTGCAGACATGCCCTTTGGGTCACACATCTCCCGTTATATACACCACCATCCCCAAAGGCACCAGCTGTCCTTCCTGGTTTCAGTGTCGGTGTCACTCCATGCCCAGCAAACTTGGGCTGTTGTGTCTTCATTTTAAAAGGCAATAACAATTTGAAGGTTGAGATAAGAATCCCCACCACCACCTAAAATTGGATTGACTTTGGCTGGCAGAAGCTTAGAACTCACTCACTCCTTCCTCTTCCTCCTCCTCCTCCGCCTCCTGCTTCCCCCAATTTCTCCTTTCCTTTCAGAGATGAATCTTAGGCAAATAGCTTTCAATGACATGATGATTGTGGGGGTGATAGGAGAGAACAAGGCAACGAAAATTGTTTTCTAGGCACACACCAAAAAAAACAACACGATGGCACATTAATTGGCAGGTGTCATCTGGAGACAGGGACATTTTAGAGCATAAGAGTCACACCATCTGTGTGACAGTGGAATACTGTGTGTGTGTGTGCGCGTGCGCGCATGCATGTGTGCGTCTGTGTGTGGTTCACACAATCTGGAGGCAGTAAATATTCATTCTGGTCACAGTGAATCGAATCGGTTCTGACCTGCTTTGTGCTGGGAAAACTGTTGGTGACTCTTGAAGAGAAGAATCCACTCAGGTTGTTATTTCGGAGCGTGCCGGCCGGAGCCCAGTTCCAGGGGCTGAATCATGTTCCCAAACAGATTCAGGACCTTTGAGATGTCCTATAAAGTTCAGGCTCAAGTTCAAAGTGGCTCCGCTGTCACAGATAGACTGGAGTTGTCCTTTGGGCAGACTGCGTGCCGGGGAGGAAGATCAAGGGCTCATCTGAGAAAGTGGGGTTTCCCTGTAGATCAGGGGTTTCCAACCTAAGGCGCATGGGCCGCATCCGGAACGAGAAATTTCACAGCAGTTGCCCTTTTTCTCTTTTGAGACAGTGTCTTTCTGACCATTGTTAACGAATGTTGTTAACCAATTCTTTTGTTAGAAGCAGCTTTTTTAAAAAATGGTACTGAAGACTAGCCATTGAGATATTATCCTGTCTCACAGGTGGATTTAAACATGTGGACTACCCCTAAAGATGACACTACATCCCCCCAAAATTAAATAGTGTCTGCTACTTGGTCAAATCCCATGTGCCCTATACTAAGTCAAGTGTGCCGAATCCAAATCTGAAGTCCAATTCTGCCTAGGACGTCAAGATCTTGAGTTAGCAAATCTCACCCTCTTGGTTAGGTTCTTGCATTGATCACATGCAGTATATTTGCCACAAATATACAGCGAGTGGGTGGCAATATAAATGTGAACTAATAAATAATAAATGTAGCAAAAATGGTCCAGTTTATTAACACATCTGCACCTAGTCATCTTTAGCTTAAAACAGACTCACTATCACCTAGCTGTACTATCCAATAAAATGGTTTCACATTAGAGACAAGCTGTCTCACCTTATATACCTATTTCTGACATCAGCTCACTGGCTTGCCCAGCCGATGCTGGAACATGCATGCCACCAGGGGACGTGATTCAGCTGAGGCGGCAGCGGGCACAGTGGTAGGTGCAACTGTTATAATGTTCCCATGTAAAAATAAATCACCCAATTACTGACCATTTGAACAGCTATAGCACAGCTGAAAAACCTGTACCTGATAGGCAAATTCTGAGTTCAGATTAGGAATCAGCACACTTGATATCATGTAAGTCACATGTGTTATTCACAGGAGCAAAATTGTTGTTGTGCAATGTAATCAGTGGTGGGATTCAATTTGTTTTACTATCTACTCTGTGGGTGTGGTATGGTGGGTGTGGCCAGGGAGGGTGAAACCCTCTGCATTGCACCTGAATTAGGACTACAGTACATTATTTCAAAACTTTGAATGGCAGGGCCAGTCAGAATTTCTGCTACCGGTTCTGGCAAACTGGGGTGAACCTGCTGAATCCCACCACTGAGTGTAACCACTGAGTAAGTCCTACTCTTTTCCCATCTTTCTCCCTCTCCCATCTACCCACTGGTGGTTTTTTTCTCTCTCTCTAGGCAAAGAAGAGTTTGTGGCGACGTTTAAGGGGAATGAATTCTTCTGCTATGACCTCTCACACAACCCCATCCAAAGCAGCACCGACGAAATCACCCTCTCCTTCCGCACATTACAGCGCAACGGCTTGATGCTCCACACGGGGAAATCAGCGGACTACGTCAACCTCTCGCTCAAGAGCGGCGCCGTCTGGCTGGTGATCAACCTCGGCTCAGGGGCTTTTGAGGCATTGGTGGAACCCGTCAATGGCAAGTTTAATGACAACAACTGGCACGACATCCGGGTGACCAGAAACCTGCGGCAGGTAAGCCAGCTGCTGCCTGCATTGATTCCTCTCTTTGAGGGTGGTGTGAAGGGGGTGATGAGGGGCTTAGGGTTAGAATTTGGAACTGTTTCTTTGCTGGGGAAAGTGGTTGTAACATGGTTGTTTGGGCTGCTCTCTGGATATTTCCCCTGTGTGCCAGACACCACAGAGAGAATGGGTTTGAAAAACCATGAAGATGGAGCTGAACATAGCTGCTGTCAAAGATGTTGTGCTACAAATCCTGTCATAGCCCAATCCAGTGGGGAGATTTAGTCCATCAATATCTACTAGATGTTGGGTTGGGACTGGAAATTCCTACTTCTAGCACAGGGAGGAGGAAATCCCAGCCATGGGTGGATTTTCCACCCCAGTTCTTGTGATGATCCCGTTATTCCTGAGTAGAGCCTTTAGCCTATAAGTAAGTGGGAACGCACCTGAATTGATGCCCTCAAGCTAAGCAGTTCAGGATCTAACTTGCCTTCTCACATGTCCTGACTCCAGTCATCTTTATGTCTTTTAAAAGTATGTTGTAGCAAAATTAGGTTACAGATTTCATAGGCAGATGAAGCATCTTTAGTTCAGAAAGCACATTAAAAACCTGACTAAGTTTAGGTTTCATTTCTCCCAAGAACATGAGGGTAGATTGTTTAGTCTAAAACACAATACTTGCCCAGTAACAACCCAGAATGCATCACTGCCACCTCCCTTCAGCGAACAGCCCACAGAAATCTATGTCACTATTTAAAAAAAAAACAAGCTCCATTTCTATTTGCATGACAGTTCTTTGACAGCATGAAGACACATATACCATTGGAGAACTACCATCCATATTGGTGAAGCTGAGAAATGACTTCAGTTTCCTACCCTTGCTTCCTACTAGTGACTCACGGTCCCTTCCTGTCACTCTACTCTGTAGTGCTCCCTGGTGCAAGAAGATGCTTTTTGCTTTCCTCACGCCATAGAGAGGTGCTGCAGTTGCCACTGAATTTCAGCAGTAGCTACGGTGGCAGAGCAGATATGGCACTGCCTCACAAAGAGTGTGTGTGGAGTTTGATACATCCCACCATAACCCAAGATGTTGCCTGACTCTGTTCTAGCATCTCCTCTCTGCATGGGGACATTGGGGTGAGGAGGCTAAAGGCTAAAGGAGTGGACAGAGAGTCTTAAACCAGGGATTCCCAACTTTAGGCCTGGGGCCAGATCCAGTCCATGATGCCATTTAATGTGGCCCTGCCACCATCCCTCCAAGGGTATTCAAGAAACAAAATGTCTGCCCCTTTGAAACTTTTGGGACAAAATGGCCACCCCCATCGTGCAGGCAGGGCAAAATGGCCACCTGGCCCTCGAAGCTGCCTGAGAGAAAGCATGACCCGGTTCCCAGCTTGAAAAGGTTGGGAACCCCTGGTCTTAACTGTGGAAGCCAAGGGCTAGGGCAACAGGGCTAAGTCAAAATGAGAATGGCCATTTTTTCTCTCTCCAGTTTTCCAAGTTTGCCTTATTGACCATTCCTGTTGACTCTGCTGCCTGCAGGGATCGACTGCAATAATTCGTAGCGATGGCTTCATGCGATCCCAAGGTTAAAGCGGAGCATCAGAATCAGACTGGGGGCTGCATGGTTAATCAGCTGGACTAAAGTTAAACCCTCTTGCCTTCCAGACCCGCAGAGCTGCCCTTGACCTCCCCTTCGTCTCATGAGAAGGGGTTTAGATGAGCCAGCATGAGGCTCCAACTGCACGGTCAAATATTGTGGGATTTGCTCCGAGGATATAAAATGGGAGAATTCAAAGTATTATTATTTTTTACTTTGCAAAGGGTTGGTTCAAATTGCTCTGGCCATTATTTTTGCTTCCCAAAGTCACTTTTTCTCTCTGCCACTGGTGTGGGCCCAAGACAGAGATTTATTTATTTATTTATTTTAATCATATTTCTACCACTGCCCCATCACATAATAAAACAAATAAAAACTTTGCAAAAACCTTTTAAAAAACATTTAAAAATTAAATTTGTTTTAAAATTAAATTTGTTTTAATATAAAAAATGGTTTGAACAGGATGATTTGAATGAATGATTTGAATAGGATTTCCAGTACACATAAGGAGCCTCCTCGAAGGTTGTGGGATTTTTGAACCACGATCCGGTGTACCCTGGTAACGGCAACCTTGTGTCCCCGGCTAATAATAATAATAATAATAATAATAATAATAATAATAATAATAATAATAATAATAATAATAATAATAATAATAATAATAATAATAATAATAATAATAAGGGTCGTCGGAAAGACCAACATTCAGCACCATTGGAAAGAGGAAAGACCAACATTCAGCACCATGGAGAGCAACTTCTTTCTCAGGTTTCTTCCACCTGCTGAGCCAAGGATACAGAGAAAGAGCCTCCTCAAAGATTGTGGTATTTTTTTAACCACAATCAGGCGTACCTTGGGAACGGCAACCTTGTGTCGCCAGCTAATCCTTCTCACACTAGGCCAGGCGAAAGGAACTGCAGAATGAACTCACCCAAAGGTGCCTTCATTTAGGCCATTTCACATCTGACCTAGACACGGAAGAAGAATGAACAGGTTTCCCCCTCATTTGGTTAGTTGTGATATATTCTTGTAAATAGTAGTAATTACATTTATATACTGATCCATAGTGCTTAGTGCACTCTCTGAGGTAATTAGCATTTTGCCCCCAGCATGCTGGTTACTCATTTTACCAATCTTGGAGAGATGGGAGGCTGAGTCACCTTTGAGCCCTTCGGGATCGAACTCACAATGTCAGAAATGGTGGCTGCAGTACAGCGGTTTAAACATTGTGCCACCCAAGGTGGTGGTGGTAGGAAATATTTGTAGCCAATCTTTCAGTGATGTCAGCCAGGAGTTCCCAACGTATTTGCGCCGTGGGCCAGACCATGTCAGCTGAGCGAGCCAGTCATGTGTTTTCCCCTGGTGTAAATGCTACCATAAACCACATTTCTGACAGCTGCGGGTGCATTTACGGCTGTCGTAAACATGTTTATGACAGCTGTAAATGCATAAAAATGCATTTACAACAGCCATAAATGTGTCCGCTTCCACTTCCAGTGTGGCAGTGATGATGATGCAGGCCACATGAAATGGTGCTGTGTTTCGGGGCCGGCACACAGGCTGTAGGTTGGGGCATAATGCTCAGAACAATTCTTTCCTCTCCCTGAGAATCCTCTGAATGTTTTTTTGTAAAATTCTTACATTAGAGCAAGGATTCTCAACCTGTGGCCTGTGGGCTGGATGCGTTCCACGGCGCCATTTCATCTGCCCTCCCACTGCCTCCACCACACCAGGAAGTGCCATGTGATGGAGGAAGAGCAAAATGGTCATCCGGCCCCTGAAGCTGTCTGAGGGAGCGTGACCCGGCCCCCAGCTTTACAAGGTTGAGAACTCTGGCATTAGAGCTAGGTCACCCAATCATATTATCACTGCATCAAAGTTATTATTACTTCTCACATTTGTGTTGTTCAGTCGCACAGTCAAGTCCGACCCTTTGTGACCCCATGGACCATACATGGCATAATATATATTAAATATATATCAAATCACAGCGATTTCACTTTCCAGTGGAATTGCAAACTTTAGTGGCACTGGAGAGCTGACTAATGAATGGGTCATAAGAGAGGCAAGCCTGTTTCCCCCCTCCTCTTTCTGGTGTCTGGACTGTGGAGTTACCTTACACCTTTCTGTGGCCGTTTGTGTACAGAATGATGCTCTATAGAGTGAGTTTTGCACAATGGAAAATGCATGGTGGATAATGAGAGGTCGGTTTGAGGCAATGGTATTGGGTGGGAATGGCACATGTGGAAAAAGGGAGAATCTTGTTCTGTGAATCCTAAAAGCAAATGGTTAACAAGGATCCCACATTGGTTCCCTGACACTCTTGCCACTTTCCCAAAGCAGCGTTCGCTAAACTGAGACCGGGGTAGGACGGAGGCAAAGCAGATTCGCATCTGAACTGAAGCTGTGGGTTTGAAGGCATGAACTGTGGTTGGATTGAAACATACCTGTCAAGTTTTGGATTTGAAAATAAGGGAAATTTCCCGGCATTTCCCGGTCAAAACGGGAGACTTGACAGTTAATCTTACCCTGTGCCACCCTCCAGTGGCGGCATTAGGGCATTACAGTCTAACTAATACGGGAGGACGGAGGGAAAGAGGATAAAATGCGGTATTTTACCGGCCAAAACGGTAGACTTGACAGCTATGGATTGGAAGGGGGACAAAGAGTTGAGGGTAAAGAAGATGATGTGAATTTATGGCATGATATTTAATAATACCTGTCTAACCATTATTTAATTATTATTTTTACCACACCTTTCTCCGTAAGAGAACTCAGGGAGGCTTACGTCATCATTCATTAAGAAGATAACTAAAAACTATAAATAGCTGATTTTGTTTAAAAAAGAATTAAATATACATTATTTAAAATGATTAAATAAAAGCAATAAACACAAATTAAATACAGACAAAATACTGACCTTCCTGACTTTTATAAGCCCAGTCACTAACCTTGTCAACCCTTTGATGATTCTCTAAATTACCTAAAATGTTATTTGCTACACCCATAAAGTGACGGTATTCTTACTCGTTGCGTGTTTTTGAAATTTAACTCCGTTACAACCTTATTCCCAAGAAAACTGCTTATTAGTCATGTCATAACTTTTAACTTGTTATTTCCGAGCCTCATTTAGGGGCAGCCGCCAGAGTTGGAGCTCTTATAAGAGCTGGTCAAGAGGTGCATCTATCAGCTGTCCTAAAATGTAGGATATATTCTTTGCCCTTGAGTTGACAGATAGGTTGTGTGAGAGTGTGTGACTAGTGTGGCAAAGATGAGGCAAACAGGTAGGACAGAGGTTCTCAACCTTTTAAAGCCATGGGCCAGGTCACGCTCCCTCAGACAGTTGAGTGGGCCGGACAGGTGTAAGCGCTGCCGTAAAATGCTGCCGTAAATTGCCTTTGCGGCTGCCATAAACACGTTTTTACACATTTGTGGCTGTAAAAATGCATTTATGCCAGCCATGTTTACAGCTGTTTGTGCCACATGAAACGGTGCCACAGGCCAAATCTGGCCCACGGGTTGTAGGTTGAGAACCCCTGAGGTAGGAGAGCGCCAGGTGCCTTGAAGCTTTGGCCCCAGGGCTCAGGAACCTCCACATCGGAAGGACATCTTTGGTCAGCCTTAGCCAGCAGGGAGAGCGGCCGCAAACATTGCATCTACCCACCTCCGGAAGGCCAGAGGTCCCCCTCATGCTTGGTTTACTAGCCTGCCTTTTGGGTTTCACAGAACTGGTCTCCCCCCAACTCATTATTGAACAGCTCTCGTTGCTCTCTCTGCTAATCCTGTTAACAGATTTCCTTCCCCCCATTACAACAACAAAAAGCAAATATCTGGCACAGGTGTATCCACCCGAAAGGATAGGAGGAATCGGCCATAGTCCTCCACTATCCCTTTGGCACCACTAGCTGCTTTCTGTCTCTTTCTCTCTCTTTCCAAAGCCACTTGGATCTAGCCCACTGGGTCTCCCAGTAACAGCCTCCCACTGCCCACCACCATCCGGTGGGGGTCACTGCTGGGACCCCCCCTCCCCAGCAACGCCCATCGCCCCCAATCCCTCTCCCACCCTTATCCTTCCCCAAACTGGCCGCCTTGGATCTACTAATACCGCTAACATGGGCCTTGCTTCGTCCGTCCGTCCATCCTTCCATCCCCTCCCCTCCCCTCCCAAACCACCTTGTTAGAGATTGTATTGGCAACTTTTGTCGTTGTGTGTTACTAACACGCTTCTTGGGGGTGCAGGGGTGGTGGTGGAGACCTGACGTCTCGACTTGGAGAAACCAGAACTAACCTTTGTGCCATCCACGGAATGTTGGTTGTTTATTATTTTAATTTTTTCCAGTCTTTTCATTTTGTTCTGTTCTTTCCTTACTAACCAAGGTGTAGAAAATCCCATGGGTTTGGGGTAGGGTGGGGGAGCTGGTGTTTGTGGGGAGTGTGGGGTGGGGGTTGTGTGGCGTCTTTCATTTTGATGGTTGTGCAAACTGGGGGAATTTTTTTTTTAATTTTTAAACCTCCCTTGAATTTTCATGGTTGGTCATCCCCCCCCCTCCTTTTTTAAATCCCCTTCTCAATTTTTTCATTTTTTTTCATTTATTTATATTTTATGCACACAGCACGCAGGAATTGGACACGCTATGGTAAACAAACTGCATTACCTGGTAGATATCAGTCTAATTGTCTAATCATTTGGTTTGCCGTGGGTTTTACCTCTCCCCCTTTCCCCTCCTTACTTTTTTAAATCCTCTAATTGGGTTTTAAAAATTACTGTCATTTTTTTTAAAAAAACAAAATTTAAGCACGCACTGGTGCACAAATACACACAAGCAAAGCAGATAAAGATTTTATCTGAACTAATTTAAAAAAAAAAACAAAATATGTCCTAAATTGTTTTCCCTAACAAAGCCAACAGGTACTACACCACTTCTATGGGGCAGTAGTTGAGGTCGCAGGGGGCTGCTTTGATAACATGAAACTGGTTTGTTTGGTTTAAAGAGAAAACACTGTAATAAAATAATTCCTAGCAACACCATTCAAAAGGTGTGATGTTCTTCTTTCATGTTGTCCCCACACCTGGCTATGAAAAGACAGGTAGGAAATGCACACAGAGCATTCTGGCCATTATCCTGTTAGAAGTCCATTCCATAAAATAGCAATAGAGTAAGAGGGCACTTGTGCAACTGATGTGCTGTCCCTCATGCGTTCTCTGTCACACTACTCTGGGGTGTCCTGGTTGGACATAGATCCCACAAAATGAGAAAACAGCTCACACAATTACCCTTACTCATTTATTTATTTATCTGCAGTGTTTTTGTACCGCTTTCCTCACCCAAGGGTGACCCAAAGCGGTTTACTAGATTGATAAAAACGTCGAATAAAAGCATCAAATAAAGTCCCTATCTAAAACTATATTAAAACCACATTTAAAAAAACCTATCTAATAAAACCAGGCTTACCCATTAAAAGGACTGCCAGGACAATATCACCCCCCACACAAGCTAAACACATGTATAATTAATGCAGGACCAAAACCATTTGCCCAAATCCTGCTGAATAATTACACTAATGACAATAACTTTTCGAAGTAAATTGCCTCAATTTAAGAAATCATCATAGCTGCCGTCTGTCACATCTAGTATGGAACAGATCACCGCTACAATGATTTCTTAATGCGAAGCAATTCTCCTTTCAAATGTTGCACCATTATTGTTACCTTGGTGTAACTGTACTAGAAGATTTTTGGAAATTAAGTGACTCCAAACCCTTGTCTGCTTTAAAATCTCTTAATTCAGTTTTGTAGCTCAAGTTGTAAGTCAAACCAGGTGAGCGGTGGCCAAACTTTTTGGGCCGTAGGCTGGTCGCATGGTTCAGCGCGCCAGTCACGTGGTTCCTCCCATCGGGAGCAGAAGTAAAACGTTTCCACGCATGTGCAGAATGCTGCCGTCAATGCACCCATGGCTGTCGTAAATGCATTCATGACAGCCATGGATGCATTTATGACAGCGTTCTGTGCATGCACGGGTGCATTTTACTTCTGCTTCTGGGAGCAGTGAGGGCAATGTGGGTTGGATGATTTGGCACCAGGGGCTGTATCCGGTCCGGGGGCCGTAGTTTGGCCACCCCTGAGGTAAAGTAACCCTTCAGGTTTCATTGGAGAGCAACATCGATTGTCCCGGACAATGGGTAGCTGGGGATGATGGGAGTTGGAAGTCAAATAGTTGTCTACCGTTACATTAGAGGAAAAACAGCAAAACTATTGGCCAATCCAAACTGGCCTTATCAGCCAGAATGAAGTCAGCTTTCTCAGGTATGTTGGGGAAAGGACAGCAATTGTTAATTTGTTGTCGTACATTTGCTGCCAGCAATGGAGAAGGGCAACTTGTGTAATTTATGGCCTCTGGTGTCAAAATAACTTGGACCAGACAGTAGCATAGAGCTCATATTTTAGACCATTGATAGCATGATTCAATATGAACTGTTTCCCAGTGATCAGACAGGCTACAGGAAATTGTAGCCATCCACGTAGGCTGGTCTTAAGCGCATGGAAAGGGTCAATGTAAGAGAGAGATCACACATGGTGGCGCGACCCTTTCCACCGCAAACCTATATTCCCATCTGATTGCAGCGTTACTCTGTCTCAGCATGTTGGTGAAAAATCAACATTAAGGAGGGAAAGAAATAAAAGGCAAAATATTTTGCCACCTTAAAGATGTGTAGGGTCGTTTCAGCTTTTGTGGATCAAAATCCACTTCTGCAGACACAAGGATTTCCACAAAACATGTCCTTTCTATTTATCCCCATTGTGATTATTTGCCATCTTCTGCCAGCCGTTCTCTACGCAGGTCAAACAGGACAATCTCTGCAGAAAAGGATGAATGGATACACCCACGAAAATCTGATATTAGAAACGGTGATAAAAGGAAATCTATCAGAGGGTAAACAAAACAGAAAAAAATGTTGTGGCACCTTCAAGGACAAATGTAGGACAACCAACCAACCAACCACATAATTATTTGTAGGCTAGTGTAGTGCCCCAAAATAATAGTGCCAAGATAGCACCACAAAGCAAAAGAGAGTGTAACCTGCCTGTCTGTTTACAGGTATCACTTTCAGACTGTGTGCAACGTTTCCTTCTTCTCCTTTCTCGATCTTACTTAAAATAAAACTTGCTGTTAACAGCAAAACATTGCAGACCAGTTCTGTGACAAGCAGCCGCAGCCAGGGCTTGGGAGCATTACTGCTTCTGAACTGTATCTCCCAGAATTTCCCAGCTGCCTGGGGGACTTGTTGGAGAGTTGTAGTCCAGAAAAGTAATGTATCCTGACTCCTATAACAACCAGGACCTCCTGGCCTCACATTGGCCACAGTTCAGAGACCGCAAGATACTTCTGTGATGGTGAATCCTTGGCACTCCAGGTGTTCTTGGACTTCAGTTACCAGAAGCCCAAGTCATCACTCCTGCTGAGCAGGACTTCTGGGAATTGAAGTCCAAGAACATCTGGAGAGCCATGTTTGAGGACTTATGGACTAGATCAGGTTTGGCCAACCTTGGCACTTTAGGTGTTCTTGAACTGGAATTACCAGAAGCCCAAGTCAGCACTCCTGCTGATCAGGACTTTTGGGAATTGAAGTCCAAGAACATCTGGAGAGCCATATTTGAGGACCTATGGACAAGATCAGGGTTGGCCAATCTTAGCACTCCAGGTGTTCCTGGACTTCAATTCCCAGAAGCCCAAATCAGCACTCCTGCTGATCAGGACTTTTGGGAATTGAAGTCCAAGAACATCTGGAGAGCCATGTTTGAGGACTTATGGACTAGATCAGGGTTGGCCAACCTTGGCACTTTAGGTGTTCTTGAACTGGAATTACCAGAAGCCCAAGTCAGCACTCCTGCTGATCAGGACTTTTGGGAATTGAAGTCCAAGAACATCTGGAGAGCCATATTTGAGGACTTATGGACTAGATCAGGGAGGGCCAACCTTGGCACTCCAGGTGTTCTTTAACTGGAATTCCCAGAAGCCCAAGTCAGCACTGGGAATTGAAGTCCAAGAACATCTGGTGAGCCATGTTTAGTTTCCAGAGTCCTTTATTCTACCTAGCCATACTAGCTAGGTCTGATGTGAGATAAGGTCGTCATCTCTGAGTTGCCAACAAGCCTAGTTACAGGGCAACCAGAGACCACAACCTACAGTGTACTGACAAATAAATCAAAATAATATGTTTCTCATTACGTGGTCACACACATGTGTGTGACATGCAATCACACACATACACATCACAGTCAGAGCCTTTTGAGATCTAAATTCCTTTTCCAATTGGCACATTTTAACTTACTGAGGACTATTTCTAACTTTTCCTGATAAATTTTCCCCCTTTTTTTGCCAAAACTCACTTGCAAACACAAAATTTGTGTTTTTTCAAAACTTTTTTGGGGCGGGCAAAATCAATAATGCAAACAAGAACAAGAAATTCAGAAGGCTGGGGAAAATACATTTATTTCACAGTTTTTAATTTTCCCCCTTCCCCTTCCCACCCCCACTCCCTGAAACAAAAAAAATCCATGGAAAACACCATCCCATGAAGCAACGTCTGCGCGCTGTTACACCTGCGCTGTGACCTCAGCCGCCCCCCAGGGAGGGACGGGTAACCGGCAGCCAGCTTTGCAACCTGGATCTGAGGAGGAAGAAATGGGGGGGAGCAGCTCAATGGAAAGTAAAAAGCCAGGCCCCCACACCCCACCCGGAGGTATCATTCCCAGTGCAGTTTTAGCCTTGCAGAAGTTGCAAGAAGGGGAGCGCATGTCCTGCAAAGGTTTCTTTATACATTGCTCCCATTCGGAGAAGACCTTCCTTTGGTCATTGGGCCATTGGTGGCCTGACAAACATTTGTGAGGTCCTCTTCCAACCTTCATAAGGCTTAAAAGGTGCCCAAAAACGCTGGCTGCCCCATATCCCGTTCCACTCCCTGGGGTCCTGCTGCCGGCCTTTCATATCGCATGGCCTGTTGGTCTTACTTTTGGCATGTCGCTTCTGGTGTCCTGTTATTTTTATTTTTAAATTTTCAGAGTATCTCTGTGGGGCTGAAAACTAACACTCTATGTTGTACACTGTCCTGTTCCCCCTTCCTTCCACCTTTCCCTCCACCTTCCTCTTCCTCTTCCAACATTGACCCCTTTCCCTTCTCTCCGCCTTGCATGCCCTCCCATTGACTTCACCATTTGCCCTTTCAAAGGGGAGCAACTGGCATTGGGAAGATTACATTGGGAATAATGGAGGAGGAGGAGGAGGAATGGGCATTGAAAGAGGTGCGTGCGTGCGTGCGTGCGTGTGTGCGTGTGTGCGTGCACAGATTTCTCTGTTCATCATGAAAGGAGTGTATGCAGGCCTGGTATAGCACAAGATCTTTCCTACAAATAGACTGTTTGTCTGTCCATTCGTCCGTCTATCTGTCTGTGCACGTGTGCGCCCAAATCACTGGACTTGCCACTGCCAGCTCTCAGAGTTTAAACTTGTGAATTTATGTCAGATTTTAGAGATGTCAGCTATCCTATCCGTATAAATCTGTGCAGTTTTATCCCTTTTTAATTCAGATACAAAGAAGGGCTGTTCCGCTACCTGGATCAAATGTAGCACCGATTTTAAGAACTGATTTTAATTTATTTTGTTTTAACTCAAGTAGATAAATTTCTGGTGGTGCATTTTTTAAACCCATTTTGCCGTGTGGCTCATTGACCATAATAAAGAGATATTATTATTATTATTTAACTCTCAGAGTCCCCTAGTCATCTGGGATATACAGTCACATTTTAGGCATTTTTAGTGTGCAGTGAAATACACGGGATGCCAGTGAAGAGTACAAGTCAATCACTTGTGGGTACAAATTTGCTTTACATTTATGGGTATGAAAAATGTGTGGGTTGTCTGACTGCATGAAAGGGACGTCATGCGCACTTTAGCATACACAGTGTTAAGATTTTAGTTCACTGAATGCTTATTAGATAGAAAACAAAAAGGTATCAGAGAGCATTGAATGGAGATAGAAAACTGCCTTCAATCAAGACTGGTCATTTCCCCATAGAACAGTGTTTCCTAACCTTTGGTTTATGGACTTCAATTCCCCAAAGCACTGATCAGCCAATGTACTGACTTAGGCTTCTGGGAATTGAAGTCCCACTATAGGGCGTGGGCCCCATGTTGGAAACCACTGCCATATTGCTTAATAGTCACTGTTCTGACTGGCAGTAACTCTTCAGGATTTCAGACAGTCAACTTTTTCTCAGCACCAACTGGAAATACAAGACTTGAGTCTGCACAGCGCATGGTGTGCTGTTAAGCTCTGATTGTCCCTCTAAACACAAAGTAAGTCCAGGGGTTCTCAACCTGCTGCCTGTGGGCCGGATGCAGCCCATGGCACCATTTCATGTGCCCCCCACACACACACAGCCTCCACCACACTAGGAAGTGCCATGTGGTGGAGGAAGGGCAAAATGGCCCTCTGGCCCCTGAAGCTGTCTTAGGGAGCATGACCCAATGGCCCCCTGGTTTAAAAAGCTTGAGAACTCCTGTTCTAGTCCTTATGTTTCTCTAGGAAAGGGCTGATATAATTAATTTAAATAAACAATTTCCACGGTCTTCAGTTAGCATTCTAATGGTCATCCTAGCTGGAATGATGGCAGGTATAGCCCTTGTCTTCTTCTGCTGCTGCCGTATTCGAATCCGAATATTGGCAATCACGATGGCAATCAGTCATAAAGACTGTCCTGAGAATATAATGCAGTGGCCTTTCATCTGCCTTCTGCATCGCAGCATGACACCCGTACCACTGATCCAGTTCCCTGAGTCAATTTCTGGTTCTGAGCCCTTTTGGCACACACAGTCCTCCTCAGCCCCAGGCCAGTATTGATGAAGCTGCTGCCCTTCATCAAGATGGATTCAAGTGGGATCTAATCACCCTTCCATGTGGACTTTCCCACCCAGAGCCATTGGTCCTCAAGACTGTCAGGTTAGTTAACCTCGGCGCTGAGTTGCTGGCAGTATGGTTTTACTTCCGCTTCTGGGAGCGGCGCAGAACATATTTTACTTATGCTTCCGGATGCGGCGAGGGCATCCGGGGGCCGGATGAATTGGCGTCAGGGACCAGGTCTGGTCTGTGAGCCATAGATTGTGAATGCCTGGTCTACTGTATCACCATAGCAGGATAAACTAGCCAGACTAGAAATCTAGCTCTATACCTCTGGAAAGCATAGGGTGCAGGGAGAGTGTGCCTATGAGTAACTCCTTGAGGTCTCAAGCAAGTCTCTTCTTCTCCACAAGGTGCTTTTTAACTGGCTTTCCAAAACCAAACTGGGTTTGTGGAGAAACAACATGGCCCCCCTCTTATGAAGCTGTTGGGACAAATGGCCACCACCATCATGCAGGCAGTGCAAAAGCCAATTAGGGGTTCTGGAGTGGATGTGGATTTGATCCTGAGTGTTTGTGCCACATCTAACTTGATTAGTGCCCCAGATCTAAATTGATTTGTCAATTTCTAAAGTCAATGTATTGGAAGACCCAAATGGGTATAACTACTTTTTCTAAATTTTGGAAAGATGACCTGCCCTAGAGAGGTGTCTAAATCAGCCAAATATCAGACCAGGTAGCTTCAGAATATTGTGTACTCGTCACCTGCAAGGTTTGCTCTAGTAGGGTCCAGTGGCTTATGACTCAATGTGTGTGGCTCGACTCTGGATCTATTTGTACATGGAGTTCACTTCACCGCAGAACTGAATCTGGACACTCCACTTTGATCTGAAACTCATACAGATTAGTTAGAAATCAGGCCTGATTGATCAGTTTTGCAATCCTGCATTTGTTGACCAAAGCTCGGGCACCGTCTAAAGTATTTTCATTAGTCGCAGGAATGTGGGCAGAGTCCACCTATTTTGCCTGAAACAAAAATGAGATGGGAGAGAATTCCAGATTTATTTAAACCTTTATTGGCATGGGGTGGGGTGGGGGTGGCAGTATCGTAGGCAATGACGTTAATCCAAGGCGCAATTATTGTTAATTAAATAAATCCAATTTTTCCCCTGAAATCTAGTGGAAATAAGTTGCGTCTTGAGTTAGTTTCAGTGTGAATCAAGCTTGCTACTGCACTGCCCCGGCATGAGCGTCCCCTTTCCTTTCCTGCCCTATCTCCTCTTACTTCATAGCTTAGAGGCTGCAGTGGCCCAGTGGTTAAGAAGCTCAACTTGTTAGCTGGAAGGCTGGCAAGTCAGCAGTTCGAGACCCGGGTACTGCATGACGGATTGAGTGCCTGTCTCTGTCCCATATCTTGGGGACATGAAAGAAGCCTCATTCAGGCATTCCCTGGGTGGAGTTTCGTCCACCAAAATCCATTATTATTATTATTATTATTATTATTATTATTATTATTATTATTATTATTATTATTATTATTATTATTATTACTACTACTACTACTACTACTACTACTACTACTACTACTACTACTACTACTACTACTACTACTATGCATGGCCTCTTCTGCCTCCATGACCTTTGGGAATCAGAGTTCCTCCTCCGCTCATTTTGCCATTGGGCCCAATGTGATAGTTTCCAGTGGCATTGCCCCACCTAAAGGGGCTCATCTGCCCGCAGCCATTGGCCCCTTTAGGGAGTCAGGTTAGTTAACTGCCACCTGACACTATGAGGCATCTAACCCCAAGAAAAATGCGATGATATAAGACAGTGATGGCAAACCTTTTAGAGACGGAGTGCCCAAACTACAACCCAAAACCCACTTATTTATCACAAAGTGCCAACATGGCAACAGGGGAGGAAGAAAACGCTCCCATTGAGCTGCTGGGCAGAAGGGTGGGGTGAACTCTGTGCTGGGGTGACTGCATGGGTGCTCATGGAGAGGGCTCCGAGTGCCACCTGTGGCACGCATGCCATAGATTCGCCATCACTAATATAATAATAAGAAAAGGTTTGTGCTTTCAATGCAGGAAAGTGAATTTGGCTGGGAGGTGTTGCCAATTATTTCCCTGACATTTACTAGAAAGTTTTCTTCTAAATTTCAGTGCCTTCTAAATTTTGCCACCCTGGAGCCGAGCCCCACTCACCCTCCCCTGGTTACAACAACCCTCATAGCTACTCGCACTCCATTTTGACAGCCTCTGCCAAAGTTTCCGCCACAGATGCACGCTTTCTGTGGAACATCCCCCATGAACCACAGAGCAGAAATATCTCTCTATATATATTCATGCTGCCATTGGCAGATTTTTAATGATACACTTTTGGCTGCAACGGTGGCATTTTTTTGCCTTGAGGAGCCCATATCTGTCCTGTGTCTGTTCTAATTTCTGCATCGCTTCTTGGTGAGGCCTGATATTGAAACTGGAACTTCCCAGCACGTAAATTAGATGCTCAGCAGCCCATCTAAACAGAGCATGGAATTCTAGGTCTCATGGCACCAAATCAAGTTGGACTCTGGCTCCCTGCAGCTCAGTATGATCTTCACAGATTACAAACAACTCTCTTGAAATTTCAGGCTGGATCCACCCCACCCCACCACCCACCTCCGTCCCACTTTCAGATGTTAGATCAGGGGCTCCCAATCTAAGGCCCATGGGCCGGATTTGGCTCATGGTGCCATTTCATGTGCCCTCCCACCCCCCAGTGATGCACTCAAAAAAAAAATCCTACCATCTCTGTGGCTGGGGCCAAATCTGTGGGCATGGCTCAAGAAAATGTGAAAAGAGAGAGGGTAACTTTTGTGCTTATGTATGTTTGGTTGAAGGGAGTGCAGGGGCTTAGTGGTTAAGATGCTGAACTTGACAGCTGGAAGGTCGGCAGGTCATCAGTACAAGACCCAAGTACTGCATGACGGAGTGAACTCCTGTCGTCTGCCCCAGCTACTGCCAACCTAGCAGTTCGAAAGCAAGAAATTGCAAATAGATAAATAGGGACCACATCAGTGGGAAAGGTAACCACATTTTGTGCACTCTGGTCTTTAGTCATGCCTGCCACATGTCTACAGAAACGCCTGCAGATGCAAACAGCGCTGGTTCTTTGGCTATAAACAGAGCTGAGCACTGAACCTTAGAGTCGGATACGACTGGCTTTCAAGCAAGGGTGATGTTTACCTATGTTTGGGTGAGGAGCGATACCCTTCTGAAAGTGTGTGTTTCAGTTTGGTCTCCTTCCTGTCCATTGCTTTACCTCTGACAATTCCCAGAGGATCCACCATATACTGTGTGACAGCACACAAGACCCAGGAGTGTGCATCCAGAAGCATAGTATACATTTGAGGTGAAGGCATTTGTCATGGCAGTTCTCATCTCCAGAACCCAAGAGTGTAAAAAAAATAAAGTTCACAGCAAGAAACCAATTCTAGCTGTTTGCAGCTCTAAGAGATAGCTGACAAGCATTAAATGCTCATTCAAGACCAGCTCTCCAAAAGACTCCATATTATCCATTCCCCGAGTACAGCAGGACGGAATGAGCTCCCGTCTTTGTCCCGGCTCCTGCCAACCTAGCAGTTCGAAAGCAAGAAATTACAAGCAGATAAATAGGGACCACTTTGGTGGGAAGGTAAACAGCGTTCCATGCGCTGTGCTGGGGCAACTGCACGTTGCCCATAGAGAGGGCTTCGAGTGCCACATCTGGTACGTGTGCCATAGTTTTACCACCACTGCTCTATAGCATCCAGAAACTACCAGTCTCATAGGGTTTGCCACAACAGATCTTGGGGGACATGAAAGGAGTTTCTCCAGCACAAATCCTTTCAACCCAGAGTAATTTCTGACACGAAATTTATTATTATTGTAGTATTTGAATGGGAGACCATCAGGCAATCCAAGACAGCACCAGGGATAAATGCTCTCAAATTGTTTATTCTCATTTTCCGGCTCATTTATTGGCCTGCCGATTGCTGCCAGAGACATGCACCGATGTGGACTTGGGTTTGGGCAACGACAAAGTGAAGAAAGTGGCTTCATTTTGGCAGTGCAGGTCAGGACATGAAAGACGAAGAAGAGTTTGTCAAAAATATTTTCCAATTGAAAACAGCATTAGAAAAAAATGCTAGAGTTTGCACAAAACCTGTATTATGCATTTAAAACTTTGTGTTTTGTGTGTAAATGCAAGTTTTTTCCCCCATGCAAAAATGTAGTGTGTGCATGAGTGAGCATTTGTGCACGATGCCATTTCAATTAAGCTTTTGCACAAAAAAGTGCTAGAGTCTGCCTGAAAACTCGGAGCATCATTGTTGGCAGTCAGAGTTGACAATAAGCTAAATGAACCAAAAATTTGACCCAGTGTACGACAGCTTTCTCTATTTCTATAAAAGGCTATTTCTGAGGTTAACCAGAAAAGCATATCCTTGGCAGGTGGGATGGCACCTGTAAACAATGACTGAAAAGTAAAGGTAAAGGTCTCCCTTGCTCGGAAGCCTGTCGTATCCAACTCTAGGGTTCAGTGCTCATCTCTGTTCCAAAGCCAAAGAGCCAGCGCTGTCTGGTTTCTGCAGACGTTTCCATGGTCATGTGGCAGGCATGACTAGACATGCAACGCTATTTACCTTCCCACCAAAGTGGTCCCCAAATATCTACTTGTAATTTCTTGCTTTCAAACTGCTAGGTTGGCAGGAGCTGGGGCAGAGACGGGCGCTCACTCCATCGTGCATTACTTGGATCTTGAACTGCCAACATGCCGACCTTCCAACCATCATGTTCAGCGTCTTTAACCACTAAGCCACCACAGACCCTTGATTGCCTTGACTGTACTTTGTCATTATTTCTCTTCCTAACTGTGATTCAACTGTGGTCTTGTACAACCAAGGAATGCAGGTCAGACTATAGGCCCAGCCATGGCCAACCTTGGCACTCCAGCGGTGTTGAGCTGCTCCCGGTGCCCACAGGTGCCGGGGCACCGTTAGTGGAAATTCCCCCAGGCCACACCCACTTGGCCAGCCATGCCCACCTCCCTACCCCAAACCATGGCATAGGGAGGCCAAGTGGGCATGGCCAACAGAGTTAGCCACACCCACAGAGTTAGCCACACCCATGGTGGGGGTAGTAAAAAATTTTTTGCAGAGCATCATGCACTCCAGGTGTTCTTGTACTTCAATTCCCAGATCAACACCAGCTGATCGGGGCTTCTGGGAATTGTAGTTTAAGACCACCTGGGGAGCCAAGGTTGGCCGCCACTGATATAGCCCAATAATGGTGAATCTTTGCTACTCTCCAGTCCTTTGAAATGGAGATGCCATGTGTTAAACCTTGGTCAGTTTACTCTATCACTGAGCTGTGGTCCACCAGAGTGACTCCGATGGGCAGCAGATAGAGTTCTGTGCATAAAGTACCATTCTGAATGGGGCATTTTGCACTTGTTGCCTAAACCATCCATGAGAAGAGACGCATAGTGGCCATAATTGGAACTTGGAAACATTACCATTTCCCTCAAACTCTGGTCCTGATCAGAGAACGCGCATATTTGTGGGTTTGTGGACTACGAACCCAGATTTCCATAGGCAACATAGGCAGTGATGTTGAAATTCTCAGCACACAGTTGCAATGAGAATTTGTGTGCGGTGCTTCTGAATAGAGTAGCTTCCATGTGTGTCTGAATTATCATGTCCTTGATATCTTTGGGTAAAATTTTTTTAATGTGTTTCTGAACCATCTCTTTGTATGTCACTCCTTTGAAGGGGTCATGTCTATGACAGTGTTTGTCTTTATATGTCTGGACCATGGTGGTGGTGGTTGTGGTGGTGGTGGTGGTGGTGTGTGTGTGTGTGTAAGAGGGAGAGAGAGAGGCTGATGGTGAAAATGTGGTGGGGAATGGATGTGAAACAGTGGATATCCTCCTCCTAGATCATGGGTGCCCAAACTTTTCAGGCTGCGGGCTGGTCATGTGGTTCCTCCCATTGGAAGCAGAAGTAAAATGCACCCCATGCATGCACAAAAACACTGCTGTAAATGCACCCACGGCTGTCGTAAATGCATTTGCAACAGCCACGGGTGCACATGTGTGGGCGCATTTTACTTCCACTTCTAGGAGAGGTGAGGGCAGTGTGGGCCAGATTATTAGGTAGCATGGGCCAGATCCAGCCCGTGGGCCGTAGTTTGTACACCCCTGTCCTAGATGGTGAGGACTCCACCTCAGATCTGGGCCGGGGATGAGCATGCCCTCCTTCCTCCCCACAGACATGCTCAATATTGGCCGGTTTGGGTGTTCTGCCAGGCGCTCCCATTAGAAACGGAACCGCAGCCATTTTTCCCCTGCAGACTTTGGTCTTTCTGGTTCCACCCTTTGGGCCTCTTTCATTCTTCCTCTTTTTTCTCTTGCACGTGTGCTTCTGCCTGCCTCTCTTCTCTCTCTTCTCTCTCTTTCTCTCACACACTGCCACACACTCTCTCTCCCCCATGAGCTGCTGCCCCTCCATCTCATCCCACCTAACACGCATGAAGGTTGCTTATGGCTTATCTCGCCAGGCATGGCTTCTGTCTCCATCCAGATTTCTCTCCGCTGATCTCTCACTCTTTCTCTGTTTTTCTCTTTCTGATGATTAATTGGTTAATTAATTGAGAATCATTTTTAATGCTAGCCAGTAATTAACTCCTGTTGTACTAATAATAGTTGTACTAATTGAAGATTGTCTTGATTGTTCCTACTAACTGCCATTTTTGTGTCTGAACTTTTGGTTTTGTCCAAGGAGAGTGCCCCCAAACTTTTTTCCGCTCGAAACGCCTGGCCGCCCTTCCCTCCCCACCCCACCACCCTTCCTTACCCTTCGCCTGTCCTCCTCTTTTGGCTGTCCCCCCCAAAAAAAAAGGGTTTTTTGCTCTGTTAAAAGCCCGGAGTGGAGAAGGTTTAAATGTCTTGTGAAACAGGGCTCATAAAAACTGATGGTAGGGGAAATGTCTTTGAGCAAATTGTGCCAACTTACATTTTGCGGCCAGGAATTGGGCGGCGGGGGTGTGTGTGTGGTGATGTTGTGCTTTTTACTATTTGAACTTCAAAAAAGATGAGGCGAGTGGAAAGGAGACTTGATGGGATAAGAATGGATTAGGCCAGATGCTCAAGACCCTGTGGACTCATGTGCCCTCTACGCCTGGCTTTGTGGGAGTTTGTTAGCTCAACTGCTAGGAGGACGATATTAAGGTGTAGAGCACAGGCCTGGATCCACCCCATGGCACCATTTCCTGTGGCCACCTACCCACCCTTCCAAGGGCATTTGAGAAACAAAATGGTCAGCCCTTTGAAGCTGTTGGGACAAAATGGCCACACACACATCGTGCAAGCAGGGGGAAATGGCCATCCGGCCCTTGAAGCTGACTGAGAGAGTGTGACCCGGCCCCCAGCTTGAAAAGGTTGGTGTAGAAGGAAACAAGGATGTCCTTTCCATGAAAACATAAATGTCTGAGATCCCAGAAGCTCAAGTGCCTGTGAATTAATTTAATTTAATTAATTTTTAATTTAATTGTCAAATTTATATACCGCCCACTTGGCCAAAGCCGACTCAGGGTGGTTCACAATGACAATTTAAAAAACGTGTTAAAAACAGTTAAAACTACCCACCCCCTAAAACAAGGGGTGCAGGATCCAAAGGCGCCATGGCCATGAATGGGTTTACTGCACACTGTTCTTGAACTTCAGTTCCCAGAATCCCATGTTCCTGTGAATCCACACAAATGGGTTTACCGTGCGCTGTTTTTGAACTTTAATTCCCAGAAGCCCTGATCAGCAGGTGTGTTGACTTGGGCTTCTGGGAACTGAAGTTCAAGAACAGCTGGAGTGCCCAAGGTTCACCATCACAGTATTAGCCTAAAGCAGTAATGGCCAACCTTGACACTCCAGGTATTCTTGGACTTCAATTCCCAGAAGCCTAAGTCAACACACCTGCTGATCAAGACTTCTGGGAACTGAAGTTCAAGAACATCTGGAGTGCCAAGGTTGGCATCTATTGCCTAAGCCAGCATGGCAGTAGGAAGGATGTGAGATAGTAGGCATGTAGTCCAGCAAAAGGATTGGTCTTCATGCTGCTTCCTAGTAAAGGTGAAGATCTTCCAGGATCGTCAGATCCACCATAACTGCTTAGCTATGGTTTGGGCTTTGTTGAGACCCAGGTTGGAGCTGTGGGCACAGAACCTGAATCCAGATGTAGAGGAGGGTCTCTTGAGCTTGCTGATTGAACCCACAAAAGTCCTTCTCTGTTGACTAGGAAGGAGGATATGGTCCCTCCTGCCGCAAAACGTGTCCTTGTCCACGTTTACGACAGCTGCGGGTGCATTTATGGCAGGCGCAGGCACATTTATGTATGCACGGGTGCATTTTACGGCTCTCATAAACGTGTCCGCTTCCACTTCGGGTGGTGGCGAAGGCGGCGGTGGGCCACAAGAAATGATGCTGCAGGCCAGGGTCTGGTCCATGGGTTGTAGTTTGGCCACCCCTGATTTAAGGGAAATAGGATGATGGGCTCTGCCAGTTAGAAAAAGGGGAGGGTCAGGTGAAGGATCTCTTACGATTTAGCACCCACCCACCTACTTGCTCTTCCCCTACAACCTGTCGACATTCTAGCTTTGTTTGCATGTTGTTGTACTGACTAATGACTAATGAAATCCTTCTCCCCCTTTCCCCTCCCTCTCCCCTTTTCTTCAAAGACACCCAGGAGGGGTTGGGGGTCCCAGACTCTTAACATCTTTGCTCAGCTTCGTCTCCCTCAGCCCCCCTCCCTCCCCCATAATCTGGCCCCCAAGAAAAGTCTGCTCTGTAGGTTGGAGTCCCACTCCACGTTCCTGTCCATGCTTTCTGCACAAGCTTTGATGGTCCTTGTGAAACCCCATGGGTGCAGAAGGGCACCTGCCATACATGGTTTTATGCACATACACACAGAGAAGCCTTGTATTGCCCTCTTCTCTGTGTGTGCGTTCTTGTGTCCAAACAACATTGATGCTCTCAGTACAGTCTCCAAACCCCACTAATTTTCAAGGAGTCATGTGTGTGTGTGGGGTGGTGGTGGAGGTGGTGGTTCTCTTAATGAATCCTCACCAATACGTTCTGCATTATGCGCAAATATTGAAAAGCTCTAAAAATTAGAGTTTTTACACAAAAGCTCTGGATTACGTAATGTTTAAAGGTGGGTCTTGAAGTGAAAATTACGGTCGGATTACAGGGGGGTTTTTTAGGGTGTCAATTTCCCCCCCAAAAAAAATGGATCACGTAATTGTTGAATGGCCCCTTAGTAGATTTTTCTTTCTTTCTGGTAAGTAATAAAACAAACAAAAACAGCAAGAAGATGCACACACACACACAGTGTCTTACTTCCGTTTAGAGCCGGGGTTCCCAACCTAAGGCCTGTGGGCTGGTTCATGTGGCCCCCACCCCTCCAAGGTCAATCAAGAAACAAAATGGCCACCCCCTTTGAATCTGTTGGGACAAAATGCACACACACACACCCTCATGCTGGCAGGGCAAAATGGCCATCTGGCCCTCAACACTGACTGAGAGAGCATGACCCAGCCCCTGAATCAAAAATGTTGGGAACCCCTAATTTAGAGGAAGAAAAGTTATGTTTTCAACACATCCATGACAGAAACAAACAATAAAGGTTCAACACAAATACTGTCCAGCAAATTCTGCGGGGATTTAGCGAGTCAACTCCTTCATTAATTCAAATTAATCTACTCTATTTCCAAGTTTCTTTAGCATCGTAAGTCGCAACGAAATCAATTGGCCTTATTGAGGAGCTGAGTTGCCAAATCCCCACTACTCAGTGGCCCTACTCTGCCTGGTGTAACCTGCTACCCCGAGGAACAGGATTTCGGATTTCTAGCTAGAAGCTACTAGAAAAATGTATGCTTTCCTCAAACATTAGCTAAGCCACAGGATTTAGGCTGAACATTTCCAAAGCCAGATTTTAATGACTTGGTAAGAAATAGAGAGAAGAAAAACAGCATTCCAGTACAGAGGTCTTGCGTTGGATACCACAAATTATGTTTAACAGGAGTTTAATACAGAGCAACAAAGTGCTTAAAAAACCGGAGTTCATTTTGACCTGTTTTCTTCAAATGGAAGGATTCTGACAATTTTAGGCATATTGTCATTTTAAATACCTGTTGCTTGAACCAATGGTATTTTGGGATGTTTCAAAACCCTGACATATAAAATTCTGTAACGGTAGGGCTGTAATCACATTAAGAGTGATGTAGTGCGTTTCACATATGTCAGAAGGAAAAGGAGATTAAATCTCATATTATCCCTCAGTCTTTTCACTTAAATCCTTGTTATGGCTTGGTGCTTTTATTTAGCACCAACTGGGGAGATCATATGGCACTCGAAATGTTATGGAATTGTAGGTCTCATCTGGCTTAGCCAGCTTGCCCAGTGGCAAAGGATTAATAGGCGCGGTGGCCCAGCCACACATTCCCTCTCCCTGGCTTCGAGACTATAGTGTAGGGCAGTGGTAGCAATCCTATGTCATGCACGCCAGAAGGGGCACACAGAACCCTATCTGTCGGCACTCATGCCGTCAAACCAGCACAGAGTTTGCCCCGCCCCTCTGCCCAGCAGCCCAATGGGAGCGCTTCCTCCATCCCCCCAGCACAGAGTTTGCCCTGTCCCTCTGTTTGGGCACTTGGTCGCTAAAAGGTTCGCCATCCCTGGGGTAGGCTTACTGCTGTGTTCTGCTCCCATCACAGCCCTAACTATTGTTGTTATTGTTTGTAATTTCCATTGTATTATCATTATTATTTTATTATTATTATATTTTATTTATATACTGCCTTCCTCACCCAAGGCGACCCAAGCCGGTTTACAAGTTACAAAATACAGTGTACGAAGTATAAATTCACACAATAAAACACGTAGCAATTGTAGCAAGAATACAATTTGTGCATATGACATATGAGCAAAGAATACAGTTTATACCTAAGACACAATTTAGCATTAAGACATCAATAACCCTTGCAAATAGTAAAGTTCACCCTTGCTCGAAAGCCAGTCATATCCGACTCTAGGGTTCAGTGCTCGTCTCTGATACAAAACAAACACCTGGCATTGAACATTGGCTAATGAGTCTAACCTACAGCGTCTATTGACAATTGTATGAGTTCATCCTTTGTTCTGTCAGAACAGCCTATGTTGTGAATGAGAATTTTACTGAAAACATTAACAGTGTTTTCTGGGTGAGAGAACACTATTCAGACAGCAGAAATCAAATACAGTAATACCTCGGATAACGTTTACATCGGATAACACTAAAACCACATAACGTTAAGCAATCTGGAAAAAATTTGTATCACATAACGTTAAAATCCTATGGGATGCATCGGATAACGTTCGATGTATTGATTTGGATGTATCTCTATGGAGTTTTACCATTATCCTATGGTATGCATCAGATACCGTTAAAAATTGGATAACACTTAAGACTTGTGGAACCAGGTTTTAGTGGTATCCGAGGTTTTACTGTACATCCATCTGTTGGACACCCACCACAAGAGTTTTAATATTAGCCAGGGATTTATGGGACATTGTTATATGTATCTATATACTTCGTATTTTGTTATATTATGCCACCTTCATGACTTTCCTGTAATATTCTCTTTCACAGCATGTCTCACAGAACGGGGGAATGTGCTCTCTCACACACAGCAATACAGAAGTTAAATTCATTAATATAAATTCAATGCCAGGATTTTGTTTTGCGTTTCCATACGTTTAAAATTGAATAGGGGAACATTTAGAGCTGATCTGGATAACAGACAGAGATCATCTGCCAGCTGTGGGAAGCTGTATTGATTTGGGTGATTATCTGTTGCTCTGACTTAACCACTCAATGACTCTGTATTTGGTGTATATAAGCTATTTCACTCCTATGTCTGATGAAGTGGACTTGATCCACGAAAGCTGACATTAAAAAATATAGCCGTCAGTTGTTAAAGTGCTGCAGAGTTTTGTTTTGCTTTTTGATTTCTGAGATGCTTGATATTTTTGGACTTTCTTTGGAGCATCTTTGTGGGTTTGAGCCCCCCTTACTGGGGCAAATGCATTAGGGAAAGTGAACCGCTTGGGAATCCAGCCAGTAACCTTTTTGTTTCTCAACCCAAAACCAAGCAAATAATAATAACGAAGGCCAGGAAGCAACGAGATGTAGAATGGTTGGAAAGTGAAACCCTCGGAGGCTGCTTACAACCCACAAACCATTAATATTGCAGCATATTCCTGTGGAATTTTTCAGCAAAGCTCCATAGGCTTAAATGGCTTTGTGGTTGGCAGCCAAAAGGATAAAGCCAATCTCATTCCTATAAATAAAAAGGCTTGCAAGTGCAACATAACAAACATGGGGCAAATTATCTTCCTCTTTGTCTTCCCCCTCTCTTTACCTTTTTCCTGGACGGCAACAACCTTTTAAGATCATTATTTTTTGGCTGAGAACCCCCCAGAACGAAAAAGGCTCACAAATAATTTGGGACTGAGTAAAAAAACTTGGTGTTGGACTAAAGTGGCTCAAGTGGTTAAGATGATGACTGGGGGGGAGGTCAGCGGTTCAAAACCTGAGTACTGCATGACAGAATGCCAACCTAACAGTTTGAAAGCAAGAAATTGCAAGGAGATAAATAGGGACCACTTTGGTGGGAAGGTAAACAGCCTTCCCTCCAAGGCCATTTGAGAAACAAGATGGCCACCCCCTTTGACACTGTTGGGACAAAATGGCCACCCCCATCATGCAGGCAAGGCAGAATGGCCATCTGGCCATCAAAGCTGACTGAGATAGTGTGAAAAGTCATCCTGAATATAAGTCGAGGTACCTAATTTGGACCGCTAAAACTAAGAAGATAGATTGATCTGAGTATAAGTCGGGGATGGAAAATGCAACAGCTGTTAGTGAGTTTCAGTAATTAAAATACATGAAACTGCTGTACAATTAATTTATTCAGACATTTATGTGGATATGTTTTCGGATTTTTATGGTAGTGTTAGTGCTTTTTAAAAAATGTATGTTTGAATTTGCACCACCACTCTTTTGGGACCCTCAGGGTCATTGATCCGAGTATAAGTCGGGTCCCTTTTTTGGATCTCATTTTGGAGGCTAAAAAACTAGACTTATACTTGAGTATACACAGTATTTTTGAACCCCAACCAAGCGTATCCCGGTAACGGCAACCTTGTGTTGCCAGCTAAACTTTCTCACACTAGGTCAGGCCAAAGGAACTGCAGAATGGACTCACCCAAAGGTGGCTTCATTTTGGCAGTTTCACGTCTGGCCTAGACACCAAAGAAGACTGGACCATCAAACCTTGAGCAGAATCCACTCCCAACTCCCCCAACAATTCTGCCCTTATCCTCTCAACTCTTCCTTCCTTCCCATGCTGTCCAAAAAAGTAAACATTTTTTAAAATTAAATAAAGTGTGGCATTTCTCCAAAGTGACAACCAGACATAAAAATGAGTCAGCAGCCCTTCCTTCCCCAAACTCCCCCTTCTCAGCACCAGTTCCCCAGGTGGTTAACACTTTGTTGTCTCCTTGTCTTCCCCCCCCTAACCCCCTTCCCTCCCGGCCCCTGCACTCGTGATGGACAGGTGACCATCTCTGTGGATGGAATCCTCACCACCACCGGCTACACCCAGGAAGACTACACCATGCTGGGTTCGGATGACTTCTTCTACATCGGGGGAAGCCCCAACACGGCTGACTTGCCCGGGTCCCCCGTCAGCAACAATTTCATGGGATGCCTCAAGGATGTGAGTCTTGGGAGTATGGCTGTGGTGAGACTGGGAGGGTGGGATTAGGCCCATTGGTGGCCAACCCTGGCACTCCAGGTGTTCTTGGAGTTCAATTCCCTGAAGCCCAAGTCTCTGTGAATCCACAAGAATGGATTTACTGCACGTGTTCTTGGCTTTCAATTCCAAGAAGCCCAAGTCTCTGTGAATCCATACTAATGGGTTTACTGAGTGTGTTCTTGGCCTTTATTTCCCAGAAGCCCAAGTCTCTGTGAATCCACACAAACAGGTTTACTGTGCGTGTTCTTGGTCTTCAGTTCCCAGAAGCACAAGTCTCTGTGAATTCACATGAATGCGTTTACTGCACATACACACAGGATTCACAGGGACTTGGGCTTCTGGGAATTGAAGGCCAAGAACACCTGGAGTGCCAAGGTTGTATGCGCAGTAAACCCATTCATGTGGATTCACAGAGATTTAGGCTTCTGGGAATTGAAGTCCAAGAACACGTGGAGTGCCAAGGTTGGTCACCGCTGGCTTAGGGGGTGGCAGGGAGGCTTGGTACCCAATGATTCTCCACCGGTACCCTGAGTGGAAGCAGTTCAGACCTGGCTTTGGGTGGAATTATCCATCAGAATGTGAGGCATGTGGGGGGGGGGGTCAATTCTGTCTTTTGTGGTGACCTGTCAAACCTGGTGTGGTGAGAATTTCGGTTGAGTCTGGGGTGAATAGCTTAAACCCATCTGTTGCAGGCAACATGTTGCAGCCTGATGTCTTCTCATTCCAGCAGCTGGCCTTATGTCAATGCTTCACGTTTCATGCCCAGGGCTATGTATAGGACTGATGCCACTTCCAGCCCCATTAATCTCAAACAGATAGTTGTTTTCATAAACTTATGTTACATCGTTCTACTACAATGCCCAATGCAGCTTTAATATGCATACCTTCAGCACCTTGGAGAGTTACATTTTCAGCTTTAATATGCATACCTTCAGCACCTTGGAGAGTTACATTTTCTTCAGTGTGGGAAGAAAATGCAGAACTCAACTTTTGCTCCTCACTCCCTTGTTCACCATTTCTGTGGCCAATCCATCACCTGGTGGTCTGCCTTTCCATGGTCAGCCTCTTTGGTGGTTGTGAATTTCATAACCTCACACTTAGAGATAGAGATTGAAGGCCACATTTTTAATCACAGCAAGATTTCTCTTCCTAAGACAGGGACTCTCAACCTGCGGCCTGTGGCCCAGATGCAGCCCACAACACCATTTCAATGTGCTGGGCCCTGCCTCCACCACACCCAGAAGTGCCATGTGGTGGAGAAAGGGCAAAATGGTTGTCCGAGCCCCGAAACTGTCTGAAGGAGCATGACCCGGCCCCTGGCTTTAAAAGGTTGAGAGCTCCTGGCATTCTGAGAAATGTCACGGGACATCTCAAAGGTTTGGGGAGCATTTTTGCTGGAAGGAAGTTGACAGCACCTGCACTTCTTAATATTTTTTCCAGTGTACGGTTCAGTGGAAAGAGCATTCGTTGATGGAGGGAGGGAGAGCGGGGATGGTGGGAGGGGGGAGAGACAGTGCATGTGGGCAGTACAGGTATGGAACCCAGGTGAGTAGGAAAGAGCGAGGCCAGTTTCCAAACCCTTTGTGACTGCCTAGTCCAGTGGTGGTGAACCTATGGCACGCATGACAGAGTTGGGACTCGGAGCCCTCTCTGTGGGCACCCATGCAGTTGCCCCAGCACATAGTTTGCTCCACCCCTCTGCCCAGCAGCCCAATTGAGGTGCTTCCTCCCTCCCCCAGCACAGAGTTTGTCCCACCCCTCTGCCCAGCACCCCGATGGGAGAGTTTCCTCCTTCCCCTGTTGCCGTGTTGCCACTTTGTGATAAATAAGTGGGTTTGGGGTTGCAGTTTGGGCACTCGGTCTCTAAAAGATTCGCCATCACTCATCTAGTCTGGTTATGCACCCCAACCAACACACCCAACACAGACAACGGAAGCTACTCCCGGTCCATCTGTTGCCCCTCTTCTCCTCCTAGTCTCCGGCAAGTCCCAGGATGGGACTTCAGAAGCCAAACTGGTGGGAGAGGTCAAGTCAACAGGGCTCTCTCTATGTCCAGTTGACCCCTCGCCCATTCCCATCTCTTGCCAGGTGGTTTATAAGAACAATGACTTCAAGCTAGAACTGTCCCGCCTTGCCAAAGAAGGCGACCCCAAGATGAAGATCAACGGTGACCTGGTCTTCCGTTGCGAGAACGTGGCAGCCCTTGACCCGGTCACCTTTGAATCGCCCGAGGCCTACCTCTCCCTGCCCAAGTGGAACACCAAGAAGACCGGCTCCATCTCCTTCGACTTCCGCACCACAGAACCCAACGGGCTGCTGCTCTTCAGCCACGGCCGCCTCCAGCCACCCAAAGAAGGCCGGTCCGAGCGTCTGCACAAGGCTGACTACTTTGCCATGGAGCTCCTAGATGGATACCTCTACCTGCTGCTCGACATGGGCTCAGGTGGCATCAAAATGCGGGCCAGCAGTAAGAAGGTGACTGACGGCGAGTGGTGCCATGTGGACTTCCAGCGAGACGGGCGTAAGGGTGAGTAAAGCTGAGTTGTCGAGTGCCCAGAAGCCCTGCTTGCCAAGGGAGCGTCCTCTTTCTGAAGGCCCATCAAGGGGTGGGTCTTCTTTCCAAAAAATTCCAGGGAAGCCTGTAGCAAAAGCACAGATCCTTACAAACTGGTTTGAGTCTTATTTGGCATCCGCTTTTGTAAACTGCAAGCCAGCGTCATCCACAAAGGTTAGGACATTTTTTATATAAAAAATAGGCTTTTAAGGCAGGGGTTCCCAACCTAAGGTCTGTGGGCCAGATTTGGCCCATGGTGCCATTTCATGTGCCCCCTCCAGGGGCATTCGAGAAACAAAATGGCCACCCTGTTTAAAGCCTTTGGGGGGAAATGGCTGCCCCCATCGTGCAGGCAGGGCAAAATGGCCGTCTGGCCCTCAAAGCTGACTGAGAGCGTGACTCGGCCCCCGGCTTGAAAAGGTTGGGAACCCCTGCTTTAAGGTGATGGGTGTTTCATGGTTGTTTTTCTTGAAGGTCACCTTGAGTCGGGTTCTGCCTGAGCGGGCGGCATATACAAATTTGACTAATAAATAAATAAATAAATAAACTTGGCTCCAGACTCATTCACACAAACAGGAACACGGTAGTTTATGCTACTGTACTTATAGCTTGTTATTTCCGAGCACCAGTTTCTGTCTGGGCGAGGTGGACAATGAACCCAACTCCATGCCTTGGTTCCTTTTATTTTATTATTCTTTGCAGGATCCATCTCAGTAAACAGTCGCAGCACCCCTTTCCTGGCCAGTGGAGAGAGCGAAATCTTGGATCTGGACAGTGAGATGTACCTGGGGGGTCTCCCAGAGAACCGCCTGGACCTCATCTTGCCCCCAGAGGTATGGACGGCCTTCCTCAACTATGGCTATGTTGGCTGCGTGCGGGACCTCTTCATCGACGGCAAGAGCCGGGATGTACGGCGCTTGGCAGAGGTGCAGAGCGTGGCCGGTGTCTCCAGCTTTTGCTCCCGAGAGACGCTCAAGCAGTGCAGCAGCTCGCCCTGCCGCAACGGGGGCCTTTGCCGGGAGGGCTGGAACCGCTTCATCTGCGACTGTTTGGGCACCGGCTACCTGGGACGGCTGTGCGAGAGAGGTGAGCAAGGGGGCTTCAGGTGGGGCTTCAGGTGGGGCTTCAGGTGGACCCTGGGTGAAAATGCTGGACGGCTTTGGGTGAAGCAGACTAATTTACACTATTTCCAGGAAGCAGATATAGACAGACAGATGAACAGATAAACTGGTTGGTTGGTTGGTAGGTAGGTAGGTAGGTAGATACTGTAGATAGATAGATAGATAGATAGATAGATAGATAGATAGATAGATAGATAGATAGATAGATAGATAGATCATACTTGCTCAAAATCCAGTCATATCCTGGAGCATAGCTGTCAAATTTTGGATTTGAAAATAAGGGAAATTTCCTGGACAAAACAGGAAAATCGACAGCTGTGCTTATCCTGTGCAGCTGTCCAGTGGTGGCATTAGGGCATTGTAGTCTGACTGATATGGGCCACCGCCGGGAAAGAGGGTAAAATACGGGAGTTTCCCGGCCAATACAGGACACTTGACAGCTATGTCCTGGAGTAGAGGGTTGGACTCAATGGCCTCATAGACCTCTTCCAACTCTACTGTTCTGTGATTCCATGATAAGATGGCATCTTGCATAGCTAATTGTCCCTTTCTTGGCTTACTTCTCTCCCCTCCACTTGGAACTGGGTAGAGGCCACAGTGCTGAGCTACGATGGGAGCATGTACATGAAGATCATGCTGCCAACCGTCATGCACACCGAGGCCGAGGATGTGTCACTCCGCTTCATGTCGCAGCGTGCCTATGGGTTCATGATGGCCACCACTTCCAAGGAGTCAGCCGACACGCTCCGCCTGGAGTTGGACGGGGGTCAGATGAAGCTCACGGTCAACTTAGGTAACCAACTAGTCAAGCCTCTCTTGAGATTGCCATATTCCTTGGTGACTGGTTTAGTCTTGGGGGTTCAGTTTGCCCTTCGTGTCCCATAAAGTGTGGTCGAACCTGGCCTGGGTTCCATGTGGCACATACATATTCATTGTATCATGTAAGGTAGACATTCCAAGTTGAACAGTTTCCAGGTGTGTTGAACAACATTTCCCATCATTCCTTAGCCACAAAGAATGATGAGGTCTGGAGTCTGATATAGCTGGAAAGATTCTAGGTTGGAGAATGTTGTGTGTCTCCCTATGAAACACATTCCCCAGAGGGGATCCATGTTTTTGCTGTATTTGAGATGTTCAAGGAGTAAGTTTCATTGCCACATACATCTGAGAGCCTATGTGGATTTGACCCCTGGTCTCCGGAATCCTAGCCTGACTCATAGGGTTCTCATAGATCAGTCATGGTGAACCTTGGCACTCCCAAGTGTTCTTGGGCTTCAATTCCCAGAAGCCCACATCTCTGCATACGTGCGGTAAACCCATTCGTGTGGATTCACAGAGACTTGGGCTTCTGGGAATTGAAGTCCAAGAATGCCTGGAGTGCCACGGTTGGCCATCACTGCCCTAGATCATTCCTAGGGTGTCCTGTGGATTTTGCTTTCCAAATGGTGACCAAAGTTGTCCACAACGTATTGTTCAGTTGCACGGAAGACAGGTTGGTGGGTAGGTAGCAAATGTTACCCGGAGAGCAGTTCTATGCACTCTGGTTCTTCCTGTGTGAGGGTTTTGGTCTTTGAAAAGAAATCCTGCCCCATTTTGGAAACCATTTCCCACTTTTCAGACCCCCGGCATGGCCAAAGTGGCTGTCATAAAGGAGCTGATCCTTTTCTTTAAAACTGGGACGTTCCCTTCTTCTTGTAGCTTGGCCAGGGATTGAAATGGAGAAAGAAGTTGGCGTCCCCCAGAGCCTGAGGGGGAAGTTGTCACTGCTTTCTTTTTGCCAGACCATGGATTGTTCTGGAAATGAGAGTCTGGAACAGGGGTTCCCAACCTAAGGCTTGTGGGCCGGATCTGCCCCATGGAGCCATTTCATGTGGCCCCCCCACCCCTCCAAGGGCATTCGAGAAACATAATGAAGCTACTGGGACAAAATGGCCTCCCCCATCATGAAGGCAGGGCAAAATGGCCGTCCGGCCCTCGAAGCTGACTGAGAGAGCATGACCCGGCCCACGGCTTGAAAAGGGGTGGGAACCCCTAGTTCACAACATAACTTCCCCCGGCTCTGAGTTCTCTCTGAGTCCACTTAGGGCTCAGGTACCCAAACTATGACATGTGGGTCGGATCCGGCCCCTGATGCCAGTTCATCTGGCCTGCACCACCCTCGTCACTCCTGGAAGTGGAAGTACGGGTGCATTTTACTTCCGCTTCCTGGAGCGACAAGGGCAGCGTGGGCCGACTGAATTGGCATTGGGGGCTGGATCCAGCCCACAGGCCATAGTTTGGACACCCCTGTCTTAGGGGCCCAGATGGAGGAAAGGGACCGTTCCTTCTTTATAATGACTTACAACACAGGGGGCTTTTTCTCTCTACCCTCCAATCTCGGTTTTGGACCCTTCATCGGCACCTACATGGCCAGCCCAGAGCAAACAGCCCCTGCGACCAAAGGCCCTACCCCGTATGCTTCCTGGGCTCATCTTTAGCTTGTTGGGCTTCCTCCCTCTTCCAAGGCCTCCTTCTCTGCTCTTCCTTCTCTCGCCACAATTACCTGGGAAGGTTGTGCTTTTGGTCCGAGGGCTGTTTGCATCCACCTTTCTGCAGCGGTTGACAACGCATGTCAAGGCCAACTGTGCAGCCTCTGGAGGGGTGGGGGTCTCCCTCTTCCCCATTCCTCTCCCTCCAACCTAACCCACACAATGGGCATTCAAAGACTGGAGGGGACTCAGAATCACCCTATAGCAGTGATGGCCAACCTTGGCACTCCAGGTGTTCTTGGACTTCAATTCCCAAAAAACCAAGGCAGCACTCCTGCTGATCAGGGCTCATGGGAATTAATGTTGAAGAACATCTGGAGTGCTAAGGTTTGCCATCACTGGCTTAGAAACAGCTGGTTAGGGGAGGTGGGAGCTCCCAGAATCTCTCACCATCCATCCTAGATGGAGGACACGGAGGAAGGGGGGTGTTCCTGGGAGAAACATGTTTGTGCTTCGCCTCCGTGGTTGATGCATGGCTCAGTCCCTCTGGCTTTTCTGGCCAGAGGATCATTTCTGAACCTTGCAAAGCTCCTGGGCTGAACGCGGGTCTCTCGCAGAAGAAGCCAATCCTCTTTCTTCAAGAGGATTGAAGAAAGAGGATTGGTTTGTTCTGCGAGAGACTTGGAGCCACCAGTTCTCTTTCTTCAAGAGGATTGAAGCAAGAGGATTGGTGGCTCCAAGTCCTACCCTACCACATCAGGCATGGCACAGGCTCCATCCTTGGCACATCCATGGGTAGAGCAAGCATTGGGGCAGGGCTTACCCTACAACCATCGTGCAATTAACCCATGAAAGGGATCAACTTTTTGCAGAGGGTGTTCTGTGTCCCAAGTCAGAGATGAGGGCATGTGGGAACAGGAGAGAAACCAGAAACTATGCTTTGGGGTGGGGGGGCTACAGCTGGCTGAGGATTCTGGGAACTGTAGTAAGACCCCCATGCTTGTATGTTACCCAAGTCTGTCTGTGCCAGGTTGCACATCTGAAGGCCCCCTCCTTGCCCATGTCTGAGCATGGCCCTTCCAGGGTAAGCCCTTCTCCTCACCCTCAATGCATCACTTCATGTTGGGGAAGTAAGAACGGCTGCCTCCCTCCCTGCACAGCTGGCCTTTACAAGGTAGGCACTTGCTAGAAACTGAGGAAACCCCCCTCCTAAAAACAACAACAACAACAACACCCAAGCAAAATTTGGGAAGAACTGGGGCTGTTTGGTGGGGAGGGAGGGTGAAGGCAGAACATCCTTGCATTCAAATGTCCTGGTACCCACCCTTCTCCTGGTGAAAGGGGTGGGGGACAAACAAACAAAAACTGGGGGATCTCTACTCCTCCAAAGAGCAAGTGTCCACCTTGTCATGCGTCTGTCCCCGGATGGTGGGCTTTATGGATTTTTTGGGTGTTTGGTTGCAAACGTTACTTTGAAGGATATAAAACTCTTGTTCTCTTCTCTCTTCCCTCACCCCGACCCCTCATCTCAGACTGTGTGAGGATAGGCTGTAACCCTAGTAAGTTCTCCTCTTTTTTTGCTCTCTCTCTCTCTTTCTCTCTCTTTCTTTCTGTTTCATGTCTTTTTCTTCAATTTTTTTCTCATTCATCCTGCGGGTTCTGAGAGCTTTGTTTAAGATGCTTTGTGCTGGGTGCTTTGTTTAGGATGAAAGATGCATGGTGTGTGTGTGTGCGTGTGCATGTGTGTGCGCGCGTGTGTGTGTGTATATAAATCATGGGTGCCCAAACTATGGCCCCCAAAGCCATTCCATCAGGCCCGTAATGCCCTCACCAAACCAGGAAGTGAATACGGATACTTCTGCAGCGTACCTGTCAAGTATCCCGGATTGGCCGAGAAATCCCGTATTTTGGCCCATGTATTTAGAACGGTGGGGAAAGGGGTTACTGCGCATGTGCACAGAACCCATCTGTGCATGCACAAATGTTTTCTGTGCATGCGCAAATGTGTTCTGCACATGTGCAACGGAGTTTTTCCTGCGTATGCGCACCCGGGCTGGAGCGGTTCCCGTATTTTCTGGAACGGCACTTGTCGGGTATGTTCTGCAGATGTGTCCATATTTACTTCCTGATTTGGCGTGGACATCCTCGTGCATGCGCAGAAGTGTCCGTATTTACTACCTGGTTTGGTGCGGACACGCTCGCGCATGCACAGCAGTATCCATGCCAAACCAGGAAGTAAAAAATGGCTGCTAGGGTTCAGTACTCATCGCTGTTTATAGCCAAAGAGCCAGTGCTATCTGCATTTGTAGCCATTTCCATGAACATGTGGCAGGCATGCCTCAACACCTAAGTGCAGAGAACACTGCTTTCCTTCCCACCGAAGTTGTACCTATTTAACTACTTGCAATTTCTTGCTTTCAAACTGCTAGGTTGGCAGGAGCTGGGACAGATATGGGAGCTCACTCCGTCGTGCAGTACTCAGAAATAAGGTACCTGGGGAAAAAATCTTCCAAAGATGGATCAACAGGAGGACTCTGTTTTCTGAGACCAAGAAGTTAGCATGATCCATTCTTTGTTATGCTTTTGTGCATGAAAGAGCCATGGAGGGGGTGATTCCTTCCTGCTACTCAAGTTAAAACATGTGTTCAAGCACTGGCCCCTCCTCCTTTACAAACTTCAAAACCAACTCCCCCAAATTGTGTTGTGGGGGAACAACTGCAAACAAGGTCTTCAGGATTCTCTACTACCGCATCCCTGAGGTGAGTCACACAGTTGTTGAGGTGTGTTTAAAACCCCAAATGCATCAGTTCCCTCTTGGTAATGGTTATCAGTATTTGTAACTCTTTACCTAGACCTTTGGGGGAAATTGGTCATGGACAGGATAACACATTACTGTACATTAGAAGGCCTGTATTGTGTGTGATTTGGGGGAGTGGGGTAATGTACATCTACAGTGAGGACAGTCTAGAAGAGACTTGCTTTCTTTATGGGATGTTCGTGTGTGTGTGTGTGTGTGTGTGTGTGTGTGTGTGTGTGTGTGTGTGTGTGTGTGTGTGTGTGTGTGTGTGTGTGTAGTACACATTGCAGCATGACACCTGTACCACTGATCCAATTCCACAAGTCACTTTCTGGTCCTGAGGCCTTTTGGCACACAACGTCCTCCTCGGCCCCAGCCCCACATTGATGAAGCTGCTGCTTTTCAGGATTATCAAGTTGGTTAACCACCACCTGACACTCAGCGTTGAGTTGCTGGCAGTACGGTCTACTCTATTACCATAGCAGGATAACATGGCCAGACTGGAGGGTGTAGAGCAGGGATTCTCGTCCTGTGGCCCACTGGCCGGATATGGCCATGAAGTCCCATGTGGTGGAGGAAGGGCAAACTGGCTGTCCAGCCGCCATAGCTATCTGAGGGAGCATGACCCGTCCCCTGGCTTAAAAAGGTTGAGAACTCCTGGTGTAGAGGATCACATCCACCACATTTTAACTGCAAGGTGTCAGTCAGGAGTAACACTTGTCAGTCCTCTGACTTCATTTAATGGTAGGAGACAGAGATAAAGAGAGGGAATGGACATGTAGTTGAAGGCAGGGTTGGGCAGGGAAATGGAGTTTCTCACAGCCTCCTTGAGTCCTCCACCACCTTTTTGCATTTTCCCCCCTCCCCAAATGCAGGCGCTCAGACTTCTCTCTGTTTTTAGAAACCAGCCTGCAGTGAACCGTGCTATTTTCCTCCGAGAACCCCCTCCTGTAAGGAGCATATTCTTCCCCCATGGCCTTGTTGGCATCGGCAAGAAACAAGATTAGCACAGAAGGCATTCAATGTAAATGGCTATTTTCAGGGCTCTAGTTACAAGTACCGTTAATCAACAAATCAACATGTTATACTTCTTTTGAGGGCAGGCGCCTGCCTAATAACACCCAGCTATTGCATTTAAATAGTGCTTTATGACATTTAAATGCACATTAAACTGTGGTTCTTTATAGGCTCGCTCATTCCATCCTGCTTCCTCAATAATTCTTCAGATAAAGAGTCTTTCATTTATTTATTTTTGAAAATGTACTTTCTCTCTAAACGCACATTCTTTCACCCAACACTCACGTTTAAACAAGCTTTTTTCTAGTTAAAGCATGGGTGCCGGCATTGTTGGGGCTGTGGTTAGTTAAGTCCAGCTTCCATGAGCCAACTGACCCATGTTGGATGCACAGGGATAGGACATTTTTGTGCCCCAGCGTCATGTTCAGCTAAAGAATGCACGTTAAACGAGGCCAGTGGTGGTGAACCTATGCGACGTGTGCCCTCTCTGTGGGCACACGTGTTGTTGCCCCAGCACACCACTCTCTCAGGTTCTTCAACCACAAAGTCCGTCTACGTTCTTTCTTCTCAGGGATTTCCCCAAAGAATAGACTGTGGGAGGAGAGTTCAAACCAAATACAGTACGTTAGTTTTTGCCCATCACTCTATCCGAAGTGATGCTTTGGAATAAAATAGGTACGCTGGTACCCTGTACAATGAAAAAACTCCATTCCACAGGGTTCTTCACATACCCGTCAAGCACGGCTCTGGAAAATATGGGACCTGCACAGAACCCTTCTGGGCAGAAGGTTCTGCACATGCGCAGAAGGGTTCTGTGCATACACGTATGCACAGTGACTACTTTCCCCGACGGTCAAATTACAGGATGGCAGCAGGAAAGTGGAGGAAGCGGAGGAGAAATATGAGAAATCCCGGCCAATCCGGGATACTTGACAGGTATGGTTCTTCATTGTATGGAGTTTTTTTTCCATTGTACGGGGTGCCACTGGTCGCACATGTGTGTGATCAACAAGGGGCTTAGCAATCCAGACGTGGCTTTTGGAGGGGCTGGGGAAAGCCTTTACCTGCTCTGAAAGCACTCTGAAAGCCAACCAGCTGGATGGCTAAGCCCCTTAGCTATCTAGGCTTGGGCTCCGGGCTTGCTTTGGAAGGAAAGGGGTGAGCCCCCTGCCCCTTTCCTCCCAAGGCCAGCCAGGGCTCAGCCCCCCCCCCCCCCCAATCGCCCCTTGCCTTCCGAAGCAAGTCCAGGCTCAGAGGCTCTGACCCCCAGCTTGTTTTTGAAGGAGGCAACTGACCCGCTCAGCTACCTCCTCCGAAATGAACACGTGGAACGAAAAAAATCATACAATGAAGAGGGTTTTGGAACAAATGTGTGCATCGTACAATGAAATTTTTCGTTGTACGATGCACCCATTTGTTCCAAAATCCTCTTGGTTGTATGATTTCCCCCCCATTATACAGAGCGTTTGTTATACAGGGTTACACTGTAGTTGCCATTTCCCAGAGAACCATGACTGAGCAAAGCAGAAAGCATGCACAAAATGCATCCATTAAGAGACCTTGTCATCGGCTGCTACTCATATCGGAGCATACATTTTTCCTGAAAGTCATTTTCTCAGTTGATGGATGTGTCTCTGGTGACTCAATAAACTGATCCTGGCATGAAACATGCGAACACCACCCACATTACACTGAATAGATGGTGGAGAGCGTAGTTGAGTTTGATGAAGCTTTCATGTTGGTTGCTTAGCCTCTTCATATCTGCGGCGTTCTCCTTCGAAGTGATCGGTAGCAGCAGAGATGGTTTGGTGCCAAAGTAGGCGATCTATGGCCGCTGCCTCCCAAGTTTGTGGGTTTATACCTGACACCTTCATGGTCCTTATAACGCTTCAAAAGAACTCCATGAGGTCTTGTACCAGAGCTATGTTCCCTACAAAGAATTTTATGAGGAAGCCTGGAACAATCCATACAGTGGACATGCCCTATCCTTCTAAGACGATGGCCTATGACGGATGCTTCGATGCTATTTAAATGTGCCTTCCTGAGAACTGTGATGTTGGTGACAGAGTCATCCCACTTGATGTTCAAGATGGACCTTAGCTTCTGTTGGTGAAAACACTCAAGCTTTTTGATGTCTTGGCAATAGAGGGTCCATAGTAACGTTCACAGTAACGTTGAGATAATAACAGCTTGGTATACCATGAGCTTAGTCTGGATTGTTGAATCTTCATTCATGAAGACCCGGTGTGGTAGACGACCAAAGGCAGTATGGGCAGCGCCAATTCTCTCCACCACATCCTGTTCACAGGTGCAGTTTTTAGACAGGATGCGACCAAGGTAAGCAAACTGGCCTACCTGATCCAGTGTCAAATCTGAGATGGTGATACTGGAACTCTGTCCTTGGGGGCAGCTTGTGCAAGTACCTTGGTTTTCCGAGCATTTATGAAAGCAGCTGACAATGCTACAATCCTTAAGAGACCTAATGCATAAGATAATGCAGGATACATTATATCTTAGGCCAGTGTTGGCGAACCTTGGCACTTCCCAGAAGCCCTGATCAGCAGGAGTGCTTGACTTGGGCTTCTGGGAATTGAAGTTGAAGAACGCCCGGAGTGCTGAGGTTCGCCATCGCTGCCTTAGGTTATTTTGTGTTCAGAAAAAGACAGGTGAAGAAACATACATCTTGGGTGTAGCGTGAAAGCATGCATGAGTTTTTTTGTGTCGGCTGTGGGGAAGAACTCACAAAGCGATGCAGGCACTGGCCAGAATGATGGCAACTTTAGGAAGATAGGAATCAAGACAAAAGCAAAGTGGAACAGACCCACCAATACCGGAAAACGGAGACATTTCAAATCGATATCACTTAAGGTGAGTTTACACAGACCTTGTGCTATTGGCAGAGGCAAGTGATATGGGGGGCAAATCCCTCCTTAGCCCGCCCAGCTCTGTGCACATTGCATCCACAATACCATCTAGCCATCTCATCTTTGGCCACCCCCTTCTTCTTTTGCCCTCCACTTTTCCCAGCATCAAGGCCTTCTCAAGTGAATCCTCCCTTCTCATTTGATGTCTAAAGTACTTCATCTTCATCTTTACTATTTGACCTTCTTAGGAGCAGACTGCGTTGATTTCTTCTAAGATTGACCTCTTTGTTCTCCTCACTGTCCAGGGGACTCTCAAAACAATCCTCCAACACCACATCTCAAAGGCGTCTGTTCTTCTGCGCTCAGCTTTCCTAATGGTCCAGCTCTCACACCCATACATTACCACCAGGAACACCACCACTGAGTGTCAGACGGCGGTTAACTAACCTGACAACCCCGAGGACTAATTGCTTGGGTGCTGAAGCCCAAAGGGAAGGGTGAGGGTCCCCAAGTAGATTAAATCCCACATGAATCCATCTTGATGGAGGGCAGCAGCTTCATCAACACTGTCAATCACTGGGACATCAAGGGTTCACTGGTGTGGACTGGGGTTGAGCTCACAGCACAGACCCCAGTCACCTGGCACGTCACAGTGAAGGGCTCGGTGTGAGTCTCTTGAATTGTGGCTTGCTATTTCAGGGGATCCCAGTGGGGGGCAAGATGGGTGCACTCTCTCCTTGTCCTCCTTTCAGGGCAGAACTAAGTTATCCCCTGGTCCATGGGGGAGCAGAGGCCCAGAAGATTGCATGCAGCATTCAGGTCTTGAACTGCCGACCTGCCGACTAGCCATTTATTACCCAACTATGAGAAGGCCTGGACACTTGGGGAGGGGTTTCTGTCAATGCTGTGGGGGTTGCCTTCAGGAGATGATGCCGTTCAGATGACGGCAGTAGCTCCTTTCCTCCACTAGGTGGCAGCACAAGCCTTGAGGCCTTGTCAGCATTGGCTGCCTCATCAAATGGCCAGACATCCTTGCACGTCCACTCTTTGGCCAGCGGGTGGCAGTCTCTACCCTTATAACAAGCCTCAGGTAGAAGCAATGGCTTCTGTATCTTTGATGCTCCGAACATGAGGCTCGCTTTGACGTTGTTGTTCTTAATCGTTTTGGACGGGTTGTTTGGAGAACCGGCTCAATTCCCACAAAACCGGGACAGAAGTATACTTGAGAAAACTGGGTGGGTTACCTACAAAATAGCTTTTTTAAAACAAACATAATATAATGACAGCTATAAAACACTTTCACGTTCAATATATCAATACATAAATTAATTTATTTGCAACAGTTAAATCTTACTGTACGATGGTCTCTTCTTCTTCTGAGAAGTCAACTTTTAACGTCCTCAGTTCCAGGAAACACACTGGTCACACTTATCGGGTGGTGGTATGAGTCGAGGACGTTAAGATTTGTCTCCAGGTATACTCCAACTCCAATGTGGCTGGAATTTTTTCATTTGATGGCGAGAGTTTGAATGTATTTTAATGGCATGTTATAATACACAATCAGTAAGTTTTTAAAAATCCCAGAATTTAACATGATTTTATTGAACTTGCCGGGACAATTTTTCTGACCTTCAATCCGGGACAATCCCGGTTTTCCGGGACATATGGCAACCCTAATTGGGCAGGACCGAGATGACATACCTATTGTGTGCACACAATAGTGGTGGCACACAATAGTACATGTACGCTCACATGTGAGTGGCGGCACACAATAGCTATGTCATCTCAGTCCTGCCCAATACAAGCCTCTTAAAAAGGTTGAGAACTCCTGTTTTAGCATGAACAAAACATTTGGTCCATACCACCTCACATTGGCTACTGGGATAGAAGGGATTTACTCGATGACTTAGTGATTAAGATGCTGAACTTGACGACTGGACAGTCAGCAGGCCAGCAGTTCAAGACCCGGGTGCTGCACAATGGAGTGGGGTTAAGGGTGTGAGTTTCAAGTGGCTCAAGTGGTTAAAATGAGGAACTTGAAGCCTGGGAGGTCGGAGTTTGATACCTGAGTATTGCATGATGGATTGAGCTCCAGGTCCTGCCAACCTAGCAGTTTGAAAGCACGAAATTGCAAGTAGATAAATAGGGACTACTTCGGTGGGAAAGGCAAACAGCATCCCATGCACTCCAGTATCTAATCATGTCTGCCCCATGTCCAAGAAACATCTGCAGAAGCAGACAGCACTGACTCTTCGGCTTTGAAACAGAGATGAGCACTGAACCCTAGAGTTGGATACGACTGGCTTTCGAGCAAGGGTGACTTTGACCTTTACTAATTCAGAAGTAGTGGGATGTTTGGCCTTGCTGACGTTACAGCTTGCCGTTCCCACAATCTTCTGCTACTAAAAATACTGATTGAGGCTGGTCGAGATAGGATGGGTGAAGGATCCAGAGGGGCAATGGTTCCTCATACGTGACCCAACCCAGCCAGAGTGTGGCTCCAGGAAAGGTGGCGTAAAGCGTTAGAGTGTGCATAGATGGCGATTGGGTGTACATGTACGTGCGTGCGTGCGTGCTTGCAGGGTTGAAAGGTCTGGTGAAATTGCAGCTTGAAAGATGGGATGCTTTGCTTTGGAGGGCAGGTGACAGGGAGGGGAGTGGGAGAGGGGTGCGCAGGCCCTGTCTCTGCCATGCTGCCGCCTTTCCTAACATTGCCACCCTACATTGTCCTCTTGCAGGCAAAGGCCCGGAAACGCTTTTCGCTGGCCAGAAACTCAACGACAACGAGTGGCATACGGTCCGCGTGCTACGGCGTGGGAAGAACCTGCAGCTTTCTGTGGACAATGTCACTGTGGAAGGTAAGCGGAGGAAGGCAGTGGGTTGTGGCTGCATCATGGGGATGGGTTGGAGAGGTGTCTTTGGGCATCTAATTTTTAGGGAATCCCACATTCCTGTGGAGTATCAGAGAAATCTTTGCCCCATTATACTCTAAATCGGGGATTGGCAACCTATGGCTCATGGTCCAGATCTGGCCTGCAGTGCCAAATAATCCAGCCCCTGCCCTCAGTCCAGCCACAGCCGGAATCGGCCACAGACTCATTTACAGCTACGTAAACCTGTTTACGACAGCCGGGAATGAGCCCATTCCTGTCGCGAATGCGTTTACTAGTCGTAAATGAGTCCGCGGCTGTTGTAAACACGTTCATAGCGGCATTTTACGGCAACCAGTCTGGCCCACTCAGCTGTCTGAGGGGGCATTGTCTGGCCCATTGCTGAAAAATTTTGAGAACCCGTGCTCTAAACCAGTGGTTCCCAAACCTTTCAAGCTGGGGCCCAGGTCACACTCTTTCAGTCAGCTTCGAGGGTCTGACGGCCTTTTTGCCTTGCCTGCATGATTGGGGGGGAGGGCATTTTGTCCCAACAGCTTCAAAGGTGGTGATCATTTTGTTTCTCAAATGCCCTTGGAGGGGTGGGGGGCACATGAAATGGTGCTGCGGCCCAGATCCGTCCCACAGGCTTTAGGTTGGGAACCCCTGCTCTAAACTAATCTATACATGCAATTTTTTATTTCTGCCACACGGGGGCAGTAAGAGCCCTTCGGAACAGCAGACAGCCTTGCTCTTTCCCTGCTAGGCAGCAATAGGTCTAAGTCAGTGGTGGCGAACCTATGGCATGCGTGCCAGAGGTGGCACTCGAAGCCCTTTCTGTGGGCACCCGTGCAGTCACCCCAGCACAGAATTTGCCCCACCCCTCTTCCCAGCAGCCCAATGGGAACACTTCCTTCCTCATGCTGCATAGAGTTCACCCTGCCCCTCTGCCCAGCAACCCAATGGGAGTGCTTCCTCCCTCCCCCCAACACAGAGTTCACCCTGCCCTTCTGCCCAGCAGCCCAATAGAAGGATTTCCTTCCTCTGTGAATGGGTTTTCTGTGTAAACCTTGACACTCCAACTGTTCTTCAACTTCAATCCCCAGAAAACCCATTCATGTGGATTAACATAGACTTGGGCTTCTGGGAATTGAAGTCCAAGAACACCTGGAGTGCCAACGGGCCATTCAACAGTTACATGATCCATTTTTTGGGGGAAATTGACCCCCTCCCCTATGTAATCTGACTGTAATTTTCGCTTTGGAAACCCCACCCCCCCTTTGAAATTACATAATCCAGAGCTTTTGTATTGAAACTCTGATTTTTAGAGCTTTTCACTATTGGTGCCTAATGCCGACTGCACAAGCAATTCAATAATCTCAAATTGGATCAAAATTACCAGAGATCATTTTTAAACCTAAAAAAGCGCCACATTTCGAAATCACAACAGCTCCAAATGGATTATGTAATCTTTGACCTGATCCCCCTCGCCACGCCCCCACATAATTTTCCATAATTTAGATGGCAGACACCCCCCCCCTTGAGGATCACGTAATTGTTGAATGGCCCCCAAGGTTTGCCATCACAGTTCCAAGCTATGATCCTGTCACCCTACTTTGGGAATGCCAGCCTTTTGCTCCCCGAGATGCCTTGCTTGGCTTGGTTTTAGCAGACCCCCCCCCCTGTGCTTGGCCCAAGCAGGACAGATGGCAGGTGCCCACACCCGCTTGGAGTTCCACAACATAGAGACGGGCATCATGACGGAGCGCCGGTTCATCTCAGTGGTGCCGTCCAACTTCATTGGCCATCTGAGCAGCTTGGTCTTTAACGGGTTGCCCTACATGGACTTATGCAAGAACGGGGACATCAGCTACTGTGAACTCAATGCCCGCTTTGGCCTGCGCAACATCATCGCCGACCCTGTCACCTTCAAGAGCAAAGCCAGTTACCTGGCCTTGGCCACGCTCCAAGCCTATGCCTCCATGCACCTCTTCTTCCAGTTCAAGACCACAGCCACAGACGGGCTCATCCTCTTCAACAGTGGCAACGGGAATGACTTCATTGTGGTGGAGCTCGTCAAGGGGTGAGCAAGGAAGCAGCGTCTAGTACAATTAGTGCTTGGTGGGGTGGCAGCTACAGTGGAGGGTACAGCTGAGAGTGCCAGGTGTAGAAATATGGCAATAATAATAACTAGCAGGGGTACCTGGCTTTGCCCGGGTGGGTCCCAACATGGCTAGCTGAGTGTCAGTGTTGCCCGGGAAATCCACTGGCCAGTGGTGGGCCTGTGATGTGAGCTTGACAATGACATCACAATCCCCCCCCCCTGGTTGGCCTAGCACTGGGGCAGACACAAACCCTCCTGTCGAATATGCCCCCCTTTGCAGATCAATTTAGGGGGCAATCCTCCATGGGCTTCAGAACCACGACAGTGACCTGCTCACGTGTGCAAGGTATGTGTGTGCTGAATTTAATGGGGTTTGGTCAAGGGGTGTGGCAGCCCATTCTAGATATGGTACGCACACCTCTGCTTTATAGATATAGATTTCATGTCAGAAATTATTCTGGGTTGAAAGGGTTTTTGTGGAAGAAACTCCACTCAGGGAGCGGAGGCTCCTTTCATGTCCCCAAGAGCTGGGACAAAGATGGGCACTTAATTCGTCATGCACTACCTGGGCCTCAAACTGCCAACTTGCCAACCTTCCAGCTAACAAGGCGAGCTTCTTAACCACTGAGCCACTGCAGCCCCTCAATATGGCAATATATAGAGAGGTCATGGTCAAGGTCGCCCGTGCTCGAAAGCCAGTCATATCCGACTCTAGGGTTCAGTACTCATCTCTGTTTACAGCCACTGTTTTTGGCTGCAGATGTTTCCGTGGACATGTGGCATAACTAAACACCGGAGTGCATGGAACAATGTTTTACCTCCCCACCAAAGTGGCACCTCTTTATCTACTTGTAATTTCTTTCTTTCGAACTGCTAGGCTGGCAGGAGCTGAGACAGAGATGGGAGCTCGTTCCGTCATGCAGTACTCTCCAAAAAACAACAACAACAACTCTACTAGGAACTGCCTATATATATAGACATTGCCTTAATAGTTCTTATCTCCTTAGTTAGGGCTTGAACTGTTATTTTGTACCAGTCCCCATCTGTGAATCGAATGATAGATTTTTAACATTGTTATATCAAAAGATGTGTGAAGAAGGGCCTTCTTCCCCGGCAATTTTGTGTAGCTTCTGCTGTTGCCAGACAGAGCGGGTAGAACTGGGTCAGGTGGACCAGGGTCATGCTTGGTCTTCCACCAGGATCCTCGTTCTCTTGGGTTGACCTGTAGCCGCACCAGGCAGCTGTTGGAAATGATTTTGATGGTCACCCAACGATTTTTAATGCCTAATAATAGTTTCTTTTTAAATCTTGTCCTCTTTTTGATCATCCTGGCTCCCCGCCTAAGAGCTCCGGGACTCTTGTTCTCTGACAGAGGCTACGGATTCATATAACAAAGTGTTTCTGGTGCCCTCAGAACCCATCAGGAGAGAGGGTGTGGGGTGGGGTGCAGGCAAGCGCCATCAAAAGGAAACTGTGGCAGTTAAACTTGGTTCCAACCAGGATGTGAACTGCTCAGATGATCTTAAAAAACCAACAACGAACCTTGCATTTTAAGGGCGCAAAGCCGTTTCGTCAAGTGCATGAAAAATCCCAGATATTGAAGTTGGCAGGCCATGAATTGATATTGTATGGGGGCAAAAATGTTCCGGTTTCACACAGGTCAATTCCTAGGGTCATCATCTTCTTCTTCTTCATCTTCTTCTTTGTCTTCTTCTTCGTCTTCTTCTTTGTCTTCTTTTTCAGCTACCGTATCTGTCCAGATATTGGCTATCATCATGGCGATAGTCTTCCTGTTCTTAACTCCTCGGAACAGTTCTTCCGAGGACCTTCCACACCAGTCTCTCAGGTTCTTCAGCCATGAAGGCCGTCGACGTCCAGGGTATTTCTTCCGAGGGATCTTGCCTTGCAAGACTTTGTGTTGTTCCTCAAGATATTGGAGCTTTTTTTTGCTGAATGGTCTTAAAGAGTTCTTTTTTTCTTTATCCACCCGGTGCAATACCTCTACGTTAGTCACATAATCAACCCATGATATCCTTAGCAGCCATTTGTAGATCCACATTTCAAAAGCTCTGATTCTCTTTTCAGATACTTTAGTGCAGGAGTTCACAACCTTTTTAAACCAGGGGCCGGGTCACACTCCCTCAGACAGCTTCGGGGGCCGGATGGCCATTTTGCCCTTCCTCCATGGCACTTCCTAGTGTGGTGGAGATGGTGGGGGGGGGCACATGAAATGGCATCATGGGTCCGCATCTGGCCAATGGGCCGCAGGTTGAGAATCCCTGCTTTAGTCACTGTCCAAGCTTCAACTTCATATAGCAACACTGGGAACACATAACATCTCACTATTTGGATCTTTGTAGTCCAGTGGTTCCCAATCTTTGGTTTGCGGACTTCAATTCCCAAAAGCCAAAGTCTCCTAAAAGCACTGATCAGACTGAGGCTTCTGGAGACCACTGCTTAATTCCGATAGCCAACGCATTGTCCTCAATATGCCCTGGGAAAAGTTCCCTCTCCCTTTCTCTGTGTCTGTGATTCCCATTCTGGCTTTGCCCACTGCAGATGGCTTATTTATACCTTTGGGATAGAAATACACAAAGCACCGCTTTGCACTTTCAGAGCAACTCTGGGTGGTATTTTAGTCCTTTGTGGAATGTATTAGTTATGCTCCTATTCTTCTCCTCCCAAGTGAGCTCCAGGTGGTATACATGGTTCTCTAAGATCCCTCTATTTTATCCTCAGAACAACCATCTGGTAGATCAACTCAGGTCTGTCTATCTATCTATTTATTTTTCTGATTTATATTGCCGCCCAACTCCGAAGACTCTGGGCGGCTCACAGAAAATGAAACCAATATCACATTTTAAAAACCAATTTAAAAAGCCATTAAAACTGCCACCAAAAATTACTCTGACCCCCTACAGATTAAAAGAGATTAAAAGAGGGAGAGAGTGTTCTTACTAGATCAACCCACAGGCAAGGGGTCACCCCATCGCTGGTGCCCCACACTTGCTTTACCAGCCAGGTTTTTAGCCCTTTCCTGAAGGACAACAACTCCTTCTGGAGACGCAGCTCAATGGGCAGGAGGTCCCAAAGGATCGGAGCAGACACAGAGAAGGCCCTCCTTCCGGTGCTAGAGAGAGATGAACCTCCCTAGCAGATGGCACAATGAGAGAGCCTCTCTAGTCTGCTCTGGTGGGATGGACAGATGTTCTCAGGATGACGCGGTCTCTTAAGTATCCTGCCCCACTACCATGTAGGGCTTTAAAGGTCATTACCAGCACCTTGAATTGCACCCAAAGGCACACTGGCAACCAGTGCAGCTCCCGAAGCCATGGCGAGGCATGGGCATACCATCTGCACCCCATTACTACCCGGGCAGCCACTTTCTGGACCAGTTGCAGCCTCCGAATGGTCTTCAGTACTTTATTTCTAGTTTATATTGGGCAGCTGCTGTCAGAGTAGCTCAGCCTGGGAGGGAACAGGCAAGAGATGTTGGGGTGGGGTCGGATGACCTTTCTAACCCCCTGTTTTCTGGATCTTGGGCAGGTACATCCACTATGTTTTCGACCTGGGCAACGGCCCGTCGCTGATGAAGGGGAACTCGGACAAGCCGGTTAATGACAACCAGTGGCACAACGTCATTGTATCCCGTGACACTAACAATGTACACACGCTTAAGATTGACTCCCGCACCGTCACACAGCACTCCAATGGTGCCCGCAACTTGGATCTCAAGGGTGAGTTTGTGTACATACACACATACGCACACACGCATGCAACACACCATCATCATAATCGTCAAATTGCACCGTCAAAAACAGATTCATCAATGTGACTTTCCATGTCTGTACACTCATCTGCTGTCCCACCTTGCAGGAGAGCTGTACATCGGGGGCCTGAGCAAAAACATGTTCCGCAACTTGCCCAAGCTGGTGGCCTCGCAGGATGGCTTCCAGGGCTGCTTGGCCTCTGTGGACCTGAACGGCCGACTCCCAGATCTCATCGCCGACGCCCTGCATCGGATCGGGCTTATCGAGAGGGGATGTGATGGTGAGAGACCAAAGGAGGAGAAAAGCCAGGGTGGGTGGGTGGGAGGAGATGGGGAGGTAGGTCTGTTTTGTAAGTGTACTGTATACATTGCTGCAATGCCCTGCTGGCACAAAGTCAGAATGTGCCGTTAAAAGGGAGAAACGAATGGCTTCCTTTAGCGGAGACTCCCAGGTGTCAGATCAGTCATCGGCAGACCAGTAAATGAGCCGAATTCTGTATCTCTCCACATTCACACAATGTGTTGTTGTCCACCAGCAGCCCCCACTTGAGCATGTTGGTCATACATTTAGGTATTCCAACGCTCAGCCTATTCAGGGTCCTCCAAGTGACCCAAGGGAGGTTGAGTTCCTCAGCCATATATATCCTCCTTTAATACAATCCACCTTTTAATTATCTTGTGTACCCAGGAAACCCTGCTAATGTTACCATAAGTCAGGATTGACTTGCTAGCACATCAGATGAGCACTTTGAGTTGTGTCAAAGCCAATGAAACTGCTGTAATGAGAGAATTTCAGGAATGACACCTTTATGCACATTTACATGTCCCTGCATGTGCAAACTATATTTTGGAGCCAGAATCTACTTTTAGAGCAGAATATGAAGGAACAGAGTAGGTTCCCATTGGCATATGTGTCAGATATGCACGTGTGTTTTATATCCTTACCAGTTCAGTCTGTATGCAGACTGTATCGTACAGAAAACTGGATTAGAATCAAATGAATAAGGAAAGAAAGTGAGGAGAGTAATGTCAATAATTTAAGAGATGATGATGCCCAGCATCTTAACGGAGCCCATTCCCGATGGAGCCCAGAGATCAACATCGCCAACGGAGCCTAGGGTTCAATGTTCCCGATGGAGTCCGGAGCTCAACATCTCCAACAGAGCCTGGGGCTCAATGTTCCCGGTGGAGCCCGGGGCTCAACGTCCTCGACAGCATGGCTGGAGGGGTGGAGATGCGGCACCCGGTCTTCAGCCACCTGGAGACCCCAGTGGCGGCCCTTTAACCTCTGTAATGATGATATATTTATATTATTGCATTTATGTGCTTGACACATCATGCAAAGGTTACTGCCAAAGTCTCTACAGCCCATGTTTCTACAGACTTTCCAGGCACAACACCAGGGCAGCGCAGTTCTGTAAAGATGGTGGAGCTTGAACTGTCGTCAAGGGCAAGCCCACAAGAGAAAGCTTTGTAGTAGTCCAGTCAGTTTGCTTTCCATTCTGTAGTCCCTAGGCCAGGGATGGCAAACCTTTTAGAGACTGAGTGCCCAAACTCAACAAGCTGCTGTCTGCGCTGCAGAGGGGTGGAGCGAACTCTATGCTGGGGGGAGGAAGGAAGCGTTCCCATTGGGGTGCTGGGCAGAGGGGCGGGGTGAACTCTGTGCTGGGGGAGGGAGGAAGAGCTCCCATTGGGCTGCTCACCAGATGGGCAGGATGAACTCTGTGCTAGGGCGATAGCACATGCTCACAGAGAGGGCTCTGAGTGCCCACACTGGCACACGTGCCATAAGTTCATCACCACTTCCTAGGCTGAGGGTATCATGGTCTGAACCAGCATTTTCTCTCTTGCTTCCCCTCTCTCTCTCCTCTTCCCCCCTCCCAGGTCCCAGCACCACCTGCACGGAGGATTCCTGCGCCAATCAGGGCGTCTGCCTTCAGCAGTGGGACGGCTACACGTGCGATTGCACCATGACCTCGTATGGTGGCCCGGTGTGCAATGACCGTGAGTACAGAGACACTTAGTTGCACAAGCAGAAACATGGGTGCCCTATATAGTCCCAGCGGGTGGTTGTAACCACTTTCTCCAGCGGGCAGCTTGCAAAAGGGTGTTAGCTTATGCAGGGTCCGTGTTTGGGAATATGGCTTCTGCTCTATGGTGGTATCGTGGTGGCCGTCCAACTCCGAGTGCCACTGTAGGCAATTTAGGTTGAACAAAAAAAGAAGGAATAAAAAGCATTCACACCACCGGCCAAACCACAACATGTTCCCAAAATGAACAGAGATAGCATTTGTTTCCTATGAAGAAGGGAATTGAATGGTTAAATCCCACAAGTCCATAAAACCAACAAAACAAAACATTTGATTGATCTCTCTGGCTAAAGACTCTGTGAACTGGGGATCACGTCTATCTTACGCTTCTTTTGACTACCTCATGTAAATAGTTGTTAGACTCGTATATATTTACAGTCGAGTAGGAACAAGGCTCCGACTTGCTGGACTAACTCTTTTCCTTTGCATATCTCGCATTAATAATCTTATCTGTCTATGTGTGTGAGCAACATCTGGCCCAGAGGCCCTCCTCAACAACAACAACAACAAAAATCTAACATTCTCCCCACCCAAAAATTGTCTGAGATTTTTCCTTTGTGCTGTCTAGGGTTTGTATGGGTCTGCTTCACCATAATGTGAGTGATTAAAAGAAAAAAATTTAACTTTTTAAAAGAATATATTTATTTTGGCCTTGAGGAGGGACAAGAGGACTGTTTCTATTAAAAATGACATTTCTGTACCACTTAATAGCGCTTAGTGCACTATCTGGGCAGTTCACAAGTTAATTAGCATCCCCCCCCCCCACCCTGTCCAAACATGCTGGGAACTCATTTTACCGACCTCAGAAGGATGGAAGGATGAGTCAACCTTGATCCCCCCCATTAGGATCAAACTCACAATGTTTTGGCTGCAGTACAGCAGTTTAACCACTGCGCCACCCAGACTCAATTTTAAAGCAGTCACTCTACAAGTGCCTTGAAAACAATGCAGTAATAACTGGAAGCCAACATGGATTTGTCAAGAACAAATCTTGCCAGACTAATCTTATGTCATATTTTTTGATCCGGTAATTTCCTTGGTAGATGGTGGAAATGCTGTAAACATAATATAATTTGACTTCAGAAAAAGCTTTTGACAAAGTGCCCTGTGATAATCTGATTAGCAATCTAAACTAGGTGTGGGCTAGATTGCACAAGTGTCAGGTTGGATACACCATTGGTTACAGAATCATGCTCGCAGCGTATGCTTCTTAATGGATCCTTCTCAAAATAAGGTACGCTATTATATGCAGACACGAATAAAGAAAGAAGGACCATAAGGCTGTAGGGGATGCGGTGGCTTAGTGGTTAAGAAGCTCGCCTTGTCAGCTGGAAGGCCGGCAAGTCGGCAGTTCGAGACCCGGGTACTGCATGACGGATTGAGCACCCGTCTCTGTCCCAGCTGTTGGGGGCATGAAAGGAGCCTCATTCAGTCATCCCCTGAGCGAAGTGTCTTCCGCACAAATCCTTTCAACCCAGAATAATTTCTGATGCAAAATTATATAAACTCTATCCCGGGTCCAGTGCTCTTCAACTCAAAAGCAGTGACAGGAAATGTTTGGGATTTTTTTGTAGTATGACTCCCAGAAATCAAAGTTTGCTTGTGGGATTTGGGGAGTCCTATTCCTTCACACACACACCCCAAAAAAAGCTCACCCAACTTGGGAGGTTTAGGGAAGCCTGGCTGTGGAAGAGAAAGAGTGGGAGAGGGCTGTTTCTCCATCCGAGGGAAAGCTGGAGTTCTTCCTCAATTTAATCTTGACAGCTTTTTAATGAGCCATTAAGGTCCAGTGCTCATTTCCTTTGTATAGCCAAAGAGCCAGCGCTGTCTGCGTCTTCAGACATATCCATGGACATGTGGCAGGCATGACTTGACACCGGAGTGCATGGAACACTGTTACCTTTTCCACCAAAGTGGTTCCTGAACTTCTGACACGCTGGTCTTCCAGTCATCAAGTTCAGCATCTTAACCACTAAAAGCCACCACAGTCCCCACCGGAAGGGAGAGGGTGCCTCATAACATGGGTAGAGCCCTCCCCAATCCAGAGGCAGACAGCATTCAGAGGGAAAGTTGTGAGTTTCTTTCCCCCTTCACAAAGTCTGCCGAGCCCGACCTGTGAAGGTTTGCCTTTCTCTGATGTTTCCATTCCACATCCTGATATTGCCTTGACATGGGGACTCTATAATGGGCCCAGAGACGGGCGGTTGTGAAGAGAGGGGGGATTTTGTGGCCTTGCTTAATGCATGCAAGGCACTTGACATCCGCATGGTCAATGGTTTCTGGATATGTTTCTGTGAAAGGACGTCAGCATTCTGAGGATTTTGTGGCAGATATTCTTCGCCATGTTTTTATGTGTGCGTGGATATGTGTGTGTGCAGATTTGTGTGCACAGCGGTTGCTAGTTTGTGTCACCGCAATCAGCACTGACACATATTGCACCCTGAGGCAGGACAGCCAATTTCCCCGTACCACATGCACAGAAAAGCAGGTATGTGGTAATTAAATCCTACCCTGGAAGTAAAAAATGCAAGAATCACAACATTACCAACTAACCAACCATACCTGTGGTTGTAAGACAGCCCAAGCGGTTAACCCACCACAGTTATCTGCTTCAACCCTCACAGTAGGGTAGTTTTAGCAGTAGCAATGACACATCCATATGGCCCCATAACGCTTGGTGCGCTCCGTAGGCCAGTTTTTCCCAGCCTTTGGTTCTTGGACTTCAATTCCCAGATGCCTCAGTCAGTACATTGACTGATCAGTGCTTTGGGGAATTGGTCATCTGGGAAGGTAACATTCAAATACCTGGTTTCCTAATTGTTGAATGGGGTTTGTAAAAATATGCAGAGACTGTTGCCCCCCTCCCTCCCAAAACCATCTAAGAGACACAGCCTAGTTGAACATCATGCCATGAATTTGTGGGACTTTTCTTCACTGCAAAACAACAATTGTGCTACTGGCAATAACGCATGATCTCCAGTGTGCTGATTCCAAATCTGAACTCAAAATTTGCTTATCACAGACAGATTTTAAGGCATGCTACAGCTGTTCAAATGGTCGGTAATTGGGCAATGTGTTTTTACATGGGAATATTATAACAATTGCAGCTACTGCTATGCCTGCTAAATCACGTCCCCTGGTGGCATGCATGCTCCAGCAGCGACTGAGCATTTCTGGGCAAGAAATAGGTATATAAGGTGAGCTGGACCAAGGGCTTGTCTCGAGTGTGAAACCATCTTATTGGATAGAACAGCCAGGCCATAGTGAGTCTGTTTTGAGCTAAAGATGAGTAAACGCATCTGTGTTAATAAACCGGACAATTTTTGCTACCTTTGTGGCAAATATACCCCGCATGATCAATGCAAGAACCTAACCAAGAGAGTGAGATTTGCTAACTTAAGATCCTGATGTTCTAGGCAGAATTGGACTTCAAATTTGGGGAATTGACTTAGGCTCCCGAGAGCCGAAGTCCAAAAGGTCAATGGGCAGTTCACAGGGTAATTGGCATTTTGCCCCCAACATGCTGGGTACTCATTTTATTGACCTCGGAAGGATGGGAGGCTGAGTCAACCTTGAGCCCTGGTCAGGATCGAACTGCACTTTAGCCACTGCGCCACCTGGGCTCTTACCCCCAATGATTCTGGGGGATTCGATGGCTTCCAGGGCTGTCGACATGCATCTGCTTCTCCTGTTCTTGACTTGGCTAACGGCAGAGCCTGTCTCAGACGCCGTTGAGAGAATTTCACCCCCTGAGAATATTTGGCAAAGTGTGTCTCTCCCACACATCCCAATCTCTCTGCCAGTCAAAAAGTTGAAGGGTATATATTTACTTTATTGCAATTAAATCTCATGTTTTTCCCCCCATCTGTGCAACTCCAGGTGGCATGCGCAGTTCTTTCTCTACCCCATTTTCTCACAATACACTTGCAGTGTAGTTAGATTAAAACAGGGGTGCCCAAATTTTTGGGGGGTCTCGCTTTCGAACTGCTAGGCTGGCAGGCACTGGGACAGATGACGGGAGCTCACTCCGTCGTGCAGTACACGGGTAGCGAACCCTGACCTTCTAGTCTTCGAGTTCTGAGGAGGCAACTTGGTGAGTTGATTATTCCCTCAGGGTGTCTCTGGAAAGGGTTTCCCTTAGACCCGAATCTCTCTCTCCCCCCCCCTCCCATCCTCCGTGCCCCTCCCCAGTTGATAAAGCTGCTTTCATATTAGGCCTGACAGCCCGATCCATTTTAATGAGACCAAGGAATGCCTAACAAGGTCCAGGGAGTCCTTAACGAGGCTCTATTAAGCCGGTCCCCTGAAGCATGCAAGCAAAGGTTTGGGGTGGGAGAGACGTAATGGGGCATTTCTTCCCACAAATCCCACAGACCCATTTCACCCAAACTGCACATACCTCAGAGGCAGGAGGGAGCTGTGGCTGAAACAGAGAGAGAGGGGAAAGAAAGAGATCCATTATTATGCAGAGTCTTTCTGCTGGCGAAGGATGGTGGGTGTTGTAATCCTTGGGGAAAGCTGCGCCTTGCCAAAGGAGTCACTGAGGTGGTCAAGAGTGCCTCTGTGCACGTGCAAATTGTCCAGCCTTGATAACAAACGACACACGCTCAGAGCCAACGGGGTGTTGATGTTCAGACAGGAGCAGCCTAAGACATTTTGCCAAGAGCTGCAGGATTGGGTGCTGAATCTTGAAGCCACACTGTCAGGGGGGAATGGCCTTCTCTCTATCTCATGGACTTTCTCAACCTTTTTAAGCCGGGGTCCGGATCACACTCCCTCAGACTGTTGGTGGGCCGGACTGGTCCCCCCGTCACTGCTGCCTTTGGTGGCCGTGGGGGTGATGGAACACCAGTCTGGCCCACCAACACTCCCCACACGCTGCCGCCACCAACGCTCCCCCCCAATGCCACCAATCGGGGCTGCAAACACTCACACACACACACATTGGTGCCACCACAGCTTCCTTGCTTACCGGCCAGCCGTAAGGCCCACGCTTACCTAGAGCGCACTGAGGAAAGACACAGGCAGCCACTTGCATCTTCCACTTCCGCCACCTGTACTGCCATCTTACAACATCCACCCTGCTATGGAGCATACCTGTCAAGTATTCCGTATTGGCCGGGATTTCCCATATTTCAGTCCTCTCCATCGGCCCTTCTCGTGGCCTTTCCATATTTTGGCCAGGGAAAAAAGGAGTTTCTGCACATGTGTGGCCATTCTGCACATGCACAAAGGGGTTCTGCGCATGTGCAAAGGTGTTTTTTTTTTTTTTTTGCTGTGCATGCACACCCGGCCCAGAGCAGTTCCTGTATTTTCTCTGGCAACACTTGACTGGTATGTTATGGAGCAGCGTTAGGGACACACCAAGCCAGGTGGAGGGGGAAAGGATGACAACGGCAGTGGTGGGAGCATGGGCTGGATGGAATGGTGCCATGGGTCGGATATGGCCCACAGGCTGTAGGTTGAGAATCCCTGCTCTAGCTCATCTGAAGGCAGGAGGGACACTTTTAGGGTGGAGGGCAAGCGGCCATGCCCACCCCTTCAATCCTGAATCTGTGGCAAAACACACCCCTGGCCCCTCTCTCTTCCTGCTTGCATCTCCTCTCCAAGCTCCTCGCTTCCAGTGCTCTCGACTCTCCCTCTGCAACGTGAAGGTCTGTTGCCTTGTAAATCAGATGGTTGGCCATAAATAGCCCAGTCTGCTAGATTTACATGGCGGGAAGAGAATTATGGATGGGGAAGAACCTGCCCACAGAGGAAAGGATATGATTCATGGCTCACCTGCTTCTTGCAGGGTTCACCTGCTACCAGGAATAGTTAAGGGACAGAACACACACACACACACACACACACACACACACACACACACACACACACACACACACACACACACACACACACACACACCACCTTGGTGGTCCTTGGTGGCTGGGGAAGCCTTTGCTCCGGTCAAGCGCCAACTGCCCTCTCACCATCCTTCCTGCTAGCAAGACCAACCCGTCTGGCTTCACCCCAGCAGCAGTGGTCATCATCTTTTTGGGCTGTTATGACCAGGCTCCAGATCAGACTGTGTCCTCCTGGTGCTTCTCTTTTGCTGTGGTTTTGGACTCTGTTCCCATCATCCCCCAGCCAAACATGGCTGACATTCCTAATGTTATCCCCGTAACAGCCCTGTGAGATTGGTTAGGCCCATGATGTCGAACCTTGGCTCTCCAGGCATACCCGTCAAGTGCCACTCAAAAAAACACGGGAACTGCTCCGGCCCAGGTGCACATGTGCAGGAAAAACTCCTTTGTGCATGCGCATAACCCCTTTGTGCATGTGCAGAACATGTTTGCGCATGTGCAGATGGGTTCTGTGCATGTGTGCTTGCACAGTAACCCCTTTCCCTGCCATTCTAAATACAAGATGGTACCAGGAAAAGGGAGAAATGCACGCCAAAATACAGGATTTCCCAGCCAATCCGGGATACTTGACAGGTATGACTCCAGGTATCCTTGGACTCCAATTCCCAAAAACCCAAGTCTCCTTTAATCCACATGAATGGGTTTACAGTAAAACCCCTACTTACGAACAAAATCTGTTCCGTAGTCTTTTGCTTAAATCGGTTTTTTAATGTAACTCGAAGCAAACCCATAGGAAAAATGAAATTTTTATGTAAATCAAAGCAAACCCATAGGAAAAAGAATCTTTATGTAACTCAAAGTAAACCCATAGGAAATAGTGCAAATCAGGACATGGTTTTAGCACAAAATCATTATGTAAGTTGAATTTTATGTAACTCGAGGCATTGGTAAGATCCTGACGTTATAGGCAGAATCGGACTTCAGATTTGGCTTCAGCGCACCTGACTTAGTATAGGACACATGGATTAGACCAAGTAGCATAGTATAGGACACATGGATTAGACCAAGTAGCAGACAATATTTATATTTTTTGTGTGATGCAGTGTATCAACTCCAACACCCTCTTTAAAATGGCCGGAAGGAAGAGAAGCCAGTCTCGATGTGTGCCTGTCTCTGTGAACCTTTTTTTGTTGAGCATGAAGGATGTCAGCTTTTCTCCCCTTCCCTACTAGTGAAACCATTAATGGTCCTCTGATTAGAGAGGCTGTGAAGAGTTCTGGCCCTGAGTAAAGAGAGGGCAATGAATGCACATCCCACGCGCCTTTTGCTTCGGTCTCAGAGCCATTAGCTGGGGCCCAAGCAAAGGAAGGGATGCTTCCAGGGCAGGCGGGCGGACGTAGCGTAGCGGGCAGAGGTGAACAACTGCAGCCCATTAGGGACATTCAAAACACTTCTTGCACATGGCATAGAATCCAGGCAGCTTCCTCCCTCTCTGAAAAAAATAGACCTGACATTGGCAAACACGGAAGATTAGCCGCGTGATCCATATTCAAGTTGTAAAGAATGCAAAAGATGCCGGAGGCAGATGATACCTTCATAGGGCCACTAAGAAAAAACAAAAACGTTGTGCGAGCTTTCATGGTTCAAGACCACTTCTTCAGGCATTTATTAAAATGTTCTTGGTGTTCTTAAGAAGAGAGCCTGGCAGACCACCACGCCATGTACTGGCCTGGGGCCGATGGGGATTTTGTGTGCCTTGTGGGGGAGACTCAAGACCAGGGGGTGGCTCATGCAACTGGATTGGTGGCACAAGTGTCACGCTGCGATGCGGAGTGCAGATGGAAGGCCACTGCATTGTATTCTTGGGACAGTCTATATGGCTAGTGGCCATGTGGGTTGCCAGGGTTCGGATTCGGATGCGCAAGAAGAAGAAGATCATGATTGTAAGAAAATCTCTGATGGATATGCTATCTTATTTTTATTTTTTTGATTTATATTGCCGCCCACCTCCAAAGACTCTGGGCAGCTCACAGAAAATAAAACCCACATTTTAAAAACCAATAAAAAAATCCATTAAAACTGCCACCAAAAATTACTCCGACCCCTCCGATGCTTTGGACTTCTAAAAAGGGAGAGAAAGAATTTCTATCTTTCCCCCTTTCTGTCTGTTTCCACCCACCTTCCCCTGTTAGTCAATTTGTTGGAGGTTAATAACCAACCTAGCAGTTCGAAAGCAAGAAATTGCAAGTAGATAAATAGGGACCACTTCGGTGGGAAGGTAACAGCGCTCCGTGCGCTCTGGTGTCTAGTCATGCCTGCCGCATGACCATGGAAACGTCTGCAGAAGCAGACAGCGCTGGGCTCTTCGGCTTGGAAACAGAAATGAGCACTGCACCCTAGAGTCGGATACGACTAGCTTTCAAGCAAGGGAAACCTTTACCTTTACCTTTAATAACCAGAGGTAAGTTTAGGCCACGGCACAGTCCTTCGCCTCCTTGAAAAATAAACTCTGTCCCGTCGATGAGCTGGCAGGACTTATTGGGGGGAAAGCAGGAGAATTCAAAGACGCTGGCCTTAAAATCAACAATTATTGTAATTTTTTTAATTAAAAAAATCATGGCTGCCGTTGTGTTCAGTACTTTGGGGAATTGACTCAGGCTTCTGGGAATTGAAGTCCAAAAACCAAAGGTTGTGAGACACTGGTCTAGTGTCTGGATATGTGACTTTCCTGCTATGCCAGGATGTGAAAAAGTTCACGGCCGCTTTTGTGCAATGACGACATTGACAAAATAGTTTTGTTTTGGAAGTAACTGCCCATGTCCTTTTAAATCTCATGTGTACCTATGTGTTGGGAACCGGACTGTGTCATGGATTTGTATTGCTTAAAAATATACTGTACGGTATTTTGTGTTAAGAGCATCCATGCTCTTGTGCTAGAAATGCAGGCTTGTAGGGTTTTTTAAAATCTGTAATGGAGATTTCTGTGTGTTGCTCACTGAAAGAGAGGAGGCTATGGTGCATTCTGGGTTGTTACTAGGGAAGGACTGTCTTGTAGACTCAACAAAACCTTGTGTTCTGGGAGAAATGAAACCTAATTTTCGAGGGACATGGAGGACTGTGTAGTGATCATCTGGAGTTGTTCACAGGAAGGGCCAAATTGTCTAAGGGGATAAAAGAAGTGTCTAGTCATGCCTGCCACATGACCACGGAAACATCTGCAGAAACCGGCAGCATTTGCTCTTTGGCTTTGAAACAGAGATGAGCACTGAACCCTAGAGTCGGATACGACTGGCTTTCGAGCAAGAAAAACCTTTACATTTACATTTACCTAGTTGCTTTTAAGGCAAGAGAGGGCCCTCAGGGCTTCCACACTTGAATAGGTTTTCATTATTTTAAATGTGCTTTCTTAACTGAAAAAGCTTCATTTGGCTAGAATTTTTTTTATTTTTGCTTCCTGAAACTAAGAAATCTGTAACTGGTTTTGCTACAATATATCTTTAGGAGACATGAAGATGACTGGAGTTGTTGTATTTCCTCCTATTTTCTACCTTACTAACAGTGGGGTGCAGTGGCTCAGTGGTTAAGATACAATCAGCAAAAACACAATAGGGTACAGTAACATCTCAGAATACAGTAACATTTCAGTAACACAAGAACATCCCAGTAATACAGTAACATCTCAATAATGAAATAACATCTCACATATTGCACTCCGGCTCCAGACCAATGAAGTCCTGCCGCCTCTATGGCCTTTTAAGTCCTGGCCTTGGGCAGGACCCGGGACGCCAGTGGTGGTGGTGGGTCATGGCGTCCATTGCTGTGGAGCCTATCCCCCCACAGAGACGGCAATGAGAAGCGGCCGGGGTCCTTTCGAGCCGTGGGGCTGCCCACAGGTGTTCCCTCTCCCCCGCTGACCGGCCGTGCCAGGAGGAAGGAGCACGGAGCCTCCTTACTAACAGCCTGACTCAGGTCAAGACTTGTGAGAAGGCAAGCTAAAGTCCTGGGTTGCTTAGCCCCAAGGCGTCAATTCAGGTGCAATTCCCACTTACTTGTAGGCCCAAGGGTCTACGCGGGAGCAATGGGTCCCGAACAGACTGCACCAAGCCCAAAGCACAGTCGATGCTCAGACAAAAGCACCTTGGAGTGAGTCCGTTCTATGGCTGCAGATTTCCTGGTCGAAGCCTCCGTCTGCTGAGGATGAGACTCCGGGGAAAGCCCGTAAAGACAAGAGTCCTGCAGGCAGAACAATTCAAGCCATTTGAAAGCCCCTCGGCCCTGGATGCAGCGGCGCACTTAATGGAGCAGGCAGAAGTGGCTGCATCATATTCATGACATTCAGTTTTTCTCAGACGACTGTATCTTCCAGATGTATTGGGATCTCAGTGCAAGAGCATGCGCTCGTGCATGTGCACAGAGAGAGAGAGATGGCCCAGAAAACATCTCTGTTCTGTCTCCAGCGGTTGCCAAAAAGGTTTGGAAGGAAAAGCCTCCAGATTGAAACCCCAAAAGTTTTTGGCCATGGCTTGAAAGCCAGTCGTATCCAATGTAGGGTCCAGTGCTCGTCTCTGTTTATAGCCAAAGAGCCAGTATTGTCTGCATCTGCAGACGTTTTCCATGGACATGTGGCAGGCATAACTAAACACTGAATGTTGTTACCTTCCCCACCAAAGTGGTACTTATTTATCTACTTCCCATTTCTTGCTTTCAGACTGCCAGGGGCAGAGGCGGGAGCTCACCCTGTCATGCAGTGCTCGGGTCTCAAACTGCTGACAAGTTCAGCAACTTAGCCACTAAGCCACCACAGTCCCCACTAGATTTATTAATTATTAATTAATTAGATTTGCCAGATTACAAATACCATTATCCCTCAGGAGCTCTTTTCTCCTGGGAAAAGGAGTTGGGAGTTTGTGCGTGAACATACGCACTTGTGTGCTGCACACACACACGCATGCACACACACACACACATTTTTCTATGCACATATCTTTGGGGTGAAGCCATACGTGGGAGGCGAGACAGCAGAGGGTAGCTGATTTCCAACCCCTGGTGCTCAAATTAAAGGAGAAATGACATGGTTTTTAAAAGCTGCAAATTAAAGTGTCTTGAGGCTGTTATTAAGGCCTCTGGCTGGCCTGGCAGTCTCAGGAAATAAAAACGGAAGGACGGAAGGGTTGAGACAGCAGGGAGAGTGGTAGAAGCGGGCCACGAAACAGAAGAAAAGCAGAGAGGATTTTGGAGTCTTTTGCCAGCAATATGGAAAATCTGACATACAATTAAAATTGCAGCGGCATAATGAAATTGTGTACAGAAACCAGAAGATGGGAAAATGAAGTGAAATGGTAAAAAGTGTCATGCTTAATTATGCTCACCTTCCCCTGGTGCCCAAGAGCAGTGCGCTGCAGTGGGTGGCCGCTTTTTGGCCCAGGATGATGGAAAGCAAACGCTGCCCTGCCCAGAAAGTGACTCTGACTTCCTCGGGGAATTTGCAAAACTCCTTGGAGGGGTGGGGTGGGGGCACATGAAATGGTGCCATGGGCCAGATCCAGCCCACAGGCTTTACGTTTGGAACCTCTGTTGTAAATCCTCAGTCATAAAAGCTGGAGGTTTAGGTGGGTGGTGGATTGGCCAGGTGGGGTGGGGTGGAAAACACACTTCACAGTGTGGGTTTCATTCCAAAAATAAAGACGGTCCCTTCTTCGGTGTTTTGTGCCAAAATGTCACCCCCACAATTTTCTACCCTGTTTGTTCTCGTTCAGTGTGATGGAAACGCAACTCTTTTCCAACAGCATTTCAAAAGGGAAGACTTTTTTTTTTTGAGATATTCTCATGGTGGTTTGAGATACAGTACAACTCCAGATAACGTCGAAACTCTGTTCTCTTCTTCTTCTTCTTCTTCTTCTTCTCCTCCTTGTCTAGGCCAAAATGAAGGCACCTTTTGGTGAGTGTATTCTGCAGTTCCTTTTGCCTGTGAGAAAGATTAGCCGGCAACACACACGGTTGCCGCCATTACCAGGGTACACCGATTGTGGTTCAAAAAATACCACCATCTTCAAGGAGGCTCGTTCTGTTTATCCCAATACGTTTTTCCTGATCTGCATCCTATATTAAGGCTTCTTCAGTTTGAGCCCATTATTATGTATCCTGCACTCTGGGATGACAATCACCTCTTTATGATCATCTCCTCTTTATTATCATCTTTCAGGTGTTTGAAGAGTGCTATCATCATCTCAATCTACTTTTCTCAAGGCTAAACATGCCCAGTTTCTTCACTCTTTCCTCCTAGGACAAGGATTCTCAACCTGCGGTGGTGGGCCGGATGCCGCCCATGCGCCATCTCATGTGGGCCCCTCACTGTCTCGACCATACCGGGAAGTGCCGTGTGGTGGCGGAAGGGCAAAATGGTCATCTGGCCCCCAAAACTATCTGAGTTTTAAAAGTTGGCTTTTAAAAGTTTGGGAAGCCCTTTCCTAGGGCTTGGTTTCCACTATCCTCTGATCATCCTTGTTGCCCTTCTCTGTACCTGCTCTAGTTTGTTTGCCTCTTTCTTAAAGTGGGGTGCCCAATTTCGAACATAGCATTCTGGAAGAAGGAAGGAAGGAAGAAGAAGAACCCAGCCAAACCCAGAATTCTTAAAAGTCTTTACATATGTAACCAATTTTGTGCTGTCAAACGAAGGTTGCTGCCATTATTTTCTCACAATAGGCTCCTCATCTCCCAATATGGCAAAAAAAAAAAAACAATTGTAATCCTATTAACGTTTGCATAAACCTACTGTGGTTAGTAGAGGGGATGGCAGGGTGCATCTCGGTTGTAAGTGTCGGGCACATGATCAAGCGCATGATTGGCATCTTCCCCAGTTAGCCACAGTTAGCCTTCAGGAAATTGTGCAAGCATCAGTACGATCCTAGCCAATGTGTCCAAATTAATGTGTTTACAGGGGCTTCAGGGGCTCAGTGTTTAAGAAGCTCGCCTTGGAAGGCCGGCAAGTCGGCAGTTCAAGACTCGGGTAATGTATGGCGGATTGAATGCCGATCTCTGTCCCAGCTCTTGGGGACATGAAAGGAGCCTCATTCGGGCATCCCCTGAGCCTGCCCAACTCCCTCTGTATGTGCACAAGGAAGGAAGGAAGTCCAAATGGTTTGGAATCCTCATAGAGGGACTCGTCACTTCCACATCAGTGACTACATGATGTTTCCCCTCCCCTGAACCCTTCCGATGACACAACCCGGCAACTGGCAGCTTTGTCACTGCCTGGCACCCGGTGCTCTCTGTAGGCGAAGTGTTGCTCTCACCCACCACCTCTATGACACATAGCGGAGGGGGGTGATGTGGCTTTTGCCCTGCTGACAACACTGAGGGTGCCACCCTTGAAAGAGTGCTGTGTGTGTGTGTGTGTGTGTGTGTGTGTGATAGAGATAGAGAGAGAGAGTCCAAAAACCAAAGATTGGGACACACTGCCATAGATCCTACTGGCAGCAACTTAATGCCGGTCAGGCAGCAGTTAACTAACCTGACAACCCTAAGGACTAACAGCTTCAGGCGGCGAAGTCTACAAGGAAGGGTGATGGTCCCTATGTGGATTAAATCCCACTTAAATCCATCTTGATGGAGGGCAGCAGTTTTGTCAATACTGGCCTGGGGCTTAGGAAGGCGTTGGATGCTAGGAGGTCTCTGGACCCGAAAGTGACTCGCAGAACTGGATCAGTGGTACATCTGCCATGCTGCGATGCGGAGGCAAATAGAAGACCACTGTTCCCTGGACAATCTTCATGGCTGACTGTCATGGGGATCGGCAACATTTGGAATCGGATACAACACACAAAGAAGATCTCCCTTTATCCCATATCTGCCCATGTGCAGAGTAGCATTGGATATTCCCCCTGTGAATATTAGTACATGCTGCCAGGGGCTGGGGTGGCTCAGTGGTTAAGAAGCTTGCCTTGTTAGCTGGAAGGCTGGCAAGTCAGCAGTTTGAGACCCAGGTACTACACAGCAGATTGAGCGCCCGTCTCTGTCCCAACTCTTGGGGACAGGAAAGGAGCCTCATTCGGGCGTCCCCTGAGCGGAGTTTCTCCCGCAAAAGTCATTTCTGACCGAAATTATTATAGTACATGCTGCTGGCATAGCAACCCAGTGCAAACCCTTAGCAGTGCCGTCAGGTGTACACACACACACACACACACACACACACACACACACACACACACACACACACACACACACACACACACACACACACACACACACACAAGAGTCCTCGTCTGAGTTCAGACTGACTCTCTGTTTTATCTCCCTGTGCCAGACCAGGCAAATGTCAGGCATAAAGATGGGTTGGGTGGGGGTGGCCAAGTCTGGAGATTACAAACCCATTAGGGGATATTAGAATTTCGTTTACTCAAGAGGGTGTCTGTCTGGGCCAGGGAGAGGCGATTCCAGCCTCGGGGTCTCTTTCCCACTGATTTGCATTCTTGTGAAATATCACTTCCCATAACTGTGTCTCGCTTGTTCTGCGCCCCCCCCCCCCTGCCCTCCCACTCCTCCCTCCCAAACACTATCCTGTAATAAGAGCAAGGAGCTTTCATGAGCCTAATAAATTGGAAAGATGGGTCTGGGTAGGAAAAGGCCAAGTACAACTACTACTGCCAAAGGCAGGCGTTCTCAACCTTTTAAAGCCAGGGGATGGATCACATTCCCTCAGACAGCTTTGGAGAGGCCAGACAGCCATTTGGCCCTTCCTCCACCATATGGCATTTCCTGATGTGGTGGAGGCGGTGGGAAGGGGCACATGAAATGGTGTCATGGGCCACATCTGGTCCCCGCGCCGCAGGTTGAGAATCCCTAGCCAAAGGAACTACCCTCGGTCCCATTTCATGCATCACTATATATATATAGTGTCTGCTACTTGGTCTAATCCAGGGTTTCCCAAACTAAGACCCATGGGCCAGATCTGGCTGATGACACCATTTCATGTGGTTCCCCCCAACCCTCCAAGGGTATTAGAAAAACAAAATGCCCACCCCTTTGAAGCTGATGGGACAAAATCATCACCCCTGTCATGCAGGCAGGGCAAAATGGCTGTCCGGCCCTTGAAGCTGACTGAGGGAGCATGACCCGGCCTCCGGCTTGGAAAGGTTGGGAACCCCTGATATAAAGTGACCTGGAAAAGGTATCATCTCTTTCTTACGTTGAGCGGTTTCTTCTTTTTCACTGCTTTCCACTTTAGCTCCTTCTTCTCCCCCCCCAACACACCCCCAGTCTGTCATTCCATCCGTCTCCCACCCGCCTGTATTTATAGCTCTCAAACAGGTTGCAATCCTAGCCTCGGCTTTGACATTTTCCAAACATGACATTGTGCATGTTTGGGGCTGTGGACTAGCACATCAGGGAGACGAGGCGAGGCCCAGGGCCTTGGTCTCCTCTGAATCCTGATTCATCTCCAAACTGGGAACAACCCACACAGATCCCAATTTCTAGCTCTTCCTTGGAGTAGGGGAAGCAGATGGTGGGGAATGAAAGGAGATGGAGTTGAGTGTCATCGCTGGATCTGAAAAATCTGGCTGCCCAAAGAGACTTGTGTGCATAGTTACAAACACAATGGCTCTTGCTTCCTAGAGCAGGGCTTCCCAACCTAAGGGCCATGGGTCAGATCCGGCCTGTGGCACCGTTCCATGTGCCCCCCCCCCCTCCAAGGGCATTCGAGAAACAAAATGGCCCACCACCACCCCCTTTGAAGCTGTTGGGATTAAATGGTTGCACCCATCGTGCAGGCAGGGCAAAATGGCTGCCCAGCCCTCATAACTGACTAAGGAGGTGGGCTAGATGACCCTTAAGGTCCCCCCCCCCAACTCAACAGTTCTATGATTCTGCAAAGACAGACGTTTCAAACCTACCCCTGCTTCGGGAATTATAAGGCAGTGATGGTGAACCTCTTAGAAACCAAGTGGTCAAACAGAGGGGAGAGGTGAACTCTGTGCTGGGATGACGGCGCACATGCCCACTGTGCGTGTCCCCTCTAGCACGCATGCCATAGGTTGATCACCACTTGTTATAAGGCAACGGGGACAGGTTAAGAATCACTGACCTAATCTATCTCTTTGTTTACAAAGGGTTTTCAACACAGGGTGCAACCAAAAGATGGATGCCCATTACCCACCACCAAACTGCGCATCAACCCAGCCAGAACGTAGATGCTCTCACCCCACTTAAGCCTCATTTCCCTCAGAGCTCAGCTGCAATCTTCACACTAATGTGAGAGTAGGATTTTGGAGCACCTGTCCTAACTTATTGAAAGGTTTCCCTCTTATGTAGTGAAGTAGTTAAGAGGCAACTTGATCTTGAATTAGGCAATTAAGATTCACTAGCTTTACAAAAAAAAACCCACCTTGCTCTTGAAGAAGAAGAAAAAGCAGATAGTACAGTGGAACCTTGGTTAGCGAATGGCGCGGTTAGCATAAACATGGCATAACAAAATGAAATCCATAGAAAATAGTGGCTCAGTTTACATAATTTCCTCCCGGAATGGATTTATTGGTTTTCACTGCATTCCTATAGGAAACTGTATTTCGGTTAATGTATTTTGGTTTTCAATGCATTAATATGGGAAATTGCATTCAATGCATACCTATGGGAAATTTGGTTAAAGTTATTTTTGCTGCAAGAAACGTCCCGGAGAACGCATTAATTACGTTAACCAAGGGTTGATCTAGGTTAACCCAGCTGGCCATGGCTGTGGAGAGTGTCACGATATGTGCATGTACATACATACATACATACATACATACATACATACATACATACATACATACATACAGTAAAAACCCTGCTTACGAAAAAAGTCCATTCGTAGGCTTTTGCTTAAATCAGTTTTTTACATAACTCATAGCAAACTCATAGGAAAAATTATTTTATTTACGTAACTCGAAGCAAACCCATAGGAAAAATTATTTTATTTACGTAACTCAAAGCAAACCCATAGGAAAAATGAAATTTTTATGTAAATCAAAGCAAACCCAAAGGGGAAATGAATTTTTACATAACTTGAAGCAAACTGATAGGAAATCGTGTAAATCGGGACATGGCTTTAGCACAAAATCATTATGTAACTCAAAATTTATGTAACTCGAGGCATTTGTAAGTCGGGGTTTTACTGTACATACCTGTACATTTTAAGAGCGAGAAAGAACTCTGGATAGGTTACAAAATTGAAACATACATCTTCTTCAAGTGCCGTATCCATTCTAGATATTGGCGATCATCATGGCGATAGTCTTCCTGTTCTTAACTCCTCCGAACAGTTCTTCTGAGAACCTTCCACGCCAACCTCTCAGGTTCTTCAGCCATGAAGTCCGTCTACGTCCAGGGTCTCCTCTCTTCCCAGGGATCTCGCCTTGAAGAACGAGTTAGAGTATTCTATATTTCATGTCGTTCCTCCAAGGTATTGGAGCTTTCTTTGCTTAATGGTAGTCGGCAGTTCAAGACCCAGGTACTGCGAGATAGAATGAGAGCCCGTCTCTGTCCCAGGGACACGAAAGGAGCCTCATTCGGGCATCCCCTGAGCAGAGTTTCTCCAGCAAAAAATCCTTTCAACCCAGAATAATTTCTGACACGAAAATATTATCATTATAAAAATGTTGAAGAGCCCAGGGCCCAGGGCCGAGTCTTGTGCTACTCCACTTGTTACCCCCTTCCAGCTTTGAGGAGGAGCCATTAATAAAAACTCTCTGAGTAAAAATAAATTAATTACTAATCTGGGGGAATAGCTTCTCTGGAAATGAGCATGCAGGTCCTGGCAACAGAACAGTGCCTTGGTCACAAATGTGTTTATTTACAGATGTTTAGCTTGCCACTGCAGCCCGCCACCCACCCACCCACCCACCCAGGGCCCTTCCCGGAATCCGTGGAGGATTCTGCTATCTCCCAAACACCCCAGGCTGCCTCTCCAAGCTGTCCCTTCTTCGCCACCACTCAAGCAAATAGAAAACAGCAGAAAATTCATCTCCAACTCGCCCACATGCAGCTCCCCAGATTTCACGCCTCCCTCCCGCCCCATTTGCTTTGGCCAGATAGCTTTTGAATTGACAGGTGCCACAAGGGATGGAGGGAATACAATGGGTACCAAAGGGGCGGGGGGGGGGGGTTCAGCCTTTCCCAGTTATGGATCCTGCCCCCCACCCCCAATGGTGGTGGGGAAAGAGTTGTAAGAGGAAGCAGAATCAGGGGTGTGGGTCAGGAGCCTCTGCACAGTCTGGAAGGTGTGGTAATATGGAGTTAAAGATGTGAGTTTCAAGTGGTTTAAGATGCGGAACTTGAAGGCTGGCGCTCCAGGTGTTCTTGGACTTCAATTCCCAGAAGCCCAAGTTAGCATTGCTGCTGATCAGGGCTTCTGGGAATTGAAGTTCAAGAACACCTGGAGTGCCAAAGGTTCGCCATCACTGCTATATGTCATAGGAAGGTTGAGTCGCTCCCCAATGGTTTGTATCTTAGGGGTCACCAAGACTCCATCAGCTGCAGAGGGAGAGAAGAAGGGGGCATGAGCATAGTGTGTGTGTGTGTGGGGGGGGTCTTTCAGCCTCACCTTTTCCCTAAGGTAAAGGTTGCCCTTCCTTGAAAGCCAGTCGTATCCAACTCTAGGGTTCAGTGCGCATCTGTTTATACCCAAAGAGCCAGTGCTGTCTGCATCTGCAGACGTTTCCATGGACATGTGGCAGGCATGCCTCAACACCAGAGTACGCAGAATGCTGTTTACCTTTCCACCAAATGGCTCCCTATTTATCTACTTGCAATGTCTTGCTTTGGAACTGCTAGATTGGCATGGCAGAAGCTGGAACAGAAACGGGAGCTCACTCCATCCTGCAGTGCCCGGGAATTGAACTCCGACCTTCCAGTGAGCAAGTTCAGCATCTTAATCACTTGAGCCACCGCAGTCCCCCCCCCCTTTCCCAAAGGGTGTAGTAGCTAGCGTGTTTGAGGAGGAATGGAAGCCTAGAAATGCCACCATCAAGGAGCCCTGGTGGCACAGTGGTTAAACTGCTGTCCTGCAGCCCAAATGTTGTGAGTTCGATCCTGATGGGAGTTCAAGGTTGACTCAGCCTCGCATCCTTCCCAGGTCAGTAAAATGACCTCGGACCAGCATGTTGGGGGCAAAATGCTAATTACCTTGTGAACCAGGGGCTGCAGTGGTTCAGAAGGTCACCTTGTTAAGCAAGTCGGGCAGTTCGAGACCCGGGTACTGCATGGCAGATTGAGCTCCCGCCTGTGTCCCAGCTCTGGGGTGGGTGGGGGCATCAAAGGAGACTCATTTCGGTATCTCCTTCCTCATCTCTATGCCATCGGGGTTCGCTGTGCAGAACAAACAGGTGTTGAACAACCGGCCTGGGGGCTTCCCGTCTTGTAACTATGAATCCCATGGATCGTACATGGGGGGGGGGGAGGCAGCCCCCCACCCCCAAAAAAATAGTGGGAGGGGGGAAAGCGAACTGTGCGCGGCGGCCTCTCCTATTGACACATTCCTGTCCGTGTGGACGCGCGTCTCGGCGGGCCAAGGCGATCCTTTACCCGGGTATCCCTGCTTCGAGTGAGACGTGTGTGTGGGAATGCGGCTCCGGGGCGTCTCTGACCCGGGGCATTCTTTGGGCCGGCCAGGGAGTCCTCGAGGAAAACACACACGCACACACTCCTATCTCAATCCCTGCGCTTGGGGAGGGGGGGGGAGAGGTATTGTTCGCGGGTGGGGACAGAGCAGGGAAGGGACTCCCTCCCCCCCACCCCCAGGACGGGGATCGGACCCCCACCCACCACCAGACGGGGATCGGACCCCCCTCCCACCACCAGACGGGGATCGGACCCCCCTCCCCGGGGATCGGACTCTCTCCCCTTCCTCAGGACGGGGATCGGAAACCCCTTCCCCAAGATGGGGTTTGGACTGCCCCCCCCCCCCCCAAAAAAAATTCTCGTCTGCCTTCTCCTTCCCTCTTTTAAAGAGGAAACCGGCGTCGTCGTCGGGGCGCGCCAGGAGGGGCAGAGAAGGGCGGGTGGGGGGAGAGGGAGGGAGAAGAGAGGTCGGGAAAGGGGTGGGGGTGGGGGGCTGCATTGGTTTCCCCTTTCGGGGGGCGGCGATTGGGCGCCTGATCCCGCCCCTCCCTCTTTCCCCTCCCTCCGCCGACCCTTCTCTCCCTCTTCCCCCCCCCTCTCTCTCTCTGCCCCCCTCCCTCTCCCGCGTCCTCCCAGCCTTCCCTCCGCTCTGCAGCAGAGACGCGCCGCGAAACCGAGCCCCCCCCGCCCCTCCCGCCGCCCCGAGTCGACGCCGTCGCCTTTGAGAGAGGGGAAAACGCATCTCGCCATCGCCTCTTCTCGGCTGGGGCGGGGGCCGATCGGGGCCCCCCCAGGCCGGGCGGGCGGGCGGGCAGGCGGCGCCCATCATCCAACACCACCCCCCTCTCGAGGATTACAAGTCCCTGGATCCGTCGCCTTCCCCCCCCTCCCCATCCATTTCTCCGGCGCCCCCTCCCTCCCGATCTACCCCCCCTCGCCCCCCTTTTTTTTGCCACCCCATCATGCCCGCCCCGGAACCGTAGGACGTTTTTCCTCCTGCCCCCCCCCCCGTCCATCCCCGGTTTCTCTCTCCCCCCCCCCCCACTTCCTCCCTCTCCAGCCATAAATCTATTTTCTCTTTTCCCCCTCCCCAATTCCTTCTCTCTCTCTCTCTCTCTCTCTCTCTCTCTCTCTCCCCCCTCCGCCAGTCCTGGATGCGGCCGCTTTTCCGGGCGCCTCCTCCTCCTCCTCCTTTCCCCCCCGGGGGGGCCGCCCCTTCGCAGCCCCCTCCGGGAGGCTCCTGATGGCTGCCCGGCCGGGGCTGCGGCCTTGAAGCCCCCCCACCGCCCGCCCGCCCCGCCCCATCGAGCCTCGGTTTCCCCGCTGGAATTGGGACCGTCGGATCTTGCCGGAAACGCCCGATTTCCCCCCTCCCTCCACCTCGGTTATTTGGGGAGGGTCAAGAAGAGGGGAATCCCCCTTTTTTGGGGGGACCGATTGGATTTTCCCGGGTTTTTTTGCTCCCTTCTGGGGAGCCGTCGGTGGTGGTGGTGGTGGTGGTGGTGGTGGGCATGGGAGCCGCCGCGCCGTCGGGGCTCTGAGCAAAGAGGGGCTCCAGCCGCGGCGGGGCCATGGCGCCCCCCGGGCCGCGGTGGCGGTGGCGGGGCCCCGGCGTCGTCGTCGTGGCGCCGCTGGTGGTGCTGGTGGTGCTGCTGCTGGCGTCGTGGTCGGGGCCCGCGGGGGCGGCGCGCGTCTCGTCCAGCCTGAGCACCACCCACCACGTGCACCACTTCCACAATAAGCACGGGACGGTGCCCATCGCCATCAACCGCACGCCCTTCCTCACCCGCGGCGGGCACGGTAAGGAAAAACCCGACGGGGAGGGAGGGAAGAGGAGAGAGAGAATTGGGTGTGGGGGGGGGGGTGTTGGAAAGAGGGGGAGATGCGTGGGATGGGGGAGAGGAGGAGGAGGAGGAAGGGCGCCTTCCTTACCCCCCCCCCCGCCAGCCCCGCCAGGAGGCCCTCCCTCCACCAACATGGTACCTCCTGCGGTGCTGGAGGCCCACACGAAAGGGTGCCTTGGGCCACATCCGGCCCACGGGCCGCAGGTTGAGAATCTATGGTCCAAGGGGACTCAGAGATGGGGGTTTCGAGATAAGCCTGTGGGTTGTTTTCTGGGGGGGGGGGGGAGGCTGAGAAACAGCAGCAGCTGGATCCCTCCGAAGGCCGGGAGGGAGGCGCAGCTGGGGGGGGGCTTCGTGGGGTGGCCCTTGTCCCCCTCCCTTTGCACCCTCGGAGGTTCTCCAGGCATCCCCCTCAAAGGGTAGATGAGACGTGGATGAGGTGCCTGGGCATCGTTGTCTCTGCGCCTCGGTCTGGAGCAGCAGTGCCCCCAGGTCTCTTCTCCCCCCCCCCTTGGAAACACCCTCCCCTCCACCTTTCCCATCATCATCAGATCTCCCTGTCCTCTTTTCCAAACCCAGGATCTTGTCACTTTCTTGGGATACTGGAAGGGACATCCGTGGAAAAGAGGCCCCTAGGAAGGGTTGGCCTGCCAACCTAGCAGTTCGGAAAGCAAGACATTGCAAGTAGATAAATAGGGACCACTTCGGTGGGAAAGGTAAACAGCATCCCATGCACTCCAGTGTCTAATCATGTCTACCCCATGTCCACAGAAACGTCTGCAGAAGCAGACAGCACTGGCTCTCTGGCTTTGAAACAGAGATGAGCACTGAACCCTAGAGTCAGATACGACTGGCTTTCGAGCAAGGGGAACCTTTACCTAGGGAGGGTTGGCTCTGGAAGGGGGGGCAGGACAGGATCTGCCCCCCCTCCCCCCAGGCAGGGTACTTGTGTGGGTTCGAAGCAGGCCTCTTCTTCCTGGCTGGGAAGAACCAAGCCATTTGGCACATCACTTTTGCCACCTGGGAGACAGAGTCCATCCTCAGGGGGTTGATGGGGGGCGCAAACCTTTCCCTTCCTCAGGACAGAATGGGCTTGGGTGGAAAAGGGAAGGGTGACTTTTTTAAAGCGGGTAGCAAGGCCAACGTCCAAACCTGGACTCCCATTTCCATTTCCCAAACCCTCTCATGCTTTGAGGTGGCGCCGCCGCTTCTGTGCCTTTAGGCCGGCTGTGAAACTGCCAAAATGAAGGCACCATTGGGTGAGTTCATTCCCCAGTTTCCTTTGTGGCTCAAAATTTCCATGTGCATTGATTGTGTTGCTATAGCAGTTTGGAGAAGGATGCCCCTGGGCATGTCAAGAGTGCCTTTCTTTCACAGCTGAGCGGATGCTTTTTTTTGGGGGGGGGACCCAGGATAAGGAGCAAGGCTTCTAGTTGACCCTCGCTGTCTGAGGGGTGGGGCTGTTTGTCCCTCTCCCCCCCTCCCCATACCTGGGCTGAAGTAGGTAGCTCTCCCTCCCCCCCTCTCTTTCCCTGGCATTATGTAACATCCAAGCCTCCTCTAAGCAACCTGATTGGTGCTCAGTTGACTCCCCTCACAACATGCCCATGTTGTGTGAGTGTATTTGTGTGGGGGGGGGGGCGGAGGGTTGGCTGATCTTCATCTCCTCCCCCCTCATCCTTTTGCTGCACCTGGCCTAGCATCTTTGCATCTCATGCCTAGTGTGGCTCTGCCAGGTTTTATATCATTCCTTTAGTCAACTCTGGCTTGTGCATCTCAGGTGATGCTTTAAAGGGGAAGAAGGCATTCTGTATGTGCTTGGAAAGAGGCTGCGTAAGGTGTTTTGGCTCTTCCTACTCTGGCAAGTGGCGCAAGTGGTTAAGACACTGGACGACCCTCAGAGGGCCTCCAGACAGAAAACAATGACCACATCTCTCCATGTTCACAACAGAACAGGCTATCAGCACTCCCATTTTGCAGAAGGGGAAAATTGATACATGCCAAGCAGCTTCTTTTAATAGAGAGGTGGGTGGGCAGGTTTAAGATTGATGATGATGATGAATGCTGTGGTGGCTCAAGTGGCTAATACGCTGAACTGTAAACTGCTTTGGGTCACCATTGGTGAGGAAGGCGGTATATATAAATATTGTAAATAAATAAATAACTTGCTGACTGGACGTTTGGAATTTGATTCCTGAGTACTGCATGATGGAGTGAATGCACGTTGTCTGCCTCAGCTCCTGCCAGCCTAGCAGTTTGAAAGCAAGACATTGCAAGCAGATAAATAGGGACCACTTCGGTGGGAAGGTAAACGGCGTCCCGTGCACTCCGGTGTTGAGGCATGCCTGCCACATGTCCATGGAAACATCTGCAGACACAGACAGGGCTGGCTCTTTGGCTGTAAACAGAGATGTCAGATATGACTGGCTTTCGAGCAAGGGAGACCTTTACCTTACTCTGGCAAGAGGCATAATATTATTCTGGGTTGAAAGGATTTTTGCGGAAGAAACTCTACTCAAGGAACGGCCAAATGGGGTTTTTTCATGTCCCCAGGAGCTGGGACAGAGACGGGCGCTCAATCCGTCATGCAGCACCCGGGTCTCAAACTGCTGACTTGCCAGCCTTCCAGCTAACAAGGCAAGTTTCTTAACCAGAGGGGTTGAAAGCCAGGAACTAATTGTACCTATTTGAAGCTTGGCTACTTTGTGTGGTAAAGTGTGTAGATGTCACACACACACACATCCAAATGTGGTACGCTGTAATACCCACCACTCCAGCACGCATCTCGAGTAACAGTGGTGTGTGAGTACCTGCGAGCGGAATGGTGGCCAAAGGCGTCGGCGTAATAAATTAGACCATTTGGTGCGCCTTGTGCTAGCTGTGGAGATATTTTTTGTTGTTGCGAGTCCATCTGGATGTGTTTGCACAAGACATAGGATTTGTTGTGTGACTGTGTGTTTTGCTCAGGCACTGTTGCAAATAAGGGGAATGCTGTATGCAGGTTGCTACTGGTAGTGTAACAAGATCGTTGTGGGGATAATGAGGAATTCATTGTTCATGTATTGGTGTGCGTGGATGGTTTACAGAGGTTGGGGGCATAGAAGTGGGGCAGAAAGATTGCTTGTGTGCTCATCTGTGCATCTAGGTGTGTATGTGATCATATCAGTAGATGCCTTTCTAGAAACACAAGTGGTGGTGGGTTCCCAGAAACACCTGAGGCCCTGAAGCTGGGAACCCTTGGCGAGGCTGTGGTTGATGCCCGATCTTCTGACATGTGGTAGAGGAGATGTGAGTTAGCATTCTTGCTTTCGGACTGCTCGGTTGGCAGAAGCTAGGACAAGAGACAGGAGTTCACTCTGCCATGCAGCACTCAGGTCTCAGAAGTGCTGACCTGCCAACCTTCCAGTAGGGTTAGGTGAGGTGGGTTTTCACGCAGTGAACCCATTCGTGTGGATTCACAGAGACTTAGGCTTCTGGGACTTGAAGTCCAAGAGCACCTGGAGTGCCAAGGTTGGCCATCATGGGAGTAGACCAAGGTCACCAGGTAGTTTCTTAGCTTTAAGGGACTTGAACCTGATTGTTGTATGTCTCAACTGAGGATATTTACTCTTGCATAGTATGTAGTGCTAGGTTGTTTACTACATTATTATACTGCCTATAATAATGATGATAAACTTATTGGACTTTAATATCGTGACATTATAAAAAACAACTTTATTAGGAACTGCTTATATCTGTGGTGGCACTATGACACTCACAGCCCTCTCTGTGGGCACACATGCCGTCACCCCAGCACAGAGTTCGTCCTGCCCCTCTACGCTGACAATATATACTGTTTGGCATGTGAAACCATAATAAGAGATAATTTTCTTATTTTCTTCTAATTGTTTTCTTTAAAGATACAGTGAGGAGGAAAGGCTGAAAGTCCTTAAAGTGGCAGCTAACTCTACTTTATATATATAAAAAAGAGCTGATTATAAAAAAAACCAGGAAAGGTCTTGCTTTTGATTTAAACCCAGTGGGACCAGAGTGTTAAGTCGATGAATGTAAAATGCTTCTCTTTGCAACAATAATTTGTCAATATTAGTTCTTTCAAAGGGTCTAGAATGAACAACTTCAAGATCCACAAATTTAAATGGCTCGCCTGCGTGATTCTCCTTAATTTAGTGCATAACTAAGGGTGCTTGTAACACCTGATTTTGGACCTATGCTCTCCAATACATACCTTGATGGGTCTCAAAGATTTTCCCACGTATTTTTTTATCACAAGGACAAATCCATAAGTAGATGCAGTTAACACTGTTACAATTGGAAACATTTTTAAGAGTAAGAAAGAAAGCGACCTCTGGAAAGGATACGGTCTTTGTTTCCCAAACAAATTTACAATTGACACAATTATAACATCTATAATGTCCACATATAACACTCCATGTAGGCCCCTGTTTAACTATGCACTCGGTATGTGACACTAGTTCTTCAGCCAGATAACTAAACCACTGGGTTATCTGGCTAGGATGTTGTTTATTTATTATTTACATTTATACTCCACCCTTTTGGTGCAAGCTCCATTCAGGGTGGCTTACAATCACATTAAACCACAAAAGAAGAAGTTACAGCAGTAAAACAGCACCATATGAATAAAATATGTATCAGAACACAAAAATTAACAGAGCAATCACGGGTTTTTTTTGTGATAGACCTGTCGCTTCAAGAGGCAATTTAAAACATTTTAATACAAATCAGTCAAAGGAAGTAGAAGCATTTAAAAAATAAACTAGAGAGTTCCCACCCCCAGTTGAGAAACTTATGGCTTGCTAACAAAGTAGGTAAAAATGTTGTGCATCTATTTCAAAGTTTGGGTTCTCCCAATTTGTAAGTTGTGTCAGGTGAGAGGACAACTTGGCTGTGTCTTTGTTGTTTTGTGCATTTGTTCAAGAGTTGCATTGCAGGTAATTTGGGGGTTAGTTTCCTGCAAATTCAGGCTGTGGGTCTGTGATGCGTCTCTTACAAACTGTCGTCAGGGGAAACTTGGCAGTTCGTGCGCTACGGCAGATTAAAATAAACAGTGCAAGTAACTATTCTATCCTGACTGTTGCTCCATAGAGCCCTGTTTTGCCAACACTTGACTGGCCGTAAGTGGCTCTCCAAAACTGTAGACAGGAATTTCCCTTCCTTCATGAAATGGCTTAACCTAGAACAGGGGTTCCCAAACTGCTTGCGCTACAGGCTGGTCACATGGTTGAGCGGGCTGGTCACGTGATTCCTCCCACCATAAATGCTGCTGTCAAATGCATCTGTGGCTGTTGTAAATGCATTTATGATAGCCACGGGTGCATTTACGGCAGAATTTGCGCATGCGTTGGGTGCATTTTACTCCCACTTCTGGTAGCGGTGAGGGTGGCGAGGGCTGGATGAGTTGGTGCCATGGGCCGGGTCCTGCCAATGGGCCATAGTTTGGCCTTCTCACCTAGAGGCTTCACTACTGAGTCAAGATTTCTCTCAGATGCCGAATTGATGGAAAAGTTGTGATAATCCCCAGCAGGTTTCTGTGGACAGGCATTCTTTCGGTCCTTGCCATTAACCATGTAGCGGGAGTTTCTGAGAGCTGGACTCCAAAAGATTTGGAAGGACCAAGTCCTCATCGCTTTCAGTTAGTTTCTATCCTGTTTTCAGAAACTATCAAGGATGGGCTTTGCTTTGAAACATGCTCTCTGCATTTTGACTTTAAGTTGTTGACCAACGTCATTATTATTCCGTTTATATCAGGGGTTCCCAACCTTTTTCACGCTCTTGCAGTCAGCTTGGAGATACGGGGGGCACATGATATGATGCCAGGGGCTGGATATGGCCCATGGGCCTTAGGTTGGGAACCCCTGGTTTATATTCTTCCTTCCTTCCTACCTATGGGCTCAGGTCAGCATGTATTCTATTTTACCTTCACAACCAACCTGTGGGGTAGAGAGAGCAAAAATAACAGACTTGTCCACATGGGCACCCAGCACGTTTTGTGGCCAGAGGGAAGTTTTGGATTTGGGTCCCTCCAGTCCTGACTTGACCTCACCAGAGTCTACAGTGGGGCATGTTCTTCTTTGCCTGCTTCAGGACTGAGTATAGTGTTGAGAAATAAATGTTGCCTTCTGAGTTTGTCTCAGATTAAGCATGTGCGCACATGTCTCTTATTGTGCCTAGGGGAGGTTGTTAGGAGAGCTATTCAGAGGAAACTCTGCTTTCCTCCAGTGCATGGAAGCCGTTCACTTTGTTTTCCTTAACTCTTAATTTTAGGCAGCCAAGAAGTCTGTTTCTTGATTAACTAATGAGGCTTTTCTGGGCCAAGTTGCTGTTAATTCCAGGATCTTCCAGTCAACACAGCTATTTCCACCACCCCTCCCAATGTATTAATATATTAAGCAGTGGCTTAGTGGTTAGGGACTACAGTGGCTCAAGTGGCTAAGACACTGACTGGGAGGAGGAAGGTCAGCAGTTTGATTCCAGAGTACTGCAGGATGGAATGAGCTCCCGTCTTTGTCCCAGCTCCTGCCAACCTAGCAGTTCGGGCGCATTTCAATTCCACTTCCAGGAGCGACAAGGGTGGCATGGGCTGGATGAATTGCAGTAAACCCATTCATGTGGATTCACGGGGGCTTCTGGGAACTGAAGTCCAAGAACATCTGGAGTGCCAAGGTTTGCCATCATGGGGTTAGGGTTAGGGCACCTTGTGGCACTGGGGACCCTGCCTGGGATAGTGTTCAGTTCAGACAACCCTGGGTTAGCGATTAGAAGATTGGTGTTGCAACTTGGAGGATCCAGCTTCAGTTTTATTCTGGGACAAGAAACTCTCAGGGTGACCTCGAAACCAGTTATTCTTGCTTTACTCCTGAGCTACCCTGCAGGGCTGTTGTGAGAGGGACTAGACCATGACCCACCTTTAATTGACGGTGTGGCCAGGTTACTGCAGTCTGTGTGGAAGGGCCCAAGAGTTCAGTCCCTGATGTAAGGTTTGGAGGAAAACCTAGAAAGCACCTGGCTAGCCAGCGAGACAGTCGGTGGATTGTTGTTGTGACTCACGATGAGGAATATTTCAATTTTCTGTTTAAACTAGCCTTTTATTGAGAACCGAGAGGTCGAGCATCCAATGTTATTCTTAGATTAACCACAGCTCAGTAGGTAAAACAGAGCCCTTAAATCCAGATGGTTGCAGGTAGTGATGAATCACCCTATAGTCCTCAGAGACCTATGGCAAATAAAGTGTGGTAGCCATTGGGTTGTTGTTATTGTTGTTGTTGTTGTTTTCCAGAGCCTCCCTACCCTCCACCAAGCGCTAAAAGTCAGAGCAGAAGATGCTTGGTTAGAAGGACCCAATATTTTCATCAGGGGTTCCCAACTTTTTCAAACCGGGGGCCGGGTCACGCTCTCTCAGTCAGCTTCGAGGGCCAGATGGCCTGCACGACTGGGGTGGCCATTTTGTCCCAACAGCTTCAGAAAGGAGTGGCCATGTTGTTTCTCGAATGCCCTCGGAGAGGTACGGGTGGGCCACATGAAATGGCACCGTGGGTCGGATCTGGCCCCGTGGGCCTTAGGTTGGGAACCCCTGGGTCAGAAGGACCCAGTATTTACATGCATGAATAAGAAAGGGGGAGAATATAACCGTTATCAAAAACAAAAGAAAGAAACCCGCGTGGATAGTTGTTTCCTATCCCCATAGTCTTCGATTTTTATATGTCTGAGAATATTTCTTCAGGAGTTTCCTTTTTTTGGGTGGGGAAATGGATCCTACTGTGTTTTCAATGAGATGTTTTCAAACCCTAACTCTGCCCTGGTGGGGGAGTAGACTTTGCCTTCCATCAACGCTGGGGTTGTCTGCCGTTATGCAAGTCTTTTGCGGCAGACTTTTGCTTTTTTTGGCCAAGGTTCCTCGTGCCCTTTGTCTGTAGCTCTTTCTAAGATGAGGGGGGGGAGATCTACCTTAGCTTCTTCTTCTTCTTCTTCTTCTTCTTCTTCTTCTTCTTCTTCTTCTTCTTCTTCTTCTTCTTCTTCTTCTTCTGTGTCTTGGCCAGACGTGAAACTGCCAAAATGGAAGGCACCCTTTGGTGAGTTCATTCTGCAGTTCCTTTGGCCTGATCCAGTGTGAGAAAGACTAGCCGGCAACACAAGGTTGCCGTCCCCAGGGTACACCTGATTGTGGTTCCAAAAAAAAACAAAAAACCACAATCTTGGAGGAGGCTCTTTCTCTGGATCCTTGGCTTAGCAGGTGGGAGAAACTTGAGAAAGAAGTTGCTCTCCATGGTGCTGAATGTTGGCCTTTCCTCTTTCCAGAGGCCTCCAGACTGAAAACAATGAGCAATCTCTCCATCTTCACAACAGAATAGGCTGTCAGTGCTCCCATTTTGCAGGAAGGGAAAGTTGAGATACATACCAAGCAGCTTCTCTTAATAGAGAGGTGGGCAGGTTTAAGATTATTATTATTATTATTATTATTTACAAGCCACAGCAAACAAGATAACAATTTTGTATCATAAATCACTAGTCGAACACTTCCCAAGCATCTAGGACTATGTGATGTAATAATAATAATAATAATAATAATAATAATAATAATAATAATAATAATAATAATAATAATAATAATAATAATAATAATAATAATATCATCATCATCATCATTAAGTTGTTGTTGTACGCTGCTCAGAGGGACTGCGGTGGCTCAAGTGGTTAAGACACTGAACTTGACAGCTGGAAGGTCAGAGTTCAATTCCCGAGTACTGCACGACAGAGGGAGCTCCCCGTTGTCTGTCCCAGTTCCTGCCAACCTACCAGTTCAAAAGCAAGAAATTGCAAGTAGATAAATAGGGACCACTTCAGTTGGGAAGGTAAACAGCGTTTTGTGCGCTCGGGTGTCACGGCACGCCTGCCACATGTCTATGGAAGCATCTGCAAATGCAGACATCTATAAACAGAGATGAGCACTTAACCCTAGAGTCAGATACGCCTGGCTTGTGATCAAGGGTGACATTTACCTTTACTGCACCACCCAGAGTGGGAAAATATCCCAGATGGGCGGGATATATATGTTGTAAATAAAACAAATTAAAGCATGCTGTTGCAGACTTAGCAGGGATTTATAGCATAAGCTGTTGATATATGTTTATATGTTGCATTTTAGTTCCTTTTATTTATTTTGAGAGATCGAGATCATGGCTTCCCCTCCCAGTTTACATCCACCAGATGTTTAGGTAACTCATGGTTGGGAATGAGATTGTGCCAAAACCTTCACAGCTCATCTTGGCCTCTGTAGTGGGAAATGGCTGTGTGTGTGCGCGCGCGCGTGTGCGCATGTGCGCGTGTGCGTGTGTGTGTGTGTGTTTGTGTGAGAGAGAGAGATATGTTCTCGCTACACTCACACACCTCTCCCCTTGCTGGCACTGTGGAGCTGATGATTCACTGCAAGCTGTTGGTTATTCATGAGGTGCTGAATGCCCCTAAATCAAGGAGTAGAGAAAGCGGGGAGAGGGAAAACTGGAAATTAGGCCAGACTGACACCCTTTTGCTTCCCTGGATTTTCTACCCCCTGTTCTTTTGTTTTCCTTTGCCCCCTTGTGTTTCCCTCCATTCTTTCCCTTTCTTTCTTGGGCCCCGCCACCTTTCCTTTGCTGCCTGAAGCAACGGCTCCATCAGCCCGGCAGCGAATGGTGCTGAAATAGCAGGCTCTGTCACCTTTCTAGTCTAGGGGTTCCCAACCTTCTCAAGCCAGGGGGCCCGGGTCATGATCTCAGTCAGCTTGAAGGGGCCGGACAGCCATTTTGCCCTGCTTGCATGATGGGGGGAATTTTGTCCCAACAGCATCAATGGGGGTGGCCATTTTGTTTCTCAAATGCCCATGGAGGGGTGGGAGTCCACATGAAATGGCACCGTGGGTCGGATCTGGCCCGCGGGTGTTAGGTTGGGAACCCCTGTTTTAGTCGGCCTGTTGTGGACACAGGCGGATATGGCCTCATTTCTGCCTGCAGGGATAGGTTGGAGGGGAGTCTTGCTCTCTTTGCATTGAGATTCTTTTCCAGGGCAAAGAAGAGGAGGATATTGTGAATTACACTGCACAACAACAATTTTGCTACAGGGAATAACACGTGTGATTACATGATATCGAGTGTGCTGACTCCAAATCTGAACTCAGGAATTTGCCTATCACGTACAGATTTTAAGGCGTGCCATAGCTGTTCAAATGGTCGGTAATTGGGTAATGTATTTTTACATGGGGACATTATAACAGTGGCAGCTACTACCATGCCTGCTGCCACCTCAGCTGAATCATGTCCCCTAGTGGCATGCATGTTCCAGCAGTGGCTGCGCATGTCTGGGCAAGTCTTTTGGCGTCAGAAATAGGCAAGATGGACCAAGGGCTTGTCTCTAGTGTGAAACCCTATGGGGAGTACAGCTAGGCCATAGTGAGTGTTTTGAGCTAAAGATGAGTAGATGCAGCTGTTTTAATACACCAGACAATTTTTGCTACATTTTTGGCACATATACCCCATATGATCAATGTAAGAACCTAACCGAGATGGCGAGATTTGCTGATTTCAGATCCTGACGTCCTTGGCAGAATCAGACTTCAGATTTGGATTCAGCGCACTTGATTTAGTATAGGACACATGGGTTGGATCAAGTAGCAGACAATATTTATTTATTTTTTTGTGATGTAGTGTTATGACACATTGCTCAAAAGCATGGAAGCCATTCCAGCAGCCGTTCCAACAAGGTGGAGCGGCAGGCTAGGCCTGCCTGTCCCAACAGCTATTAAAAGATAGCAATGCTCCCTATCCAGCTTCATGCACTCAAAATTGAGGTCCAAAATGCACTCTAAATTGAGGTCCAGTCGATCTGTTTTGCCTTCTTTTGTAGCTGCTTTTTAAAAAGTCTTTACATTCATCAATAGATGAAGAAATCTGCAGTTGCTAGTAAAGCTGCTACAACATTTTCATCTGTCCTTAAGGACCAATGAATGCAGATGTTCATGTATTTTAATCTTGCAGGTGAGAATGAAAACATTGCAAAAGCTTGCTCTCTGTTGTGTGAGATTACTAGATTTTTTTGTCCTCCCTCCTTAAAAGATTTTTGGCACTTTTGAGAACATTTGCATGGTTTATTTTTTTGCCTAGAATGATTTTATAGGTGGTTTTCATTGGAACATTCAACATGCAGAATTTTTTTCAAACTAGATGATGGGGGGGGGGACACAATTTTTTTTGTTTTGTTTTTGCTCCCAGCTCCTGCCAACGTAGCAGTTCAAAAGCAAGACATTGCAAGTAGATAAATGGGGACCACTTCGGTGTGAAAGGTAAACAGCGTTCCGTGCGCTCTGGTGTCTAGTCATGCCTGCCACATGACCACGGAAATGTCTGCAGAAGCAGACCGTTTTTCCCCATGGGTATCTCAGTAGGTAACATACCCCCCACACACACACACTTTTCTTTTTGAGCATGAGAAAATCTGGTGTTTACTGGTTATTGTTTCAGCCACTCTCCCTGCAGGTAAGAAAACAATTTTCATACTTGGAAGAGTGGAACGAGTATAAGGGGGGGAAATCCTAATAAAAATAAAGTGCAGTGACATTCTCAAATACCGATCTACGGGGTGGGTGGGTGGGTGGAGCAGTCATTGATCTCGCATGGAAGATGTGGGGGAGCTATGCAGTGTGTGTGTGGGGAGTGTAACCCTCACTGGACTCTGTCAGTATTTGAGTTTTGGAAATTGTACCTTTCGGCTAATGAGTCGTTCACCTTTGCTTGCTCCATTAGTTCTCCTTTTCTTCATGGAATTAGCCTGGCCATTAATTATTACTCTAGTGTGTAGTTTAATTTGCTAATCAAGGCAGCCCTCAGATAGGTTCCATGCTCTCATCATGCTGACATAGCACTATTTATGTTTTGGCTTGCTCCTGGTGGAGTTATGAGCCACAGACACATGACAGTTTATTAATTAATTAGGGAAAGCCTAAGCAGAAAGGGGTTAATATCTTGTGTCAAGGCTGCTGCCCCCTCCTCGTTTGTGGGGAAGCATCTAATGAGTTGTTTCAACTGGGGTGCAAGCCACTGCGGTGGCTTAGTGGGTAAGACGCTGAGCTCTAAAGACTGGAAGATTGGGGTTCGGTACCCGAGTGCGGCACGACGGATCTTGGGGACATGAAAGGAGCCTCATCCGGGCGTCCCCCGAGCGGAGTTTCTCCAGCAAAAATTCTTTCAACCCAGACTAATTTCTGCCACAAAATTTATTTATTTAACTGGGGTGTGTGAGTGAGAGGAGCAGCATTAAGCTATTTTGTCCCTTATTTAGAATGCAAAAATCTCTCCATCTTATTCTTTCTTTTTGCAACATTATACTGGAGCTTTTTCGGTTTGCAAGACCAGTCTTATTCTATTATTATTATTATTATTATTATTATTATTATTATTATTATTATTATTATTATTATTATTATTATTATTATTATTATTATTATTATTATTATTATTATCATGTATGGATCTTTGAAGGGTTTTTCATATGTGTCTTTTTCATTTTTAATCATTTCTTCAAAATGCTCTTGCACACGTGTTTTAGTGGCTTAGTGGTTAAGATGCTGAACTTACTGACTGGAAGGTTGGAGTTCGATTCCTGGGTACTGCACGACGGAGTGAGCGCCCATCTCTGTCCCCAGCTCCTGCCAGCCTAGCCGTTCGAAAGCAAGAAATTGCAAGTAGATAAATAGGGACCACTTTGTCGAGAAGGGAAACGGCGTTCCGTGCACTCAGGTGCTGAGGCATGCTGGTCATGTGTCCACGGAAACGTCTTCAGACGTAGACAGCACTGGCTCTTTGGCTATAAACAGGTGAGCACTGAACCCTAGAGTCAGATACGACTGGCTTTTGAGTAAGGGAGACCTTTATCTTTACCTAATGCAAGAAGAGCCCTGGTGGCAGAGTGGTTAAACTGCTCTACTGCAGCCGAAACATTGTGAGTTCGATCTTGATGGGGAATCAAGGTTGACTTAGCATTGCATCCTTCTGAAGTCAGGGAAATGAGTACTCAGCACCTTGGGGGCAAAATGCTAAATAACTTGTGAACCACGCAGGGAGTGCACTAAGTGTAGTGGGGCGGTATATAACTGTAATTGCTAATTGCTGTTTTAATGTACCCATTTCCCCCATAAATCTAAAGCACATTTATGTGCAGTTTTTTCAAATGCAGGCCAGGTGTTTCAGGTGCCTTTTCCTCTCCTCTTCCCAAATAGGTGCCAAGCTTTGGGAGGGCAGGTTTTCTTTCTCCCAACACCTGATGCTCCATCTCAGTGCGCTGGCCTTTTCGGAGGAGAGGTTGTTCTGAGGATGGGATTTTTGAAGGATGAGGATGAACGAAAATGGAGCATGAAACTTCAGAATGAATGGCCAGTTTCTTTCTCCTGCCCTTCCTCGTGCCAGGAATCCCATCAGGCGTTCCTTTTGGGCATTCATTCCCTGAGTGGAGTTTCTGCCACAAAAACCCTTTCAACCCAGAATAATTTCTCACACGGAATTATCATTACCATGATGATCACCCAAGATTTGGATTTGGATACGGCAGAAGAAGAAGAACTCAGGACTGTTCTCATGCGCTGCAAAAGGAGACATGGCTAGGCATTTTCCTGCCAGGATCCATTTCACTGTGCCAGATGATATCCAAGTATAGCTCTCTGGGTTTTTTTCCTTGTGGGAGGGAGGAGAAGTGTTGGAGGGGTGTGGACTGCATGCGTTGAAAGGCTCTCTTGCATAGAGGCGCACCACTGCTCATAATGCATAGAAAATGACACCGCGCGTGCTGCGCATGCTGTCAGGAGTCCTGAGTGTGCAGTCGGGTTCTCTGGCAGATGGAAGAGGCAGACGTTTTCTCCTTTCTCCCCCAGAGGTAGGACCAGGGGGAGCATGGCCAGGAAAACCTGGGAGGAAGGAAGCCAACCTGAAAAGCCCCCGTTCGGCTGTAATATGCAGAGCAGAGATTTATTCAGGAGGTCTTTTCTGGCTTTAAATGCAGCGGAAATCCAGGTTGATGTAAAGAGACCATTTACAGGCGAGGCGGGTTCTTTCCCGATGAAGCCATTCCCGCAGGAAGAGAAAGAGCGCGTTTCCATGTCTGTGTGTATGTGCGAGAGAAATCTACCCACAAACAAGACTCCGTAGGGAGACGATGATTTCACCTTTGAAGAACAGAAGATGCTGCATACAAGCCTCCATAAAAGCCTCCATCCAGGGACGTTTTAGAGAAGATATCATCTGGATTGGTTTGGTTTGATTTATTCGATTTGTACGCCTCAGGGCGGCTCACAAAAATCATAACATAAATCAACAATATGCAAAGTAAACGCACAATAATACAATATACAAAATTCGGTCTACAAAAAAACAACACATTATGATATACAACGACACAGTGCAATACTATAATATGATGATAAAGTCACAACCACATAAAAAAAGGGGGAAATGGCCATCTGGCCCTTGAAGCTGACCGAGTGTGCGTGACCTGCCCCCCAGCTTGAAAAGGTTGGGAACCCCTGTTTTATAGCCAAAGAGCCAGCGATGTCTGCATCTGCAGACATTTCCATGGACATGTGGCAGGCATGACATGACACCGGAGTGCCCAGAATGCTGTTAACTTTCCAACCAAATTGGTACCTATTTATCTACTTGGATTTTTTGCTCTTGAACTGCTAGGTTGGCAGGAGCTGGGACAGACGGCGGGAGCTCGCTCCACCGTGCAGCACTCAGGTCTCAAACTTCTGACCGGCCAACTTTCCAGTCATCAAGTTTAGCATCTTAACCACTAAGCCACCGCAGTCCCTGAAGTGGACTTGGTGATGCATTGCCACTGAAGCCAAGCTGACAGCAAGGATTATCCTGCTGAAGATAATCCAATTTTTCCCCTCTCAAAAATTCCCATAACTGTGCCATGGATTTCTTTTCTCCAGCTAAAGATATGCGCTTCATTCTCTCCTCTGGAAAAGGCCACAATGTTGGGAAAGGTGGGAGGTAGCCAGGAACGGAGGAAGATCCAAATTTGAGATGGACTGATCCCACGAGGGAAACCACAGGGGTGTGTTTGCCAAAGCTGTTGAGGACAAAGAACATTTCATCCATTGGGTCACCCTGGTGGCACAAACTGCCAGATTGCAACCAAAAGGTTGTGAGTTCGATCTTGACCCAGGATCAAAGTTGACTCAGCCTTCTATCCTTCCTAGGTTGGTTAAATGAATACACAGCATGTTGGGGCAAAATGCTCATTAACTTGTGAACCACCCAGAAAGTGCACTAAGCATTATGGGGCAACAACAACAATTTCGTGTCAGAAATTATTCTGGGTTGAAAGGATTTTTTTGCGGAAGAAACTCCGCTCAGGGGACGATGCCCGAATGAGGCTCCTTTCATGTCCCCAAGAGCTTGGACAGAGACGGACACTCAATCCATCATGCAGTACCCTGGTCTCAAACTGCCCACTTGCCAGACTTCCAGCTAACAAGGCGAGCTTCTTAACCACTGTATATAAGTGTGATTACTTTGCTTTACCATTGACAGCCCATAACAGTGACATAAAGATTTGTAGTGGGGGCGGAGAATGCACTTATATAGATGCACAGAGGCAGTGTTAACATTTTAGTGTGGCTTCCTGGGAGCAATTGGGCCTCCCATGTCCCCATGATGTCCTCTATGAGACCTAGGTTTTTTGTGTGCCAATAGAGACGGATTTTCTTTCCCAGCCAGCTGCTGTGTCCCTGCCAGACAGAAGAAAAACAAAGATATCTTGAGCTATGCTTGCTGCGCATAGTCTTTGGGGGTAAACCGTGCAGATTTCCCCGATTAGCCGCCTTTTGTGTCATTGGAGCGCTGGGGAAGATTTGGGCTTTAGACCTGGAGGGTTAATTTGTTGCATGGAGGGATGGTGCTGGTGTGCAAGCACAAAACGCAACTGGAGCTGTTTTGCGCTTTGCTTGTGTGTGAACTAAAGTGCCTCCTTCCCCCTCTGTTGCAGGCTATCTGCAAAGCATAGGTTGCAAGGTGTCAATAAAAGGGCACTTATTGGGTGTTCTCTTACAGTGGGCAGCTTTGACAACCACCGCCACCCCCGTTGCCCACCCCACAGCTGTGAGCATGGAGGTGGAGGAGTTAATGGACTTCCCTTCCTTCCCATTGGGTACGCCAGAGGTTTGGGGAGGATAGAAAGGGAGGGGGGGCTTCAGGACTCCGTTGCCGTGGAAACAGCCGGATTGTGGAGCACTGCGGAGATGGGAGCTATGGGGCTCATTACGCCTACCCCCGGCCTACTCTCCCTTCTCCTCTGTCTCTATCGCCCTGCCTCCAGGAGAAGGAAGAGCCAATTCCCTGCAGGATAGGGTCACAAGGAATTTGTGGTCTTTGAGATCTTGCCTCATGCTCTTCCTTGCTCAGCATAATAATAATTTCGTAATAATTATTCTGGGTTGAAAGGATTTTTTTTTTGCGGAAGACAGAGACAGGCGCTCAATCTGTCATGCAGTGCCCAGGTCCTGAACTGCCGACTTGCCGACCTTCCAGCTCACAAGGCGAGCTTCGTAGCCACTGAGCCACCACGGCCCATTAGTTGCAGCACACCTGGACTACTGTAATGCACACTACATGGGACTGCCTTTGAAGATGATTCAGAAACTTCAGCTGGTTCCCCAAGATCTTTTCCCCAACAAAGTGGTCCCTATTGATCTACTTGCAATTCCTTGCTTTCGAACTGCGAGGTTGGCCGGAGCTGGGACAGAGACGGGCACTCAACCCGTCCTGCAGTACCCAGGTCTTGAACTGCCGACTTGCTAGCCTTCCAGCGAGCTTCTTGATGATGTGAGCTTCTTGATGACGCTGAACTTGATGAGTGGAAGGTCGGGAGGTCAGCAGTTCGAGCCCCGAGTGCTGCATGACGAACTTAACTCCCGTCATTTGTCCCAGCTCCTGCCAACCTAGCAGTTTGAAAGCAAGGAATTGCAAGTCGATAAATAGGGACTGCTTCAATAGGGACTTCCTGGGGTCAGGTGTGCATTTTCTGGAGCACGACTGAGTCACGGGGCTTGCTGAAAAGTGGAGTCTTTCTTGTGGCCTATGTTTGATCAGTGGCAATTATGCATTGCAGGCATCTTATTGTGAGCTTAGAAAAAAAATTGTGGCTTTAGAGCAGCGATTCTCAACATTTTCAGGCAGCGGGCCTGACCACACCTCCTGGGCACCTGATCGGGCCGGCCACCCAGAAGCGGAAGTAAAACATGTGCCACGCATGCACAGAATGTATTTTACTTCCGCTTCTGGGAGTGGTGATGAAGTTGGGGGCCGGATGAATTGGCGTCGGGGGCGCAGGTATGGGCCGTGGGCCGTATTTTTCAAATGCCTGTTTTAGAGGCTTATGGGGTCTGTCTGTCTATCTCAGGGGTGCCCAATTTTTTTGGGCCATGTGCCAATCACATGGTGCCTCTCACCAGAAGCGGAAGTAAAACGCACATGCACGGGTGTGTTTTACCTCCGCTTCCGGGAGCAGTGAGGACAGCGAGGGCTGGGTGGAAAGGTGCCATGGGCCAGTTCTGGCCCGTGGGCCATAATTTGGGCACCCTTAGTCTATCTGCTTGCTTGCTTTGCCTGCCTGCCCATTTTCCAGACATTTTCCCTTTTGAGAAAACCTAAATGAACTGAACTGTGATAGAAAGCAACAGCAAAACAGGATGTTTGCGAACCACTGCTCCACGTTTGTTGGTAAATTCGAAAAGCTGTTTAGGGACTGCTTTAATTAATTTATTTATACATTTCTGATCTGCCTTTTGGCTTGAAAGAGGCTTCTGAAGTTACTTGCGATTAAAGTTTAAAAATCAGCTTAAAGTGGAGGGAAACTCTTTAATTTTTTAAAAAAGCAGCAGAATGAAAGGAAGGAAGGAAGGTGTGGAGTCGGCGCATTGGAAATTCTAAAAAGCGGCGCAAAGTGAATTCTTAAGGAGGAGCTTTTGGAGTCTTTTGCAGTGAAAAACGGCAGCGCGTCGTGGCATTTCAAAGCAGAACGCACCTACCTTTTCAGCAGGAGCTGCGATGGGCGGCCGGGTAACGTTTCACACATTCGATGCAGTGGACTGTGCTCTGTGGAAGGTCCTGATGCAGTAAATGTGTGCGTTTTTAGTTGTCGTTGGACTTTTTGTGCCTTAGCCATAACAATAGTGATGGCGAACCTTTTAGAGTTTGAGTGCCCAAACTCAACAGGCTGCCGTCTGCATGGCAGAAATGGCGGGGTGAACTCTGTGCTGGGGGGTCGGGAAGAAGCGTTCCCATTGGCCTGCTGGGCAGAGGGACGGGATGAACTCTATGCTGGGGGAGGGAGGAAGCACTCCCATTGGGCTGCTGGGCAGAGGGGTGGGGTTTTACTGTAGATAACTAGGGATCTCTTCGGTGGGAAGGTAAACAGTGTTCCGTGTTGAGGCATGCCTGCCACGTGCTCATGGAAACATCTGAAGATGCAGGCAGCACTGGCTCTTTGGCTATAAACAGATGAGCACTGGACCCTAGAGTCAGATACGGCTGGCTTTCAAGCAAGGATGACCTTTACTTTTACTGCATCATTTAGGGCTGTAGGGCCCATTTGGGCATGGTCTGGGACCATGTGCATGCCCCTCAGTGTTTTTTTTAAAAGCTAGGCTTAATGCTCCTTGGCATAGAAAAGGTTCTGGGTCCAGTTCCCAGGGTCTCTGACTAAAAGCGGATCAAGGCGCAGGACACGAGACAGGGAAGCATCTAATCTCCTTTCCCGTTCCCAGGCCTTTGTTCCGGAGAGCATCTTGGGCAATGAATGGCTCTTATGAAGAGCAACCGCTGAGGTCAGAGTCGTCAGATCCTTCTGAGAAGGGACCCTAAAGCTCCTTAGATTAAAAGATCTGTGAGACCTCCCAATGCTAGCAGATTAAGAGATCTGTGGGATCTCCTTGGTGGATTTCCCCACAGCTAAATCCCTTCTTCTCCTTTGGTTTTGATTGAAAGAGAAGTTTAGGGCTGGGCTCCCTCAGAACCCCGGGGGCATCGACTGGGCAAGTTAGCCAATGCAATGGCATGCTTAACCTCTATGGCATGGGTTCCCAAACTTTTTGAGCTGGGGGCCAGGTCACGCTCTCTCAGTCAGCTTCAAGGGCCGGATGGTCATTTTGCCCTCCCTGCATGATTGGGTGGGGGTGGCCATTTTGTCCTAAGAGCTTCAAAGGGGCGGCCATTCAGTTTCTCAAATTTATTTATTTATTTATTCTTCAAATTTCTATTGCCACCCAACTCGGCAACGACTCTAACAACAATTAAAAGCAACATCAAACTAATTAAAAAGCCCGTGTACAAGTGTATTTTGAAGAAATGATCAAAAATGAAAAACACACATATGAAAAGCCCTTCAAAGATCCATTACCCCCCCCCCCCCCCAAAAAAAAAAGAAGAATAAGACTGGTCTTGCATTTGCACACGTTTTTGTGGACATGTGGCAGGCATGACTAAACACCCGGAGTGCACAAAATACTGTTTACCTTTCCCACCGAAGTGGTCCCTATTTATCTGCTTGCAATTTCTTGCTTTCGAACTGCTAGGTTGCCAGGAGCTGGGACAAACGACGTGAGCTCTCTCCATCACCCAGCACTCTGGTCTCAAACTGCTGCCTAGAGGGATTGGACATTCACAAATGTTTGCTTTCCAGTAAATGGGCGGCCACTTCAGAAAGGTTACGCTTACAGGAAGCAGCGCTTGATAATTCCACTTGCATGTCTTTTGTGTGTATGTGTTTTATTTTTCTGCCCACATTACTAGACCCACCCGCCCGCTGTGTGCCAAAGCTGCTCTCTGTGGCTTGCCGCGCCCCCCACAAATGGCCTGGGTTGAAAGCACTTTGGGGAAACAACTTCCTTGCAAAAAGGGAGCAGAGGCTCGGCCTTCCTGGCCGCCCCATGCCCTTAACCACTTTGGGGCATCCGAGTCTTTTAATGCAGGAAGGCAGCATGGACACCGGCTACATCACACACTTTCAATGCCTTGTAAACCATTTACGCCTGTCCCCTCCCCCTCCACTCTTTCTAGACTTAGAAAAATAATGGTTCAGGGCTTTACCCACTGGCTTGATGTGGCTGAGCCGAGCCGAGCATCAGGATTTGGCCCAGGCAGCATCAGGATTTTGTCCAGCTCGCATGGGGAATTATGGCTTCCCAACCTTTTCGAGCTGGGGACCGAGTCATGCTCTCTCAGCCAGCTTCATTTTGCACTGCCTGCATGATGGGGGTGGCCCTTTTTATCCCAACTAGGGTTGCCATAATTTTTCCTCACCAAACTGGGACAACCATGTGATGTCATTGCATTCTTCAAACTGCGCATGCATTGGATGGGGCTGTTGAGGAGGCCATGGCTCTAAGATCTACAGAATCCCCACTTTGGGTGGGCAGCTTCCGTCTCCCCCCCCCTCCACTTTGGGCTGGTGCTCTAGCACACCTCTTGCCTGTGCCATTGCTCAAAGTGAGCCAAGGGATTTTTGCAAAGAGTTAATTCACTGCCTTTCGTTCAATTATCCCACTTGCAAGCATCTCCCCCTCCCCAGCGGGCTTCTCAGGGTGCTGTTTTGCCTTCACCGCTTGCCAGCAAGATAATTGAAAGAAAGGCTGGGAGACAATGAAGTAACTCTTTGCAAAAATCCCTTGGTGGTGGTGGTGGGGTGATCTTGCTTCCTTTGTTCGAATTTAAAAGTCCGGGACTTTTACATGTTTTTCCTTGAACCGGCCAGGACAGTTAGCTTGAATCCGGGAAAATCCTGGGGAAATGGGACATATGGCAACCCTAGTCCCAACAGCTTCAAAGAGGTGGACAATTTGTTTTTCGTTGTAATTGATTGGACACTAAATTGAACAGATCTGGATTAGAAGTTGCCCGGCGCCAAGCTGTCTCACCGTCTCAGTGACAAATCGCTAAGACACCTTCTTGTGACTCAGTTAAGCCTTAGACCTGATGCGAGGTTTAGCTCTGGGAATTTTGAATTCTCTGTTTTGACTTTTTCCTAACGCAAATTTTCACGGAGCCGCCACCGCCTTTCTAGAGGGGAACCTTTCAAAGGATCAGAACATAGAATTGCTTTGCTTTAACCCTCTTTCTGAGACGCAAATATGCAGTGCAAGATCCTGGTAAAGGCTTGTCGGAATTCTATATCACGCTGCTTGATATAAAGATCTGGTAAAGCAGAACAGATTTGGGCAATAAAGCAGCACACAGCAGGTCTGGTCTTGAATTTATAAAGAGGCAATTAAATCTTCCGTATCGGGGATGCGCGGAAGTTTGTTCAGGACCTCACTGTAGGTCTCAGGTTGATTTGCAAGAGGTTGGCAAAGCTTTCTGGCTTGGTTTTCAAAGACTGCGGCGGCTCAGTGGTTAAGAAGCTCACCTTGTTAGCTGGAAGGCCGGCAAGTTGGCAGTTCAAGACCTGGGTACTGCATGACGGCTTGAGCGCCCGTATATGCCCTAGTTCCTGCCAACCTTGCAGTTCGAAAGCCAGAAATTGCAAGTAGATAAATAGGGACCACTTCGGTGGGGAAAAGATCTTGGGGACATGAAAGGAGCCTCATTTGGGCATCCCCTGAGTGGAGTTTCTCCTGCAAAAAATCCTTTCAACCCAGAATAATTCCTGACACGGAATTATTACCTGAAGACTGGCCTCAATTGCAGTGTGTTTTCGTGTCAGAGATTACTCTGGGTTGAAAGGATTTTCAGGGGGGCGCCCGAATGAGGCTCCTCTCATGCCCCCCAAGTGCAGTTGGTGGCTATTGGTATTTATGGTGAAAAGGGGAGGCGGAAACAATCCCAAAATAGATATTGTAGTTCTCTATCTGGAAGCCTTTATCTACTTCTGCTTGGCAGAGTGGACCGGGGGGATCGCCTCGTAATAAATATTGAAAGCACTCTGAAATGATATTGGATTTTACTTTTTATTTGATTGTACTCTTGTTTTTCATGTGCATGGTTCACAAAACTACTCATGTTGCTAGCTGAGGGAAATGGCTGCATGTTGGCGTTCCATGCGCTCCGGTGTCTAGTCATGGCTGCCACATGACCATGGAAAGGTCTTCAGAAGATGAGCACTGAACCCTAGAGTCGGATACGACTGGCTTTCGAGCAAGGAATACCTTTACCTTTACTTACCTGTAAAGAGGGGCTCGTTGCCCCTCACACTTGTGGAAGGGAGACGGAACTAATGGTGGGGTTTTTCTGTGGCCAGGGTGCCTTGGAGAAGCGCATGAAGGGATTCCATTCCCACCCACCCCTCTCTCTTTCAAATAATTTCCCCCTACCTTTCTGATATAAAAAGATCCAGGGCGGCTTATATTATAAAGACAATACAAAAGCTACACCCGTTCCCTTGAGATGCCTGATTTGGCTACAGTGACACATGCCTTAATAATAATTTTGTGTCAGAAATTATTCTGGGTTGAAAGGATTTTGACGGAAGAAACGCCATTTAGGAAGTGCCCAAATGAGGCTCCTTTCCTGTCTCCAAGAGCTGGGGCAGAGACGGGCGCTCACTCCATCACGTAGTACCTGGGTCTCGAACTGCCAGCCTTCCAGCTAACAAGGCGAGCTTCTTAACCCCCGAGCCACTGCATTCTAGGTAATGAAGATACAACACCCCTTTCTCCATCACTCACCCTGCTTTTCTGCTAAAGTTTGCAAAATGTATTCTGGATTTGAACGTTGATTGATTCGATTTATATGCCGCCCACTCAGCCTACGCCAATTCAGGGTGGGCCACAAAAATCTCACATAAATCAACGATATACAGAGTAAATACACAGCAATACAATATAAATATTAGCAGCAAACACAAAAATACAGTATACAATATACACAATAATTATACCATATCGACGGAGGTGCTCAACTTCCTCACTAGCGCCGAAGTGGTCCTCACGAGCATCTTTTTTATTTACTTCATAAAAAAGAGGGGGGGAAATGTTCTATTGCTATGTTTTTCTACATCCTCATAAGGCAGTCGTCCCCAACCTTTGGGTTTTGGATTTCAGTTCCCAGAAGCCTAAATCAATTCTCCAAAGCACTGATCAGCCAATGCACTGATTTAGGCTTCTGGGAATTGAAGTCCGAAACCCACTGGTTGGAGACCGCTGTTCTAAGTCTGTTTTTTAATTAGAAAAATTACCCAGAAAGGTGTGCGCGCGCCTTGTTTTGTAATCTAAAATGTTCTCTCTTTGTTTCTGAGGTGTTCACATCTATAGCAAAAAACAACAACAACAACCTCCTATTTTAATAAGCATTAATGAAACTTTCTGTTGATAGGCAAGAAGGCATTTTCCTCAGGACAAAGTATGTTGGGAGCCATAGTAGTTTAATGGTTAGAGCTTGGAAGCAGGGGTCATAGCTGTCAAGTATCCCCGATTATCCGGGATTTCCCATATTTCAGCGCTCCATCCCCCTCATTCCTGCCGCCATCCCGTAATTTTGGATGTCAGGAAAGGGGTTACTGCACATGTGCGCCGCTGCCTCTGACGGCCTCTCATGCGCAGTAACCCTTTTCCTGGCCGAAGGGGTTTCTGTGCATGCGCGCCGCTGCCTCTGACGGCCACACATGCGCAGTAACCCATTTTCTGGAAACTTACTGCACATGATTGGCCGGCTCCTGGATTAACAAAACCGCAACTTGACAGGTATGGCAGGGGTGTGCATGGCACCATGGGAAGGTGCTGGATAGGGAGTGATGGGGGTGCCTATGGGGAGGGAGGTTGGGGGGAATCCTATACATTGCTTTTGGCGCCCCACGGTGCCAGAGGTGCGGACGGGGTGGGACAAAGCCCGATTGCCCGATATGCCAACACGCGCCTGCTTGGAAGATTTTGATTTTAGATCCTTCCGGGTCATGAAACCTCACACTTTCTGTACAGTACTGTTGTGAGAATAAGGTGTCCAGTAAGGAAGCCAGATTCCCTTCCTCGAGCTCAGTAGAGAAAAGGAAGGCTTAGAAATGCAATGAATAGGAATGTTATTTTGGTTTTATTTTTCTAAAAACAATTGGCCACACACTTCCATCTTGCTCCATTCAGAGAAGGAAATGAGGAGGGAGTCTATACAACCCTATGCATCTGCTAATTATTTATATATTGCTAATTAGAACGCCTGTGCAATTTTGGAATGTAATGTCTTAATCAAACTCTGCCATTCAAAATACCTCCACGCCGTCATTAAGTTTTTTCAAAATGAAAATTTAGGGTAATACACACAGCTGGTAAAATGCTGCTCTTTTTAAAAATAATAATAATAATTATGGTGATGTGCTTGAATACTATCTTTATCTATGAAATGTTCTTGCAGTGTGGAGACTGTATTGTGAAGATGGACCTTGACTTCTTAAGGAGTGATAGGAAAAGAAACTAATGTTTCCCTGCACTATTTACCGTATTTGCTGGCGTATAAGACTCACTTTCCCCCCTTAAAATACACTGGAAAAATTGAGTGCATTTTATACTGCATATAGTGGGCTATTTTGGTAATAACGGGGTGCATCTTATACTCCAATGCAGCTTATGTGCAGGATTCTCCTGCTCCTGGCCTATCCCTTCACTCATTCCCTAGCAAAAGGGAATGGTTTCCCCATAGCCACACATTCACACTGCAAAATGTTGATCCATTTCAACAGTGGCAGGGAAGGGTCTTTTGTAGAACTAATGACTCATACTTGATGATTCACTACCAATCCAGCTCAACATTTTCAACAAGAATAGATTGCCCATCTATTAAAAAGCGAAACAAGGAGTTCCCAACCTTTTCAAGCCGAGAGCTGGATCACGCTCTCTCAGACAGCTTTGGGGGGGGTGTGGGGCCATTTTGCCCTGCATGCATGTGTCATTTACCACACATGGCACTTCCGAGTGCAATGGAGGGGGTGGGGTCCCACATGAAATGGCACTGTGGGCCAGATATGGCCTACAGGCCGTAGGTTGGGAACCCCTGAGCTAAACATTAAGAGAGATATCCAAAGAGGCAGTAAGGTAAAAGTAAAGGTTTGCCCTTGCTCGAAAGCCAGTCGTATCTGACTCTAGGGCTCAGTGCTGGTGCTGTCTGCATCTGCAGACGTTTCCATGGACATGCAGCAGGCACAACTAGACACTGAAGCGCACAGAACACTGTTTACCTTCCCACTTAAGTGGTCCCTATTGATCTGCTTGCAGTTTCCTGCTTTTGGACTGCTAGGTTGGCAGGAGCTGGGCACAGAGACGGGAGCTCACTCCATCATGCAGTACTTGGGAAACGAAGTCGGACCTTCCATCCAGAGAGTTCAGCGTCTTAACCACTTGAGCCACCGCAGTCCCCATGAAGAGGCAGGTTAAGGTTAACTGGGATGCTCGGGTTACCTCATGGTGCTCCTTATAGCCATTCCCCCCAGGAGGACCTAGATATGTACACAGCTGGATTGATCCCAGTCAACAAATAGTTTCCAGATGTTCTTGCCTCTGGTAGAATCGGGGCTTTTTGCACTGTGGGCCGGACCACACACCCTCAGACAGCTGTGCGGGCCGGAGGTGTGGTCCAGGTGCAGCGGGTGCATTCATGGTGCATTTTGGATGTTTCCGTCACTTCAAATGTCAGTGGGAGCAAGGCCAGTGGGTTTTTGGCAGTTTCCCGGTGATTTCCGGTGGGTCTTTAGCACTTCCCGGCATGTTTTCAGCATGCTTCCGGTGTGTTTTTGGCGCTTCCGGTAACAGCGGTGGAGTCCTCACTGTGGGCCAGATTAATTGGCGCTGTGGACCATATCTGGCCAACAGGCCACAGGTTGCGAATCCCTGCTGTAAGTCCAGGTTCTGCCACAACCTTGGGTCCAGGAAAGGTAAAATCAGAGCTGTGGATACCATCCTTGTCCTACCTGTTGATGCTGTCAAAAGGAAAGGAGGTGTTTGCATGGAAAATAGAGAGATCTTTGCCTGTATTCTCGGATACTTATGCTAATGATGGAATTTCTATTAAGTTTCTAATGATCTTTGTCAGTTTCCTTGGTTTAAAAATAAACCCCACATTAGGTCCTATTATTCATGCCATAATAGTGCCATTCATGGCACACCATTGCTGGTATCAATATTTATTTTATAAAAGCAAGGAATTAATGGGATGAGAATGGCATTCTGGCGTTCCTTAATACAAACTCGCACGCTTGCATTGGGGGGGGAGCACGGGAAAAGTGTGGGATGGAAGGTGGGGGGTGGGGGTGGGGGGGGTTAGAAAGATGATTTGAACACACCGGCTGATTCTTCGCTGCAAATCCGACGATGGAGGCTCAGTCACTACAGTCAGGTCTGATGCAATAGAAATGGGAGGGGAGAAGCCAAACAGTAAAGTATGTTGTTTCAGCCATTGCCAAGGAGAAAAACAGCCGGGGGGGGGGGGCGGAGGGGGGCTGAATTGAGGAGGTCCAGTGGTCAATTCTGATGTCCATGCACCATGGGGTAGGGAGGTGGGTATGGGTGGCCAAGTGGGCATGGCCTGAGGGAATTTCCACTACCGGTCCTCCCGTACCGGACAGTACCGACTTTAGTGCATCACTGGTTCCGGATGTTGGTTGTAATCATGGAGATCCTCTTCCTGTTCTTTACTCCTCGGGACAGTTCTTCTGAGGTCATTCCATGCCATGTTCCTCAGGTTCTTCAGCCGTGAAGTCCATCTATGTGCAGGGCCTCTTTCTTCCCAGGGATTTTTCCTCCTTGCAGAGCAAGTTGGAGTTAGTCTATACTTTATGTTGTTGCTCACGCTATGCCCAAGATATTAGAGCTTTCTTCGCTTAATGGTCTTAAACAGTTCTTGTTCTTTATCTGGCATGACACTTCTACATTAGTCCCATGGTCAACCCGTGAGAACTTTAGTAGCCATCTGTAGATTTCAAAAGCTTCAAGTTTCTTTTCAGATACTTTAGTCCAAAGGGTCCCCAATCTTTGGTTCTTTGGACTTCAATTCCTGGAAGCCTAAGTCAGATCCTCAAAGCACTGATCACCCAATGATGGTGGGAATCAAAGTCCACCCTTAAGGCCACAGGTTCCCCAGCCCCTGGGCTAAATGGACAATCAGTTTGGCCTCTTCTATGACACTTCTATGGCACTGCAGCGGCCAAGTGGTTAAGATGCTGGACTTGAAGACTGGAAGGTCGGAGTTTGATACCCGAGTACTGCATGACGGAATGAGCTCCTGCCTCTGTTCTAGCTCCTGCCAACCTAGCCATTCAAAAGCAAGAAATTGCAAGTAGATAAATAGGTACTACTTTGGTTCTGTGCACTCTGGTGTCTAGTCATGCCTGCCACGTGTCCACAGAAACGTCTACAGACCCAGACAGAGCTGGCTCTTTGGCTATAAGCAGAGAAGAGCACTGAGCCCTAGAGTCAGATACGATTGGTTTTTGAGCAAGGGTGACCTTTACCTTTTACCTTATGGCTGCTTACTCAGCTTTAGGGAGGGCAGCGTTCTTGCTTGGCATTTGAAAGGTGGCAGGTTCGATCCTTTGGTATCTCTAGTCCAAAGGATAAAGTGATGGTTTGATGAGGTACTGCTGCCAGTCAAAGCTAACCTTACTAGTCATGAATAGTCATTTCATTTCATTTCCTTTATTAGATTTGTATCCCGCCCTACTGAGCAAAAAAATGTGACTCAGGGCGGCTTACAATAGAGACTATGCAATACAATGACAAATTGCAAAGTTACATATTAATATCAGTCACAGTGACAACACAGAGATACAAAATACACAGAAATACAAAAAAAATCCAGTTACAATTAATTACAAAGTTCCATATTATCAAAATGCAAAATCAGAAACGATGTGGCTTTCCAGACCCAATTGTTCTGCTACAGAAAAAAAATAAATCACATTTTAAAATCCAATACCTCTTCTGGACCTGTAATTTGTGATACTCTTTCTCTTTGTTAGCCGCCCAGAGTCGCAATGGCGAGTGGGCCGGCATATAAATTGAAATATAATAATAATAATAATATTCTGAGAGATTTGGTTTCCAGCATAATTTTTCCAAGCTCTGCATTCTATTGCAATGTTTCTCAACCTTTGGTTTTTTGGACTTCAATTCCCAGAAGCCTAAGTCAATTCCCCAAAGCACTGGTCAGCCAATGGACTGGCTGAGGATTCTGGGAATTTACGACCCCCTGTGGGGCCTGGACCCCATGTTGGGAAACGCTGCCATGGAGGAAGGGAATGGGAAAACCACTTCTGTGCATTCTCTCTACCTAGAAAGGGTCGTCCTAAGTCATAACTGACTTGACAGCATGAAGTTCTCTCAAAGAGTTTGCAAGACAACCACGGTCTCTTCATGACTCACTAGGTCAGTTATGGCAAACCTTGGCACTCCAGCTGTTCTTGAACTTGAACTCCAGCTGTTCTTGAACTTCAATTCCCAGAAGCTCAAGTCCCTGTGAATCCACACGAATGGATTTACTGCGCATATCTTCTGCCCCACATTGGGAACCACTGGTATAAGAAGCTTTAGAGCAGTTTGTGAGATGACACAATTTTGGAACAGATAATGATAATAGTTTCATGTCAGAGATTACTCTGGGTTGAAAGGATGTTTTTAAGGAGACACCCGATGAAGCTTCTTTCATGTCCGAAGTGCAGCTACTTCCAGTCTCCAGCTCAGTGTCTTAACCACTAAGCCACCGGGGAGCTACAATAACATGATATTTCACAGAAGACAACTAGGAGGACGGTGGCAGGAACGGAAACCACTGAGGTGTAGTACAACCTCCAGGGTTTTATTTTATTTATTCATTTACAGTAGTATCCAATTTTAGCACCCATACATCGCTACAGGGACTGCAGTGGCTCAGGTGCCTAAGACACTGACTGGGAGGTGGAAGGTCAGCAATTCGATTCCCGAGAACTTCCGGATGAAATGAGCTTCCATCTGTGTCCCAGCTCCTGCCAACCTAGCAGTTTGAAAGCAAGACATTGCAAGTAGATAAATAGGGGCCACTTCGGTGAGAAGGTAACAGCACTCCGTGCACTCCGGTGTCTAGTCATGCCTGCCACATGTCCACAGAAACGTCTGCAGAAGCAGACAGTGCTGGCTCTTCGGCTTTGAAACAGAGATGAGCACTGAACCCTAGAGTTGGATACGACTGGTTTTTGAACAAGGGAAACCTTTATCTTTACCTTACATTGCTATACACAGCTGGACATATGGATTGATATGGATTAACTTCCAACTTCTCCCGGACAGTGTCACTGAATGGCCAAATTTCTATTGTTTAGCATAGCACCTTCACTAGAGTAGGCCTATTAAATCAACGGGGATTTAGTGAGTCAATTCTTCCATACGTTTCATTCATTCAAAGGGGCTTACTCTAACCCTGGTTTACTTCAAAAAGTCACAGCCAGAGTCACTCACAATTTATTATATCACAATTTATTGTGATAAACTAACAAGATTTTGGCCAGAATAACCCAATGATCACAGTCAGCTATGTTAGTTGGTTTCGGGATTTGTAAAGGAACTGATACATCAGTAAAGCCCTTGAAGTGACGGCGCCTGACAGCCTCCTGTGGGATATATAGCTGGCTTCCTCCCACCCCAAGAAAAAGGTCAAAGAAAGAAAGGGGTTTGGAAAATGATCTTTTTTCAATTGGCTTTTAATTCTAACAATCTTGATTGCTATGCTGAAAGTTGTTTTATTTTTATTTTATTTTTTACATTGCTGGCATTTACTTTCAAACCACTGGGTTTTTTTGAACTATTGGCTTTGGGTGAGTTCTTGATTGCTGGGTATTGATTTTTTATGGTGCTTTTGAGCTCTTTCCTTGTGTCTTTTTAAAAAGCGTCTATTATCTTTTCCCAGCCTGGCCCCCTTCCTCCAGAAGTCATGGACTGAAATGCCCAGGCGCTGGGGGCAAGCCTGAACTCACCAAAGGAAATTCGGATGGAAATGTAGCTAATATAAAGGAATATGCCAGTGGTGGCGAACCTATGGCACACGTGTAGAGCTGCCATAATTCTCTCCCACAAAACCGGGACAGAAGTATTCATGACAAAAATGGGCGGGTTATCTACAAAATAGCCTTTTTTAAAAAAACCATAATGTAATGACAGCTATAAAACACTTTCACGTTAAATATAGCAATACATAAATGAATTTATTTACAACAGTTAATTCTTACTGTAAGATGAACTGTTAGTAAAACCCCGACTTACAAATGCCTCGAGTTACATAAAATTTGACTTGATGATTTTGTGCTAAAACCATGTCCCGATTTACACGATTTCCTATGGGTTTGCTTCGAGTTACATAAAGATTCTTTTTCCTATGGGTTTGCTTCGAGTTACGTAAAAATTTGATTTTTCTTATGGGTTTGCTTTGAGTTACAAAAAAAAGATCAATTTAAGCAAAAGCTTATGGAACGGACTTTTTTTGTAAGTAGGGGTTTTACTCTATCTATCTATCTATCTGTGTCTGTCTTATCTATCTATATCCATCCATCCATCCATCTATCCATCTGTCTATCTGTCTGTCTATCTATCCATCCATCCATCCATCTATCAAATTCCAAATATTACAATTCGATATCTATCTATCTATCCATCCATCCATCCATCCATCGGTCTATCCGTCTATCTATCTATCTATCTATCTATCTATCTATCTATCTATCTGTGTCTGTCTTATCTATCTATATCCATCCATCCATCCATCTATCCATCTGTCTATCTGTCTGTCTATCTATCCATCCATCCATCCATCCATCTATCAAATTCCAAATATTACAATTCGATATCTATCTATCTATCCATCCATCCATCGGTCTATCCGTCTGTCTATCTATCTATCTATCTATCTATCTATCTATCTATCTATCTATCTATCTATCATCCATCCATCTGTCTATCTGTCTGTCTATCTGTCTGTCTATCTATCTATCTATCCATCCATCCATCCATCTACCTATCTATCAAGTTCCAACTATTACAATTCGATATCTATCTCTCTATGTATCTCTCTATCTCTCTATCTATCTATCTATCTATCTATGTATGTATATGTATATGGGACGTCATTTCCCAGAAGCCTAAGTCAGTCCATTGGCCGATCAGTGCTTTGGGGAATTGACTTAGGCTCCTGGGAATTGAAGTCCAAAAACTCCGCTCAGCTGTAGTTTGAGGAGGGAAGTAGAGCTGTCTGAGCAGAGTAGACTCAGTTCCCATCCAAAAAGGATTACGTCGGGTGGAGCCCTGAATCCCAACACCATCAAGTGGATAGAAATGGCTATGATGGATGCGGTGCAGCAGGATCAGTAGTGGATCAAGAGAGTGGAAACAGTTTGTACTCTGTTGGTGCAGGAAGCAGGGGTGGAGAGGAAGATGAATGAATGCAGAAGCTGGATGATGCAGAAAGCTTTCTTTGTGCTTTCTCTGCAGGGCTGGGCTTAGGATGAGTCAGGCGTTTGGGAAGTGGGCAATGGCACGCATCTCCCACTCACTCAGCTTTGCCTCTTAAGCCAGCCTGCAACTGTCAGAAGCAATCATCCAGCCATCAGTCAAGTTACTCACTGAGTTGGTTTCCTTACCTGGAACAGGAGAGGGGGGGCAGGGAGAGCACCATCTTGTACTCCTTTTACCTCCGGGAAGAGATGGTCTTGGGACAGTGTTGCACAGGGATTCTCAACCTGTGGCCTGTGGGCCGGATGCAGGCTGCGGCGCCATTTCATGTGGGCCACCACCCACCTCCACCACACCCTGGAAGTGCCTTTGCATGGAGGAAGGGCAAAATAGCCATCTGGCCCCTGAGGGAGTGTGACCCGGCCCCCGGCTTTAAAAGATTGAGAACTCCTGGCGTTGCATTTCATAGACAAAAATCCATCATGCTATGGAGAGGGCTCAGCTGATACCCATCGCCCTGGCAGTGGCTCAGCTGACACACATCACCCTGGCAATCTTGCTAGGCCGATCCTGCCCTTCCCGGGTCCTGGAGTTAAAGGTAAAGGTTTTCCCTTGCTCGAAAGCCAGGCATATCCAACTCTAGGGTTCAGTGCTCATCTCTGTTTCACAGCCGAAGAGCCAACACCGTCTGCTTCTGCAGACATTTCTGTGGTCATGTGGCAGGCATGACTAGACACCAGAGTGCATGGAACGCTGTTTACCTTCCCACCAAAGTGGTCCCTATTTATCTACTTGCAACTTCTTGCTTTCGAACTGCTAGGTTGCCATGCGTTAAAATGTAGAAAATTATTTATTTTCTTTAAAATGTGTATAAAACCCATGTTGCGTCTTATACTCTGATGCATCTTATACACCAGCAAATGCAGGACAGTACATAGATTCTGCAAATATCAGTGAAAGGTATGGATGTCCTTAAATTTTTGAACAATGCCCTAGGCATGTGCGCCTGCAGGTGTTTGTGTATATTTGGGTTTTCCCAACAGGTCAATAACAAAGATTCTTCAGGCAGGACACACAAAAATTTAACAAACAAGCCATAAATGATAACTTAAGACAACACAGGATAAAACCAGGTGGATAAAATAAAAACAGCAGAGCCTATAAAGCAGAGTACATTCGGCAGCAAAAGCCTAAGAGCACAGAGATCTAAAAGCAGTGAAAGCTGCTTTTAAAATCCCCGGGAGAATAAAAAAAAAGTTTTTTACCTCCACCTAAAAAGATCATAATGTAGCTGACATGGAAGTATCTTGGAGGAGCGCGTTCCAGAAACGATGTGACACAAACCGTAAAGACTGGACATTTCTCACGCTCTAGCTCTCTTTCTGGACGAAGAATAATAATGTTTTGTCAGAAATTATTCTGGGTTGAAAGGGTTTTTGCGGAAGAAACTCCGCTCGGGGAACGCCCAAATGAGGCTCCTTTCATGCCCCCCAAGAGCAGGGACAGGTGCTCAGTCCATCGTGCAGTACCCCGGTCTCGAACTGCCAACTTTCCAGTCCTCCAGCTAACAAGGCAGCCTCTTAACCACTGAGCCACCACAGAAGAGCAAGAGGTTAGCAAGGTGGTGCCTTTGATTTTGGGCACATTTTTGTTGCTGGGGAAAAAATCCACTTATACTCGAGTATATTTGGTACTTTTCCTGCTGCTCATGGTCTCTCCTCTTGCGCCTGTTATTTGATATCAGATCCAATTCTCACTGATCAGATTTCTCTTTGAGAGGCTGATTTGGGTGCATGGGTCAGTAGACATATGCAGTATTTTTTTTAAAAATGCAGACACAGTCATAGGGCTGGAAATGTTACATGCTATGGAAAGTAAATATTAATTTCTCATTTTCAGTCACTCCCAACAGAACAGCAAACAGAAGGCTAACACACATTGATAATCCGTACTATGGCAGCGGGTCCATGTCAAGCAGAGCATAGCAAGGAAAAACGCAAATAGCCAATGTTTTGTCAGTCACTATTTGTAGACATTGGAAAAGTTACAATTTTGGGGGGCTGCAGTTTGCAAAATGCTTCCAACCAGCAAGGGTCGGTGGTTATGTTGGTGAAGCATAAGCAGAAATGCTTATGTTTGGAAATTTAGGGGCTGAAATTGTTGTCTGGAAACTTTGCAGCCTTCTCTTCTTCTGGGGCTGGCCAGCGTAGGATGGCTACACAGGCTTGCTCTTCTCCAAGGATGCACAATTCTTCTCCTTCGTCTTCTTGGGCTATAAACAGATGAGCACTGAACCCTAGAGTCGGATACGACTGGCTTTCGAGCAAGGGTGACCTAGCTATTAGAAGCACTTAGGAAAATTGATGACAATGGTTGGAGAAGCTCTTAGCGGAGAGTCCGGGCATGTCTGCGCTAGGTCAGAAATACAGATGAGGACTGATGGATGGCCCTTCTGGAGCCCTTACCTGGAGGGGGCTGAGGAAGGAGCTGGGTGGCCAAGAAGACGGATGATCCTGTGTCAGCCCTTATACATCTCCATCTATCATTCTCAACCCTTTCCCCTGCCAAATCTATGTCCTGAAATACAATGGGGCGTACCAAATGCCCTGGCATATCATTGTAGGGGAGGGACAGCGCGCGGTGGGTGTACCTGGAAGGGGGCTGGAGTAGATCACAGGCTAAGTATGTAACTCGAAGCAAACCCATAGGAAAAATGAAATTTTTATATACATAGAAGCATAGGAAAATCCATTGGAAAAAAGAATCTTTATGTAACTCGAAGCAAACCCCTAGGAAATTGTGTTCGAGGCCCGAGTACTGCGTGACGGAGTGAGCTCCCGTCATCTGTCCCCAGTTCCTGCCAACCTAGCAGTTCAGAAGCAAGACATTGCAAGTAGATAAACAGGGGCCACTTTGGTGGGAAGGGAAACAGCGTTCCCTGCACCCCGGTGTCCAGTCATGCCTGCCACATGTCCAGGGAAAGACAACACGAAAGGAAAAGAGATAGGGAAGGAAGAGGAAAACAAATAAACTCAGACACTTTTCATACTCAACAGTTAAGAGCCATTGGTAGAACATTCAGCAAGTCATGGATTTTGGGGTTTTTCTAGTATGTTTGATCTATGCATGCTGCTTCCTCCCATGTGGGCCAAGGCAGAGGCAGCTGGTGATGGGGAAATGATGATGATAATGTTAATAACAGTAATAAAAATGGACTCAGTTGGCAGAATCTCACGGAAGGATTTATTGCTGCTGTTGGCTGCCATTTGCCCCCTTTGACCAGTCTTTCCTCTCTTCTTCTTCTTCCTTCCAGCTGGCACGACGTACATTTTTGGGAAGGGCGGGGCGCTGATCACGTACACGTGGCCACCAAACGACCGGCCGAGCACCCGGGCCGACCGCCTGGCTGTGGGCTTCAGCACGCATCAGAAGAATGCCATTCTGGTCCGGGTGGACAGCGCCTCTGGTCTCGGAGACTACTTGCAACTGCACATAGTAAGGACTGTGGGTTGTGCAAGAGGAGATGCTGATGAGTGTGTATGTGTGTGTGTGTGTGTGGGGGGGATATGGAGGTGGGAATGGTTGGGGGCGTGAAGTCCAAAGCTCTCTTGGCTCAAACTGCTACATTGCACGAGGATTCGGGAGCGTGGAAAAGGTGAGTGGGTAGTGCATGCTCTATTTCCGGGGTTATGCGAATACATGCGAAACCACATGACTGCAAGAATACATGCGGAACCACATGACCCATGACGTGAAAACATTGAGAAAGCCTTCTATAACAGAACGCACTGCCTCCGAGTGTGATGGACTTCTAGGAATGGCTTCATTGAGTGTGTGTGTGTGTGGGGGGGGGTTTGTTCCTGCTTTGTCTGGATTTAGGACTTGTTGACCCTTGAGTCCCTCCCAGCAGTTACAATTCTGTGATTTCCCCACAACTGGTGATGCCATCCCTCCTTGTGTGGAGAGGTTGGTCTTTTGAGGGACAGGAGGCCTTTCCCTCTGCCTCCCTCCATTCCCAAGTGGAGCGCACTGATTCATCCTTTGACCCCCTGTGAAGGCGGCGTCTCAAAACAGGCCTCAGGCTCCCCAGTCCTTCTCCATGTAGTTCCTATTAATGCATTCATGGCTGTGCATGATATTGGACGAGGGGGGGGGGGAGGAGGAGGAAAGCTTGTTACTTAATGAAATACTCGTTGCCCTGAAGGGAGCATAGGACACAGGAGGCTAATTTATCTCCCCTTTGTGCGCATGTGTGTCGCCTTGGTCAAGCACCCCAGATGGCTGTTTGCAGAGTAATTTCTTCTGGCCTTTCCTCCCTCATTTCCCCTCTCTTCCTCACTCTCTTCTCTTTGAGTAAGATAAAGGTTTTCCTCTTGCTCGAAATCCAGCCATATCCAACTCTAGGGTTCAGTGCTCATCTCTGTTTCAAAGCCAAAGAGCCAGCGTTGTCTGCTTCTGCAGACGTTTTCCGTGGTCATGTGGCAGGCATGACTAGACACCAGAGCGCACACGGAACGCTGTTACCTTCCCACCGAAGTGGTCCCTATTTATCTACTTCGGTGGGAAAAGATCTCAGGGACATGAAAGGAGCCCCATCCGGGCGTCCCCTGAGTGGAGTTTTTCCAGTAAAAAATCCTTTCAACCCAGAATAATTTGTTATTACCAAAAGTGGTCCCTATTTATCTCCCTGCAATGTCTTGCTTTCAAAGTGCTCGGTTAGCAGGAGCTGGGGCAGAGACTGGCGCTCACTCCGCCATGCAGCACTCGGGTTTCGACCTGCCGACTTTCCAGTCCTCTCCAGTCCTCAAGTTAAGCATCTCAACCACTAAGCCAGCGCAGTCCCTGCTGTGCTGGTGCATCAGAACATAAATGGAGAAAAAACCTTGTGGCTCCTTGAAAGTTTCTAAATGCAATATGGAAACGTATTATGGGCCCCCAAAGCTGATAAGAAATTTATTAGGTTGTTTGGGGGCCTGTTTCTCATTCAACATGCTTAGGATTGCACTGTTAGTGTTCACCAGACTCTTGGATTCCCCCCCCCTTGCACTAAGTATCTCTGCTGCTCATTATTATTAGTTAATTAATTAATTAATTAATACAAAAACACATATCCTGTCGTTCTACATTCACACACCACTCAGGGCACCTAATAGCATTTAAATGCAGCGATTAGATACAATTAAGGGCAATCAAATTATATTAACCAATGTAATAAAAAGAGAGATTAATAATATAAATAGAATAGGAAAGTTAATAAAAAAAACTGTTGTGCAAATGCTGGTCTGAACAGGAGGGGTTTTTTGCATAATGAAAAAGGCTCCCAAATTAATCCCAAAGGAGTACCAAAGCTTAGGACAGGGGTGCCCAAAATATGGCCCATAGGCTGGATCCAGCCCCCAATGACAATTCATCTGGCCCATGCTGCCCTTGCCACTCCTGGAAGCGGAAGTAAAACACGCATGCGCAGAACACTGCCATAAATGCACCCGCGACTGTCGTGAATGCATTTACAACAGCCGTGGATGCATTTACTGCAGTGTTCTGCACAGGTGCATTTTACTTCCATTTCTGGGGGAAGGAATCACGTGACCGGCCTGCTGAACCACATGACCGGCCCATGGCCCGAAATGTTTGGCTTAGGAGACTGATATGGGCCTCTCTCTAAGATCTTAGAGCCCTGGTGGTGAACCTATGGAAGGCATGACAGAGGGGGCACTCAGAACCATCCTAGATGCACCATCGCCCCAGCATAGAGTTCACCCTGCCACTCTGCCCCCCAGAAGCCCAATGGGAGAACTTTCTCCCTCCCCCAGCACAGAGTTTATCCCACCCCTCTGCGCAGCCACCCAATGGGAGGACTTTCTTCCTCCCCCAGCACAGAGTTCGCCCACTCGCTCTGTGGCACGGATGGTAGTCTGTTGAATCTGGGCACTCAGTCTCTAAAAGGTTTGCCATCACTGTCTTAGCGCATGGGAAGTTATGGCAAGAGGTGTTCTCTCTGGTATTCTGTGTAGCACTATTATGCTGGCCAGAATCCTATTGGGATCTTATTCTGGAGTAAATGAAATCACATAAAATGTGACAACAAATGGCGGCTTATTAACAGGGTGGCTGTTGTATGTGTGGTCACAAGCGGTTCATGCGGCAGGGCTTGTGACAGGTGTTCAACCGCCTCCTAGTTAATTGGCTGCATTTTGCCACCCCAGAGTCTCACTCTAAAGTCCCACCAGGATGCTGATCCGCACCGTATTATGATGATTTCTTATCGAGAACTTTGTCTCTTCTGATCCCGGCAGTATTAATTTCCACCCTCTCAAGGTCATGCTTGTGAACTGCCCAGAGAGTGCACTAAGACCTATGTAGTGTGATTGTTTTGCTTTCCAATACAAGGTTAAGCATACTAGGGCCATGATGGTGAACCTTGGCACTCCAGCTGTTCTTGGACTTCAGTTCCCAGAAACCCATGTCCCCATGAATCCACACAAATGGGTTTACTGCACGTATGCAGTAGTAAACCCATTTACTGCACATGCACAGTAAATCCATTTGTGTAGATTCACAGGGGCTTGGGCTTCTGGGAATTGAAGTCCAATAACAGCTGGAGTGACAGTAAACCCATTTGTGTAGATTCACAGGGACATCTGTTCTTGGACTTCAATTCCCAGAAGCCATGGGTTTACTGGCACTCCAGCTGTTCTTGGACTTTAATTCCCAGAAGCCCAAGTCCCTGTGAATCCACACGAATGGGTTTACTGGCACTCCAGGTGTTCTTGAACTTCAATTCCCAGAAGCCCTGATCAGCAGGAGTGCCAACTTGGGCTCCTGGGAATTGAAGTCCAAGAACAGCTGGAGTGCCAAGATTAGCCATCGCTGTGAGGTTTTACCCAGTATAAGGCAGCTCCAGATGTTCTCGGGTCTCCACTTGGCTCTTTCTTGGGCACAAAGGCAGGTGATGGGTCACAAGACTCCGGTGTTCTCTGCCACCCGTAGGGATGCCAGAGCTGAGGGTCCCTGCCCTTTCCAGACAGAGAGACACAGCGTGAAGCCTTGCAGTGCTCAACACGTTGAGTGTGCTCAACCAAGGGCACCCTTGTCTCTCCAGCTGCCCTGTGGCACACGCACCAAGCAAAGGCACTGCCACTAATCTCGCCTGGCAGCATAGCAGGCAGGGCTGGTGCAGGGAGCACCCAACGTGTCAAACAAAGCCCCCCAGCATCCTCCGCTCCACTCCACAGCCTTCGCCTCACGTTGGCTTCTCCGTCATCACCCTGCTGGTCTAACACAGGCCGACAGCATAACCCGTAGTTGCCGACACGGCGGTGCCTGGCTCTTGCGCAGCATCGCTCCATGGGCTTGAGAGTGCCTCTCGGGCAAAGGGGCTCGAGAGCCAAGAGTGACATGGGTTCAAATCTTCATAGCTGTCAGAGGAGTGAGGTCACAAAGTTCAATCGGGTCATAAGCCACTGGCAGGTGTGCCATTGGTGAGACTGAAAACCAGCATCTCATGTTCTTCTTGTGTCGTATCCGATTCCAAATACAGTATTGGCTATTCTCATGGCAAGAAATTGCAAGTAGATAAATAGGGACCACTCCGGTGAGAATAAGATCTTGGGGGACATGAAAGGAGCTTTATTTGGGCGTCCCCTGAGTGGAGTTTCTCCAGCAACAATCCTTTCAACCCAGAATAATTTCCATCATGAAATTATTATTATCATGCAATCAGATGGAACTTCTGGCAACATCTGGCTCCGATTGTCCATCATCACATAATCAAGAATCGCTGCGAATGGCCAGCTGGATTTTCCCTTCTAAGACAGCATTGGAGGATGCTGAACAGAGTGAGGACAGGCTGTGGTGGATGTGTGACTGTAGAGGAGACCAAACCATGGACCACATTATATTTAGGTGTCCTTTACATGCAATTGGAGGCACATTGGAGGATTTGCATAATGCCCCAGATGAAGCCCTTCAATGGCTTTCAAACCTAGACGTGGAACTCTAGCTAGGAAGAGATGGACAATTTGTGTGGACAATTTGTGCTTACTGTATATATGTAGACAACTGAAGTTCATCATACGATAAATAAATAAATAAATGGTGATCAGCCATGAAGATCTGGGAGCAATATAACGCAGTGGGCTTTCATTTGCCTTCTGCATTGCAGCATGACACCCGTACCACTGATCCAGTTCCGTGAGTCACTTTCTGGTCCTGGGCCAGAGTAGACACCAGGCATGACTAGACACCGGAGCGCATGGAACACCATTTACCTTTCCCACCAAAATGGTCCCTATTTTATCTACTTTGCAATTTCTTGCTTTCGAACTGCTAGGTTGGCAGGAGCGGGGACAAAGACGGGAGCTCACTCCGTTCTGCAGTACTCGGGAATCGAACTGCTGACCTACAGTCTCCCATTCAGTGTCTTAGCCACTTGAGCTGACCTGAAAAGGCATTGTTTCCTTCCTGCATTTGTTTGAATTTCTGACGGGTCACACGTCTGGACTTTGTTAGTTGAAGTCCTGAATCTTTTTCAGCACCTTGGAGAGCAACCAAGAGCAAATGCACTGGAGCAAATACACTGCATTGACACCATTAGGGTCACATAGGAAATGGGTCGCTTGCTGTGTACATCTGCCCAAGAGGAAGGGTAGGATCAGTTCTCAATCATGCCATAGCTCAGGATGTGTAATAAAGGGTTCAAACTACAGGAAGCCAGATATACAGTAAAACCCCTACTTATGGGGAAAAAAGTCCATTCCATAGGCTTTTGCTTAAATCGGGTTTTTATGAAACTCGAAGTAAACCCATAGGAAAAATTATTATTTTTACATAACTCGAAGCAAACCCATAGGAAAAATTATTATTATTATGTAACTTGAAGCAAACCCATAGGAAACATGAAATTTTTCTGTAAATCGAAGCAAACCCATAGGGAAGTGAATTTTTATGAAACTCAAAGCAAACCCATAGGAAAAAGAATCTTTATGTAACTCAAAGCAAACCCATAGGAAATCATTTAAATTGGGACATGGTTTTAGCACAAAAATCATTATGTAAGTCAAATTTTATGTAACTCGAGGCATATGTAACTTGTTTTTTTTTACTATAGGTTGAATATCTGGGGGGAAACCTCTTAAGGGTTAGAGCAGTACAAAGATGGAAACCAATGACCTCAGATGGTGGCGGAGCCTTCCAGGGTTGGAGGCATACAAGAAAAAATTGTCAGATCTACTTTGATTTTGATTCCTGTATTGAGCAGGTGGTTGGGCTCAATAGTCTTACAGGCCCCTTCCAACTCAGTTATTCTGATTCCGCAGGACCACCGTGGCTCAGTGGTTAAGACACTCACCTTGTAAGCTGGCAGGCCGGCATGTCGAGACCCAGGTACTGCATGACGGAATAAGCGTCTGCCTCTGTCTCAGCTCTTGCCAACCTAGCAGTTTGAAAGCAAGAAATTGCAAGTAGATCAATAGTGACCACTTAGGTGGGAAATGATCTTGGGGACATGAAAGGAGCCTCATTCGGGCATCCCCTGAGCGGAGTTCCTCCAGCAAAAATCCTTTCAACCCAGAATAATTTCTGACACAAAATTATTATTCTGATTCCGTGATTCCACATTGCAGCTGTTCTCCTCCTCTCCTCCATCCTTATGTCCTGTAATTCTTCTTTTCAAGCATCCCTTCTCCATCTGAGATTTTAGCAGGGAAACATAACCACGTCCAGAAATGCTCTGTCTGGCCTTACACGCCAGGGAGATGGATTGGGGTCACGGAGGGGAAGGAGAACAGTAAATCGCCCACGTATACACCAGCAGCAACATCCGCGGGCTCTTGTCACAGGCACAGAGAGGCAGTTTATCACGGTAGCCAGCGGTGCTTCTGGGCCCTTTTCATTGCTTGTAATGTGGAGCTTAGTTGAATCAGGTCATAACTGCCATATCTGAATCCAAATATTGGCAAGACTCATGGCAATCAGCCATCAAGACTCCCCTGAGAATACAATGCAGTAGCCTTTCATCTGCCTTCTGCATCACAGCATGACACCCATAGTACCACTGATACACTTCCGCGAGTCACTTTCTGGTCCTGAGCCCTTTTGGCACACAAAGTCCTCCACAGCCCCAAGTCAGTACTGATGAAGCTGCTGCCCTCCACCAAGATGGATTCAAGTGGGACCATTTAATCCACTTGGGGACCATCACCCTTCCCTGTGGACTTCGCCACCCAAAGCCATTAGTCCTCAGGGCTGTCAGGTTAGTTAACCACCGCCTGATGCTCCACTTCATAGTTCATAACTATCACCTTGAATTGAGCATTAGACTACCAGGGAGGCACAGTAGATAAGCCAAGACAGGGATATGTGATCAAATTTAATAGTTCCAGAAATCAGAATGTTTGCTGTGCTTTGGACATGCTGAAGTTTCCGTACTGTTTTCAAGGGCAGCATTGCAGTAGTGTGTTTTTTGAGATTTACCCATGCATGAACCACTGATATTAGGCATTTTCTATCTGGGTAAAAGTGGGACTGCGGTGGATGAGTGGTTAAGACTCTGAACTTGAAGACGGGAAGGTCGGAGTTTGCTACCCAAGTACTGCGTGATGGAATGAGCAGGACTCTGTCCCAGCTCCTAGCAGTTCGAAAGCAAAAAATTGCAATAGGTACCACTTCGGTGAGAAGGTAAACAGCATTCTGTGCACTCTAGGCATGCCTGCCACATGTCCATGGAAACTTCTGCACACAGAGACAGCACTGGCTCTTTGGCTATAACAGAGATTAGCACTGAACCCTAGAGTCGGATATGGCTGACTTTTGAGCAAGAGCTACCTTCACCTATCCGGGTAAAAGGAACTCCAGGCCATGACCAATGTTTGAGCATCCATGGAATGTGCCGGGTGCAAGAACACTCCAAAGCTGGGGACCCGATCCTTCAGAAGGAATCTAACCTCTCCAGGCCAAGTAAATTCCCCCGCTAACTTGCTAGGCGAACCTCACGACAACAAGATCTCCATCTTATCTAGATTCAGTTTCCGTTTATTGGCCCTTGTCCAGTCTATTATTGATGCCAAGCAACACTCAAGAGTCTGAACAGCATCTTCTTGAAATGAAGCAAAGGAGAGATAGAGCTGCATGTCATCAGCATACTGATGACAGTGAACTCCAAAACCCCGAATGAATTCTCCGAGCAGAGAATTCATATAGATGTTGAAAAGCAATGAGGAGATAATTGCTCCTGTGGGACCCAATAATGAAGTTCCCAAGGGACCTAGACAACGTCTCCAAGCTGCACCATCTGGGATCAGGCACAAGGGAGGACATGAACCAGCAAAGAGCACAGCACCCTAAGCTTGATAATTTTCCCGAAAGGATATTGTGGTTGATGGTACAAAAGGCCACAGAAAAATCCACGGGCAACGAGGTTACACTCCACCTGTCAACCCCTCTTAGGAGATCATCATGGAGAGCAACGGGTGCTTATTCACTGCCGCGATGCAGCCTAAACCCAAATTAAAATGGATCTAGATGAGTGGTGGCAAACCTTTTAGAGACCAAGTGCTCAAACTCAACAGGCTGCTGTCCGTGCCGCAGAGAGGCGGGGTGAACTCTGCGCTAGGGCGACGGCACATGTGGCCACAGAGAGGCCTCTGAATGTCCCCTCTGGCACACATGCCATAGTTTCACCACCACTGATCTAGATCAGGAGTTCACAACCTTTTAAAGCCAGGGGCCGGGTCATGCCCCCTCAGACAGCATTGGGGGCCGGACAGCAATTTCACCCTTCCTCCACTACATAGCACTTCTGGATGGGTGGAGGTGGTGGTGGTGGCCACATGAAATGGTGCTGTGGACCACAGGTTGAGAATCCCCAATCTAAATCGTCCGTCTCATCCAAGAATAACACCTGCAGCTGATAAGCTACCGCTCTCTGCATTAACCTGCCCAAAAATGGAATTATTGCAACAGGTCCATAGTTACTTCAATCATCTGTCACTAGATTGGTTTTCTTAAAAAATGGATCTTATTGTGGTTTCTTTTAAACAGGAAGGCATGCGTCCTTCTTGAAACGATGCGTTAATACCTTGAGCGGCCCGTTGTACTGTTACATCCTTAGCAGATTTTAATAGCTGAGACGGGCACCGGTGTACAAGAGAGGTAGGAGTTTTGTAGCATGTAATTGGCTTGCCAACATCCTCATGCCTTATTAATTGAAACTGATCCAATAAGACAGTACATTGGGCATTTCAGTCTGATCTGGGCTGAAAGAAGAGTCCATTTTCCACCCGATTCCTTTGGTCTTAGATCTAAAATGGGCCCTAAGCTACTTGGAGCGTTCTCTGCTAGGTTGTCGCGATTTTGTCAGTCCGGAACGAAACCACAGTGTTTGCCAAATGACAGCAAAGCCACAATTCCAGCCACTGAACTTTAAACCTCCTCATTTGGCTGTTTGGGAAGTGGAGGAGCTTAGAGAGAAGGATTTAGAGCAAATCTGGGGCTTTAACTGGGGAAAAAAGTAATTTTCCGGTAATCAAGTGGAGTTCTCACTTCTTTTTCTTAAAGAGCTGTATCCAATTCCGAATAGTGGCTATCCTTGTGGCGATCAGCCGTGAAGATGGTCCTTGGGAACAATATAATGCGGCGGTCTCCCGTTCGCCTTCCGTATCGCAGCGGGACACCCATAGTACCACTGATCCAGATCTGTGAGTCTGTTTTGGGCTGTTTTCATGCTGGAGACCCTCATACACACATTTCTGTGTCAGCCTTGAAAATGCACCAAGACCTGGATGGTTACTTTTATTTATCATTCCAGTAGATCGCCGGTTCCAGGCAAATTCTAGCAAGGGCCCAGGAGGTCTGACACAAGCATTTCTGTCGGATCAGGCTGAGGTGGAAGGAACACTTGATGGCAGATAAAGTCACCTCTGTGCCCATTTTTTAAAAAGGCAGTGCTTAATTCAAAAACAGAGAAGCATGTGCATGGAAGCTGTGTCACATGTGCTAGAAGACTTGGCTCTCTGCATACGTACATAGCTTGCCAACCCAGTTCAGATGGCAGGTCCACATTTTTGCTTGTGGCCACAGAGAGAGCTTTGAGTGCCCCCTCTGGCATGTGCGCCATAGGTTTGTGTGTTGTTAGCCGCCCTGAGTGGTGTTCCCCATCAGGAGGGCGGGATACAAATCCACTAAATAAATAAATACATAAATAAAATTCCTTATAGTAAAGGCAAAGGTTTCCCTTGCTCGAAAGCCAGTCGTCTCTGACTCTAGGGTGCAGTGCTCATCTCTGTTTCTAAGCCGCTGTCTGCTTCTGCAGACATTTCTGTGGTCATGTGACAGGCATGACTAGACACCAAAGTGGTCCCTATTTATCTACTTGCAATTTCTTGCTCTCGAACTGCTAGGTTGGCAGTTCCTTAAGCCTGATTGAAATAACCAGATGTAACGTTTGGCAACCATTAAGAAACCAAACCAGGGTTAACATCTGCATCTGCATCAGCAACCAGGGATGGGATAAGCAACCCCTCGCAAGCCAAAAACCCATCAACGTTAATATCATTTCCTATTTCTGCCGTGAGCTATTAAAAAACAGATCCCCAGCGCTAAGCCAAGGTCTGGTTCATATTAAGGCCCGGTTATGTAGTTAGAAAGGAGCAGGAGATTTGTTAAGAAGCCTTTGAAATAACATGTCTGGGAAGGGTTCAGTAGATCAAAGTGGGTAAAATTGGGTCTGAGGACCTGCTTTTCTAACTCCGGGGAATAAACCACATACTGTCAGTGAAACTGCAGGAGACTGGCAGGTCACTTTCGATTTGAAGAAACCTCTCCTGGTTTAAAACGAAACAGAAGATGGTTATTTTTATGAAAGAAGACAAAGATCCTACTACAGTGATGGCGAAGCTTTTAGAGACCAAGTGCCCAAACTCAACAGGCTGTTCATCCACACCACAGAGTGGCAGGGCGAACTCTGTGCTGGAGGGAGGGAGGAAGTGTTCCCATTGGCCAGCTGTGTGCTGGGGCGACGGCGCACGTGCCTACAGAGAGAGCTTTGAGTGCCCCCTCTGGCACGCGTGCCATAGGTTCACCACCACTGCCCTGCTACTGCTAAGCTTGATTGTAATTCCCACTGCAAATTTTGTACTAGAGATATCTGATTTTTTAAGAAAATAAGGAAGACTCTAAGAACCCGGTGACTTTGAGTAGAGGAGGGAGGAAAATGAATCTCTGGGCTTAGTAAATTAATTTTGACTCAGATGATTGTTTGCCTTTGTAAACCTTTAGCTATTCATTCTTCTACCTGCCTGGTAATGAAGTAATTGTGGCATTAGAAATTAATAACTGGCAACCGAGTGACATTCTCGCTTTTGTTGCTGGAACGGGGGTGCGCGGGGGGGACACACGACATGTCTTTCTGCTGGAGTGTTTTCTTTTCCTTTGTTCTACAAGCGAATGCGCGCATCATGGCTCCCTCAATAACTTTCCCCTATTCTTTTTCTCCTGCTCTTTCTTTGGCATTTGCAAATTACGTTTCTCTTTTGCCAGAGAAGTGCCATGCCACGGTCCTGGGAATGCGATCCTTTTCATGCCCCAATGAAAACTGCGAGTGATAATTGATTAATTAGTGACCTTCTGCAGATTAATTTGCTCTCCACTTTATCTTTACAGCAGTCACGTTACTGTCAGGCCAGGCTATGAATAAGAGAGAGAGAGAGGACCCAATTCACCGCACATGAGCTTCTATATGTTATATCAGGGATTCTCAACCTGTGGCCTGTGGGCCGGATGTGACCCACAGTGCCATTTCATGTGGCCCCACACCGCCTCCACCACACCAGGAAGTGCCATGGGGTGGAGGAAGGGCAAAATGGCAGTCCGGCCCCCAAAACTGTCTGAGGGTGCGTGACCTGTCCCCCGGCTTTAAAAGGTTGAGAACTGTATTATATTCATATGGCGGCTGCAGCGGCTGCAACTGAAGCAGGGAAAATGCCATTGGCATGAATTTATTTAAGGTGGATCCCAGCCTGCCATGAAGTGACCTACACACTGTGATCACGGAGCCATCCTCTGTGGCAAATATGAAATGAGACATGCAGGATTCAACTGCAATGGACACTGCCGCAGCCATGAGGATATGGACAAGGTGCGCCTTCACAGCCAGTCCATCTGGAATGGCATCTTCCACCTCCATGGCTTCCTTCATCACATGGCGCTTCCTGGTGTGGTGGAGGTGGTGTGGGGCCACATGAAAGGGTGCCGTGGGCCGCACCCAGCCCACAGGTTGTGAATCCCTTGCCATAGCAGGATGTCTGGCCAGACATTTATATTTATATATATATATACCACTCAGAATGACAGTTTTTAGTCAAATGGGCAGTATAGAAATTAAATAAACAACCAGATCTTCCACATTCTCTTTCCTATAGTCTTTGTTTCATCTGTGGAAACGGCAGTACAGTAATTGCATTCCTTTTTGAATGAGCTTGGAAGAACTGCTCTTAAACCAGGGCTGCCAGAATCTTCCAGCCCTATCTGGGAGTTGTAATAACAACAGCAACAACCATCCTCATCATCATGATCTCTCCTTAACTCTTCTTCTTTCTCTTCCTCTTTGCTTCTTGGCTCCAAAAAGGGAAGAGGTTGAACGTTGCGGTTCCTTGGCATTTCTAGAGCCCATTTGGCATCATGTCTTCTTCCACCTAGCAGGAACTGACAGCATTTCACTCTTTCTCTCTCGGTAGAGATATCCGATCCCATACCCAGCCTGTGTTTTTCGCTCCATCTTTCTGCTCCCCCCCAGAGCAAGATGAGGTGGCCCAGGGCCAAGGAGCACAGAAAGCTATGCGCTTAGGTTTTCCTGCAGCTGTCAGTGGGAACGTAGGCTACCGCACAGGGCTGGCTGTCATAACCGCGCTTGATAACCTGACCATTCTGCCGACACCTGCTTGCTTCTCCATGGTGCAATGGGCCAACGAGTTTAGCCTTGGCAGGGCTGAATCTCCAGAACGACAACCACCAAATGGGGAGGTGGGACGCCTGCCCAGAAAAGCATGCCCCTTCTCAGGATATGGGAAGCAGTTCCATGGGAGGGAGGAAGAATCTCTCCGGTGATGCCAAAGCCAGAGGTGGTCTTGATGAGCCCTTCGTCTATAGCAGTGGTGGCAAACCTATGGCACATGCGCCAGAGGGGGAACTTAGAGCCCTCTCTGTGGGCACACATGCGGTTGCCCTAGCACAGAGTTTGCCCCGCCTCCTTTCCAGCAGCCCAATGGGAGGGCTTCCCCCTCCCCCAGCAGTGAGTTTGCCCCGCCTCCTTTCCAGCAGCCCAATGGGAGCACTTCCTCCCTCCCCCAGCACAGAGTTTGCCCCGCCCCTCTGTCCAGAAGCCCAATGGGAGTGTCTCCTTCCTCCCCTATTGCCGTGTTGGCACTTTGCGATAAATAAGTGGGTTTGGGGTTGCATTTTGGGCCCTCTGTCTCTAAAAGGTTCGCCATCACTGGTCTGTGGCATGGAATGGCAGGATGTTTGGCATCCAGAACATCCAAATGGCCTATATCTCTAGTCATTGCATCACAGACTTAGCCCTGGAAGGTCACAGTAGACCAGAAATTAATTCTGTCTTTGTTTGCCTCTAAGGAGGAGAAAAAAAAACATTTTTAATGCAAACAACATGGCCAAAGAGACAGCTAATTAGCAGGAGCTCAGCTAGTTGAAGGGGGAATTATTATTATTATATTTCGACTTGTATGCTTATTAACTGTTTTTCATCTTTTGCTGGGGGTCCTCGTGGGGAAAAACTGAAACTGCTCTTTCCATTGTGAAGAGATTGCAGATAGCACTTTCAAAGGCGGCATTCGGAGCTGCGGTGCCTCATTGGTTAAGAATCTCACCTTGCTAGCTGGAAGGCTGGCAGTTCGAGACCTGGGTACTGCATGACGGATTGAGCGCCCATCTGTGTCCCAGCTCTTGGGGACATGAAAGGAGCCTCATTTGGGCATCCCCTGACTGGAGTTTCTCCTGCAAAAAAATCCTATCAGCCCAGAATAATTTCTGACACAAAATTATTATTATTATTATTATTATTATTATTATTATTATTATTATTATTATTATTATTATTATTATTATTATTATTATTATTATTATAAAGGAGGCATTGTTCTCAGGGATGCAACAACAGGGAGGGAAGAGTTAAACCCTTCTAGACCACCGGGATCTGGAATAATGATCACAAAGACATGCACACATACACACATTCGCCTTGCTCACATTTGGCATTTTAAAAGAACACCCGTGTTAAACTGCAAAGGCTGGTTTGTCACGTCTTGTTTGACCTTGATACTTTGTCACTTGTGTGGCAAATGCAAAAAGTAAAATTTCTGAACCAAGGCCAGAATATGAGCTCAACATGTGTTATGTTTTGCTTTTTCTGCTATGCAGCTTGGCCTGTAAGTAGATGATTAATACAATCTGAAGGCAGTAGTATCTATAACCTCTTCCAGGGGTTGAAAAAGACCTGTGGAAGTTTCCTTTGTCTCTGGAACATGTGGGCATTCATTAGAACCTCCAGTGTCAGGAGCAGTTTACCACTTCAGTGGCTTGGTTCCCATTCCTCTGCTCATCCGTGTTGTCCTCTTCCAGTTTGTGAGAATCCTTCTTAAAGTGTGCTGTCCAGAACTGGATGTGGTAGTCTAAATGAATCCATTGTTACGATGGGAACAATGTGGAGAATCAGTCAGTGCTGTTTCTCTGTACATGTTCAGAGCATATATCCTCTGCTTCTGATTGTATTTATTTTCTATTTTTATTTATGATTCTGTCTAGCCAAAAAAAATAATAATGGGAGGGACTGCGGTGGCTTAGTGGTTAAGACGCCAAATTTTATGACTGGGAAGTCGGCAGTCCAGCAGTTCATGACGCAAGTGCTGCACGACAGAGTGGGTTCTTGTCTCTGTCCCAGCTCCTGCCAACATTTCAAAAGCAAGAAATTGCAAGTAGATAAATAGGTACCACTTTAATGGGAAGGTAAACAGAGTTCCGTGCACTCGGGTGTCTAATCATGTCCATGGAAACACCTGCAGACACAGACAGCACTGGCTCTTTTGCTATAAACAGATGAGCACTGAACCCTAGAGTCAGACGTGACCGGCTTTTGAGCAAGAAGAAATGAGAAGAACCGTTGGCAATAATGCTGAAGAATAGTCGTCTTGTATTTGTAAAAAAAATAATGTAGTTTATTCACACACCCCGCACACCTTAGCAGGCTGGACCGTGACCCCTGAAAGCGGAAGTAAATGCACCTGTTTCCATGTTTATGACAGCCACTGGCGCATTTACGGCTGATGTAACCACATTTACGCTTGCGCAGGTGCTTTTTACAGTTGTTGTCAATGTCCGCCTTCACTTCCGAGTGTGACGGTGGTGGCAGGCCACATTAAATGGGGCTGTGGGCCCACAGGCTATAGGTTTGGAACCCCAGGCAAAAAGCATACTTGCTGCCTTGAGCTGATTGGAGCAAAAACAGGATAGAAATGTAAACAATAACTAAATGAGCAAATAAATTTTATTTGTATATCAAGTAGTCCATTCCGTAGGGTTTTGCTTAAATCTGTTTTTTATGTAACTTGAAGCAAACCCATAGGAAAAATGAAATTTTTATGTAAATCAAAGCAAACCCACAGGGAAATAAATTTTTACGTAACTCGAAGCAAACCCATAGGAAATCGTGTAAATTGGAACATGGTTTTAGCACAAAAATCATTATGTAAGTCGAATTTTATATAGAGGCATATGTAAGTCGGGGTTTTACTATACTCTAGATAAGTAGCTGTAACAAAAGAAATATAACAGAAATGCAGTCAAATGACACTAAAATGTGTTAAGTTAAGCAGAGGAAAGCGGATGATAAATACAGTGTGAAATATGATTACAGAGTTTATTGTAGCAAAAAAAATGTACAATTATGACAAATAAATCTAATAATAATAAAGAGCAAGGCAAGTTTTAAATCCCAGCCCAACAGCCCTTAACCTCCAGAGTCCGATCCAAACTCGAGAGCTGTCACTACTTTAAATACTTTGGCACGCCTGTAGTTAAGCTTCCAAGCCAAAGGGGCTGCTAACCAAAAAGGCACATGAATAAAAAAAATCATGCAGGCGTTTAAAACTCTTATGGCAAAGACTGAAGAAGTGACTGGGGTGCGGGTTGTAAATAGGCAGGTCGAAGCTTGATTTTGAGTCCTTGTAATCTGTGAGGTGATTAGAAATTTGTGGAGATGTTAGAAGCATGTGCAGAGTGCATTGATCTCGCGGCTGAACAACCATCGCACATTAGAAGTTAGTGGGCTTTTGTGCAGCGGGTGTGTGTGTGTGTGATTTGTCAAGTTCCACCAACTTTACACCTGCAAAGCAGACACTGAAACTACTATAACAGGACCTCTGATGCTACCTTGCTATAGATACTTGTTTCCTCACTCAGATTTATTTATTTATTATTAATCAAATTTATATCAATCATGAGATCTTTTCCAGCTTGACTTTTCTCTAGCCTCTGTAGAGATCTGGAAACCCAAGGCTGAGAGGGCATGGTGGCATAAAGTAAAGGGAAAGGTCTCTCTTGCTCGAAAGCACTGCACAATAACAATTTTGCTACTGGGAATAACACATGCAATTTACATGATATCGAGTGTGCTGGTTCCAAAGCTGAACTCAGAATTTGCCTATCACGTCCTCGGCAAACACAGGAGACAAGCCCTTGGTCCATCTTGCCATATATACCTATTTCTGACGTCAGCTCACTGACTTGCCCAGACATGCCTGGCGGCGGCTGGAACATGCATGCCACCAGGGGACGTGATTCAGCTGAGGCAGCAGCCGGCTCAGTAGTAGCTGCAACTGTTATAATGTTCCCATTAAGATGGCTGGTTTGTCTGTGGTGCCAGCACTGACCACATGATATGTGGTAACAAACCCCAGTTGGCGGGGTGAGAGCCGGTTCTCAGCCAGATTTTCCTTTTGGCGCTCTCAATTTATTCCCTGCCTTTGTGTGGCGGTGAATGTTGGGCATATTCTCTTTTTCTGGTCCTTTCCCTTCCCCCATCTTTGCCGTCCTCCTTGCGCCGCTGTCTTCCTATCGCTTTCTAATCGTTCTTCATCTGTCTAATCTCTGCCCATTCACGATCCCGCTTATCTGGCCTCCATCTGTTTTACATCGATCTTTTTATCCTTTCTATCTCAAATCTCTCCGCCTGTCTACGCTCCCGTCCATCCATCCAGCCTCGTCTCTTATTTGTCTGTGTTAATTTGCGTTTTCAATTCCCGTATCAACCTGTCACTAGACTTGCAGGGCATTTTGGGTTGTGTGTTTAAGTGCATGCGCGCGTGTGCCCTAAAATGCCTTGCCCTCCCCACTCTCCGTAGCCATCCGCAGTGCTCCTTCCTCCTCCGCCGGTAAGCAAATGAGTGCCGGCGAAAAGACAAACCGCCTTGCTTAGTCAAGTGGCAAATGTAATTCAATTGTTACCCAGGACAGGGAGTAACAAAGATGACATTGACAGCCATAATTATGTTCCACTTTAGAAGCCAACCCAAAGCTCTCCTAGGCTTCGAGAGCCCTGGCGCCCAAAAGGCAGATAAAGACAACGCACGGCCCCGTAATTGGTTTCTCCTCCGGCACTGACCTGTTTGCTGCCGCCACTGGGCTCGTATTTTGTTTTTGACGTGGAGCAGAGCAGAGGAGGTTTGGAAGGAAATCTACACACGTACTAACAGCATTCTTCATCGCAATGTGTCTCTTAGGCTTTGGCTGCAAGCAGGAGCCGCTAGTGTGTCTCCACCCACCCCAGAATAAAATCCTCTTTTTAACTCAGGCGAGGCCATTAAACAAGAAAGAAGGCACCGCATTTGTTGTTGTTTTTCCAGTCGCATAGTCACGTCTGACCCTTTACAACCCCATGGGCCAGGGGTTCCCAACCTTTTCAAGCCGGGGGTCCGGGTCACACTCTCTCGGTCAGTTTCGAGGGCTGGATGGCCATTTTGCCCTGCCTGCACTATGGGAGTGGGTGGTCATTTTGTCCCAACAGCTCTAAGGGGGGTGGACATTCCCCCCCCCCAAATGCCCTTGGACGGGTGCAGGGCCACATGAAATGGTGCCGCGGGCTGGATCCAACCCACAGATCTTATGTTGGGAACCCCTGCCATGGACCATTGCACACCAGGCACCCCTATCCTCCACCATCCTCCGCAGCCCACTACGCGCCCATTGTGTCAACAATGCCATCTAACCCTTTTATTCTCTTCTCCTTTTGCCCTCGATCTCTCCCAGCATCAAGGCCTTCTCGAGTGAGTCCTCCCTTCTCGTTTGATGTCCAAAGTGCTTCAGCTTCATCTTTACTATTTGACCTTCTCAGGAGCCGTCAGGGTTGATCTCTTCTAAGATTCCAAGATCCCCCTTTTTCTTGGCTTCTCTTTTAAAGTGACCAATGCTGCTTTGCTTTGCCTTGCCTTCCCCCTGCAAGGAAATCAAAATGACTCGGCTCTCTTTTGCAAAAGATTGCTGCAGGAGGCAGAACAGAGAGAGAGAAAAAACAGTGCCTGAAAAACAGTCTCTCTGCATCACCCCCAGTAAAGGGAAGGCAAAGCAGTTTTCTTGGATCCCAAGCTGAGAAAAGGGTCTTTCCTCGGTCTATTTAAAGTGAGCCGCCCAGGGATTAGATCTTCAATTTCCTGCATGCAAGGCTGATATTTTGCAGCATGGCTCCCCCCCCTCCCAACCGAAAGACATAAGAAGCTGCCTTATTATTATACTGTGACAGATTTAGGTGTCCACATTGCCCAGTATTTTCTAAGCTGAGTGGCTATCGCTCCCAGGCCTTCCTATCTCCTGTTCCTTGATCTCTTTTTAACTGGAGGCTCCAGGGCACGGGCAGCTGGTGAAACCTGTTAAAATGGTCGAGAGCACCTGAATGGTGGCTAGTGGCGAGTCTGGTAGCACATATCCTGGCCAGCCTAAACTCCATTAAATTCTACCAGTCGTGCAGATTATGTTCTGCTGCCCACCTTCCCTGGGGGACTGCGGTGGCTCAAGTGGTTAAGACGCTAAAGTCTCTGACTGGAAGGTCAGAGTTTGATTCCTGGGTACTGCGTGACGGAGTGAGCTCCCGTCTCTGTTCCAGCTCCTGCCAACATTCAGCAGCATTGGAAAGAGGAAAGACCAACGTTCAGCACCATGGAGAGCAACTTCTTTCTCAGGTTTCTCCCACCTGCTAAGCCAAGGCTAGACAGAAAGAGCCTCCTCAAAGATTGTGGTGTTTCTTTGAACCACAATCAGGCGCACCAAAGAACAAGGTTCCAGTCCTCTTGAAAGAACTGGTTTGAGCAGGAACGCAAAAAGAGTCCATCTTGCACATCATCAGATTGTTTAACCTGCCATGTTCAATTCAATTTACACCGACTGGTAAAAGCCCTCTGTGGTCTCAGGTAGGGAAAGATTTACCACAGCCGGAGCTGGAAATTAAACGCATGCTCTTCTGCTTGCAAAACAGTCACTCTGTCTTTGACTCGTGTGCCATCCTCCAAGTTCAGGGGTTCCCAAACTATGGCCCATGGGCCGGATGCAGCCCGCAGTACCATTTCCTGTGGCTCACTGCCGCCGCCCCACCCGGAAGTGCCATGTGGGGTTCCTTTTTAACATACAGCCGCCCCCATCGTGCAGGCAGGGCAAAATGGCCATCCGGCCCCTGAAGCTGTCTGAGGGGACGTGATCCGGCCCTTGGCTTGAAAAACGTTGGGAACCTCTGCCCAAGATCCACAACCAAAGACGGACAGCAGTAGCATAGCCTTCAATAAAAAAAATACCAACAACCCAAGCTATAAGTATAAAAGTCATAATGCCGAACACATCTGTGTGGAAACTACAGGCTTATACTGATGAGTGAACAAACCCCTCAGTCTAGCAGTGCAGGCTGATATCCTGTTGAAGTCTGTGTAGCATAAATTTGCACCTGTGGAAGTGTGCCGGGTGTGACGTCCAGGCAATGAGCGCTGTATAATTTGATTACACAGTTGATTGCACAGTTCACGTCACAACTGCTGCGCGATGTGTCTACAGAACCCCTTTGTGAATACAGGCGCCTCTGCGGTGTGATCTTCTCTACCGCTTGTGCAACTTACAAGTTACAGAAGCGTGAACAAACATATACATCGTTGAAGATCAAACATGTTCAGTTACTCAGTGCTGTACAAAACAAGGGCAAGCAGATATAAATATATAATACTGCAAAACCAAAGCTGGTTCGTATAGTCAAAGCAATGGTATTCCCAGTGGTAATGTATGGTTGTGAGAGCTGGACCATTAGGAAAGCTGAGCGCAGAAGAATAGACGCCTTTGAGATGTGGTGTTGGAGGAAAGTTTTGAGAATCCCCTGGACAGTGAGGAGAACAAATAAGTTGATCCTAAAAGAAATCAACCCTGACTGCTCATTGGAAGGTCAAATAGTAAAAATGAAGCTGAAGTACATTGGACAGCAAATGAGAAGAGAGGATTCACTTGAGAGAGCCTTGATGCTGGGAAAGGTGGAGGGCAAAAGAAGAAGGGGTTGCCAAAGATGAGATGGCTGGATGGTATTGTAGACGCAATGGGCACAGAGCTGGGCGGGTTGAGGAGGATGGTAGAAGATGGGGTGCCTGGCGGTCAATGGTCCATAGGGTCGCAAAGGGTCGGAATCGACTGTACAACTGAACAACAAAAACCTGACCACAAACAGTGATGATATGAGCACACTAACTAATGATCCATGGTCAGAATCATGCGTTTTTGCAATGGGAATCCGGGTGATACCGCACTTCATGCAATGTGCTCAGCAGGTGCATTATTTTTTTTATTAAAAAAACCCACTCTTCTTAGCTCCAGTTATCTTTTTGGTACTCTTAGCCATGCATATACATTACCATTCATTTTCTGAATTTTCCCCCCCTCTGGCTAATTCATCTGAAAAACAACAGCAGTGATCTCTGATGATGAGTAATGAAAAGTGTTTCTTTCTTAGGACCAAGAGAGCTCAGAATTCACCATCCAGCATAGGCAGTTGTCAGAATATTCTGGAATTTGTAATCCAAAACCAAGAATCTTCACCATCTCTGAAGATCTGTAACAGTGATGGCCAACCTTGGCACTCCAGCTGTTCTTGGACTTCAATTCCCAGAAGCCCTGATCAGCAGGAGTGCCGACTTGGGCTTCTGGGAATTGAAGTCCAAGAACACCTGGAGTGCCAAGGTTCATCATCAAGGGTTCCCAACCTTTTCAAGCTGGGGGCCAGGTCACGCTCTCTCAGTCCGCTTCAAGGGCCGGATGGCCATTTGGCCCTATCTGCAGTGGGGTGGCCATTTTGTCTCTCAAATGCCTTGGAAGGGTGGGAGGTCACATGAAATTGTACCATGGGCCAGATCCGGCCTGCGGGCCTTAGGTTGTGAACCCCTGTGGGAGCCCCAGAGAAAGATGAGGCAAACGTTTGCATATTTCCAGCTGAACCCCATGTTCAGGTTCAGAGGAAGATCTCTTAAACACATGCAGAAAGCCACTTTGATCCAGGGGCTACGGGTAGCCATGATGGCTGTGCCAGTGCCGGGTGAGCATGTGTTAGGTTTCTAGCATCTCTCTTTATTTCTCTTGTTGGGAAATATAAAACCTAGAGCTAGCGGGCTTCTTGTCTGGCTTCCGATCTGAGCTTTGGAAACGTGATCCTCCCAATAATTCTGCAAGGTCAGTTCCTTTGAAAGGAAGCCGCTGGCCCAGAGTCAGCCCGTGAGCTTCATAGCAGGATGGAGATTTGAAGCTGTGTCTCTCCCCAGTGCCTGCCACATGTCCACAGAAACGTCTCCAGATGCAGACAGCACTGGCTCTTTGAGCACTGAACACTAGAGTCGGATTCAACTGGCTTTCGAGCAAGCATGATCTTTACCTGCCAACATCACGACTGGGATTCTGCAGCCGCATCGTATTGTGTGTTTTCTTGTCAGGGATTACTCTGGGCTGAAAGGATGTTTGCAGGGGATGCCCGAATGAGGCTCCTTTCATGTCGCCTGCTGTTCAGCTCTCGGGGATCAAACCCCATCCTTTCAGTCTGCGCCATAGTATTGAAAAGCTTACTTTCCTCCTGGGCTCTAGGTGTAGCAGATGTACCCAGCATTTCTCTGCCCGCGGGTCGGCAGGGGAGATGGCCCAGGCTGTATACCAGGAGTTCTCAACCTTTTAAAGCCGGGGGCCGGGTCATGCGCCCTCAGACAGCTTTGAGGGCCAGATGGCCATTTTGCCCTTTCTCCACCACATGCACTTTCCTGGTGTGGTGGTGGTGGGCCACATGAAACGGTGCCGTGGGCCGCAGCTTGAGAATCCCTGCTGTATACCTTTGGTGCAGGTTTTCTCACTGACACAAATGTAATTAACACCACCGCTAATAAGCCGTCTGCCTCACGTGCAGATTTAGACTCATTAGCTTCTAATTAACTGTTCTCCTTTTATTTGGGGCTGGGAGGGGTCGTAAAGACTAAGTCCTAGGCAGCTGCTACAGCCATTAGGATCTCCCCCCCCCCCCGTCCCCATCTGAGCCGAATTTCATCCCATCTCCATCCCAGTTATAATTGGAGTCCAGAAATTTACGTGCTTTTGCACACCAATGCATTCTCTTGCACAGATGCGCGCGGATGGAAAATAGATCTAAGCGCCACACTTTAATCCGACAGTACTTTAATTTCATAATTAGTTTAACTTCATTTTAACATGATAACCTTGGGTATGTTTTATTCCTTACTTGTTTTTTTTTTATCTGCAAGTTTTAATCTTTTTTGCGAGCTGCTTAGGGTGGAAAGACAGGATAGAAAGGAAGACGTTGATAAAACTGTGGTCCCTATTTTAATAAAAACCTTTAAATCCCCATTAAAAATCCCATTGCTTTCAACCCAGAGAAATCTCTGACATGAAAACACACACAGCACTGAGCCCTAGAGAAGGATATGGCTGGCTTTCGAACCAGGGAGACCTTTACCTGCCCGGGGGTCTAAAGAGATGTCGTGGGTCTGCAAGGTTTTAGATGTAGGGCTGGCATGTTGCTCCATTGTGCACACACCCCTCTCCCTCCACCCGCCCGCCCAGTCCACCTCACACCAGCTTGGTCCTCGCATGCATCTCTATTACCGGCCCGCCTTTGACCGCCCCAGGGTGAGCAATGAGGTGTTGATGCAAGGTGACAAGTGGATGGAGTGCCTCAGCGAGAGATTGGTCCCACCTTGTTGCTAGGGAACCAGGCGCATGAAACCAAGGAGGGGACTGAACAGCAGGGACTGGGACCCTCTTGTAGCCCTTATGCGAGGTACCACTGTATGCAGATAAATAGATGTGAGGGAGGATGCCCTCTTTATCTGCTCTGACCTCTCCCCATGTTCCTGCCTTTCTGACCAACTATGGCCTGTCTCATCCGACTGGGGCAACTTCCTTCTTGAATTCCCCTGGACTCCATGTGGCCTTTGCAGGGGTGGGATTCAAATTTTTTTTTTACTACCTACTCTGTGGGCGTGGTATGGTGGAGCATGGCCAAGGGGAAAGCCCTGCGTTGCACCTGAATTAGGACTATTTTATTTCAAAACTTGGATGGACGGGGCCAGCCAGAGTTTCTGCTACCGGTTCTGGAGAACTGGTGCCAACCTGCTGATGCCCACCACTGGGCCTTTGGCTAGTGAAAGGTAGGCAGGGTTCACTTTTGGTAGCTTTCATGGCCTGTAATGTTGCGGTTCAGCTCAGCTCCTTGCTCCCAATCGATAGACACACAGATCTATATTTCATAAATTTTATTGAAGGCTTATTAAGGAAATGGTTATAGAGCAGGCTCCCTCAACCTTGGCCCTCCAGCTGTTCTGGAACTTCAATTCCCAGAAGCCCTGATCAGCAGGAGTGCCTACTTGGGCTTCTGGGAATTGAAGTCCAAGAACAGCTGGAGGGCCAAGGTTGAGGGGGTACTTGCTTTAGAGCTTTGGGCCTGGAACACGAAGGAGATGAAGAGGAAGAGGCTTTTTCTGACCATGTGCAGAGTGCATTAACTAGGGCCTGGGATTTGCAGTGAGGTGTGTTCCTGCACCATTGCAGCATCTAGCTTCAAATGACTGCTTCGTTTCTTCTAAATAAGTCATGAGCTGACACATAGAGAAGGGTTTGACCCCCAGAGGAATCCTGCAGCTCTTAATCTATCCACTAGACCAGCAGTGGTGAACCTATGGCGCGCATGCCAGAGGTGGCACTCGAAGCCCTCTGTGGGCACCTCTGCAGCACAGAGTTCACCCTGCCCCTCTGCCCAGCAGCCCAATGGGAGCGCTTCCTCCCCTGTTGTCGTGTTGGCACTTTGTAACAAATAAGTGGGTTTTGGGTTGTAGTTTGGGCACCCGGTCTCTAAAAGGTTCGCCATCACTACGCTAGACATTCTCTGCTCAAACCGCCCCCAGGATATCAGAACCTGCTTCTTCGAAGCAGCCTCTATAAGTAACAACTTGCCAGTGGCTCATGGGGCAAGGAGACTGGCCCATTTCCTTCCCCCATGTCATAGTGTACTTGCCATAAATAACCCTCAGTCTCACTTGGGTAGCAGGAAATGAACCAGAAAAGCAGATTGACGTCAGCTTGCCGGCCATTCAGGAGCTGTTCTCTTGCTTGGGTAGAGTCCCAGCCGATGGGCCAGAACCGCTATGGCCGCAATTCAAGACTCACGCGGGAAGACATGTTTGCACATCTGTGCTTTAGGGGTGTATTGCAGCTTTCTCCTGCATGTAGGTGGGTGTGTCTCTATGTAAGAAGGAGTTGGATTAGAGAGATCATTTGAGTGCTGTCTCTATGACTTCTTTGTACCATCTGTTTTCTCTCTGACTCCATTGTCCTTGTGGACAAAACTGAATGATGGGCTGTCTAGTCCAGGGATTCTCAACTTGCAGCCCATGGGCTGGATGTGGCCCACAGCACCGTTTCATGTACCTCCACCACACCCGGAAGTGCCATGTGGTGGAAGAAGGCCAAAATGGCCATCCAGCCCATGAAGCTGTCTCAGGGAGCATGACCCGGCCACCGGCTTTAAAGGTTGAGAACCCCTGGTCTAGTCCAAAAGATGGCTGGCCAGGATGGTTCCATGGTCAAATTGCTCTTAATAACCATCCCACAAAGGCCTTACATTTAGTAGTACCATGTGGGGCAGCAAAGAGAAAGACTAAAATTATCTTAGTTATGCCAGCCAGTATTAGGCAGTGAACATAAATCTGCTTAACAACACAAAGTACAACCTATTTTGTTGTTTTGTTTTGATTACTCTGATAAATTTGCTGTAGGTTTGCACACTCTCTCTCTCTCATAAGACTATTCCTTACATGTGCATGCATGCACACATATACATAATGCACAGTGCTCAGGTTGCTGTTTGCATATCCCCAAAGTGTACTTTAATTGCATTTGGGTAATTAACATTATGTCAAGGTCTTTGGCAATTACACTGGATTGATGTTCAAGCGGTCTTCTGGTTGGATGCGTAACTATTCTTTTTTTTAAAAGAACACTGAAATATTTGTTTTCTGCATTATGTTGCGATTGCATTTGTCTGGTTTGCTTTTTCTTCAGTAACATTCTGGTAGCAGAAAAGGAATGCGTAAGTAAGTTTTTTTTAAAAAGCACTTAGGGTGGGAGTTCTCAACCTTTTAAAGCCGGGGCCCGGGTCACACTCCCTCAGACAGCTTCAAGGGCCAGACGACCATTTTGTCCTCCCTCCACCACACAGCACTTCCTGGTGTGGTGGAGGCGGCGAGGGGCCACATGAAATGGTGCCGCAGGCCATATCCAGGCTGTGGGCTGCAGGTTGAGAATCCCTGATTTAGGAAGGGTTTTATTTGAGTAAGAGTAACACCACAAAGTTATGTATCCAGATGCAAAAATAATGGAAGAACAAATTTTCTCCTACTCCAGTGATGGCAAACCTTTTAGAGATCGAGTGCCCAAACTGCAACCCAAAACTCATGTATTTATTGCAAAATGCCAACACGGCAACAGGGGAGGGAGGAAATGCTCCCATTGGGCTGCTGGGCAGAGTGGTGGGGCAAACTCTGTGCTAGGGTAACCACATGGGTGCCCACAGAGAGGGCTCCAAGTGCCACCTCTGGCAAGCGTGCCATAGGTTGGCCACCACTGTTCCATTCGCATTTGAGATGGGGGAATAAATATCAATTTAAAGGAATCTCCTACTTGGCTGTGAGGATACAGACATGAATAAAGGTTTAAATTTCAGCCAGAACCCTGTGGTTAGTGGCAGACTTAATCCTAGAAAGAGACAGTTGAATGGAGGGCTCAGACCATGCACAGAATTATTTTTCACATACTTCAATACCCAGACGCCCAAGTCTCTGGGAATTGAAGCACAGTAAACCCATTCGTGTGGATTCACAGAGACTTGGGCTTCTGGGAATTGTAGTCCAAGAACACCTGGAGTGCCCAAGGTTCGCCAATACTGGCCCAGAGGCATCTTTGGGAAGCCAGAAAGCGCTCTGAACCGTGAGGGTTGCTTCACAGCTAGACACTCATAAGCCCCAAGCAGAAAACGCTTATTTATTGTAGGGGTGGATTCATATGATATAGCATTTCCTGGCGTCTGGAGGTGGATGAGCCAGAGACAAAAAAAAAACCCCAACAAGAAAGCCTGTCCTTCAACAAGACGGGAGCCATTTTGCTGTATTATGTAATACAGGTGGGGGCCTCAAGCTTGTCATTCCAGTTTTTCGTTAACCAGAGCGAGGACATCGGATTTGACACGTTTCCTGACATTAGAAGAGGCAGGCAGGCAAGGAACAAGGGCTTCCTAACTGCAAGGAGGTGACGGCCGTTGTATATTTCTCTCTCTCTCTTTCTCTCTTTCTTTCCCATGCTGTCTCTCCGACTTCAGTGGATGTCAGTACTAGCCGATATTTTGACACCATTCATGGGTTGAGCCAAAACTTGCCACAGCATTGCACGGCCACCATTAGGGGGGGACCATCAGGACTCCTATCCTGGGCCCGAAGGTGACGGGGGCCCGGTGGCACCAAGAAACCACTGATGTGCGCATGTGCAAACAAACCATGCATGCGCAGAAAACCACAGGGGTGTGGTGGCACCAGGAAACCACTGATGTACGCATGCACAAACAAACCACGCAGAAAACCACAGGGGCATGGCCAAAAATTTGTGGGGCGCTTACCTGGCCCAGAAATTTCTGATGCTGGCCCTGCAGCATTGGCCTTCTTCCAGTGCTTTCTCGGCATGTAATATGGTAGAGAAGGACTTTCAGGCGACTGGTCGATTTACTGCCCACAGCCCTTCTTGCAACTATTTATTTATTTATTTTATTCGTGCTTATATGCTGCCCAACTCAAGGGAACCCAACTCTGGGCCATATCTGTCAACCACGGCTCCGGACAACCTGGGACCTGTGCAGAACGGTTCTGCGCAAGTCGCCTTCTATGCATGCATAGAAGGCGACTTGCGCAGAAGGGATGCACAGTACCTCTTTCCCCCCACTGCCAATTCTGGGGTTTTGGCAGCTGCGGGAGGGAAATGGCGCAAATTGGCGCCAAAAATCGAGAAATCCTGGCCAATCCGGGAAGGTTGACAGGTATGGGTGGCTCACAACAGTATATATACAAGATAAAAAGCATAAAACCAGTGATAGCAAAAAACAGATAAAAACAACCCCATTAAAAACTGGCAAGTCGATAATCCGAGACCTGGGTACTGCATGTTGGATTGAGCACCTGTGTCTGCCCCAGCTCTTGGGGGACATGAAAGGAGCCTCATTTGGGCATTCCCTGAGCAGCGTTTCTTCCGCACACAAAACCTTTCAACCCAGAATAATTTCTGACATGAAATTGTTATTATTATTATTATTATTATTATTATTATTATAATAAATAAATCCCTGTTTTGTGAGAGCGTGAGAAAGCCCAGAAAGCTATCACTCTCCTTGGCGCAGTGGTTAATCTGCTGTCCTGCAACCCAAAGGTTGTGAGTTCGATCCAGAACAGGGATCAAGGTTGGCTTAGCCTTCCGTCTGTCCAAGGTTGGGAAAAATAGTACCCAGCATCATGTTGGGGTGGGGTGGGTGGGGTGGATGCTACTTAACCTGTGAACCGCCCTGAGAGTGGGGCGGTATATAAGTGTGATTGCTTTGCTGTGCTGTGTCATGCTGTGCTTTGCTCGCGGCCATAGGAGGGAGCAGCCATCTTGGTGCTTTCGGAGTAGACAAGAAGCCTTTCCCCCTCAATCTTTTCTGGCGTTGCCCCCAGCCCATTAAACACTCAGGCCAGTCACTTGCGCACAGGAGTTATTGTGCCCTACAGGCTAGTCAAAGCCGGCCAACGCCACTCCTTCCATCCTGGAGTTGGGGTTTGTGTGTGCTTCATCTCGTAAAACCCCTTCTTCCGTGTTTTCCTCCCCCAGCCCCAGTCTCTCTCTCTCTCTCTGTCTTTGTTTCTCTCTCTAATTTCCAGCCTCTGTGAGCGACATAAATCTCAGTCTGAGTAACTCAGTGTGCCAGTTGTAGCCGAGTGGGCTTTGACGGGGCTTAGCTCGCTCCACTGCTGTCACCTCCTGCCAGTTGAAGGTGCAAAGCGATAAGGACGACGTCCTCCCCGTCTCTCTCTCTCTCTGAAACACACACATACACACCCAGCTGCCTTGTCTTTCCCTTAGGTCCTTGCCACCCGTCTGCAGGTGTCGCCATGCTGCCACATTGGATGTGCGCAGAGCATAATAATTATTCTGGGTTGAAAAGATTTTTTTTTCCGGAAGAAACTCCGCTGTTTGCTCTGATGTTTAATCGTGCCTACCACATGGCCACAGAAACGTCTGCAGATGCAGAGAGTACTGGCTCTATGGCTGTGGATGGAGAGGATCACTGCACCCTAGAGTTGGATGCGTTGGCTTTGGAGCAAGGGTGACCTTTACTTTTACTGCCCCAAGCTAGCATCTGAAGCTCAACATGCTTTCCTCTCTCTTTAGAGGTTATGACGGTGATGGAGAACCTTTTAGAGACTGAGTGCCCACACACACCTTTGCCACAGACTCAACAGACCCACGGTGCACCCTCAAACCACTTATGAGCAGTCCCCCTTACCCCAGACAGGGGAGGGAGGAAGCGTTCCCATTGGGCTGCTGGGCAAAGGGGCGGGGTGAACTCTGTGCTGGGGGAGGGAGGAAGCGTTCCCATTGGGCTGCTGGGCAAAGGGGCGGGGTGAACTCTGTGCTGGGAGAGGGAGGAAGCGTTCCCATTGGGCTGCTGGGCAAAGGGGCGGGGTGAACTCTGTGCTGATCCGATGGGCACAGATGCAGGGCACAGCTTTCCTTAGACCAAACGCTGATGCATCCAGAGCTTTGAGTTGGTTTGCATTTCATCTCATGGGACCCATGTATTGGCCCTGGTAATGCCCAAGTATCAAACTCTTCCTCCAAGTTGGGTTCTCTTGCTGTGGCCCCTTCTGACTGCAGGGGGCCATGGGCGGGCATTAAGAAAGCACATGCACCCCGGCGCTCTAATAATCCGGGTTTAATGCAGTAATTACATGCATAGCTCTAATAAGCAGCATGAACACACACAGCCGCTCCCACTGTGTGGTATTAATCACTGTTTAGCATAATAAGCCCTTAATAATGCTCCCATCCCCCTCTCCACCCTACCACCCAGTAGTGGCTTTATACAGAAATGCTCTGTGCCTTGGTGGGTTTTTTTTTTTTTTGAGATGCAGACAGTGAATTAAAATGGCATGGGATTTTGTTTGTTTGTTGGGGATCAGCTTAGGCTGCTGTATAATGGGAATGGCGGCTTTCAAAACACCACAGTAGATGGCTTCCTTTTATGACAAGGGAATTGCACATGATAGTCTTCTAAACAGAAACATCACTGACACAGATTTTGAAAAAGTAGCTTTTTGTACAGTATCTGCTGGGTTCATTGTTGGGGATGTCCTGAGGGAGGAAAAAGAGAGAGAAACAGGAGAGGTAGACATAGATCAACCTAAGGCTCGTGGTGCCCTGGCGCCATTTCATGTGGGTGCCCCCCACCTCTCCGAGGGCATTCAAGACACAAAATGGTTGCCCCTTTGAAGCTGTTGGGACAAAATGGCCACCCCCATCATGCAGACAGGGCCAAATGGCCACCTGGCTCTCAAAGATGACTGAGAGTGTGTGACCCGGCCCCCTGCTTGAAAAGGTAGGGAACCCAAGACATACTGTAGATCCCTTGAGGGACTCCATCGTATAAAAAAACAGGAAAACCAGAAGGAAGAAAGTACCACTTGCTCAGCATTGTAAATCTCACTAGAGCAGTGGTGGCGAACCTATGGCACGTGTGCCAGAGGTGGCACTCGGAGCCACTCTGTGGGCCCCCATGTGGTTGCTCCAGCACTGAGTTTTGACCCGCCCTTTTGCCCAGCAGCCCAATGGGAGTGCTTCCTTCCTCCCCCAGTTGCAATGTTGGCACTTTGCGATAAATAAGTGGGTTTGGGGTTGCAGTTTGGCCACTCCGTCTCTAAAAGGTTGGCCGTCACTGCACTAGAGTATGCCTACTGAATGGGAGGGAATCTGGGGACTTAAATGGGCCTAACTCTTAAACTGTGACTTACTGTGCTAAAGTAAATTGCAATTAAGATACACCCATTTGAATCAACGGGATTTACAGAAGAGTTGACTTACTAAATCCTCACTGATCCTGGTGGGATTGACTGTACTAAGCAACAAGATTTTGACCACTGTGTTGCCACTCTATTAATCTTTGCAAGTGCGTTGCTTCACATCTGTTCATCATCCCCAGCCACCCATTACTCAAGACAGCAAATTGAAAAGGGCTTTTTTTTAATGGTTGTTGAAGGAAATACTCCCTAAGGAGAGGGGTGCAAATTTGCAAACTTTTGGGGCTGTATCTTCCGTAATTCCCCTGTTCTGCCTGTGCGCATCTGATAGCTGTGGTCCTAAAAATCCCCCACAAATCTGTGCACCTCTGGCTCTAAAATCTGTATCAGGAGTATTTGTGATTAATTCCTTTAAAACCGGGGTTCCCAACCTTTTCAAGCCAGGACCCGGGTGCATAATGGGGGTGGCCGTTTTTGTCCCAACAGCTTCAAAGGGGTGGCCATTGTGTTTCTCAAATGCCCTTGGAGGTCTGGAGGACCACATGAAATGGTGCCGTGGGACGGATCCAGCCCACAGGCTTTAGGTTGGGAACCCCTGCTTTAAAAGAACACAAAAGAAGATCAAAATGATTAGATGATTAATTGGTTTGAGAAATTGATTTCAAATAGTATCAGTTGTTTTTTTATTTTAATTACATTGTTTTTAATACAACCACTCACCCAAAAGGGGAGGGATGCAGATAACTAGTGCAGTGCTTCGAAGAAATGTTTCTTCTTTTAGAAGGCTCACATATAATTTTTATGCACTGTACACAAGATATTGGAGCATAGCCTGAAGGAAGGAGTCATTCAACTACAAAATCTTGATATAGTATCACCTTCTTCTGTGTTTGTGTTATGTAAAGACCACGCCGCTATCTTTTTTTGCTGCCATGCACAAGGAATGTCTTCATGTATGTCTTCAAATGCGTCTCAGCAAGCAAGGTATCACCACAGGTGTCAACCTGAAGCTGGTGTGCATTTAAAAAACCAACGTACGTGCTTTGTCGTGAGAATTATTTGTTCTCCAGTTTACAGTCACTGAATTGGTGAATTTCTGGAGACTATTCAGCTGGATTAAATGGGCATTGCATTCTTAATTGCCCCTCTCCTTCATCCTGGAGTACTGCATGACGGAGTGAGCGCCCGTCTCTGCCCCAGCTCCTGCCAACCTAGCAGTTTGAAAGCAAGAAATTGCTAGTTGATAAAGAGGTACCACGTAGGTGGGAAAGTAAACCGCTTTCCCTTCTGCAGTGGCTCAGTGGTTAAGAAGCTCACCTTGTTAGCTGGAAGGCTGGCAAGTTGGCAGTTGAAGACCTGGGTATTGCATGACAGAATGAGTGCCTGTCACTGCCCCAGCTCTTGGGAACATGAACAGAGCCACATTTGGGTGTTCCCTGAGCGGAGTTTCTTCCGCAAAAATCCTTTCAACCCAGGATAATTTCTGACATGAAATTATTATTATTATTATCTCCCTTCTGCTGGAATTTCCTTGCTTTCCCCCATTCTCTACCAACCCTTGTTCTGACCCACTTTCTTTCTCTCTTCTTCCCCACTTCTTTCTTTCTCGCCTCCAACAGGACCAGGGGACAGTTGGAGTCATTTTCAACGTGGGTACGGACGACATCACCATCGAGGAGAGCAACGCCATGGTGAACGACGGCAAATATCACGTGGTGCGCTTCACCCGGAGTGGTGGCAACGCAACGCTGCAGGTGGACAACTGGCCGATCAATGAACGATACCCCGCAGGTAGGGACTGGGAGACAGCCTCTGCTGTACCTCTCATCCTGTCTCTCGCCAATGCTCCGTGGAGGTCAGAACCACCTTGGCCCTCTAATTGCTTCCACCAAATGGATGTGCGTTCATTTAGGAGAAGGGGGCAATCTGTATACTTAGGGCAACCAACTTTCACATCCTGACTAGCCTTGGTTCCATCCTCTAGTAAAATGGAAGGGTTCAGGGTGGGAGAGAGGAAAGATAACGTTCCCCTTACTCCCAAATAGAGCCTTTTGCTTACAGATGAGTGGGAATGCACCTGAATTGATGCCCTGAAGCCAAGCAATCCAGGATTTCGCTTGCCTCCTTACACATCCTGACCTGAGTCAGGCAGTTAGAAAGGTAGTGGATACAAAATTAAACATCTCCAGTCACTTCGTATCTTTTAAAAATATATATTTTAGCAAAAGTAGGTTACAATTCAAAGTTTCAGGAAGCCAAATTAATTCTAGGCAAATGAAGCATCTTCAGTTCAGACAGCACATTAAATTAATGAAAACCTTTCTAAGGAAAGGCAAAGGGGAAGAAAAGAGAGATAAATTCTTTGCCAGGCTTTGGCAGTCCAGCCTTACTTATCTACATGATCTAAGGCTTGCTTGCTTTGGGAAAGGTCAGAATGAGAGGCATGTAGTTTTAAGTCAGTGGTGGTGAACCTATGGCACGCGTGCCAGAAGGGGCACTCAGAGCCCTCTCTGTGGGCACGTGCATCATCACCCCAGCACAGAGTTCGCCCCACCCCTCTGCCCAGCAGCCCAATCGGAGTGCTTCCACCCTCTCCCCAGCATAGAGTTAACCCCACCCCTCTACCCAGCAGCCCAATTGGAGTGCTTCCTCCCTCCCCCCAGCACAGAGTTCACCCCAACCCTGCGGCGTGGACAGCAGCCTGTTGAGTGTGGGCACACAGTCTCTAAAGGGTTTGCCATCCCTGTTCTAAGTAGTATGGGTTGGTTGGTTAGCTAGCTAGCTAGTTTCACAAGTTTTTCCCTGAAAGTCACAGAATACTAAAAGTGCAGTCTGACCCTGTAGGGACACTAGTGTTGCATCTTGACATTTTTTCTTAACTTGAGCTAGGTAGGTATTTTCCCCCTTGACAACAAACCCTGCAAGGTAGGCCATTTCAGAGAAGAGAAACTGATGCTAGCGAGGCAAATACATTCTCCCGAATGTATGTTCAGAGCTCAGCAGAGAGTTCAGTCTGCGGCTCTTGAATCTGGCTTTTTCCCCACTCCTTCTTCACATCCCCCTCCAGCCCTCAGTGATGAGAGCTCTTGACATTCTTTCAGCAGATGGCATTTTTCTGCTATCACATAATTTTTACAGTCCCTTTTCAGTTGGGAAAGTGCTTTTGACAGCATCTTGTGCTAATCTCCTTTATTCATTGAAAAGGTTGGCAACTGCAGGGAAAGGTCCAGGTCCTTGTAGGAGGAGCGGAGGTGCCAGGAAATGGAGGGTGGCACAAGTGGGGACTGGGTGGTGGCAGGAGATGGGGCAGGGCGTGGAAGAGGTGGGTGGAGGAGAGTATAGGACAGCCATGGCGAACCTTTTAGAGACTTAAGTGCCCAAACTCAGCAGGCTGCCATCCGCGCTGCAGAGGGGCAGGGAGAACTCTGTGCTGGGGGGAGGGAGGAGGTGCTCCCATTGGGTTGCTGAGCAGAGGGGCGGGGAAACTGTGCTGGGGGGAGGGAGGAAGTGCTCCCACTGGGCTGCTGGGCAGAGGGTGGGTTGAACTCTGTGCTGGGGTGAAGGCGCGTGTGCCCTCAGAGAGGGCTCTGAGTGCCCCCTCTGGCACGCGTGCCATAAATTCACCATCACTAGAGGAAGGGATTTCTGTAGAGAAAGAACCAGGACAGAAGGCATCTGGCATTTGCACAACTCCTGTTCTCTATCTGGCTATTCCTGCTTCTGTGTCTAGACAACCCCAGCCAGGTACCCATCACAGGTGCCATGGCTGGGCTGGCAGGGTTGCAGTCTGAGATACGGGGCTGGTTCCAACCTCCACTGAGCCCGGGGTGGGTGGGACGCATGAGCTGTGGCTATGACACCCTGGGATTTGTGGCTGCATTTGTTTCTGAGCAGGCAACCGAGCTGGAAGGGCCTTCTTTCACGATCGGGTTTCCTCCATCACTTGCTGGCTGAGTCACACACACAAGTGCAGTCGGCTTCTCCCTGGGACTCAGCAGGAAACAAGGAAGGGGGTTGGAGAAGGGAGGGAGGGAGGGTGAAACCTAATCAAGGTCATTAGTGCTGCAGGCAGGCAAAGCAAGGGAATTTGCTTTGATTTGCATCCCTTGTGTTCGCCTTCCCTCCCATATCAAGTGCACCTCCCTGCTCTGCCGTCCTGCCGGCCTTATTGTGTAGTCTCTTTGATGCCTGCTGTGAGCCAGGCTGAACATCATCTCACCAAGGCCTGCCAGGATCACTCCAGCCACACTGGCAGCACCATACTCAGCTGGAGCCTTGAGTATTTTATTTTATTTATATATTTACTAGCCGATTACCCGGCTTTGCTCAGGTTTCCCCCCCCCCCCCATACATGTGTCCAGCCACCTGTGTCAGGCCCCTGCCCATTACAATTGTGATGTCACAATCAGATGACCTACCTGGGGGTATAACATTAGCATCACTATGTGTCCAGCCACCTGTGTCAGGCCCCTGGCCAGCTCAATTACATCACAACGTCACAATCGGGTGACCTACCAGAGGCGATGACTATGGATACTACCACTAGGACACACACACACCCTCCTGTCGAGTATACAGTACTTACCTTTGCAGATCAATTTAGGGGCACATACCCCCCATGGGGCCCCCCACAGTGACCACCCAGCACACCCAAGGTACCTATGTGCCACGTTACAGTGCGAACGGTGCAGGGGTGTAGATTTATGTTCACATACAAGAGGACACCTCTGCTTTATATATATAGATTGGGCTTATACCCCTCCTATCTGGAATGGACTCCCACTCTGGGTGGCTTACGCTATTTAAAAAAAACAGCGAAACGAACACCATTACAACAATAAAACAACCCCCGCCCACCTAATCAAAATCAGAACCGAGGACACCAAGGGGAGGGTCTCCTGTTTGGTCTTCAACAAATGGCTAAAGGCCTCCTCAAACAGAAAGGTTTTCAGTTGTTTCATGAAGGGTCCCTAAGGAGTCAATCAAACGCAGTTCCCCCTGGCAGTGCGTTCCAAAGAGCCGGAGCCGCTACCAAGAAAGCCCTGCGGCGGGGAACGGACTTCCTAGCCAACCGGAGTGTCGGAACTTGGAGTTGAGTTGTCTGAGAAGAACGGGTGAAGCGGGCCTGATTTCTGAGTTGTCAGATGCTCCACCAAGTCCTCACATGAATGGTCACCTGCATATCCAGTCCTGCATCTATTCAGATCCTGAAAGAACAACAAGAACAGCTGTTAGTCCTCCGTGTGTGCAGTTTTGGCTACAGCCCCTTCCTCCTCCTGGGGTGGCACAGCCACCACAAGACAACGTTTGCCGGGACATTTTCAGATGATTGCATTTTGCACAATATTCATTTCTTGTATGGGCATCCTTTCCATCTAGAGACGGACCACCTGTACCACCACTTATGCTTTGTCCTTGGCTTCCTGGCCTCAGGATCCCACGGGACCTATTCTTTTCAGCTCAGAAGCTATCTTCTCTCAGGAAGGAGGTTGCTACGCTACTGTGCACAAGGCCAACTGTGACGTGCAGATTGCGTCGAGGAGCTTCGTTCACTTGCAGTTCCAGATGCCATCTTGACTTTGTGTGGTTTGCCCAAAGAAGGTGAAAATCAAGAAACTAACGTGGCAGGAAATATTGTTCACAAAGAGCAGAATTTTGGGATGACGGCCTACCCAGAGGCCTTCTTATACATGTGAATCAGGGCAAAGACAAGATTTTTTGGTTGCAAGACAAGCATTTAGTCCGTGGGCCGGGCCATGCTCTCTCAGTCAGCTTCATGGGCCAGATGGCCATTTCACTCTGCCTGCACGATAGAGTTGTGCAACAGGATTTCAGCCCATATATTTCAAACATGTAGACCAGGGGGGGTTCCCAACCTTTTCAAGCCAGGGGCCTGTCATTCTCTCTCTCTCTCTCTCAGTCAGCTTCAAGGGCCAGACAGCCATTTTGCTCTGCTTGCATGATGGAGGGTGGCCACTTTGTCCCAACAGCTTCAAAAGGGTGGCCATTTTGTTTCTTGCATGCCTTTGCAGGGCTGGGAGGGCCACATGAAATGGCTCCATGGGCCTTAGGTTGGAAACCCCTGCTCTAGCTTAAAAGTGATTCAAATACATGTATCCTTGATGTAAATCCAGGATTACATGAATGCACTGCGTTGACAGCTTTGGATACAACTAGTTACAAATCATATACATTGATGCCTGTAACTAGTTGATTTTGTGGGTTATCACTAATGAGACCGGTAGTTACTAACCACATTTAGTGAGAATAAATAACACCATAGGTTACCTGATCACCAAGCCCAGTGGGTATCATTCATCGTGGCCCTCTCAGAATGGTGGTGGTAGGTAAGGAGGCATCTTGTCACGGCAGAGCAAATGCCTGGAGAGGTTGTGGGCGCAAAGGGAGCCATTAGCTGAGGCCGACTTTGGCATCTGGCCTCTCGCTCTCTGTATAACCCACATGGGGGGGAGGGCAACACATGATGTGATCGGAGAGTCTCGCCCATGGACTGGCAATGAGAAGCCAGTGCAGAGGTGTTGAATTTTTGGAAGGGTGGGTAGGTGAACTGCCAAGAACAGAGACAGGATGGCCATGTGCCCAGAATCTGGGAAGCGTGCTTGATTTGAATGCAATTTGCATTCAGTAAGAGAGAACAAAATTCTCCAAAAGGATTCTTGAAAAAAGGCTAGCGCATTTCTCTTTCCTTCGTGTGCTGCTCCTGGCGGTCTTGTGTGTGTGTTTTAAAATCATCCATGTTCTGTCACCTCTTCCTTCCTTCCTTCCTTCCTTGTGTGTGTGTGTGTGTTTAATCATCCATGTTTTACCACTTTCTACCTATGGACTTTAGTGGCTCAAGTGGTTAAGACACTGACTAGGAGCGGAAGGTCAGCAGTTCAAAACCTAAGTACTTCATGATGGGAGTGAGCACCCGTCTTAGTCCCAGCTCCTGCCAACCTAGCAGTTCGAAAGCAAGAAATTGCAAGTAGATAAATAGGGACCACTTCGGTGGGAAGGGAAAGAGCGTTCCGTGCACTCTGGTGTCTAGTCATGCTTGCCACATGACCACGGAAACGTCTGCAGAAGCAGACAACGCTGGCTCTTCCGCTTTGAAACAGAGATGAGCACTGAACCCTAGAGTCGGATATGACTGGCTTTCGAGCAAGGGTGACCTGTAATTTTACCCTTTACCTCTTCCTTCCTTCCTTCCTTCTCTAGTCTTCTATTTCTTCCTTCCTTCCTTTAAAGCCATTTGCCTTCCAATCCTGGGCTCAGTCATCCACCCATCCCGCCTCTACCTTCCCGTCTTCCCTCCCTCCCAGTTCACCAAAGACAATTCCGTCTCCTCTCAAGTCAGGCAGCTGCACATGAAAAGGCTCATTTTCAGGTTTGCAGTCGATTAACTGCCTTGCCCTTAAACGATTGATTGGCTAATTAGCCAATTAAAATAAATATTACTGCGATCAAAATCCAGGAGATGCTTTTCAAATGGACCTGTAATGGTCCCCTCTTAATGGAATACCACAGAGGCCAATTCCTGGAAAATATTGGGAGCGTACCCTGCAGTGGATATTGGGAGGACTGCAGTGGCTCAAGTCGCTAAGATGCTGACTGGGAGGCGGAAGGTCAGCAGTTCGATTCCCAAGTACTGCAGGACAGAACGAGCTCCCGTCTTTGTCCTAGCTCCTGCCAACCTAGCAGTTCGAAAGCAAGACATTGCAAGTAGATAAATAGGGACCACTTCGGTGGCAAGGTAACAGCGCTCCAGTGTACTACCAGCCCTCTCTGTTGGTACGCATGCTGTCACTTCCTCCCTTCCCCCAACACAGAGGTTGCCCCGCCCCTCTGCCCAGCAGCCCAATGGAAACATTTCCTTCCTCCCCCAGCACAAAGATCATCCCGCCCCTCTGCCCAGCAGCCCAATGGGAACGTTTCCTTCCTCCCCCAGCACAAAGATCATCCCGCCCCTCTGCCCAGCAGCCCAATGGGAGCGCTTCCTCCTTCCCCCCCAGCACAGAGTCCGCCCCGTCCCTCTGTTTGGGCACTCAGTCTCTAAACGTTTCGCCAGTATCGACTGGCCAAGAAACAAAAATGGCACCAAGCATCCCTCTCAAGCCAGATCCTGATTAGGGACTCAGGTCATTTTCTGAGGATGGTGTATTTTTAATTAAAAGATGTTAATCATCGTCATTAATACAGAAGCTAATGAGAGCATGAAAAACCCCTGACCGCCTCTCATTAGAGACTGAATCAGTACAGAAAAAGGAGAGAGGGGGAAGAGGCTTTGCTCTGCAGACCCCCTTCCCTGTTAAACTCCCATGGTTGCCCATTTCCCACTGCCGGCATGATGGGAAATGGCATCGTGGGCCGGATATGGCCCATGGGCCTTAGGTTGCTTTTTTAGGAAGAAAACAGAAAGCAAAGGCTGACTCTTTGGCTATGAAACAATGATGAGCACTGAACCCTAGATTCGGATATGACTGGCTTTCAAGCAAGGAAGACCTCTACCTTTCCTATCTTTCCTAGCGTTATTCTCTGTTTCTAATAAGTTTTGTCATACTGGGAATTTTTTTTTAATGCCTCCTTTTTTGGCGAGTCGGCCAGAATGTAAAGCCAAAGAAATTCTGGATGGAAAAGAGAAATAAGCCTAGCATTACATTTCAACATCCCCCCATACACACACACACACACACACACAGAGCATGTGGCATAAATAGCTAAAACAGGCAGGGATTTGCTTGCAAAGTGCAACTTTGGATACAGGTAAGCGCCACGGGACGTCTGCCGGTCCCCCGGAAACTGTCCAGAACATTGGACGAAATTATTAGGATTGCCACGGCAGAGACAAACGCCAAAGCCACGTTCCTTTGCACACAGTTACCTCTCACGGCTTGGCTTCTATAATCTTGGCAGCCTCAACCCCGCACATTGGTGGATAATTAATTTCCCACCAGCCAGTGAGAGATGCATCTTCTGTTTCTGTTTCAGCTGCTTCTGTGCTCCGTGTTGTGTACAAAGATAATCTACTCTAGATGGAGAAAAAGACATTGTGGACACACACATTATACACACGTAACGTCTGCGCTAGCTTTATGTTACTCTGCAGGAGAGTAGGCTAGCCTGGTGTAGTACAGATCAACGCATGCAAAGCAGTTGGACGTGGCCGTAAATCAGGGGTTCTCAACCTAAGGATCTGGCCCATGGTACCATTTCATGTGGCCCACCTCCAACCCTCCAAGGGCATTTGAGAAACAAAATGGCCACCCCTTGACGCTGTTGAGACAAAATAGCGTCCCACATCGTGCAGGCAGGGCAAAATGGCCATCCGGCCTTTGAAGCTGACTGAGAGAGAGTGTGACCCGGCGCCCGGCTTGGAAAGGTTGGGAACCCCTGCCCTAAATGAAACAGTGAGGTTGGTCACAGGAGGCCTAAAACCAGCCCCAATACAAAAAGTGCATTACTTAGCTGGCATGACTCCCATCAAAATTTCGCCGAGAAAGTGATGCTCAGAAAGAGTGGGTCAAAGCAAGATCCTCAGAAACACGCCTGCTATTTGATCATCAACCACCAAACCAGAGTCTGAAATCAAGACTGTCATCTACCAGTAGATGACAGTCAGTGTGAACGTGAAGAAGAACAAACTATCTTCTATATGATACAATGCACATGATGCCCCTCAACGTGCACTGAGGACCTTATGTTGGCGAGAGGATGTGCTGTTGATGTGGCCCACTATTGAGCAGATGTCATCTAATTCCTGTTTGTTTTATATACACTAAAACCCCGACTTACAAATGCTTCGAGAGTTACATAAAATTCAACTTACATAATGATTTTATGCTAAAACAACGTCCCGATTTACACGATTTCCTATGGGTTTGCTATAGTTACATAAAGGTTATTTTTCTAATGTGTTTGCATCGAGTTACATTAAAAAAAATCATTTCCCTATGAGTTTGCTTCGATTTACTTAAAAATTTCATTTTTCCTATGGGTTTGTTTCGAGTTACAAAAAAAATCCGATTCAAGCAAAAGCCTACGGAACGGACTTTTTTTCGTAAGTAGGGGTTTTACTGTATCTTATTTTAGCTTTGTATGCTATTATATGCTTGTGGTGCTTCTGACACAAATAAATAAAGCAAAAACAGTCTCTCTTCACTTTATGGTCGCATCCAGCACTCCGGGAGCTTGAGAGGTCAATGCCCAAGTTTAACAGAAGATCCTGACTAGAGAACACCAAGAGAAGACAAGGATTGGACGTGTTGAACTCCAGCAATGCAGCAAATATTTCTCAAGTGCCCTGAGATTCTCTCTTGTTGACAAAAACTCCCCAGAGTTGCCAAACATGTGTTTCTAGATCAGGGGTGCCCAAACTATGGCCCATGGGCTGGATCTGGCCCTTGACACCAATTCGTGTGGATTCACAGACACTTGGGCTTCTGGGAATTGAAGTCCAAGAACACCTGGAGTGCCAAGGTTCGCCATCATGACCGTAGGGTCATTCATATGTCTGGCCGGACATCCCGTTACGGTAATGGGGTAGATGGTACAGTCAGCAACTCAACGCTGATGTTGGGCGGTGGTAAATAACCTGACTCCCTAAAGGGGCCAATGGCTATGGGTGGATAAGCCCCCTTTAAGTGGGGTGATGGCCCCCCTTAGTGGAGGAAATGCCACTAGGAACCATCATATCGGGCCCAAGGTCAAAATGAGTGGAGGAGGAACCAATTCACTATTTCTGATGCCCAACGGTCATGGAAGTGGAAGAGGCCATGACATATGAACTGGCTGTGAAGGTGCACCTTGATAATATCCTCAACACTGCGGCAGTCCATTGCAGTCCCGGTGTTAAATCCTGCATGTCTCATTTCATGTGTGCCACAGGAGATGGCTCCGTGATCGCAGTGTGTGTGTCACTACACTGGGATCCACCTTAAACGAATTCACGCCAATGGCATGTTTCCTGCTTCAGGGGGAAATGCATTCTCGGATATGAGTTGCAACCAACAAGGGTCATTTTGTCCAGGGCTGTCCCTTAAGAAGACGTCCTCCTGGGCCACATGCGAAAGGCGTGTCTAATATATGCTGATTAGTAAAACCAGTTTAGCTTCCACAGTTTTATCCAACGTAGGGATAGCCTTGGGGAATCTTTCCCTTGGGCGAGTGTTATGATGGTTTTGGGTCATTCTTCTGGAGACCTTTCCTGGTTTCCAGACTTTCTTGCTTGACTTAGCAATTGTGGTGGAGGAGCAAGGCTCGAGTTGCCGAAACTTGCGCTGTGGACACAAAGTGATGCTCATAGCCAACGCAACTGAGTCTGGAAGGTACGACTGACAGACGTCAGTCACACCAGAATGTCAACACATGGGGAAAATAAGAATATACATTGACCTCTGTAGAGGTCAATGGCTTGAGTGAGACCTATGGGAGAAGCTGGCACTTGGTGCGTAATTGTAGCCTGTGTCAAAAACTTTCTGGGCAAAATGTATGACTCCAAAAATCAGTCCAGCACCTCTACAAAATTCTGGAGTCCCACCAATATGTGTTCTCTTAAGCTAGGGGTTCCCAACCTTTTCAAGCCGGGGGCCGGGTCATGCTCTCTCAGTCAGCTCCGCGGGCTGGATGGCCATTTTGCCCTGCCTGCATGATGGGGGTGGCCATTTTGTCCCAACATCTCCAAAGGGGGTGTCCATTTTGTTTCTTGAACCCACTTGGAGGGGTGGGGGGTGAGGCTACATGAAATTGCACTGCGGGCCGGAGCTGTCCCACGGTTCATAGGTTGGGAACCCCTATCTTAAGGCAACTGTGAGATTTGACTTTATGGGATCAAATTTAGCATGACTGGGTTTCAATTGAACTTGTCTAGATGTCGACACTATTTTTGCCCTTCCTTTTCGGTGTTTGTGCAGCAGATTGATGAAACAATAATGTGCTCGTTTTCGGATGCAAATGCAGGACAAATTTGCGGGCGACTTTGTTTTTAAATGATCGGGGAGGGGAGAAGGCGGGGGGTTTGAAGGGAATGGGGCAGGGGGGCGAGGGACCAGGTGGAGACTTGGGGGGTGAACCAACCGGAGTAATGGGGAGCCAAGAGAGTTTGATAGTGCGATGTTTCCTATTCAATCACCATGTCGTGACTAGGGCTTAAAGTCTGCTAATAAAGTGAATTTAATTTATTAAATAATGCATTGGGGTGCTTTTCTACCTCTCCAATGCATCATAAATCCTTCTAATCATCATTTATTCATCCTAACACTTAAAACTTGACTAAACCATATAACTAGTGCTTTGTCCGTTACTGGCTAAAACCGCTAAACCCCAAAAAAACCAATTCCCAAACGGAAACCCTTTCCCCTGCAAAACCAAAACCAAAGCAAACCAGTAGAAAAAAAAACAACTAACAGCTAACTTAAACTGCTATGTACCTGAGCTAGTTTGACCTCTCTAAACATGCTAACCTCTGACCTTTGACCTTCCAGATGGCGTATATGTCTCTTTCTCTCTCTTTCTAATTTTTTTTCCCTTTTATGTTATTTTTCTTTTAACCATCTGCAAATCTCTCTCTAAACTCTTTGAAGGGAACAGTGATAATGAGCGACTGGCGATTGCTAGACAGAGAATTCCGTATCGGCTCGGTCGAGTAGTAGATGAGTGGCTACTCGACAAAGGTAATTAACAATAATTAATTCCGGTTAATATAATGAGCGAGTTTTTAAATCAGCCAGAGTTCTGTTGGACGCAAACTGCGCACACATGGCAAATCGGGTCAGCCTCCTCTGGTTTGCTAGACGGGTTGTGGGCGCAACTGGTCACGCGGCCACTTGTGCAACCAACGCATGACCGCTTGTGCAGCGAGCAGCCCTACAAATGGAGAGAGTGCTTGCCTGATCGCTGTCGTGAATGCATTTTTTCGGCCCCACAGAATTCTGGCCAAAGGCTTTAAAGGTGCAGTCCTCCTCTCCACCCCCAACTCTCGTTCATTCCCTTGATCCCATCTTCCTTCTCCCCCCCCCCTTCCAGTGGAGTGTTTCATGCAGGTGGGGCAGGGGGGTTTCAAGGCTGGTGTCTGAAGATGGGGTTGGAACCCCATTTGGGTACCACTTTCCTACCCCCTCCCAAAGCGTGTGGCACTTATGTGTGGGCTGTTTGTGCACAGGAAGCCACACACGCTGATGGTTCCTCCTGCCGTGAACACTGCTGTAAAACACACCCACAGCTGTCGTAGACGCATTACAACAGCCGTTGACGCGTTTTATGGCAATGTCTATGGCAGGCACAGGCATGTTTCCGCATTCGTGACCACATTTTACGGCTGTCATCATCGCGTCCGCTTCGGGGAAGCAGCAAGAGTGTTGGCGTGCCATATGAAATGGTGCCATGGGCTGGGTCTGGCTTGTGGGCTGTAGATTGGCCACCCCTGTGCCTAGATCCTCATTTTACTGGCCTCAGAAGGATGGAAGCCTGAGTCAACCTTGATCCCTGTCAGGATCAAACTCACAACCTTTTGGCTGTGGTATAGGCGTTTAACCCCTGTGCCACCAGGCGAGAGATTATTTAGAGCAGGGAGGAGTAGCCAGTCACATTTTCTGATGAAAAACCACTGAGAGGACTTTGCCTACGGCGCATGACTCGGTCTTCTCACGGACACGGGGCAGTCCTTTCCTTTGAATCCCCATTGCGACAAGATGAATCTTAAATGATGACCCTTTGCACATAGCCAGGGGCACTCTTTCTAACAATTCATGCGCAAGACGGGCGGCTCCATTTGTGAGCCGTCTTTGGGGTGGCGTTCCAGACATTACTTGAGGCATGAAGCTGGTTGCTGCTCCATGTCTATCTGTCTGCTGGCCTCCCTCATTTCCCCCCAGCTCTTTCTGACCACGTTGAGTCTAACACATGATGGGATATCATTGCACAACACTCAGTTTGACAGTCTCCTGTTGAGTGATGGAGAAGCCCAGCAGGACGTTGTCACAGTGTGGTTTGTGTAATACTCGGCACCAGCAGAAAAAGAGAGAAAGACCGATCAATTCAGGAGGGGGGAACCATCTTTTGCAGTATCTAGTTCTGCTTTCAGTTCCAGGCTGCGGTGTGTTCTCCCATTCCACTCCACTCCAGTCTTCTTCTTCTTCTTCTGCTTGTGCCATAACCAATTCTGAATACTGGCGATCCTCGTGGTGCTCAGCCATAGAGATTGTCCTGGGAACAATATAACACAGAAGCATGAATCCATGCGCCAGATATGGCCTTCTTAGCGGTAATTTGGAGTTTAACTGGTGTTACCCTCTACTCCAAATTCATGGGCTGCTGCTCAGATGTGGAAAGATGTAGACACCGGATGCCATTTGAGGATCTTGCCACAAATGTGGCCACGTTTGCTGTTGCTTCCCGGGTCTTTGGCCTTGCCTTGCCTTGGGCATTTTCTTCCTCAAACAAGGGGTATGAACAGCTGGACCTGGTGGGTTATTTCAAACGTGCACAAGCATTACACAGATTAGCATATGTGTAACTGAGAAGCAGAGACTGCGATGGCTTAGTGGTTAAGACGCTGAACTTGATGCCTGGAAGGTCAACAGTTCGAAACCCGAGTGAGCACCTGCCATCTGCCCCAGCTCCTGCCAACCTAGCTGTTCGAAAGCAAGGAAATTGCAAGGAGATAAATAGGTTCCAATTCGGTGGGAAGGTAAACAGTGTTCCGTGCACTCCGGAGTTTAGTCATGTCTGCCACATGTCCATGGAAACATCTGCAGATGCAGACAGCGCTGGCTCTTTGGCTATAAACTGAGATGCGCACTGAACCCTAGAGTCGGATACGACTGGCTTTCGAGCATGGGCGACCTTTACCTAACTGAGAAGTGGGAATAGAAACACCTTCCCAGACAGCTGTGGCATGAGTTGCATTTTAGCAGATCCAGAGAAGTACCGAGGTAGGGTAGGATCCACCAGATGAGTCTTCACACCAGCTTTGGAACGTCGTCCTCTTCCGCTTGTTGACGTCCCCGGGAGGTTGGAGACCTGTGACTTTTTCCGGGGCCGAGAGCTGCACCTTTAACACTTTAAATTAAGTGGGGAAAGGGACAAAAGTAACCACACAAAAAAATGAAAGAAAGAAAAGATCGTCTCTAAATCTTAATTTAACCAGCTAATAACTCTTAACATGCTTTTAACACCAAACCAAGTGCTAAACAGTTTTTTTAACCGATAAATTTCGAATGTCTTAATAACCAACTTAGTTGGCGTGGCTTTTCTAAAGGGGGGGAATAAAGCGCCTAAAAGTGTATCTTTTTCTTTTAAATGTCTATATGACGTGATGGTTTTAAACAAAGAGGCACAAAGTTGACAGCAAGTCAAACAACAAAAAAGTAGCTAAAGGGGATATTAATGAATTCACACCCAAAAAAGGGGAAGAAAAGGAAAAGCAGAAACTCGGCTAGAAAGAGAAATGGGTGGATCTAAAGATGATAGAAAAATCACCCACTGCTAACCCATTGGTTATTGTGGGGGCTTAAAGGGATTGCCTTGATGGAGAATATGGGGATAAATACACAAGAGTAATGGTTGAATATTGTTAAAGCCACAACACCTTATTCCACATCTCTGTCTATCTATCTAGTTTACATACACCAGGGGTTCCCAATCTTTTTAAGCCGGAGGCCGGGTCACACTCTCTCAATCCGCCTCGAGGGCCGGATGGCCATTTTGCCCTGCCTACACGATGGGTGCAGCCATTTTGTCACAACAGCTTCAAAGGGGGAAGCCATTTATCTTTCATGAATGCCCTTGGAAGGGTAGAGGGACACAAGAAAAGGCATCGAGGGCCAGATCCGACCCGTGGGCCTTAGGTTGGGAACCCCTCACATACACTATCAAAACACATGTTTGCATGCTTCGTCTCTCATGTCCCGATCAATCCCTGGACTGCCAACATGAAGCCACCTTCTTCGCCTTGCGGTTGCCCAAACATAAGTCCTCATTGGTACATGGTTCTGGCATTAATCGGCAGAGCTGGATTCTGTATCTTTCTCCACATTCACACACATACTCACTTAAGCAAAACTAGGACAATTTCTGATCCAATTTCCGATTTGGGGTCCCAGGGGTAAAGTTTGATTCTTTTGTGAGTAACATGTTCCACAACTTTGTGCGTCCCTTTCTATGGAGACAGGACTTCTAGCTCAAAGAAAACACATAGTCTCTCCCCTTCATTTGAGATTTGGGGTGTGAAGAAATCTCACTATTCTTGTGTCTTTCTCATGGGGATAGGCTGACATGGTAGATCAAGAGGACCTGTCAAAAAGTTGTTAACTGACAGGACGAGGAGTGTTGTGTAGTGCTTGTTTACCTTTCAGTCTTCAAAAAAACAACAACCCCACACTTAAAACCATTTGTGTGCACAAATGTGCAAAACTACTGTCCTTCCATTTTATAAAACTAAGCAAACACAGAAGCAGTCGTTGAATGATTTAAAAAAGATGCAAACAACCCATTCAGTGCTTCTGCTTTATTAAAGTCCATACAGCTGCTGCTTCTTCAGTGTCTAGACCACACGCGAAGCTACCAAAAGAAGGCACCTTTTGGTGAGTTCATTCTGAAGTTCCTTTCGCCTGACCTAGTGTGAAAAAGATTAGCTGGCAACACAGGGTTACCGTTACCATGGGCCGGATCCGACCCTCGGGGCCCTAGGGTACGCCCAATTCTTCGGCCATATCCAAATCCGAATATTGGCGATCAGCCATGAAGAGTGTCCTGAGAATATAATGCAGTGGCCTTTCATCTACCTTCCGCATTGCAGCGTGACACCCATAGTACCACGGATCCAGTTCCGAAAGTCACTCTCTGGTCCCTGAGCCCTTTTGGCATGCAAAGTCCTCCTCAGCCCCTGGCCAGGATTGATGAAGCTTGATCACAATGGATTCAAGTGGGAATCCATCTTTTGAACCGCCCAATTGCAGTTCGAGAATACCACAATCTTCTAGGAGGTGCTTTCTGTGTACCATACAGTCCATACAGCGAGACACGGCTATTACAATTGCGTGGGGAAAACCCAGTCCTCCTCCAAAAATGTCAATTGGCACAAAAATTGATCCCAGAAATGTGCAAATAGACCTTGAGAGCAGCTAGAAAAATAAGAACCGAAAGCAATAACCTTTTCTCTCAAGCAAGAATTGATCACCTTGCTGAGAATTGCAGAGCAAGCATTTATCAATTCTATATGGACTTTTTAAAAAAATTAACTATGTGTTTCCAAAACGTCTGGGAGATTAGCAGCGATGAACCTGCTGGGGTACTCCAGCCGACTAAATGGTGATGGCTCCCTTCCTCATCTTCCTTAGGGACTATGGTCTTGAAATGTGAAGAAATGGGAGGAGAGATGAATCTCTCAGCATCTTCTTGGTTCCAGAGGTTTAGGGAAAGAAGATGATGTCTTTGAGAATGAAAAGGGGCGCAACTTCAGGAGTGATTTTGTGGACCTGATGCTAAACCTTAACCCAGGTGTTTTCAACCTTTTTAAGACGGGGGCCAGACCACACTGGTGTGCCCCCCCACCGCCTTTGGAGGTCACGGTAGTGGGACCACCCCAAGCCCACCACACCCCAAAAAAGCCCCCCAAACTTCTCCCCTGCCTGAAGGAGCTGCCTGGCATGGGTGAAGGACCCTGCAGCCACCAGGAACATGGCCATGGCCACTCAGAACACCTCCGTGGCTGCTTCCAGTGGCGACAGAAGCTGCGGCTGGAGTGGGGGTGCAGGCCAGATGAGTTGGTACCATGGGCCGGATCCGACCCTCGGGGCCCTAGGTTGAGAATCCCTTCCTTAGGCTGAGCAATAGCAAGGTTGAAGTTGATGAACCTTTCCTAACCCATCAAGGTTAACTTCAAAATAAGTTAATATCTCCAAGGGGTGCTTTCTCTCTCATTTGGTTGAGGTAGGCTAGCGTTCTATTGCTGTTTAGCTGCTGTTGATCTCTTGCAGCTCCAAATCCGAATATTGGTAATCATTGTGGCAATCTATCATGAAGACTGTCCTGAGAATATAATGCCGTGGCCTTTACTCTGCCTTCCACATCGCAGCATGACCCATGTGCCACTGATCCAGTTCCACTGATCCAGTTCTGGTCCTGAGCCCTTTTGGCACGCAAAGTCCTCATCATCATCCCCAGGCCAGGATGGATGAAGCTGCTGCCCTCCATCAAGATGCGTTCAAGTGGGATTTAATCCACTTGGGGACCATCACCCTTCCCTCTGGACTTCACCACCCAAGGTTGCTTTTGTGGATCATGTCCACTTTGTCAGACATCCGAGCGAGAAGCAGCCTTGCTTCTGGAGCCTGGTTCTGAATTTCTTCTAGGTCGGGCTGGCTGGCACATCAGCAATTATCCTGAATCTGGAGAGTAATTTCCGTGTGCTTTGGCACACTTGAGTGATAAAGAGGGAGGGCGACACACATACACACACACGGGATATTGGATACTGGGGATGATTTGCTCTGATCTATACCTCCGGGGAAGTTGCTAAGCTGTCTTGGCTTCCATAGATGCTTAATTTGGCACCAATCCTGTTTTCTCTCTTTCTCTCTCTCTCTCTCTCTCATACATGCACGCACACGTGCACATGCACACGAACTATTTGTTGTGATTTGCAAGATTTCACCAACATTCGTGGCAGCTCCCCGGTGGCTCAGCAGGTTTGGAGACCTGTAAAAAATATTTTCAACCCAGAGTAATTTCTGAAACGAAAACACACACACATCAACATACATTCACTTTGGCTTTGCAGACATTTATATTCAGCAACCCTTCAACTTTCACCTCAAGGCTCTCCTTTGCCAGGGAATTTCGGCATGCAGGATACTGTCCGCACACTGTGCGCTCCATTTTCACACATGTGGCCACACGGAGGGGGAAAGAAAGCTGGGTGTGGAATAAACAGAGGAACTGACTTTTAACTCCGAGAAGAAGAAATAAAACGGTGGTTACTAAGAAGCAAAACTAATTAAAGTACTAAACTAAGGAGGAAACAGTTTTGCTGGCGGGCAGAGAAACAGATCGACAGGGATCTATTTGTTTCAGCCCCGATCAACCAGCAACGTTAAAAAATAGTATTAATCTTGTTTTCTAAACCGAGGGAAACCAAAAGAGACTCGGAGGGTTAAAAATATCCACTTGCAAACTTCTCAAGTTGGGGAGAAATGAGGCATGTTTATTTTAAAATCAGGGTTTTGTTGGGGGGGGGGGGGGTTGGAGGAGGGGGTTATTTTTGTATTTTAATTCTTTCCCCACCGCAACAGATTAGGAAAGTTCAGTGTGCTCCATCTGGAGATGCTTTTTTAGGTTGCAACAACAGACGGTCCCTTTAACATTTTCTCTCTCTTTATGCACACGCAATTGGGCACAAACTCAGAACAGCAAACTGTTTGGATGAAGAGTGAGCGAGATGGGTGGGGGGGTTGTTCTGCAAAAGTGGGGTGAGCCACCCTATGGTCCTAGGGAGGGGGAACGGAGGGGCAGCGTCTCCATGTATGGCCAGCTGGGGTGCCTCGAATAACACACACAGTTGTGTTATTCCTTGCTGGGGAGCCGACTCATCTGACTAGTTTAGTGTCCCCTCTCCACCCCGCTGGCCTGGCTCTGGGGTGCTCAAATATTATGGAAGCGCATGGCCAGCAAGCTACCACCAAGCCCTTGTGTGGATTCACGAGGACCATGGGGCTGCAGTGTCTCAGTGGTTAAGAAGCTTGCCTTGTTAGCTGGAAGGCTGGCAAGTCAGCAGTTCAAGACCCTGGTACTGCAAGATGGATTGAGCACCCGTCTCTGTTCTGGCTCTTGAAGACATGAAAGGAGCCACATTTGGGCGTTCCCTGAGTGGAGTTTCTTCCGCAAAAAAAATCCTTTCAACCCAGAATAATTTCTGACATGAAATTTTTATTATTATTACAAGGACCACGAAGAAGGAGGACAGGTTGCTTGCCTGTAACTGGTTCTTTGAGTGGTCACCTGTGAATGAGCACAAACGGGTTAACCCATTTGTGTGCATTCACAGGTGACCACTCAAAGAACCACAGTTACAGGTAAGCAACTTGTCCTCCTCTGTAACAGGTTCAGAATCTGTCCGCATGTTTAATTAAATTTAATTTAATTTAATAGTCATATTTATATATGCCGCCCACTCAGGCAGAACTCGACTCAGGGCGGCATGTTCCAGTAGTGTCAGCAGTGATGCACTGAAGCCGGTCCTGTCCTGTTCGGGAGCACCGGTAGCGGAAATTCCCCCAGGCCATGCCCACCTGGCTAGCCACGCCCCCTCCATACCCCATTGTGTTGGCCCCGCCCACAGAGGTGATAGTAAAAATTGGAGTGAATCACGGAGTGTCAGTGTTGCTTTTTAATGACATCATCAAGTCCTACTGCTTCCCCTCCATCCTGACCCCTTGCCTATCATAGAGTCATAGAATTATTCCTGCATTGAGCAAGGGGGGGGGGGTGTGTGGACCTGATGTCCTAAAAGGCCCCACAGAGTTATTCTATAACTCTGTAAGGGGGGGAGGCAGAAAGAGAAAAATAGGATGTATAAGGCAAAAAGATAGATGGAAGAGTAACTTAGAGTAACAGACGTATTGGATAGATAGATCGATAGACAGACAGACAGACAAACCGGTTAATGCAATTAATGCGTTCTCCAGGACGTTTCTTACACCTAAAATTATTTTAACTGAATTTCCCATAGGGATGCGTTGAAAACCAAAATACTTTAACCGAAACATGGTTTCCCATAGGAACTCACTGGAAACCAATTAACCTGTTCTGGGGGAAAAATTCCGTAAAACAAACCATTGTTTTCTATGGATTTCATTATGTGGTTTTTATGTTAACTAAGCCATATGTTAACCAAAGTTCCATGACAGACAGATAGATAGATAGTAGGTAGATAGGTAGATAGATAGGTAGGTAGATAGGTAGATAGATAGATAGATAGATAGATAGATAGATAGATAGATAGATAGATAGATAGATAGATAGATAGATAGATAGATGAAGAAGGTTGGTTGGAAGGTTGATACCAAAGAATATGATGGATGGATGGCTTGGTTGGTTGGTTGGTTGGTTGGTTGGTTGGTTGATAACAGGGTTTGAATGAACAGGATTGTTTAGGATAATGTAACAGTTAAAGTAATTGAAAGAGAAAGACCAAATATGAAACTAAAGCATTGAAAGAGCAAGATGGAGGATGGAGGGGTTATGGTGGGCCTGCCTTGCCTCTGGAGCCAAGCGGAAAGGGTGGCCACCCTGGCTTGGCAGTGTTATGATTTGCATGTTCAACCCTTCATCCAACCACTGAATTTCCTATTCACCTTTCCCGTCTTCTTTCTCCCCTGCTCCCCTTCCCTCCATGGCCCCCCTCTTCCCTTCACCAGGTCGCCAGTTGACGATATTTAACAGCCAGGCCGCCATCAAGATCGGAGGCCGGGACCAAGGTCGGCCCTTCCAGGGCCAGATCTCGGGGCTCTATTACAACGGGCTCAAGGTGTTGTCCCTGGCGGCCGAGAGTGACCCCAACGTGAAGGTGGAAGGGAACCTGAGGCTGGTGGGTGAGGTGCCTTCTGTCATGACCACAGAGACCACAGCCACCACCCTACTGGCAGACATGTCCACCACTATCATGGAGACCACCACCACCATGGCCACCACCACCACGCGGCGCGGCCGCTCTCCCACCATGCGGGATAGCGTCACACAGGTTAGTGTTTGGGATGGGTGGGGACTGGAGAAGCAGAAAGAGGTGGGGGCTGGAGACCTTCATGGAGGGAATTGGACCAAAATTAGCATGGATGGGGATAGGCAACATTGGAGGCCAGGGTTCTCCCCTCCCAGGAATCCACTGGGGTCTGCAGTAGCCTCTGCAATTAGCAAATATAGCAAAAAAGAGATCAAAACCAATTCTTACTGAAAGTTTCCTAGAGCAGAGATTCCCCACCTTTTCAAGCCAGGAGCCGGGTCACGCTCTCTCCGTCAGCTTCAAGGATGGTTGGCTATTTTGCCCTGCCTGCATGATGGTGGGGTGGCTATTTTGTCCCAACATCTTCAAATGGGTGGCCATTTTGTTTCTCAAATGCCTTTGGAGGGGTGGGGGGGAACATGAATTGGCACATGAATTGGCGCCACAGGCCTTAGGTTGGAAACCCCTGTTGTACAGTCTTGATTTGGGGGGGTACATGGGCGGCTGCACCCTGTTTTACCAGAAAATCAACACACTTGAAACTTCTAGAAGCTGAAAATGACATCTAGGGTCAAAAAGAGGGGGAGACACCAAAAAAAGGGAAAATTTTGCTGGACAATAAAGTGGTCCTGTGCCAAAGAACTAGGGAACATCAGTGGTTAAGGAGGGCTAAGGTGATGGGGTAGTCCAATGCATCTGAGAGCTCTAGAAAGGCAAGGGTGCCATCCTTTTGATGAAGGCTTTAGAGCAGTGTTTCCCAAGGTGGGGCCCATGCCCCACAGGGGGACTTCAATTCCCAGAAGCCTAAGTCAGTCCATTGGCTGATCAGTGCTTTGGGGGAATTGACTTAGGCTTCTGGGAATTGAAGTCCACAAACCAAAGATTGGGGAAGACTGCTTTCGAAGGAGACAGGTGACTTCTTCTCTAAGTGCCATATCCGATTCTGAATAATGGCTATCCTCATGGTGATTGTCCTGGGAATCCTATAATGCAGTAGTCTCTCATTTGCCTTTCACGCCGCCGTGTGACACCCATATTACTGATCCAGTTCCACGTGTCACTTTCTGGTCCTCTCCTGAGCCCTTTTGGCACATAAAGTCCTCCTCAGCCCCAGGCCAGTAAAGCCAAAGCTGTTGCCCTCCATCAAGATGGATTCAAGTGGGATTTAATCCACTTTGGGAGCATCACCCTTCCCTGTGGACCTCACTGCCCATGGCCATGGGTCCTCTGGGTTGTCAGATTATAACCACCGCCTGACGTTCAATGTTGAGTCACCGGCATTGGGGTCTACACCAGTGATGACCAACCTTGGCAACTCCAGGTGTTCTTGGACTTCAATTCCCAGAAGGCCAAGCCAGCACTCCTGCTGATCAGAGCTTCTGGGAATTGAAGTCCAAGAACACCTGGAGTGCCAAGGTTGGCCATCACTGGTCTAAACGATTACCATAGCAGGATAACCTGGCCAGATTGTAAGAGAGATGACTAGACAACCATTATCCCATGAGAAATCCTTGCCTGAGCAACCGTTAAAGAGGACTTTCCTTAGACTTCATGTGGGGAAGGGGAAAGTTCTCCCGGCATAACCAACAGCTTTCTCTAAGATTTTGTTGACGTATCTGTGAGATTGGGATTTTATTTTATTTTTAAATTTGGCTCACAGATATGTTTAACATCTCTGGTTCTGCTGCAAAAGACTAAACACTGCTCCTCTGTGGAATTAACATCTCTTGAATGAATGAAACGTACATTAAATCGTGACAAAGATTTATTAGCCGCATGGATTTATAAACAGCCTGTTCATTCACCAGAGAGCGCAAGATGGTGGTATGTTGTTATGTGCTGCCAGGATGCTTGGCAGCATATGGTGAATCTATGAATTTATTACGTCCAAAATAATCTCCAAAGTGGTGTAGATAATGTTATTTAAAAGCAACAACAATGAAATAAAAAAGCATTAAAACAATTGAGCCAGAACATAAACACACAAGTAAATCATTTTTAAAAACCATGTTAAACACCTGGGCAAAATTGGACATTTTTATTTCATGGTACGAAGAAAACAGAATTAAGGTGACTCATTATCTCTGTTGGGGCAGGTATTCTGCTGCCACTTAGAAGATTCATGCCAACCTGGGCTTCCCCAGGACCTGAGTCTACTTGCATCAGGAGTTCTCAACTTTTTTAAGCTGGTGGCCGGCTCATGCTCCCTCAGACAGCGTCGGGGGCCATATCCGACTCTAGGGTTCAGTGCTCATCTCTGTTTATAGCCAAAGAGCCAGTGCTGTCTACATCTGCAGACATTTCCATGGACATGTGGCAGGCACGACTAGACACCGGAGTGCACGGAACCAAAGTGGTCCCTATTTATCTACTTGTAAATTCTTGCTTTCAAACTGCTAGGTTGGCAGGAGCTGGGACAGAGACGGGTGCTCACTCTGTCATGCAGTACCCAGGAATTGAACTCCAACCGTCCAGTCAGCGAGATCGGCATCTTAACCACTTGAGCCACCGTGGTCCTTTTCTTTTTAGACAGGTTTTAATTATAAAAAATGCTACTGAGGAATGGATTTTAAAGGGTGTACATCTAACATTTTAAATGTGTTCTAATTTGATTTTAAAAATTTGGTTTAGTACCTCTTAATAACTAGCTAATTAATAGTGTGTTTAATTAATTTTTCAATACTGGAATTTATCATATCTGTAATTGTTCTAATATTTATGCTTTTAAATCGTTTGCAAGGTGCCTTACAGAGTCCCACTACAATAAGAAAGACAGGGTATAAATCCATTCTATCCATAATTGAACATTAGAATTAAACACAAATGTGTAATTAAAATGTGCTTAAATTAAAAACCAAGCACAAGTAATATTTCCTGAGAACTCCTAAATGCTTAGGATAGTGTCTATCACAGACGTTTCTTTAAGACAGGGAGAAAAATTATTTAGGAAATAACCATACAATCTTAAGTCCCTCTGCTATGGATTTCTTCAGGATATTAGAATTACTTCTCCATTTGGAAGCCATGCTATAAACATTTTAGGATATTATGGGCTGGTGCTTCCCACATGTCTTCTGAGCAATGTGGGATCCTTATTTTCTAATCTATATATAAAACAGAAGAGTTTGTTTGTATGTGCTCCAAAGGCTCCCACACCTCTGGACCGATCCCGCTGGAATTTGGCACATGCATACCTTGGGTTTGGGAGATCAGCACTGCATGGGGACTCGAAACCCATGGGGGGCATATGGCCCCAAATTGGGAAGCAATGGATCTATGCAATGTGTGTGTGTCCCAGTGATGTAATTGAGCTGATGTCATAGTCTCAGGTAGGTTGAGATTGTGACATCATCTATCTAGCTCAGCTGTAGTGGAAGGCAAATGGGCATGCGAGATCAGCACTGTAAGTGACCATCCACAGAGAAGTGGGAATGGGTGAGGGAAGAGAGAGACAAAGGGAGGGAGGCACGGTTGACCCACATACACCCCACAAGGTTTCCAAGAGGGAAAGGCTGGCTTACATTAAAGAAATGGAAATCCCGAGCAAAGCCGGGTAATCAGCTAGTTAAAGAATAAAAATACCTTTAAATGACTATGAACCACCTAGTACCACCTATAGCAGTGATGGCAAAACTTTTAGAGACCAAGTGCCCAAAATCAACAGTCTGATGTCTGCACCACAGAGGGGCGGGTTGAACTCTGCTGGGGGGAGGGAGGAAGTGCTCCCATTGGGCTGCTGGGTAGAGAGGCGGGACATACTCTGTGCTGATGGGAGGGAGGGAGCGCCAATGTTTCTGCTCCTTGGGACTTACCATTGCTGAGAAGGGGCTATATTGTTCTGTTATTTTGTAACTTTGTAATTGTTCTGCACTTGGATATATTGTATTTTTTGGATAATTCTATGTAGCCTTGCCTCCTTGCATAATTATGTATTTTACTTGTATCTTTTTTCTATATATTTTGTATT